>OU426959.1:20000000-21482500 GCA_911387765.1 Pyrgus malvae
ACATTTTCATTTTACAGTGCTAAGAAAAATATCTCAACTTTGATAAAACTTTTCTCATATAAAGCTGGAGCCCTTCTTATCTGAATTTGTATGGGGACTACATATAAAACTTTGAGCAATACTTATAACTTTGAGTTCCTCAAGATCTTTTCCTAATCTTTTTCAGAATGTAGTTACTTAATTTCTAAAAAGTTGTCATCGCACGTTATACGAGTAAAATAATAAAACAATTCAAAAATTGGGCCTAATATTATATAAGTATATAAAAAGTTATATTATTCTAACCCATGTACACATAGACCATGGCGAATTTCATTTTAATATGACTAGTAGCTGCCATGCATGCATTTGCGGGCCTTCATAAGCATTTATAAAATGTCTACATCGGAGGCTTCACCAACTCTACGTCTAACTTTAAATGTGTGGCTTAGCCGTTTCGTTTCTTCAGAAACTAGATATAGGCTAAAAACAAAAGTAATAAAAAAACAATAAAAAAACTAAAAAAACCCGACTGCGTTTCTGTGTAATTTGAAAATGTTAAAACCCTAAAACAAGAAAGTCGTCACATTCGATTGCACTTAAAAATCGGCTAATAGGGGTAGGTAAATTGTAAAACAGAAGCTCATTGTATTTTTAACAATATTATTATTATTAAATACAAGAAAAAATGTAGCATTCGGGACCCATTCTAGTAAGTCAGCCGTCTAAATATGCATTATCTGCACATTTTTTTTATATTTTGACACAGTCAGAATAACATGACAGTTCGTATGTCATTATATGTTTTATATTTTTGTTTGACAGTAACATGATATCTCTTTGAGATAAAAAATATCGTCTTTCAATACTTTTTAAGGCAGGACAACGTCTGCTGGGCCCACTAGTATGCTTATATCTTTATCGGGTTTTGATTTTGAAACAGAAATTCGGGGTGCGTGGGAGGCTGAAGCTAGACCTAGGCTAAAACTGCTTCAATGAGGTCGGAAGTATAAATATAAACATAATTTCACAGAATTTCTAAAACTTTACAAGTACATGGGTAATTAGTTTTACGTAAAAGTAATCAAGTCTTCTAAGAAGTATATTTTCAAAAGCTGTTTTTCGAAAACACTGTTTTACACAATTTTGTTTGCTGATAATTAATTATAACCTATCTAAAATCAGATCCAGCAATTTTTGAATATTCATATAAAATAGTTTAGATTGAATAAAAAAGTCACCTTAAAAACTCAATGGAAACATTCACACTCAATTTCTATTAAATTATACTTCTAAAGAATTTTGGCTTGTTATAACAATTCGTAGAAACGTTTTATATATCAGTCAAAACATAATGATTTTTATTTCAGTTCCATAAAGGTGTTTTATTTATAACTTTTTTTATATTAATACATAAATATTTTTTGCGTAGAACGCAAGCGATCTATGCAGCTGAGCCAAACGGGCGCGGTCGGGTGTGAGATGGGTGACCGCTAGTGGCAAAAAATTTCATGCGCGTTTCCGTGCTTCGGAGGGCACCTTAAACCGTCGGTCCCGGTTGTTGTCGATAGATGACAGTCGTCAAACCTTGTCGGAGGCCTTATGGGCGGTTTGAAAACATCCGACAGCGGGCTGGCCACTAACCCGCATCTCCACCAACCCGCATTGGAGCAGCGTGGTGGAGTAAGCTCCAGGCCTCCCCAATAAGGGGGAGAGACCCGTGCCCAGCAGTGGGACGCAAAAAAGGGTTGCAGCCAAGCCAGCCATTGGTTCATGGATATCAGAACTCTACGAGAGATGATTATAGAAGTAAATCTGAGGCATTTTAAATTAAATTTTTAACCTACACATTATGAAAAAATCAGGTATCACCTTAAAATACAAGTTTAAGCGTAAATAATTGACTTTGAAACATAAAACGAAAATGATTGAAGGTTTACCATTCCCAGGTCCCACTGAAGTGCACGGATCTCTTTTAGATGGAGAGGCCTGAAGCTTCCACCGCCCTGCTCAAATGCATCGTGGAGATACAAGTTACTGGCCAACCTGCTGACGAATGTTTTTAAACAGCCTAGGTCTTCGACAAGGATTAATTACTGTATCCGTTTTCTTAGTATCGGTTGTTCGCATATATATATTTTTTTAATAAAACGAACAAAAAGGCAGACGGGCCGCGTGGTGTTAAGCGATCACCGTCGCCTTTGGACACGGGCAACCCCAGGGGAGCCGCCCCAGCATTGCCGGCTTTGGAGGAGAGCTTTTTTTACAGTATTTTTGAAGAACCCCATGTTATAGTCCACTGAGAATGCCTCAGCCGGAAGGTTGTCCCACAACCTACACGTCCGTGGTAAAAAGGTGCGTGCAAAGCGGACTGTGGAGGACCGCCACGAGGCCAGATGGTGCCGGTGGAACTTTAACCTTCTTCTGGTGGTATAATCATGGAATGGTGATGTAGGCATTAATTTGAAGAGTTACTCGGATCACTCACCATAGTAAAGTCGGTAAAACAGGCAGAGCGAGCCTATGTCTCTTCGCAAGCTAAACGGTTTTAGCCCGTCAGTCAATCTTGGGTCGTTGACGATTCGGACTGCGCGCTTTTCAACGGAGTTAAATGGGTGTAAATGGTACTTCGGTGCTCCTGCCCAGAGATGGGAGCAGTACTCCATGTGGGGTCTGACCTGGGCCTATTTTAGCTATCTTTGTCACCGACACTGTCTTCTGTCGCCGTAACTTTAAGCTCTTAACGAATGGCGATTTGCGTATGGCATTTAGCGTCAAAACATAACGAGGGTAAGTTGATACAGCCGAGTTTCTTTTGACGGATATATTTAATTTTAACCGAAGACTTGTCCTTGCCTGTGGTGACCTGAGGGCTGGCGGCTATTTTGCCCAACGGCTCACTCTAGCCGTACAAAGGGGCAATGCCTCCAGTGTATTGGGTACCATGCCTCACACGGGCTTTTTAGATGAAATATTTTTTTATATGCCTTTTATATTTTGTATGTTTTTAATATTACTTTAAGTTTTGTATATATTATTAAGTTTAGTTATTAATTTTAGTTCTAAGTTTTTGTATAAATGATAATTTTGTCTATAATGTTGTATATAAATAAAGGATAATAACCCATTCATGTGAATGAATTCAATAGAAAAAAAATAACCGATATATAGTTTTAACCTTACAGTTGCTGTGTGTCATGCAACCCAAGTTGTTTAGATTCTACCACAACACTTTGCTCACTAGTTACATGTGCGATCCAAAAAAAAAAAAGAAACTTAAAATACAGGATCCATGAACATAACACAATTTTCCATGTAATTGTTGATTACATTCCGGGCATGAACACTGTTTACCCCACTGTTTATTTCGTCAACCCCTAATCGGATTTGCCTACCCTTTTAATATTTTATCTTGTTTGGTATCTACGCGGGGAATGAATTGTTTTTCCCGTTACAGTACTTAACGATACCCATGTCTTTATTAACGCTTATTACATTTGTTATTTGATTTGCCTGTGTGTGAAACGCTGTGGGCCTGAGGCTCTATATAGTGTAATACATAAATCATTTAGAAAGTAAATAATTACTATATACTCGTAGTATGAATAGAATATCTGTCGCGATAACAGAGTGGTTAATACAACGGTCTACTTAGCTAGAGGACTCACGTTTATACCCCGGCGCGCAGGTCCAACAAAAGAGAAAGACGTAATATCAATACCATAAGTTTTTTCCGCCGGCTTTTTTCTCTCATTGACCCACGTTGGGTAGGCATCAAAAGCCGATGATCCATTAAGATTATTCTGACATGACAAAATATTTTTAATTAATTTTCAATTAATAATATTATATGCCAGAATATGGTAGACTGTTTAAAACTCCAATTATAAATTTAAACATCTTATTCTATGTATATAAACAGTCTAAAATAAAGTATTTTCATTTCATTTCGTTTCGCTTCGCTTCGCTTCGCTTCGCTTCGTTTCGTTTCATTTCATTTCGTTTCGTTTCGTTTCGTTTCGTTTCGTTTCATTTCGTTTCGTTTCATTTCATTTCATTTCCTATTTACATGTCCTCTATGCACGGTGCCTCTAACGGGCATATTTTGGGAGGGTAATGTAGCTTTCAATTACCCTTCAGGTGCTTACGACGGTGTGCAGCTATTTATACGATGTTGCGTACTTGTATCTAAGGTTCTACGCAACTATTTTACAGCATTTACCAGAAGATCAATGTTCGCCACAATATAAACGAACAACGCCAAATCGTCAGTACTACATAAACCTAACCATTTTATAATCCTGTGGCAGAATGAGAAATATAAGTTGTATTTTTTTCCAGAAATTATCCTGACTGCATCCCTTTTTGCATCTCACTGCTGGGCACGGATCTCTTCCCCATTATTGGGGAGTCCTGGAGCTTCACCACACTGCTCCAATGCGAATTGGTAAGTGGCCAAGCCGCTGTCGGATGTTTTGACGGCTTAACGTGCCCTCCGAAGCACGGAAACGCGCATGAAATTTTTGCCACTAGCGGTCACCCATCTCACAACCGACCGCGCCCGTTAGGCTTGGTTGCATAGATAGTTTGCGTTCTACGCTAACCGCCGGGCCATGCGCGCTTCCTTTAGAAATTATCCTACTTATCGTGATCTTGTCGTCTCTGTAATGAGAAAAAATTTCCGATGCTTTTATAATAATATCGAAACACGACAATCAGCTATAATTCGATATTTCAGGATTAACGTGATGATATCGAGTATTTCGTATCTGAAATGGTTGTGTTTCAAAATAATGTTTTCATTTTGTTTTGCTGTCGCCATGTGAATCGCTCGGGTGAAATTACTCGTAAGCTTTTTATGTTTTGTACAGTGCAGTATAATAAAATAAAAATATATTTTTAAAATATACCTATCTTGTATTCAGATCGTCAGATAAATATAAATGACATACACATCTGTTTTGAAAAGAATCAAACATTTTTCAATTAGTGTATCCATACTAATTAATATTATACATACATGCATAATATTACAGTGTATATTAACGTGTCTCCACCAACTCGCATTGGAGCAGCGTGGTGGAGTTAGCTCCAGGCCTCCCCAACAATGGGAAGAGACCCATGCCCAGTAGTGGGACGTAGAAAGTGTTGCAGCCACAGTGTGTTTCTTTGCTTGTTTATCCTTTTTTCAAATCGCAACGTTGCTACGGATTGACCTGATTTTTTTGCACAGGAATAGTTGGGGGCTGGAGCGGCACATAGGCTACTTTTTACCCGAGGTAAACATCTCATTTTCATGGGCAGAAACGTGTAGCGCGCGCGTAAAGCTAGTGGCTTCTAATATAGTATTAGGTGGTCACAGTTAGGTAGGTAAGTTTGCGCCTAAATTCATACGTATACCATTCACAAAACAAAAGGCCATTTTTGACAGTTCATAGCCGTGAGGTTCTCTATTTTTATCCGATCGACATTACATTTTTCATTGATGGTTACCGCCCATCTGCTGATTATAAAAAATGCTGTGCATAACGTTTTATTCATATTGTCTACAGACTTAACAATCGTTAAAAAATTGATCAAGATTTTTTAAGGCTTACTCGAACCTGGCCCGCTTTATCTACTATTTAAGTACTTGTGTTACACAAATTAATTACTTAATTTCACTAGCTGTTTAGCGATCACTACTGAAAACTATGAGCTTGGAGGATAAGAATAAATAATTGAAACTGGAAAAAGAATAAAGGAAGATTATGACAAAGACGTCAATATTAACAAAATGAAATAATTATAAATACGGATGACGATAGCTCAACTTACAATTTTGGCTTATGATCTGAAGTAAATGATTTACTGAAGATTTTTGTTTTCGTTTTTTTTTGTGATTTATTTACAATTCATATTCAAATACTCATTCAAACTTGAATCGATTTATCGTGAGTATCAAGTACCGAGTCGTTTTGTTACATCACTACTTAAATCGCTAAGACAAATGTCAAAACAAGCCTTTTATTTTGTGAAGTCCAGTGGCTGATGATTGTTACACAAAACTTGATTCGTGTGATGAAAACAAGTACACGGGTAAAGTAAGAAAACGGTCTTACTTTAGCCGAGCATGCAGGCCATGTGGCGTTAAGTGGTCGCTGCAGCCCATGGAAATCTACATACAACCTCAAGCAAGGACAGGTAAGTCTTGTCTGAGGTCGTATCGACACCTGCAAGGAAAAACATCGTAATTCATTTTTAGTAACTTTACAGGAGAGCGCGTTAAAGTTTGAAAAAAATATTAGTCACTTCTGTGATGTCCTAGCGCCATTCACACTAGGAAGTTTTAGTCAAAAAGGGATAATTTATATTACTGTATGATTAATATGCTATTACTATGTTAATTTTACTACCTTTTATGAGTTACAATGACTTTGCACGATATAAACTTTATATAATGACATTGTAACTCAGATATACAATTCAATTTTGTACGCCTATGTTTGCTTCATAGAAAAAATAAATTGTAAGTCTGACATACAATGAGCAACATGTATTTTAATCTGTTTTGAAGTTACCATAAGAGTAAAACAACTGAAATAATTTAATTCTTTTTAATATTATAATATGTAAAAATAACAATTATATGGTAATTAAGGGTAAGGTAAGAAAATGCTTTTTTCGATTGGTGCACTGTGGACCAAAACACATCTATTATTACTAATTATAGGTGTAATCTGGTAGGTGGTAGAACTATTATGGTTCGCTCGGGAAGTACCACCCCTTCACCCACTTCTGCCGTTAACCAATTCTATTGTGTTTCGGTGGTAAGGTGCAGTTGCCGGCCTTACGTAGATGAGGCGACCTCCACTTAACACCACGTGGCCTACATGCTCGTCGACTACACCATTCAAATAAAAAATATATATCATTAACTTCAGTAAAGCTTTGGAATTTAAAAAGCCATAATTAATTTTAATTTTAAATTTACTTCAGGTAGGTGATTACGTTTAACCTATTAAATTAATGTTAGATCCATAAAATTCTCATAATTAACAAATATTTTCCAAATATTTAAAACGAAACAATATAAAAAGCAACAGTATTTCAGTTATTTCTCTACAAACAATCAAATTAATAATTACAACCAGTGGCGTAGCTAGGGGGACAAGGGCCCTGGTGCATAGGGAGAGAATCGGGCACTCCTGCCCTCTTTTCGCGTAGTTTGAACTTATATTGGCCTTTAAAATTATTGATAGGAATAAGTATAGGAAACAGTGAGTTGAATTATCCCTAGTTTTATATTTATAGTATAGTATTTTTTATTGCTGATCATGTTGAGAGCTATCATAGATTATACGGTTACCGTTGTGCTACAACCTGTATCATACATAATATCTTGTCATCGGATTATTTTTTTGCGAAATGAGTTCTACGGTAGATATAGGCTACGATAGAATTGAAAAAAAAAAAGAAAATACTTAGAAGATTTTTTTTTCAATTTTTTAAATATTTTTTTTCAAAGCTGAGGCTAGAGGGCCCCCTGAGCTCCGGGGCCCTGGTGCACTGCACCACGTGGCCCTATGATAGCTACGCCACTGATTACAACCAGTCTTTCAGCTGCAACAGCAATATTTAAAAAATATTCTAACAGGGGTCATAACACCACCTCATTAAGAGTCTTTAGCAGTTCCTATTCTGTTTCGTTAATTTTTGTTCGTAAAAACACTATTTCGCTCAGCGAGAAGAATCTGAAGAATCGAGAGAATTGGTGGTAAAGTCCCTGGAATCATTATTAGAATTAGATAATAGTAGTTAATATTGTCAGATATCTGACAGATCTGACTCAACATGAATATTTGGTAGGGTTGTGCTTGAATCAGGTAAATTCATAAAATAATCATGATAGATTGTTGGGTTAGCATTGCTATTGTACAAACTTCTTAAATCTTTATACTTCGCCATAGAAATAGGCAAAGGTGCATTATATGCCTTTGAAATATTAACTGGCAGCTCCTGATCATTGTGTTGATGTCCCTTTGTAGAGCGGCGTTTAACTGACTGAAGGGCAACAGTCTTGTTGTCTTGGGCTAGATTTATAGATATGTTACTGTCTCTTAGAGAATCATATTGGAATGTAATAATATTTGGTAAGGTACTGATAAAATGTATATGCATAATTTTACTCCAGGATAATTTAACATGGTTCCTTCACTCAATAAGTGCGTGCATCGCATCACCTTCTGACTGTTAATGTCCAACTTCGAAAAAATGATGATATATATTTATTTTTAATGTTTTGCTTGTGTAAGCATACATTGCAAATACAGTCTTATTTTTATTCTGACCGCCACAGCTATCAGAATAAAAATTAAACTCCTTAAATCCTTCCCGAACCTTCGAACCTTGAGTTTTATAAAATCGAATACTAAACTGCATATTTCGTTCGATCCTTTGCGTCCCATCCTACAAGAAACAATATCCAATATGTTTGCCCATATCATAAATCGTAAAATTATATGTAGCAAGTTTTTTTTTATAATAAAACACAGATATTTCCGATTGCGGAGTATTCAAGTTCTTCTGTAAGTCAAAACAAGCTGCTACAACAGAATCAGAGTGCTTAGCTCGGTGTTTATCGCTATTTGCGCTCGAAAATATTATTCATCGATTGAGAATGACAACATTGTAACTAAAATTGCAATGAAAGATTAAGACGACGTGAACAACGTCTTACGAAAGACAAGAGGGTATCTCGCATTACAATTTTTTCTGAGTAATATTATCAGTTACTGGCAATTTATCAATAAGTAACTAAATATACAGTTTTATTATTTTCTGTATACGTTGACTTACAATGCTTTTACACTGGCTAAAAACGTAATTTGAAATAATTCAGTTATGGGAGTGAGTGCAAATAAAGGATTATTTTTTAAAAATAAAGAATATGATTGTAACTCAAATTCATCAAAAAGTGAGTTACGATGTTTTTCCTTGCAGGTGTCGGTATGAACTACATACGACTGCTGCGCTGCTACTCCGGAGGCTGGTGGTCGCCTCAAGTAAGTGTGGCCGGCAACTGCACCTTTCCACCGAAACTCAATAGAATTGCTTACGGCAGAAGTGGGTGCAGCGGTGGTACTTCCCCGGGCGAACCATAATAGTTTTACCACCTACCAAAAATTCGTAGGTAACTTGAAATTGATGTGAATTGTTCTAATTTTATTTTCGTTTTCTTATTACATTTTGGATTAAACTGGATAAAATTATGATAGAGTTTTGTTCGATATAGTTGAAAGGACACGGGCATTATGCAGGATAACAATATTTAAACACCGTTTTTAGGGTTCCGTAGCCAAATGGCAAAAAACGGAACCCTTACAGATTCGTGATATCTGTCTGTCTGTCTGTATGTCCGTCCGTATGTTACAGCCACTTTTTTCCGAAACTATAAGAACTGTACTGTTCAAACTCGGTACGTCGATGTATTCTGTGAACCACATTAGGATTTTCACACAAAAATAGAAAAAAACAATAAATTTTGAGGATTCCCCATACTTAGAACTAAAACTCAAAATTTTTTTTCATTAAACCCATACGTGTATCTATGGTAGGTCTTCAAAAATGATATTGAGGTTTTCAATATCATTTTTTCTAAACTGAATAGTTTGCGTGAGAGATACTTCCGAAGTGGTAAAATGTGTGTCCCCCCCCCTGTAACTTCTAAAATAAGAGAATGATAAAACTAAAAAAATATATGATGTACATTACGATGCAAACTTCCACAAAAAATTAGTTTTAACAAGATCTAGTAAGTAGTTTTGTTTTTAATACGTCATAAATCGTAAACCAAAATTTACCTTTCATTCAATCTTAATGCAATTATTTCTATGGATAATCAAAGGCAATGATGTATTTCTGATGCCGCTATTGTTATACAAATACTAAAAATAAAATAAAATAAATATTTAAGGGTGCTCCCATACAATAAACGTGATTTTTATAGATAATGTTACGAAACCCTTCGTGCGTGAGTCCGACTTGCACTTGGCCGGTTTTTTCAAATTGTCTTTAAAAACTTTTAACTGACTGACTGACTTCGATTACGTCGGTGATAAACATAAATTATGCAAAATCATAATTGAAAGTACAATTCAAACCAAAACACCTATACAAAAATGTGCGCATAAATGAGAAAAAAAGCTTTATGTTTTTTTTTTTTAAGATTAACCCACTTATGATATCATCGTCGTTATGAGAAAACATTTTCCGATAATTGTTTGTACACAAGATATCGCTATATGACAATCACCTATAGATAAGTCGATATTTGCGGATTAACGTGATGGAACCGAGTAAGCCTCAAAATTGATGTGTTTCGAAATAATATTTTGATTTTGTTTTGTTCTCTTGTAGCTTTGCGGATTTATTTTCAACGCTGTTTTATTTCCCACTGGTGAGCACTGGTCTCTTCTCGTAACTCAGCGGAATTTAAGATTGCTCCGAGAGTTTTTGTGTATACACAAATATGCCATAGGTATGCACTGTAATGGAAATGAATAAAATGAAGCGCGCATGGCCCGGCGGTTAGCGTAGAACGCAAACAATCTATGCAACTAAGCGAAACGGGCGCGGTCGGGTGTGAGATGGGTGACCGCTAGTGGCAAAAAAATTCATGCGCGTTTCCGTGCTTCTGAGGGCACGTTAAGCCGTCGGTCCCGGTTGTTGTCGATAGATAACAGTCGTTAAACCTTGTCGGAGGCCTTATGGGCGGTTTGAAAACATCCGACAGCGGGTTGGCCACTAACCCGCATCTCCACCAACCCGCATTGGCGCAGCGTGGTGGAGTAAGCTCCAGGCCTCCCCAATAATGGGGAGAGACCAGTGCCCAGCAGTGGGACGCAAAAAGGGTTGCAGCCATGCACTGTAATGGAAAACACATTAATAGTTGGTAAACATTTTCCGGGTTACCGGATCAACCCATGTGTTTCGTTTGAAATTACTAATTTCACTCATTTGCTTAATGTTACTTAACAACGCCAATAGCTCCCAATAAAAAAATCACAAAAAAAAAAACGCAATATAATTTTGTTTGAGGTTTGAACCCGAGGCTCTAGTTCCGCAATTAGCCCACGTAACCAGAGAGTTATTTCAAATCGACATTGTCATTTCTTTGAACGTCGGATTGACGCAGAACGCCGTCAAATGCCATCCGCATTTGACGGTGTTCTGCGTCGCAATATTATTAATACTCTCCCATAGATGTCACGAAGAGTCGTATTTTTCAGTTTATATTTAAGTTGATTAGCGCTGAAAATATTTTTTTAATATTTAAAATTTCTAAACATACCTGCCATCCGTCAATCCGATGTTCAAAGAGATGACAATGTCAATTTTAAAGAGCTTTATAAAACTTTCGTTTATTGAATTAAAGCTTCCTTTCCCGAATGCTTACATGGGCTAACTGCGGAACTAGAGGCTCGGGTTCAAACCTTCATCAAAACCATATTTCGTTATTTTTTTATTTTTGTGATATTTTTTTATTGGGAGCTATTTCAGATGACGTTATCAAGTAACACTAAGCAAATGAGTGTTTCGTTTGATATTAAGCCAAGAAAATAAATTGTTTTGATCCGAGCAACGTTCGGTCGTCCAGGTACTAATTTTCAAATCAACAAACAGCCGAATTCCAGTTTAATGGCCCAAAGCGAAGTTTTTGAGCTCAAATTTATTTGGAGCACGCTCAGTTATTTTTCAATTTCGAACATCTTGGAGGAACGCTTAAAGTGGGTAGTTTAAGCGACGATTACGAGTGGAATCCGAAACTTTGTTGTTGTTGTGAAAAAGGGAACGGGGATATACATTTGCACCGGAATGTTACTGTTTTTACAAGTTTTGTGACCCTGGGGATGAGAGCCGGCAGTCGAAATCAACTGTTAACTTTTCGATCTTCCGTTGTCCATTAAACAGAGAATATTTATACACCTAGTAAAAGCAGTCTGTACTGAATTCAAAACCTCAGATGGACTACGGATTTAAAACAATGGGTAATACAATGGGTACTATGGGTAATTATGTGTTATGGACCGCGAGGACAGTGTCCTTTCCTCCATTAATACTAACGATTGCATTTATTGTTGAATATTTATTGATTTAAAATAGTAATCTAACACCTTTAAACGAGCAGTTCTTGTATATACCTAAATATATTTTTTGAATCTCGGAAACATCTCCAATGATTTTGATGACATTTTTAGTACCCTGGTTTCGGGGAAGATAAATCGATCCACCTAAATTTTATTTTTAGAAATATTAAATTCTAAAAAAAATATTATGATTTATTATTACTTGGCGCTTTACACAAGCTCTTATAGGATACCCAGTGTTGTTTTTTTTATATAAAGATAGGGATACAAAGAAACCAGACCAGAAAAGGCTTCTAAATTTATCGTTTAAATTTGTCCTTTGTCGATAATCAAATCAGGGTCCTCTTGCACGGCCCATAGGTATGGCAACTACTGCGCCATACGGTTCATCTGGTTGAATTCCACCTGAAAGTTACCAAAATGTCATCATTTTGTTAATTATTTAATTAACATTTAACTAAAGTTCTATATGAGATTCTGTCTTAATAATCCTTTTACTTTTTACACAAGGAAAATACATGATTCCTATGGGAAAAAACGTATTGCCTTCGCGATAGGAGCCGCGGGCGAAAAGCTAATTGTAATAGATTTTCAAGTCAACAAACAGCCGGATGCTAGTTTAATGGCCCAAAGCGAAGTTTTTGAGCTCGAATTTATTTGGAGCACGCTCAGTAATTTTTCAATTTCGAACATCTTGGAGGAACGCTTAAAGTGGGTAGTTTAAGCGACGATTACGAGTGGAATCCGAAACTTTGTTGTTGTTGTAAAAATGGGAACGGTGAAACAGATCTGCACCGAAATGTTTTTGCAAGTTTTATGACCCGGGAGACGAGACCCGGCAGTGGCAATGGACTGTTAACTTTTCGATCTTCCGTTGTCCATTAAACAGAGTATATACGCTTAGTAAAAACTGTAATAGCCTGAAGTTAATGGACTTCTACGGTGGTGGTGTGAGGTCCAGCAGTTCGATATAATATTAATTAAAAAATCGTTTTTACAAACAAGCTTTTATGTAACTGCCGTAAAAAAGTAAATTTTTTCATGGCTTATTGTGTATCTATACAAATTTAATAAAGAGGAAAGATTTGATTGTTTGTTTGCTTCAAAACTCAACGTATGATGTTATATATACATATAAATCATACGTTCTGATTGCGGATTGTTGCAAAGTAGTTTTACCTTACAATGGAGTTCCGCAAAGTAACGCCTGATATTAATTATACACATAGGTACCTACTAAGTTTGTTGTTTAAAATTCCAAAATTCCACTGTGTTCAAAAATTGTAATTTGTTATCTATGTAGTTTGTCTATTCTTCAAGTTAAGCCTTTTCATTTGGTACAAATAATGGGTACGATAGTAATACGAGAACAAAAATATGAAATCCATTTTTTTTCAAGCGGCCATTTTAAATTTACAACATTGCTGAGTGTATACTGTTACACTGTCATCCAAACTTAGTTTGTATACAAAATTTCAGATCAATAGGTTGAAGATTGAGATCAAAATTGACTTTCAAAATTCCATTCAAACAAACATAAAGTACATTAAACACCAAACACAAAAAGAGCTTATTGATGATTGCAATAATGTTTTACTTAGTTCTTTCACCATACATTGCCCATGGACTCGTGTGTCACACAAATGGTTACCATGCCAGACTACCTATCGGAGGGTCTCAGAATCGATACCCAGCGAAGCAAAAATTTTAATAATGAGTTTAAAGTTCTATTCTCGGTCTGAGTATCTTTCTGTCTTTATGTGTCCGTGGTACTCACGACACAGGGTATATCTGTCCTACCGCGGGGCTATGAGTGTCATGAGTTATTTATGTAACTGAGCCTGAGTTACATTTTTCTGATATTTGTAAAGTTTCATAATTTCTTTTCTCAGTAATAAAGGAATCCGAAAAGTTCCACATAATTGAAAACAACCCGTGAATTCCGACGACAAAATTTAACAACGATTTTTCCGCGTCTGAACAATACATCCGCCATCTTTTATTTTCCCGCGCTAAGTTGGTACTTGCTATAACTCACATACACTTGTGCCCGTTCAAAATTGTGGTTATAGAAATAAAAAAGGACCGTGTAGTAAGTGGCATATTTAGCGGAAACTGTGTTTTACAATTTGTGTAAGTATATAAATTATGTTGTGTTAGGTTTTGTAGGTGGTAGAAAGAAGAAAAAGAAAAAAAAGCAAATATATAGAAGTGGGGCTTTTTCCAAAAATCATGGCGATTCTTTTTTCCCCATGAATTTATCCTCAGCATTAAAATAAATAATATTCCATGGGGGGAGGTTAAAATTTCCCATAAATTCCATTAGTTATTGGGGTTTTTTCATTTTTACAGATAAGCGCTGAAATAGGGCGAATATTTCGTTTGGGAAGCGAGGGGGGGTGTACGTATACACACACACACACACACACAAACACAAATCAAAAACTCCAAAAAGTTCTTTCTATTTTTATTATAATCAAGTATTCCAAAAAAAAGTTTTTGTGTTCATAGAATTGGGGAAGGGGGGTTTTGGGGGCCAAGCCGAATGGGAGGAGGGCCCCCGCCAAAAAAATTACAAAAAGGACTCGTCACATAAAATGAATGGGATCGGTTAGGTTAGGTTTGATTTTTTTAATTAACACAAGAAAAGGAACCCCGCGCAGCGCAGGGGTACCATTAACTTTCTTTCGCTCGGGCGGAGCATGATTTAAAAAAACCACCAACATAACCTGCAAAATAACCCGTTAACTAAAGCTAAATAGCGTTATAAGTTACAAAAGGTACAAGGGGTACCGCCAAATCCCAACGAAGGTGTTTAATGTCTATACCTCTACCGGTGGGATTACTAGCATAACAGTAGTGATAATTATTATTGTAAGGGACCGACGGCTTAACGCGCCCTCCGAAGCACGGAAACACGCATGAAATTTTTGCCACTAGCGGTTACCCATCTCACACCTGACCGCGCCCGTTTGGCTTAGCTGCATAGATCGCTTGCGTTCTACGCTAGCCACCGATCCATGCACGTTTCTGTTCTGTCACTATTGACTATGGTAATTATTAAAGATTTGTTACTATTAACAAATATTTAATAATTACCTGAACATAAAATACGCCTGCGCTCATACCGAACTATGACATATTAAGTTTATCCTTTAAAAGCATTTTTGTGTCGAATGTTATCTCGTAATACTACATTGTATATTTGAATTACACATTTTTGTATAACATGTCTTAATGAATGCTGTCATAACTCTTGTGAGATACAGGTACGCTTAACTTGGACTTTGAAGGATTGAGCTTTTGCTCTAAAACCGTTGTCGAGAAACAGAAATCCTTGGAAGCGTTCTTGTCTCGGATTTTTTTTTTTAATAAATAAACCGAACAAAAAGGCAGACGGGCCGCGTGGTGTTAAGCGATCACCGTCGGCTATGGACACGGGCAACCCCAAGTGAGCCGCCTGAGCATTGCCGGCTTTGGAGGAGAGCTTTTTTTACAGCTTTCTTGAAGAACCCCATGTCATAGTCCACTGAGAATGCTACAGTTGAAAGGTTGTTCCATAACCTACACGTCCGTGGTAAAACGTCCGCGCTGTGTCAAGTAGAATGGCACAGCGATGACTCGCATCTCCACTACTTTAGAAATAAGCTTAGGTTAAGTACTAACATAGTTTATAAGTCTCTGATACTAAACAATATGAGCCCTTGTTGCTTGTTATATGGAATAATAAATAAATAAATAAAATAAAAAGGAGCGTGCAAAGCGGACCGTGGATATAGGTATGGCACGTCAGTGCCCCGCCAAGTCGAGCGCAAAGCAAACACTGCCGTACCATCCTTTACTGGAACCATTTCGCCGCATTTTCAGGCCCCTATTTGAGAACCTCTGGATAAGACCAGAGCGCTGAAATTTTCATCATCCAGTAAGCTATAATCACATACTTAAAATACAAAATTTCAAGTCTGTAGGTTATTTAGTTCCGAAGCTAAGCGAAAGCAAAGTTTCGCATTTACGACACTCACTCACTCATGGATCATCAAAATAGAACTAGTACTTCCCATAAACTCAGAGAGCTGAAATTTGGTACACAGTTAGGGTTTAATGGCCACATAAAGGGAAAACTATAAAAACTAGGATAACTAGGATTATTTAGTACTCTTGGTCCATCCTTTACTGGAACCATTTCGCCACATTTTCAGGCCCCTATTAGAGAACCTCTGGATAAGACCAGAGAGATGAAATTTTCATCATCTAGTAAGCTATAAACACATACTTAAAATCCAAAATTTCAAGTCTGTAGGTCATTTAGTTCCGCTGTTAAGCGAAAGCAAAGTTTCGCATTTTCGTTCGCATTTACGACACTCACCTCACTCATAAAATCAAAATAGAACTAGTACTTCCTATAAACTCAGAGAGCTGAAATTTGGTACAGAGTTAGGGTTTAATGGCCACATAAAGGGAAAACTATAAAAACTAGGATAACTAGGATTATTTAGTACTCTTGGTCCATCCTTTACTAGAACCATTTCGCCACATTTTCAGGCCCCTATTAGAGAACCTCTGGATAAGACCAGAGAGCTAGAGCTGAAATTTTCATCATCCAGTAAGCTATAAACACATACTTAAAATCCAAAATTTCAAGTCTGTAGGTCATTTAGTTCCGCTGTTAAGTGAAAGCAAAGTTTCGCATTTTCGTTCGCATTTACGACACTCACCTCACTCATAAAATCAAAATAGAACTAGTACTTCCTATAAACTCAGAGAGCTGAAATTTGGTACAGAGTTAGGGTTTAATGGCCACATAAAGGGAAAACTATAAAAACTAGGATAACTAGGATTATTTAGTACTCTTGGTCCATCCTTTACTAGAACCATTTCGCCACATTTTCAGGCCCCTATTAGAGAACCTCTGGATAAGACCAGAGCGCTGAAATTTTCATCATCCAGTAAGCTATAATCACATACTTAAAATCCAAAATTACAAGTCTGTAGGTCATTTAGTTCCGAAGTTAAGCGAAAGCAAAATTTTGTTTATTTAGTTAGATAGTACCTGGGGGCGTCCAGCGTTGCTCGGAATAAAACAATTTATTTACTTGGTTTATTTTTAAGCAAAACATTCATTGACTTAGTGTTACTTTACAAATCCTTTTGAAATACCTAGCTCCCAATTTAAAAAAAATGTCACAAAAAATAAAAATGCAACTTGCCTACTTGAGATTTGAACCCGCGTCTTTAGCTCCGCAGTCGGTTTTCGTAACCATTCGACCAAGAAAGCCTTAATTCCATAAACGAAATTTTTATAGAGGTCTTTCATAATTATCGACATTGTCATTTGTTTGAAGGGTGGATTGTCAGTTTATTTACGGCCGTTTTCAATAACCTATCGAAGTTTATGGATAGATCGCTATCTCCGATAATCAGTAGCAGCGTATCTATCCTTAGTTTCAATTTCACAATCATGGATAAGAGCTATCTATCTTTCATCAACGATAGATAGTAGTTTCCCTCTCATCTGTCAAAGCTTCTTGTGACGTTTCGTTCCTAGGTATCGACGGAAAAACAATTTTTTTTGTTTTTTATTTTATTTAATTATTGTATTTAATTATTGTATACTATTTTTCTTGTAAATTATTATCTGCATAAAAATGTATCTAAACATAAACAGAATTATTTTATTCTTTAAATATCCATAATTTACGGACGTCGAGAATGAAACAGAATGTTTTAAAAACTTGGACTATTCTTTTATTCTTATTATTTATTTTATCTGTGGCAGGCATCTCTTGAAGTTTGGACGCGAATTATTGTTATTTTCAAGTTTCAGCATTTTTAGTGTGTTTCAAAGCGAAATAAAATTGCTCATGTAAGAAGTCGGCATCACTGTTACTATCTGTATCACAATCTAAAATCTTCCCAATAATTACTATCACTGTCTTCACTGCTTAAATAATCCATTATATTATAATACAGGCGTTGTTTTTCAAAATTATTCAAAGCTATCGGCCAAGTTTGACAGATAACAGAATTACATTACTAGAGATAGCTTCATCTATCCGACAGTAAGTTGAAACTTATATTGAAACACAGGTAAGCGTAACTTGTATGGCGTCTTTATCTTTTGTACGTTATCCGTCCTCCCAACGATAGATAGATAACTTCGATAGAAAATTGTATCTGTGGATAGGTTATTGAAACGAAAGTTATGACGAAAAGATAGATTTGTCTATCTTTAGTAGGTGAAATGACAGATAGATAGGTTATTGAAAACGGCCGTTAGTTAGATAGTACCTGGACGCCCGAGCGTTGATCGGAATAAAACAATTTATTTACTTGGTTTATTTTTAAGCAAAACATTCATTGAATTAGTGTTACTTTACAAATCCTTTTGAAATACCTAGCTCCCAATTTAAAAAAATGTCACAAAAAATAAAAATGCAACTTGCCTACTTGAGATTTGAACCCGGGTCTCCAGCTCCGTAGTCGGCTTTCGTAACCATTCGACCAAGAAAGCTTTAATTTTATTGACGAAATTTTTATAGAGGTCTTTCATAATTATCGACATTGTTATTTGTTTGAAGGGTGGATTGTCAAACTTGTATATAAGACCCAGTGTATGAAAATTTTTAAAGCAATCGCAAATAAATGGGGCTCGAAGTCACATCCTTTCTTCGACTCCGAGAATAAGTGACCCGAAGTTTTTTCGAACCTCAACCCCCTCTCCTCGAGTCCTCCTGGAGGCAGGACAGTAGGTAATTCCTTTGGTAGAAAGTTCATTGATTTTATTATGTAATTATTAATTTTAATTATAATTAACACTTGTCTAATAATAAAGATAAAGAGTTAACGGTATGTTTATAGTTTGTATAGATTGAGTAGGTTCAGTATTATTTTCTTTGAGTTTTTTTTATTAATATCTAATTTAATCTAGCCTATTGCGTCCCAATGCTGGGCGAATGCCTCCCCTTCTGCTTTTAATACGCATATAAATAAAATTAAAGGAAAACTCTGGATAAGACAAGATTGGCTTTTATACTTATACTTACAAGTATACAAGAAGAAACAGTCGAACGATTAACTTTATTCTACTCGAACATTACATGGGTAAATTAAATAAACAAATTACACTAAACTTTTAATTTCGCTCATTTGGTCAAAATATAATGCATTGGACTAAGAGTGGCGGTGATACCCGCACATGTCGCTAGATGGCGCTGACTGTATATTAAAACGCGCTTGCGGCCGCGTTACAGTCGACTCGTTTACGACATTCTTCTACTGCGCTTGAAAACGTTTGCTATGTATTAGGAGGGATTATTTGCATTTTGTTGATTTCGCTTATTATTTCGTGAGGTTTGCTAAGGTTTAGGGCATGCATCAATGCGAAATACCTAATCACAAGCCACGCCTCTACCCTGCGGCGGGGTCATGCTCCCCTTGCGGGGATTCGCCATCTATCGGTGACTTTAAGTAAAAATAAGTTGATTTCTAAATTACGAGCCAGCGTTACCTAGCGGAACAACGAAGAAGCTCTGATACAACGAAGAAGCTCAAATAACTGTCTTTCTACCCTGCGGCGGGGTCATGCTCCCCTTGCGGGGATTCGCCATCTATCGGTGACTTTAAGTAAAAATAAGTTGATTTCTAAATTACGAGCCAGCGTCACCTAGCGGAACAACGAAGAAGCTCTGATACAACGAAGAAGCTCAAATAACTGTCTTGCAACAATGTCATTTAGTAACAAAGTTTTGAACAAATACGTATAATATATCAGCAACGCGGAGACTTGACTTCTGCCCGCGATTTCGTCCATGTGGATTTCAGATTTGTGGCAGTTGTTTTATTATCCTTACACTTTCCCGGTATAAATAAAATCCTAAATGTTGACCCGGCTAATTATGAAGCTGCACACAAAATTTCAATAAATCGGTTTAGTAGCTTTTGCGTGATGCGCGCACAGGCAAACAGATATACACATAGATAGACAAAGATAAATTAAAAAAAAATAGTAATTCGTCACCTTTGCTGATATTTATTATAAGTACTTAGTACCTACAGTACTTAAACATTGCAAAAAATACGAATGTACAGCTTCGACTGTTCTACGATTGTACAGTGGGCCGCAGCTCATATGTAAAATTATAAGTAGAGTAAAAAAATCGATACTTAAAATAAATTCACAATTTTGTTCACTTTTTTAATGAATCAGAAACGGAAAAACGTTTTCACTGTAAAAAATATATTTGTGGTTGAGGACTAATTTTACAAAAACTATACAAGTGGGAATCGAACCCAGAACATTCCTACGTAATGCACGAGATTTTATTACCGCTCAGTACTTCACTATAAGTGAAATAAAGGATCAGTATGGCTACACATTACGTAAGGATTTCTCGTTGTCGTCAGTCTATCGACTCAGTCGATATAGATAGGGGCAGTGTAATTGTAGGTTTTTATTTATGAAACAAAATTGATTACAGTGTAAAAAAATAAACACCTAAAGTATATAATGAATCATAGCTTTGTACCTAGGTTACGTACTTTTCTTTTGTTCATGTAGACTTTTTTCGGCCGTAAGAATTTCAAATATTTACGTTTTCAGTCTGTCTTTTTATAAGCTTTTTTATTGTAAAAATTATTTGTAATTTTAAAATAGTAAAAAAAACATAAATTTATATAATAAAAAACATATGCTACGCTGGGGATCGAACCTGAGTCGTATTGCAAACGTGAGTGAAACAAGACTTAAAAAACTTGACTACAGACGCTACTTTCCAAATCGTGAAATAAGGACCAAGTGTGACTACCGAGTAACCTAAATATTCTTTGCTCATAAATAGACAGCTAGCCTAAAATAAAATATATTACGAATAAAATTATTGTAAATCGATTATCGATGTAATCAATATATCGGGTATTGTTTCTAACTAAATATACAAGTGCAAGAGTTCTACTTACCTTTTTTCTTCGTTCATATAAGCTATTTGCTGTCGTTTGAATTGTAAATATTTCCGTTTTGATAATTTATTTTTACTTTTATTTCCCATTTTCTAAACTTTAAAATTACCTAATTCTTACTAAAAATAATAACTTATACCTAATACTTACTTACTAAGAAACAAAATATATTTTCAAAAACTAAACAAAATGAAATAAAATTTAAAATTTTCGTATTTCGCGGGCGATTCGGGCATAAGTAAGTAAAAAGTACGCATCCATCGTTGACAGTGGTCACGGGTGGTATCATGATTCATGGTGGGATGGGATGGGAGTGGCGAAGAGAAGAGAAAGCATCATCTTATTTTGAATGTCGTAAGCGCCAAATCGAAAAACATTTTTCGTTAAAAAACTAAAACAAAACATAGAAAACTGTTTGCATAGAAAGCTTTATAATAATATTAGCTTGTTGGAAAAAAATAATGATAAATACTTACATTCAAACTCGTTTTGACATAAAAATTAAAAATATTGTCCTTGGTTAGGCGATTTATTATTATCATGTTACTTTCATTTTTCATAGGTTTAATATCTATATAAAACACTCAATTATTGCTAGCTTGCCAGCATAATGTTTTCAGGAGTGCTTATCGGTTTCTGATTCGCAGTTTACCGAACTCCTTTCATATTGGATGAAGGAGAAGAAATGCATAGGCCTCTTGTCTATGATTAGAAAAAAATAAAAATAGAATATTATCTGCGCCTGCCAGTATGGCGGCGTGGTTGCATACGTACGGTACTCACGTCGACTAACGTTCTTTGGTTATGTTCGACAATATTCTTAAGTACTAATCTAAAACCCACCAAAAACTACAAGCGGAACCTTGAAGCGGCAGACTGCAGTCTGGAAGAACGTCCAGGATCCTGTGATTGGATATAGGAGAGGTGGCTTCGATTCAAGAATTCCGTGAGTAATCTTTGTCAGTGCCCCGCCAAGTCGAGCGCAAAGCAAACACTGCCGTACCATCCTTTACTGGAACCATTTCGCCGCATTTTCAGGCCCCTATTTGAGAACCTCTGGATAAGACCAGAGCGCTGAAATTTTCATCATCCAGTAAGCTATAATCACATACTTAAAATACAAAATTTCAAGTCTGTAGGTTATTTAGTTCCGAAGCTAAGCGAAAGCAAAGTTTCGCATTTACGACACTCACTCACTCATGGATCATCAAAATAGAACTAGTACTTCCCATAAACTCAGAGAGCTGAAATTTGGTACAGAGTTAGGGTTTAATGGCCACATAAAGGGAAAACTATAAAAACTAGGATAACTAGGATTATTTAGTACTCTTGGTCCATCCTTTACTGGAACCATTTCGCCACATTTTCAGGCCCCTATTAGAGAACCTCTGGATAAGACCAGAGAGCTGAAATTTTCATCATCCAGTAAGCTATAAACACATACTTAAAATCCAAAATTTCAAGTCTGTAGGTCATTTAGTTCCGCTGTTAAGCGAAAGCAAAGTTTCGCATTTTCGTTCGCATTTACGACACTCACCTCACTCATAAAATCAAAATAGAACTAGTACTTCCCATAAACTCAGAGAGCTGAAATTTGGTACAGAGTTAGGGTTTAATGGCCACATAAAGGGAAAACTATAAAAACTAGGATAACTAGGATTATTTAGTACTCTTGGTCCATCCTTTACTGGAACCATTTCCCCACATTTTCAGGCCCCTATTAGAGAACCTCTGGATAAGACCAGAGAGCTGAAATTTTCATCATCCAGTAAGCTATAAACACATACTTAAAATCCAAAATTTCAAGTCTGTAGGTCATTTAGTTCCGCTGTTAAGCGAAAGCAAAGTTTCGCATTTTCGTTCGCATTTACGACACCCACCTCACTCATAAAATCAAAATAGAACTAGTACTTCCTATAAACTCAGAGAGCTGAAATTTGGTACAGAGTTAGGGTTTAATGGCCACATAAAGGGAAAACTATAAAAACTAGGATAACTAGGATTATTTAGTACTCTTGGTCCATCCTTTACTGGAACCATTTCGCCACATTTTCAGGCCCCTATTAGAGAACCTCTGGATAAGACCAGAGCGCTGAAATTTTCATCATCCAGTAAGCTATAATCACATACTTAAAATCCAAAATTACAAGTCTGTAGGTCATTTAGTTCCGAAGTTAAGCGAAAGCAAAATTTTGTTTATTTAGTTAGATAGTACCTGGGGGCGTCCAGCGTTGCTCGGAATAAAACAATTTATTTACTTGGTTTATTTTTAAGCAAAACATTCATTGACTTAGTGTTACTTTACAAATCCTTTTGAAATACCTAGCTCCCAATTTAAAAAAAATGTCACAAAAAATAAAAATGCAACTTGCCTACTTGAGATTTGAACCCGCGTCTTTAGCTCCGCAGTCGGTTTTCGTAACCATTCGACCAAGAAAGCCTTAATTCCATAAACGAAATTTTTATAGAGGTCTTTCATAATTATCGACATTGTCATTTGTTTGAAGGGTGGATTGTCAGTTTATTTAGTTAGATAGTACCTGGACGCCCGAGCGTTGATCGGAATAAAACAATTTATTTACTTGGTTTATTTTTAAGCAAAACATTCATTGAATTAGTGTTACTTTACAAATCCTTTTGAAATACCTAGCTCCCAATTTAAAAAAATGTCACAAAAAATAAAAATGCAACTTGCCTACTTGAGATTTGAACCCGGGTCTCCAGCTCCGTAGTCGGCTTTCGTAACCATTCGACCAAGAAAGCTTTAATTTTATTGACGAAATTTTTATAGAGGTCTTTCATAATTATCGACATTGTTATTTGTTTGAAGGGTGGATTGTCAAACTTGTATATAAGACCCAGTGTATGAAAATTTTTAAAGCAATCGCAAATAAATGGGGCTCGAAGTCACATCCTTTCTTCGACTCCGAGAATAAGTGACCCGAAGTTTTTTCGAACCTCAACCCCCTCTCCTCGAGTCCTCCAGGAGGCAGGACAGTAGGTAATTCCTTTGGTAGAAAGTTCATTGATTTTATTATGTAATTATTAATTTTAATTATAATTAACACTTGTCTAATAATAAAGATAAAGAGTTAACGGTATGTTTATAGTTTGTATAGATTGAGTAGGTTCAGTATTATTTTCTTTGAGTTTTTTTTATTAATATCTAATTTAATCTAGCCTATTGCGTCCCAATGCTGGGCGAATGCCTCCCCTTCTGCTTTTAATACGCATATAAATAAAATTAAAGGAAAACTCTGGATAAGACAAGATTGGCTTTTATACTTATACTTACAAGTATACAAGAAGAAACAGTCGAACGATTAACTTTATTCTACTCGAACATTACATAGGTAAATTAAATAAACAAATTACACTAAACTTTTAATTTCGCTCATTTGGTCAAAATATAATGCATTGGACTAAGAGTGGCGGTGATACCCGCACATGTCGCTAGATGGCGCTGACTGTATATTAAAACGCGCTTGCGGCCGCGTTACAGTCGACTCGTTTACGACATTCTTCTACTGCGCTTGAAAACGTTTGCTATGTATTAGGAGGGATTATTTGCATTTTGTTGATTTCGCTTATTATTTCGTGAGGTTTGCTAAGGTTTAGGGCATGCATCAATGCGAAATACCTAATCACAAGCCACGCCTCTACCCTGCGGCGGGGTCATGCTCCCCTTGCGGGGATTCGCCATCTATCGGTGACTTTAAGTAAAAATAAGTTGATTTCTAAATTACGAGCCAGCGTTACCTAGCGGAACAACGAAGAAGCTCTGATACAACGAAGAAGCTCAAATAACTGTCTTTCTACCCTGCGGCGGGGTCATGCTCCCCTTGCGGGGATTCGCCATCTATCGGTGACTTTAAGTAAAAATAAGTTGATTTCTAAATTACGAGCCAGCGTCACCTAGCGGAACAACGAAGAAGCTCTGATACAACGAAGAAGCTCAAATAACTGTCTTGCAACAATGTCATTTAGTAACAAAGTTTTGAACAAATACGTATAATATATCAGCAACGCGGAGACTTGACTTCTGCCCGCGATTTCGTCCATGTGGATTTCAGATTTGTGGCAGTTGTTTTATTATCCTTACACTTTCCCGGTATAAATAAAATCCTAAATGTTGACCCGGCTAATTATGAAGCTGCACACAAAATTTCAATAAATCGGTTTAGTAGCTTTTGCGTGATGCGCGCACAGGCAAACAGATATACACATAGATAGACAAAGATAAATTAAAAAAAAATAGTAATTCGTCACCTTTGCTGATATTTATTATAAGTACTTAGTACCTACAGTACTTAAACATTGCAAAAAATACGAATGTACAGCTTCGACTGTTCTACGATTGTACAGTGGGCCGCAGCTCATATGTAAAATTATAAGTAGAGTAAAAAATCGATACTTAAAATAAATTCACAATTTTGTTCACTTTTTTAATGAATCAGAAACGGAAAAACGTTTTCACTGTAAAAAATATATTTGTGGTTGAGGACTAATTTTACAAAAACTATACAAGTGGGAATCGAACCCAGAACATTCCTACGTAATGCACGAGATTTAATTACGAGCTACGCTCAGTACTTCACTATAAGTGAAATAAAGGATCAGTATGGCTACACATTACGTAAGGATTTCTCGTTGTCGTCAGTCTATCGACTCAGTCGATATAGATAGGGGCAGTGTAATTGTAGGTTTTTATTTATGAAACAAAATTGATTACAGTGTAAAAAAATAAACACCTAAAGTATATAATGAATCATAGCTTTGTACCTAGGTTACGTACTTTTCTTTTGTTCATGTAGACTTTTTTCGGCCATAAGAATTTCAAATATTTACGTTTTCAGTCTGTCTTTTTATAAGCTTTTTTATTGTAAAAATTATTTGTAATTTTAAAATAGTAAAAAAAAACATAAATTTATATAATAAAAAACATATGCTACGCTGGGGATCGAACCTGAGTCGTATTGCAAACGTGAGTGAAACAAGACTTAAAAAACTTGACTACAGACGCTACTTTCCAAATCGTGAAATAAGGACCAAGTGTGACTACCGAGTAACCTAAATATTCTTTGCTCATAAATAGACAGCTAGCCTAAAATAAAATATATTACGAATAAAATTATTGTAAATCGATTATCGATGTAATCAATATATCGGGTATTGTTTCTAACTAAATATACAAGTGCAAGAGTTCTACTTACCTTTTTTCTTCGTTCATATAAGCTATTTGCTGTCGTTTGAATTGTAAATATTTCCGTTTTGATAATTTATTTTTACTTTTATTTCCCATTTTCTAAACTTTAAAATTACCTAATTCTTACTAAAAATAATAACTTATACCTAATACTTACTTACTAAGAAACAAAATATATTTTCAAAAACTAAACAAAATGAAATAAAATTTAAAATTTTCGTATTTCGCGGGCGATTCGGGCATAAGTAAGTAAAAAGTACGCATCCATCGTTGACAGTGGTCACGGGTGGTATCATGATTCATGGTGGGATGGGATGGGAGTGGCGAAGAGAAGAGAAAGCATCATCTTATTTTGAATGTCGTAAGCGCCAAATCGAAAAACATTTTTCGTTAAAAAACTAAAACAAAACATAGAAAACTGTTTGCATAGAAAGCTTTATAATAATATTAGCTTGTTGGAAAAAAATAATGATAAATACTTACATTCAAACTCGTTTTGACATAAAAATTAAAAATATTGTCCTTGGTTAGGCGATTTGTTATTATCATGTTACTTTCATTTTTCATAGGTTTAATATCTATATAAAACACTCTCAATTATTGCTAGCTTGCCAGCATAATGTTTTCAGGAGTGCTTATCGGTTTCTGATTCGCAGTTTACCGAACTCCTTTCATATTGGATGAAGGAGAAGAAATGCATAGGCCTCTTGTCTATGATTAGAAAAAAAATAAAAATAGAATATTATCTGCGCCTGCCAGTATGGCGGCGTGGTTGCATACGTACGGTACTCATGTCGACTAACGTTCTTTGGTTATGTTCGACAATATTCTTAAGTACTAATCTAAAACCCACCAAAAACTACAAGCGGAACCTTGAAGCGGCAGACTGCAGTCTGGAAGAACGTCCAGGATCCTGTGATTGGATATAGGAGAGGTGGCTTCGATTCAAGAATTCCGTGAGTAATCTTTGTCAGTGCCCCGCCAAGTCGAGCGCAAAGCAAACACTGCCGTACCATCCTTTACTGGAACCATTTCGCCGCATTTTCAGGCCCCTATTTGAGAACCTCTGGATAAGACCAGAGCGCTGAAATTTTCATCATCCAGTAAGCTATAATCACATACTTAAAATACAAAATTTCAAGTCTGTAGGTTATTTAGTTCCGAAGCTAAGCGAAAGCAAAGTTTCGCATTTTCGTTCGCATTTACGACACTCACCTCACTCATAAAATCAAAATAGAACTAGTACTTCCCATAAACTCAGAGAGCTGAAATTTGGTACAGAGTTAGGGTTTAATGGCCACATAAAGGGAAAACTATAAAAACTAGGATAACTAGGATTATTTAGTACTCTTGGTCCATCCTTTACTGGAACCATTTCGCCACATTTTCAGGCCCCTATTAGAGAACCTCTGGATAAGACCAGAGAGCTGAAATTTTCATCATCCAGTAAGCTATAAACACATACTTAAAATCCAAAATTTCAAGTCTGTAGGTCATTTAGTTCCGCTGTTAAGCGAAAGCAAAGTTTCGCATTTTCGTTCGCATTTACGACACTCACCTCACTCATAAAATCAAAATAGAACTAGTACTTCCTATAAACTCAGAGAGCTGAAATTTGGTACAGAGTTAGGGTTTAATGGCCACATAAAGGGAAAACTATAAAAACTAGGATAACTAGGATTATTTAGTACTCTTGGTCCATCCTTTACTAGAACCATTTCGCCACATTTTCAGGCCCCTATTAGAGAACCTCTGGATAAGACCAGAGCGCTGAAATTTTCATCATCCAGTAAGCTATAATCACATACTTAAAATCCAAAATTACAAGTCTGTAGGTCATTTAGTTCCGAAGTTAAGCGAAAGCAAAATTTTGTTTATTTAGTTAGATAGTACCTGGGGGCGTCCAGCGTTGCTCGGAATAAAACAATTTATTTACTTGGTTTATTTTTAAGCAAAACATTCATTGACTTAGTGTTACTTTACAAATCCTTTTGAAATACCTAGCTCCCAATTTAAAAAAAATGTCACAAAAAATAAAAATGCAACTTGCCTACTTGAGATTTGAACCCGCGTCTTTAGCTCCGCAGTCGGTTTTCGTAACCATTCGACCAAGAAAGCCTTAATTCCATAAACGAAATTTTTATAGAGGTCTTTCATAATTATCGACATTGTCATTTGTTTGAAGGGTGGATTGTCAGTTTATTTAGTTAGATAGTACCTGGACGCCCGAGCGTTGATCGGAATAAAACAATTTATTTACTTGGTTTATTTTTAAGCAAAACATTCATTGAATTAGTGTTACTTTACAAATCCTTTTGAAATACCTAGCTCCCAATTTAAAAAAATGTCACAAAAAATAAAAATGCAACTTGCCTACTTGAGATTTGAACCCGGGTCTCCAGCTCCGTAGTCGGCTTTCGTAACCATTCGACCAAGAAAGCTTTAATTTTATTGACGAAATTTTTATAGAGGTCTTTCATAATTATCGACATTGTTATTTGTTTGAAGGGTGGATTGTCAAACTTGTATATAAGACCCAGTGTATGAAAATTTTTAAAGCAATCGCAAATAAATGGGGCTCGAAGTCACATCCTTTCTTCGACTCCGAGAATAAGTGACCCGAAGTTTTTTCGAACCTCAACCCCCTCTCCTCGAGTCCTCCAGGAGGCAGGACAGTAGGTAATTCCTTTGGTAGAAAGTTCATTGATTTTATTATGTAATTATTAATTTTAATTATAATTAACACTTGTCTAATAATAAAGATAAAGAGTTAACGGTATGTTTATAGTTTGTATAGATTGAGTAGGTTCAGTATTATTTTCTTTGAGTTTTTTTTATTAATATCTAATTTAATCTAGCCTATTGCGTCCCAATGCTGGGCGAATGCCTCCCCTTCTGCTTTTAATACGCATATAAATAAAATTAAAGGAAAACTCTGGATAAGACAAGATTGGCTTTTATACTTATACTTACAAGTATACAAGAAGAAACAGTCGAACGATTAACTTTATTCTACTCGAACATTACATAGGTAAATTAAATAAACAAATTACACTAAACTTTTAATTTCGCTCATTTGGTCAAAATATAATGCATTGGACTAAGAGTGGCGGTGATACCCGCACATGTCGCTAGATGGCGCTGACTGTATATTAAAACGCGCTTGCGGCCGCGTTACAGTCGACTCGTTTACGACATTCTTCTACTGCGCTTGAAAACGTTTGCTATGTATTAGGAGGGATTATTTGCATTTTGTTGATTTCGCTTATTATTTCGTGAGGTTTGCTAAGGTTTAGGGCATGCATCAATGCGAAATACCTAATCACAAGCCACGCCTCTACCCTGCGGCGGGGTCATGCTCCCCTTGCGGGGATTCGCCATCTATCGGTGACTTTAAGTAAAAATAAGTTGATTTCTAAATTACGAGCCAGCGTTACCTAGCGGAACAACGAAGAAGCTCTGATACAACGAAGAAGCTCAAATAACTGTCTTTCTACCCTGCGGCGGGGTCATGCTCCCCTTGCGGGGATTCGCCATCTATCGGTGACTTTAAGTAAAAATAAGTTGATTTCTAAATTACGAGCCAGCGTCACCTAGCGGAACAACGAAGAAGCTCTGATACAACGAAGAAGCTCAAATAACTGTCTTGCAACAATGTCATTTAGTAACAAAGTTTTGAACAAATACGTATAATATATCAGCAACGCGGAGACTTGACTTCTGCCCGCGATTTCGTCCATGTGGATTTCAGATTTGTGGCAGTTGTTTTATTATCCTTACACTTTCCCGGTATAAATAAAATCCTAAATGTTGACCCGGCTAATTATGAAGCTGCACACAAAATTTCAATAAATCGGTTTAGTAGCTTTTGCGTGATGCGCGCACAGGCAAACAGATATACACATAGATAGACAAAGATAAATTAAAAAAAAATAGTAATTCGTCACCTTTGCTGATATTTATTATAAGTACTTAGTACCTACAGTACTTAAACATTGCAAAAAATACGAATGTACAGCTTCGACTGTTCTACGATTGTACAGTGGGCCGCAGCTCATATGTAAAATTATAAGTAGAGTAAAAAAATCGATACTTAAAATAAATTCACAATTTTGTTCACTTTTTTAATGAATCAGAAACGGAAAAACGTTTTCACTGTAAAAAATATATTTGTGGTTGAGGACTAATTTTACAAAAACTATACAAGTGGGAATCGAACCCAGAACATTCCTACGTAATGCACGAGATTTTATTACGAGCTACGCTCAGTACTTCACTATAAGTGAAATAAAGGATCAGTATGGCTACACATTACGTAAGGATTTCTCGTTGTCGTCAGTCTATCGACTCAGTCGATATAGATAGGGGCAGTGTAATTGTAGGTTTTTATTTATGAAACAAAATTGATTACAGTGTAAAAAAATAAACACCTAAAGTATATAATGAATCATAGCTTTGTACCTAGGTTACGTACTTTTCTTTTGTTCATGTAGACTTTTTTCGGCCATAAGAATTTCAAATATTTACGTTTTCAGTCTGTCTTTTTATAAGCTTTTTTATTGTAAAAATTATTTGTAATTTTAAAATAGTAAAAAAAACATAAATTTATATAATAAAAAACATATGCTACGCTGGGGATCGAACCTGAGTCGTATTGCAAACGTGAGTGAAACAAGACTTAAAAAACTTGACTACAGACGCTACTTTCCAAATCGTGAAATAAGGACCAAGTGTGACTACCGAGTAACCTAAATATTCTTTGCTCATAAATAGACAGCTAGCCTAAAATAAAATATATTACGAATAAAATTATTGTAAATCGATTATCGATGTAATCAATATATCGGGTATTGTTTCTAACTAAATATACAAGTGCAAGAGTTCTACTTACCTTTTTTCTTCGTTCATATAAGCTATTTGCTGTCGTTTGAATTGTAAATATTTCCGTTTTGATAATTTATTTTTACTTTTATTTCCCATTTTCTAAACTTTAAAATTACCTAATTCTTACTAAAAATAATAACTTATACCTAATACTTACTTACTAAGAAACAAAATATATTTTCAAAAACTAAACAAAATGAAATAAAATTTAAAATTTTCGTATTTCGCGGGCGATTCGGGCATAAGTAAGTAAAAAGTACGCATCCATCGTTGACAGTGGTCACGGGTGGTATCATGATTCATGGTGGGATGGGATGGGAGTGGCGAAGAGAAGAGAAAGCATCATCTTATTTTGAATGTCGTAAGCGCCAAATCGAAAAACATTTTTCGTTAAAAAACTAAAACAAAACATAGAAAACTGTTTGCATAGAAAGCTTTATAATAATATTAGCTTGTTGGAAAAAAATAATGATAAATACTTACATTCAAACTCGTTTTGACATAAAAATTAAAAATATTGTCCTTGGTTAGGCGATTTGTTATTATCATGTTACTTTCATTTTTCATAGGTTTAATATCTATATAAAACACTCTCAATTATTGCTAGCTTGCCAGCATAATGTTTTCAGGAGTGCTTATCGGTTTCTGATTCGCAGTTTACCGAACTCCTTTCATATTGGATGAAGGAGAAGAAATGCATAGGCCTCTTGTCTATGATTAGAAAAAAAATAAAAATAGAATATTATCTGCGCCTGCCAGTATGGCGGCGTGGTTGCATACGTACGGTACTCACGTCGACTAACGTTCTTTGGTTATGTTCGACAATATTCTTAAGTACTAATCTAAAACCCACCAAAAACTACAAGCGGAACCTTGAAGCGGCAGACTGCAGTCTGGAAGAACGTCCAGGATCCTGTGATTGGATATAGGAGAGGTGGCTTCGATTCAAGAATTCCGTGAGTAATCTTTGTCAGTGCCCCGCCAAGTCGAGCGCAAAGCAAACACTGCCGTACCATCCTTTACTGGAACCATTTCGCCGCATTTTCAGGCCCCTATTTGAGAACCTCTGGATAAGACCAGAGCGCTGAAATTTTCATCATCCAGTAAGCTATAATCACATACTTAAAATACAAAATTTCAAGTCTGTAGGTTATTTAGTTCCGAAGCTAAGCGAAAGCAAAGTTTCGCATTTACGACACTCACTCACTCATGGATCATCAAAATAGAACTAGTACTTCCCATAAACTCAGAGAGCTGAAATTTGGTACAGAGTTAGGGTTTAATGGCCACATAAAGGGAAAACTATAAAAACTAGGATAACTAGGATTATTTAGTACTCTTGGTCCATCCTTTACTGGAACCATTTCGCCACATTTTCAGGCCCCTATTAGAGAACCTCTGGATAAGACCAGAGAGCTGAAATTTTCATCATCCAGTAAGCTATAAACACATACTTAAAATCCAAAATTTCAAGTCTGTAGGTCATTTAGTTCCGCTGTTAAGCGAAAGCAAAGTTTCGCATTTTCGTTCGCATTTACGACACTCACCTCACTCATAAAATCAAAATAGAACTAGTACTTCCCATAAACTCAGAGAGCTGAAATTTGGTACAGAGTTAGGGTTTAATGGCCACATAAAGGGAAAACTATAAAAACTAGGATAACTAGGATTATTTAGTACTCTTGGTCCATCCTTTACTGGAACCATTTCCCCACATTTTCAGGCCCCTATTAGAGAACCTCTGGATAAGACCAGAGCGCTGAAATTTTCATCATCCAGTAAGCTATAATCACATACTTAAAATCCAAAATTACAAGTCTGTAGGTCATTTAGTTCCGAAGTTAAGCGAAAGCAAAATTTTGTTTATTTAGTTAGATAGTACCTGGGGGCGTCCAGCGTTGCTCGGAATAAAACAATTTATTTACTTGGTTTATTTTTAAGCAAAACATTCATTGACTTAGTGTTACTTTACAAATCCTTTTGAAATACCTAGCTCCCAATTTAAAAAAAATGTCACAAAAAATAAAAATGCAACTTGCCTACTTGAGATTTGAACCCGCGTCTTTAGCTCCGCAGTCGGTTTTCTTAACCATTCGACCAAGAAAGCCTTAATTCCATAAACGAAATTTTTATAGAGGTCTTTCATAATTATCGACATTGTCATTTGTTTGAAGGGTGGATTGTCAGTTTATTTAGTTAGATAGTACCTGGACGCCCGAGCGTTGATCGGAATAAAACAATTTATTTACTTGGTTTATTTTTAAGCAAAACATTCATTGAATTAGTGTTACTTTACAAATCCTTTTGAAATACCTAGCTCCCAATTTAAAAAAATGTCACAAAAAATAAAAATGCAACTTGCCTACTTGAGATTTGAACCCGGGTCTCCAGCTCCGTAGTCGGCTTTCGTAACCATTCGACCAAGAAAGCTTTAATTTTATTGACGAAATTTTTATAGAGGTCTTTCATAATTATCGACATTGTTATTTGTTTGAAGGGTGGATTGTCAAACTTGTATATAAGACCCAGTGTATGAAAATTTTTAAAGCAATCGCAAATAAATGGGGCTCGAAGTCACATCCTTTCTTCGACTCCGAGAATAAGTGACCCGAAGTTTTTTCGAACCTCAACCCCCTCTCCTCGAGTCCTCCAGGAGGCAGGACAGTAGGTAATTCCTTTGGTAGAAAGTTCATTGATTTTATTATGTAATTATTAATTTTAATTATAATTAACACTTGTCTAATAATAAAGATAAAGAGTTAACGGTATGTTTATAGTTTGTATAGATTGAGTAGGTTCAGTATTATTTTCTTTGAGTTTTTTTTATTAATATCTAATTTAATCTAGCCTATTGCGTCCCAATGCTGGGCGAATGCCTCCCCTTCTGCTTTTAATACGCATATAAATAAAATTAAAGGAAAACTCTGGATAAGACAAGATTGGCTTTTATACTTATACTTACAAGTATACAAGAAGAAACAGTCGAACGATTAACTTTATTCTACTCGAACATTACATAGGTAAATTAAATAAACAAATTACACTAAACTTTTAATTTCGCTCATTTGGTCAAAATATAATGCATTGGACTAAGAGTGGCGGTGATACCCGCACATGTCGCTAGATGGCGCTGACTGTATATTAAAACGCGCTTGCGGCCGCGTTACAGTCGACTCGTTTACGACATTCTTCTACTGCGCTTGAAAACGTTTGCTATGTATTAGGAGGGATTATTTGCATTTTGTTGATTTCGCTTATTATTTCGTGAGGTTTGCTAAGGTTTAGGGCATGCATCAATGCGAAATACCTAATCACAAGCCACGCCTCTACCCTGCGGTGGGGTCATGCTCCCCTTGCGGGGATTCGCCATCTATCGGTGACTTTAAGTAAAAATAAGTTGATTTCTAAATTACGAGCCAGCGTTACCTAGCGGAACAACGAAGAAGCTCTGATACAACGAAGAAGCTCAAATAACTGTCTTTCTACCCTGCGGCGGGGTCATGCTCCCCTTGCGGGGATTCGCCATCTATCGGTGACTTTAAGTAAAAATAAGTTGATTTCTAAATTACGAGCCAGCGTCACCTAGCGGAACAACGAAGAAGCTCTGATACAACGAAGAAGCTCAAATAACTGTCTTGCAACAATGTCATTTAGTAACAAAGTTTTGAACAAATACGTATAATATATCAGCAACGCGGAGACTTGACTTCTGCCCGCGATTTCGTCCATGTGGATTTCAGATTTGTGGCAGTTGTTTTATTATCCTTACACTTTCCCGGTATAAATAAAATCCTAAATGTTGACCCGGCTAATTATGAAGCTGCACACAAAATTTCAACAAATCGGTTTAGTAGCTTTTGCGTGATGCGCGCACAGGCAAACAGATATACACATAGATAGACAAAGATAAATTTAAAAAAATTAGTAATTCGTCACCTTTGCTGATATTTATTATAAGTACTTAGTACCTACAGTACTTAAACATTGCAAAAAATACGAATGTACAGCTTCGACTGTTCTACGATTGTACAGTGGGCCGCAGCTCATATGTAAAATTATAAGTAGAGTAAAAAAATCGATACTTAAAATAAATTCACAATTTTGTTCACTTTTTTAATGAATCAGAAACGGAAAAACGTTTTCACTGTAAAAAATATATTTGTGGTTGAGGACTAATTTTACAAAAACTATACAAGTGGGAATCGAACCCAGAACATTCCTACGTAATGCACGAGATTTTATTACGAGCTACGCTCAGTACTTCACTATAAGTGAAATAAAGGATCAGTATGGCTACACATTACGTAAGGATTTCTCGTTGTCGTCAGTCTATCGACTCAGTCGATATAGATAGGGGCAGTGTAATTGTAGGTTTTTATTTATGAAACAAAATTGATTACAGTGTAAAAAAATAAACACCTAAAGTATATAATGAATCATAGCTTTGTACCTAGGTTACGTACTTTTCTTTTGTTCATGTAGACTTTTTTCGGCCGTAAGAATTTCAAATATTTACGTTTTCAGTCTGTCTTTTTATAAGCTTTTTTATTGTAAAAATTATTTGTAATTTTAAAATAGTAAAAAAAACATAAATTTATATAATAAAAAACATATGCTACGCTGGGGATCGAACCTGAGTCGTATTGCAAACGTGAGTGAAACAAGACTTAAAAAACTTGACTACAGACGCTACTTTCCAAATCGTGAAATAAGGACCAAGTGTGACTACCGAGTAACCTAAATATTCTTTGCTCATAAATAGACAGCTAGCCTAAAATAAAATATATTACGAATAAAATTATTGTAAATCGATTATCGATGTAATCAATATATCGGGTATTGTTTCTAACTAAATATACAAGTGCAAGAGTTCTACTTACCTTTTTTCTTCGTTCATATAAGCTATTTGCTGTCGTTTGAATTGTAAATATTTCCGTTTTGATAATTTATTTTTACTTTTATTTCCCATTTTCTAAACTTTAAAATTACCTAATTCTTACTAAAAATAATAACTTATACCTAATACTTACTTACTAAGAAACAAAATATATTTTCAAAAACTAAACAAAATGAAATAAAATTTAAAATTTTCGTATTTCGCGGGCGATTCGGGCATAAGTAAGTAAAAAGTACGCATCCATCGTTGACAGTGGTCACGGGTGGTATCATGATTCATGGTGGGATGGGATGGGAGTGGCGAAGAGAAGAGAAAGCATCATCTTATTTTGAATGTCGTAAGCGCCAAATCGAAAAACATTTTTCGTTAAAAAACTAAAACAAAACATAGAAAACTGTTTGCATAGAAAGCTTTATAATAATATTAGCTTGTTGGAAAAAAATAATGATAAATACTTACATTCAAACTCGTTTTGACATAAAAATTAAAAATATTGTCCTTGGTTAGGCGATTTGTTATTATCATGTTACTTTCATTTTTCATAGGTTTAATATCTATATAAAACACTCTCAATTATTGCTAGCTTGCCAGCATAATGTTTTCAGGAGTGCTTATCGGTTTCTGATTCGCAGTTTACCGAACTCCTTTCATATTGGATGAAGGAGAAGAAATGCATAGGCCTCTTGTCTATGATTAGAAAAAAAATAAAAATAGAATATTATCTGCGCCTGCCAGTATGGCGGCGTGGTTGCATACGTACGGTACTCACGTCGACTAACGTTCTTTGGTTATGTTCGACAATATTTATTTATTTATTTATTTATACTTTATTGCACTCATTAACGAAAAGTACAAAGGGCGGACTTAATGCCTAATGGCATTCTCTGCCAGTCAACCCATGGCGTTGGTGTGAAGCTGTGGTAGGTGCATAAAAAGAACTGTACCTATTATGAAAGTAGAAGAAATATATAATATAGACTTTAAAATAATTATAATGTATAATAAAGAATAGTAATTATATTAAGTATATAACAAAAAGGAAATCGTACCTGCTTAATACATAAATACTTACTTATATTAACATATAAATGATATATAAATTAATAGTGATATAATAAGAATAATAATAAAATACTTATATACAGTTGCTTTAAATAAAAATAATGCATACCTAACGTCAACTATGCGTTTTGCTTAAGAAAGTGTTGCCGGACTTGTCTCTTGAACGAATTCTTATTCGGAGAGTTCCTAATGTCAGTGGGTAAGGAGTTCCAGAGCCGTGTAGCCTGAACGGTGAAAGATTTATGAAAGAAACCAGTACTATGTGGTGGAATACAGAGGTTAAGATTAGCTGAGGAACGTAGCGTTCTGTCATGTGTAGAACAGAGAAGCTGAAAGTTTTCCTTTAAATAGTTAGGAGACGTCGACTCATGAAGAATCGAATATACCGTGAATAACATCCTGGAATTACGCCTTTGCCGAATCGAGAGCCAATTAAGTTGCGAACGGTATTGAGAAATATGGTCATACTTTCGAAGACCGAAGATGAATCTGATGCAATTGTTGAGTAGGCGTTCCAGTTTATTAAGAAGTTCTTCAGATAGGTCTGAGTAACAAACGTCAGCGTAGTCAATAATGGGCAGAACTAAAGCATTTATCAGTTGTAACTTTGTTTTAATCGGTAAGAAATTTTTCAGACGATACAACGATTGTAGGGAGCCAACGACTTTTCTGCTGACTTCGCAAATGTGAGGACGCCAGCTGAGGGTGGGATCAATCAGCAAGCCGAGATTTTTTACAGAGTCACACAATGGAATTATCATCCCATTGTGTGACTCTGTAAAAAATCTCGGCTATTGATGGTAGATTGGAGGAATCAATCTTGGCTAACATCCTGGCGCCACCCATCAGCATGGCCTGACATTTTGTAGGATTAACCGAGATTCCGTACTTCATCGACCAGTTACTAATGGCCTGCAAGTTACTATTAATTTTGCTAATTGCAAAAACAAGGTCTTCAACGGAGCTTTGAACGTAAAGTTGCAGGTCGTCTGCATATAGATGGTACGAACAGTCCAAAGATGAGCTAATGGAATTGATAAATAGGGAAAACAACAATGGAGAGAGTATACCGCCTTGCGGCACGCCAGCTTCAAGATCAGCCCATTCAGATGATTTATTTCCAAATCTAACTGACTGCTGTCGGCCGCGAAGATATGATGAAAACCAACTCAAGGCCGGGGGTGAGAATCTGTACCGTGCAAGTATGGATAGAAGGATTTCGTGGTCTACTGTGTTAAAAGCATTGGAAAAATCGATGAGTACGACCACAGTAACTTTCTGACTGTCCATTCCATGTCGGACGTCATCAGTGACTTTAAGAAGAGCAGTAGTGGTACTGTGGCCAGCACGAAACCCAGACTGGTATTTGTCTAATAGGTTATGTTTAGAGAAGAATGTTGAAATTTGCTTGTGAACACAGGCCTCTAGAAGCTTAGAAAGGAAAGGCAGAATAGATATAGGGCGGAAATGACTTGGGGAGGCAGGGTTCTGTATTTTCGGTAACGGTCGCACAATAGCTTTTTTCCATAATGTCGGATATTGACCAGATTGTAAAGAGAAATTAATAATATGCGACAATATGGGAAGTAAGGTGTCTAACATAGTTATCAACATTTTGCGACTAATTTCATCAAACCCCACAGCATTAGAGTTAATATTCATCAGATTAATTTTAATCTCATCCTGTTTTACAGTATTAAACTCAAAGACAGGTATGTCGAGAGGTGGCATTAGACCAATAGAAGATATAGTTCTGGCTCGGATTGTAGCGTCCAATGAAGTGATAGAAGAGAAGTGACTATTAATGTCACTCGGATTAAGAGAGGGACTGTAATCCGTCGAGTTAGACTTGCCAACTCCCAGAGACTTCAAGAATTTCCACAAAGAAGCAGAAGAAGAGTTAGAGATGTTATGAAGGATGTATCGGCGTTTTGCAGTTCGTACCATCTGGTTGCATCGATTGCGGGCTACCTTAAATTTGTTCCAATTTTCGTCGGTACGGTCTCGTTTAAACCTACAGAAAGCCTGGTTGCGTCGACGCATCGCCATACGTACACCCGTGGTAATCCACGGAGCAGGTGGACGTTTCAGCCTAATCCTATGAATCGGTGCATGACGGTCATAAATTTTAATAATTTGTTTATTAAGATGTTCAACTTTATCATCCACCGAAGATGATGATAGAAGCTGCTCAAAGTTTAGGCTGGTAGTGTCATTTTTGATAGCTTCGGGATTTATTTTCGTAAAATTACGAAGATGCAGATATGACGTGGGTAATTTGGGTGTGTTAATTTTGTAGCTGGCATAAATAATATCGTGGCGTGAAAATCCCGAAGCTGATACTTGTCCATGCTTAATAACCCGCTCCTGACAGCTTGTAATAATAAGATCTATCCATGAGTCATCTGTGGTAATATTGCGATGAGTTGCAGATAAAGGTAGTATAGAGAAGTTAACCGACTCAATTAGGGAGAGAAGTTTAGTTGCACGTAAAGAGCTTTTTAATAAGTCCGTGTTAAAATCGCCCATGATCATAACATGAGAGTACTCAGACCCAATGACCTCGAAGGCTGTTTCTAGAGAAGCGAAATAATCAGTGGATGGAGGACAATACACCACTCCAAGAAGCAACCTACTACCCTTGACATTAAGTTCGAGAAACAAGAACTCAGCCATTGCGCAGTAATTTGATGGCGATGACATAATTACCTTAAAAGGAATATCTGAGCGCAAGTAAATAGCAACGCCACCACCCCTTTTCTCACTCCGATCGTTTCTGACAAGGACAAAACCCGGCAGTGCATAAAGTGTTGAGGGCAAGGTCGATGTAAGCCAAGTTTCCGAAAGGAGAATGGCGTGAATATTCTTATTATCTGAGAACATACAGTCAAGCTCGGAAAAATGGCTAGGGAGACTTTGTGCATTAATGTGGCAAACGTTTAAAGATTTAACGCAATTCGCAAAAATCTCCTCCAGTGGATTCATTGTACATACCTCACCTTCCTACTCACAAGAAGCAAATGATGAGGACGCATCAGTAGCTGAATAGTATTCATCATTATCTGACATAATAATAAAATAGTATAAAAATGAAATAATATAAAGAATTATAAATAAATAGATATAAAATAGATATATTATTTACTACTTGATACTAAACTTTGGAATAACCAAAAAAAACAACTAAACAACAAAAGTCCTTCCTAACTTACACCATCCATAAGTTGACTGTTTACAAACAAAATTATAGCTAATGATAATAAACGGAAACTAACTTAACAGAAACAAAAAAAACGAGTCAAACGAAAAAGTTCAATAAACGTTGACTTAATTTGGCTGTACAGATTTATAACTTTGCCATGTTTAAATTGAACACATCTAAAAAATATCAATGTCACAGTGACTTGACATTACAGCTGACATTGACAAGACAACATATCAAAACAGTGAATATTGAATAGTGAAGGTGTTTGTTTACGTGAAATCTAAAAAGTAACAAACATTGTAGGTATTATAAACAAAGTGAAACTAAAATTACCTTATTATATATACATAAATTACGGGAAGAGAAAAGATTCTAACATGTAAACAGAGCAGTACGGAATGCATAATTACTACTTCTTTGGGGGCGCTCTTCTCGGTCGTTTTGTATCATCACTGGAACTGGGGGCAACTGCCTTGTTGCCTGCCTGCCGTCGAGTATCCAGTTGTCGGCTGGGGGCTCGCTCGGAGTGTGTCTGCTCTTCCTCTGTGGAACTGGAAGTTTCCTGTGGCTGTGCATTGCTGGTGGCCGGATACTTTGCAACAAGAGCTTCCAGTTCCTCCTCAGTAGTAATACGTTCGCGCCCGCCCCCTGGAACTTTTATGAAAATGACACCATCATGCGTCCAGACATTCCGCATCTGAAAGTGTTTTCGTGCCTTCATATGGACTGATTGCCTTGTTCTTGTAAGGAATTCAGAGACCATCACGTTCAATCCTTTCAACTTGGATTTCGATTTCCACACAGCAGCCTTGACATCGTGATCACGAAAATGAACCAGGACCGGACGGGCCCTTTCACCACCAGATGGGCCAAGCCGATGACAACGCTTAATATCAGAGCAAGTGATATGTGGAAGGGACATAGTGTTGTTAATAATATTCAGAACAACAGATTTTTCTTCAGTCTCTGAGTCCTCCGGAACACCATTGAACAAGATGATTTTCTGCCGTTGGCGCATGTCCAAAGAGTCTAACACTTTGGTGTTATACTGCACTTGCTGTCGTAGGAGGCTAATCTCACTGTGCACAATGTCCTTAAATGACCTGAACTCTTCTATTAACTGTTGCAGTGTGGGATTACTATGGATGGTAGCAGATATTAAGCGATTCTCAAAATCTTCAAATTTTTTATTCCAACTGCTGTCCCACCTGTTTATGACTTCCATCTCAGGAACATTATCCTTCTCAGGAACATTTGCCATCTCAGTTAAAAACAGTGACAGTGATAAAAGTGATGTGCTTGTTGACAAAACTGGTGTTGCTTATGGATGATGCAGGTTAGTTGCCAATTCGGTCACAACAGCTTAAATATTTATTTGTAACTAAACATAGGGCTTTCTTAAGAATCCAATATGCAAAAATTTTGATCTATATAGCTAAAATTGTACTATTTACGCAAAATAATAAACAGAGAAAAAGATTATGCTGTTAACTTTTCTGCACCTACCCGAAAAAAAAAAATATTCTTAAGTACTAATCTAAAACCCACCAAAAACTACAAGCGGAACCTTGAAGCGGCAGACTGCAGTCTGGAAGAACGTCCAGGATCCTGTGATTGGATATAGGAGAGGTGGCTTCGATTCAAGAATTCCGTGAGTAATCTTTGTCAGTGCCCCGCCAAGTCGAGCGCAAAGCAAACACTGCCGTACCATCCTTTACTGGAACCATTTCGCCGCATTTTCAGGCCCCTATTTGAGAACCTCTGGATAAGACCAGAGCGCTGAAATTTTCATCATCCAGTAAGCTATAATCACATACTTAAAATACAAAATTTCAAGTCTGTAGGTTATTTAGTTCCGAAGCTAAGCGAAAGCAAAGTTTCGCATTTTCGTTCGCATTTACGACACTCACCTCACTCATAAAATCAAAATAGAACTAGTACTTCCCATAAACTCAGAGAGCTGAAGTTTGGTACAGAGTTAGGGTTTAATGGCCACATAAAGGGAAAACTATAAAAACTAGGATAACTAGGATTATTTAGTACTCTTGGTCCATCCTTTACTGGAACCATTTCGCCACATTTTCAGGCCCCTATTAGAGAACCTCTGGATAAGACCAGAGAGCTGAAATTTTCATCATCCAGTAAGCTATAAACACATACTTAAAATCCAAAATTTCAAGTCTGTAGGTCATTTAGTTCCGCTGTTAAGCGAAAGCAAAGTTTCGCATTTTCGTTCGCATTTACGACACTCACCTCACTCATAAAATCAAAATAGAACTAGTACTTCCTATAAACTCAGAGAGCTGAAATTTGGTACAGAGTTAGGGTTTAATGGCCACATAAAGGGAAAACTATAAAAACTAGGATAACTAGGATTATTTAGTACTCTTGGTCCATCCTTTACTAGAACCATTTCGCCACATTTTCAGGCCCCTATTAGAGAACCTCTGGATAAGACCAGAGCGCTGAAATTTTCATCATCCAGTAAGCTATAATCACATACTTAAAATCCAAAATTACAAGTCTGTAGGTCATTTAGTTCCGAAGTTAAGCGAAAGCAAAATTTTGTTTATTTAGTTAGATAGTACCTGGGGGCGTCCAGCGTTGCTCGGAATAAAACAATTTATTTACTTGGCTTATTTTTAAGCAAAACATTCATTGACTTAGTGTTACTTTACAAATCCTTTTGAAATACCTAGCTCCCAATTTAAAAAAAATGTCACAAAAAATAAAAATGCAACTTGCCTACTTGAGATTTGAACCCGCGTCTTTAGCTCCGCAGTCGGTTTTCGTAACCATTCGACCAAGAAAGCCTTAATTCCATAAACGAAATTTTTATAGAGGTCTTTCATAATTATCGACATTGTCATTTGTTTGAAGGGTGGATTGTCAGTTTATTTAGTTAGATAGTACCTGGACGCCCGAGCGTTGATCGGAATAAAACAATTTATTTACTTGGTTTATTTTTAAGCAAAACATTCATTGAATTAGTGTTACTTTACAAATCCTTTTGAAATACCTAGCTCCCAATTTAAAAAAATGTCACAAAAAATAAAAATGCAACTTGCCTACTTGAGATTTGAACCCGGGTCTCCAGCTCCGTAGTCGGCTTTCGTAACCATTCGACCAAGAAAGCTTTAATTTTATTGACGAAATTTTTATAGAGGTCTTTCATAATTATGCTTCAGTGCTTCGTTCTCGAGATTAGATATACACATGTAGTCCCACGTACAATGTCGCCATCTATGCACTTAGTTGAAAGAAATAAAATTAAAAAATAATTTGATACGTAGGTAGATGCAATATTACCAGACCGCCGCTATGAATCCAACCTGTCATTCACGTTTCAGTGCTACGCCACTTTGCACATAAATATTCTTTTTTCGTTTTTAATTGTTAGAAAGTCTCAGTTATTTTAATTTAAACATACCTAAAAGAAAAAATAGTGATTACGAGTATTAGATTATATTAAGAAGAAAATAAAAAAGCTGGGAAGAAAACTTTTAAAGGGCCAACGCCCGTAGTAAGTCTTCATCGTCTTTTCATTCGTTCGATTCAATGCAATTGTCTAATGACCCTCAAGGTGAGCAATTGAAATTTTCCTAGATGACTCGAAATACATATTTAAGTAACAATATATAGACCACTCGTGTGGCGCAACGGTTACCATGCCGGACTGCCAATCGAAGGGTCCTGGATTCGATTCCCGGCGAAACAGAAATTTGAATGATGAGTTTAAATTTATGTTCTCGGTGTGGGTGTTTTTGTTTCTGTTTTCGTATGTGTCCATGATAGTGGGTATCATACAGGGTATATACCCTACAGTGGGACTATGAATGTGAAGCGTTTATTTATTACTATTTATTTATTATTATATCTTCCACGTTCCACGAATTAAATGGCATTCGTTTCAACGAATCGAGTTGTTACCTGCCAATTATGAAATGGGTTAACGATACAACGCAAGAGTTGTAACTTATCCATATAAACTTTTTACAAAATTACCGGATTGACGAAGTAACGTTTTGAGTTCTTCTTATCCGCGTATTAGTGCAACTCATTAAGAAGTTTGTACCTGCTAATACCTGTTTAGGTATACTAGCGATCTATCTATATTATGTCATCAAATATTGATATTACATAATCAAGAAAAACGTATTTTCGATCCTGTTTTCGCAACTACCCTCTCTGTTGAGGTTGTTATATGGAGAATAAATATTATAAAAATATTTTACTACTAATTTTCCACAACTAAACAACAAGCCCCACTGGACATCGGACATCGGACTTCTTCGGCTACACAAGCGATTGGCAAGGATATACAAAAGGACTTGACCATCCGTTTTGAATTTATAGCCACTTCTGGCTTAAATAAGGATGTTTGCAAAGAACTTTTAGATTCGCACTTTTTTTTTCTACTTTTTTGTGTCCCACTGCTGGGCTTAAGTCTCCTTCTCACAAGTGAGAGGGATTTAGGCCATAGTCTACCACGCTGGCCAAGTGCGGATTGGTGGACGTCATGCTTTCGAGAAATTATGGATTTATCTCCGGCGTGCACGGCCATGGATAACATCGTAATCAATTAAATGTCACGACATTTTCTACTATCGGCATACGTCCTCATACAGAGGCTCGCGGCTGACCAGCAGTCGCGGTCGCCGATAGATAACATGGTAAATTATGCCGGCAGGCTTTACTACGATCAATGGAAACAAATGACCGCTGACCAAACAATTTTGTCTTGGATACGTGGTTTTGAGATTTCATTTACAAAAAAGTTGTATTCCGCAATGCCTACTTTATTCCGAATAAAATGAAAATACTTTATTGTTGACTGTTTATATACATATAATAAGATGTTTAAAATTATAATTGGAGTTTTAAACAGTCTACCATAATTATGGCATACACTACCTATTATAAATTAAAATTAACTAAAAATGTTTTGTTTTAAGATCCGTATAGATTTAACTTAACGGATCATTGGCTTTTGATGCCTAGCCACTGCTGGGTCAATAAAAAAAAAAACCCTTTTTAACTTTTAACACAGCTTTAGATCACTTATATAAGTGCTATATCAGTAATTATAGACTAATATCATTATTGTTGCTACCTACAAAAAATTCTCACCATCAACCAGGGTTGATTGGTAGAGAATGCCTATCGGCATTAAGTCCGGCGCCCTTTGTACAACTTAGTTTAGTTGTGACAAAAAAGTGTAAATAAATAAATGTGCCAAAACCAAATGGCGAGTTGCAATTTTTGTTGAATTTGAAAATCTTAACCGATAAATAGATGCAAAACATTTCAAATTGAAAGATTTATCATAGTACTATGATAAAATTAGTTTCAAGTGTTTACGTGTCTACTTTATTATAAGGATGCGTATATTTTGGTAAAAATACATAGAAACTCTAAGTTCCAAATTTATTATTATTATATTTAATATCCTCCTATTTGGTCTTAATACCGGTCCTTATGCTTTCACGAATATTATGAAACCGGTAGTAAAATTATTAAGATGCATCGGTAATTTATCCAAAATTTACTTGGATGACATTCATTTGTTTTATATCAAAATGTTACAATAGTTGTCTTAACAATATCAACATTACTAAGAAACTTCTTTGTTCCTTAGGGTTTATTATAAATGAGTAAAAAAGCTGTATAACTTCAAATATTTCCTGCAAGTATTTGGAATTTATAATTAAATCTGAAGTAATGAAAATAAGTATGCCCTTAGAAAAGCGCATAAAAATTTAAACAGTAATTGTGTCTTATTGCTCAGTTAGCTGGTTTTATTAACATCTGCTTGCCCTGCAATCAGTATGGGTGACTTTATATTAAAGCATTTGATACAACTTAGAAATTTATTCTGACGCCTCAACTATGGGATGGGGGTCCTATTGTGCGGGTCAAAAGGCAAGTGGAATGTGGAGTCACCAGGAATCAAACAAAACATTAATATTTTGGAATTATCAGCAGCTTTAATGGGTTTAAAAATATTTGGAAATATTACTTAAACTCAAAAAATGTATATTGTCTAAACACACATACATACATACATTTAATTCCTTCATAACATATTACTAGGTAACTCTCAATGAATACTACGTATTGACAATATGACAGCAAATTAATCGAATGGGTGGTGTTCAGTATCCCCATCTTACGAAGATTACAAAATCTTGATTAAAAAGTCTTGATGTGAGGCTCGAAAACGATTTATTTATGCTCCATATTTACTCCACATTTAGCTATGCTTACATACCGTCATCCGAAAATTGTAGGTGTGGCTGACGCTGAATCAAAGCGGGTTCATGCTGATATTGAGTGGGAGTTATCAGATTCAGTATTGAAACAAACTGTTACACATTTTGGTCAACTTAGCATTGATTTATTTGCCCAAAAAGTGCCCAAACTATTTATCAGGGCATAAAGATCCTGATGCTTTTTTCTATAAATATTTTTTCCTTAAATTGGTCACAATGTTATTCTACGGATTTCCTCCGTTTTTCAATTATTCTCAAAACTTTGAGAAAAATAATTTGTGATACAGCCAAAGGTATCCTTATCGTACCTACCTGTATGGCCAACACAGCCGTGGTATATTTTATTTCAAAGGCTGCTTGTATTAAAACCGTTATTTTTCTACCCTTCGGGCCTTGTAATGACTTAATTATTTCTCATTTTAACAATCAACGCATTCACTCACAAAACCCTGGTTGCCGGAATATTGTGCGGGAGTCATTCCTAAAAAACCGTCGTCAATCAACATAATGCTCACTTCGCTATCAGAAAACTCCGTCAAACAGTATGACACATGTTTCAAAAAATTGTATCTTTTTTTGTTGTAAAGCCATATAGATATTATATACCAGGCTTCGATTCCCAATATCTTTTTTTTAACGAATTTATTTCAATCAGGAGCCCAATACGGGACTGTCGAGAGACATTGTATGAGAATACAAGGTAATCGATTAGGCGAGGATGATCACATTAAAAGATTTTTAAAGGCTTGTACCTACAGATTTCGACCTCCCTACCAAAGTATAATATGACTTGGGATACTTCATTAGATCATGTCATAGAAACATTCGCCAGTTGGAGTCCAAATGAGAGTCCATCTCTAAAAAAAAAAAAAAATTCACATTAATTGATTACTCTACTTACTCTTGTTATTGCACATAGGGTTCAAACATTTTCAGTAATTAATGTTCAGAATATAAATATTAACCCTCACGAAATTTTAATTAAAATTCCCGACTTAGTAAAAACATCTTATATACCTATATTAATTCAGTACAACCAATTCTTGTAATTCCTTTTTTTAGACAGACCTGAAATTTGTCCAGTCAAAATATTGTCGACTAACTAGGACGTCACCAAACTTACGGCATAATCACACCTCACTTTTTTATTAGCACATGAAAAACGTATAATAAAGCTAGTTCACAAACCTTAAGCCGATGGATAAAATTCACCTTGAGTTCAGGTCGCATAGATTTATCAATATTTTCGGCCCACAGACACGCTAGCACATCTCGGGCACAAAGGCAGGGTATTAACATAGATTTAATTAGGAAAACAGCAGGTTGGAGTATCTACCACTTTTGCGAAATTTCACAATAGATCAATCATTTCTGAGTATTATGCTTAGAAACCATAGTTTTGCTAAAAGTATACTGGCTGACTCTAATCAGTAGTTAATTTTAATAACATCACAAAAATCTCTATGTAGTATTATATCTCATATCAATTTGTTGTTACTTGTTAATGGTAAACACCTAATTAATTATACTGTCATTTAATTAATTATTACGAGTAACTTTACATTTAAGTTATTATAATATCTATAATGAATAAATAAATCAATCAAATTAATTGATTTATTTTTTAATAATATTTCACAAGTTAACTCTCAACATCTACATGTGTATATCTAATCTCGAGAACGAAGCACTGAAGCATAATTAGTGATTAAACGAACTTACCTGTAAGTGAAGTTCTATCATAATTATGTGAGGTGCTTCGTTCGAAGAGATTAGCATCCCTCCCTCCCTTCTGTGCATATTATAATTATAAATTATTATGAACCCTTTATTGTGAAATATACAATATCTTTAAACTAAATGACAGGTTGGATTCATAGCGGCGGTCTGGTAATATTGCATCTACCTACGTATCAAATTATTTTTTAATTTTATTTCTTTCAACTAAGTGCATAGATGGCGACATTGTACGTGGGACTACATGTGTATATCTAATCTCTTCGAACGAAGCACCTCACATAATTATGATAGAACTTCACTTACAGGTAAGTTCGTTTAATCACTAATTATCGACATTGTTATTTGTTTGAAGGGTGGATTGTCAAACTTGTATATAAGACCCAGTGTATGAAAATTTTTAAAGCAATCGCAAATAAATGGGGCTCGAAGTCACATCCTTTCTTCGACTCCGAGAATAAGTGACCCGAAGTTTTTTCGAACCTCAACCCCCTCTCCTCGAGTCCTCCAGGAGGCAGGACAGTAGGTAATTCCTTTGGTAGAAAGTTCATTGATTTTATTATGTAATTATTAATTTTAATTATAATTAACACTTGTCTAATAATAAAGATAAAGAGTTAACGGTATGTTTATAGTTTGTATAGATTGAGTAGGTTCAGTATTATTTTCTTTGAGTTTTTTTTATTAATATCTAATTTAATCTAGCCTATTGCGTCCCAATGCTGGGCGAATGCCTCCCCTTCTGCTTTTAATACGCATATAAATAAAATTAAAGGAAAACTCTGGATAAGACAAGATTGGCTTTTATACTTATACTTACAAGTATACAAGAAGAAACAGTCGAACGATTAACTTTATTCTACTCGAACATTACATAGGTAAATTAAATAAACAAATTACACTAAACTTTTAATTTCGCTCATTTGGTCAAAATATAATGCATTGGACTAAGAGTGGCGGTGATACCCGCACATGTCGCTAGATGGCGCTGACTGTATATTAAAACGCGCTTGCGGCCGCGTTACAGTCGACTCGTTTACGACATTCTTCTACTGCGCTTGAAAACGTTTGCTATGTATTAGGAGGGATTATTTGCATTTTGTTGATTTCGCTTATTATTTCGTGAGGTTTGCTAAGGTTTAGGGCATGCATCAATGCGAAATACCTAATCACAAGCCACGCCTCTACCCTGCGGCGGGGTCATGCTCCCCTTGCGGGGATTCGCCATCTATCGGTGACTTTAAGTAAAAATAAGTTGATTTCTAAATTACGAGCCAGCGTTACCTAGCGGAACAACGAAGAAGCTCTGATACAACGAAGAAGCTCAAATAACTGTCTTTCTACCCTGCGGCGGGGTCATGCTCCCCTTGCGGGGATTCGCCATCTATCGGTGACTTTAAGTAAAAATAAGTTGATTTCTAAATTACGAGCCAGCGTCACCTAGCGGAACAACGAAGAAGCTCTGATACAACGAAGAAGCTCAAATAACTGTCTTGCAACAATGTCATTTAGTAACAAAGTTTTGAACAAATACGTATAATATATCAGCAACGCGGAGACTTGACTTCTGCCCGCGATTTCGTCCATGTGGATTTCAGATTTGTGGCAGTTGTTTTATTATCCTTACACTTTCCCGGTATAAATAAAATCCTAAATGTTGACCCGGCTAATTATGAAGCTGCACACAAAATTTCAATAAATCGGTTTAGTAGCTTTTGCGTGATGCGCGCACAGGCAAACAGATATACACATAGATAGACAAAGATAAATTAAAAAAAAATAGTAATTCGTCACCTTTGCTGATATTTATTATAAGTACTTAGTACCTACAGTACTTAAACATTGCAAAAAATACGAATGTACAGCTTCGACTGTTCTACGATTGTACAGTGGGCCGCAGCTCATATGTAAAATTATAAGTAGAGTAAAAAAATCGATACTTAAAATAAATTCACAATTTTGTTCACTTTTTTAATGAATCAGAAACGGAAAAACGTTTTCACTGTAAAAAATATATTTGTGGTTGAGGACTAATTTTACAAAAACTATACAAGTGGGAATCGAACCCAGAACATTCCTACGTAATGCACGAGATTTTATTACGAGCTACGCTCAGTACTTCACTATAAGTGAAATAAAGGATCAGTATGGCTACACATTACGTAAGGATTTCTCGTTGTCGTCAGTCTATCGACTCAGTCGATATAGATAGGGGCAGTGTAATTGTAGGTTTTTATTTATGAAACAAAATTGATTACAGTGTAAAAAAATAAACACCTAAAGTATATAATGAATCATAGCTTTGTACCTAGGTTACGTACTTTTCTTTTGTTCATGTAGACTTTTTTCGGCCATAAGAATTTCAAATATTTACGTTTTCAGTCTGTCTTTTTATAAGCTTTTTTATTGTAAAAATTATTTGTAATTTTAAAATAGTAAAAAAAACATAAATTTATATAATAAAAAACATATGCTACGCTGGGGATCGAACCTGAGTCGTATTGCAAACGTGAGTGAAACAAGACTTAAAAAACTTGACTACAGACGCTACTTTCCAAATCGTGAAATAAGGACCAAGTGTGACTACCGAGTAACCTAAATATTCTTTGCTCATAAATAGACAGCTAGCCTAAAATAAAATATATTACGAATAAAATTATTGTAAATCGATTATCGATGTAATCAATATATCGGGTATTGTTTCTAACTAAATATACAAGTGCAAGAGTTCTACTTACCTTTTTTCTTCGTTCATATAAGCTATTTGCTGTCGTTTGAATTGTAAATATTTCCGTTTTGATAATTTATTTTTACTTTTATTTCCCATTTTCTAAACTTTAAAATTACCTAATTCTTACTAAAAATAATAACTTATACCTAATACTTACTTACTAAGAAACAAAATATATTTTCAAAAACTAAACAAAATGAAATAAAATTTAAAATTTTCGTATTTCGCGGGCGATTCGGGCATAAGTAAGTAAAAAGTACGCATCCATCGTTGACAGTGGTCACGGGTGGTATCATGATTCATGGTGGGATGGGATGGGAGTGGCGAAGAGAAGAGAAAGCATCATCTTATTTTGAATGTCGTAAGCGCCAAATCGAAAAACATTTTTCGTTAAAAAACTAAAACAAAACATAGAAAACTGTTTGCATAGAAAGCTTTATAATAATATTAGCTTGTTGGAAAAAAATAATGATAAATACTTACATTCAAACTCGTTTTGACATAAAAATTAAAAATATTGTCCTTGGTTAGGCGATTTGTTATTATCATGTTACTTTCATTTTTCATAGGTTTAATATCTATATAAAACACTCTCAATTATTGCTAGCTTGCCAGAATAATGTTTTCAGGAGTGCTTATCGGTTTCTGATTCGCAGTTTACCGAACTCCTTTCATATTGGATGAAGGAGAAGAAATGCATAGGCCTCTTGTCTATGATTAGAAAAAAAATAAAAATAGAATATTATCTGCGCCTGCCAGTATGGCGGCGTGGTTGCATACGTACGGTACTCATGTCGACTAACGTTCTTTGGTTATGTTCGACAATATTCTTAAGTACTAATCTAAAACCCACCAAAAACTACAAGCGGAACCTTGAAGCGGCAGACTGCAGTCTGGAAGAACGTCCAGGATCCTGTGATTGGATATAGGAGAGGTGGCTTCGATTCAAGAATTCCGTGAGTAATCTTTGTCAGTGCCCCGCCAAGTCGAGCGCAAAGCAAACACTGCCGTACCATCCTTTACTGGAACCATTTCGCCGCATTTTCAGGCCCCTATTTGAGAACCTCTGGATAAGACCAGAGCGCTGAAATTTTCATCATCCAGTAAGCTATAATCACATACTTAAAATACAAAATTTCAAGTCTGTAGGTTATTTAGTTCCGAAGCTAAGCGAAAGCAAAGTTTCGCATTTACGACACTCACTCACTCATGGATCATCAAAATAGAACTAGTACTTCCCATAAACTCAGAGAGCTGAAATTTGGTACAGAGTTAGGGTTTAATAGCCACATAAAGGGAAAACTATAAAAACTAGGATAACTAGGATTATTTAGTACTCTTGGTCCATCCTTTACTGGAACCATTTCGCCACATTTTCAGGCCCCTATTAGAGAACCTCTGGATAAGACCAGAGAGCTGAAATTTTCATCATCCAGTAAGCTATAAACACATACTTAAAATCCAAAATTTCAAGTCTGTAGGTCATTTAGTTCCGCTGTTAAGCGAAAGCAAAGTTTCGCATTTTCGTTCGCATTTACGACACTCACCTCACTCATAAAATCAAAATAGAACTAGTACTTCCCATAAACTCAGAGAGCTGAAATTTGGTACAGAGTTAGGGTTTAATGGCCACATAAAGGGAAAACTATAAAAACTAGGATAACTAGGATTATTTAGTACTCTTGGTCCATCCTTTACTGGAACCATTTCCCCACATTTTCAGGCCCCTATTAGAGAACCTCTGGATAAGACCAGAGAGCTGAAATTTTCATCATCCAGTAAGCTATAAACACATACTTAAAATCCAAAATTTCAAGTCTGTAGGTCATTTAGTTCCGCTGTTAAGCGAGAGCAAAGTTTCGCATTTTCGTTCGCATTTACGACACTCACCTCACTCATAAAATCAAAATAGAACTAGTACTTCCTATAAACTCAGAGAGCTGAAATTTGGTACAGAGTTAGGGTTTAATGGCCACATAAAGGGAAAACTATAAAAACTAGGATAACTAGGATTATTTAGTACTCTTGGTCCATCCTTTACTAGAACCATTTCGCCACATTTTCAGGCCCCTATTAGAGAACCTCTGGATAAGACCAGAGCGCTGAAATTTTCATCATCCAGTAAGCTATAATCACATACTTAAAATCCAAAATTACAAGTCTGTAGGTCATTTAGTTCCGAAGTTAAGCGAAAGCAAAATTTTGTTTATTTAGTTAGATAGTACCTGGGGGCGTCCAGCGTTGCTCGGAATAAAACAATTTATTTACTTGGTTTATTTTTAAGCAAAACATTCATTGACTTAGTGTTACTTTACAAATCCTTTTGAAATACCTAGCTCCCAATTTAAAAAAAATGTCACAAAAAATAAAAATGCAACTTGCCTACTTGAGATTTGAACCCGCGTCTTTAGCTCCGCAGTCGGTTTTCGTAACCATTCGACCAAGAAAGCCTTAATTCCATAAACGAAATTTTTATAGAGGTCTTTCATAATTATCGACATTGTCATTTGTTTGAAGGGTGGATTGTCAGTTTATTTAGTTAGATAGTACCTGGACGCCCGAGCGTTGATCGGAATAAAACAATTTATTTACTTGGTTTATTTTTAAGCAAAACATTCATTGAATTAGTGTTACTTTACAAATCCTTTTGAAATACCTAGCTCCCAATTTAAAAAAATGTCACAAAAAATAAAAATGCAACTTGCCTACTTGAGATTTGAACCCGGGTCTCCAGCTCCGTAGTCGGCTTTCGTAACCATTCGACCAAGAAAGCTTTAATTTTATTGACGAAATTTTTATAGAGGTCTTTCATAATTATCGACATTGTTATTTGTTTGAAGGGTGGATTGTCAAACTTGTATATAAGACCCAGTGTATGAAAATTTTTAAAGCAATCGCAAATAAATGGGGCTCGAAGTCACATCCTTTCTTCGACTCCGAGAATAAGTGACCCGAAGTTTTTTCGAACCTCAACCCCCTCTCCTCGAGTCCTCCAGGAGGCAGGACAGTAGGTAATTCCTTTGGTAGAAAGTTCATTGATTTTATTATGTAATTATTAATTTTAATTATAATTAACACTTGTCTAATAATAAAGATAAAGAGTTAACGGTATGTTTATAGTTTGTATAGATTGAGTAGGTTCAGTATTATTTTCTTTGAGTTTTTTTTTATTAATATCTAATTTAATCTAGCCTATTGCGTCCCAATGCTGGGCGAATGCCTCCCCTTCTGCTTTTAATACGCATATAAATAAAATTAAAGGAAAACTCTGGATAAGACAAGATTGGCTTTTATACTTATACTTACAAGTATACAAGAAGAAACAGTCGAACGATTAACTTTATTCTACTCGAACATTACATAGGTAAATTAAATAAACAAATTACACTAAACTTTTAATTTCGCTCATTTGGTCAAAATATAATGCATTGGACTAAGAGTGGCGGTGATACCCGCACATGTCGCTAGATGGCGCTGACTGTATATTAAAACGCGCTTGCGGCCGCGTTACAGTCGACTCGTTTACGACATTCTTCTACTGCGCTTGAAAACGTTTGCTATGTATTAGGAGGGATTATTTGCATTTTGTTGATTTCGCTTATTATTTCGTGAGGTTTGCTAAGGTTTAGGGCATGCATCAATGCGAAATACCTAATCACAAGCCACGCCTCTACCCTGCGGCGGGGTCATGCTCCCCTTGCGGGGATTCGCCATCTATCGGTGACTTTAAGTAAAAATAAGTTGATTTCTAAATTACGAGCCAGCGTTACCTAGCGGAACAACGAAGAAGCTCTGATACAACGAAGAAGCTCAAATAACTGTCTTTCTACCCTGCGGCGGGGTCATGCTCCCCATGCGGGGATTCGCCATCTATCGGTGACTTTAAGTAAAAATAAGTTGATTTCTAAATTACGAGCCAGCGTCACCTAGCGGAACAACGAAGAAGCTCTGATACAACGAAGAAGCTCAAATAACTGTCTTGCAACAATGTCATTTAGTAACAAAGTTTTGAACAAATACGTATAATATATCAGCAACGCGGAGACTTGACTTCTGCCCGCGATTTCGTCCATGTGGATTTCAGATTTGTGGCACTTGTTTTATTATCCTTACACTTTCCCGGTATAAATAAAATCCTAAATGTTGACCCGGCTAATTATGAAGCTGCACACAAAATTTCAATAAATCGGTTTAGTAGCTTTTGCGTGATGCGCGCACAGGCAAACAGATATACACATAGATAGACAAAGATAAATTAAAAAAAATTAGTAATTCGTCACCTTTGCTGATATTTATTATAAGTACTTAGTACCTACAGTACTTAAACATTTCAAAAAATACGAATGTACAGCTTCGACTGTTCTACGATTGTACAGTGGGCCGCAGCTCATATGTAAAATTATAAGTAGAGTAAAAAAATCGATACTTAAAATAAATTCACAATTTTGTTCACTTTTTTAATGAATCAGAAACGGAAAAACGTTTTCACTGTAAAAAATATATTTGTGGTTGAGGACTAATTTTACAAAAACTATACAAGTGGGAATCGAACCCAGAACATTCCTACGTAATGCACGAGATTTTATTACGAGCTACGCTCAGTACTTCACTATAAGTGAAATAAAGGATCAGTATGGCTACACATTACGTAAGGATTTCTCGTTGTCGTCAGTCTATCGTCTCAGTCGATATAGATAGGGGCAGTGTAATTGTAGGTTTTTATTTATGAAACAAAATTGATTACAGTGTAAAAAAATAAACACCTAAAGTATATAATGAATCATAGCTTTGTACCTAGGTTACGTACTTTTCTTTTGTTCATGTAGACTTTTTTCGGCCGTAAGAATTTCAAATATTTACGTTTTCAGTCTGTCTTTTTATAAGCTTTTTTATTGTAAAAATTATTTGTAATTTTAAAATAGTAAAAAAAACATAAATTTATATAATAAAAAACTTATGCTACGCTGGGGATCGAACCTGAGTCGTATTGCAAACGTGAGTGAAACAAGACTTAAAAAACTTGACTACAGACGCTACTTTCCAAATCGTGAAATAAGGACCAAGTGTGACTACCGAGTAACCTAAATATTCTTTGCTCATAAATAGACAGCTAGCCTAAAATAAAATATATTACGAATAAAATTATTGTAAATCGATTATCGATGTAATCAATATATCGGGTATTGTTTCTAACTAAATATACAAGTGCAAGAGTTCTACTTACCTTTTTTCTTCGTTCATATAAGCTATTTGCTGTCGTTTGAATTGTAAATATTTCCGTTTTGATAATTTATTTTTACTTTTATTTCCCATTTTCTAAACTTTAAAATTACCTAATTCTTACTAAAAATAATAACTTATACCTAATACTTACTTACTAAGAAACAAAATATATTTTCAAAAACTAAACAAAATGAAATAAAATTTAAAATTTTCGTATTTCGCGGGCGATTCGGGCATAAGTAAGTAAAAAGTACGCATCCATCGTTGACAGTGGTCACGGGTGGTATCATGATTATGGTGGGATGGGATGGGAGTGGCGAAGAGAAGAGAAAGCATCATCTTATTTTGAATGTCGTAAGCGCCAAATCGAAAAACATTTTTCGTTAAAAAACTAAAACAAAACATAGAAAACTGTTTGCATAGAAAGCTTTATAATAATATTAGCTTGTTGGAAAAAAATAATGATAAATACTTACATTCAAACTCGTTTTGACATAAAAATTAAAAATATTGTCCTTGGTTAGGCGATTTGTTATTATCATGTTACTTTCATTTTTCATAGGTTTAATATCTATATAAAACACTCTCAATTATTGCTAGCTTGCCAGCATAATGTTTTCAGGAGTGCTTATCGGTTTCTGATTCGCAGTTTACCGAACTCCTTTCATATTGGATGAAGGAGAAGAAATGCATAGGCCTCTTGTCTATGATTAGAAAAAAAATAAAAATAGAATATTATCTGCGCCTGCCAGTATGGCGGCGTGGTTGCATACGTACGGTACTCACGTCGACTAACGTTCTTTGGTTATGTTCGACAATATTCTTAAGTACTAATCTAAAACCCACCAAAAACTACAAGCGGAACCTTGAAGCGGCAGACTGCAGTCTGGAAGAACGTCCAGGATCCTGTGATTGGATATAGGAGAGGTGGCTTCGATTCAAGAATTCCGTGAGTAATCTTTTGATTAACATTGTGTTGGAGGTGTAGGCATTAATTGAGATGTTTACACTTTCCCAACAGTGGGCTTGGGTCATAATTGCGCGCCCGCCCATCCATTTTCTGGTCCTTCGGAGCTCGGATGAATGTCATCCAGCTTTAATTTAATTAATTATAAATAATTCTCTGCGTAATATACGCAAATTGAACATACCTACGTATGTTTTCTGTAATTTTTTGTCCCATTTTACGTAATATTATTTTGGATTTAAGCTTGGATTAATAATATCCAGCTGTTTTTTGCAACCTTAAATTCATATTTATAGTAAAAATTACATTGCATAATATTTGCATAACCTTTTTACATCAGTAATAAGATGGCGACCGCTCACAATAATTTAGCTCGACTTACCGCCAAGAAGGAGCGATTATACGCTCGTATGAATGAATTATATAAATTAGCATCAAATATTTCTGATTTTTCGTCTAGAAGCAATGAGAATTTCATGGTTAAGTCTGAAATCATCGACGAAATGCGTATTCAGTTCGAAACATACATCGATGAAATATACGAAATTCAAGTATCGGTAGATTCGAAATTCAAAATTGATTATCAATGTTTAGATGCGTTTGATGATTTATACCTTAAAGTAAAGCGTGTTAGGAACTATATTGTTCAAGCTTCGCGATCAAATGTCTCCAAACGTGAAGATTCGAATGATAAGTTTCAGTCAAAATGTAACATTAAATTGCCACCGATTGAATTGCCTTACTTTGACGGGAAAATGGAGAATTGGCCGAAGTTTTATGAATCTTTTAAATCTAACATACATAACAACAGTGATCTGACTGACTCGCAGCGCGTGCAATATTTAGTGGGTAAATTGACACACGGCGCTCTGAAGGTCACCGCAGGTATTGTACCTACGGGCGACACTTATAAAATTTTATGGGATAATTTAGTGAATAAATATCAAGACAAGCGATCATTAGGAACGCATTACTTAAATAATATTTTAGATGCTAAGAGCTGTAGTGATACAGCCGGCAGTCTCGATTCATTCATTGAAAAATATTCAGCTTCCGTTTTAGCTTTAAAACAATTAAATTTCAAAGATCTTGCCGATTTCATTTTCTTACATTGCGCTTTAAGAAAAATTGATTCGCATACTATTCAGGCTTTTGAGTCGTCTGTTCGTAACGAAGACATACCTTCCTTTGATAAGTTAAATTTGTTTATTCGAGATCGAGTTAAAATTTTAGAACGCTCAAACACAAATCATTCAAGTTCGAATCGATCGTCGGACCCTGCAGTGAAAATAAATAAAACGTCTACGTATCCATCGCGATCAGTACATAAGTCATTTATTGCTAATAATAATAGTCATGCAACGCATTCTAGGCGCTGTGTCTTTTGTAATAACACTGATCATTCTGTTTATAATTGTGTTCAATTTAAAAACTTAGATACACCAATGGCCCGATTTGAATTTATAAAGTCGAAAAATGGCTGTGTGAATTGTCTTGGTATTACACATACTGTAACGTCCTGTAAATCATCTGTTGTATGCGAGCTATGTCAAAAACGTCACCATACACTCTTACACTTTAAAAATAGAAACGTAAAAAAATCTAAATGCCGTTGTTCTGCGTCTACATCGCATAGTATACCTAATGAGGGTGAGTCGTCGACCGCTAGTGCGACGCGTGGTGACCCTGTGAGTGGCCCAAGGTCGAATTCGTTTACTGCAAACGTGAACATGGCCAGTGAGCGCCACGCGGCTCGTGCGTCTTTCGGGGAGCCGCAGATGCAAATTTTACTGTCGACTGCTCAAGTTTATGCAAGTTCGAAAAATAATAATAACGGGAAAGTAATAGTAAGATGTTTAATTGATAACGGTTCACAGAATAATTTAGTTACACTTGATTGTTGTAAAGCACTCAAATTGCCAATAATTCCTTTAAATAATTCTTTTATTAAAGGAATTGGTTTAGCCTCGCGTCCTATACTGGGCTACGTATATTTGGACATTGAGTCCCGCGTATACCCAAATAATAAATATTCTATATACGCGTTAGTAGTTGATTGTATTACAGATCAACTGCCCAGTCATTATATATCTAAGGGTGACATGGGCTACCTAGAGGGTATACCCCTTGCTGATTTGTCATGGAATGTTCCTGGCAATATTGATGTCGTGTTAGGTGCACAATTATTTCCATATATTTATTTAGGTGACAGAATCGAATCGGGGACAAAGTTGCCACCCGCTTTATCGACTGCATTCGGTTACATTTTAATGGGTGATTACCCCAGCAATGTCGCTGTACCATCTTCGTTCTCTGCCATTGCTCTTAACGATTTAATGCAAAATTTTTGGCAGATCGAAGAGATACCGAACATAAAATATTTAAGCCCGGCTGAGACCGAATGTGAAAATATTTATTTATCGTCGGTTACTCGCGCGGTCGATGGCGGGTGCAGTGTTGCTTTACTCTACTGTAAGAATCCGAGTGACCTTGGTAACTCGCGTTCTGCCGCCTTGCGCCGACTTATGTCTTAGGAGCGCAGATTTAAACAGTCGCCGGACTTACGTTTAATTTACAATAAAGTAATTAGCGACTATATAGAAAGCGGTTACCTGTCTGAGGTCAATGAATACGATTTTGCTGATGAGGGATATTATATTCCTCACCATGCTGTCATACTTAAGTGGACGAGTAATTCTTTAGTTTTACTTTAAAATGTACCTGAGTCTCTTCACGACTCAAGAAACTTTTCTGAGGGCTCTAACAATGCCACTAAGGTGTTAGGCCTCTCTTGGCAACCAGCCGACGACAACTTCTTTTTCACGACTTCTTATGTCCAGGAGAAATGTACGAAGCGGACCATACTCTTCATAGTCGCCCGCTTGTTTGACGTCCTAGGCTTGGTAGCTCCTGTTATATTATATGCCAAATTACTTATTAAAGAATTGTGGCTATGTAATATTGGTTGGGATGATACACCTCCAGAAAACGTTATTAAAAGGTTTTCTGATCTCATACAAGAGTTTTCTTTATTATCTACTCTGAAAATTCCACGTCACAGTGGTGTTTTGAGCAACAGTACCGTTCTGGTTGTCGCCTTCTGTGACGCCAGTATGAAAGGTTATGGCTGTGTCATATACTTACACACCACCGCTTCAAACGGAGATATCACTTGTAGATTGCTGTGTGCGAAATCAAAGGTTTCACCCACCAAAATTACGACACTTGCTCGTTTGGAGCTTTGCGCAGCGGTACTTATGTCTAAATTAATCAAAACTGTTCATGATACTTACCGCTCGCGTATTCCTATTGCAGGAATATATGCCTTTTCGGATTCGACTATCGCGTTATCTTGGATACATTCATCACCGCATCGTTGGTCGGTGTTCGTTAGTAACCGCGTTGCTCAGTGTCATGAAAACCTTCCGCCCGAAAACTTTTATCACGTCGCAGGTAGCGACAACCCGAGTGATTGTTTATCGCGTGGCATGCTACCTTCGCAACTCATCTCACATGAGTTATGGTGGAAGGGGCCAACGTGGATGCGAACGCCAGTTTCTGAATGGCCGGTGAAAACTTTCTGTCCAACTAATGCTGAAAAAATACCCGAGCACAAGACAAAGGTTTTTACAGCGACTGTTCATTCGGAACATTCAGTCTTTACTTTATTATTTGAACTTGTGTCTTCATGGGATAAACTGTTGCGTATTGTAGTCTATGTCCTAAAATTTATAAAAAAGATAAATCGTTCGTCTGGAGCTGTTTATAACCTGATGGTTGCAGAAAGATATGTTATTTCCGCTGTTCAAAAATTGCATTTTTCAAATGATATAATTGCCCTTAAAAATGGCAAATCCCCTTGTAATAAATTAAAAAAATTGTGCGTGTTTCTGATGAACATAGCATTTTGCGTATTGAAGGACGCTTGTCTAAGGCAAATTTACCCTTCGAGGTAAAGCATCCCGTTTTACTCCCCAAACGCGATCGGGTAGTAGATTTAATAATAAACCATTATCATGTTATTAATTGTCATACCGGCCCGGGACTTCTTATGTCCATTTTAAGACAGCGATATTGGATATTAAATGCCAGAACTGTCGTAAGGGCTAACGTGCGTAAATGTATTTCTTGTTTTCGTGTACGTCCTTCACATCCGACGCCTAAAATGGCTGATCTTCCTTATTGTCGCGTGACGGAAGCAAAAGCCTTCGTTCACACTGGAGTTGACTATGCGGGCCCTATTAAAATTACTCTTACTCAGCGTAGAGGTCAACGATCCCAGAAGGCATTATATCTGCCTTTTCGTCTGTCTGGTAACAAAGGCAATTCACATTGAGCTAGTCTCTGACTTGACTTCTAACGCTTTTTTAGCAGCCTTCAGCCGCTTTATATCGAGACGTGGTCCTGTATCGTGTTTATACTCTGATAATGGAACGAATTTCATTGGTGCAAAGGCCCACTTAGACGATCTTTATAAATTTCTTATGAAATCAGAGTTCCATACCGCTTTAGGGAAAGATTTAACTAGCCGTCGTATTGAGTGGAAAATGATTCCACCCTGCGCACCTCACTTTGGAGGTATGTGGGAATCCAACATAAAAAGTTTAAAGACTCATCTTTATAGGGTTATAGGAGCCCAAATACTTACGTATGAGGAATTACAGACGGTGTTAGTGCAGATCGAGTGCATTTTGAACTCGCGGCCACTCACAGTAATGTCTTCCGACCCTCATCCTGTAGTAATAACACCGGCTCATTTTTTAATGTCCACGCCACTGCAGTATTTACCTGCAGCGGACCTAACAGACACGCGAATTAGTTTGGTCGAGCGTAAACAGTTGCTGGATAGTATGGTTCAATCCTTTTGGAAAAAATGGCGTCTAGAGTATCTGCATACGCTGCAAGTTAGGCAGAAATGGTCTACTCCGGATCATCCAGTTCAAATCGGTACTGTCGTACTCGTGGGACAGGACGATTCTCCTCCATTAGCTTGGCCGCTAGGTATTATTACAGAAATTCATCCTGGTTCGGATGGAATAGTTCGCGTTGCAACAGTTAAAACCAAGTTTGGTATGTTTAAACGTCCTGTTGTAAAACTATAATCAATAATGTTTGAGATAATTAAAATAATAGTTTATTAGATAAGTAATAGGTATTAATATAACCGTATTCTTTAAATGTTTGCTATTGTAGCTTTTAAAATTAAATTAATATATCGAAGTTACGTGCTTCAAGCTTGACCATGAAACTTCTCCATTGTTTTAATACTCTTAAATTACATATCCTTATGATCTTCAGTTTTCTTTCTCTTTGAAAGTTTTCTCCAAAACTTCCAAGGCGGGGGAGCATGGTTAGGCGATTTGTTATTATCATGTTACTTTCATTTTTCATAGGTTTAATATCTATATAAAACACTCTCAATTATTGCTAGCTTGCCAGCATAATGTTTTCAGGAGTGCTTATCGGTTTCTGATTCGCAGTTTACCGAACTCCTTTCATATTGGATGAAGGAGAAGAAATGCATAGGCCTCTTGTCTATGATTAGAAAAAAAATAAAAATAGAATATTATCTGCGCCTGCCAGTATGGCGGCGTGGTTGCATACGTACGGTACTCACGTCGACTAACGTTCTTTGGTTATGTTCGACAATATTCTTAAGTACTAATCTAAAACCCACCAAAAACTACAAGCGGAACCTTGAAGCGGCAGACTGCAGTCTGGAAGAACGTCCAGGATCCTGTGATTGGATATAGGAGAGGTGGCTTCGATTCAAGAATTCCGTGAGTAATCTTTTGATTAACATTGTGTTGGAGGTGTAGGCATTAATTGAGATGTTTACACTTTCCCAACAGTGAGCTTGGGTCATAATTGCGCGCCCGCCCATCCAGTCCTAATTTTGAATAATAAATCTATCGAGAAAATTTTATGGCATCGTGTTTTCTGTTGCATAAAAACTTAGTAAATATAATGAAAATTCAGATTATGTAAAAACTATTCTCCAGTCGTTTCTACAAAATGAAACATATTCAATTACAATACCTACTCCTTTTTTATGCATGCCCTTAATTAGCAGGTTGTTATTATAACGTATAGATTAGTGACGTATTACTGATTATTACTTAATTATTAGATTTGAAAGAAGTTTTAATTGAATGCTTTATTTAATTGTTACTTATTTAGTACTCTTAGTTTTCTAGGTTTAATTTACAGTTAGGCAGTACTTCGAATAAAAAGAAAAAAACTGTGTCAAATAAGAAAATCTAATAAAATAAATCAATATGCCCACGTTTCTACAAAAAGAAGTGAAATCCCACCAAAACATTCTGTAAAAAACTAGCCAAGTCTCGATGGAGCTGCTTGTTTATCTCTAAAAAGTAATGAAATCTAGAGAAAGTCGTGCCAAGTCTAAGGTTCCTTACTGCGATTTCTTTATTATTATAGTTAATGTTGTGTGACTTGGCCGTTGAAGGATACACAAGTGTTATTTTATGTTAGATCGGTGGTCGATTTGACGCTCCAAAAAGAAGTGAGCACAATCAACAACAGCCTAAAATGAGACACTAGCGTCCAATTACCAATACCAGTATGGGCTATTATCTCGCTTAACATGGTACATACATGGTACGTACATGAACATAGGTAGTTAAAACAGATATAACATTACGTGTAAACAAAAAGAATGTTCAACGGCCAAGTCACACAACGTTAACTATAATAATAAAGAAATCGCAGTAAGGAACCTTAGACTTGGCACGACTTTCTCTAGATTTCATTACTTTTTAGAGATAAACAAGCAGCTCCATCGAGACTTGGCTAGTTTTTTACAGAATGTTTTGGTGGGATTACATTTTTCATTGATGGTTACCGTCCATCTGCTGATTATAAAAAATGCTGTGCATAACGATTTATTCATATTGTCCACAGACTTAACAATCGTTAAAAAATTGATCAAGATTTTTTAAGGCTTACTCGAACCTGGCCCACTTTATCTACTGTTTAAGTACTTGTGTTACACAAATTAATTACTTAATTTCACTAGCTGTTTAGCGATCACTACTGAAAACTATGAGCTTGAAGCATAAGAATAAATAATTAAAACTGGAAAAAGAATAAAGGAAGACAATGACAAAGACGTCAATATTAACAAAATGAAATAATTATAAATACGGATGACGATAGCTCAACTTACAATTTTGGCTTATGATCTGAAGTAAATGATTTACTGAAGATATTTTTTCGTTTTTTTTTTTGTGATTTATTTACAAATTGTATTCAAATACTCATTCAAACTTGAATCGATTTATCGTGAGTATCAAGTACCGAGTCGTTTTGTTACATCACTACTTAAATCGCTAAGACAAATATCAAAACAGGCATTTTATTTTGTGATAAGTTTAGTTGCGCATAGTTGAGTGGAAGTCCAGTGGCTGATGATTGTTACACAAAACTTGATTCGTGTAACGAAAACAAGTACACGGGTAAAGTAAGAAAACGGTCTAATTTTACCGGTTAAAATAAATTCTTTTTTTGCATGGAGTAGCAGACGAGCATGCAGGCCACGTGGCGTTAAGTGGTCGCTGCAGCCCATGGAAATCTACATACAACCTCAAGCAAGCATAGGTAAGTCTTGTCTGAGGTCGTATGCAGTTGCGCTGCTACTCCGGAGGCTGGTGGTCGCCTCATGTAAGTGCCGGCAACTGCACCTTTCCACCGAAACACAATAGAATTGCTCACGGCAGAAGTGGGTGCAGCGGTGGTACTTCCCCGGGCGAACCATAATAGTTCTACCACCGTCCAAAAATTCGTTGGTAACTTGAACTTGATGTGAATTGTTCTAATTTTATTTTTGTTTTCTTATTACATTTTGGATTAAACTGGATAAAATTGATGGAGTTTTGTTCGATATAGTTAATATGGCACGGGCATTATGCAGGATAACAATATTAAAACACCGTTTTTAGGGTTCCGTAGCCAAATAGCAAAATCCGGAACCCTTACAGATTTGTCATGTCTGTCTGTCTGTCTGTCCGTCCGTATGTCACAGCCACTTTTTTCCGAAACTATAAGAACTATACTGTTCAAACTCGGTACGTAGATATATTCTGTGAACCACATTAAGATTTTCACACAAAAATAGAATAAAGCAATAAATTTTGAGGGTTCCCCATACTTAGAACTGAAACTCAAAAATGTTTTTTTCATCAAACCCATACGTGTGGGGTATCTATGGTAGGTCTTCAAAAATGATATTGAGGTTTTTAGTATAATTTTTTTCTAAACTGAATAGTTTGCGCGAGAGATACTTCCAAAGTGGTAAAATGTGTGTAACTTCTAAAATAAGAGAATGATAAAACTAAAAAAAATATATGATGTACATTACGATGCAAACTTCCACCAAAAACTGGTTTGAACGAGATCTAGTAAGTAGTTTTGTTTTTAATACGTCATAAATCGTAAACCACAATTTACCTTTCATTCAATCTTAAAGCAATGATTTATATGGATAATCAAAGGCAATGATGTATTTCTGATGCCGCTATTGTTATACAAATACTAAAAATAAAATAGAATAAATATTTAAGGGGGATCCCATACAATAAACGTGATTTTTATAGATAATGGGACGGAACCCTTCGTGCGTGAGTCCGACTTGCACCTGGCCGGTTTTTTCAAATTGCCTTTAAAAACTTTTAACTGACTGACTGACTTCGATTACGTTGGTGATAAACATAAATTATGCAAAATCGTAATTGAAAATATAATTCAAACCGAAACGCCTATACAAATGTTCGCATAAATGAGAAAAAAAGTTTTTTGTTTTTTTTTTTAAGATTAACCCACTTATGATAATCGTCGTTATGAGAAAACATTTTCCGATAATTGTTTGTACTCAAAATATCGCTATATGACAATCACCTATAGATAAGTCGATATTTGCGGATTAACGTGATGGAACCGAGTAAGCCTCGAAATTGATGTGTTTCGGAATAATATTTTGATTTTGTTTTGTTCTCTTGTCGCTTTGCGGATTTATTTTCAACGCTGTTTTATTTCCCACTGGTGAGCACTTGTCTGTTCTCATAACTCAGCGGAATTTAAGGTTGCTCCGAGAGTTTTTGTGTATACACAAATATGCCATAGGTATGCATTGTAATGGAAAACACATTAATCTTAATCTTAATATATATATAAAAAGTAAAGGGTTTTCATTGTTCGTAAAGACACGGTTTTCTCTAATATCATTAACTCCAATCAACTTCCCATTGGGGTGGTAAATACCCCTTAGTACGCAGATGATAGTAAGGGAGTTTGATCGCGGTGGGTGAAAGTGGGTGGAAAAATCTGAAAAAAATAATATCTGTACTTTTCTAACCAATAGGGACTTCTGGGTGGATCTCAAAATTTCTGGGATGATCTAGCAAACTATTTTAATTTTAATTTTATTGAGAATGTTCGAGAAAGTTCCAGAAACTTCTCAAATGATCTGAAGTTTTTTAAAATAATTGCAAACGGTTTTAATTAATTGAGAATGTTCGAGAAAGTTCCAGAAACTTCTCAAATGATCTGAAGTTTTTTAAAATAATTGCAAACGATTTTAATTAATTGAGAATGTTCGAGAAAGTACCAGAAACTTCTCAAATGATCTGGAAAATCCTACAAATATTATAAACGCAAAAGTTTGTAAGTACGGATGTTTGATACTCTTTCACGTAAAAACTACTGAATGGATTTAAATGAAACTTTACAATAATATAGCTTATACATCAGAATAACACATAGGCTACAATTTATAAAGATATTGTATGAATTGTCCAAAATATGACGATAAGTGTCAAGTAAGTAGGAATAAATCTACCATCTGCGAGCTATTCTGGCGTGCGCTGCCAAAACCGCTAGAGTTACAAGAGTTACACATTCGTTATGTGTGATGGAAATGTTTATCTTAAATAGTCCTTCAAAAAAGCTGGTCCACGGCACTTCAGAAGGGACTTCACTTTATGCTAATGATCCTCTCTAACGCGGGAGAAACCGCGGGGCACGGCTAGTAGTTGGTAAAAAATTTATGGGTTACCGGACCAACCCATGTGTTTCGTTTGAAATTAAACTAATTTCAAACGCAACACTCGTTACTTAACAACGCCAATAGCTCCCAATAAAAAAAATAAAAATAAACGCAATATAATTTTGCTTGAGCTTCGGGTTCAAACCCGAGGCTCTAGTTCCGCAGATAGCCCACGTAACCAGAGAGCTCTTTCAAATCAACATTGTCATTTCTTTGAACGTCGGATTGACGGGTGGCATTTGACGGCGTTCTGCGCCACAATATTATTAATACTCTCCCATAGATGTCACGAAGAGTCGTATTTTTCAGTTTATATTTAAGATGATTAGCGCTCAAAATATTATTTTATAATTTAAAATTTCTAAAAATAAAACCTCCGGTCGATTTATCATCTCATAAACCAGCGTACAAAATTTCGTTAAAATCGTTGGCGCTGTTTCCGAGATAAAAAATTTAGGTATTTGCAAGAATTGCTCTTTAAAGGTTCAATCTAATGATTGAAGTGTTAACGTTAAAATAACCAATTTTTACTACATGCATATTAATGTTTATACGATACATATACCAAAATAACATTTTTTACAATTTTTGTCTATCTGTTTGTTCCGGCTAATCTCTGAAACGGCTGGACCGATTTTGACGCGACTTACACTGGGTGGTAGCTGATGTAATAAGAAGTAACTTAGGCTACTTTTATTTTAAAAAAATCTAAAAAGTAAAGTCCACGCGGACGAAGCCGCGGGCGGCCGCTAGTCGTTATTAAAGAACATTTTCCGAGGCTCATACATAAAAGATTACATTCGGCTTTAAATTTATGATTGCGGATTAAAGCGACAAAATCAAGTAAGCTCCGAAATTGATGTGTTTCGCGAAAAAAATTATTTCATTATTTTTTTATCGTTTTGTCGATCGTGCCGCACTACAACCGTAACCTCCTTAGGGTCACAGCACACATATCAACTTGGAAAGGGATCGTCACTGTATCGCCTTTCGCCTCGCCGTCAACCAGGCGTGAACCTAACGTATGCACGTAACCAAAGCGTATCAGCAGCTCCTGTACGTCAACTCGGCTACGGCTAGGCGACACCGCGCTTACGGCTCGCCGACCGCTGGCTGGCCTGGTACAGGAGCGAGGGTGGACGAAGAGACGCGAGCTCGGGTACGGAGAGACGTAAGCGCGGGAACGACGAGCCGTAAGCGCGGGATCTGCAAGTTGACCACGCACCGCATCGCGGTTCGGAGCCTGTTCCGAGGCGAGGCGATTACGTTACGATTCCGATTAGTGTGCGTTGCAGTATGGAGTTGCAGCTCCTGTACGTCAACTCGGCTACGGCTAGGCGACACCGCGCTTACGGCTCGCCGACCGCTGGCTGGCCTGGTACAGGAGCGAGGGTGGACGAAGAGACGCGAGCTCGGGTACGGAGAGACGTAAGCGCGGGAACGACGAGCCGTAAGCGCGGGATCTGCAAGTTGACCACGCACCGCATCGCGGTTCGGAGCCTGTTCCGAGGCGAGGCGATTACGTTACGATTCCGATTAGTGTGCGTTGCAGTATGGAGTTTCATACAAACAATACTGAACGGCTCGAGGCGATACGGTAACGATCCCTTTCCGAGTTGATATGTGTGCTGTGACCCTTAGTCGTAAGGTTTTTTTTAAATTTTATATAATAAAATAGATTGTTAAAAAACACAGATTTATGTTGTATTATGTATCGGTATAACATTATGTATTGCCGTATTTGACGACCCACGTAACGTTATGGTTACCATTCCGGACTGCCGATCGGATGTTCGATTTCCGGCGAAGCAGAAATTTGAATGAGTTTAAAATTTCTCTTCTCGGTCTGGGTTTTGTGTTTCCGTCTTTATGTGTGTCCATGGCACCCACGCCACAGTGTATATCTACCCCACTGTGGGGTTATGAGTGTTGGATGGGCGGGCGCGTAATTATGGCCCAAGCCCACTGTTGGGAAGTGGAAACACTTCAATTACTGCCCACACCCCCAACATAAAGTATTCATAACGTACTTACGGAATTCTTGAATCGAAGCCACCTCTCCTATATACAGTCACAGGACGTTCTTCCAGACTGCAGTCTGCCGCTTCAAGGTTCCGCTTGTAGTTTTTGATGGGTTTTAGATTAGTACTTATGAATATTTTCGAACATAGCCAAAGAACGCTAGTCGACGTAAGTACCGTTCGTATGCAACCGCCGCCATACTGGCAGGCGTAGATAATATTCTATTTTTATTTTTTACTAATCATAGACAAAGATGCCTATGATACTCTTCTCCTTCATCCAATATGAAAGGAGTTCGGTAAACTGCAAATCAGAAAACATTATGCCGGCAAGCTAGCAATAATTGAGAGTGTTTTATATAGATATTAAACCTATGAAAAATGAAAGTAACATGATAATAACAAATCGCCTAACCAAGTGTCTAACGTTATTATTGTTGTTATTATAACATACATCATTTTATTTTTTGTCAATAAGGTTTTTTTAACCCCCGTAAATGTGTATGTGTCTGTTTGTGGCATCGTAGCTCTCAAACGGATGATCCGATTTTAATGCGGTTTTTTTATTTGAAAGGTATATCAGTAGAGAGTGTTCTTAACTATGTTTGGTGGAACTCGGTTCAAGGTAAGGTCTTCAAGGTAATCAGGTCGTTTGTTAGGGGTGATAGGAATTTTACACGCTCAGTTTACTTGCAAGCATATATGTGGGATCTGACATTTGAAACACTAATGTCTTTTGGAACCACTGAGCTGGTCTGCTGTTAGGGCTCGAAGATAGGAGACGTAACCCTGGACTACCTTTTAGTAAACCCATCGAATTTGGGCTCGTTGGATTTGTCTTGACTAGTTTTCTTCGTGTTTCTAATTGACGAGGACCTGATGCTGGAAAAGGGATGTGGCGGATGAAACCCTGGAATGCCGGAATGAAACGGATAAACTGATTTATATTTTTGCTGAAAATCTAGAATGACCAAAGTTTAATCTTTATTGATTCTCAATCTGTGCAATTCTCCCAGAGCCAGTTTGCCATGAGGATTGTTAAACAGCTTCCTTTGGTCGAGATCGCATATAGCGACCCCATCTAAACTTTTTACGCGGCTTAAAGCCACGTAAGCTTGGCCTTTTGCAAAAGTTTTTTTGCCCAAATATACGACAGCCTTTTCAACTGTGGTTCCTTGTAACTTATGTACCGTGAGACAGTTCCATTTTAAAAGCTTGAAATAAAAATTAAATTAATAAAATTAAAAACCCCCCAAAAAATAAACTCTAAAAACTAACAAATAATATTTAAACTATTTATTATTATAGTCACATATATATTATGTGAGTTCAAGTATTTTTATTTTCCAAGCATCGTCGCTTTGGGGCAGACGACGTTAACGGATGTGTCGATTTTGCGAATTTTTTGGAGTAAATTATTTTGTTGCAATCTATGACACCTGTTTTTCTCACTTAGCGGTCCCCTATTTGTTAGTTTTTAGAGTTTATTTTTTTATATAACGAAGTAAAAAAAGAGTCTTTTACTATGAATTTATTTTATTGATAACAAGTGGTATACATGACGTATATTTTGTAAATGAGATCTATTTTGACAGTAGGAATTAAAAATAAATGATATGGAAAATCGAGTCGAGAGAAATTTAAAAAAAAAATACATTTCTCTCGTTACTGACCGCGAGGACAGTGTCCTTTCCCCCAATAATACTCACGAGTGCATTTATTGTTGAATATCCATTGATTTAAATTACTAATCTAATACCTTTAATCGATTAATTCTTGTATATATCTAAATATTTTTTTTGAATCTCAGAAACAGCTCCTAAGATTTTGATGAAATTTAGTACCCTGGTTTCGGGGAAGATAAATCGATCCAGCTAGGTTTTATTTTTAGAAATTTTAAATTATAAGATAAATTTTCAGCGATAATCAACTTAAATATAAACTGAAAAATATGACTGTTCCTGACATCTATTGGCAGTATCAATAATATTGTGGCGTAGAACGCCGTCAAACGCCATCCTTCAATCCGACGTTCATAGAGATGACAATGTCAATTTGAAAGAGCTTTATAAAAAAATCGTTCATTGAATTAAAGCTTCCTTGGCCGAATGGTTACATGGGCTAATAGCGGAACTAGAAGCCCGGGGTCAAACCTTAATCAAAACCATATTACGTTTATTTTTTATTTTTTGTGATCTTTTTTTATTGGGAGCTATTTCAGATGACGTTATCAAGTAACACAAAGCAAATAAGTGTTTCGTTTGATATTAAACTAAGAAAATAAATTGTTTTTATCCGAGCAACGTTCGGTCGTCCAGGTACTAATTTTCAAATCAACAAACAGCCGAATTCCAGTTTAATGGCCCAAAGCGAAGTTTTTGAGCTCAAATTTATTTGGAGCACGCTCAGTTATTTTTCAATTTCGAACATCTTGGAGGAACGCTTAAAGTGGGTAGTTTAAGCGACGATTACGAGTGGAATCCGAAACTTTGTTGTTGTTGTGAAAAAGGGAACGGGGATATACATTTGCACCGGAATGTTACTGTTTTTACAAGTTTTGTGACCCTGGGGATGAGAGCCGGCAGTCGAAATCAACTGTTAACTTTTCGATCTTCCGTTGTCCATTAAACAGAGAATATTTATACACCTAGTAAAAGCAGTCTGTACTGAATTCAAAACCTCAGATGGACTACGGATTTAAAACAATGGGTAATACAATGGGTACTATGGGTAATTATGTGTTATGGACCGCGAGGACAGTGTCCTTTCCTCCATTAATACTAACGATTGCATTTATTGTTGAATATTTATTGATTTAAAATAGTAATCTAACACCTTTAAACGAGCAGTTCTTGTATATACCTAAATATATTTTTTGAATCTCGGAAACATCTCCAATGATTTTGATGACATTTTTAGTACCCTGGTTTCGGGGAAGATAAATCGATCCACCTAAATTTTATTTTTAGAAATATTAAATTCTAAAAAAAATATTATGATTTATTATTACTTGGCGCTTTACACAAGCTCTTATAGGATACCCAGTGTTGTTTTTTTTATATAAAGATAGGGATACAAAGAAACCAGACCAGAAAAGGCTTCTAAATTTATCGTTTAAATTTGTCCTTTGTCGATAATCAAATCAGGGTCCTCTTGCACGGCCCATAGGTATGGCAACTACTGCGCCATACGGTTCATCTGGTTGAATTCCACCTGAAAGTTACCAAAATGTCATCATTTTGTTAATTATTTAATTAACATTTAACTAAAGTTCTATATGAGATTCTGTCTTAATAATCCTTTTACTTTTTACACAAGGAAAATACATGATTCCTATGGGAAAAAACGTATTGCCTTCGCGATAGGAGCCGCGGGCGAAAAGCTAATTGTAATAGATTTTCAAGTCAACAAACAGCCGGATGCTAGTTTAATGGCCCAAAGCGAAGTTTTTGAGCTCGAATTTATTTGGAGCACGCTCAGTAATTTTTCAATTTCGAACATCTTGGAGGAACGCTTAAAGTGGGTAGTTTAAGCGACGATTACGAGTGGAATCCGAAACTTTGTTGTTGTTGTAAAAATGGGAACGGTGAAACAGATCTGCACCGAAATGTTTTTGCAAGTTTTATGACCCGGGAGACGAGAGCCGGCAGTCGCAATGGACTGTTAACTTTTCGATCTTCCGTTGTCCATTAAACAGAGTATATACGCTTAGTAAAAACTGTAATAGCCTGAAGTTAATGGACTTCTACGGTGGTGGTGTGAGGTCCAGCAGTTCGATATAATATTAATTAAAAAATCGTTTTTACAAACAAGCTTTTATGTAACTGCCTCATCATAGACAAAGATGCCTATGATACTCTTCTCCTTCATCCAATATGAAAGGAGTTCGGTAAACTGCAAATCAGAAAACATTATGCCGGCAAGCTAGCAATAATTGAGAGTGTTTTATATAGATATTAAACCTATGAAAAATGAAAGTAACATGATAATAACAAATCGCCTAACCAAGTGTCTAACGTTATTATTGTTGTTATTATAACATACATCATTTTATTTTTTGTCAATAAGGTTTTTTTAACCCCCGTAAATGTGTATGTGTCTGTTTGTGGCATCGTAGCTCTCAAACGGATGATCCGATTTTAATGCGGTTTTTTTATTTGAAAGGTATATCAGTAGAGAGTGTTCTTAACTATGTTTGGTGGAACTCGGTTCAAGGTAAGGTCTTCAAGGTAATCAGGTCGTTTGTTAGGGGTGATAGGAATTTTACACGCTCAGTTTACTTGCAAGCATATATGTGGGATCTGACATTTGAAACACTAATGTCTTTTGGAACCACTGAGCTGGTCTGCTGTTAGGGCTCGAAGATAGGAGACGTAACCCTGGACTACCTTTTAGTAAACCCATCGAATTTGGGCTCGTTGGATTTGTCTTGACTAGTTTTCTTCGTGTTTCTAATTGACGAGGACCTGATGCTGGAAAAGGGATGTGGCGGATGAAACCCTGGAATGCCGGAATGAAACGGATAAACTGATTTATATTTTTGCTGAAAATCTAGAATGACCAAAGTTTAATCTTTATTGATTCTCAATCTGTGCAATTCTCCCAGAGCCAGTTTGCCATGAGGATTGTTAAACAGCTTCCTTTGGTCGAGATCGCATATAGCGACCCCATCTAAACTTTTTACGCGGCTTAAAGCCACGTAAGCTTGGCCTTTTGCAAAAGTTTTTTTGCCCAAATATACGACAGCCTTTTCAACTGTGGTTCCTTGTAACTTATGTACCGTGAGACAGTTCCATTTTAAAAGCTTGAAATAAAAATTAAATTAATAAAATTAAAAACCCCCCAAAAAATAAACTCTAAAAACTAACAAATAATATTTTAAACTATTTATTATTATAGTCACATATATATTATGTGAGTTCAAGTATTTTTATTTTCCAAGCATCGTCGCTTTGGGGCAGACGACGTTAACGGATGTGTCGATTTTGCGAATTTTTTGGAGTAAATTATTTTGTTGCAATCTATGACACCTGTTTTTCTCACTTAGCGGTCCCCTATTTGTTAGTTTTTAGAGTTTATTTTTTTATATAACGAAGTAAAAAAAGAGTCTTTTACTATGAATTTATTTTATTGATAACAAGTGGTATACATGACGTATATTTTGTAAATGAGATCTATTTTGACAGTAGGAATTAAAAATAAATGATATGGAAAATCGAGTCGAGAGAAATTTTTAAAAAAAATACATTTCTCTCGTTACTGACCGCGAGGACAGTGTCCTTTCCCCCAATAATACTCACGAGTGCATTTATTGTTGAATATCCATTGATTTAAATTACTAATCTAATACCTTTAATCGATTAATTCTTGTATATATCTAAATATTTTTTTTGAATCTCAGAAACAGCTCCTAAGATTTTGATGAAATTTAGTACCCTGGTTTCGGGGAAGATAAATCGATCCAGCTAGGTTTTATTTTTAGAAATTTTAAATTATAAGATAAATTTTCAGCGATAATCAACTTAAATATAAACTGAAAAATATGACTGTTCCTGACATCTATTGGCAGTATCAATAATATTGTGGCGTAGAACGCCGTCAAACGCCATCCTTCAATCCGACGTTCATAGAGATGACAATGTCAATTTGAAAGAGCTTTATAAAAAAATCGTTCATTGAATTAAAGCTTCCTTGGCCGAATGGTTACATGGGCTAATAGCGGAACTAGAAGCCCGGGGTCAAACCTTAATCAAAACCATATTACGTTTATTTTTTATTTTTTGTGATCTTTTTTTATTGGGAGCTATTTCAGATGACGTTATCAAGTAACACAAAGCAAATAAGTGTTTCGTTTGATATTAAACTAAGAAAATAAATTGTTTTTATCCGAGCAACGTTCGGTCGTCCAGGTACTAATTTTCAAATCAACAAACAGCCGAATTCCAGTTTAATGGCCCAAAGCGAAGTTTTTGAGCTCAAATTTATTTGGAGCACGCTCAGTTATTTTTCAATTTCGAACATCTTGGAGGAACGCTTAAAGTGGGTAGTTTAAGCGACGATTACGAGTGGAATCCGAAACTTTGTTGTTGTTGTAAAAATGGGAACGGTGAAACAGATCTGCACCGAAATGTTTTTGCAAGTTTTATGACCCGGGAGACGAGAGCCGGCAGTCGCAATGGACTGTTAACTTTTCGATCTTCCGTTGTCAAAAAATAAACTCTAAAAACTAACAAATAATATTTTAAACTATTTATTATTATAGTCACATATATATTATGTGAGTTCAAGTATTTTTATTTTCCAAGCATCGTCGCTTTGGGGCAGACGACGTTAACGGATGTGTCGATTTTGCGAATTTTTTGGAGTAAATTATTTTGTTGCAATCTATGACACCTGTTTTTCTCACTTAGCGGTCCCCTATTTGTTAGTTTTTAGAGTTTATTTTTTTATATAACGAAGTAAAAAAAGAGTCTTTTACTATGAATTTATTTTATTGATAACAAGTGGTATACATGACGTATATTTTGTAAATGAGATCTATTTTGACAGTAGGAATTAAAAATAAATGATATGGAAAATCGAGTCGAGAGAAATTTAAAAAAAAAATACATTTCTCTCGTTACTGACCGCGAGGACAGTGTCCTTTCCCCCAATAATACTCACGAGTGCATTTATTGTTGAATATCCATTGATTTAAATTACTAATCTAATACCTTTAATCGATTAATTCTTGTATATATCTAAATATTTTTTTTGAATCTCAGAAACAGCTCCTAAGATTTTGATGAAATTTAGTACCCTGGTTTCGGGGAAGATAAATCGATCCAGCTAGGTTTTATTTTTAGAAATTTTAAATTATAAGATAAATTTTCAGCGATAATCAACTTAAATATAAACTGAAAAATATGACTGTTCCTGACATCTATTGGCAGTATCAATAATATTGTGGCGTAGAACGCCGTCAAACGCCATCCTTCAATCCGACGTTCATAGAGATGACAATGTCAATTTGAAAGAGCTTTATAAAAAAATCGTTCATTGAATTAAAGCTTCCTTGGCCGAATGGTTACATGGGCTAATAGCGGAACTAGAAGCCCGGGGTCAAACCTTAATCAAAACCATATTACGTTTATTTTTTATTTTTTGTGATCTTTTTTTATTGGGAGCTATTTCAGATGACGTTATCAAGTAACACAAAGCAAATAAGTGTTTCGTTTGATATTAAACTAAGAAAATAAATTGTTTTTATCCGAGCAACGTTCGGTCGTCCAGGTACTAATTTTCAAATCAACAAACAGCCGAATTCCAGTTTAATGGCCCAAAGCGAAGTTTTTGAGCTCAAATTTATTTGGAGCACGCTCAGTTATTTTTCAATTTCGAACATCTTGGAGGAACGCTTAAAGTGGGTAGTTTAAGCGACGATTACGAGTGGAATCCGAAACTTTGTTGTTGTTGTGAAAAAGGGAACGGGGATATACATTTGCACCGGAATGTTACTGTTTTTACAAGTTTTGTGACCCTGGGGATGAGAGCCGGCAGTCGAAATCAACTGTTAACTTTTCGATCTTCCGTTGTCCATTAAACAGAGAATATTTATACACCTAGTAAAAGCAGTCTGTACTGAATTCAAAACCTCAGATGGACTACGGATTTAAAACAATGGGTAATACAATGGGTACTATGGGTAATTATGTGTTATGGACCGCGAGGACAGTGTCCTTTCCTCCATTAATACTAACGATTGCATTTATTGTTGAATATTTATTGATTTAAAATAGTAATCTAACACCTTTAAACGAGCAGTTCTTGTATATACCTAAATATATTTTTTGAATCTCGGAAACATCTCCAATGATTTTGATGACATTTTTAGTACCCTGGTTTCGGGGAAGATAAATCGATCCACCTAAATTTTATTTTTAGAAATATTAAATTCTAAAAAAAATATTATGATTTATTATTACTTGGCGCTTTACACAAGCTCTTATAGGATACCCAGTGTTGTTTTTTTTATATAAAGATAGGGATACAAAGAAACCAGACCAGAAAAGGCTTCTAAATTTATCGTTTAAATTTGTCCTTTGTCGATAATCAAATCAGGGTCCTCTTGCACGGCCCATAGGTATGGCAACTACTGCGCCATACGGTTCATCTGGTTGAATTCCACCTGAAAGTTACCAAAATGTCATCATTTTGTTAATTATTTAATTAACATTTAACTAAAGTTCTATATGAGATTCTGTCTTAATAATCCTTTTACTTTTTACACAAGGAAAATACATGATTCCTATGGGAAAAAACGTATTGCCTTCGCGATAGGAGCCGCGGGCGAAAAGCTAATTGTAATAGATTTTCAAGTCAACAAACAGCCGGATGCTAGTTTAATGGCCCAAAGCGAAGTTTTTGAGCTCGAATTTATTTGGAGCACGCTCAGTAATTTTTCAATTTCGAACATCTTGGAGGAACGCTTAAAGTGGGTAGTTTAAGCGACGATTACGAGTGGAATCCGAAACTTTGTTGTTGTTGTAAAAATGGGAACGGTGAAACAGATCTGCACCGAAATGTTTTTGCAAGTTTTATGATCCGGGAGACGAGAGCCGGCAGTGGCAATGGACTGTTAACTTTTCGATCTTCCGTTGTCCATTAAACAGAGTATATACGCTTAGTAAAAACTGTAATAGCCTGAAGTTAATGGACTTCTACGGTGGTGGTGTGAGGTCCAGCAGTTCGATATAATATTAATTAAAAAATCGTTTTTACAAACAAGCTTTTATGTAACTGCCGTAAAAAAGTAAATTTTTTCATGGCTTATTGTGTATCTATACAAATTTAATAAAGAGGAAAGATTTGATTGTTTGTTTGCTTCAAAACTCAACGTATGATGTTATATATACATATAAATCATACGTTCTGATTGCGGATTGTTGCAAAGTAGTTTTACCTAACAATGGAGTTCCGCAAAGTAACGCCTGATATTAATTATACACATAGGTACCTACTAAGTTTGTTGTTTAAAATTCCAAAATTCCACTGTGTTCAAAAATTGTAATTTGTTATCTATGTAGTTTGTCTATTCTTCAAGTTAAGCCTTTTCATTTGGTACAAATAATGGGTACGATAGTAATACGAGAACAAAAATATGAAATCCATTTTTTTTCAAGCGGCCATTTTAAATTTACAACATTGCTGAGTGTATACTGTTACACTGTCATCCAAACTTAGTTTGTATACAAAATTTCAGATCAATAGGTTGAAGATTGAGATCAAAATTGACTTTCAAAATTCCATTCAAACAAACATAAAGTACATTAAACACCAAACACAAAAAGAGCTTATTGATGATTGCAATAATGTTTTACTTAGTTCTTTCACCATACATTGCCCATGGACTCGTGTGTCACACAAATGGTTACCATGCCAGACTACCTATCGGAGGGTCTCAGAATCGATACCCAGCGAAGCAAAAATTTTAATAATGAGTTTAAAGTTCTATTCTCGGTCTGAGTATCTTTCTGTCTTTATGTGTCCGTGGTACTCACGACACAGGGTATATCTGTCCTACCGCGGGGCTATGAGTGTCATGAGTTATTTATGTAACTGAGCCTGAGTTACATTTTTCTGATATTTGTAAAGTTTCATAATTTCTTTTCTCAGTAATAAAGGAATCCGAAAAGTTCCACATAATTGAAAACAACCCGTGAATTCCGACGACAAAATTTAACAACGATTTTTCCGCGTCTGAACAATACATCCGCCATCTTTTATTTTCCCGCGCTAAGTTGGTACTTGCTATAACTCACATACACTTGTGCCCGTTCAAAATTGTGGTTATAGAAATAAAAAAGGACCGTGTAGTAAGTGGCATATTTAGCGGAAACTGTGTTTTACAATTTGTGTAAGTATATAAATTATGTTGTGTTAGGTTTTGTAGGTGGTAGAAAGAAGAAAAAGAAAAAAAAGCAAATATATAGAAGTGGGGCTTTTTCCAAAAATCATGGCGATTCTTTTTTCCCCATGAATTTATCCTCAGCATTAAAATAAATAATATTCCATGGGGGGAGGTTAAAATTTCCCATAAATTCCATTAGTTATTGGGGTTTTTTCATTTTTACAGATAAGCGCTGAAATAGGGCGAATATTTCGTTTGGGAAGCGAGGGGGGGTGTACGTATACACACACACACACACACACAAACACAAATCAAAAACTCCAAAAAGTTCTTTCTATTTTTATTATAATCAAGTATTCCAAAAAAAAGTTTTTGTGTTCATAGAATTGGGGAAGGGGGGTTTTGGGGGCCAAGCCGAATGGGAGGAGGGCCCCCGCCAAAAAAATTACAAAAAGGACTCGTCACATAAAATGAATGGGATCGGTTAGGTTAGGTTTGATTTTTTTAATTAACACAAGAAAAGGAACCCCGCGCAGCGGGGTACCATTAACTTTCTTTCGCTCGGGCGGAGCATGATTTAAAAAAACCACCAACATAACCTGCAAAATAACCCGTTAACTAAAGCTAAATAGCGTTATAAGTTACAAAAGGTACAAGGGGTACCGCCAAATCCCAACGAAGGTGTTTAATGTCTATACCTCTACCGGTGGGATTACTAGCATAACAGTAGTGATAATTATTATTGTAAGGGACCGACGGCTTAACGCGCCCTCCGAAGCACGGAAACACGCATGAAATTTTTGCCACTAGCGGTTACCCATCTCACACCTGACCGCGCCCGTTTGGCTTAGCTGCATAGATCGCTTGCGTTCTACGCTAGCCACCGATCCATGCACGTTTCTGTTCTGTCACTATTGACTATGGTAATTATTAAAGATTTGTTACTATTAACAAATATTTAATAATTACCTGAACATAAAATACGCCTGCGCTCATACCGAACTATGACATATTAAGTTTATCCTTTAAAAGCATTTTTGTGTCGAATGTTATCTCGTAATACTACATTGTATATTTGAATTACACATTTTTGTATAACATGTCTTAATGAATGCTGTCATAACTCTTGTGAGATACAGGTACGCTTAACTTGGACTTTGAAGGATTGAGCTTTTGCTCTAAAACCGTTGTCGAGAAACAGAAATCCTTGGAAGCGTTCTTGTCTCGGATTTTTTTTTTTAATAAATAAACCGAACAAAAAGGCAGACGGGCCGCGTGGTGTTAAGCGATCACCGTCGGCTATGGACACGGGCAACCCCAAGTGAGCCGCCTGAGCATTGCCGGCTTTGGAGGAGAGCTTTTTTTACAGCTTTCTTGAAGAACCCCATGTCATAGTCCACTGAGAATGCTACAGTTGAAAGGTTGTTCCATAACCTACACGTCCGTGGTAAAACGTCCGCGCTGTGTCAAGTAGAATGGCACAGCGATGACTCGCATCTCCACTACTTTAGAAAAACATAGTTTATAAGTCTCTGATACTAAACAATATGAGCCCTTGTTGCTTGTTATATGGAATAATAAATAAATAAATAAAATAAAAAGGAGCGTGCAAAGCGGACCGTGGATATAGGTATCTTGTAATATTACTTGTTCTATGTATTTAAATTAAATAAACGTTACACACTTATAGCTCCACAGTAAGGTAATTTATACCCTGTGTCGTAGGTACCATGGACACATACAAAGACAGGAATACAAACACCCAGACCGAGAACAGAAATTATTATCGTTCGCTTAATAAAAAGTGATTTTTCAATTTTTAATTAATCATAGTCTTGCCAGGAATTTTTTAGGCAACCCACTCGAGATATATTTTCTAATATATAAAATTTGATATAAAATACTTTTCACAGATGAGTGAACGTCGTTTCTAGTTCGTATCCTCTACTAAGTTGGCAAGTCGCTAGTTCAAATCCCCTTGGAAGTAAAAAAATCTGAGTTTTAAAAAATTGGGTTACGAGAAGAGTTTGTTGTATCGCAATAAAACGATATATAAAATAGGTACTATTATTAAGATGTATATTAGTATTAGGTATTAAACTTATAGCTTAGTGATGCGCGTTTGATAAAGACATTTATTCAGCAGAAAACCGATACCAGCTGAATTATTTTATTTTTATTTGAATGGAGTAGCAGACGAGCATGCAGGCCACGTGGTGTTAAGTGGTCGATGCAGCCCATGGACATCTACATACAACCTCAAGCAAGGATAGGTAAGTCTTGTCTGAGGTCGTATGCATTTGCGCTGCTACTCCGGAGGCTGGTAATCGCCTCGTGTAAGTGGCCGGCAACTGCACCTTTCCACCGAAATAAAATAGTAGTGGGATACGGAATATGAATACGGATTTTTTTTGCATTTATAAATATCATGCCATTCCATTTTAGCACATTGAAGGTTGTAAAAAACTTAAGCTACCGAGACTATTCACCATAATCCACCAGACATTTCCAAAATAGCGAAACATAAGCAAAAGTCACCCATAATAAGGCTCGTTTATTCCCCGTTAAGGGTCAAGGCACACCTGGAGTAAATTGAATTCTATGAATAAATTTTCCCACTGGAAATATCACGCGGAGGGTAAGCGAAAGCGGAAATATGCGTGACCTTGAGAAATAGCGGTGCGATTTACTACACGCCAGCTCAAAAAAGTAGTGTAATGTTTTTGGAGTTCATATTTACTATAGCGGTACTGTTCTGTTTTTGAAATGTTAAATGTTGTTCTTTAATTCATCAGAACTACCGGTCGGAAACTTGACAAACAATAAAATCCAGTTTTGGTTATCATGATTTTTTTTGTATAATTGGATCTAAGGTAAAAACAAGGTATGTGTTTGTTTGTTTGTTTGTGTGTGTTTTGGTAAAAAAATCTCATGAAAGGAGAAATTAAAACACTTTACTTATTAGAAATACAAAATAATAACTTAATTAATATCGTCTTTTACGATCATCACCTTTAGGTACCCATTTGGGCTAAAAGTAAAGAGCTGATGAAATAGGTAGCGGAAAGAAAATCCCAATAGCACTATAGATTTCGGAACTATAAAAGTAAATATTGTTGTGAATGTAATTGCGATTTGTTTATTGTTTGGCTTCAACCTTTTTGCGTCCAACTACCGTTCCCGAGTCTCTCCAAAGTATTGAGGAGGCCTGGAACTTACTCCACCACGCGCTCCAATGTTTACATTTATAAATAATCACTTTTCAGTTGCGACGAAAACTGCTATCCTTTTCATGAAGATATGCTAAAGTACCAAAAAATGTCTTGAGAATAATAGCAACTAGTCTATAAATTTACATACACTGCAAAAACAAGTAACCTAAGAAGATGGTTATAAAATCTACTTTACTGCACCAGCTTCTATCTTAGCATGAATATAAAGTGGTGCCTTAAATAGCTCTTACTAGAAAACAAGTTTCTAAATATTTTCTACACATGTCTTTGTAGAAAATACGCAGGATTCTTCAGCCTTATATTAAATCTAAGGTTCCTAATCCTATTGTGATGAGAGCAGCGATGGCCGAGTTGAAAAAAACCGCGGTCTTCGACGATTGATCCAGAGTTCATATCTTTGTCGCGCACATTTCACAAAGAAATTTGTAATGTGCGCATTTATCGCTGCTCCACGGTGTTGGAAAATATCGTCATATTTAATTGATAACGTTGTTCTCCATCGCCAAGCATTCCTGAGAGAAATTCATAATTTCTCGAAAAACGTCATGTCCACCAATCTGCACTTGACCAGCGAGATGGACCAGGGCCTAAATCCCTCTCACTTGTGAGAAGAAGAACTGAGCCTAGCAGTGGAACATTAAAAAGGTTGGAAAAAAATACTATTGTGTATTGTGGTTTTAATAAAATCCTTAGATCCTTTTTCAGTGCTTGTAAGGTTGCTTCAGAAAACGCACTTAAATGCGAGCTTCTCTTTGCACCTGAAAATGTCAAAACTCCATGTTTTGCGCGCACATACACTTAAAAAATCAGGTTTTACGAGCGTTAAATACGATTATTTGAAACCGCTCTAATCCTCTCTTCACTTGTGACTTGTTGACAATATAGGCCGTACCTGAGGGCAACATTTCATCGGAAACAAGAACTTATTACCACTGGCCCCGTAAATAACTTAATATTATTACATTACAGATCAAATGTGAAATTCGTTGCTCACTGGTAATCCCGGGTCTATTTGTTCAGATTATACGAAATTTGTGGGTTTTATACAGTGATTTAATCTAGCTCTCGCTTGCTCGCTTTAGTTCTCGCTTGGTATTTTTTATCGAATTAGAAGTAAAATTATTAGTTCAAAAAGGAAGTTATAGATCAAGAAACATTTCTGAATAGTAGCGTGGTGACTTTTAGACCAAGCTCTTTATAAGTGCATTCTCAGCACTGGTGTAATAATATAGTTAAAATAAAAAATCAACGGGTTGCACTCCGGTAGTTCCGGCAGAAGTGAAAACTTGAACATTAACGTTGTGCGTTTTTGATATTTTGGAATGGTTAGGGAATAATTTCGCACGAATTGCTTTAATTATCAGTATTATATTTCATCTAGTATATTCAGTAGGTTTTCATCTAGTATTTTTATAAAGTACTCACTCATTTTCTTTCACTATTTATTCGTCACTTTTTTCATTAATAGATGCACTTTGTTCAATGTCCATATTTTAAATACTTGATATAAACGAATTTTACAAGTATAGACCGTCGAACCATCAGCTGTCACCCCTCCGTCTTACGAATATTCGATCAGGCCACGTGTCCTGACGCGAGCTTAACATTTTGTATCCATCCCAAAAAAAGTGCACAACGCCGTTAAAGAAGTTTTCACATCAAAAACTTTCATAAGAAAGGATGTAGGACTATGACTATAAGGTAAGTTGTAATTTGATTATCTTTTTCTGCAAGGTTTATGAGACATAAATTTAAGGATAGATTTTGGTGTGTAGAATATGTACGGTTCAGCCTGGGATGTATACCAACTGCACCCATTTCTATCGACATTCAATCCTGTTATGTTTAGGTGCAAAAGTGCAGGTTCCATTCAGACTTATACGAGCCAGCCATCAGCGTCCAATAACAACGCAACTGCATATAACCTCCATGTCCACAGCACATATCTGCACAATCCATGGACTGCTGCAATAGAAAACCTAAGTACAGGACAACATTTTGTTCAGTGTCCTTTATTCCACCATCCAATACAGGCATCCTATAAATCCCCTCTAAAACAGCCACCCTTGCTGTATGCGGAAACAATTCATTTATATAAATAGCTATCTCTCGCATAAACAAATGATTATTTTATACAAACGAGAACCAGTTGGGAACAGACCAGAGAGTTCTCACTACTGTTCCTAGAACGAAATAATAAGGCGGGAATATCCCAGTAGGTACATTTAAGAAATAGCATTAATTATTAAGGTATTTACACTAAGTTGTGTTGAAATACTGAATAATTTTAACTATTTTACTATTGCCGTTCGCTGAAATTTGTTTGCCATTTTCAAAGTTTGTTAAAGTTATTAGAACTTGTTTTGAGGTTTGGAGTAAGTATACTAATTTCATTAATTGCGATGGAAATAATGAGTGTCCATCAAGTAAATGTAATGAGCAAATAAATTAAGTTTTTAACAAAAAAATAGAACCGACTTCAAACGGTAAAAAATAAAATTGTTCAGTACCTACTTCTTCTTGCTTATGGTAATGACTCTTAAAACTATTTTTGGAGTCGGGCCCTTACTAAAATGTCGTACCATTCGTTCTAAATGGGCACCGACAGTACAGACAGTGGGACAGGACCTACTTCTTCTTGATTATGGTAATGACTGTTAAAACTATATTGGAGTCGGTGCCCATTCAGAACGAAAGGTACATTATATTTACTAAGACAGGACATTTTACTAAGGGCCCGACTTCAAAAATAGTTTTAAGAGTCATTACCATAAGCAAGAAGAAGTAGGTACTGAACAATTTTATTTTTTACCGTTTGAAGTCGGTTCTATTTTTCCGTTAAAAACTTAATTTATTTCACTCTTTTTAGTATTTTTAATAATTCTGCACAGATATACCTTTTATAATCATGTTTATCTAATAGCCATCTTATACCCTGAAATAATACTACTATAAGTCCACCTGAACGTATAAATTAATGAAAGAATTTGCTCTCAGCTCCTAACCGTTAAGGAGTTGTACCTTCAATCATCAGCTTAGCAACATGAGGTGATAATTACCGGACACAAATATTTGTATTATGTTAAAAAATATGACTAAAAGAATGTGTGTGCCTATTAAGTGTCAGTGTTTCCCTCGATTTCCCTAGTATCACAACATCATATTTTGCCATGGTGACAGTTGGACCACCTCAGACATGTAAGATTTCCAACAAAAAACCATTTATTGAAAGAATTTGCTCTCAACTCCTAACCGTCATAGTACCTTCCATCATCAGCTCAGCAACATGATATTATGATAATTATACACAAATACCTGTTTTGCTTTAGTAAAAATATGAAAATCATTTGTTGTGCTATAAAATTTGAATGTTCCCTTCGATTTCTCTGGGATACCATCATCAGACTTTGACTTGGTGACAGTTGGACTACCTCAGAAATGTAAGATTTCGAACAAAAAACCATTTATTGAAAGAATTTGCTCTCAACTCCTAACCTTCGTAGTATCTTCCATCATCAGCTCAGCAACATGCTATGATGATAATTATACAAAAATGCCTGTTTTGCTTTAGTAAAAATATGAAAATCATTTGTTGTTCTATAAAATTTGAATGTTCCCTTCGATTTCTCTGGGATCCCCTCATCAGACTTTGACTTGGTGACAGTTGGAACACCTCAGGAATGTAAGATTTGGAATAAAAAACTATTTATTGAAAGAATTTGCTTTCAACTCCTCACTGTTGCAGTACCTTTCATCATCAGCTCAGCAACATGAAATGATGATTACTATGCACAAATATCTCTTATGCTTCAGAAAGTATAAGAAAATCAATGTGTGTGCCTATAAAATTTAAGAGTTCCCCTCGATTTCCCTGAGAGCCCATCATCAGATCCTGATTTGGTGACAATGGGACCACCTCGGGAGTATAAGCATACGAACAAAAAAAGAATTTTGAAAATCGGTCCACAAACGGCGGAGTAATCGGTGAACATATATAAAAAAAAATACATACAGCCGAATACAGTACCTCCTCCTTTTAGAAGTCGGTAAAAAATAACATGCTGTCAAATATTTTAAATTATTTTGACGTTGTAAACCAAACACAAGTGTTCAAGTATTTTCATTAAAGAATAGGGACTAACAGCTGGCCTGTCATCTCCTAAGCAAAGTTATGCTTCAGACCATTACTTTCAAGAAAAATCCTAATCTATTGGCTAATTCAATTTTACAATGGGCTATTATTATTGTATACTCCATATTTTAAAACAGGCTGAATTTTTTCTCCGTCTGCTCTTTTCTTTAGCTCAGCATTGCCTAAGCGAACGCAGAGCAGACCGAACCAAAAATAAACCTTCACTAAGAGTTTGTATAAGAAACCGTACAGTGAATAAAGAATATTTCATTACATATTCTACCTTATATGACAAGAAATAGTATATTTCATTACAAGTGCGGAAAGGCTGTCATTGCAAGGAGTTTCGACAAATGTCTACCCGAGCCGAGGCGCAGCCGAAGGTGAGAGTTGACAGTCGGAACTCCTTCCAATGACGGTTCCGCACGTGTACTGAACGACTATTTTTAATACAGTTGCGAAAAAATGAAGCAATTTAATAAAATAATAAAAACTCGCAAAGAACATTTTTGAAAAATGGCGCCAACCGTAAAAGAATACCTACATGCAGAGATTTTTTGTTTTCTTCACCCATTCTGGGTAGGCAAAGGGAACTATGCCCATACAGGCAAGTCTTCAGTAGAATTTTTTATTGATATGAAATGAAAATGTTAATGAGATGAAATGAAATGAAAGCTAACCTAACTCATTGAATCAAATCATTAAATCTGATATTGAAACAAATTAGTAGCATCTTTTTAGAAATATTTGCATGAATCATAAAAACTTCTAAAACTTCGTGGTTGGTTTTTTTTTTCTTTTTAATAGACATTATTTTGACAGTTGTGTAAGAGAACGCACGAGTTTGGAAAAGGTAAAGAAAAAGCACGAGTGTGTAATAGCCCACTTCCCGAACGCTATACGTCCCTGCAATACGCCACTTTTTGAGCAACTGTATTAAAAAATTTATACTGAGGCCTTAGTGTAAGTCCACACATGCGAAAACGTTACTATCGCGTTCGCGTTAAGAATTTAAGTATCGACCTTATTCCTTTCAGGTGAAGATCTATCTGTCCAATTTTAACTCCGACTCAGTAGTAACATTGGCGCGTTTACAAACTTACAAGGGTTCTGGTCATATTTCTTTTCAACATTAGGAAGATATGGAGGTTTGTCCACCACGTTGCTCCAATACGGAGTCTATAAACATTTCAAGCTTATTTTATTAGAATGAAGCCGCCCTAACAATTTGTTTCACTGTTTATCATTGCTAGCTTCAGCGCAAAATCGTGCACAGTATCTACAGGTGAATACACGGAAATCTCTAATGACCTTCGACCTAAGAGATTCGAGTCACGCGAAAACCATTAATATTTTCGAACGCTTTGTGCTTGGATTGTGCCGAGGCGTGATGATTGCAATAATTGCCCCCCATTTTGTGAAATAGGGTCAATAAAAGAAACTTGCAGGTGGAAAGTTTAATCGCGTTTTGGAATGGTTCTTTGTGCTTTTGCAGGGAATCGTTTTGATGATACTCGTATTAATGATAGTACGTGTTAACTGTCTATGAGCTACTTTAATGTGGGAGTCATTAATATTGCCCTAGATAGAAGAAGAGCTATAAAAATTCTAATAACCACCTAATTTCTTAATTTTTAATCTATTTTGACGATACGCGTAGCGCAATGGTTACCATGCCGAACTGCCAATCGAAGGGTCCCGAGTTCGATTCCAGGCAAAACAGAAATTTTAATGATGAGTTTAAATTTCTGTTCTCGGTCTGGGTGTTTATGTTTCTGTTTTTGTGTGTGTTCATGGTACCCACGACACAGGGTATGTGTACCCTACTGTGAGGCTATGAGTGTGAAGCGTTATTTATTTATTTAAAATAGCGTCTTAATATACCTTTGGTTATTTATTGGTAATATAAATAGTTTCAAATAATGATTGTACTGTTTATCAAGAATAGGTCAAAATGTACACAGCTAAATAAAAGCCTCCCCTTGGCTGTCAAGCGACCATGACATGGTCGATTTCTAACCGCGCCCATCTGTCGGACGCCAGCTGCTGGTCGATCGTTGCCGCCTTATTTTACCGTAGAAATGACCGTTGAAACCTGTATCTATTCTGCTCTAACTTGCAAAACATACGGGGAATACGACAAAGATAGAATATACCACCACATGTCAAACAAATTCCTGCCGGAACATGAAAACGATTTAGTCTATTCGGAGCCATTGGTACTGCTTGTGTTTGTGCTGGAAGACCCGAGTGTTTTTAGTGTTTTGAAGGTGTTTTTTGAGTAAAGTTGGACAATATATTGTTATCCTATCATGGAATGGTAAGTAATGAACAGTTTTTTATTCATTAATAGTGTTTCAGACAAAGATTAAGGGTAGAAAATCTGTTTATAAACATCGTCAGCCATCTCGCGCGCCACCGCATTACACTTTGACTTGTTTTGCATTTATAATACTACCAAATGTAATTAATGACATCAATAATACATCTAAATAAAATGAGTGTTTGTTTTGATTAAAAGTTTTTTGTTAACTAGAATGAATTTTAAGTATAAACATGCCCTTTTTTTTGTGTTGCGCTCGGGTCGCGCTCGGGTCGCAGAAACAAGGCAAGTGATTGTTAAGGTATGGTGTAAAAAAACACTATGAAAGGGTGTTTTTTTTTAATGAATTATGGTTAAACTCTATATTCTTTTGAACATAAAATAAAAATAATTTGAGAAAATTGATTACTTTTTAAATACCAAGCAAAATACCAAGCAAAATATTTTCTTTCAACGACTTTCTCCATCTTTTACCTTAGAATTAATAATATATTATTAGGTAAAAGCATCATAAATTATATTGACGATGTAGCTTATAAACTACAGATTATGAAGACATAAACTTAATATACATCTTTCATACAAAATTTTGGAGATATCGTAATTTTAATGCGCCGCGGCGATATCGCGAGAGTCCACCACGTCGCCATGACAGATGTGCCAAATTGCGTTTTTCGGCGTTTGACAGCGGAGGGCAGTCGTATGTAAGATATGTGACACTGCTAATGGCAAATTTTATGCTCATTTCCATGCCTAATAGGGTATGTTAAGCCATCCTTAAATCTAGTAAGATTTCTAAAAACGGTTTTTATAACATCCGACTATGGTATTTCGATTTATTTGTATTGTCCTCCTACTTGTATCTCAAATATATTCAATAAATATCATTGGAACAGCGTGGCGGACTAATCTCTAGGCCTCCCCAATGTTGGACCCATGTCCAGCAGTGTGACGTAAAGAAAGGGTTGCAGCAGATTCTGATGTTTGATATTTATCTCTAGGTACTTCACTAACTTGTATCTCAACCATTGAACCATTGCACTACATTACACAAGACTCCTTATCTCATAATTATAATAAATACGCTTAGAGCATCAAAGTTACTGACTCACCCTTCAGTAAAGACGGCATAGCGCCTTGCTTCGATACATAATTTTTGTGCCAAATCTGGTGCGGGGGAAGAACGCACACATTTTAATTTTGTCACACATTCACAAATATTCTTTCATCGCTACAGGCGCATACATTACTAAATATGTCAATTTCAATTAACAACGTCGTTTTATATGCATCGTCAACACTGACACCGACACACACAGTCACACTAGTTGTATAACTAGAAGACACATTGTGCATGGACGTTGGGACGAGGGGTTCGCCCATAAAGGCCACTCCTCTGACGGGTGTTATACCTGTCATACCTTGATGCTCTAAGTAAATATGTAGTAAGTGTCGCGTTCCTTGCAGTAGAATGCAAAAATGTTAGATTCAGCCAACCTCTTTTATGCATTTTGTTATAATCACCGAAAAACATTTTTCTTACAAGTAAACCGTGCTCTAGACGTGCGATTAAGCTGTTTTCACACTAGTAACAAGAAACGCCCGAGGCATTAATCGCTTCCGTCGCGTACTACGGATCGCCGCATTATTCAAATGTGGAAGCAGTTGGGTGCAGGCGTCCGCTGCACTTCGCAAGAAGTTGTGTAACATTGACTTGAGTGCAATATACTATACTTGTAAAGCCCAGGATGAAATTGTTTCAAAGAAATTTATTAACAAAGTGCACATGGCCCTGGGACTGGTTAAGAATGCTAGCGTACTACGTAGTTAAGCGAAACAGGCGCGGTCGGGTAAGATGGGTTACTGCTAGTGGGGAATTTCTTATGTCCTTCGGAGGGCACTTTTAGCTGTAGGTTCTAATTGTTATCGATAGATAACAGCCGTTAAACCATGTCGGAGTGGTTGGGAAACATGCGATAGCGGGTTGGCCAGTAACCCACATCTCATCAACCCTCATTGGAGCGGCGTGAACGAGAGACCTAGCAGTGGTTGGTTGCTCAAAAGAGTTACAGCCAAACCACAACTAGTGTTATTACTTTGCCTGTTTGTTTAGCAAGAGCTGACAACAAAAGACAACCGAACAAAATTATTTTATTTTATTTTTAGTCAAAAAAAAATTTACTTTACACACACACATACAACAACATAGTCCCACAGTAATGTGTCGTGGGGGCCATGAGCACATACAAAGACAGAAACACAAACACCCAGACCGAGAACAGAAATTTAAACTCACCATTCAAATTTCTGTTTCGCCGGGAATCGAACCGGGACCCTTCGCTTGGCAGTCCGGCGGTAACCATTACGCCACGAGAGTCATCTGATTGTTATATTCGGCTATTTTATTTTATTTTTAGTATTTCACGGTAAAAAAATTGCATAAGCGCTATTACTAACAACGCGAACGATACAGGCATCCATCTTCTCACATTTTCTTTTTTAACAATAAATTGGCATTAACATTTATGAAGGAAATATTTCAAGTAAAATATTAGACTCCCTAAGCTTCCCGTTTGCAAGCGGTTATTTATATCCATATTCACTGCACGCATTATTTTAAATTCACAATAAACAGCGCTATATGAATATTACGTAAGCGTTCTAGTAAACGCTTGCAAAACGCTTGTTTAGAAATGAGAGCTCACTTTAATATTTGCAGGGAAAATAAACACAATCGAATTCTTGTGTAAACTAAAACTTAATTTTGTGTGGATTTTCACTTGATATCTCTTTATTGTTAGCTTTTATTTATTTATGAAGAATATTGTATTAGTTCATTCCATATTATTATGATATTTTTGAGAGCGGTATTTGATTGTTCTATTTCCGGCACCTTCGCCATCTTGGTTCCGTCAGTTTTATTTAATCATAGCCAACTTCCGGTCGCACGAATGGTCGTTATTTACTCTGACCAAGCGGCAAACATTCGGATCGGAAACACTGAGGGATCGAGACGTGGCTAAGGAAAAGTATTAGAAAGTGTAAAATCGTAGGTAAGGAGATAGTGAAACAAGTACAGGATTAAAGGAATAATAATTAGAGTGTTAATACATATGTAAGTACTCCATTTTGTTCCTGTGGTCGTTAATTAGTTCTTGAAAGATTTAGGTATGTGATTCGTATACTGCATAACTGCGAAATAAACGTGCAATTTGTAAAGTGTTTTATCTTTTATTTAACGAAAACCCGTATTCTGAGCTGTGAGCCAACATTATGTTCCACGAATACCCCCAAAAATATTCGGCATATCAGCCATGGCAGTCCGAATATGAAATATTTAAGTAGTTGATATGCAATTTTTTACTGTACTAATTAGAACTAGGTATATGTTTATATGCATATACCTAGTTCTATTTAGTACTAGTATATGTATATAGATACTCCGCCAATCCACATTGGAGCAGCGTGGTGGAGTAAGCTCCAGGCTTCCCCAATAAAGGGGTAAGACCCGTGCCCAGCAGTGGGACGCAAAAAGGGTTGCAGCCATATGTAGTAGGTATATATGGCAAGTATATACCTACTACATATTGTCTATGGCCAGTGTTAGTTTTAAAAGGTGTTTTTGGAAGACTATACTTATGCACAGCTTGAATAAGTAATATAAGAGAGATACGCTTGCAACACTAATTCAAGAAAATTATTCGACGTGTTGTTAATACTATTATAAACATCTGAATTTCAATAAATTAGTTTTATTATTTTGATTCATTTAGCTAATTAGGTAGAAAATACATATGGATTTTCTACCAATTTACAGCCCGTTCACATTATGTCTCCGATTTACTGTTCCGTTTTATCGAGTACGTTTTTTTTTTTTTGATGGCGTATGTAGTTGTATGAGCGACTTCACACATGGCACAGTATTCTGTATACAGTAAAAAATATCGTTCCGTAAAAAACATTCCGTTACATTCCGTTTTATCATCGAATATTGACAACGGAACAGTAAAAATCATAATCATAATCATTTATTTGCAAAATAATATGTGTACAATGTGATGGTCATATTAAATAATTCCTACATATTATGCCTATACTGGCGTGCAAATGTCAGATATTAGTAGGTATATTTGGTTAAGCTTACATCATATAAAAAATATTAAATTTCATTATTAATGAATTTTAAGTTGTAATAATGAAATTTAATATTTTTATACGGATACGTAGAATTTTAACGGATAGATACAGTGTGCGTGGCGGGCGGTGTGTGCGGGGTGTAGGAGGGAGGTATACTGCGAGTTTTCTGTTCACACATCGGATCCAGTAATGACGGATCCGTTGAACGTTATACGGTGCCTATGTGTGAACAGAGCATAAATTTATGACGTATCCGTTAAAAACGTACCAGTAAAACGGACTCCCCTGTGTGAACGGGCCGTAACTCGTAGAAGGACACAACTACATTTTTGACGCGACACCGTCTATTAAATCGATGAACGCCGGCTGCACGCACTAAAAAGAATGACTAATTGTACGAGTACGTTACACTTATTGTACGTTACGATCGGCGCTTGTACGTTACGTACTGATCCTGAGCTTATCCTTGAGCCGTTCGTCGACTGTTTATAAAGTGAAGTGAAAATTTTATGTGGTTTTCATTGAATTTTTATTACGTTGTCATGGTAAACTATCGTCCGTAAACCGACTTTACAGACAACCATTTTTTTATGCTACTTAGCTACTCGTATTTCAAAGAGTGTGTAATTTTGTAGGATTTATCAAAGTTTGTTTTTCACTTTATCTACTAACTTATAACTTATCAAGTTTGATATGCTTGACTAAGTTAGATATTAAGAGTATTTACTGTGGATCGGGCACAGCTATTTAGGACAACATAGAACAAACCATTTACAGAGGATCTGATGTGAGCCGATGCCCGAACCCAAATTCATGCTGCATATTAAATACCCATTGTACCTGAAAATTTATTTAAAACAGGGCTGGAGTTTTTTTTTCACCCGCTTTTTTCTCCTAGCCCATATAAGCCTTAGCGCACCCAAAGCGGATGACGGTCAGCTGATGGCCGTACAACAATGACAAACATCAAGTGTATATTATTACCCAGGATGTTAATAAACTATTTCATTCCATTTCATTTCATTTCATTTCAAATAAAGGAAGCAGGTAAAAAAGTACGAAATGTGGTTGTTAGATTATCAGGACTTAATCTTCCCCCAATACCAAAACAAGTGCATTGGAGTAGTATAAATCTATTTTATTTAAAATAATCTTTGTCGTTAGCCAGGAAGAGAACAGGTGAGAGTGTTTCTGTGATGAAAACCCCGCCCACTATTTCTCTTACTTGGATAATTTATATAATTTTAAATATCCTGATCTCTATCATTACAGTATCTTAGGTAATTATTTCTATAACTCGCTGGCTGCCAGTCACACCGAATCGAGCAATCAGGAAGATTAATGTCCTTCGCCTAATTAGAAAACTTCTCTACAGTGAGCGACCTTGCGCTACGAGTGACAGTCTGGGTGACTGTCTGTTTTGTAACTTGTTAGTATTAATTCCTTGATAGTTTTTAGGAAAATCACAATATTATGAATATTCATTTATTATAGTTACAGAAAAGTGTAATGTCCTAAGGCTATCTTAGATCATATAGTGAATTTTGCTTTTTACATCCGTCTTTTTAAGCCGTCGGTCCCGGTTGTTGTTGATAGATTACAGTTGTTAAACCTTGTCGGAGCGCTTCCTCCATCAACCCACATTGGAGCAGCGTGGTGGAGTAAGCTCCAGGCCTCCACAATAATGGGGAGAGACCCGTGCCCAGCAGTGAGACCCAAAAAGGGTTTCAGCCAAACCTTGTTGGAGGCCTTATGGGCGGTTTGAAAACATCCGACAGCGGGTTGGCTACTAACCTGAATCTCCACCAACCCGCATGGGAGCAGCGTGGTGAAATAAACTCCAGGCCTTATAAATAATGGACAGAAACCTGTGCCCAGCAGTGGGATGCAATAACGGTTGCAGCAAGGGTTACAGCTTTCACGATTATACGGAAATAAAGACTGCTATACTACAAAAGTTTGTTTTTTTCAAAGGAGTAGAAAAAAATACAAAAAGTCTCATTTTTTTCTCCTGAATAATAGTGGCAGTGTGAGGCAATGAGTGTTGCAGTAAGCGAAATTTAAAACCTGTACGATAGTTTTTTGTAGATAGTCCCTATAGTTCGGGATAAAGAATGTCAGCTACAGCATCCCCTGCCTGATAGTAAGAGGCAACTAAAAGGGGTCTTCCGCATAATAATATGTTTAGAGAAAAAGACCGCCATATTTTCTTCCACTAATTATATTTTTTGCCTCTCTAAGTTTTATTGTCGTGATCCCTAAGAATTTCTTTGATAATTATTTCTATAATTCGCCGTCTGCCAGTCACACTGAATCGAGCTGTCAGTAAGATTAATGGCCTTTCCCTAATTAGAAAACTTCTCTACACTGATCGACCTTGCGCTACGAGTGACAGCGGCGGTGACTGTCTGTTTTGTAACATTTTAGTGTAATTTCCTCGATAGTTCAAGGGAGAAAAGTCACAAAAGTTCACAAAAGTTATTTTTATGGAGGTAGAAAGCTTCAAAATGTACGGCACCTTTGAATGGAGACTGTGTTATGTGGGATTTGTACCACACTAAAACCCCCTCGATCCTGATCTACCGCAGTGGTTAATGTAACGTATGCACTCAAGCTACCCTGATCATACCACAAGATACGACTAATATTAAAGTACCACAATACGTGTTGCCTAGTCGTTTTCCGTAACAGCAAAAAAGCGTCATTCAATTCTACCCGCATATACCATCGAGCAGACACAGCGACATCTATCTCATTAGCAAGGACTCCGGGGTCATCAGTAGAAGGCAGTAGTATCCTCCATGCACATAAATCAAACGGATCCATTGCAACTAATATCAATCGATGTAACTAATTTCAATCTTGTGCTTGTGAAAACAAACATTTCTTTGCGTATTATTCTAATCAGTGAAACGGACAATATTTTCCAAAAACAAAACTTTTACCAACTTTACACATTACACGTAGTTGACGGCCTTTACGTTGTAACGAAAAATGTATTAAAACAACGCTCCTTTTTCACGTATGCTTTTACATCTCAATTTAAAACAGTGATATATATTAAATTTGTAAGCTGTAATTTTCATCAAACTTTTAAGTGTAAGTAGTGGTAGTTCCATTTTGCATCCCACTGCTGGGCACGGGTCTCTTGGATGAATGAACGATCTTTTTCCACCACGGTACACAGAATTGGTTGAGACGCGGGTAGCCAACCTGCTAACGGATGTTTTTAAACTGCCCATAAAGCCTACAACAAGGTTAAGGACTGCTATTTACACACTCACACTTACTCTTACACACTCATAGCCCCACAGTAGGGAAGATAATACCCTGTGTCGTGGGTGCCATGGACACACACAGAGACAGAAACACAAACACCCGGACCGAGAAAAGAAATTTAAACTCATCATTCAAATTTCTGCTTCGCCGGGAATCGAATCCGGGACCCTTCGATTGGCAGTCCGACATGGTAACCATTGCGCCACGCGGGTCATCAAGTTATCTAACAATCGAGACCAACAACTTAAATATGTCCTCAGAAGCACGGAAACGCGCATGATATTTGCTACTATCAGTCACCATCTCACGCCAAGCCGCAACCGCTCCGCTTAACCGTGTAGATAACTTGCATTCTACGCCACGATCGTTTCGCCAAAGTAATAATAAAATAACGTTTTTCAATTTAAATTATATGAAGAAAAGACAGTATTATTTAAATAATATTTTAATTCTGTTCTTTTGACGTCAGATATTGTGCCATTAAAACTTAAAGTAATTTAAAACATTACACGTTCTCAACAACCCTCCACGTTGTTACGAGATTTTGTTTAAACAACGTTATTTTGTCACGTTTTCAGTAGCGTCACAGTTTAACTCGTAAATAATGTTTAAAGTTAAAAAGCCTTAATTATATGTAATGTTTGAAGTTAACAGCTGTTGTGCTTCTGTAACCAGCTATTTCCATTAAGGATAAGAACGATGATAAATTCTTTTTTTTTTTGTCAACCTTTTTTATGTCCCACTGCTGGGCACAGGTCTCCTTCTCACACAATTGAGAGGGTTTTAGGCCATAGTCCCCCACGCTGGCCAAGTGCGGATTGGTGAACGTCATGCTTTCGAGAAATTATGAATTTCTCTCAGGCATGCACGGCGATGGAGAACATCGTAATCCATGAAATATCACGATATTTTCCATCACCGTGGAGCAGCGATAAATTCGCACATTACAAATTTATTTGTCAGAGGTGCGAGCCGAGGATTTGAACATGATAAATTCTTACATTTTATGAAAACATCATATCTATTTGTTTAAACTCAAATATTTATTGTAGGTATTTAAAAAGCTTGGGATTTACAACTGGGTTTTTTATGTTAACGTGAGAAGGTTTAATGCTTTTTTAATTGAAAAAATAGTAATAATGTAACAGCTTGGAAAAAGATAGGTGGTTTGATTTTAATACTTTTTTTCTGTCAGCTTTTTTAATCTCCCACTGTTGGGTCCCTTTAGAGTTAGCTAGAAAATAATATTTGAGGCCTTAGCCCAACATGCTGGGATAGGCACAAACCACAACATGCCTTTAGGAAATATTTATGACCTACTAGGTTTTTTACCAAATGAGTTATTTTCTTCGGGGTTAAACTCGCACTCTCAACTGCACAAGATGCAACTCTTTTTAACACTCTTATATTAGCTTGACCTGTATGTATGTATCTATGTATGTTCTTAAATCTTTTAACTTGATTTTCACCTTAGAAGCCTCTGATTAACTTGAAAATTTGCACAGGGTTCAAGGGCCGATGACAATGCAATAATATGAAGAAACAATCCAACAAAAAATTAAAAATAAATAATGAAGTTTTAAAAAACTAAAACCACGCTTTTGTGAAAATATGAACTAAAAAGTAAAAAATAAGAAGAAAATATATTTTACTGTAAAAAAGCGTTTTACATATTTTTTGACGTGATAACGTCTTTAAAATCGTTTTAGTCGGGTGACATGTTCAGAAACTTGTGTCACACCAAAACCTCACGAGCGCGATCGCAGGTATAACGAGAGAGAGACGGACCGATCTCCCGTCTCATCTCGAGCGCTGCCAGTCATTCCGTGAAACTTGTCACGCGGAATCCTCACGAGCGGAGGCTGGCATAGCGTTCGAGTGAGTGGACCGATCTTCCGTCTCTCTCACTCTAGCGGCATACAAACGAATGGAGATTTTCTCGTGCGGACGTTATCACGTAAACATCTCGATCGTAAACCTACTTTACAAACAATTTGCCGTTTTTTTTAATTATATTTAGTTATTTATTATATTTAGTTATATATTTAGTTATGTATTATGAGTTTATATATATGTAATATAATTATTATAAATTTAATATATTTTCTTAAACTTCTTTAATACAATTCAAAAATTTACAATAAATGTATCTTTACTAGTAATAAATGTTTTTTGTTAAAGAAAAAAATCTTCAAAGTTTAAAATACTTTTGAATCGAGAAAACCTCCTCATATATGAATAAACGCAATCCACACTGTGTTTGAATTTAAACAACTTCTTTGTGAAGTAATGCGAGTGTTTTTCACGTTACGAGTCAGATAATATTAAGCGCGGCCATTTTTAAAAGAGCCCTTTTTGCGCTTTGTGTATAATACGTTTTATTTTGTGTGAAATGGAACGTAGGTACGTATTTTTGTTTTTCCCTGTGATGCGAGATACTTAGTATCTAAAGATACAGTACCTGTTTCTTTATAAGTATTGGGAAGGACTCTTTGGGAAGAATCTAGATCACATAATCATGTGTATCTATGTATTATAAGTATGAAGCCTTGAGTCAATTCATTGTATTATTGCATACTATTTGTGTATTAAAATTGAATAGATTCAGTAAATATGCCAATTAAACTTTGATGCAATGGTACCAAAGCAACACGCGACTGCTGCAATAGTATATTTCATTACAAGTGCGGAAAGGCTGTCATTGCAAGGAGTTCCGACAAATGTCTACCCGAGCCGAGGCGCAGCCGAAGGTGAGGGTTGACAGTCGGAACTCCTTCCAATGACGGTTCCGCACGTGTACTGAACAACTTTTTTTAATACAGTTGCGAAAAAATGAAGCAATTTATAAAATAATAAAAACTCGCAAAGAACATTTTTGAAAAATGGCGCCAGCAGTAAAAGTTTTTTTTTTAATTCATTTTACGGCATTGGATAAAATCCTTGCAGCCATTCAATATTTTCGTTTCAATATTAAATAATGGCATCGCGCTCTGTGCATATTGCCAGTGTCAAGTATAATTTCTGCATCTATTATTCTATATAAAACAGTAAGTCGTCAGGTATCAGTCAGTCAGTCAGTCGAAAAAAACGCTATCAACTTTATCCGATATAACTCAAAAATACACCAATAAAATGAAAATAAAACAAGAGAACAACTTGTCCCTTCAGACTTCCCGCCAAAACTCCAAGCCGTAAAAGAATACCTTTATTATTTATTCTTATGCCTTTATGCAGAGATTTTTTTGTTTTCTTCACCCATTCTGGGTAGGGAAAAGGGAACTATGCCCATACAGCCAAGTCTTCAGTAGAATTTTTTTATTGATATGAAATGAAAATGCTAATGAGATGAAATGAAATAAAACCTAACCTAACTCATTGAATCAAATCATTAAATCTGATATTGAAACAAATTAGTAGCTTCTTTTTAGAAATATTTGCATGAATCATAAAAACTTCTAAAACTTCGTGGTTGTTTTTTTTTAATAGATATTATTTTGACAGTTGGGAAAGAGAACGCACGAGTTCGGAAAAGGTAAAGAAAACGCACGAGTGTGTAATAGCCCACTTCCCGAACGCTATACGTCCCTGCAATACGCCACTTTTTGAGCAACTGTATTAAAAATATGTTTTCGCATAAGACGATTTAAATGGATGAATAAATAAGCTATGCTGACATGCTATTTTTTCCATGAAGGTGTTTTTCTTGAAGCGCGTCTTACTGCATGGAGCTTTCAAGTAAAATCTCACTGCTGATTTTTGTACACTAAGTAGTAAAAATATGACTCATCAATATTTGACTTGAAAACTTTAATTTCTATGTAGACTACATTATAAATGTAGTGCTACGTACAATTCGGGTAACTTTGAACATTTTTTACATTATTTGTGGGGTGTAATGGAGTGTTCCGTGTCATTTAACCTCCATAATCTCTTCTCTAGTGGCTCCAAGTAGCTGTAGTCACAGCGGCCACACCCCGGTAACCACTTCGGTGGGCTAAACCTAGAGAAGGGGGCTACTTCTACTAACACCTGTAGGGTAGTTGACGGAAGATCCCTGTCTACATAAAGTCTACATTAGTATCGCAAAACTAAACGTACTACTGATGTAGCAAGGTAAGGCGAAACACCTTAAGGGCGCTTGTCAGGATCCATTTTGTGACCTGCGTTCTTTCGCTGCATCCTAATCTCTGCCGATCGTACCGGCTTACCGGTCCATCGGGCAACAGGGAGAAGGACGAGAGAGTGGATTTGCACTCGCGCAACTGCTTTTCCACTTAAAATAATTTCACGCGCAGATGACCCTAGCTATATTTTACCGGAAGAGAGTGTAAAAAGTCCTGCGGCGATGGGATGTTGATGGTGGGGTTAAGGTAACGATGTACCGAGGCTTTAGTTGACATCCTGCACGTAGGCGGCCAGTAGAGAGTGGTCGCTCCTTGAGCCGATTGGGACAGGGCTTGGGGTTCGGCAGCACGACTGGTGACAAAGCAGCCCTATTTAGGATCGCTCTGCTTTCCTCTGCACAGAGGAGGGGTCTAGAAAAGGTGGCCTAAACATAGTCTGTCTCATTTTCATCTAGGTGCCTTGCCTCGGGCGCCTGGACATCGTGTATATGCGGTCGCAAGAAACAAAATAAACTTAATAAGAACCTAAAGCTTAAGCGACTTGGTATTGCAACATGGAACGTTAGAACTCTTCTGGATAATGACCGCAACATCTGCCCAGAAAGAAAGACTGCTCTTATAGCAAGAGAGCTGGCTCGATATAAAATCGATATCGCAGCACTCAGTGAGACCCATCTTTGTGAGAATGGCGTGCTCTGTGAAGATCTAGGCGGCTACACGTACTACTGGAGCGGGCGTCCTGCAAGCGAGAAAGCGGGTAGTGGTGTAGGTTTTGCTGTTCGTAACCATTTGGCTAAGAATTTGGCTGAACTACCTAAAGGAATTAATGACCGCCTTATGACGCTTCGTCTTCCAATTATGGATAACAAACATGTCCATCTTATAAGCGCATATGCCCCTACTTTACCCTCGTCTGAAGTAGATAAAGAAAGTTTTTACCAAGACCTACGGCAAATTCTTCTAGGAATTCCAAAACACGACAAGATCATTTTGCTTGGGGACTTTAATGCTCAAGTCGGCACTGAATGCGATCTGTGGAACGGCGTTCTTGGGAAGCATGGAATAATAATAATAATAATAATCATTTATTGCCATAAAAAAGTACCAAAGAGGTATAATACCACTTAAATATATTAAGGCAAAAGGATATGACTCAGCTTTGCTGCCACAGGATCGAGACCCTGTGCAGCGCTGTTTTTCAGTCATACCCTTTTATCCCTTAGATTTTATGCGGGAGTTTGTCTGTGTCCGCCGCCGATTTACAATATTTTTTTATATAATTACTTTTAGGTACATATTTACATGCAAATTTTGAATTTCAAAATATATTTTTATCATTAATAAAATATTCGATTCTAATTTCTAATATACCAATTTCAAGTCTAATTTTCATTCGAATTATTACATTAAAACACCAATTAATAAATCATGCAAAAATATAAAATAAAATATAAAATTTCATTCAATTAAATTAAAAAAAAAATTGAACCAAACATAAGATCACAATTTACCATTTAAATAATAATTAACAATTAAATAATTACAACACAAAGTAGATTCTCGACTTACGAGTAGGTACCAACGACTGAGACTCGTATTTGTGTATGTGTGTGTGTGTGTGTGTGTGTGTGTGTGTGTGAGTGTGTGTGTGTGTGTGTGAGTGTGTGTGTGTGTGTGAGAGAGAGAAAGAAAGAGAGTGAGTGTGTATGTGAGCGCGCGTGTGCGTGTAAGTTACTTATATATATTAAAAAAACTTTCTTATGGACAGAAACTTATAATCTGCATGTCTCAAGTTTTCTGCAGCTAGTTGTTTTTTCAATAGTGCTGACCTATATCTTGATTTAAAGCATGCGTTACTCATTTTACCTCTTAAGGGTGGAGGTAGATCGTTCCAAATGCTAGCTGCAGCAAACTTAAAGCATCCTCTGTAACGCTTGGATCTATGTGCTGGTTTGTCTAAGAGATATTGAGTATTGGAGCGTGGATTCCGACCCGATATGCCTTTTATCCAACGAAGTTTTTCAAACAAATATTCTGGCCGCTTGTTCCAGATTACCCTCTGAACAGTACAGGCGTAGTGGAGGACTCTTCTAGCGGTCATGTTGAGAATACCTTTTCTGTTGAGATACGGGGTTATATGCTCTCTTCTCGGTACGTTGAAACAAAAACGGACACATGCGTTTTGAACCCGCTGGATAGCTCTTTCTGTACTAGTATTTATTCTTGGGCCGAATACAGAACTGCAGTAGTTGAATTGCGATAACACCAGGCTGTCGCACAGACGCACACGCAAGTTAGATGTAATATAAGGTCTGATTGAGTACAAGGTTTTCAATTTGAAGAAGGCCGCCCTTATTTTGTTATTAATATGTTCCACATATTTTTGTTCTCCGTCTATTACTACGCCGAGATTACGAGCGGAAGTTACTGGTTCAAGAGCAAACCCATTTATTTTTACCTTCTCTTCGCAGCTTGTTACCACTTTGATTTGCCTCTTGGTGCCCAGGACTATCATTTGAGATTTTTCGGGATTAAGAACAAGAGAGTTATGTTCAGACCAGGTGTAGATATTTTGCAAATCCTCATTAATTTTCTTTATAGCATCTTTTGTTTCTTTCCCATTAAAAGAGTAATATATTTGGGTATCGTCAGCGTACATATGATATTTGCAGTGTAACAAGTGGTTTGGCAGGTCTGCTGTGTAGATGTTGAACAGTATTGGGCTTAATAAAGAGCCCTGAGGAGTGCCTCTTTGGAGTGGGAATAGGTAAATGCAATGACAATGGAGTTAGGTTGCTTACTTTATGTGCTCAATTCGATCTTAGCATTACCAATACCTATTTCCGACTCGCTGAAAAATATAAAACCTCCTGGATGCATCCCAGATCGAAACACTGGCATCTTCTAGATTATGTCATTGTACGCCGCAAAGACCTACGTGACGTTATCATCACCAGAGCGATGCGTGGTGCCCAAGGCTGGACTGACCATCGTCTGATTAGATCAAAGTTTCTTCTATCTTTGAAAGCACCACGACGAGCGTCCCACAAAATTCCGTCAAAACTAGCCCTTTCAAAGCTTATTACCTCACCAGAACTTGGGCAATCACTGGATGTTAAATTCTCTGCTCATGCTCCACAGACTTTTATTTCAGTTGATGATGAATGGCGGTCCTTCGTGAAACATCTTCATGTCTGTGCCCTTGAGACTGTTGGTAAAGTACAGAAAAGAAACCAAGATTGGTTCGATGCCTCGGACAAAGAAATTAAAACCCTTGTGGAAAGACACAGACATGAACTCAATGCAAAGTCTGCGGATCCACACAACAAAAAGGAATGTCAGCTGAAATTAAGATCAAAGATACGTGAGCTCAAAGATAGGTGGTGGAAGAATAAAGCTGCCGAATTGCAACACTACGCGGACACAAATCAAACTGGACAGTTCTTTGAAGGCATACAATCTATTTTTGGACCAAGAGTAAGGAAAACTGCACCGATGTACTCAAAAGACAAACAAAACAAGGTCACTGATAAAAAAGAGGTAATATTGCGATGGGCTGAGCATTTTAATGAGGTTCTTAATCCTGATGCACCCAACATTGATCTCTCCTACATACAACTTCTAGAAGGACTACCCATTTATGAACACCTAGACGATCCGCCATATTTCGACGAGTTCATGGAATCAGTCAAACGTCTTAAAAACTTCAAGACACCAGGCATAGACCAACTTCCTGCTGAAGTGTATAAATACAGTGGCAATAACATAATTAACAGACTTTTTGATATGACTAAGAGAGTATGGCTTAGGGAACAAATTCCACAGGGTTGGAAGGATGCGGTAATTTGTAAGCTATACAAAGGGAAGGGAGATGTCTCCGACTGCAGTTCTTACCGTGGTATATCACTTCTGTCCTGTGCTGGTAAGATCCTTGCGCACATTATTAACACCCGCCTAAGCAGAGTGGCAGAAATAAATCTACCTGAGAGTCAATGTGGCTTCCGACCTAGCAGGGGTACTATTGATGCTATTTCAGTGGTGAGGCAAATTCAAGAAAAAAGCCTCGAACATCAGCGGCCTCTCTATATGTGCTTCGTAGACCTGGAAAAAGCATTTGATAGGGTTCCACGGGAGGCCCTTTGGCTTGTTCTTGAAAAATCTGGGTATCCAAAAAAGTTCATCAATCTAATACGCCAATTTCATTTTAATATGAAAGCACAGGTACGGCACGAAAACGAACTTTCAGAAGAGATCCCAGTCACGGTGTTAAGCAAGGTTGTGTCATGGCTCCTACTCTCTTTTGTCGGTTACGCGTCCGCATGTGCGCTCGCGGCAACTCCTCCATGGGAGCTGGAGGCCAGGGTGCTGGCCACTGTCTATGATTGGACAGCGGCGCAAAAGGCGCTGGGTGAGTGGCCAGCCCCTGAAGAGCGCAACGCGGTGAGGCGGGATGCGCGCGAGGCTATGGTCCAACTGTGGAGGGAGGACCTAGCCTCCGCGCAGTTTGGACGCCGCACTCTCGACGCCCTCGGTCCTGTGATCGAGGAGTGGGAGGAGCGGCCGCACGGATTCCTCACCTTCCGCCTGGTGCAGGTACTTTCCGGACACGGATGTTTCGGCAATTACCTGTACCGAATCGGAAGGGAGGAGTCCCCGTCGTGCCACCATTGCGGTGCGGCGGAAGACTCGGCGCAGCACAGCCTTGAGAGTTGCCAGGGCTGGGATGAACAGCGCCGAGTCTTGTGCACCATTGTCGGCCGGGACCTTTCGCTGCCGAGCATCGTTAGGGCCATGCTCGGAAGCGAAAGAGGCTGGAAAGCCGTTGCTTCCTTTTGCGAGGAAGTTATCTCGCAGAAGGAGGCGGCGGAGCGGGAGAGAGAGGACGATCCGTCCCAACCCCCGCTCCGCAAACGAAGAAGGGGAAGGAGAAGGCGGCAATACGACCGTTCTCTCCCTCCCCCCGGTGGTGGCCTGTAGGTTGGAGGTACGGGGGTGCCTCCACCTGCATTGCACAGGCCATCACCGATGGACAGGAATGACCGGGCGCTCCTGGTCATTCCTGTAGCCTCCCCATAAGGGGAGCGTGTAGGGCCTGCCAAGATAGGCAGGCAGTCGCCGACGATGTTGTGGAAGCAAAGGCTCTGCCGATTTCCCACGACATCGTCACGATGGCGATGGAGGAGCGCAGTAGGGTTTAGTGGGTATACCCCTGCCTCGTAACGGCAGGGGGAGTCCCACACACCTCCCTCTGTCCCCCCGACAGAGGTCGAGACGGTGCGTAAATGCATTCCCTACTTAAAAAAAAAAAAAAAAAAAAAAGGCTCCTACTCTCTTTGCCATATACTTCTCTGTTGTAATGCGAGACGCATTACGTCACTGTACTGATCAAATTCAGTTAAATGTCCGGACTGATAGGGGCGTATTTAATATTTAATATATCGATATTCAAAACTAAATCTAAATTACAGAAGATTCCCATTTTAGAAATACAATACGCAGATGACGTTTGTCTCTTATCTGACGATTTGTCAAAACTCCAGAAATATATTGACTCACTTTATCTATCATGTAGACGTTTTGGGCTGGTAATTAGCGCCTTGAAGACGAAAATCATAAAACAACCACCACGAGGTCACGAAACAGACAAAACAAATATAAACCTTGAAGGTAAACCCCTGCAAGAAATCACTCACTTCAAATATTTGGGAAGCATCATTAGACATGATAACACCCTTGCTTCGGAAATACCATCGCGTATTGCAAACGCTGCTGTCAACTTTGGACGTCTTGCTAACCGCGTGTGGAAATCGCATGATATTAAATTAGAGACTAAGATCAGCGTATATAAAGCTCTAATAATACCGGTTCTCTTGTATGGCGCAGAAACTTGGTGCATATACAAATCTGACATTCAGAAACTGGACACATATCACCTTCGTTGTCTGAGGTCCATCTTAAATATAAAATGGCAGGACCATGTGTCCAATACTGAAGTTCTGCGGCGGTGTGGGATGTATGGTATGGAGGCTTTACTAATGCAACGCCAACTTAGATGGTGTGGACACGTCCTTCGTATGGAAGACCACCGTCTACCTAAAGCTGTCTTTTACTCTGAGATGGCTGAGGGCAAACGGAAACATGGCGGACAACATCTGCGTTACAAAGACGTGCTCAAAAGACACTTAAATGCGTGTGCTATCGACCACACTTGTTGGGAGGAGCATGCAGTACACAGGACGACCTGGCGCTCTACCATTCATAACAAGGTAAAAGCCTTCGAAGAAAACAGGCTACTATCGCTTGACGAAAAACGCCTAATGATTAAAAAGAGACCCAAGCCCTCCTACAACTATACATACAACTCGAGTGGTCAACTCACACACGGTCACACCTGTAACCGGATATTTAAAACTAAGTTTGGTTTAGCTAGCCATATAAGAGCTCACTCTCGTAAATAGCTAAAATAGGGTCGCCGTCATCGAAACCGATGAGGAGGACTATACATTATTTGTATTATTAAAATCTGATTTCTATTTATGACCTATATTTTATTGAATGAATAATGTCGTTTTGAGTTGTTTTTCTTAACAAAATAAATTTGTGGAAGAAACAACAGAGCTACCCATAATTTCCCTTAAAACTCGAATTTAAAGTTATTATGAGTTTTGGGTAACTTTGAATATTTTTTTTTAGAATGTATAAGCCGAATATTTTAAGGTTTAGGTAAAACAAAAGGAAGTTTTTTGTATTTTAAAAGGAAGTTTATGTATAAGCCGAATATTTTAAGGTTTAGGTAAAAGAAAAGGAAGGTATTAATAAATTTAAAAACCTTATCTATAAAAATGACATCTACACTGACGTACAAAAGTAACAAATATCTTGGTCTTGCCTTAAGAATCAAAGTGGACTAGTTTACGATTCCAAATCAGAGCTCAAAAACTTCCAGCAACTTTACCACGGAAAAGGCGGGAATTTTCAGAAATATGGCATTGACAGTTAATTTTTTTAATTTTCATGTGGTACAAAAACATTTTGGCAATCCATTTTACACAGTTTTTATATTGAAACATCAAAAAGTTTCGATGTAATAAATTGTAAAATCTTTTTTCCAACTTTGTTCAAAGCTAAACGTCAATTCAAAGTTACCCAAAATGACTGTAGTATAGTAATTTATTGAATTCATGTATTTTTTTCATCAATTTGTTATATTCAAATATTATAATCTGCTGCAATAAAGGGCTTTTTTAATAATATTTAATTTTTAAGTAGAGGGTTACTGTAATGTATTCATACAAGTTATAAATGCTGCGGGCGTAGTTTTAAAATATTTTCTTCGTTACTAGCGTAAGTTTTCTAAGTCTTGAACAAAGACGTCAGATACAAACACTTGTGCTTTGTGTAACGAAGTATTTATTTATTAAGGTTAAAAACTAAGAACTTCTTTTGACTTAAACTGTTATCCTAACTTCTTGAGCGCTTTTCATAAGCTCTGCTTTCATTGTCGTATACACTCTTAGAAACAAGGCAGTTGGAAAAAAGACGGTTTTTCATTACATACGTCAGAAACACACATTTTTGAAAAAAAATTACAAGTGTGAGTTGAGGTTGTGTTTGTGGTTCCGTGCTAAGTATGTTTCAGTATGTGTTCCAAATGAAATGGTTATCATTTGTAATACTTGTAATAGCACTACAACTTTGATATTTCCTTCATATGGAATATGGAATGGATTTTGACAGAACTTTTATATTTATTTATATCAGATTATTTATTTATTTATTATTTATTCAACAAAAATACATCCATCGTCACAGGTATACACCCAATGCGATGGATTGATTGATGAATGGATGGATTTATTTAGAAGTAGCAAACAAGCGTACATTCCGCTTGGTGCTATGTGGTCTCTATAACCCATAGACCCAAGCCTGAGTCAGGCCTTTGACACGTCATACAAACCGCCCGCGCGGAATGTCTCTTTCTATTACATAAAAACACAACGTGCTCACACGCCCTGCATGTGCGTGTACTAGGGATGTTATGGATATGAAATTTCGGATACGGTTTGGTTACGGATGTAGGAATGATTATTATACCGGATAAACAATATTAATTAAAACAACTCGTAACGTATGTCAATTAGGCCCCGCCCCTATAATAAACTTTAATTTCGGATTCGGTTACGGTTACGGAGCTTCCCTGGCGTGAACTATGTTAGGATGTCGCATGGCGCTCTCACTGAAGTTTATATATACATGACGTCATGGGCGTACCCAGGTTTTAGGTCAGGGGGGCAAGGTTTTTGTCGGGGGGCATTATTTTTTTTTCAAGTTGGGTGCCGCGAGTAAAGCCTTCCACGTTACACGAACACACGCACACAAAATATTAAATATATACTGGAAGCAGAGATAGATATTTTTTGGCCACAGTAAAATCTCCTGTAGCTTTCACGGTACCCTAAAAATAACAAAAAGTCTACAACTGACGTGAATGGCTTCAAAACAATTCGGCTCGACAAGCGAAGGTCCTATTTAAGGAACAAAGGAGGGTAGCGATGTAAGGAGGGAGATAAGTCGTTACCTTTTACAATATGTAAAGAAAAATAGAACGTTTAGAGCGAAGGCTCTTGGGACTTTGTCATCCGCATTGTAGGTTATCTTGTTACGGGAATATTTAAGTATTCTTCAGGTTTTATGTAGTAAGAAATGTATGGTACATTATTTGGCTAGAAACAGGTTATACGTCATATAAAATGAGCTATTGCATGCAAAATTGCGAATCCGTTCAGGTCTGCGTAAATGACAAATAATATATCGCGTTGCTCTTTTTCTGTCATACAATTCTCTTGGATTTTGGATTAGAAACATGGCTGTCACCTACCCGGATAGCAATTTTTTTTCAACCTTTTTTTTATGTCCCACTGCTGGGCACAGGTCTCCTTCTCACAAGTGAATCCCACCACGCTGGCCAAGTGCGGATTGGCGGCCATCGCTGCTCATATAATTAATAAATAATAATTATAATAATAATGAGGTCATTTGAACAATGGTCGCAATATGTCGATCACGCACACTTGTACTGTAATTAATACTGTATGGAACATCCATATATATACATAAATACCTATACTGTACAGAAAGCTAGTTATTGTATACCCCATATTTTAAAACAGGGCTGAAGTTTTTCTCAGTGTAACAGTACCTACAGTGAATAAAGAATATTTCATTTCATACTAAGTTTTATAATGGACGTGAAAAATAGATTAGGAGCTAGACTATAATACTGCCGAAGCGTGTGAGTTTACTGCAATTACTATCAATCAAATAAAATAACTTCAGATGGAATTTTTCGCATATTTAGAACATAGTAGAATATATTCAAATATTACAGAAATCGAACACATCGAGTTTTTCTACCTACCTACCAACCTGCCCACTTCGCGTAGAATGCCCCATATACTATATAATTAATATATATTTTTTGAATGTCGGAAACGACTGCATTCGTAGAGTATTAATAATATTGTGACGTAGAACGCCGTCAAACGCCATCCGTCAATCCGACGTTAAAAGATAAAACAATGTCGATTTGAAAGAGCGCTATAAAAATTTCGTTCAATGAATTAAAGCTCCCTTGGCCGAATGGTTACGTGGGCTGACTGCGGAACTAGAGACCCGGGATCAAACCTCAATCAAAACCATATTGTGTTAATTTTTTTTGTGATTTATTTATTGCGAGCTATTCCAGATAGCGTTATTAAGTATAACACTGAGCAAACGAGTGTTTAAGTTTTAAACCAAGAAAATAAATTGTTTTTTTTTATCCGAGCAACGTTTGGTCGTCCAGGTATTAAGTAGTAATAGCGCACCTTTCGATAATCGGTCAATACTCGTACACGACACAGTGGTCTCTTATAATTGATTTTATTTATTTATTTATTATTTAGTAACCACCTAAAACTAAGGGCTACAGGGTAAACTTAATGCCTAATGGCATTCTCCACCAGTCAACCCTGGGTGATGGATAGAACTTAAGGTAGGCGGACGGAAAACAATGATTTAAAAATAACTGTTATATTGGTTAAATTACATAATTATATCTAGTCAATATGAAATATAAAATGATATTAAATTAACGAAATATAAATATATACATATAAATATAAATAAATATACCATACATACATACATACATACATACATACATACATACATACATATACACATACCTATATTATTAATAGATAAATAAATTAATATTTTGTGATGATAACTGGAATACTTGTAGGGATCCGTTAATTGCTTGCTATTAAATGTTTACTATTATTTTGCTATTAAATAATTGAAGGCAACACCATGTACATCCTTCTGAAAAAGTTCGACTATGTGCGCACAGTTTCGCAGCAGTAATCCGCAGGATAATCCGATTCGGAAATTTAAACTGCGGCCTTTCAGGATGCTGTAATTAAAATTTTAGTTTTGGCGCCATTTTGTTTGACGGATTTTATGACTTTACGCATTGAAGTGGCCAAGTGCGATTTCGACTCGCCCATCATGTTAATGTTAGCAAGCATAGATTGGTGATATTGCCAGCAACAATTTTATTGTTTGATGAAAATTTTCATTTTTGTTTTAATTTCAAGTAATTAAGAAGGGACCCTTAATTTTTTCCAGACGGACGGACAGACACACCGTATCTGTAAGGGTTCAGTTCGTAATTTGGATATGGAACCCAAACAAATTAGATTCGGTTTTCAAACCCCGGCATGCCCCCTAAGTGCGATGCAAAAAGGGATTGCAGTCATTAAAATTTATGAAGAGATCGTTCGTTAATCTCGGGAATTCTTGGAAATTATTTTTTGACAAGTGCGGTAGGATGTTGGGTACATGATTGCATTGCATGCTCATCTGCTACTTTATTCAAATAGAAATGGCGGCCGATGTACTACACAATCCTTATTATTGTATCAACATTAACGGTTTAATCAAGTGGCGCAATGGTCACCATGCCGGACTGCCAATCGAAGGCTCCTAGGTTCAATTCCCGGCGAAACAGAAATTTGAATGATAAGTTTAAATTTCTGTTCGCGTCTCGGTCTGGGTGTTAGTATTTCTGTTTTCGCATGTGTCCATGAGACCCACGACACAGAATCTATATACAGATTTTGACGGGACTTTCATTGGCAGGTAGCTAATGTAATGAGGAGTACCTTATTTGAATAATGGGCTCGGGCTATATCAGCCCAGGGTACTTCAACCTATAAAGATTGTTTGTACCCGTCTGCCTTCGTCCGCCGCGCCGCCGACGCGCATGCAAGTCCTCGTGACAACCGCACCGCAAGCCACCTCACACGTGGTCAGACTCGCCGCATCGCCGCCATCACCGCTGTCAATAGTTTGTGATTTAACTGACTCAAAGTGAAGAATAAGTGCTATAGTGTATTGTGAAGGACAACACCAGTTCCCGGGCAAGAGAAGATTGATCGAGGCTTCATCAGTACACGAGCATACCATCTGCTCCAGCCCCAGGTCAGTGCGCTTTCTCCCTTTATCAATCCTTCTCGTTTTCCACCTTTAATTCGACACGCAACTTACAGTCCACAATTCCTACACCCGCAACGGGGGACCACCCTCCTTTCCACCCTTTATTCCACCACCATTTTTGGTCATATCGAACCGGAGGTCCCACCCTTTATCCAACAATTTAGATAAAAGTACCTTAAGGAACTTTTATTTTAGAAAAATCCTATAACTAAAGCCGACGCGGACGAAGTCGCGGCCGGCCGCTTGTCTATAATATAATAGAAGATGTAAATTTAAGCACCAGACTATGTAGTGGTACCTCTGTGCTCACCCAGACTATCCGGGTATCGTTTGAAGGCTTTCCTCTAAACAAAAAGGCTTTCCCAATTGTAGAAAAGGGACCCGAGCTGAATACCTAGTAAGAAAAGTCGCAGCTACATAAATCCGTCCTCAAATTTCCCCATAGCAATCTATTTAATCCGATACACCGGAAACTTTAATGAAAGTTTGTATCCCCGCCCGGATGATCCGGTTTAAAAATTTAACTGTCCTGCCTCCTGTAACTATGTGTTATCTATAGGTTTTAACTATAGGCAGGATTAAAAGTGGGATGGTTTTTAAGACACCATGCACCCCACGCTTTTTTTTACAGTAAAATACATTTTCTTCTTATTTTTTACTTTTTAGTTCGTATTTTCACAAAAGCGTGTTTTTTAGTTTTTTTAACTACATTATTTATTATTTTATCTGTGCTATAAGACATTGTTTTGTATTTGTGGCATAAACGGATGTAAGTATCTTTTGATTACGCTGGCTTAGAAGTTTGATTCAACTTCAGCAACAGGTCTAACGGTCAGCAGACCGGAGTATTTGATATAAATTCCAGCAGCGGAGGTATCACTCCACCCGTTCCTGAGAAAAAGGGTCTTAACAGACAGACAGACGGACAACAAATCCTGTAAGGATTCCGTTTTTCCTTTCGATGTACGGAACCCCAAAAAGATCACCCCAATAAGTGATGAAGTAGTAGGTAGTCGCAACTACATAAATCCTTGAAATTCCCCATAGCAATGTATTTAATCTGATACACCGGAAACTTTAATGAAAGTTTGTATCCCCGCCCGGATGATCCGGTTTAAAAATTTAACTGTCCTGCTTCCTGTAACTAACCGTTTGTTATCTATAGATTATAACTATAGGCAGAATTTTAGGGTTTAAAGTCTTCTTCTCGGTCTAGGTAGTGTTCTGTACCATATCTACCCCTTATTGTACATGGTAACCACGACACAGATATTCTATTGTTGTCCTATACTTAGCTATATTATTATTTTAATAATTACAAATGAATACCAAACGAAATTTCATGGGATTATATTTTTAACGTAGGTTTGACGAGAAATATCTTCGAAACAAGTGGTCGGATTTTAATTGTTCTTTTTTATCTTCTTATGTTACTTCAACTTAGGGAACGTTCAATAGCTTACAAGAGACGTATTGTTATCAAAATCGCAGGGTGATGGTTATTTTTGATAGCCTTTATCTTATTTAAGAAAAATAAGAATTTTAAAATAAATTATCAATTGAAAAAGTTAATCTCAATTAGAATTCTCCACCAATCCGCATTGGAGCAGCGTGGTGGAGTAAGCTCCAGGCCTCCCCAATAAGGAGGAGAGACCCGTGCGCAGCAGTGGGACGCAAAAAAGGGTTGCAGCCAGCCAGCCAGAATTCTCCCAACCCACTCCACCAACACGAATTGCAGCAGTGTGGTGGTTTAAGCTCCAGGCCTCATCAATAATAAGGAGAAACCGAGCCCAGCAGTGAGACACATGGTTTGCAGCCAAAATTCACTTGGAAGTAACTGAATAGAGAAAAAAATATTTTCTAGAATGCTGCTACCTGATTTTTTAAGATATTGACTATACACGATAATTTTTTTGCAAATACTGCTTACTTCAGCCCTGTTACTTCCCTTAAATAAAACAAACGTCGGTTGTTAACAATACTGATTAATCATAAACCCGAGTCCGGTCCCATTTATTATTATTTACACGTACAAATAAATAACTTCCCATATTATTTTCCTTATAAAACATTACATAGAATGGACGCTCGCAAGAATACGTCCATTAAATTGTATTCCACATCCAGTGTCTCCTAATTGGATACAAAGAAAAATGGTATGTGGTCACAATATTACGGTAAGGTCTTCTTAATTGGACAATATTGTCTGGTCAGCTTAATGTACAATGTTTTCTTTTCGAGAAAATAAAGAAATATATAATATATCAATTCTAAGTGTATGGTTTTGAAACAATATGTTTTACCATTCTTAGTCGTTATAATACGATGTCAATTTGTCACTTTATTGAATAGAAGGGAAAATACAATACATATTCGCCCCACAGTAATTCTGCATAATAAATACCATTGTACTGCTGGAGTTTTTTCCGCCCGGTTTTTTCTCCTAGCCCATATAAGCCTTAGCGCACCCAAAGCGGATGACGGTCAGCCGATGGCCGTAAAACAATGACAAATATCAAGTGTATATTATTACCCAGGATGTTAATAAACTATTTCATTTCATTTCATTCATTCCCGTGTATTAATTTAGTATACTTACCTTCAATTTATTGAATATCGAAATATTATTTAATGTTCCCAAAAAAAAAAATACGACGAAAAGCAAGCTTAAATGACATAAAATTAAATATGTCATATCGTAGAAAAAGAAAATTGAACGTGTACATCAACATATTTTTCATATCACATGCATTGAAACAGCGAGTTTTGATCTCTGTTTTGCCAGTCGAAATAAGACAATTTCAAACCAATGCGAATGCGAATGAATGGGAACAACGTTGTTTCTACCCTAGGGGAGAAACAACGTTGTTTCTACACAGCACCTTTATTTATTTATTATTTAGGTGCGTCTTTATTTCAAGTCTGTCAGAATCACATTGGCAACTGTCGTCAAATCGTTGTCAAAAGATATTACTGCGCTATTTGTTTTAAATAGTCTTACTTCGACTGGCTACACAAATAAAAACTCGTTGTTTCATTACATGTGATATGAAAAATACAGTGTGTGGCACGGGATGAAACAAAGACTATTTCAGACCAGGGTGATGACAGCCCTCGCTTCGCTCGGGCAGTCTTCTTCTCTCGCCCTCTTCAGGAATCGTCTTGTTTCACCCCTTGCCATACAATATACTATTCTTTCATTGCATGATAATAAATTGCGAAAGCATCTTGCGTAAGTTAAACATGCTAACGTACAACGCCTGAAGGTACCTAAATACTCCTTTGTAGCGAATGTGAATGCAAAAAAATCATTGTTGTAACCTTTCAAAATATTAATATACCTGTGTATGACTTTATTCATGATAGCTGATTGCATTAGGTACGCTGTCGCTACCTTTTATAATATGCTCATATAGACGAAACTCAATGTGTTTTACAAAAGTGGTTTCATTATAATTCATAATTATATCTGTTCAGTGCCCTGCCTATGATTTCAGGCGTAATTAATCTGAACTTCAATATATAATTGCATATAGTAATTCCCGGCGAGGCAGAAATTTTAATAATGAGTTTAAACGTGTGTTCTAGGTTTGGAAGTTTGTGTTCCTGTACTTGTGTGTGTTCTTTGTACTCACACATAGAATCCTAGCCTATTTTGCATTATTAATTTATTTTATTCCTCTTTTAAACACGCTTTTATATCGCTTGACCTGTATGAAAGAATTAATTAAACGGAGAATTCCAACTTAATTTTTATTTCGATTGCAAAGGTTCACTCTTAGATTTCTATTTCAATACGAAGCAACTTTGTGCAACTTTATCTTTTTTCTTTTTTGTAGTCTTATTTCCAACAGCATACTGTTACCACTTTGAGTACCTTTATCTCGAAAACAAAGCGTCGTACAGCAAAACCCCAAAAACGCATAAACAGGTCTATTATCGAATAGTGAAGAAAGTTCTCGAAAAGTCAATGATAAGTAAAAACAACGATTTTTATACAGTGCGTACCTATATATAGCGTACATGTATAGGTTATTTATATCGGGGGCCGTGGCTATTGTTTATGACATAACATTAAGTGTACATAACTATAAGTGCGTAGTATGTATAGTAATACAAAGAAAGGTTCGGGACGGGCCTATTGATTAGGTAGTTCGGGAAAATTCTAGAGAACCATGGATAGTATAAAAGGCAAGCACCGGGCCGCGACATAACGCAGTTTAGTTCCGGAAGTGAAATCGAAGCTATCTCTACCAAGCGACAAGGAAGAAATATTTCGACGACTCAAGCGAAGATATTGGACTAATAATTGTGCTTAGTGATTTGGACTCTCTTAAGTGGATGTTTGTATAAGGAGACAATAAACGACTTCTACGTTACAAACGGCATTTTCCTTACCTATAGCGCGTAACAATATGTACATTGCTTGCGTTGGTAAATAGACTCCAGGCTGCCGTTGATACGAGAGAGACCGACTATTGGTGTTCTATTGGTCACAAAAAGACTTGCAACCAGTAATTATGTAATTACAAACCTGGAAGTACTTTTATCTCTGATATTCAGTACTTAGCGAGATTGAACGAAGCTCAAACACTGAGCGTGCGGACAGTAATTACGCACGAATTAATTGGTACCGCTCAACGTTTCCAATTATTAACGGTTTATCATGTTTCATCAGGTCCTCGCATTATTAATATATAGCGGGGATTAAAAGACTTGCTAACCAATACCAAATTTATGTATAGTAAATCTTTATTTTATGGGTATTGGATCAAATCGAGCATCATAATATTTGTATTATGTAAGATATCCATTCTAATATCCTACCATCAATATTTGATTTGGCTAGCGTGGTAGATTATGTCCGAAATACATGTTAAATCTGAGTGGAAACCCGTACCCAGAATCAGCCACCCATAGCTACTCCGTAAGAAAGCTAATTATTGTACCTATACCCCTTATTTTAAAACAGGGCTGAAGTTTTTCTCCGTCTGCTCTTTTCTTCAGCTCAGCATTGCCTAAGCGCACCCAGAGCAGACAGAACAAAAAAATAACGTTCACTAAGAGTTTGTAAAGGAACCGTCCAGTGAATAAAGAATATTTCATTTCATTTCAGGGCATTAAACTTCGGAAACCTTATTTAGAAACGCATCTCTAGTACCTAATTATAACTCTAAACTATTTTGGAGTTGCGTGGTGGGGTATGCTTCCGGCATAACCATATATGTCAAGAAATCCGTGCCCAGCAGTGGGACGCAAAATTGGTTGCAGCTAATGCTTTTAAAACTTCAAGAGATCCAGCTATTATATAATTATTTTCGTCTAGAAAAATTATAAGCGCACATATCACACATATCATACATGCGCACATATCGTACATACGACCAGCTGTCACGTGTGCCCATTATGGACCCACTGCTATTTCAATTAAAAGTATTTGTACTTTAAAAAAAAAAGAATGCTGGGAGTTTTTTTCGCCGCCTTTTTTCTCTCAGCTCAACATCTAGCGCAAACGGGCACCTAAAGGCGATGACCGAAAAAAATGACATTTATTAATCGAATAATTTGTGTTCCTAATATGAAATAAATATTTGTGACTAGTGGACCCCGCAAACGTTGTCCTGCCTTAAAAGTATTAGTAAGTATTGAAAGAGCATTAGTTTCTTTATCATCTCAAAGCATTTTTATGTTACTGTCAAATAAAAATATAAAACAAATAGTGACAGATGAAGGTCAAAATTCTGGACTCGCGATGACGCGAAGAAATTATGTTTGACAGTTACTAACAGTTTAAGGGAAATAAAAAAAGTTGTTTTACTATTAATTTCGCAATATTTCTATATTTTCTCACCGTTTAAACCTTTCCTGGACTTCTACTATCTATGTATATCAAAACCAAAATTAACCTCACCGTTTCAGTCGTTCTTGAGTTTTAGCGAGACTAACGAACAGCAATTCATATTTATATATAGAGATTTGATTTATTCTTATTTCATTCTAATTTAATCATTCCTACAAAATCGTAGAGATCCCTCAAATATCCACATGTCTATGTCGAATGACCGATGATATACATTGATAGACCACCAATTAAACAGCAAGCGATGCATTTCGGTTTGCGGTTTCTCTGCACGTGGTTCAAATTCAACTACTAAAGCGATAGATGTGTGTGTAAATGTGTAGGTACAAATAGCGGTAGGTATGTGTTAGAAAGAGGGGCTGACTGCAACCCTTTTTGCGTCCCACTGCTGGGCTCGGGTCTCCCAATTATTGGGGAGGCCTGGAACTTACTCCACCACGTTGCTCCAATGCGGGTTAGTGGCCAACCCGCTGTCAGATGTTTTCAAACCGCCCATAAGGCCTCCGACAAGGTTTTACGACTGTTATCTATCGACAACAACTGGGACCGACGGATTAACGTGCCCTCCGAAGCACGGAAACGTGCATGATATTTTATTCCACTAGCGGTCCCATGTCACACCCGACCGCGCCCGTGTGGCTTAGTTGCATAGATCTTTTGCGTTCTACGCTAACCGCCGGGTAATGCGCGCTTCCAACAATTTAGTTTTAACTAGGCAAAGACAAAGACAAAGACTTTTATTTGCACAAATATGGGTGTTTACAAAAGGTGTTTTATACACTTGGTGCATGAGGTATGCAAATATTACAATAATTTCAAATTTAAACTAATTACAAATTTAAAAATGTACATTTAAATGTTTTTGTAAAATCAATCCATAATCGTGTACAATCAGGGATGTAAGTCTAAATAGTAAAAATTTTGGTTGTACACTTTAAATTGAACTGTTATCAATGTTGGTACGGTACGATACAAAAGTTGCACGTATAACATTTTCTTATAATATAAGTGAATACGCAATGGAAGGTAATATTTAAATATAAAAATTTGTGAAATTAAACAAATCTTATTGAATCAGATAATTAGTCATCATTATTTTAATCTCGCATTCATTAACAACTAACAATTAAAAAAGAATTCATAAGCGGTAAAAAGAATTCAAAGCTTGGAACAAAAAACGAAAACAATAACTATATTCTAAACGTGCTCCGCAAAATCCAATATAGAGAATAACTGCGAATAGAATAGAGTACAAACGAGGCATACGGAATTAATTTTGTAGAAACAGGAAATAAAATTACACTTTTATTTTACAGAGCGCTGGCTAGAATATAGTTACACTAGCTAAAACGTTGTAGTTACTAATTAAGAAAAGAAATGTACATTATTATTGTAGTAATAATGTTTTTAAATAGACATCTGTATGTAGTTGTTTCACGGAAGAACTGAATTACTGAATCTTGATTTAGTTGTGGTTCAGTCAACAGGCGTGGTAGCCGTAACAGAATAACCGGGAACTTTCATGATTTTTTTATTGTATTAATCGATCCTATTTCGCATAGGGATCAAGTGTTCTTAAAGGATTACATCAATTGGAGCACCCGAAAGACGATACTAGCCAAAATTAAACCTCACCGCGTAGCGTTGAAAACGGCCATACTAACGAAGCGACAGATATGACGTCATCGTGAGAGAACGTAGTACGTACAATTCGGGTAACTTTGAACATTTTTTACATTATTTGTATTATTAAAACTGATTTCTATTTAAGACACCTTTATTTTATTGAATGAATAGTGTCCTTTTGAGTTGGTTTTTCTGTCTAACAAAATAAATTTGCGGAAGAAACAACAGAACTACCCATAATTTTCCCTAAAACTCGAATTTTCATTAATCATGAATTTTGGGTAACTTTGAATAAATTTTTTTAGAATGTGAAAATCTTAATATTTTAAGGTTTAGGTAAAACAAAAAGATATGTATTATTAAATTTAAAAACCTTATCTATAAAAATAACATCTACACTGACATAAAAAAGTAACAAATAGCTTGGTTTTGCCATATGTATCAAAGTGGACTAGTTTACGATTCCAAATCAGCGCTCAAAAACTTCCAGCAACTTAACCACGGAAAAGGCGGGAATTTTTAGAATTATGGCATTGATAGTTTATTTCTTTAATTTTCATTTGGTACAAAAAGATTTTGGCAATCCATTTAACACAGTTATTATATTGAAATATCAAAAAGTTTCGATGTAATAAATTGTTAAATCTTTTTTTCCAACTTTGTTCAAAGTTAAAAGTCAATTCAAAGTTACCCGTAATGACTGTAGTCGAAGTGCCAAGAACTATGGGAAAAACAAGTGATTTGCAATTTTAACCGTTAAAAACTGCGTTTAAGTATTAGTTGACATTTTTTGTTGTTATAAGGATTCTGATAAAAGTATTAAAAACATTATTGGATGAAATAAAAAAAAAACTAAAATCTTCATATGTCACATTTCCATATTTCCTAGGGTTTAAAAAAATCTTTTTTTCCATTTTGTCATTATTATTTGCAATTTTCTAACCGAAATATACCTATATATTTTACGTAAAAATAAAATTTAAAGTAATTGCATATTCCCTATTGCGTCACTGCAGAAAACGGTGCATCGTTGGCACTTCTACAGACAAAGAATAAAAGTTTTACCACCATTCGAACAATAATTGTTTTATCTACGGATATAGTTAAGAAATCTATTATATTGAGCAACACTGAGGCACCTCAGGCTTGCATATTGTGTTCAAGTAGTTGTCTATGCAGTGACCACGTGGCGAGAATTCTCTTTTGCTATTCTGTTAATAACTTATCTGTTAATAACTTAGAACATCAAAGGTACTGACTCACTCTTCAGTAGAGACGGCATAGTGCTTCGCTTCAATACATATTTTTTGTGCCAAATCTGGTGCGGGAGGAAGAACGCACACATTTAATTTTGTCACACATTCACAAGTAATCTTTCATCGCTACAGACGCATACATTTCTAAATATGTCAATTTCAATTAACAACGTCATTTTCTATGCACCGACAACACTGACACTGACACACACAGACACATTAGTTGTATAACTAGAAGGCACATTGTGCATGGCCGTTGGGACGACGAGTTCGCCCGTAAAGGCCACTCCTCTGACGGGTATCATACCGGTCAATATCTTGATGCTCTAAGGTTAAAAATGATAAATGAGCTCAGGATTGTGCTGCAGCCTGAAAAAGACTGATTCCATAACTGATCTAATACTCAAATACATTGATTTATATATGTATGTTCGAATTAATATTGTACTTAAGTAGGTGGCTGTGAGTATGAAACTACATTCCCACATGATACCTGTCATGTACCTAGGTATGTTCCATTTAGATTCAAAGGTACGTTGTTTTAAGTGAATTAATTTATTAAAAGCTTGAAGTATTTTTCTGCCTGCTCTTTTCTTCAGAAAAAACTTCGAAACAAAAGATATAATTGTAGTTTCAACTACAACAACATTGGATACAACCCTTCTAACATCATAATGCTGGGAAAGGATAATATTATAAGTTATAAGAAAACCTTGCAGTTACTCCACCACGCTGCTCCAACGCGATGTTTGATTTTTTCAATCCGCCTAAATGCCTCTATCAAAGCTTTATAACAACTCTCTGTGGATAGCAACCGTAACCAACGAACTAACGTGCCCTACGAAACACGGCGGTTACCTATCTCACACCCAACCGCCGTTTTGATTAGTTGCATAGATCTCTTGCACTCTACGCTAGCTACTGGGCCATGACTATAATTATATAAAGGAACTAGCCTTCCGCCAGCGACTTCGCCCGCGTGGATCCGTTTAATGGGTCCCCTTAGTATAAAAAATAGCCTATGTGCTATTCCAGGCTTCATTGCTATATTAAAATCATAGGCTTTTAGTCAGTTGCTTCAACAGCGTTGACCCTATTACCCGTTTTCACGTAAGAATGAAGCATTTTCCCGCGGTAAAAGGTAGCCTAAGTTACTCAGGGTAAATGTAGCTTTCTAATGGTGAAAGAATTTTTGAAATCGGAATAGTATTTTTTGAGTTTATTCATTACAAACATACAAAAAACAAATCTTTCCTCTTTACAATATTATTATAGATGTAACGTAGAAACAAAAGTGGATATCGCATTGCAGTACAGTTTTGATCGGCAGTGTGTGGAATTGTTTATCTGTAAATATAAATAAGCAATGTATAAATCCTTTTAAATTTCAAAACATAAGATGAAATCGCATTGCAGTACAAGTTTGGTCGGCAGTTAAGTTACAGTACCCTTCAGCGCACAACCACACAACTCGCGCTTTTGAGGCAGGGAGGAAATAAACAGCTTAGAAACTTTCAAACATAAATTTCAAGCTCTCATGCGGCATTACTATAAGCATTTGAATCAATCGAGATTGTCAGCTAACAATTTTAAATTTTACATCAAGAAAAACATATTTCAGGGGAGGTACTTGTACAGTCGATCCAAGAAACTTCTGCTTGTTTCAAAGATTTTTTCAACGTATAAATAAAGACTCGTGTAGTACAATAATTACCATGTTAACGACAGAACAAGAATCCTGGCTTCAATTCGCGGCAAAAATTTGAATGATGAGGTTCAATTTATGTTTTCAGTCCGGGTGTTCAGTCAGTCCGTTCTGAGGTACAATGCTGAGTTACGAACAGAGCTTCATAACGTTATAAAAAATATCAAAATATAATGTTATATAACGTTATACGTATTTAGTTTCGTTATTATTTTGACATTACTAACGAAAAGACGAATAGCGGTATTAAAAGAATAACGTTATGAAATATCAAAATCGAAATAAATAACGTTATAATATCGTTATTGCTGCGATATTGCCGCGTTATTGGCTCGGCTGCATATGATAATTATTAATCCCCGTAAATATAACGTTATTTATATCGTTATTTTCTAAATAGCGTTTACTGATATAGCGTTATTTTGACGTATAAATAACGTTTAGTTGTAAAACGTTATGTTTTTTATAACGATATGGGCACAAGTAGATAATAACTTTATGATTTTATAGCGATATTTGAAGCTCTGGGTACGAATCGATCGATTTACTGATTTAATATGAAGAAATCGTAATTATAATTGTTATTTCTAAACGCATCCGACCACTTGTCAGCATTACATGTTTTTAGATTAAACTTAGACTTTATGTATTTTGACATATTCAATATTATTGAGGACCCGTGTGTCGCAATTATTACTACGCCAGACAGTCGGTATCGGTGCGGGCATCGATTCCCGACAAGGTAAAAAAAATGTGTTTGTATTCGTGTTATGTTTGTACTCATGTCTTTGTGTATGTCCATAAACTATGAGTGCGTAGCATTATTGTTCGTATTTTTATTCCTCCGAATCTCCGAAAGTCCGAATAAATACCTACCTACACTTTATTATTAAAATTTGTAAGTAAAAGAATATTTCTTCTTTTACTTACAAAATTTAACTCTTCCGCCTTAGGTTATATCTAGTCTGTGGTTCTGCTTTTAGGATATCATCATCATCTTTGTACGTATATATTTATATAATTATCTACTTATTTATAATTTATACTTATTTTTTATCGTATCATTTAATTACTGTACTTAATATATGTAATAATCATATATGTAATTACATCATTTCTTTTTCTCTTTTGTTACCGCTTTCATCGTTCTCCCACTACCTTAAGGTTGACTGGTAGAGAATGCTTTCAGCATTAAGTCCACTTTCTCTCCACTTTTGTATGGTGGAAAAGTTTAAATAAATAAATAATGAAATCACCAGCTCAGTTACAGCAGCCTTCCGCACACAACCACTTTGAGGCACAGGCCGCTTTGAGGCAAAAAAATACAGCTCAGAAGCTTTCAAACATTAAGTTTCAAGTGCTCATGCGGTACATACTGAGGCATTACTAAAAACTTGTTCCTAGCAAAACTTCAAAAAGTTGAATGTATCGAGATTTACTCACTTTTAAGTTTAAATATCAAGTTCAAAAACAACTTTTGAATATTATTAGAAGCTTGTACGTCAATTGTTTTCGAATAGGTCGAGGGTCACTTTCAAATATAACATTAGGTAAATAAAGAAAATTATTAGATCATCCTCATCATAGGCCCATATCAGTCCACTGTTGGTCATAGGCCTCTCCCAAGGCGCGCCAACTCGCAGGGGAGCGTCCTCTTCACTCCAAAAGCCGTCTCGTCAATCGATTGTCGGCTCTTCAGCAGCGGCTGTGCTTGTGGCATAACATTTATCTGGCCGGACAATCAATCAAGGTTTTCGAGTTCGAATCCCGGCGAATAAAAAATTTAAATGATGAGTTTTAATTTCTCTTATCTGTCTGGATGTCTGTGTTCATGTTTTGGTGTGTATCCACGACCTACGTGGAGTGTAGCTATTCCTACTAATATTTATAAATTACAGGAAAAAAAAATCCCCGTGGTCCAACTAGGTGGACCAACGGTTAGTCCCTGTAGCTTCGGGATTAAGAATAGAGCTACGGTATCCCCTGCCTGATCGTAAGAGGCGACTAAAAGGGGGCTTCCGGGGATGCGGACGGTGAGAGTGGGAGCTTGACCCGTCCAGCCAGCAGCCCCGGGAAGGACGGCGGTGTATGCGTGGCCGCATGCCGCCGTGAACACCTGAAGGTGCAGGAGAGCACATCTGCTCTCCCGAAGATGGGCCCGTTATGGGGCGCCGCGCGTGGAGGACACCGGTGCGTTCCTATGGAGATCCCGGAGTCCTCACAAACGTAGAGGCAGGCCACCGAGGGGGTTTTAGTGCGGTCAAATCCCACATAACCCGGTATCCTCTCCCAAGGTGTCGGGTACCTTTTGAAGGTTTCCCCCCCGATACCAAAAAAAAAAAAGGTGGACCAACGGTTGGTCCACGGGGAACGCGCGAAGATAAAATGAAAGAAAAATACTTTATCCTTTAAAATTTGTTAACAAAGGAAGATATCGCCATTTCAGCTACAGCAGCCTCCAATGTACAACCACACAACTCGCGCTTTTGAGACAGGGAGGGAAATAAACGGCTCTGTGCTTACAAAAATAAGTTTCCAGTGCTCATTCGGCATTACTACTTCGACATTACTTCATGGTAAGCTTTTGGATCAATCGAGATTTTCTCATTGTTAAATTCAAAATGAAATGAAGAAAATGGTGGCAGCGATGGTACTTTGAGTGAAAAAACGAAAAGACGAGTGAAAAAATATCTGCTTATTTTAAAGAAATTCTCATCTTATAAATATAGATAAGAAATAAAGACCCGTGTGATACAATCAATCAAGCTCGACTACAAATGAGTCCCGGGTTCGATTCCTAGCGAGGCAAAAAATGTGACGATTAGTTCCAATTTCTGTTATCTATCGTGGCACAATGTTTGTCTGTCTTGCCTTGTTGTCTTGAGGATCAATCAAAGTGCCCGGGTTCGATTACCAGTACCGCAAAAATTGGAATGATAAGATAAAAATACCTGTTATACCTTTTAAAATTTGTTACCTACCAAAAGAAGAAATCGTCCGTTGAGTTACAGCCTTCAGCACACAACCACACTACTCGCTGTTTCTGAGGTTGGAAACAAAAATAAACAGCTCAGAAGCTTCCAAACATTAAATTTCAAGTGCTCGTGTAGTACGTACCGAGGCATTACTAGAAGTTTGTTCGTCGTTAGTTTTCGAACCGATCGAGACTTTGTCAATTTTCATTTTTAAACTTTATTTGAAGTAAGCGTAAAAATAATATCATGTATCAGAAGTAAGTTGGATGGCTCTAGCACTTTATACGAGGGTTGACTGATTACACACACTTACAGATTCAAATATTATTCGGGCATGATAAAGCTTTAACCCTCGTACCGAAGAACTGCCCAGCATCAGTGTTCTGCGATTATTTTACACTAAACGCCCTAGGTTTCAAATCGACGTTACAAAGTCAGTAGAACATCTATTTGTCAAATATTCTCAATACTTAACCGTATATTAAATTATGCGTGTATCTATTATATTTGTTGTAGAATTATTTATTCACTTATATTTATTTACATTTTATAATATATTGATATTTGTGATAAGAATACATTTTATATTAGGATGTGTTATGAATTATGTTTATGATTAGGTTATTTATCTGCATTATGCTATGTAACAATCATTGACTGTTTGTTTAATCTTATTTTATTGACTTGCTAATATGCTAGTAGCATCACATGTTTATAAATTTAACTTTGTCGTTTTTATTTGTTGTATTTGAGGACCCGTATGTCGCAATTGAGTAACAATTGCGTTGTTAATACAGACTGCTCAGTCTGCCCACCGATAGTACCGAGTTCGGTAGCGGCGAGACAGAATGATAAGTTTATATATTATGAATTCCTAGTATGTGGCTATGCAGAATGTATTATGTTATAATTTAATATTTATTCTTAAATACACGTGTAAAAAAAGAAAACGGATCCGTCGTCACTATCATCATTTTCCATTCTTGATAAAAAGTCAGGAAGTAGTCTACTTCTAAGCTTGTTCTAAGCTGTTTTTGAAAATTTGTGCTTTCATGTGACATTTATAATGAATCTCTGCCTCAAAGCCTGAAGGTGCTGTTGCTGTAATGCTGAAAGATTAAGTAATTGGATGCAAAAAGCCCACAGGTTTTAACAAAATTAAATCACGTGGTAGGGGTTTTCTTGCGTTACATTCTTGTGAGAAATTTCTTGTGTGTATTGCGTCGACACACCTGCTATTCGGTAAGAAGGGAGCAGTGACCCTTTTCGACTCGATTTCAAGTTTTAAACCATATATGATGAAACTAAGTCTTGAGAGGATATTTGGGCTGGTTTTCGTCATGTAAAGTTACCAAGACAGATAAAAAAAAAAAAACAAAGAAATCGGTAAACTAAAAAGAGCCTTATCTAAGCAGATATTAACTTAAAAACATATTAGATATTTAAATGGAATAGCAGATGACACATTGCGTTAAATAGTCCTTACAAGTCTTTTTCAAGCAAACCAGAGTATTGCCTTGCTGTCGTATGTTTTTTTTTATTTGCGTTGGCGGGATATGCCCGATTCTACTGAAAATATGACTCAGAAGCATGCGGACTAAAACCTTATTCCTGTGAAACTGTTCCTATTTATATTGGAGCACCATTAATACTGTGGTATTTTTACATACATATGATAAAAATAATTAAAAAGAACATGCTTTTTTGTTTTCTTTATAATTATCATTTATATAAGTAATTATTATTTTTATTCTTATCAATCTTAAATATCTTTATGGTTTCAATTTATTATATTTTATTCTATTATCATTAAAGTATATATTTACATTATTACATTTTTATTTATATAATTTAAAGACACTGTCGGATGTATGTAGTTGCGCTGCTTTTTAGACTGATGGTCGTGTCATGTAAGTAGGGTTGCCATCTCTAAAAAATTTTCAACCTGGACAAGACGCGTTAAAACCCCGGATTTTAGAGCCCAAAACCCGGACATGTCAACAGCGGGGGGACGGTGAATTTAGCGAGTTGGTTCGTCGGTTGATCGCGACATGGGCACAGTGTGTGTCGCGGGCGGCCCAACACTTAATTTTTTTTAAACCCGGGCTACAAATTCAATCCGGCCCGGACGCTCCCCTGACGCCCTCTAAGCTAGGACAAATCCGGGGAAAACCGGACGGATGGCAACCCTACCCGTAAGTCTATCCGTCATTCAATTACTTCACATTCGAAAAGGGGTACGGCAATGATAGCTACATCTTGGTACGAAAGTTGTACCACCTATGCGCTTTTCAGAAGCTAAAATAATCCTGTATTAGCGTATTTAGGAAATCAACCCCTACTTAAAAGTTGGAGTTCATGTTGCAGTCAAAACTTAGGTGGCACTTAAAAAGTTCCGCGCTGACGTTTTCTCTCAGTCCTCTATTTCTCCATTTGTGCGCAAATAGGGCACCGATGTGCACTACTTGAAACTCCGGGAGTGTACCCAGAAAATACTCCAAACGCTCCTTAAAGGCCACGAGAGGGCTTAATGAGGTTGTAACCCCACAAAGGACAAAGTACTCGGATACAATTTGAAGGTTACCTTTATGTCAAAATGTTAATAATCCACTTCATGCAATTTAAAATTTTACACTTTTCGAACGCACATATTCATTAAATGAAAGTGTCAAAGTTTTTTTTTCTTTCAATTATGGCATCGCAAACTCTGTGCATATTTCCAGTGTCAAGTATAATTTATGCATCAATTTTGTGCCAGTTTCAATGAAACTGGACGAAATAATAATAATTAACAAAGTAAGTAAGTCGTCAGTAATCAGTCAACTACTAGTATTGGTACTAGTCGTCCCATTCAAGTAAAGCGATGGCTACTTTACTAGAACGTGTCCGATGGAATTTTGGAGGCAAGCATAAAAAACATATTTTAGCACTGTTATTCTATTTCACAACACTCGTGCATTGTAATTAACCTATATCAAATAAAATGCCATCAAATTTATCCGATATAACTCAAAAATACCTACACCAATAAAATGAAAATAAATCAAGAGCACAATATAACTTTTTCGACTTCCCGCCAAAACTCTCAGTGTCAAAGTTTTACGGTCATCGGCTTTTGGTGACCCTTTGAGCAATGGGTTAAGCTGAGAAAAAAAGCTGAAAGATAAAAACTCCAAGCAAAATTATTTCATTGCCAGCAGTTAAGTACATTAATATTATCTAGAAACAGAATAGTAATAGATTAATCATGGGCACAACTAACAGCTTACTTGCAAAACCAATTTTAACAAAACCTTAAATATGTTTGACAGGGGAGTTTTGGCGGGAAGTCGAAAAAGACATATTGTGCTCTTGTTTTATTTTACTTTCTTGTATTTTTACTTCAAAACACTTGTGCACTTTAATTAACCTATATCGAACAAAATGCCATCAAATTTATCCGACATACTCAAAAATACACCAAGAAAGTAAAAATAAAACAAGAGCACAGTATGTCTTTTTCAACTTCCCGCCAAAACTCCTCCTGACAACTCATTCGTATTAATTTTTTTCCACAAATCGTTCTCTTGTAATTCTTTATTTCTGTGAAACTCAAATAGAACTTAAAACTAACTTAATTAGAATTAGAACGGTATTTTGCGTCCCTTGTGTGAGAAATAATTTACTTTAATTTTTTCCATGATACTTTTGTTAAGTGTACAGGTATTTAATTTGAAAAGATAAACACATTACCTAATACTTACTTCAAGTAATCTTTTGATTTTCTTTTATGTTTGAATTTTCCGTACAAAAATTGTAATTGGGTACACATTTTTTGTTCGTTGCGTTTGAGCTTTTTGTGATTGTAATAATTAACTAGCGGCCGCCCGCGACTTCGTCCGTGTGGACTTTGGTATTAGTCATAGCATGATTTTATATAGCCTAAAGCCTTCCTTGATAAATGGACTATCCAAACCAAAATAATTATTCAATTCGAAATCGTTAGTTCCTGAGATTAGCGCATTCCAACAAACAAACTCGCCAGCTTTAGTTATTAGTATAGATGATCCAAACACACATTTTTAAGAATCTTTATGTATTATTATTGTTGACTAAAAATCATTGTAAGTGTGAGTAGAGCAATGCTAAAATTAGGGAAATATCGCTATTTACATTATAGTGTAGCATAATAAATAGCTCTATCTCGAGATCTACGAGAACGAGACCGATTCCGAATTATTTGCTGCGACAGTAATTTTCGGGGTCGATAAAATATCTATTTTTGAGTGATTGAAAATCAGAGGTTGCAAAAAAATGAAAGTTTGGATTAAAATTGGGTGCCATGTAATCACCAAAGAGTAAGCGCCTCTTTCACCACCTTCAAGTAAAGTGACAAGTACGCTAGTTGTCGGTTAAAGTCACCCGTAACTTCGTTTTCAATTTCACGATGTTGGAGTAGCACTAATCATATGATAAACTGACCTGTACTCATAGCTTTTACTTGCCAATTAATTTTACTTGGGACGTAAGTAATCAACACTTTAATTGGAGATGGTGAACGAGGCCCTAAGTGTGATATTATCAAAGTAGTACTTCTAACACACGTGTCCGTGTCCATAGGCGACGGTGATCGCTTAACACCACGCGGCCCGTCTGCCTTATTGTTAGGTTCATTTATAAAAAAAAACACGGTTGAAATAGCAGGGCAAAGCTATTCACTAAATTATTGATCGAAAAACCTCATAAATACTCCAATATCCATTTCTGACGTAATAATGCCAGTCTAAAGACCTGTCGGCTGCAAGATTTACTATCAAGCTTACAAACTTTAAATGTCTAGCGGGAAATAAAGTATCTTCAAAGAAGACTGTTAGATTACTTCTAAACAGCAGAAGTTTCGCTTAAATCTCTCGCGAGTACAAAGTAACATTTTTTCTTTGTTTCCGAGCAAAAACCGTTCCAACTTGATCCGGGACTAATATTGCGAAGAAACTGTTGTTAGTACTTCGAATAGACGGCTGTGTCTGAAAAAGCAATTTAAACTGTTCCCGGGATGGGATGCCGTCTGTGACGTGAGACATTAGCGTTAAAATGTTATTTACGACGCCGAACAGGCAATTTTAAAAGCTCGTGTTCAAATTACAGTTTTTATAGAACATTCTTTTTTTTAATTAATTTATTTTAAACTTTATTACACCCATAAAAATGTGGTACGCCTTCTTAATGCTAAGTTGCATTATCTACCAGCTATGCAGAGGAATTTTAAAGCGGTTAAGGAAGAGACAAGGGAAAAAAATATAATGTAAGAAATAACATAGTATGTAGATAAATAAAATAGATTAAGAAGTAATGAAAATATATATTGAATAACCATAAACACATATATATCCATAAATGCATACATATAAATATGAAATTGAACAGAAGAATTTATTACTAATATTCCTTGAGAAAAAGAGCCTTTACACCTTTTTTAAAAGAAAGCTTGGAGTGTGATATCCTGATATCAGCAGGCAGAGCGTTCCAAAGCCGAACCGATTGAATTGAAAAAGAATTAGAAATAAAACTGGAGCCGCGAAGAAGGATTGATTTTCACTATCTTCTATTATTTTCTTTTAGACCTTTTAATGTGTCCACACCACCAACCGGCGTTGGAGCAGTGTGGTTGAGTGGGTGGAGCAGCCAATGTGTCACTGTTGGACACGTCTACTTACGGAATTAAGACAGATTTATGTGTGGACTTATAAGTCCTTTGAGAAAAATTTGTGTTACTAAGTATCAGACTTGCACGGTGAGGAAAAATATTATATGTTTCTATCACCACGGAACAGAGAAAAATTTACGCATTCTTAATGAGAGATGCGTGCCGCGATTTGAATCCGGGATTTTCGTGTCATAGATCATTATGTAGCAATCTCTACATTATACTGTTCAAATTAAATATACCTTATTTGTGTATCGGTGTGGAAACCTTCATAAGGAACCTAGCACCTTGGGAGAGGATACCGGGTTATGTGGGATTTGACCTCACTATAACCCCCTCGATGCCTTTGCGATTGGGGAGGAATCCGGTGTAGTGTACACACTAGGGATTCTAGGACTCTTAATATAAGTTTAGGTTTAGTGTTATTAGAGTTAGTATTAATAAAGACATAATCCCGTCAACACGCCTTTGAATAAACCCGAACCTGAGCAAGTCTTTACACCGGGATCTCCAGTGGAACGCACCGGTGTTTTTCGCGCACCACGCACCACGCGTCCAAGTACGGGCCCACCCTCGGAAGGGCAGATGTGCTCTTCTGCACCCGATGCTTACGGCGGCATGCGGCCACGCACACACCGCCGTTCTTCCTTGGGCCGCTGGCTGAACGGATCGAGCTACCACTCTCACCCCTCACAACTCCGGAAGCTTCCTTTTAATCGCTTCTTACAATCAGGCAGGGGGTACCGTAGCTCTATTCTTAATTCCGAAGCTACAGGGACTAAATAAAATATACCTACAACAAGCTTGAAGCTTATAACTTGCATCAACAGTTTTAAACCAGGAACTACAGTGTGACACAAAGAAAGTCAGCGGGCATCTTACATAATAAATCTTCCGGGCTCACGGGGTGACTAAGTCATCCTAGTGTTTGATTTCCGACTATTAAACTGACTTAAACATTTCCCGTTTTATGTAGTGAATGGAAAAGACAACTTACTTACATTTATCGACAGCTTTAAATGTACTTTGTGTATTTTTTGGATAACAAACCGTTAGTCATTTTATTTATATACGAATATTTAACTATACCAGTACTCGATACGATACTCGGTCTGATATTATGAACTACTAGCGGCCGCCCGCGACTTCGTCCGCGTGGACTTTAGTTTTTTGCTCCTATAGCCTTCCTCAGTAAAGGGACTATTCAACACAAAATCTTTTTTTTTATTTGAACCAGTAGTTCGTGGGATTAGGGATTAGCACGTTCAAACAAACAAACTCTTCAGCTTTAGATTATTAGTATAGATTATCATTTTAAGGATTTATCAATATCATATTCGAATTAAAAAAATAATGATATACATTTATAACTCCGCAATGCAATCCTTGTGTCGTGGGTATCGTGGACACACAGAAAGACATGAACTCTAACCCCAGACCGAGAACCAAAATTAACACTTTCCGATTTTTGCCTTGCCGGGAATCGAATCTGGGATTTGAATTCGAATTCGAATCTTGATTGACAATTCAGCATCGTTATAACACATGGGTCGTCAAACGTAGTTGCCGATAAAATATGACCTTGACTATGTGGATTTGTTCAAAGATTAAAAAACAACAACGGTAGAATTGAGAATCGCGCATATTATCATAAATAAGTACAAAGACAAAGACAAAATGAGTACACATTTATACGTATATAAACAAATAAATAAATAAAGACTCACAGTCACAGCCCCATTCTAAGATGCCATGTGTCGTGTGTACCATGTTCACACAAATATAGAAACACAAACACCCTAGACCTTTACATAAATGACGTGACTACTTAATTAATTCATTCATTTTATTTATTTTGCAAACACCTTAAACTAGGAGTTACAAATAGCTTAACCTAATGCCTTTTGGAATTGTCTTCCATCGACTCTGGGTGAAGGTGGAAATGTGTGGTAGGCTTTATTTATGAGAAAATAGGAAAAGCTAAGAAATTTCTAAGAAAGAGAATAAAAGAATAGAGTAAGCAACATAAGAAATAGTAAAATAATATGTGAACATATACAAATTATACATACGTATACACTAATATAGATATACTCTTTACACAGGGTGATTTGTAATAGATGTAAATCCTTTTAAGGGGTGAAAGTATGGACCATTTTCTGTAAAATAAGTCATGTGATTTCCTGTCCGATTTTCAGTATTTTCAGAGATATTGGATGATTCGTATCTTTTCAGAAAATACTTTACAGAAAATACTACAGTTGCCTTAGCTTTGTAAAAATATATTGAAAGAAGAAAGAATAAAAAAAATTAACAAATTAACCAATAAATTTAAAACTCGTTGTATGCCGTTACGTTACCTAATTTGAGTAAGTACGTATTTCCTAATCGGAAATAACTTCGTTTTTCAAACATTAAGTGCTTTTGTGAATATTTTTATTGTTTATGTTTTCTGAACAGACTATTATATAATTTTTTTAAACCATGCCCATTCTACCTTACTGTACAAGTTTCAACATCTACGAACAAAGAATACTGGGGAAGAAAAATAAAGATAAAGTACCTATAAAATGTTCCGACATGAAAACAATTTGAAACATTTTATAGCTAGCAGTAACTCGAAATTGCATCTTGGACACTAGCGTTTCCTTTTAACTATCTGTAAGTAGCTACAATTACTAATCGGAGTATTTTTTACATTTAGGACAGCCTCCGTGGCGTAGGGGGTGATGAGCCGACTGCGAAACGTGAGATCGTGAGGTTGTATATTTGTGTGATGAACATGACTATTTGTTCTGGGTCTGGGTGTAAATTTATCTATTTAAGTATGTATTTAAAATTATGTAGGCTTTCTTGTACCATAGTACAAGCTCTGCTTGGTTTGGAATCAGATGGTGTTGTGTGAATTGTTCAAAGATATTTATTTATTTATTATTTAATCGGAATCACACAACATAGACTAAGGTCAAAGGTGTGGTCAAGCTGTTACATCGTTGACCATTTGCAGCGCAAACCACAAAATGAGGACTGATAAATTCGTTGAACGCTATGACAATTGTGGTTAGTTTTCGATCCTCGGTCTGTGGTTTACACACGTTGAAACATGTGATACCTTGACAAAGTACATTACCTAAATTCCATAGCCAAGCCTATCCTATCACATTCAATAGGAGATTCCAGGGCCTGATAAGATATCAACTAAATCGCACTTAGTTAGTGTGAATTTGTTATTGTTCAAATGCCTAACCAACTAACCGTCCTTAAGCCTAAAGAAGTCCACTGCTGGACACGGGTCTCCCCTAATATTCTTCACTACGGCGCTTCCCGCTGATGAATCTGTGGTGTTAAATGGTCGCTGCAGCCCATGGACATCTACATACAACCTCAAGCAAGCATAGGTAAGTCTTGTCTGAGGTCGTATGCAGTTGCGCTGGTATTCCGGAGGCTGGTGGTCGCCTCATGTAAGTGTGGCCGGCAACTACACCTTTTCACCGAAACACAATGAAATTGGTTCACGGCAGAAGTGGGTGCAGTGGTGGTACTTCCCCGGGCGAACGATAATAGATCTACCACCTACACACACCTGATGCCTAACTCCCGATTCTGAAGTAAAGTGTGTATTATATAGCAAGGTATTAAACAAAATAATACTATTTTGAAGATATTATAGCGTACTTTGAAGATATAGCATGATGTTAAGGATTTATCTTAATATAAATCTCACAAATTTCATCTAATTTTCGTGGATTTCATGAATATAATTCCAATTATTTCAAAATAAGTGTGGATTGTAGATAAGCTATGATTAAAGTCATTTATAAATTAACAAATAGCCCCAGAAAATTAGTATAAAACTGAATGAAATCAAAGGGGAACTCGCGATAGCTATCATTGCTTCACAGGAAAATATCAAAGAATGTTTTGGAGAATATAGTATCTTCCGTTAGATAATATAATTATTATTAACATAATAAGTAAAAAGGAATACGATTAGTCCACTTATATTTTTATAAAAAAAACATACTAAATTGCAATGCCGTGAAATGTATATCTTGCGAATGCACAATTTTTACGTCTATTTATCTATCATTCTTTTAAAGCAGCCTTTTATGTCCAGCAGTGGACATAGATCCACATAGTGGGGAGGCCTATGCCTCCCCTAATGTTCGCCACTCCGTCCGGTCCTGCGCCCTCTGAATCCAGCGGTTTCCCGCTATCTTCCTAAATTTTACGTCTCATACTCGAAACCCATAAACCTTATGTCCTGCTAAAATCTGAAAAGCTCAGGTAAAAACTACGAAGATATATTTCCGTTGCGAACTTCTGAATTCCTTACTTACTTTCGGTGACCGCGTCCTTTTAAAAATAAGAAATCCTCTACTTACGAGTTAGGAGTTTGGGAACTTCCGAGTTGAGGACCGTTTATCGGCTTCGCTTACTTCGCGAACTTCGGAAGTTACCTACGATGTTCTAATGTGTGGGATGCTTATTGAAATACAGGTAATGTTTTATTTCTTCTTTTCAACCCTTTTTAACATCCCACTGCCGAGCACTGGTCTTCTGTCGGAATTAAGAGTGATTTATTTAATTTTGTTAAAAATTGTATGGGTGTGTAGTATTTTATTTGTGCTGTTAATACTAGAAGCGCTCATGGCCCGACGGATAGCGAAAAACGCAAGCGATCTATGCAGCTAAGCCAAACGAGCGCGGTCGGGTGTGAGATGAGTGGGTTTGTGGCAAAAAAGAACATGAGCGTTTCCGTCCTGTTAGGTCTTGTTAGTCCCGGAGGGTTCGTTAAGCCGTAGGACGCCTTATATGCGGTTCAACCTTGTCGGGCGCCTTACAGGCGGTTTGGAAACATCTAACAGCAGAATGATCACTAAACCACATATCCACCAAACCGCATTGGAGCAGCGTAGTTGAGTGCAGGTGTTCCCCATTATTGGAGAGGCCTGGATGAAGACTCTTGCCCAGCAATAGTAGCAGCCAGCCAAAAATTTTTAATGTAAATGTGTGAACGATCACATCATCCTTATCATTAAACTATGATGTGGATTTGCCTAAAAAATCATGTTTTAAGTCATGAATAAGATCTGCTTTGTAATTCGTGCCTTGGACTTAAGTGTAAATACGTACCTATAAACGATTATTGCTTCTGAATATCAAGTTTTATAAATATAATTTTTTTACTACAATGGTTATAAACCGATGTACACGCCTAAGGCTAAAATACAAAAATTACTGGTTAAATAACTTTATTAGTCACACAAAATATTTTTTCGTTGATAAAAGCACCCTTTATCCACTCACTGAACAATATAAATGAAATAAACCTTTTCTCAAAAAGCCTTAAATACAGAATAAGGACTTAAAATGACATGGCGCGGCGATTAAAATTCAGTACATACTCCGGATCAATCGAGTTCGTCAGAGCCTAATTTAACGTTGGTGTACTAACATATTAAATTAAACGGTGAAAATGTCCGAGCAAACAATGGTATTTTGGCGTTTTGCTTGTATTTTTAACCCAGGCTAACTTAATATCGTCGGGTAATTTTAAAGTGCCTATGAGACCTCCGACTAGGCCTATACTATTTGGAACTTATAGCATCAAAGGTACTGACTCACCCTTCAGTAGAGACGGCATAGCGCCTCGCTACATAATTTTTGTGCCAAATCTGGTGCGGAAAGAAGAACGCACACATTTAAATTTTGTCACATATTTTCAAATATTCTTTCATCGCTACAGACGCATACTTTTCTAAATATGTCAATTTCAATTAACGTCTTTTTCTATGCACCGACGGCACTGACACCGACACACACAGACACACTAGTTGTATAACTAGAAGGCACATTGTGCATGGACGTTGGGACGAGGGGTTCGCCCGTAAAGGCCACTCCTCTGACGGGTGTTATACCTGTCATACCTTGATACTCTAAGATTTGGAAGGATGTGAAAAGCGACATCTGAATGTGAGCATCGAAACATGAAAACATGCATGAAACAATTTGATACGATTTCAACTCTGTCTACAATAGACATTTTTTATCATAGCAAGTAAACAACGCAAAACATTACCTAACAAAAACCTTTACGACTTAAAAACCCAAAACTCAGCAACTGTTAACAAGCCGAAACTTGACCACGTATTTCACACAAAAGGCAATGAGATATTGCTAATTGGAGCCACAAGCCACAAGTCAAAAATTCCCGGAAGTTTGTTGTAAACTTGGAATGAACGTCCCGCAGAATTGGGTTATGATGTCGTGGAAAGTTTTGAAATTTTCTGGACGCTGTAAATAAATTATTACACCCTCAATGATGAAGTGCGGTTATTTAATTTTATGTTCTAGATTTTTCCATGTCAATTTTTTTAAACCAAAGTACAACATTTTATGAATATATCTAATAAACGTTTATCTTAATCGTAGTGTTACGTCTTTGACTGAGAAAAGCCAAGAAATTTTGAGTATTGATATTATTATTTATACAACAATTTATTATTCTTTTAATTTCGTTTTTTAAAAAATCTACTGGCCGCGCATTATATTTGTCTTTTCAAATATAGTTTTTATGATTTTCTACGTTTGTAATGTTGCGTAATAGTAGCTAATCACGTGTCGCAAATTTTATTATAGTAAGGTAAGTATTTCCAAAGACGTATTATTATGAAGGAACTCCTAAAAAAACAAGTAAATCAGGCACCAAAAACATGAAAATTTCATAAAGCTCTCGAAGAAGATCTTGATATTCCATTAAACTAAATCCATACTATCCATACCATAGTCATATTATACATTCAAAAGTAATTCTGTCTGTCTGTCTCTCTGTTACACTTTCTTAAACTACTTGACTTAAACTACTGAACCAATTTTAATGAAATTTGGAACACAGATAGAGTGGGCCTTGGGAAAGGACATAGGATGGTTTTTATCCTACGCTTAGTAGGTATTACGTGGTCATCGTCGTCTTTCGTATGCTACTGTATTAATAATAATAAAAAATCCGTACTCAAATATTTCTACTAATTCAATTTGCGGTAAGCTTATACACGGCCTCCTTTAGATATCTGCTGTTACTAGTGTATAGTTCCGACGGAAGACAACGCAACGGCATCGCAAAAAGCCCGCATCCGGAAATAAAAACCCGGGACCGAGATTAGATTATGCAGCGCGCTTGTAGGACTGGGGTCACCAATATTTCGATGATTTTCAGGACTACATTGTTTGGAATATTTTTTATCGACTTTAAGTTGTAACGACGTTTTGTTGTAACGTTGTTTTATTAGGTGGCAAACCGAGACCGAACGCTTAACGTACCCTACGGCAACTTGAAACAAATTTGCCACCAGTGTTCACGTTTATCACATTCGACATAGATTTCAGTTTAACTTTATAATCTTAGGGCCACTTACACCACCTTCAAGTAAAGTGACAAGTGCGCTAATTTTCGGTTAAATTTGCCCGTAACTTCAATTAAAATTTCACGATGTTTGAGTAGCACTAATCATATGATAAACTGGCCCGTACTCATAGCTTTTACTTGCCAATTAACTTTACTTGGGAGGTAACTAATCAATTAGAGATGGTGAACGAGGCCCTTTGTTATCGCAATTGAAAATAACTGAAGTAACAGTAAGTACAGATAAAGATACAGCACCGCCGACCTAAACTGTTAGAATAAGTCTTTGAAAAATTTGAAAAAAATATTTTTTGTAACTGCAAAATTCTCATAAGTATCTGTATGCACTTAACTTCACATTGCTTATGTGTTATAAAAGTTATGCATGTACCTAAAACTTTAAAAAGGTGTGAAAAACTAGGCAGTGTCTTTGTTGCCAAGACACGTAGGTATACGTCAATCTTATAGAGACATATCCACACCAGAACAAAAACTTAACACACACTACCTACACACGTTTATTCTGTGTAAAGCGTGCCGTAAAACATTGAAATTCTTAGTGAAGCATTTGCAAAATATAGCCCGCTAAAGTAGTTTTATTTTCAAAGGATTTTAAGTCAGCTTTTACGGCTTCTAGTGGCAAATGAGTAGGTCAGCTTGCAGATGACCTTTGGTATGAAAAAGTGACCAAGTGTGAGTCGGATTCGCCTATGAAGGATTCCATGATAAATACAGAATAGGGAGCCAAAATACCACTATCATTATTTGCCAGTAAAAATTACTTTATTCTTCATGGTGTTTGCATAAATGACAAATTTAAGTTTGTAGGTGGCAGAACTTTAGTATTCTCTGCCTGATTGTAAGAGGCGACTAAAAGGGAGCTTCCGGGGTTGCGGACGGTGAGAGTGGTAGCTCGACCCGTCCAGCGAGCAGCCCATGAAAGTACGGCGGTGTGTGCGTCTGAAGGTGCAAGTCTGCACATCTGCTCTCCCAAAGATGGGCCCGTTCTGGAGCGCCGCGCGTAGAGGAGTGAAAAAAAGTAATATATGTATAAATAATATAATAAAAATACATAAAATAGTTTAAGAAACCTTTATGTCATCTTACATACCTATTAAACATTATGTTCATATAACAAAAAAAATGATTCCCTCTTATTTTTATTTATGTATAAATACCGTTATGCGGTTAACAGAATATTTATTTATTTACTTATTTATTACTACCTACATTTAATACCTGACATACGGATGGATAGACAGACATGAATCTATAAGGGTTCCGTTTCTGCGATTCGGCTGCAGAACCATTAAAAGCTCGAAGAACGTACGTGAAACGGTTTTGGATTTTATTTTATGGTTCATAACCTAGATTCCTAATTTCACATAAATGAATTTACGTTTAACTACGTAATTTCATCTTTCACTTCCCGTTAATTAAGTAATAACGTGTAATGATTGGTTTTTACATGGATTTCTGCAGAATATTTTATGTAAATGTAATGAAGGAAGGTCGAATATGGCATTAAAATCTTTTTCGATTACGGTATGAAAGAAAGAAAGAAAGAAAGAAGAAATATTCATTTCACATTAGAAATATACCTTTAGGTGCCCGTATGGGGCAGACGTTTGGATAATTGCTGTTATGAAATTCCATTTGCAAACAAATGAACATGTGTTCTTTCTATCTCGTGGGTACATTTTAGAGATGTAACGAGACGAGATAGAAAGAGCACATGTTTATATATATTCATATCTATTTTAGTTAATTAAAATTAAAGTAATTAATTATATAATATTGTATGCCAGAATATGCTAAGACTGTTTAAACTCTTATAATAATTTTAAAATTCTAATTGTATGTATGTAAACAGTCGACAATACAGAATTTTCTTTTCTTTTCTTTTCTTTTCTTTTCTTTTCTTTTCTTTTCTTTTCTTTTCTTTTCTTTTCTTTTCTTTTCTTTTCTTTTCTTTTCTTTTCTTTTCTTTTCTTTTCTTTTCTTTTCTTTTCTTTTCTTTTCTTTTCTTTTCTCCTCTTTTCTTTTCTTTTCTTTTCCTTTCCTTTCCTTTCCTTTCCTTTCTTTTCTTTTCTTTTCTTTTCTTTTCTTTTCTTTCTATTAATTTGTGTTGTTGGATAGGAGCAGTTTCCGACCAGATTCACATGAGACGACCAAGCCTTCAAAGTAGCGGCATAGCTTATTAGCATACCTCACTTTTCCATCTAAATAAAATAGAATTGCATGCATTTATATGAGAATTAGGTATTATTAAAATATGAGAGGGCACATTCTCATATTTTAATAGTAGCGCTGCCATATTTGTATTTCGTAGAAATATATCTATGTATGTGCACTTTACTTTTTTTTCACTTTTTTAATATCCCACTGTTAGACACAGGTCTCGGAAGCGAGTGGGATCAAGACCATCTAGCGAAATTTACTTCAGGTTACACTCCAATTTGCACGGTGAAGGAAAATATTGTAATTAATTAAATATAACAAAATGTTCCCTCACCGTGGAGCAGCAACAGTTTTCAGTGGTGAGTGCCGGGGGTTTGAAGTCGGTATCTCCATGGCGACGACCGCGGCATAGTAATGACCGCGGTCCTTACTGCTCGATCAACGATTTTTGCATATTGCGTTGATATAGTGTAAAATTACTATTCAATACATTTTAAATTCTCAGAAAACAAAGCCAGTCTTATTTTACGCTAACTGAAAGCAACAATTTTTGCGTCATGTAATAAAAATGAATGGGTCTTGTAAATTCATTTGTAACACAATAAAGTGGATCCAATGGTACCTATATTGTAATCCACAAAACTGTATACAAAAACTAGCATAAAATAGCAGTAAGTCGGATTGGTTCTAAAAACAGCATAGCTAACGTAATTCTATAATTATGATTACCGCACATTGGGCATACATCCTAACGAGCGACAGTCGTTTGTGAAATGAAAGCCATATTTTTTTCTTTAATTGAAAAGCTAAAGCTAAGCTAAAGCTATAATTTCTCTTACTCGAAATCTGTATATCATTCACCATAAAGACCATAACAGAAATTATGAGTCAGTCAGGAATTTCCACTGATTTTTTTATCTAAGGCTCGAGCCACATTGATCGACGGCGTTCGAAGGTTTGTTCATGACAAAAAGAGCGCAAAGTATGGATACTTTCGCAAAGGGCGACGCGGCGTACGCGCTTAGGATAGATCCAATAACTTCTTCGAAAATTTCGTTACTCTTTAATTTCTTACAAAATACAAGTAAAAATGACGGCCTTGACAATTGAACTCTCCTTGGTCACATGGTGGTCAAGAGGCCAAAACAATATGAAAGGTGTCCGTGCTGTTTGTGACGAATCGCTTGCATATGGAGCTGTACGGCATCTTAAGGTTGTGTACGGATATGAACGCCTCCGTACAGCAGCTTAAGGATGCGAACTTCTACGTAAGCGCGCGATGGACGTAATGCATAATAATGTGTTCCATTTCAAGCGGCAAAATTCGAATGGCCGTCGATAAATTGAACCTATGAGCAACTATGATAGTTTTGAATAAAAAAAAATGTTAGAACTATGTTAAATGTGCCATCCGATGTGTAAAGACGCCGGCTGCTACAGTCATGATACTGGTTCAAAAGTAGCCTAACGTTATTAAAACTACTTAACGTGGCTTAAAAGTATTAATGAAATACCAAAAAGCTTTAGGAAATAATAAAGATAGTCATAAAATTAAAAACCTACAATTTCATAATTACAATGCCTTATAATATCACAAAATCCAAATATAATTAAACTTATACTAAGAAAACCCCACTCCAATTTTATTTATTTGTATAGATTTACCTATAGATTCCATTTGTGACCAATTTTTATAGAAACAAAAAAATACCAACAAACAATTCTAATCTCTAAGAGAAATTAAGATGATTTATTGCGACGTATAATACTAATTACGAAAATTAAAAAGTAATTATTTTTGAGTGTATCATTTGTGACGATTATTTATTTAATTATCAGTTGATTACTAGTAGGTAATATGGAACGAACTACTTGTATTTATAAAAAGAAAAATATAATCTTTGTATAAGACACCAGTGTGCGCCAGTCATAATTCGTAAAACAACAATATACATTGCCAGCTTACCGAACAGCGAACAAATCCAGTTGTTTTTAAAGTGCCTGAATATTTGTGTGGCTTTTACATACAGCCTCAATGCTGGATTTGTCGTTAAATAGCTCTTTTCGTTTATATAATACTTTTGCATCGATTTTGGTAGTACTTTTGGATTTAGGGTGACTTTAGTGTATTACGAGCTTAGAATTTTGCACAAATATCGCACTATGTTGCAAAATATTTAGGTCTTAAAGGAACATTGAAATGATATAATGCCATGACCTAATCTCTAGCATCATTTTATTTTGATATATTACTTACGAGTACCTATTTCACGCTCGTAGGTGTAATAAGGTAAATTTTTAACTGTGCCAATACAACTTTGAATAGTTATATAATAAAATATACAATTTCAAGGATCATGTTGTAATCTCAAACAAATTTTATATGTGTATTAGTAAATCTATAGTATACTTATAGTAAGACTAATACATCGCCCCGTTACGCTTCAGTCCATGGATTCAATCTTAAAATGAAAACCAGAAGCGAATGTTAGAACTATTTTACAATACTTTAGCATAATAGTCTCACAGGCCACCCTCCAACCAGGTGGACCGACAACCTAAAGAAGACAGCGGAAAGCTGCTGGATTCAGAGGGCGCAGAACCGGACGGAGTGGCGAGCATTACAGGTGGTCTATTGTCCAGCAGTAAACTTTTAAAGGCTGATGGATGGAGAGGATAATATTTGTGTCATTCATAAGGCTTACAATTACCTCAAAAAAAATGTAAAAATACGTTTTTTTTTACAAAACGCTACAAAAATAAGTGTAGGTACTCGTATTATGGTCCATACCTACCTACCCACTTTTGATAAGTCCATTGCTACAGCAACAACAATGCATAGTTTTGGCGGGAAGTCGAAAAAGACATGTTGTGCTTTTGTTTTATTTTCATTTTCTTGGTTATATCGGATAAAGTTGATAGCATTTTGTTTGATATAGGTTAATTACAGTGCACGAGTGTTTGTGAAATAGAATAACAGTGCTAAAATATGTTTTTTCTGCTTGCCTCCAAACATTCCATCGGACACGTTCTAGTAAAGTAGCCATCGCTTTACTTGAATGTTGGACTGACTTGACTGACTGATTACTGACGACTCACTTACTGACTTTGTTATAACTTCGTCCAATTTCATTGAAACTGGCAAAAAATTGATGCAAAACTTATACTTGACGCTGGCAGTATGCACAGATTTTTCGATGCCATAATTGAAAAAAAAACAAAAAACAACAATGCACTAGTCAATATGCATGCATAAATATCCTTTTTCATTTATAAAGCCTGTTTCCCAAACAAACGGACCTTAAAAGCGTTTACCGAAGCCGTCAGTCAATTTCCGTGAAAGCCTCTCGGTTTCAATAATGCCGAGAATAAACGACCACAGGAGAATGCACCTGTCTGTTTATTTATTCATTTATTTTTTAATTTATATACACACAAGTGGTCACAAGACAAAAAAATCAAATAATGTTTGTATATGGGCACTTCATAATCCACACTGAAATCTTACAGTAAGCCCGTCTCAGGATAATAAATCTGGTAAAGCTTAGCGCATTCCTATAATTAATAGATTAATAAAACTGATATATTGGCCTTCCCAATAAGGGGGAGAGACCCGTGCCCAGCAGTCGCAAAAAGCGTTGCAGCCAATAAAACTGATAAAGAAATTATAATTATTAATATTAAAGGACGGCCCGCGTGGCGTAATGTTTACCATGCCAGACTGACGATCGGAGAGTCCCGGGTTCGATTCCCGGCGAAACAGAAATTTGAATGATGAGTTTAAATTTCTGTTCTCGGGCTGGGTGTTTGTGTGGGTCTATGGCATCCACGACACATGGTATATCTACCTTACTGTGGGGCTATGAATGTGAAACGTTATTTTTTATTTTTTTTAAAGAAATTATATAATATAGAGATAGATAAAGTAAAACTAAAACATAATAATAACCAAACCAGTTATTAAATAATAAAATAGATAATCCGAGTTTTCTCTCCCAAATTGATTTTGAGATACCAATGTACCATATGCGTGGTGGGTATGGTGGTAGGAGGCCTGCACGACTGTTTGCAGAAGCTGTGGTGCACGCGCGCCGCACCGCTGCTGCCCCTCATTGTGCAGCCCCCATTATTATTAATGAACTGCTTTCTCAGAGACCTGAAACAGATCTGTTTTTTGATAAATTATGTAAATTTATAAATATATGTAAACAGTTTTTAAGTTACATGTGATGTGTTAGGTTAAGCCTGTTAATTACATGTATATGTTATAATAAAATAAATAAATAAATAAAAAATAAACAAACAGAAACCATACATGTAATATAAATAAATGAATATATAGCTTAAGTACATGCAGCTAAAATACGTTTCAAAAATACGTTTTTACACATGGAGATTTCAGACTCTCTTATTTCAGGTGGGAGTGATTTCCATAACCTAACCTTTTTATTTAGGTATTTATTTAGGCCATGCCAACTAAGTACATAAACAATTTTATATAATGCACTTAAATTTTACTATACCTAGGTAACACTAATACCTAGGTTATGCAATATAATATTAATCACGATAAGACTCGCAAACGTTTACTAAAGATTACAACAAAAAAAAAAACAAAAGAGAAAAAAATAGTACACTAAAAAAATTCCTTAAGAAATGCTACAGAGGATGTAAATGTTTATGTTATGTTTTTTATGTTTAAATTTAGCCAGGGAGTCAAAGAAAAGGTCAATATCGACATTCTGAAAAATAGTTATAACATTTCATGGCTCGGTTATGAGGAGAATTACTCTGATACTTGGATTTATCGAGATACATATATACTTACGTACATAAAGGTTTAAAACAACTTAATCTTGCGTTTACTCTTAACGGTGAACGGTGATATTTATTATTGAAAGAAGAAACGGACATTTATTTTATTTGAATTTGAATGGAGTAGCAGATAAGCATACCCGTGGTATTAAGTAGTCTCTGTAGCCCACGGACATCTACACACAAACTCAAGCAAGCTTGCAGCGGCGAAATAAGCTACTACAGGTTTTTAAATACGTATTTTAATTAATTTTATTAAAGTATTTTTTTGTTGATTTTGCTGGTTTTCGTGTCATTGCTCGGTAATTATAATACAATTTTTTTCGTTATAAGAAATCTTCTAACTTTTAAGTTTTTATCTTTGTTAATTTATATTCATAGTGATGACGATCATAATATGATTATGTTAGAAAATAAAAAATTTCATTGCAATTTTGTAGCTTTAAATTTTTTAAACTAATTATATAGTGCCTACAAACCTAACTGCTATTTTTACCTTAATTATCTCTATTATATAGATTATAATTAAACTCTACACTATACAAAACTTTTCTTTCGTTTCATTTCGTCGTAGAGCTACTATTTGCTGGTATCCAACTTGCACTTTTCATGTTCTGACAGAGTATAAACCAGTAAAGATTAAATGTATATTCTTTCCTTACGATGTAAAGGCTAAGCGGTGCTCCGGTATTCGTCGGATATTGCGCTCTCACGCCACGACTACCACGAGTATCCTAGAAAATATGAGAAAATTGTAATCCCTCTGAAAATCACAACGCCGCGCCGCTTGAACACTAAAGTGTAAGTATACTTGTAATAAACGAAGTATAAATATTACCAAAATGTAATACAATAATATACACATTAAAAAACCCGTATTTTAAAGGAAATGTGGATGGGCTACACTTATTTGGTTTAGTGGGTAAGCGTATAACCGTAAGGCCACTGCGACCAGTAAATGATCTATTGTAGCCCTTGTTTATATCTGATTCCCTAGGCCTAGGTTAGGTAGTTCCTGTGGCTTCGGGATTAAGAATAGAGCTACGGCATCCCCTGCCTGATCGTAAGAGGCGACTAAAAGGGGACTTTCGGGGTTGTGGATGGGGAGATTGGGAGATCGATCTGTCCAGCCAGCAGCCCCGGGAAGTACGGCGGTATGTGCGTGGCCGCATGCCGCCGTAAACATCAGAAGGTGCAGGAGAGCACATCTACTCTCCGAAGATGGGCCCATTCTGGGCTCCGCGCGTGGAGGACACCGGTGCGTTCCATCTGAGATCTAGGAGTCCTCCCAAAACACAGAGGCAGGTCACCGAGGGGGTTTTAAAGCGGTCAAATTCATCATAACCCGGTATCCTCTCCCAAGGTGCCGGGTACCATTTGAAGGTTCCCCCCCGACACCAAAAAAAGGCCTAGGTTAGGTACGATGCGCTTGGGATCTAGAAGTTTGACATCTTCCGATGTGATAAGGCTGCCACCCAGTATCCTACTTCTGCTATGGGTACACACTAAGAAAAATCCAATTCGTAGTAGTATTTAGTAAGCGTAGTAAGAGATGTGTGGCATAGTAAACCTTGAGATTACATGATACTTTCATTCATTTGATATTATTTTCTTAGTCAATAAGCTGTCACTGCTAGAATCTAGAATCTTTATTTAGACAGAAAGAAAAAGTAACGAAATAACTTTCTGTATAAATACGAATGAGCATGTGGTGGCACCGCTTGACTTTCTACAGATAATGTTTTATTCCTTTATACGAACTACAAGTTGACACATGGCCAGGTCTATTCTCTTTCTGAGCAGACCTACATACGTATACAGTTGAAAGACAAAACCAGTATTTCAACAATAAATAAACCGACAACGTCTAAATTTGTATATCGGTACAATACAGTCGTCAATGTCGTCAACCGAATCGAATTAAGGAACCATTATCGCGATAAAATAAAATGAAATTTTGAGTACCCTCTAAAATGAATATTTGAATACCCTCTGTATATTCAAGTTATGATCCACGAGGTTGCCATAATTAAATTTATTGTTTGAACATAACTGCCTTCTCGTTTTATTTATTGCCTTCATTTCCGATTCGCCTTACGCTATTTTTGTTGAACTTTTTCGTGCTGTGGATGTTTTAGGGTTCTGTACTTAAAAGGTAAATAGGGTTACAGTTACTGTGTTTACTGCTACTTACTATTACTAGGGTTTTGCGTATTAACTTATTAGCTGCTACCCTTTTTGGGTCCCACTGCTGGGCACGGGTCTCTTCCCAATATTGGGGAGGTTAACTTATTATAAGCGTATTATTTGAATTCTTCTATCTGTTAAGACTTTATCTTTTTGTGGTCGATGCGGACATCTCCAGGAACAGCTGGGGTTATGTTACAGGTTTTAAGAAAAGGCTGTAGCGATGCTACTCGGGAGGCTAATGGTGCACTCGTGTAAGTGCGGCTACACTTTATCGATGAAACACATTTTAGTTTACAAATTTAGTTGTACGCAAGTTTTAGCAAAAATAATTTCTGCGGTGATAAATAGACTTTTATCAACAATGCTATCTGTTCACACAATGCCCATCATCTGGAGAGTGACAGTGCACTTCTAAAACTTCAAGTGCTTGCGACGACATGCGGCCACGCACACACCGCCGTCCTTCCCAGGACCGCTAACTGGACAGTAGGAGCTCCCACTCCCGCCACCATCAAGCCTGAAAGTATACTTTTGGTCGCCCCTTACGATGAAGAAAGGATATCTTAGCCCTATTCTGGATCCCGAAGCTACATGGCATTCTACTAATAGCTAGCCTACTTTTTGTATCAGGGGTGGAGAGACTTTCAAATGTACCAGACACCTTGGGAGAGAATACCGGGTTATGTAGGATTTGATCGCACTAAAACCCTTTCAGTGGTCTGCCTCTGCGCTTGGGGAGGACTCCTGGATCTCCAGTGGAACGCAACGGTGTACTCCACGCGTGGCGCCCCAGAACCGGCCCACACTCAGGAGAGCAGATGTGCTCTCCTGCACCTTCCCATGCTTGATCGGAGCGGATCGAGCTCCCACTTTCACCGCCTTCAGCCCTGGAAGCCTCCGTTTAGTCGCCTCTCACGATCAGGCAGGCAATATCGTAGCGCTATTTTTTATCCCGAAGCTACAGGGATATTAATAGCTAGCCTACCTGCCTATGATACATAATTATTGTACAAAGAATATTCATTCACTGAATTCCATTCGGACTTGACCAATTTTCGCCTAATTTCTCGTGCTATGGGCGCTTTTATCGTCCTCGTGATATGTCTAGACTGAAGTCATTGAAGTTCCTTTTATTTTGTGACTACTTTATACACCCAACCCTGCTCTCTAATAAACTAGATGAGACATTTTTCATGTCTTTTTGTTCAAAGCTAATTTGATTACTTTTTGGTACGTCGTCAAGGCTCATATGAAACTCAAATAAAACGGCGAAAATTGGCTTTGTTCTATTTAAATGAAAGAATATTGCTGCAACTTATATTACAGTTTTTTCTTTATGTATTTTTATAGCAATTTATAACAGCAATCTTTTACTCATATTTACTTAAACGGTAATTTAAAAGGGATGTAAGTTATTTACAATCTCGTCATCGTCGTTTTTGCCACTTGTAAAACATTTGTCAACCTTTAGTGTGATCTTATATAAATGTGTCATAATTATGGATTTTAAAATATTTCCGTATTTACGTATGTACGCAAACACTATCGGACTATTTGGATTTTGACATACTTGACATTGCGCTTATCCCTGCCTTGAAACGATTAAATTTGCTTTCTTTATATATCTTTCAATACTTGTATTCGTATGAAAAGTACCTGAAGGTGAAAGAATATTAAAAGTAACTCCTTTGGCGGTTTATGCAGCTATAACTTTTGTGACATTGCTATGTCGAATGCGGTGTATGATCGCCTCAAACAAATTTTATCCACGTTTTCGTGCTCCGAACTCAGATTAAAAAATAAAAATTATAGATAGAACGCTGCAAACAACGAAATGTGGTCGGTTTGAACTGCCCTTAGCCGTGTACATATTACACACAAAACGTATAGCGAAACTGCACCTAGTTTTGCCAATAGAATACCGCGTCGCATCGAGCAAAACTTGGTCAAAAATATAAAAATTCACAAGAAAAAAAATCAAATTGTGTTGTGAAAGGATGCAATTAATAGCATTAATAAATAACAATAACAATAGAACAGATCACGCACACATGTTTACAAAACCAGCCTCACGTTGTTGTTCAAAGAGTTTCATCTTTACCTTTTTATCTGATTTGAGGCTCCGAAGGATACGTAAAGCCATTCGGCCTGGTTGTTATGATCAGATACGATTAAAAAGATATATAAAAAAGCTGTATATCCGAAAAAACGTGTGGCGTAATGTGCCAGTCTTTCCATCGGAGGTCCCGGGTTCGATTCCCGGCGAAGCAGAGACTGAAATTATGAGTTTCAGTTTCTGTTCTTAGTCGGAGTGTATGTGTGTGTCCATGGTACCCACGACACAGGGTATACCTACCCTTGTAGCGTTATGATTGTGAAACCTTATTATTATCTCCGTTCTACATTTCAACAGCATGGTAGAATATATAAATGCTTACACGTTTACCTTCTCAAGTATGGAAACTTCCACGAGCTCCCAATAAAGCAGAATTGTGGAGTATGTTCTAAGTTCCTCAAAGTAAACAAATCGTAGCAGTACCTATTTGTTTTGCAGATTATGATCATTGCAAACACCGTTTAGGCGAAAGTTCGTTATCGAATTAACATTATCGTAATGGTCAAGGATTGAGGTAAGGCTACTTACTGCCTAGTAGCAGAACAAATTTCAAAGTGAAATGTAGGCATTATTTAAGTTTACGGGAAAATTTTCAAGTGCATTTTTTTCTATAACTTAAACTCTTTACAGGTAACGCATAGATGAGTTAACCAATATTAATTCAAAGTGATATATATATGTAGGCATTATTTAAGTTTACGAGACAGTTGTCAAGTGCAATTTTTTCTATAACTTAAACTCTTTGCAGGTAACGCATAGATGAGTTAAGCAATATTAATCGCGTTCGGTTACGAGTCAGGTGGAGGATCACTAGTTACACTTTTATATGTGTATTTAATGAATCAGAGAGCAATTTGGCACAAATTCAATTATCTTATAAACGGTATTTTATTGTTACTATACAATGAACTCGTAATACTGGAATATTGGAAAAGCACTGTATTCAAGTTAAGAAATACAAAAATTTTAGAAACGCAATAATTTTCAATAAGCCCAAAAATTTAGAGAGACGCCAAATTGTTTTCCATAAAATGGAGGGAATTCTTTGTATTGCTTTTTGAGCCATGGGACGTTGTAAATATCTTGGAGCGAACTGAATATTCAAAACGTAAGAATTGTATTGTATAATTAAATCTTTTAAGCTTTCTTTTAAATCGCTATTTTATCATAAAATGGTCTTTTTGCATTATATTACATGTTTCACTGTTATGTTGAAAATATAGCTTTTTTAACCTTTTTTATGTGTCCCACTGCTGGGCACAGGTCTCCTCTAACAAGTGAGAGGGATTTAGGTGATAGTCCACCACGCTAGCTTAGTGCAGATTGGAAGATGAGTTTTTCTCAGGCATGCGTGGCGATGGAATACATATTAATCAATTAAATCCTACTTCCTACTATCCTACTAATATAACGCGACGACCTGCGTGGCGCATTGGTTACCATGCCGGACTGCCAATCGAAGGGTCCCGGGTTCGATTCCTGGCGAAACCGTGTGGCGATTCGTGGCCAACCCGCTGTCGGATGTTTTCAAGCCACACATAAGGCCTCCAACAAGGTTTAACGACTGTTATCTATCGTCAACAACCGGGACCGACGGCTTAACGTGCTCTTCGAAGCACGGAAACGCGCATGAAATTTTTGCCACTAGCGGTCACCCATCTGTCCGGACCGCGCGCGTTTGGCTTAGCTGCGTAGATAGCTTGCGTTCTACACTAACCGCCGGGCCATGCACGCTTCAATAATTATAATAATTAATGTACAAAAATTTAATAAAAAAAAAAATTATTTAAATAAAAAATATAATCTATACATATAATAAAACTGTAAGCTGGGTCAATTCTGTACATTGCATATAAATTTAAAAAAATACTTCTAGGGGTCTTTTTATAAGTAACAGAAGCTAAAAATATAAGTTTTGAAATTATTGTCTGTCTGTTTGTCTGTCTGTCTGTCTGTCTGTCTGTTGTTAGCTTTTCACGCAAAAACTACTGGACGGATTTTGATGAAACTTTTTTGTTTTATATAATATATTGGTCCTCGCTAACATTTAGGCTATAGATAATTTTAAAAATCACCCTTTAAGGGTGTGAAATGAGCGATGAAAATTTGTATAGAAAACTTGGATTTTTTCAATAGATTTTCTTGAAATTTGGTATAAATATTTTCTAACCAAAATAAAAGAATACGTGTTTCAGCATTTCCCGAAATTCACCCTTTAAATGTCAATTTTCTTTGAAACTCTTTGAAAATTGAGTGTCGAAACTTGATGTACAGAATATTTTTGTGCAGAGTAATATACTTATAATTTTGTATTTGTAATCTTTACTAACATAGTAAGAATTCTATTTAAGCTTTTTTCAAAACTACCCCTCAATAAAGTAAATATATATAATAAAGCAAATAAAGTGGATTCGAAAGTTGGTATCTCAAGCGTACAATAATTAACCTTAACTTAATATTTCATTCTCAAATTCTTTTCCCTTCTTTGAATGATGTGTTTACTGATTTATTGTTGAATGAATTTCCGTAACATTAGTGTGTATTTCATATCAATCGGGTGATAAACAAAAAAGTTATGTTCATTTACACAATACGCGACATAAACTTAAAAGGCACTTTGGGGAATTTGTATGAAAGTTTCGGTAACAGCCCATTCAAAACCATAAATAAAAGTTTAAATTTAAGTAAAATTATTTTGAACTCTCACTAATATTGTCGATTATATTAAATATACTTAGATCAGCTTACTGTATTTTCTTTCGTTAGCCGAGTATGGCTACCTAATAAGCGCATCGCGAGCCTTACCGCCGCCGAACCTTACATCACAGGCTCCATTGAGTTATTTGCTCAGCTTATTAGTCTTCTTTTGGGGTGGAAGATTATTAACAGGCTGCAGCTGAAACGATTATTATCGCTATATTATATCAAGCTGCAACCTTTTTAGCATTCCACTGCTGAGCATAGAGCTCTCCCAATATTGAGGAGGCCTCAAGCTCCGATGAACCGAAATCCAAATCTTACAATCTCAATGAATCCAGCATTAAGGTTATAAGATACGGAATCTAAACCTTCATACAGAATGTACAAAGCCTTAACAAAACAAGACTACTGCAGACATCTAGGTGACGAATAGTTAAACTTTTAGTGAACCAACTGTTAATCTCAATATCTGCCTATTTGGTAATTTGACATTCGATTTATCAACCACAAAGTTTACATGTCATACGGTAGATGGCGTTATTGAGCAATATTCATTTCTTCTCCAAAGTGAATCGATGGAGATAATTTCAAATAAAAGCCTTAAGTCTAATAAAAGTAAGTACATAGTGTAAAAAAATAAAAAATAACATTTCACACGTATAGCCTCACATTAGGGTAGATATACCCTGTGTCGCGGGTGCCATGAACACACATAGATACAGAAACACAACCACCCAGACCGAGAACAGTTTAAACTCATCATTGAAATTTCTGCTTCGCCCGGATTCTAACCCGGGACAGTTCGATTAGCAGTCCGGCATGGTTAACATTGCGCCACGCGGGTTGTCCCATCGTTGGGTAGGTATACGTATGATGCTGAACATTGTTAATTGGACCAATGATAACTTAACTCATTTTTTGCGTCTCTTTATTGCGTACGGGCTGAGGGCTCATCCACACACTTTGATTGATGGAGATATTAAGGATTCTTTAAAGATTCTTTATAAAAATATTCTTTATTTCCAAATACAGATAGCACACTGTGTAGAGACCCTGCCTTCTGCTTTAGTTTTCACAATGTTATATGAGTTATGATCGTTATGAACAAATTGCTGTCCGCAAGTTTTAAACCTATAGTTTATTAATTGACCTTACAATTATTTTTCCGATTGTTTAATCCTAAGCACGTGTATGTTTAGAAATTTTATCTCCCAACTATAAGTAGTTGTATAGTGCACCTCTTTTCTGCAGTAGGTTAAAGCTATGTATATAGAATGAGTCTATACATTCTTTGCAGTATAAATTCACCCAATTTACTAAAGATACTATTTTTAACATAGATGAAGCCTCGGGCACAGCAGTATCTCTTAACTTTAATAAACGAGGTACATATTTGTAAAGAGAATCTGATTGCGCGAGACAAGCGAAACGTGAGAAAAGTGGATAGTAAGATCAGTACAGTAAGCATTCCTTACTGTTTTAGGTTTGAAGGATTTAGAAAAAATACATTAAGTTTCTTCTGAACATATGAACATTGTATTATAAGTGATTTCACTATATGTAAGAATAATCTACCTACTACTTATTCAATGCAAATAAATAATCTTTAATTTTTAATCAATCCATTTTATAAAAGTCTTTATACACGCGGACGACGTCGCGGGCACAGCTAGTATAATAATAATCACGACCAGTATCCTCGTATCGATATAACAAACAAGGATGCCCACGAAGAAACGCCTGTAACTTTCATGTTTCTTCTTGGTACTAACTTCAGTAAGTTAAAACCTGTCCATTCACGTTTTACATGTACGTCTATACTAATATTATAAAGAGGAAAGATTTGTATTTTTGTATGTTTATAATGAATAAACTCAGAAACTACTTATCCGATTTCAAAAATTATTTCACCATTAGAAAGCTACAATCACCCTGAGTAACATAGGCTTTATACCGCGGGAAAATGCGGGATTTTTATATAGCAATGAAGCCTGGAATAGCACATAGGCTATTTTTTATCCTACGGGGACCCATTAAACGGGTCCACGCGGGCGAAGCCGCTGGCGGAAGGCTAGTATAAAATAAAAATAAAAACAATAAACTCGAATACCATTATAAACAATAGAAGTTCAATTGGAAAAAGAAGAAAAAAAGATAGAGAGATTATCCAGAGGCTGTCTAACACGACTGGACAGGATATTAAGCGAACGCGGCCGATCCATTCCAGCTTTTCGCTTTGCTGAACGATTTGTTTTTTGTATATTTTGTTATTAAAAATATGTATGTGTTAAAGTGATATACCATAAATTATGGGTCTAATTTGATACTGCCTCATACCTATTCTAAACGTGAATTGTTCAGATTCAGAATCAAGCAGTTCACACGCAAGGTTTACTATGGTTTTTACAGCATTCGAATACGTAACAAAACGTCACTGAGAAAAAATCACAATCGACAGTGGAACTACTTTAAATATTCACTCATAGTGTAGGACTATGAATTATTTAGTTAATGGTACCACGGAGATCGCATAGACCAACATTCAAACATCCAGATCAAGAACAAAAAATAAAAACTCATCACATCACCTTGGAACCATTGCGCCATTTGGTCGTAAAATATAAATAATACTTAGGTGACCACGTCTCGGCAAAAGGAGTACAGGCCGCCCTCCAACTAGGTGGACTGTTGACCTAAAGAAGACAGCGGGAAGCCGCTGGATTCAGAAGGCGCAAGACCAGGAGGAGTGGCGAACGTTAGGAGAGGCCTACGTCCAGCAGTGGACTACAAAAGGCTGAAAAGAAGAAGAAGAAGGTACTTCATAATTCTTCTTTTCAGCCTTTTGTAGTCGTGTATTATTATAATTTCGAAAGTAACTCTGTCTGTCTGTCTGCTACGCTATCCCGCTTAAACTACTGAACCAATTGTAATGAAATTTCGAACACAGATAGAGTAGACCCTGGGAAAGGACATAGGATGGATTTTATCCTACGGAACCAATAAAACGGATCCACACTCGCGAAGCCGCTGGCGGAAGGCTAGTTCTAGAGAACTAGCGTATATAGATATACACGCTCGATATACACACTAAAGATTCTTACGTAATAATAAAAAGTCAATGTCATTAACGTTTCGGAATTTAACAAAAGCAAAAAGCAAAACAAAATGGTCGCCTGTTCCAGCCTGTTCAACAGCGACTAAACGGGATATTGCGCGGACGTCGGATGAGAATTGTACCGCAATTTGGCACAGTGCGGATATTAACTTCATGGTATAACCTACACTATAAAGATTATACAGCCTTTGCAATGCTATTTATACAAAAATTAGTTAGGAGGCAACGGGGCGGAGAGTTTCTTAAAAAATACGCAGATATTTTAAATAATGTGGTCATGAAGTTTATGTCTATTGCATTTTTAAAAATCACTTTACGCTCTTGTTAAATGTAAAATACAATTCAAAATTTATTTATTCTGCACTAATATTAAAATAGATATAATTTTGACACTGTCAGTAAATATTGTTTACCGTTTCATCAGAAAGAAAAAAAAAACACTCTACACTTACAATTTTAAGGCCTGGATTGAAATTCAAACGTGCAAGCTTTATGGTTATACATTATTATGATCCTAGCATACAACAAATCTTAAGCTGTAATATCCGAGCGAATCATCAGTGAAATAAATTTATTCCTCTTTTTAGAAACAACAGTACAACGCAGCAAAAAGTAAGGTCGTTTTTCACCGCTTATTTCTTATTCAAGGAACAAAAGTAATGCAAAAGCCTACATAAATTTTCTCGTGCGTAACGTAATGGTAAATTTCTTTCCAGCTACGTGTTTTCGTGTGTTTTAATTACGGACTTTCCTATCTATATATTTGTTAAATTGTTTACTTCTAACGAGTACTTTATAGATTTATCTATATTATTATACTTATAGTTTATTTAAAGTTTGATTTCGTGAAATCATTCACGAATCTTGAATTTATATTAATTATACTAGCCCTCCTTCTGCGGCTCCGCCTGGTGTATGTACTACACATATTTTTATATTATATGATATTTTTGCAAGTAAAAGCCGCAGGAAAATAGCTTATGTCACTCAACGGCCTCCAACTACGAGTATCTCTGTACCAAATATAAGGGCAATTCATAACATGGTTGTAACGTAAACAATGGATTAACAAACAAACACTCTTTCACATATATAATATTAGTGTGGATGATGAAAAAAAAATGAATAAATACCTTTATCGTCCTAAAGGTACATTTGAAAAAATATTTTTTAAAAGAAATAAAAAAATATTAAATAAACAAATCATTTTTAATTACAAAGTGTAATTTAATTGAGTACGTTGGTGATTTGCCGAGAACATTTAACAGTTTCAATCATTCCTCATGTTATGGGTATTTTTCATTCAAGGAATAAAGATAACGCAAAAGTCTCCATAAATTTCGTCGTACGTAACGAAATGCTAAATTTCTTTTTGTAGCGAAGTGTGAGGGGTTTTGATTGCGAATGGCGTTTTGTTTTTCTCATACAATTGTTTATTTTAATGACATTGGTTGTAATTTTTAAGGAAGCATTTTGTTCGCTAAATCACACCTACCTGCACTGAAGTACACCTACCTGCAATGAAGCGTGGTGGAGTAAGCTCCAGGCCTCCTCAATATCCCGTGTCCAGCAGTGGGACGCCAAAAGGGGAGACAATGATTTTAAGCCATGACAACAAAACCATTCAAAACCAAAATAATATTTTACAAGTAACAGAAGAAATCAACATCACGCAAATAACGCAGTATAAAATATAGTTTTAAAAACTAAAAAAAACACGCTTCTAAAGCATGTTACGTACGGACAAAGTGACTCTGTGAATATACATATGTTAAAGTGCTGACGTTGGCGACATCTGATGCCGTGCAGGTGTCGCGCATCGTTCCCACGAACGTGCATTCCCGTACCTAACATCGGACGGGTCTCACCAATTTTAGATGTAGGTTAGCTTTAAATAATTATCGTAAAAAGTATGTTTAAGATAGGTTAATTATGTAACTCACACTTCGAGTTATTAAAAGTATTTAATAAGTGATGTCTCGACTTGCTGATTTCACCCTGGCTGTGGCCGATCCTTAACTGGCGCAGTCGAAGAGGATAGGCTGGCAGGCTCCCCAGGGATGCCGCCGGTCTACCGAACCTACACGTCGTGCTGCAGCAGGGTGTCATAGTGATCCGAACATTGACACGACTCAGCGACTCGAGACTCAAATTGGGATATAATGACAAATAAGTAAGTGCATAAAATGACCTTCAAGTGATTCGCCTTACCTATTTCCCATTTTATTCAATTCCATCGTGGAATTTTAGTTAAGTTATAATGTTTTAAAAAATGAAATAATATGATAAAAATAATTCAACAAATAAATGAAAATATTGATTTAGAATTTTAAAATAAAAATATAATATTAATTTAAGTTAATATTAAGTTAACTATTACGTTTTAAAGTAAAATTAATTAATAATATAGATTCATCTTGTCCGTATGTTACTATAATTTATCCAATTTAATATTCACATCAATCTTAATGTAATTCAATTTCAAATTCATTAAAAGGGCTTTATAGACTACCTACAGTTAGGTATATAATTATTCAATCAGGTAAAATATTTCTTAAAAAAAACAAAAATTACGTTTCGTTAATTAAAAATCTTCATCTTTTTCATTTCTAATTTATTAATCATGAATTAAAATATTAATTATAGAAATGAATTATATAGGTATTGTTCAAATATCTTATTCATCTTGACTATGTATTCCCATTATAGTGATGGCAGTGCGATAGTCTGCGATATTGAATTGAATACCTTAAAATTTAATAAAATGTGTAATAAAACACAGCATATAAGATACATAAAATAATTAAAAAGTAAATTAAATAAATGAATAGTTATAATTATAAATAGGAACAAATTTTAGGAACAAATTAAATCAGGTTGTCTTTACTTTAGGATTTCAGTAACGTTTTTTCTAAAATAAATTAATGTAGAATAATTTAGGTTTTTAAATATTATAGACAGTCTATCATTTCCATCCAACCATCTTCACCAAGTCTCCTCAATCCCTTCTATCCTAAAGCGATCACTGAAATAAATTTTATGTACAATGGAGGCTGAATGCCCGAAGACCAACTCCGACCTGGTGACCACACATTATACATATTACTACCTTCATCACTCGCTCATCGGATTCCGTCACCGCAAAAATCTACAGACCTGTACCCGAACCAGAAAAAAAGGAACACATCACCAGTCATCATCATCATCATCAGATCTTCTGCGTGCCACATCATCCTATTCAGCAATATTGTCGTCGTCCTCCAATATTTGCTGATCTTCAGGGGGGACGTGTTACGTACGGACAAAGTGACTCTGTGAATATACATATGTTAAAGTGCTGACGTTGGCGACATCTGATGCCGTGCAGGTGTCGCGCATCGTTCCCACGAACGTGCATTCCCGTACCTAACATCGGACGGGTCTCACCAATTTTAGATGTAGGTTAGCTTTAAATAATTATCGTAAAAAGTATGTTTAAGATAGGTTAATTATGTAACTCACACTTCGAGTTATTAAAAGTATTTAATAAGTGATGTCTCGACTTGCTGATTTCACCCTGGCTGTGGCCGATCCTTAACTAGCATATCGAAAGTCGCTCGATGGCACAAAACGCTTTCTTCACAATATACATACCTACTAGTATTTTCGTTCATTATTGTTAGAAACTTTTTTTTTTTTTCAACCTTTTTTATGTCCCACTGCTGGGCACAAGTCTCCTCTCATAGTTGAGAGGGATTTAGGCCATAGTCCACCACGCTGGCCAAGTGCGGATTGGTAGACGTCATGCTTTCGAGAAATTATGAATTTCTCTCAGGCATGCACGGCGATGGAGAACATCGTAATTAATTAAATATCACGATATTTTCCATCACCGTGGAGCAGCGATAAATGCGCACATTACAAATTTCTTTGTCAGAGGTGCGCGCCGAGGATTTGAACCTGAGGTCGGTCGCGTTGAAGACTGCGGTTTGTTCCACTCGGCCATCGCTGCTCAACTTATTTCTTTAAAATTATTTTTATGTGCTTAAAAAACGCTATGCTATAAAATAATATATAACGTTTCACACTTATAGCCCCAGTAAGTTAGATATACCCTATGTCGTGGGTGCCATGAATACATACAAAGACAGAAACACAAACACACAGACCGAGAAGAGAAATTTAAACTCATCATTTAAAATTTTTGCTTCGCCGGGATTCGAACCCGGGACCCTCCGATCGGCAGTCCGACATGGTAACCATTACGCCACACGGGTCGTACATATACATGCTATGAATGCTCATAATCCAAAAGAAAGTTACAACCAAGCTCACAAACTCTAAAACATATGTACAGGTGAATCTAATAAAAGCATGTTAAAAACTGAGTTTGTTTTTCACCAACTACCTTTTTTTATAAAAGGGAATATGTAATGTAAAAGTCTCCACACATTTCCTCGTACGTAAAGAAATGTTAAATCTTTCCGCAGTCAGGTGCTATCGCAACTTTTGATTGCGGGCGCCTTGATGTTTTAACATAAACGTTTTTATTTTATACGTGGATATTTGTAGGGCCTTTATTTGATAGGTATACAGCCAAGGAGGAGTTTCCGAATATCACGTGAAAACGTTTCTTTTTACTTTTAAGTTTCTTTAATATTTTAATTATAATTTCCATGCTTGTTGACAATAATTAATAATAACAATAAATATCTTCGGACAATTCACACAACACCATCTGATTCCAAACTAAGCAGAGCTTGTACTATGGTAATCAGAAAGCTGATAAACATAGTTATATAATTCTAAATACATACTTAAATATATAAATTAACACCCAGATACAGAACAAATAGTCATGTTCGTCACACAAATATTTGTCCTGGGTGGGAATCAAACCCACGACCTCGAGTTTCGCAGTCGGCTCATTACACGCCACGGAGGCTGTCAATTCAAATTAGTTCTTTGCGCCTTGCTACAACGAGCAAGAGCATCGAACAATTCCAAAAAAACACTTTTTGTAATTCAGTTTAAATAAATTTTTGCTTTTGTACAAAATTCGGTCATTGAAAAAGCCTACAAGGACAACATAGCTCATAAAATTGTTAGCTAGCATACTCAACGTAATAAAAAAAATACTAACGTTTCGTTACAAAGCTTGAGTGCAGGTATATCTATCTCCTCGTAAAAATAATTAATTTTCTCTTACTTCTGATTAAAAAATTTAACTTCCTAGACTGATATTGCTGGCACTTGAGGGATTCACTTTAATTTAATAACTAAAAATCATCATCAGTTCCTGATTACTACTTACTATAAATTGATAGACAGGTAAGTGAAAATATTTTTTTCACCGAAAACATTAGTTGAGATAGAGGACATGTCAAAATAATGTTTATAATAATATGTATTGAATACTTTTCTCTTAATATAATATGCGAAGACAGAAAAGTAAATTAATAATACAGTAATGATAAATCTGTAGTCATTACCTAAAAAGGAATGAAATATATTATCCATAAGATTAATACACCATTAATCTTATAGAAATTGCAATTTTACCAAAACATCTAACATTATTCAAATGATTCAATCAACGATGGAGCCATTTCATAATTATTCTAAAAGATCAAACGCAAGGAAAGGAGCATTGTGAGGAAAATATTGATAAAATCCACACCGGCGGCAAAAGCTAATCTTTCAATTCTCGAGGGCTCAGTCGTTGTACCTTTCTAGGAGTATATTTATAGGCAGTTGTCTCACGTAACGAGAAATAGTTGCTATTTTAATACTATAATTTCTCTGTACAGATCTGTTTGCAATTAATCTTTCATCGGCGGCAGTAGCAAATTTTATTAGATAAACCATTCTCGATTGCGTTTGCACAGTTTATCGGTACGTGTGGATGGCGGTCGTGATCGCTCAGTTCGGCAATTCGTCTCAGACCCCGCTTGCGTTCGGACGTGCGTGTCACGCAAAGCGCGCTTTACGCAATAATTATGTATATGTAACTTTCTTAAGCACTTAATTTATTAGTTCTATTTATCTGTAGTCTAAAATTGCAACAATTTCTCATCAAGTGTGGGGCGGGCTTTGAAGAGATTTAAGTAGGTAGTTGGGAGAGACCTAGAAAGATCGTAGCTACGAGTATTATCGGTAGTAGAACTTGCATAGTTCGACTGGGGAAATACTAACACTGCACTCTAATGTGAGGTTACCGGTTAGATTTACTTTAGGTGACCATCAGAATCCACAGTAACAGGACAACTGCCTTCGACGGTTTGACCTCAGATATGACTGGAGCTTTACTTAAACTTTCCACGGATTGAAGCGATTAATCAACACCACATGGCCTAGAGAGATCCTTTTCTGCTTGTACATTCAAATAAAAAAAAGTACAGCCACCAAAAAACCTGCATTCTCTTTTTCTACGATCTTTATAATCATTGTTTAAGTTAAGTATAGTATAAGTTTAAGCAACAATTGTTTAAAAACACTACTGCTAGACATTCGAGTCTGCCTTTAAAATAAGAAAGATTTTAGTCGTTTCGATAACTACATTAAGTAATTGTAAAATTGTGGGATTCATATAAAAGTATGAAGTAACTTAAGAGAGCGTTCATGCAGGAACGCTCAACGAACACCTTTTTTATACAAAAGTAACAATTTTTATGCCGTACCGGGATTAGAGTTACTTACTATATCATTTTGTATGCTAATACACAATTTTGTATACTAGTACAAAATAATATCTGGTTAATAAGTTACTACACTACTACAATACATTACCGTACAGCTTATGGGTTGCACATGGCCATCAAAGTAAACGGATTATATTTCTGATTCTTACTCCAGAAACTTTTGGGATTAATGATTGCTTGTCGCATGTAGTTAATAGTAGAACTAGCCCGGCAGACGAATGTTTTTAATAGGCCCTTGAGTAATGGTTAATATTTCTATCAAAATCGTTACTCGCTAATGAATTTTGGTTCAACCAATTAATTAAGGTGGAATTTCTAAAATTGCTACTCTTGCGGATGAGATGAAAACCTTTGTTCGATCTATTGAATTGTTTCATATTGTTACGTCGTCGGGTGAGGTTCAGGCGAATTTTAATTGTTTTGGGCAGTATTAATTAATACATCGAAATATTCGTTATCGTCGATCTCGCATAGCTTTTGGCCAATAGCGACTTGTAATAAATATTTTATTAACAATTTTTTAAAGTATCTGATTTTAAAGTATTAGTAGGCATACTAATACTGACTTTGAACTAGAATGTTTAAGTAGCGAAAGTACAAAAAAAAAATACCTACAATTTTTTTCTACTGAAATATACGTTACACAAATCTCATATTATTCGGAAAGTGACAATAAATCGGCATTTTTATCTCAATAGATAGTTAGAGTACAAAGAAAATATGAAAAAAAAATCGCAAACGAAATAAAAGCGGGTCGAAGTAACTTATGCGAGAAAAGTTTATTTTTATCTGGCGGCCTGGGCCCTTCGGAAAACAAATTTCATGAATAAATTTTTTCCTTTGTAAACAAATCGAGCGGCCATATTAAATTAGGGACGTTTGCGACAGGCTGCAATAAGAGGTTAGGCATGTTTTTGACTTGGAATGTCCAAAATAGTTCCTTTTTGTAACATTTCTGCGATTTGTGTTATTTTACTTGGAATGTGATAAATAGATCCAGTTTGTTATTCCTTGCAAATATTTCGAAATGTCTTTTTAAGAACGTGGATAAAAATAAGGTTTTTTGTAGAAGAATATGCTGTATTCGTTATTTCTATCGTTAAAGGTCTTTTTTCCGTAATTTTCTTTTACGCTACTAGATAAGAGCGTTAATGGCAAATTGCGGAGGTTGTATCATCAAAGACTAATAAGGTATTATCTGTAGTTTGTTTTTAGTGAGAAGGTGGGTTTCTAACCCCTTTTCCACATTTTAGGCATCTATAGCGGATAAATAGAAGTCCATTTATGTATTCCTAACTATACATAGATCTAATACAGAAGATCATTCAACTCACTCCTCCATATAGGAAGGATGGAATGTTTTAAAATATTTCCATTGACACGTCATATAATAGTGACACAAATAATGTTATGAAAAACAGTAATAACATTTTGGTTAATACGTGGGATACCTCAGCCGCACTAACAAAATTATTACGTTCATAACAATGCATACTGAAAACATACCTGAGACACCTGAAGAAATTTTCTTAAAGTGAAGTTAAATTGAGATAAAATTTCTCAAATTCTACCTAAACTCGGCCAATGTGATTCACTATAGCCCAAAGCTTTCTAACTGAAAAAAACCCATTTCAAGAAAAATTTAAAGGTCTGCTGATGACAGTTGATGATCACTAACACAACATCACTTTCTTTTCAACAGATTCATGAATTGCTTATTTTTACCTATCATTGCAAAGCTGAAATAATTTTGAGTTATATTTCCCACAAATTTATAATCTACAAAATGGGACGAAAATAATAAAAATGACGACTTTAAAAACGTATGACTTCTAACTTCCAACCTTTTAATTCACAGGCCTATACGCTTTTATCGCTCAATCTACCCAATACTTATTCAGTTAGTGCTACCTTAAGGAAACTCAATTCCAACCGATGACATTTTTTACGTCACCGTACACCGCTTCGACTTTATAAGGCAATAAAACAAAACCGAATGGGATACTTAGGAATTATCTCCGCAGATAAAGAACTTAGTGGCGTGTTGCGGTCAGTTTTACGACATCAACGACACACCCGTTTTTAGGGAGATTCCTTAACCGAAATAAGCCTATTAGCCTAAGGGCCTCTTTCACCACCTTCAAGTGAAGTGTCAAGTATGCTAATTGTCGGTTAAAGTCACCCGTAACTTCAATTTCAATTTCACGATATTCGAGTAGCACTAATCAATGATCAACTGACCCGTACTCATAGCTTTTACTTGCCAATTAACTTTACTTGGGACATAACTAATCAACACTTTACTTGGAGATGGTGAACGAGACCCTATGCCTAGTCTACAATAGCCTGCGGCTATTGTGACAAGTAATCTATGACGTGTAGTTAAGTAAATAAATAAGTACCTGGATGCCCGAGCGTTGCTCGGATAAAAACAATTGATTTTCTTGGTTTATTTTTAAGCAAAACTTTCATTGGCTTAGTGTTACTTAACAAAGCTATAATAAAAATAAAATAAAAAACGCAACTTCCCTACTTGAGGTTTGAACCCGGGCCTCAAGCTCCGTAGTCAGCTTTTGAAACCATTCGACCAAGAAAGCTTTAACTCCATTGACGAATTTTTTATAGAGGTCTTTCATATCGACATTGTTATATGTTTGAAGGGCGGATTGACGGTCGACATTTGACGGCTTTCTACGCCACAATATTATTAATATTCTCCAATAGATGTCAGTAAGAGTAATTTTATATTTAATTTATTTAACGTAAACACATAAAACTACGTGTGTATAATTATATCCATAAGAACATCTAGAAACCCAAATTTCATGAAGCTAGCTCAAACGGTTATAAAGACATGAATGTCAAAAAGTCGTAAATTTTAGCACTGACTGACTGTTAAATAGTACTAAACCTAACCTACTTCCAGATGACCTAGAAGGGTGAAATTTGGAATCCAGCTCGGTAATCGCGCGTAAGTGTGGGAAAAAAACTAAAAATAAAAAAAGTTAAAAAATAGGGGGGGTCCCCATACAAAAAAAAGGCTTTTTAATTTTAGAGTTGGAACCGTTACAAGAAGATATTTAAAACTATCCCAGTATATGAATATAATATGCGCATTATATACATATATAATGCGCACTATTATCTCTAACATTCAAGAGAATGTAGACAATAGCATAAAAAAGAAAACACGCAGCGGAAACGCAATAAAAAACATTAAATCTCAATACCTGCCTAGTTTTCTTTACAAAAAGTAATGACATCCCACCAAAAACATAAATGTAAAAAAGGAGAGCCAAGTTCAACACAAAAATTATGCTTGGCTGTGGGTTTCGCGTTAAAAAGCATTGAGATCTAAATGAGTAACCAAGTTCTATGCAAAATCCAAATATGTATTTATAGGAACAAAATAACATTATGAAGAAGTATTAAACTCTATTTCTTTGCTTTATTGGATACCTATAACAATTGCTGTTATTTAAAAATGTGAGATATTAAAGTAGGTTAGATTTGACAGAACGGGCGCGGTCGGGTGTGAGATGGGTGACCGCTAATGGCAAAAAAAAAAACAGTTTCCGTGCTTTGAAGGGCACGTTGGTCCCGGTTGTTGTCGATAGATAACAGTCGTTAAACCTTGTCGGAAGCCCTATGGGTGGTTTGAAAACATCTGACAGCGGGTTTGCCACTAACCCGCATCTCCACCAACCAGCATTGGAGCAGCGTGGTGGAGTAACCTCCAGGCCTCCCCAATAAGGGGGAGTGACCCGTGCCCAGAAGTGGGACGCAAAAAGGGTTGCAGCCAGCCAATGGATATCCTGAAGCGCCACTACCCGGCAGCTGGCGTAGAACGCAAGCGATCTAAGCTGCTAAGCCAAACGGACGCGGCGGTCGGTTGAGAGACGGGTTTCTTTGTTTATTAGTTTGCCCTTGTTTCACGTCATAACCGTGCTACGAATTGACCTGATTTTTTGTACGAGAGATAGTTGAAGGGCTGGAGAGTAACAAAGGCTACTGTTACGCAGGAAAAGTGTCTCATTCATATAGGAAGACTCTGTAGCCCACGCGGGCGGATCCGCGAGCGGATAGCTAGTAACTATTTTTATAATATGCGATCATATTTTTTAACACTTCACACTCATAGCCCCACAGTAGGATTGATATACCCTGTGTCGTGGGTACCATGGACACACACAAAGACAGAAACACAAACACCCAGACCGAGAACAGAAATTTAAACTCATCATTCTCTATTTCGCCGGGAATCAAACCCTGGACCCTTCGATTGGTCCGGCATGGTAACCAATGCGCCACGCAGGTCGTCAATATCACAACAAATACCTACAATACATTCCTAGGAAAGAAATCTCAAAGACTACTATGACCTAAGTTAAACTTATCCAGCTTGACATATTTGGGAGTCTTTGTACAGATCCGATAACCAAACATTTCAATATTCTCAGCCTAACGAGTCGGCAAAGAAATCTTTATTGGAATTTCGCTAGGTCCGTTTTAGGTCTCAGGTAAAAAAATAGGTCAGCTTCGAGTGATGAGTTTGACTTTTTTTCCTCACAAAAAAACAATGTTATCGCTTTTAAAACACAATTGATCGTTAGAAAAATAAAGGAGCGCTCGTATCAAAATATAAAACAAGGTAATTTGTGAGAAAAATTCCTTTCAGGTGAAACAATCCCAGCAAAAGCATTTGCATGTAAAATGTTGCCAATACTAATGCATTTCGCTAACTCTATGAAAAATATCTCATAGAGACTAGTGTCTCATCTACACGCCCAATTTTGTCGTTTGCACATACGTAATCCATTATTACTTTATTATTAGAGCAGCGATGGCCGAGTGGTAAAAAACCGCGGTCTTCGACGCGACCGATCCCAAGTTCAAATCCTCGGTTCGCACCTCTGACAAAGAAATTTGAAATGTGCGAATTTATCGCTGCTCCATGGTCATGATTTAATTGATTACGATGTTTTCCATCGCCGTGCATGTCTGAGAGAAATTCATAATTTCTCGAAAGCATGACGTCCACTAATCCGCACTTGGCTAGCGTGGTGGACTATGGCCTAAATCCCTCTCAATTGTGTGAGAAGGAGACCTGTGCCCAGCAGTGAGACATAAAAAAGGTTGAAAAAAGAACATTATTTATCTGAAATATTTATCACTATCCTTTCATGTCGACTAAAACACATTCTATTGTAAAAACGCATTTACTTCTAAACTTCTTACTTCTAACCCCTGATATTCATTCAAAATTAAATATGATATTTGATATTTCGCCAAATTCTACGTGTTCTCATACATATTCTATTCGCAACACTGTTTCGCTGAACGAATTCAAATCAGTGGCTAGTTTCTGTTAAGATTACGGTAATTTAGAATTCTCTTATATCTCTCTCATATCTCATAGCGTTTCACATGATCAGCTGTCACGTGTGCCCATTATCGACTCATAGCCATTCTGTTATCTCAAATATATATAGTACTTTATTTAAATTAGTGCTGCTGGGAGTTTTTTTCCGCCGCCTTCTTTCTCTTAGCTCAACATCTAGCCCAAACGGGCACCTAAAGGTAACCGGGAAAAAATGACATTTATTAGCGAATATTTTGTATTCCTAATATGAAATAAAAAAAAATCTTTTTTTTTTTCTTTTCTCAATTATATCATTTATAATATAAAACATTTTGCTATGTGTTTAATGATTTTCAACAACTTTTGTTTTAGTATTTCTATAATCCTTAGTTTTTTTTTAAATCTTTTAAGTATAACATATTTTGATAGCTCCTTAAATTATTTAATGTTTCTTATTAGGAATACAAAATATTGCTTAATTAATGTCATTTTTTCCTGGTCATCGCCTTTAGGTGCCCGTTTGGGCTAGATGTGGAGCTGACAGAAAAAAAATTCGGCGGAAAAAAACTCTCCGCAGCATTTTTTTTAAAAAAGTACATTTATATATTTGACAGACAAACATCACACGAATCTATAAGGTTTCCGTTTTTTGCCATTTGCCTACGGAACCCTAAAAATTGTAACCCTTTAAATATGCATTAAATATTTTTTTTGCACCACCCGTCGAAGACAGAAGTATCACCCCCACCACCTGGACATATGGTAATCGTCAACAGTCCATTTTTCACGTTCGTTTCTACCACGAACATGCAAACTGTGGAATAAGCTTCCCTCTGAGGTATTCACGTTGGGCTACGACATGGGGTTCTTCAAGAAAGGCGTTAATAGAACCCTTGTAACAAAGCTGGCAACGCATAGGCGACTCCTCTGGTGTTGCAAATGTCCATTGGCGACGGTGACCACTCACCATCAGGTGGCCCGTACGCCTGTTAGCTGGTTTTTTACATAAAAATAAATAAATCATGTAGTTTAAAAAACTAAAAAAAACACGCTTTTGTGAAAATACGAACTAAAAAGTAAAAAAATAAGGAGAAAATGTATTTTACTGTAAAAAAAATCGTGGGGTGCATATCTTAAAAACAACCCCACGCGTTTTTACAGTAAAATACATTTTCTTCTTATTTTATTACTTTTTAGTTCGTATTTTCACAAAAGCGTGTTTTTTAGTTTTTTAAACTACATTATTTATTTTTAATTTTTTAGTTGGATTTTTATTCTCATATTATTGCTTTGTCATCGGCCCTTGACCCCTGTGCAAATTTTTAAGTTAATCAGACGCTTATACGTGTTAAAAATATAAAACTTTATACTTGTTTCATTAAGTACCTTAGGCCACGAACTTATCAGCCGCTCCTCGTATATTTTTTTTATCCTGATGATCCTAGTTAGGACTTTAATATAAAGTTATGAGATTATTGTATTGTCATCGGCCCTTGACCCCTGTGTAAATTTTCAAGTTAAGTTTTCACTTACTTCATTTTCACTTACTTCTACACTTACTTCAGTTTCACTTCATTTTCACTTACTTCTAGAAGTAAGTGAAAATGAAGTTAAAAGATTCCGTTACATACATACATACATACAGGTCAAGTTAATAAAAGCGTGTTAAAAATGCAGTATAAGATTTCTCTTTGTTACCTACGCCAAGAATTTGTTTCGGTTTCTCCTTATTCCGTGCACAACCCAGCCGCAATTCGGTGAACGAATTCAAATCAGCGGGTGAGTTTCGTCGAGATTACGTAAGTTCAACTTTGCAACTCTGTTTCAAGTTTTTGATTTATTGTTATTATTTTCAGAATCATTTAGGTGAGCTGACTTTTATGTAAATGTTTTTGTTCTTTAGCATCTACGTGCATCTTTAAATATTTGATATATCATTGGCTGGCTGTAACCCTTTTTTCGTCCCACTGCTGGACACGGGTCTCTCCCCATTATTGGTGAGGCCTAGAGCTTACTCCACCACGCTGCTCCAATGCCGGTTGGTGGAGATGCGGGTTAGTGGCCAACCCGCTGTCGGACGTTTTTAAACCACCCATTAGGCCTCCGGCAAGGTTTAACGACTGTGATATATCGACAACAACCGGGACCGACGGCTTAACGTGCCCTCCGAAGCACGGAAACGCGTATGAATTTTTTTGCCACTAGCGGTCTTCATCTTACACCTGAGCGCGCCCGTTTGGCTTAGTTGCATAGATCATTTGCATTTTACGCTAATTGCCGGGCCATGCGCTCTTCCTTTGATATAATAATATCATATTTATATACAAGCTTTTAATTTATATTGGTGCGTTGTAATCCGGCCTTGGACTACCAAGTCAATTGAGATACTTTTAATGAGCTGTCAAAACGTGACATCCCCATACATTTTGTATGAGAAAATGATAAGTGACGTCACTTCTCATATATAGTCAATTGACTTCATTATTATTGATTTAAGCGGTAATAAAAATCATGTATAAAAAGAATTAACAATTATATTGCTTTCCAAGCGTGATTTAGTGCAACCTTTTTAAGGTAAGGATTTTGAATTTTTTTGTTCACAGTGTCCAAGACCCTATTTTAGTTTGCATAAATTATTTTGTTTACTTGTTAATCATCTTGATTAAATAAAAATTCTTGTATTCTAGTATAATTTTCGAGGTATTAACGACCCTCGTGGAGCAATGATTAACATGCCGGAGTGCCAGGGGTCCCGGGTTCGATTCCCGGCGAAACAGAAATTTCAATGATGAGTTTAAATTTCTATTCTTGGTCTGGGTGTTTGTCTATGTCAGGGTCTTTGTATGTGCCCATGGTACACACAGGGTACTACATCAAGGAAGAATAATAGTTAGGCACTATATAGGTCAACGTATTTTCAAAGCAAAAAATGTTTCAAGAGTAGAACTGTAACAAATATCAATATACACCGATAGGACCTAGTCCGCCTGATCATGGCCTACTCCGGCGATTTCGCTGAAATTTCACCTTTTTTATTGGGGTCAAAATTAAATTTGAAGGATCTTCATCTGTAATTCTCTGCATAGCTTCATTCTTCGGGCGTATAACTAGGTAGTAAGACAGAAAATGTGTTCAAAGTTAGCTACAAAGAGTTAGAATAAAGTTCGAAGCAAACGTTTTTCAGCAGCGAGCAGCGTTGAGCAGCGATGGCCGAGAGGTAAGAGCTGCGGTCTTCAATGCTTGAGATGCTGGATTCAAATCTTAGGCGCGCACCGTGACAAAAAGAAATTTGTAACGTGCGCATTTCATCGTTGCTCCACAGTGATGGAAAATATTGTGATATTTAATTTATTATGTTTTCCATCGGCGTGCATGCCTGAGAGAAAGTCAGCATTTCTCTAAGATATGATGTCTACCAATATCTTTTTTTGTTTTTCAATATCTTCCGGCTCTTCGTGCTTCTATTTGTCAAAATGGCATTGATATAATTTTATTTTTCTCTCACAGTACCATCTTGTTTATCTAATACCTTTAAACGAGCAATTCTTGTATGTACCTATCTAAATATATTTTTTGAATCTCGGAAACGGCTCCAAATATTTTGATAAAATTTAGTACCCTGGTTTCGGGGGTGATAAATCGATCCACAAAATTTTTATTGTTGGAAATTTTTAACTGTATAAAAATATTTTCAATGATAATCAATTTAAATATAAACTGAAAATTACGACTCTTCCTGACATCTATTGGAGAGTATTAATAACATTGTGGCGTAAACGCTGACAAACGGGGGAGCCCACGAGGCTCATTGTGGATTTCCTCAAGCGTCATCACGACCTTGTTCTTTTTATAGGTTGGGTGGTAGGAAGTTTAAAATATTATATTATTTAATATTATTATATTTTATGACGTTTTGCGTTTAACCAGTGGAGAGAGATTTTTATTATTTAAAATTCATGGTTCAACGGTAACGGCGTATTCTAATCTGACTATTTTGACATCCGGAAGTAAGATAAAAAAATATTGTACCTATATAGAAGGTCTTTTTTAATCGTGGCAGTACTCAACAGGAAATGAAATGAAATGAAATATTTAGTTGCATAAAACACGGTACATTTTACGATAAAAATCTTACAATATTGTTCATGCGTGTCTTACCGACCTAGTCGGTGGGCAAATATTTATTAATAAATAAGATAAAGTCATCGTGTCTTTAGTGATAACAGTATATCCTTAATCTATAGGTTAAATCATTAATTTACTTTTTTCTAATTTAAGGATATTAAATGCAATTTCATACCCGAAGGTACATGTAATTTTTTTTAAAATAATAACAATAATAATTTAATAACAATAATATTAGATATTAATAGTAATGATAATATTTGCATGATTGAATAATTGAATAAAAATTTATAATTTAATAGCCAAGCGTTTGAGGTGTCCAGCATGACAATATTCTATAAATTCCTTTGTGGAATAAAAACAGTTCTTAATCAATAATTTAAAAATAAAATCCTTGAACCGATTTAATGTTAGATTTTTTTAACCGAGGTGGCAGCAAATTATAAAGTTTGATGCACATCACAAGGCTGTTTCTCGAATAGCATGCCGTATAAGATAATAGTCTATGCAATTGACCCCGATGCCGATTGGAGAATGTATCATTTTTGGTATCAAATCGATTTTGATTATTTTTGACACATATCAGACTTTCGTAGATGTACATTGATGGCAATGGCAGGAGATTTAGTTTTTTTTAAATATTGGCTTACAGGAGTCCAAAGGTTCCGCACCTTAAATGGCCCTAACACATTTCTTTTGTATAATAAATGCTCTATTGAAGTCAGTTGAATTCCCCCATAAGAGTAATCCGTATCTTAGGACCGAACAAACGTATCCGTGATAAGCCATCAATGCTGTTTTTTATTTGCTACTTTTGAAAGATGGTGTAATGCGTATATGAATTTATTTAGTCTTTGGCATACTATTTCTACATGATTTTTCCAATTTAAATTTGAGTCGATTTCAATGCCAAGAAATTTAGCTATTTTATTTTAGGATGCAAGGTGTACCCTATATCTTAATCTGACGCGCTCGAGTAAATCCGAAAATCCCCTCTTGGGCTCCGCTACCATCCGCCAATCCGACGTTCAAAGAAATGACAACGTCGATTTGAAAGAGCTCTATGAAAATTTCGTTCATTGAATCAAAGCTTCCGTGGTCGAATGGTTGCGTGAGCTGACTGCGGAACTAGAGACCCGGGTTCAAACCTCGATCAAGACCATAATATTGTGTCTATTTTTTATTTTTATGAAATTAACTTTTTTTTTTATTAGGAGCTATTTCAGATGGCTTTGTTAAGTAACACGAAGCAAATGATTGTTTCGTTTTAAACTAAACCAAGAAAATATTTTTTTAGAAAATAAACGATTTAATGTTATCTCATTGTATAAAATCTGGTGCAATAAAGTATTTTTGTATTGTATTGTATTGTATATATCCGAGCAACGCTCGGGCGTCCAGGTACTATTTATTACGAGTAATTTACCTTTAATGGCTATCATTGTTTTGATTTTATTTTTATGGTGTACAATAAATCATTTTTATTTGATAAAATCTGCAAGAATTTTTTGTTTAGCTTTGTGCATAAGATTGTTTTAACTGCTATGCATCCTGTTTATACGATTAATATATTCATTTATTTAAAAGCATTTAGGTACATAATCAAGGCCTTAATTTCAAATAGCATAATTTGTCGCTATTATATTAAGTAATTTAGTGTTTATTTAGACAATAACGCTTTACTTCTGGACTTTTCAAACATTACAATTATAAATAGGACTCTGATTTAGCCGTACATTAAGTAATATATAAGTATAGTCTATTCAGAATTATTTTATTCAAGTACGTTAAACCATATTTATATTCCCCGTTGATTTATTTGAATAAATAATACTTATATATTAATAAACACGACATGTAAAAAGCATTAAGCTTAACTTACATTTTTTAAGCCCTATTATTATTGGGAACTTCATTTATAAATAAGTACCTAATTTCAATTTTAGAAATGTACTAAATAAAACCTTTTTTACATCTCAACCCCAATTTTTAATCTTTTAAACTGATCTCGTGTGCCATGTGCCAGTCCGTTGCCGACATAAGTGATTTCACCTTTTTTCACTTATAGGGTCAAAATTAAATTTGAAGGGACCTTCATCTCCTTCATCAGTAATTCTCTGCATACTTTCCTACTTCGGGCTTATAGGTAGTAGGACTGAAAATGTATTCACGTTGAGCTTCAAAGGGTTAATTAAATACGGACCTTTTTCAATATCTTTCATTTCATTTCTTCGATTGGTATTCATAATATTTTCGCTAGAATTTTTTTAAAGTAATTTAACTCTTCGAGTAGTGTTTTGAAGAAATTTATTTTTATAAATAAAATAAAAGTGGTAGATCCTTATTCTGTAAACAGTGTACACATGGATAAATACATGCAGAACAACATGATAATGATTATAAAAATTAAATGGTTACTTAAAATAATACATTTAATATCGTTTTTAATTTCGTTTCTAAAACGTCAGTACTCTGTCTAAAATACGACTCCGTAACAGTTTTTTCACAATAGTTCGTTTTCATCTACTCTGCTGCATTTTACCGCTTTGTTTAAACTACAACAACTAATTCAATTACTCCGACAGCAGCTTTTCGGTCCGCTAGTTTTTACCATAAAATGGGTATATGGGCATATTATAGGTTAAAACTTTTTAATGGTCTAAACACTCTAGACTACATCACTCCATAAAAGAACTTTAGACCATTAAAATTTTGCTGCAAAACATTTTTTTTTCTACAATAAAACTTTATCTGTTATTTATTTTATCTGTCTATTCAAAAACTTTACTATGGTAAGTGCGCCGAGGAACTTTTAAAAATAATGCTTACGACACCATTTCATGATTATCCCACCAGACGAAGCATAAAGTTCCACCGACACCATCTCGACTCGTGGCGGTCCTCCACAGTCCGCTTTGCACGCTCCTTTTTACCACTGACGTGTCAACCTTCCAGCTGAGGCATTTCCAGTGGACTATGATATGGGGATCTTCAAGGAAACTGTAAAAAAGCTCTACTCTAAGGCTGGCAATGCTCCGGTGGCTCCCTGGGGTTGCCCATGTCCATAGGTACGGATATCGCTTAACACCACGCAGCCCGTCCGCCTTTTTGTTTGGTTCATTTATATAAAAAAACTTGATCATAATGGTATATCCCCTAAAAATTGTCTTAAACTCCTATAAACACAACCTAACTACATTCATTATTATTGAAATCTGATGAACATCAGTTGGTATTTCCAGCTCACCTAAATGCTGAACCATTAATTACTGCAATAAGAATGTTGTGCTTTGACAATAAAAAAAAAACATTCAGCAATCATTCTAAATGGAAAACCAATTTTTTGTCTTAGTTAAAAATGCGATTCCAAACAGTTTTTCCACAATAGTTAGTTTCCGTTTACTCTGCAGCATTTTGGCGTATTGTCTAGACTGCAACAACTAATTCAATTACTCTGACAGCGATGCTTCTGTCCGCCAGTTTTTACCGTAAAGGGGTTTTAAAGCCACTCTTTTATTGCGTTAAAAAAAAGTCAAAATATTTATTTCATATTAGGAATACAAAATATTCGCTTAATGAATGTAATTTGTTTCGGTCATCGCCTTTAGGTGCCCGTTTGGATTACAAAGATGTTGATCTGAGAGAAAAACAGATATTGAAGTTTCGTTAATGTAAGTAATTATCATGTATGTAATAACATAGTCATAAACATAATACTTGACCAACAACTACATAAAGTTAATAATTCTTTTAGCCCCTTATTCAACACCTTGTTTAAGATAGTATGGTTACTTGTCAAAAAAAATTGTATAACCTGATTCATATAATCAAAAATTTACAAACATTTTTGGTGTACTTAGTTCACTTAAATGCTACACCGTTAATTATGAAAATAATACTTTACTTCATTTAATCCATACTAATATTATAAATCTGAAAGTAACTCTGTCCGTCTGTCTGCTGCGCTTTCCCGCTTAAAGTACTGAACCAATTTTAATGAAATTTGTAACATATATAGAGTGAACCTTAGGAAAGGACATAGGATAGCCTACGAGAACATTTAAAACAGGTCCACGCGGGTGAAGACGCTGGCGAAAGGCTAGTTTATAAATTAATTACGTTATGCTTTAACAATTATCAAATTAACTATTATTTTTATTTTCTTATTAGAAAAACATGACGCAGATTACTCAGAATCAATTTATTTTCTTTGTTCGATAGTCGTAAAGGATCAGTATTTTTATCCAAAACACGAATCCGTAACAGTTTTTCCACAATAGTTCGTTTCCGTTTACTTTGCTGCATTTGCCGTATTGTTTAGACTGCAACAACTAATTCAATTACTCGGACAGCGATGTTTCAGTCCGCCAGTTTTTACCGTAAAAGTGTTTTAGTGGAAATTTTGTCTTCGTTGCATTTTGTGTTTTAGTTACTAATTTTTATAGTGAGTAAACCTTATTTTTTAGTTGCTATACGTGAGTTTAAGTGGTTGATGCATCTTTCATGGTCTTCATACACTCCGAAGCAGGTCTAATTCTTACTTTTTTAAAGGACTTCATAAGGTACCCGGCATCATGGGAGAGTTAGATGTGGACTTTGGATGTAGGATTTGACCGCACTAAAACCCCCTCGGTGGCCTGCCTCTGCGCTTGGGGAGGCGGAGAAAGAAGCGGGAGGACTCCAGGATCTCCAGTAGAAAGCACCGGTGTCCTCCACGTGCGGCACCCCAGAACGGGCCCATCTTTAGAAGAGCAGTTGTGCTTTCCTGGCGCCGGCCTTTCCTGGGCTGCTGGCTGGCCGGATCGAGCTCCCACTCTCACCGCCCGCAACTCCGCAAGCCCTCTTTTAGTTGCCTCATACGATCAGGCAGGGGTTAGCTCTATTCATAATCCCGAAGCTACAGGGACTGGGCCTAATTCATTCCTGATGGTCGCCTCTTGTAAGCCTGCCCGGCAACTACACCTTTCCATTGAACCTTCACTGCTTCACCGCAGAATACCGCCGCACCATACCCATGAATGGAATCACGTTACGAGTAAAAGGTCTACCACCTACAAATCTAGTTTTTGGAGCGAAGCTCCTTATCGCGCGTTGCGTAAGGGGGATAGACGGAAAAAATTAAGACGAAAAGTTGTAACGACACTTTTTGCTATGCCGTGCGGCGTGCGCGTGTTTCTCTGTCTGTCTCTCTCTCTCTCTCTCTCTCTCATAGAAAGCAAGCCAGTTATTTTCGTTTCATCTTTTTATTTCGCATTGAACAGTGGTGTGTCGCGACGATTTATTATTCATCAATCATTTTAAATAAAATAACCTTTATTTTAAGTTAAGATAATTTTGTAAAGTTATATCTTTGCTTTTAATCGATAAAAAAATCACAATTATAAAAATATTTACGCGAATAATTATTTTCTTTATAACTTAGAACTTAAAATTAATATTTTTATAATAAGGAACTTCGTTCCTATCTGGTGTCCCACCACACCACAATAATATTTTTTTTAAATCGAATCGATTTTTGTTAATCGATTTCAATATGCGTTAAAATAAAACGATTCAGAGAGTTGAAGTATGTTTAAAAAAACACTAAAGTGAACGAAGTCACAGGCGTATTCAGGTATTTCATAAGCTTCTTATAAAAATCATACTGAGAATATCAAATCTTCAAACAATACCACCTCGCTTTTAATATCTTTCCGTTTCGAGGTCGCAACATCTGCGTATTGCAATATCATTTTCATTTCTCTAAATCGAATATCGAGACCTGAATATCGATAAGTGGTTATAAATTTTGATAACGAAATATTAATTTATTGAGCTTCGATTTAATAATATTCAGAATATATTATCATAATTATATCTCGAAAAGCGAAATTAGCAAAATTTAATTTCTAATTTTGATTTGCGTGACTGTTAGTACTAAAATTTAATAAGTCAGTACTTATTTAAATCGGTTTTACAGCATGAATAATGGATGTACCTACTCAGAATTTCTAAGCAAATTCATCAAAAGTAGTCTAATAATAATTAAGTTTGTCTAAATATGTTTCCATAGAATTATATGAATTTCTTAATACCTTTTTACATTCACCGATATATATTCTAATTATATATGTATATACATAAAACGACGGCAAACTCTGCGTATTCTTTCGGGAATAGTTATTCCTACAATTTAATATGTTTATAACGTGTACTATAGTTAAGGTTACTGTCCTTTATTTTTTGTGTATAATATACATTCTGTTTAGGCAAAAAGAGATCTCCCGCCGGGCGAGGTGGTCATGCCCGGGGAGTGACCGCACTCCAACTGACTTGTTTCGGAGCTTTTACATATATACCTATGTATACAGTCGGACATTTAGAAAACTCCGATAGCGTGATTGAGAATACCCGTAGTGCCATCTCTTGATGAGCCGCGTAAGGTCGCTACACAGTTATACATTCAGAATTATCTACGGTATAGAGAACACATTTCTGCATTAAAAAGCTTCATCTGAGAATATTAACAAACCTTAGAGGGAGAAGGGAGTGGGAGGTTTTTGACAATAGAGCAATGTGTTTTTCAACCAAATAACATTCAACGTGTAGGCTTCTATTTATCTAAATCTCTTAGCACAAATTATTATGCTCTAACAATAACGGTCATTTATTACAGATAACAATCAAACGGCTTTTTATTGTAACGACTTGTATTAATCCCGAGATTTGCTTTACAGAGGTGGAACCTCGAATGTAAGCTTAACATAGATCTGACTGTAGACAATTTCAGGACATAGCTGCATAATAAAAAAAATAGACCAGACTTTGTAACTTTTTGCCAAATCGTTACTGACAAGGTGTGTCGAGGTAATGGTTAAGTGGATTTAAAGTGGGGAAGTGATTGACAAGAAATTATTAAAATTTTGACTTGCTTGTTTTAATGACATAACAATTTACATTTTGTGATTCTTTGAACTTGAATGACTATGTTATCTACCTGCGATTAGATTATATTATTATTTTATGTTAGGTAAGTTAGTCCAGCAATGTAATTTTTTTTTGTGTATAATAGGATCCGCAAACAAGGGCTCTGGTAAAGCCAGAGGAGAAAAAAACAAAAAAAAACGACTCGTATTAATTAGAGGGATACATCACGAAGAAAATATTAACTATCTATATTCCAATTAATGTTTATAAATTTACAATTATCATGTAGTATAATATGTAAGTCCTGGACGACCGAGCGTTGCTCGGATAAAACAATTTATTTTCTTGATTTAATTTCAAACGAAACACTCATTTGCTTATTGTGACTTAACAACGCCATCTGAACAACTCCCAATAAAATAAAACACAAAAAAATAAAAAAACGCAAAATGGTTTTGTTTGAGGTTGGAACCCGAGTCTCCAGTTCGGCAGTCAACCCACGTAACCATTCAAAACTTTATAGAGCTCTTTCAAATCGACATTGTCATATCTTTGAACGACGGAGTGGCAGATGGCGTTTGACGGCGTTCTACGCTACAATATTATTAATACTCTCCAATAGATGTCAGGAAGAGTCGTATTTATCAGTTTATATTTAAGTTTTTTTATCGCGGAAAGTATGTTTTTTATAAATTAAAAATTCTAAAAATAAAACCTAGCTGGATCGATTTATCACCCCCGAAAACAGGGTACTAAATTTCATCAAAATCGTTGGAGCCGTTTAAAAAATACATATAGGTATATACAAGAATTAAATAAATCATAAATAAATATCTTTGGACAATTCACACACCACCATTTGATTCCAAACTAAGCAGAGCTTGTTCTATGGTAGATAATCAGAAAGCTGATAAACATACTTATATAATTATAAATACATACTTAAATAGTTAGATCAACACCCAGACACAGAAAAAATGAGTCATGTTCATCACACAAATATTTGGACGCCAATAAGCAACACCATGTCAACCCACAAGTCAGCCATTTTGAAAAAAACGATGTTAAAGTTTCTGATAACACATTTGCCACTCTAATTTAAACGCTTAGTGATAGGGTTATAATAGTTTACCCACTGATTTTTATTATTGATTGCTCTCATTTGAAATAGCTAAATTACGCAAATATCAAATAATAATGCAATTATTTATCTGTTTTGTTATTGCGAAATCCAGAATCACACTAAATTTGAGTCAATATAGAGTCAAGAAGCTTGAAACGTTTTTGAAAAACTCATAAATTAGGGTACTATTTGTTCTACGTTATGTCAATAGACTTAACATTGTGTTGCTTAATTAGTTACACACCGAATTAAAAAAAGATAAAAAGTCAAACATCAAACTATCTAAGGCACATAGTTTTATTATTTGGCACATTATAGGTACTCTTCGTATGTGATATGTGGACAATAATAATTAGACATATCAAAAATCAGCTGTCCTAAAAAACATTCCCATAAAAAAATATGACATTGTACTAAAGTAGGCACTTCTTTTCCCTTCACGCTTATGTAGTCTTCGTTACAGTTAGTCTTTTTTTACGAACATCTCTATTTTCTTCAGGGAATTTTCTTTTTCTCCCTCTTTTTGGTCTACCTTGGTTTTGCTCATCATCATTAGCGTCATTACCTGAAATAGGTATATAGTCCGGATCACTGCACTCATGTCGTTCACACGCTGGAGGTAAGTTATTTATTGGCTCATGACTAGATGATGTTTGTCCAATGATTGGTGATGCTTCTCTTGTGATTGACAAACCCGATGAATGTGTAATTTTTGGAGATGAAGTACTAAGTTGGGGCGTATCAGAGGCTTGGGTAGTTATTGGAGTCGAAGCTGTGCTATTCTGAGGCAAACTCGATGATTGTTGGCTGCTTGGAGATTCAAAAGTGCACTGAGGCATGGAAAAAGAATTTGCAGGCAATGAAATAATAGTCTGGAGCACGTGTGTAGATTTAATATTCTCAGGAGACGTGTTACTTTGAATTATTTCAGGCTGTGTTATGTTTGTAGCAGATTCAACGAATGATAGTGCGATTCGTGGAAATATTGTTGTTTTCGAACATATCTCCGCATTGTTACATGTTAGAAGTTCTAGAAGCGTTAGTATTTGCTTCAAGCAAAATATCGGATAGTGATACGTTAGCATCTTCAATAGAATTTACATTTACAGTAAGATCCCTGTTATGATCGTAATACGGTAAGCCAGCTGTTATGGAATTAACTGCACTGCATCAAACAACTCTTTGTCATCTATTGGTAGAATCATGTCCACTGTTTTGGTTGTAGAATTGGCATCAGCTGCTTGGCATAATTTAACGAGATGTTTTCCTCTTGACAAGATTCTGAAATAAAAAAGCAATTACTACTTTAAAAACAGTAGGTTAAGAGATATACAGGGTACCCCTGAAAGCTGAAGTCTATTTTTCTTTGCATACGTAAGCATGTGTACTATTGTGTACTTACTGAGTAGCTTTTAATTTATGAACTTTTCAGAAAAAAGTAGCTTTCTGGAGAATGTACCTATCCACCCCTAAATCCAAAATTTTATGTTAAAGTTCCAACTTAGTAGGGTTTCAACGTACAGTCGACAAAATAATAATCTGACCCAAGCCATGCAAAAATGGAGGAGATTTTATGAAAGTGCGTCAGTTCATTATTTTGCCGACTGTAACTGCAATGGATTGCTAAAATAATGTATTATGACCACTCACTGCGTGTAACAGAATATATTTAGCTAGGGTTCAAGCAAGTAGTCGGCCTTAAAAGTTTAACCGGGTTGTACCCACTACTTATCATTAAAAATGGGTAAAAATAAGCGAGTGTGTATCTAAATTTAAAAAAAAGATAATAATTAAGTACCTACCTAACAAGTTTTAAGCCAAACACTGAAAATTGTGATATCAGTCTACCCTTTAGTACAATGAAAATATTTAAATAAAAAAAACTAGAGTTTTTAACTTTAGTACTAATAGGCTTTCAACGATAATCAATTTTGAATTAAGAAAAATGTCTCAAGTCGCTAAACAATGTCAAGTCTTTTGACATTCAATTCAAATGAATGAAGTAAGCCACTATCAATTTTTCAAACAATGTCAAGTCTCTTGACGTTCAATTTTAGTAAATGTGATTGGCTATTACTCATTTTTCAAAACCATGTCAAGTGTTTTTAAAACTGTGTTAGGATCGCGAATATGGTAAAACATTATTTTGAAATAAGGTGTTAAGGGTTATCTATCCACAAAATAGCAATTATACCAACACTTGAATATTGTTGAGGCACAGATCTAGAAAATAATGAATCTTTGAGTGTTGTAATTTATACTTAAAAACAAACATTTAAGCTTTACAGTACTTAGTACACAAAATATTCACTGAAGTCCGAACTATAACGTCAAAAATCTATTTGATTAGTTATCGTATAATAAAGCACTCACCTTGGATACCTCCACTTATTTTCATATCAGTAATCCACATAGTAACTTTTTTTACACCTCTTTCGTCAGGAATCACAATGTGTCGATTAAAAATACGAAGAAACGCAGAGCTGCACTTGAAACTGTCCAAAACGCGCCAACGGTCTGATATAAAGTTAGATTCGCAATAACATGTCAAGTGTCTTAACACGTTTTTTGCTCGAACGATAGGGCCGGTAACGTTACACTTAGTGTCATATGACTTGTGACTGTTTTGCTTAATGATCTATGTCAGATCCAGAGCCCTCAGATTTTTTCAAATAGAGATTTTGTTAAACGAAATATTTTATTGCACATAACACTCTTTTAAAAAACGTTCCTTATCAACAGGAGATTCAAGTTATGTGCTTAGATCTGTTTTCGATTTTTTGTGGGTTAACATGGTATTGCGTATTGGCGTCCATTTGTCCTGGGTAGGAATCGAACAACCACCTTACGCTTCGCAGTCGGCTCATCACCCACTACGCCACGGGGCTGTAAAATTGCTCATCTAAAGGTATTTACTTTAATTTATTACTGAATACACTACTTACACGAGCTTCTGTTATTATGTAGCGAGGACCAAAAAGCAATCAATTGCTTCTTAGACTTTGGCGATTAAAAGTTCGAACACCTACTTGCCTCATCTTTAGAGACAAATTTTCATAAAAGCCTTGTAAGAAGTCTAGACTTGTTAAATTTTGAATTACAAAAACTTTTTATTATTTTGACCTTTACTGAATATTACCTTTAAGCAACTATAAGAGGGCCTTGGCATGTATTTATTATAGTAAAGAAGATATCATTTGCCCGCTACGAGCCTGCGAAGTCACTTTATGGCGCCACACTATACTAAGTAGTAAATTAGAACACGCTTTTACTGTTTGATGTCTTATTAATAGCCTAGCGCCAGCGGCTTCGCCCGCGTGGACCCGTTTAATGGGTCCCCGTAGGATAAAAAATAGTCTATGTGATATTCTACGCTTCAGTGCTATATTAAAATCATAGGCGTTTAGCCAGTTGCTTCAACCGCGTTGACCCTATTACCCGTTTTCACGTAGGAATGACGCATTTTCTCGCGGTAAAAAGTAGCCTATGTTACTCAGGGTGAATGTAGTTTTGTAATAGTGAAAGAATATTTGAAATCGAAACAGCAGTTTTTGAGTTTATTCATTACAAACATACAAAGGTACAAAACTTTTCTCTTTATAATATTAGTATAGATTAGTATAGATGAATCATAGGTTACAGAACATAAAATATTTAATAGAGCCCTAACTAGCTGTACACCACACATAAAAGACATAAATATTTAACTGTATTTGTATCAAAAATTACTTAAACTTTTAAAAAATTTAGCTTAGACTGGGGAAGTTTTACCGCAATAGCTATTACTTCCTTGGCGAAATTCTATAGTTTCGGTAAAAAGGTGCGGCTGCTCGCCATCGCTTCGTGTAAGTACACGAAGCCTTAGCCTAACTAACTAGCAATGTAACTAGCTCAAACTAGCAAGGGAAGACTAATGTTTGTTCCACAAACTCTCCAGAACGTGGGTTCATCTCTCACACATATGACTAACTATAAAATTTTAACACCTTTTTTATGTATCAGGGGGTACCTTCAAAAGGTACCCGACAGCTTGGGAGAGGATACCGGGTTATGTGGGATTTTACCGCACTAAAACACCCTCGGTGGCCTGTCTCTGCGTTTGTGAGGACTCCGGGATCTCCATAGAAACGCACCAGTGTCCTCCACGCGCGGCGCCCCAGAACGGGCCCATCTTCGGGAGAGCAGGTGTTCTCTCCTGCACCTTCAGGTGTCCACGGCGGTATGCGGCCACGCATACACCATCGTTTCTCCCGGGGCTACTAGCTGGACGGGTCTAGCTCCTACTCTCACCGTCCACATCCCCGGAAGCCCCCTTTTAGTCGCCTCTTACGATCAGGCAGGGGATACCGTAGCTCTACTCTTAATCCCAAAGCTACAGGGATAACTATATATTCAATGTTTTCTCTGCCTTAATATTTTATCTGATCATACTCGAGTTGTAAGATGAATGTCATGTAGGCACTTTTATCGATTATAATAACATAATTATTAGTTATAATAATAATATAATAATTGGATATAATAATAGAAATGCTACAGAGATACTCATAATTTTTTGTGTCTACCAATCCGCATTTCGTCAGCAACAGTAGAATATGGATAAATACCAATACCCGCATAACTATTTAATAGTTATGCAGGTACTGGGAACTTGGTACCTTCACATCGAAGATCGGTATCTTAACTACACAGCTATCGCTATCGCTGCTCACTTTTACATATTTAAGTACATCATATTGTTTCAAATAAATACAAAGACGAAGTATAAACAAAATCGTCATTTAAAACTTTTCTCTTATAAGTCCTAACTTTAGATTGCTCATTAAGATAATGGTAAAAGTTTTGAAGCTTACGAATACCGTAAAATGTTAATGTGTAAATAATTTTCGGTACTTGATACCCAAAATTCATTTTCTAAATTGTAAAGCAGTACCAATTTCATTGGATACTAGCTTTGCCCCGCGGTTTCACCCGCGTTAGAAAGGATCATTAGCATGAAGAGAATATACTCCGCAGATTTCATGTGTCCCAATTGAAACCCATACTTTTATTTTTATTATCTTTGGCTACGCAGATCATTTTTAATGAACCCTATATACCAATATTCACTGACCCCACATTAGGCGTGCGCGTTCCTCAAGCGCGTGCGCGCTGCATAAGCGTCCCGCGTTGCCGCCGTGTGACGTGTGCGCAGAGAGTGCGCGGCGCGCACGCGCTCTCGCTCTGTTTCGCTCAGTCACAGGGCGGATATCAAATAATCATAAAAATGCTTTTCACTTTTTTATATGTCTGCAATGCCAAATATAGTAATGACTCTCTTGTGAATAAGAAGACCATAATGTATCTTGCTAAAGACGATTAGTCTTTTTATTACGTGTCTTATTTGTTTTTAGTAGCAAATAGTAGTGTTTTCTCGTCAGAATCCATTTTGACGCGACGCTAGCTAACACGACACTGTCCAAATTGTGACTGACTTGACTGAAGGGGGTTAAACGCCAAGGCAAGCGCCGCGTGCGCGCCGCGCGCTCGTTGCACACACGTCACACGGCGGCAACATGCGATGTTTATGCAGCGCGCACGCGGCGCTCGCATCGCTCACACGCTCGAGGAACACGCACGCCTAATGTGGGATCAGCCTAAGGCAAAAAATGAGAAGATTTCCGTACATATTTTTACCCCTATGTCAATATCCCTTTAGGGGTCTTTATGTCCATTTCACACACACAAATAATTTTTAATTGTAATCGATTTTTGCTTTTTACATAATATATGTAGGTAACCAACAATTATTGGTTTTTTCAGTGAACCATTAGCTTAGTGTTACTTAAATACTCAATCTACTGAAGAAACTCCCAATTTAAATAGTATTACATATAATGGCTTACAGGTGTCTGGAAGACTCAGATTATATAAAATCTGAATCTCGGGAAAGGCTTCTACGATTTTCATGAAATTTAGTATATCCATATCGTTTCATTAGCGATTATCAACTTATCTGTTACCTGCTGCTGCTCTTGTGTGCGTGTCTTCGTGTAACGTGGAAAGCAAAATTACGCGGGGTACACAGCTTAATAAAAATCGCCTCCCCTGACTAATAATCTAAAATCTTCCCCCCCCCCCTCCTTAACTTAGAGTTCCCCTCCCCCCTCCCCCTAATCAAGAACCTGGTACGTCACTACACCGCTTCTGCAACTTACTGTACCTTTGATCTAAGTATTGAGTTTTCCTTTATAGCTCCTTTCTGGGCTTATTTCAATTTATTTAGTGTTTCATACGTTCAAAGTATTATATTTTTTTATGTTTCTCTAGAAAATAGTACTTCAACAAATAAGAATCTTCGACCTACTATCTAATTCATTTCACAAATTAGTAAAAATAAAAGCATTAGTAGAAAGAATTGCTTCAAATTATATTAGTGCCGAGAACAGGATTCGAGGGATTTGAAATAAAACCAGCGAATCTGCGGAATTTCGCAAGTGCTTAGTGCAGGGAGGCAATGTTCTGATAAGACGGGATTGATCCCATGCCCCAATCCCGTATTGGCGAAGAATTCTCTCTTTTCGCACGATTGTTGTTATGTGGAAATTTTCTCTGCATTTCAGGTTTAGTAAAGCTGTGTTTTACTAAGCGTTGATAAGCAGAGATTAGAAGTTCTATTCGTTCAATGTACGTGGAACCTTCATGACTTACTTACATTTTGTTGAAATACTACAATTGTCTAAAGTAATAATAATAGGTATGTGTTTTTAGTAAGTTAAATACTCGTAAGTTCATATTGAAATTTCGTAAATAAAGAACAAACGATAATGATACTTATGATATTTATATAGAAGTGAAAGGGAATTTCTTATATAAATACTATCTTTTATACAACCATTATTATTTTAAACTTTAAATAATACAAGTTGTTTTAATAATTACGGCTATAAATAAAATTGAAAAGACACAAAACTAAAGACAAGCCTTGTTTACTTTGACTTAAAAAATAATACAAAATTAGTTACAGATCCGGGATTTTATGTACGTAGTTACTTAATAAATATATTCTAACTTTAAAAGAGAAATCATTAAATATGTTTTTATTCACTTGTTTATTTATCTAATCGGTTCAAATCGTCGGCTTTGTGTATCCATTTGACTGCATTTGGTGCACTTAAAGAAAAACGGAAGCGAAAAAAATCTACATTGGTGAACATTTAAAAATGATTAATAAACTAACACATAATAATAATAATAATAAACTACAAATAAAATAACCTCAATTGTTTAAAATTCCAATTTGTTTTATACGTAGGGTGAATCATTTGTCTTATAAACGAAACGAAAACCTTTGGGCATTGCTACAAAAATCACACCCTATTCACGTAATCCCAAGAGAGTGGGATCGGCGTGTGAAGTGAAGTGAATTTCACGTATCATCGAATTCGGGCTCTCCAATCCCGGACGCAGGCGTGGGATCAATCTCGAATCAGAGCAGGCATAGCCAGCTATTCGTTTTATTCTGAATCACTAAGGCTTATAATCGAAATGAATGATAAACCTCTCAGTATATCCTACAAAATTTTACATTAGTGTTCATACAAATCTACAAATAATTTTTAGTTTGAGTGAATTTTAAGGGGACGGGTTCCATCCCAATGCGAAATCACAAGGGTTGAAACCATTATCTAATTTCCATGCTAGCTGGCATATACATAATATGTTAAAATCAAATATTCTGGTTATATGTCAGTACTTATTTGCCGTATTTCAGTGCGAAAAACCCGTAACAAACTGTATTGAAACCGGACAAGTGACATATGAAAACGAGATCTTAATACTTGGTATTTTCTATTAGATGTAGTTGAAATCTTATTTCATTTATGTACCAAACCATATCTTCAAAAACCGAATTCTATTCACGTTATCTCGGGATCGGAGCGAGAAGTGGAGTAATTTCACGTATCATCGCTTTTGGGCTCGCCAATTCCGGATGCGGCCCCGGGATCAATCTCGCATTATCTGAACATCCACGGCTACCAGTTCCTGGTTTTGTTCTAATTCTTAGGTTTCCTTCTGAAATGAATAAGGCACTAAATTATTTATTACCCGTATCTATCGAGATATCTGGAAAATACTTGTTTTATACTGATAAAGATATAAGATAAGATAAACAATAAGGTCGTGAACATACCACGACCCTTATGGTACAATGGTTACGATGTCGGCAGGATTCACAGAAAATCATTTTTTTCTGTGAAACTTGCCAAAAATATAATTTCGTGATATTAATTAGTCTGTATCTCCTTTTTTCTCGTTGTCTCTTTTCAACTGGTTCCTTGCAGTCTTAACAGAAAAGCAGGTCGTTTGTGTTAACATCAAAATACTGTTATAAACAAAAAAAAAGTTAGTACTTACAAAATTGGTTAAAATAAAATTTTATACAAATTTTCAGGAATCCTACCTATAAAAATTATCAAATCATTTATTTTATTCAATTATGGAATCAAAAAATATTCGCTTCACAATCGACATTATTTTCTCAGTCGCTTTGCTAGAAGTCAGAAAATATATCAAAGTTTGTGAATATCTTTAAAAATTCTAAATTATTATTATACTTGAAAAAAAAAGAATATCTACACAAATAGTAGACACATTAATTCTAAGAAGATAAGTTTGAAAAACTTAAGCACCTACTACGTATTTGAAAAACAGAATTCATAATTTTAACACAAGATAGAAACAATTGTGAACTATCTACTAGAATTATTTAAAAACATATTTTTGAAAATCTAATTTCCGTTATCTATTCATTGTTTTTTTTTAAATATATTTCCATAAAAAGTAGTGTCGACCATTTAGCACAACTTACTAAAACAAAACAAAAAAACCGGATTTTTAAAATAAATAAAAAAATAATAAATATTATTTTTAAATTTATTAATTATGCCATTATTAATTTATTTATTTATTTATCAACACACATCATTAAGTAAACCTTACAGACTAACTAGCGTTTTCTTAGTTCTATTTTGCACATATAAACAAATATTGCCAACTGTATTGAAAAAATCTGGTGGTGACAAATAAAATACGTCCAAATTTGGATTCAAGGATAGTGCACTGTCACTGCAGATTAAGCAATGTCAATGCCCGAACTAGTGGTGACTGTCGCATCAATACTAATTTGCAGCAGGGAACTGAAAATAGTTCGTGTCGCCTCGCACGAATGTACCTATCAAGAACGCTTAACGATACCATAGATAGTACCGAAGGATAAAACAACTACTCTTTTAATCAAATTGTAGGTGGTAGAACTATTATCGTTCGCCCAGGGCAGTACCACCGCTGCATCCACTTCTGCCGTGAACCAATTCTATTGTGTTTCGGTGGAAAGGTGCAGTTGCCGGCAACACTTACATGAGGCGACCACCAGCCTCCGGATTAGCAGCGCAACTGCATACGACCTCAGACAAGGCTTACCTATGCTTGTTTGAGGTTGTATGTAGATGTCCATGGGCTGCAGCGACCACTTAACACCACGTGGCCTGCATGTTCGTCTGCTACTCCATTCAAATAAAAAAAAGATTAAGTGGATATCCCACATAAAATCCATACTGCTTAAAATACATCCATCTCAAAAATTTATTTTGGAGTTTCTCCAGCATAAGTTTGTACTTCTTTTCATGGACTCCAGATAATTGCACTGCTTTCCAATGTTCTTGTTACAAAACCATTAAAAAATATAATATATTCATCACGTTTGAGCTTTTAAGTTCATTCACTTGCCTCAAAACAAATCGTGATTTGTAGGCTTTGGTTGATATCGTGGCAATATGTTCAGAAAAAATGAGGTTGCAATACATGAGGATACCTAGATGCACCACGATATCCGATACCCAGTCGATAGGCGCACACAAAGGATTTGTGAGCAAGTATAATAGTATATTTCATTACAAGTGCGGAAAGGCAAAGGAAGGTTGAGAGTCGGAACTCCTTCCAATGACGGTTCCGCACGTGTACTGAACAACTATTTTTAATACAGTAGCGAAAAAATGAAGCAATTTAATAAAATAATAAAATCACAATAAACTCAACTAACTAATCATCTAAACTCGCACAGAACATTTTTGAAAAATGGCGCCAACCGTAAAAGAATACCTATATGCAGAGTTTTTTTTTTGTTTTCTTCACCCATTCTAGGTAGGCAAAGGGAACTATGCCCATACAGCCAAGTCTTCAGTAGAATTTTTTTATTGATATGAAATGAACATGTTAATGAGATGAAATGAAATGAAACCTAACCTAACTCATTGAATCAAATCATGAAATCAGATATTGAAACAAATTAGTAGCTTCTTTTTAGAAATATTTGCATGAATCATAAATACTTCTAAAACTTCGTGGTTGTTTTTTTATAGACATTATTTTGACAGTTGGGAAAGAAAATGCACGAGTTCGGAAAAGATAAAGAAAAAGCACGAGTGTGTAATAGCCCACTTCCCGAACGCTTTACGTCCCTGCAATACGCCACTTTTTGAGCAACTGTATTAAAATATATTACAGAATAAAAACATTAAACGAGAATCACTTTTGACGTTTCTTCAACATTCATATATTACATTCAGGAAGCACGTGAACCCCTCACGATTATGAAATTACTCACAATATAAACGGCAGCTCTCCATCAGATCAGGAAGCGGGCAATGCTAGGGAGAGGCAATTATACGCAAGGGTGGCTTACAAGAGCGGATTTATTCGGCTTTATCACGATTTCTTATGGCGGGTGCAAGTTAAACGTAAAAGCTGCATAAAAAACGTATGGGCGACTGTTCAGAATGAGAAATGACGTGGCTGTTTTGAAAGCTTTGATTAACCGTGACGACCCGTGTGGCGCAATGGTTACCATACCTGACTACCGATCGGAGGGTCCCGGGTTCGATTCCCGGCGAAGCAGAAATTTTAATGATGAGTTTAAAATTTCTGTTCCCGGTCCGGGTGTTTGTGTTTATGTCTTGGTGGTGTCCATGGCACCCACGACACAAGGTATATCTACCCTATTGTGGGGCTATGAAAAGCGTTATCTATTTAACCTTTAAGTTATAAAATAATGGACACTTCCATGAGAAACGTCAAAATTGATTCTCGTTGAATGTACCTTCTATTCTTCTTCAACCTTCCGTATATTCTTTTGCTGAATAGACTTCTACACGATCTTATTTAAAAGAGCTTCTCTTCACCTCTTCAAAATATAAATACCTTTTATGTAAACGATTACTATTTTTATACATCGCTGAGAATATGATGCATATTTTATGTTGATGATCGCCTTGCGTCGCTTCGCATCGCCTGGAATAATTCCATTACTCAATGATTTAAGTCTATTTAACGAATGAATGAAAAAAATTGCTTAGGTGACGACCCGTGTGGCGCAATGGTTACCATACCGTACTGCCGATCGGAGGGTCCCGGGTTCGATTCCCAGCGAAGCAGAAATTTGAATGATGAGTTTAAATAAAAATTCTGTTATCGGTCTGGATGTTTGTGTTTCTATCTTTGTGTGTGTGCATGGTATCCACGACACAGGGTATATGTACTCTACTGTGGGGCTATGAGTGTGAAGCGTTATTTTTTTTAGATGCCGTGTCCTCTATGAATGAATATATTTTACTGTCTGTTTTTATTTTACTGTCATTGTGTCTTAAGGAACTTCATTATGATTGTAAAATTACTCGCAATATAATAATATGTAAACGACAGCTCTCCATCAGCTCAGGAAGCGGGCAATGCCAGGGAGAGTCAACTATACACAAAGGTGGCTTGCAAAAGCGGATTGATTCAGCTTTATAACGATTTCTTCTATAATATATAGTTACAAGCCTTCCGCCAGCGGCTTCACCTGCGTGGACCCGTTTAATGGGTCCCCGTAGGATAAAAAATTGCCTATGTGCTATTCCAGGCTTCATTGCTATATTAAAATCATAGGCGTTTAGCCAGTTGCTTCAACCGCGTTGACCCTATTACCCGTTTTCACGTAGAAATGAAGCATTTTCTCGCGGTAAAAGGTAGCATATGTTACTCAGGGTGAATTTAGCTTTATAATGGTGAAATAATTTTTGAAATCGGAACAATAGTTTTTGAGTTTATTCATTACAAACATACAAGAATAAAAAATAAAACAAATCTTTCATCTTTATAATATTAGTATAGATAAGCTTAATCTTTAAAACCGCTTGAGCTCTTCAGTCTCAGTCTCGTCAGTCAACTTTGCGCGAGGCCCTGCGACTGGCGAATGACGAAAGCGATCTACGCAGATTCTCGTTTCCGTGCTTTCGAGAGCATGTTAAGCTGCCGGTCCCGGTTGTTGTTTGGAGGTTAAAGTCGTAAAATCTTGTCGGAGGCCTTATAGGCGGTTTACAAACATCCGCCTGCGTTTCCACCAACCCGCAGTGGAATAATGTTCATACAAACTGATTATAATGCCCGAAATCCATAAGATATTACATTCAGGCAGAAAGTAAAATCATCAGCATGGAATTACTGGTAATATAAACGGGAGAATCAAATTTCGTCCAAATTAAATCTCGTTCCGTTTAACGGACATATTCGTAAAATAATATTTTTACAGAAATGAAACAAACAAACACGTAATTTCAGATCAAATAAAAAATATTCCATTTTTTACGAATATTTAGATATTTACCTAAATATCTAAATACGAGTATTCAATCCAAATATTTAGCACAACGTCAAAGAAAATCAAGTGTTTTTACCAAAAGAGATTTGGATAAACATCAAATGGCTGTAAAATAAATCTCCGATATTATATAAGACATTTATATCTGTTGATTTTAGTAGCTATTACTTTGAAGGAAGATTTTATTGTACATTAGATGAAACGACCATTTAACGTCAGAGTATCAATGCATAACACATCAAAGAAAACTAGAGCTTTCTTTGATGTGTTATGCAGAGTTTAGATATTTTTTTTGTATCGCGGGGGAAACCTTCAAAAGGCACCCGGCGCCTTGGGAGAGGATACCGGGTTATGTGGGATTTGACCGCACTAAAACCCCCTTATTGACTGCATCTGCGCTTGGGGAGGACTCAATGGGCCCATCTTCGGGAAAGCAGATGTGCTCGCACCACCGCCCTTCCCGGGGGGAACTTAAATACCTATGAGCTACATTGAAAAGGGACCTATTTTTGTCTTCAAGATTTATTTTAGCCTCTTAGAGGTTGGCATTGCGGCTAGCGTACAATGCTAACTATGCAGCTAAGCCAAAAGGTGATGATGGTCGGAAGTGTAATGGAGGACCGTTAGTGACAAAAACTTCATGCCTCTTTTCGAGCTTCACAGGGCACGTTAAACCATCGGTCCCGATTGTTATAAATAAATAACAAACGTTTAACCTAAAATGAGACCTTATGGGTTGTTTGAAAACATCAGGTTGATCACTAACTCACATCTCTAATGAAATGAAATTAAATGAAAAACGTTTATTGATGACTGTTTACAAATAATTTAGGTGTTTGCATCTAACAATAGTATTTAAACAGTCTACCTTATTCAGGCATCCAATAATCACTAAATTAAACTACAGATATTTATTTACTAAATTAATTACAATTATAACATAATTTAAATTTTAAATTTTAAGTTTTCTTTAAAGTTTTAAGAATCCGTAAAATTAAATTTCAACGGATCTTCGGCTTTAATGCCTACCCGCCGCTGGGTCAATGAGAGAAAAAAAGCCGGAGGAAAAAAAAACTCTCAGGCATTGCTACATTTATATTTTATCGCGGAAAAGCTTCCCAAACCTTTGTACTTTTATTCAATAGATGGCTTCATAAGGTTTGGGCTAATGAGCAGCGTGGTGGAGTAAGCTCCAGACCAAACAAGTTTCTTGATATTCCTATTAAAGAACCTTATACACTTAGTTTCTCTATGCATAAATAAATAAATAACGCTTCACACTCATAGCCCCACAGTAGGGTGGATATACCCTGTGTCGTGGGTACCATGGACACATACAAAGACAGAAACACAAACACCCAGACCGAGAACAGAAATTTAAACTCATCATTTAAATTTCTGTTTCGCCGGCAATCGAACCCGGGACCCTCCGATTGGCAGTCCGGAATGAACCAATGCGCCGACGGATCGTCAATCAAGTTTCTTTATATTCTTATTAAAGAACCTTATACACTTAGTTTCTCTATGAATCCGCTTAACCCACCCTAGAGAAAATTTCTCCTTTACGGTTGTCGACGTACATCGAAAAGCAGATGTAGCAAAAATTTCATACAAGCTTTAGTAATTTAGGCTCTGCGATCAATGATGCAATAAAGTGAAACGTTATAGCCGCTCTAAAAATGTCTTCATAAAATTCTACATGATACGTTTGCCCTATAGCTGTCTCTTTCACGTTTCTCAATTAATGAATCATGTTGTCTTACTTTTCTAGTCGAACAGAGCGCTTTGGCCGTGGAAGGGAATTTCATACACATAACTAGTATGTTAGCTGTGCCCCGCGGTTTTATCTACAGTTGAAAAGATGATTGGTTTGAAGTGAATATTAACTGTAAATTTCATAAGACCCAATTGTTTTCAGCGTTTTTTGTCCCACTGCTGAGCACAAGTCTCTTCTCACAAGTCAGAGGGATTTTGCGATAGGAACCAATATTAGGTATTTATGAAAAAAAGCGGCTAAGTGCTAGTCGGAGTCGCTGTCCAAGGATTCCGTAAAATATGTTTAATACGGGGAGGGTTACGCAAAATATGTTTGTATAAAAATTAATAAAAAAACTTAACAAATTCAAGAGAGAGAGAGAGAGAGAGAGACACGATAAATTTATAAATGTACTTATAAGTTTTTTTTTATTTATTTCTTTATTATACTAAATTAAAATAGTTGTAGGTATTATTTATGTTCTCTTTGTTACGAATATACTAATGTACGTAGTTGGAAAACTGTAATTAGTTATACCTACCAGTGTTCTTGAATAAATCATTATTGAATTATATTGAATACAATATGATGTAACTAAAAATTTACGGTTTTTGCAATTTTTCCTTTATTTGTGATAAAGGACGTTGCTTCGTACCAAATTTCAATATTCTGAGTTCACGGTATCCCGTAGGTTTTGATTCCCTTGGCAGTGTCGAAAATTATGGGCAATTTGCGACATAAACGGCTGTATATTTTGATTGCGCTGGTTTAAAAGTTTGATTTTTCTACAGCAAGGGACATTAGACCTGAGTATTTGATATACATTCCAGCTTGATACCTCCACGCGTTCCTGAGAGAAAAGGTATTGACCGACACACAAACGGACAACAAAGTGATCATATAAGTGTTCCGTTTTTTCCTATCGAGGTACCTACAGATCCCTAAAATTGTAGAACTTTCATAGAAACTTGCAAGAGCTCTTAGATCTCCTTAATCCAGCCCTAACACAAAATCCGCTTTAAGCGGATTTCTACTAACTAGGTATAAACAACATCACTGCCATATTTTCCTCTACGTCAAGGGGTTTTCGATATTTTGTTTATGTAAGTAAGTATATTATACTTAGATTATAAGCTGTACCCACTGATGTTTAAGTTCAAATGACAATATTAAAATTTGTTATAATGAACGGCAAAATATGACGAGTTGCGTGGCGCATTGGTTACCATGCTGGACTGCCAATCGAGGGGTCACGTGTTTGATTCCCGGCGAAATAGAAATTTGAATGATAAGTTTAACCTTCTGTTCTCGATCTGGGTATTAGTGTTCCTGTCTTTGAATGTGTCCATGGTACCCACGACACAGGGTATTAATTACCTTATGTGGGGCTATGAGTGTGTAACTTTTATTTTATGAACGTGTCAGATAGGTAAAACATGTTCCTTACTTATATGTATATATATACAATTGTTACCATGCCGGACTGCCAATCGAAGGGTCCCGGGTTCGATTCCCGGCGAAATAGAAATTTGAATGATAAGTTTAACCATCTGTTCTCGATCTGGGTATTAGTGTTCCTGTCTTTGTATGTGTCCATGGTACCCACGACACAGGACATGATTTACCTTACTGCTATGAATGTGTATCGTTTATTTAATGAACGTGTCAAATAGGTAAAACATGTTTCTTACTTATATGTATATATACATATGTAGCACATTCTAAGTATAAGGTATGTAGGATGGCACGAAAATTTATTTAGTCGATACAAATATTGATCAACGTCAAACGTCAAAACGTTTCAAGTATTTACCCAAAAAGATTTGAGCAAACATCAAAATGATACCGAAAGCGCTTAACGGGGCTCAACAAATAAATGATTTATTTGAAAGAAATACTCATTTCGTATTTCCTTTGATCTGCGTTTGACCTGTGTGTGCACATATAATAATAATATGTTATTATGTTATTCAAATATGTGCGCTTGCTGAAAGTATACATTGATTGATTCCATGTAATCATTAGCCAATGTTATGTATGATACAAGCTTGCTCATAATCTTGCAAATTTTTGCAATCGTTACAGAAAAAAAAATCTATCTGCAATCTCTTTTAAGAGTGGAAAAAATTATTCTTCGGAGGAGCATAAAAATATTCGAACTTTCTAAATATAGTACCAACTTTCTTTCTTATTTTTTTTTATTACCTTTACTTTCTGACAATGACTTTATTTTATTACATATTTGTTTGTCTTTATCTTAAATTCTACCACCAACGGAAACACGACACAGCGAATTCTAGTGTAAGGCTATTGGTGTTAAATGAAAGTAATTTATTTAATTTTATTATAATTATTTTTTTATTTTTTTATTTAATAATATTTTAATGGTAACTTAATATTACTTAATAAATTGGATAGTTAGATTATAGACAGTAATTTTATTTCTTTTGACAATATTTGCATACCTTACTAAGGTAAATATGGCGGACTATTAAATGTATAAAACAACTTTTGTAATACCAAAATTTGCGCAAATAAATCATTTTGTCTTTGGCTCTTCAAATTAAGTAATACACTAAGCGTTAAAATAATTCGAAGGATAATTGGGTAAAATAATCACTAAGTACTGACTGTCAGGCGTAGAGTAACTAGAGTGCCTTAATCCTTGACGTAAATCTAATGATACGAGTATGTAGTAGCGCAAATTATAGTTCAAGTAAATCCTATTACTTGATTTTGCTCTTTTCCTAAATTACTGTAAGTATTATCTTTGTTAAGTGATTGCTACAGCCTTTGGGCATGTACACAAAAGTCCCTGTTGAAATCCCCTACCTGATCGTAAGAGGCGACTAAAAGGGGGCTTTCGAGGTTGTGGGCGGTGAGAGTGGGAGCTCGATCCGTCCAGCCAGCAGCCCCGGGAAGGACGGCGGTATGTGCGTGGCCGCATGCCGTCTTAAGTATCGGAAAGTGCAGGAGAGCACATCTGCTCTCCCGAAGATGGGCCGATCAGTCGAGCCTGGAGGACACCGGTGCGTTCCACTGGAAATCCCGAAGTCCTGCTCAGCTGCTACAATTTTTTTGTATTTCAAAATATTGTTGAATATACAATGAGCTCCTGTTCTATGATTTACCTACCCCTATTAGTCGATATTTAAGTTACGAGTAAGTGCTATCGGGTATGACGACTTTATTGTTTTAGGGTTTTTTCATTTTCAAATTACACATAAACGCAGTCGGGTTTTTTAGTTGTTTAAATTACCGTTTTTTATTCTGATACATCCAGTGTCACTTTCACATTAAATACGAATCTAACGACACCTCTCAAGCTAAAATCCATCAAGCTGTTCAGGCTGCAGAGCGTGCCAAACAATTATACATACATACATACATTGGATATACATACACAGTCGGGGAAAAACATAACCCTCCATCTAGCGCAGTTGGGTAAAAATATAACCCCTTCATCTGGCGCAGTCTGGTAAAAATGCACTATTTTATTTTTTATTAATTCTCATACAATCTGCTTTGCCTTAAAAAAAATACAATTTCGGAAGAGTCTAACTAGACCCCATAACACAGGGAATCCTAGTATGGGGCATAGAGCACATTTATGTTACTATTTATACTATTATGTAATAAATTTGAATAAATAAAAAGAAATTGAAATCTTTTATATCGTATTAATATATTTTTAAATGTAAAAGTAGTAAGCAATTTTGGTAACAGTAAAGTTAAATTACCCCCAAACGCTGCATCTGTACCGCATAAAGTTTCCATCTATGAGTTTCCGAGTCCAATGAAAACTTGTTTAAAAATCGTTTTACGCGACTAGGTACGTAACGTGGATTGCTGCGGCCGTTTTCCAAAGCGTTTGGTTTTACTTAACTGTATATTGAAGTACAAAATGAACTTGCTGTTTTCAGACCTTTAATAAAGTACAAATAAATACGAAAATATAAAATTACTAGCGGCTGCCCGCGACTTCGTCCGCGTGGACTTTAGTATTAGCCATAGTATGATGTTATATAGCCTAAAGCCTTCCCCGATAAATGGACTATCCAACCATCATACATTATGTATGTGTAACTTTAGCGGTTTTGGCAGCGCACGCCAGAATAGCGGGCAGATGGTAGATTTTTTTCTACTTACTTGACACTTATCGTTATATTTTGGACAATTCGCACAGTATCTTTATAAATTGTAGCCTTAGTGTTATTTTGATGTTTTAGCTATATTATTGTAATGTTTCATTAAAATCCATTCAGTAGTTTTTACATGAAAGAGTAACAAACATCCGTACTTACAAACTTTCGCGTTTATAATATTAGTAAGATTATTTTAACGAATTCACTCGTTATAATAAGAGTAAGCTGAATCCCACCAAAAACATTTTTATGTAAAATTTTGTCAAGACGAGTGCATCTGACAAAAATGTAATTATGGGATCTACACTCCCTTTTTCAAGTTTTATCCACTCTAAATTATAGTCACGTGTAGTTTCTCCGTTTCACTACCATTATAAAGGCGTTGGTTACTTTTATGTTACTGTGCAAATATATAGTTTCTAAAGTGCCTTTCTAACGAAACACATAAGTCAAAAACTTTGACTAAGATGTGAAGTTAATTAAGTTAGCGCTGGTAGATCCAAGAATGCGTGGATATCCTTTATTTTTTTAGGAAAAACCCAAAAATTATAACCATCTAGTATATTTGAAACCAAAGATTTAAAAAAAAGAAGCACGTCGAGCAATGGTACATAAAGCCTTGCGCTTCGCTTGGCTCGTCTTGGCGGAGGAACTTCTGTGGCCCTAGATTATAATAAACCACTTCTTTTTAGGGTTGTGTACCTTGAAAGATAAACCAGAACACTTATAGGATCACTTGGTTGACCGTCCGTCTGTCTGTCTGTCAAGACCATTTTTCTCAGGAACGCCTAGACGCATACCTAGGTATCAAGTTGGAATATATATCAAATACTCAATCTACTGTCCCTTAGAGCTGTGAAAAAATCAAACTTCTAAGCCAGCGCAATCAAAAGATAGTCGTTTATGCCGCAAATTTTCGATAGTCCCAAAGGAATTAAAACCTACAGGATACTTCCCATGAACTCAAAATCTTAGAATTTGGTACAAAGCAACGTCTTATAGCACAGATAAAGAAAAAATTGCGAAGGCCGTCAATTTTTTGTTACAACGTATATTAAAAATATTTTACGGAACCCTCGGTACGCGAGTCCGACTCGCACTTGGCCGATTTTTTTCACATTCACATCCACATTTCTGAAATCAGTTTGGTTGCAACCCTTTTTGAGTCCCACTGCTGGGCACGGGTCTCTTCCCCTTAGTGGGGAGGCCTGGAGCTTACTCCACCACGATGCTCCAATGCGGGTTGGTGGAGATGCGAGTTAGTGGCCAACCCGCTGTCGGATGTTTTCAAACCGCCTATAAGGCCTCCGATAAGGTTTAACGACTGTTATCTATCGACAAAAGCCGGGACTGACGGCTTAACGTGCCCTCCGAAGCACGGAAACGCGCATGAAATCTTTTGCCACTAGCGGTACTCATCTCACACCTGACCGTGCCCGTTTGGCTTAGTTGCATAGATCGTTTGCGTTCTATGCTAACCGCCGGGCCTAGCGCGCTTCACGCGATTATAAATACGTTTTCAAAATCGTACGCCAATAAACTATAAGACCAAACAGGTTCTCACGTAATAAAATTAAACTGCCCTGAAACGCTGCACTGTACAACAAAAACTTTGCATCCACATAAACTTCGAGTCCAATCTAAACTTATTTAAAAATCGAGTTGCGGGATTTCGGGAAACTGCAGCCCCAATAATTAGGAGAGACCCGTCCCCAGCAGTGGGACGCAATAAGGGTTGCAGTCACCCGTACTTTGGGTGGCACGTTGAGCCTCCGATTCCACTTATTGTCCACAGGTATTGATAATATTGCTAAGATTTCTCCATGTTATTATTATATTTTAACGTACTATGACTATTACAGAACACAACCGAAACTTTTTTTTTGGAAATAATCCATAATCCATAATAATATTCTAAATGCGAAAGTAAATCTGTCTGTCTGTTACGCTTTCCCGCTTAAACTACAGAACCAATTTTAATGAAATTTGGAACGCAGATAGAGTGGACCTTGGGAAAGGATATAGGATAGTTTTTATCCTATGGAAACCTATAGAACGGTACCACGCGGGCATGCAAGGGTGCTAGTGGCTGGCTACTCAAGCAAATACTCAAAGCAAGTGATCAATCTAGAACGCAATGAAATACGTCCACTTGTAAGAATTCTTACTGGTCACTGTAAACTAAACAGGCATATGTTCAAACTTAACCTAAGTTCAACTGCTATTTGCAGATTCTGCAATGGTTAAGAGGAATCGGGAATCCACATCCTCTGCGACTGTGTCGCACTCGCACATAGCAGAAGTCGGATACTGGGCGGCAGCCTATTCACATCGGAAGATGTCAAACTTCTAGATCCCAAGCGCATCGTACGATTCCTAACAACCGTCGGCCTTGGGAATCAGATGTAAACGCGGGGCTAGACTACAATAGATCATTCACTAGTCGCAGTGGCCTTAGGGTTGTACCCTTCCCCATCAACTCAAATAATAATAATACCACACGGGCGAAGCCGTTGGTGGAAGGCTAGTATTCTAATAATATATTATAAAGATAATTTATAGAATAAAGTATCATATTTTTTCTTCAGCCTAAATAAAAGCCATTTTAAACTAGCCTTAATAAATAAAAACTGTCTTTAAGTTTTATTTTATTACATTTTCCCAACTTGAAGCTCTCAGCGTTTACATTTTAAATTCCCTTCCCGGCCAGAGGTGCCAGGCAGCTGGATTGAAAGTTGAAGCTAATTATAATAAGAAATTATCTAAGACCTGGCGTTTCTTTAAGTCACTCTTGCAGCTACGTAAAAAAATAATATAATTCGTTTAAGGAAATTCACTGAAATTTCGTCTCCATTTTAAACTAGTCGTAACAAATAAACACTGTCTTTCAGATTTATTTTATTACATTTTCCCAACTTGAAGCTCTCAGCGTTTACATTTTAAATTCCCTTCCCGGCCAGAGGTGCCAGGCAGCTGGATTGAAAGTTGAAGCTAATTATAATAAGAAATTATCTCCAACCTTGCGTTTCTTCAATTCACTCTTGTAGTTACTTAAAGAAAATAATAAAATTCGGGAAATTCACTGAAAACTTCGTTTCCAAAAATTTGTTTGCAGATTAGTAAACAAACGGACCCTACTTAGTTCTTAATTATTTATAATATTTGTATGTTAGTAAAATTTATTTAAAGTAGCTACATTTTAAGTTCTTTAACAATGTTTGTTCTTTTGTAACTGTAAATAATTAATGGTATAGGTACGAGTAATTACACATAAAATTTTGTACACCTTTCCCCAACATACAGCCTTAAACAGGATTACAGGGTAGAAGTGGACCACAGTTAACTCATACTTAAATCATTTCATCCTAATTCACTCATGATCATTGCGTAAATATGACACGTCACGTGTTTAGTAGGTTGTAGAACTAATATGGTTCGCCCGGGGAAGTACCACCGCTGCACCCACTTTTGCCGTGAACCAATTCTATTGTGTTTCGGCGGAAAGGTGCAGTTGCCGGCCACACTTGCATGAGGCAACCACAAGCCTTAGCGCAACTGCATACGACCTCAAACAATACCTACCTATGCTTATCCTCGACGCACGGCGCCCCAGAATGGGCCCATCTTCGGGAGAGCAGATAGCTCTAACAGCTGGACGGCCAATTAATGCAAGCCAGAGGTGGGGACCTGTTCCTCTGGATTATCACTCCGACTGCTGGAGACGAGGAACATGGGGACTGTCCCATGAGAAATCGTGTCCGTGGTGTCGTTACTCGCCAACAGGTCACAAGCCGCCCTGCGGGGTAATTATTATTATTATTCGATCACTTATTTGGTTAAAAAATGGTACTACTAGTAGAAATACTAGCAGTAATTTCATTATAAGACTGTTAGGGTGAAAGGTTATTCTTATTTTACCGTACAATATAAGTGCTTGCTTGAGGTTGTATGTAGATGTTCATGGGCTGCAGCGACCACTTAACACCATGTGGCCTGCATGCTCGTATGCTACTCCATTGAAATAAAAAATAAATAAATAAATACCATAATTAGGTACATACATTTTAGGTGAAGCATTTTCTTTGTAGAAACAGTAAACATAAAATACAGAATTATCATTTCATAATTTGTATTATAATATCATAAAAGATGTAGGCATATTATTGTTGTATACTGTAATTTGCGTCCGTCAATAAAATGCTTATTCTTATTTCTAAGACTTCTAGTAAAAGAGTACTACTGTGAAGCGTAATTTTTATCTTAGTGTATTACTGAATATATAATGTATTACATTTTTTTTGTATAGGGGGGGGAGAAAACCTTCAAAAGGTACCCAGCACCTTGGGAGAGGATACCGGGTTATGTGGGATTTGTAACACTTAAGCCCCCTCGGTAGCCTGCCTCTGCACTTGGAGAGACTCTGGGGTCTCCATTGGAACGCACTGGTGTCCTCGACGCACGGCGCCCCAGAATGGGCCCATCTTCAGGAGAGCAGATAGCTCTAACAGCTGGACGGCCAATTAATGCAAACCAGAGGTGGGGACCTGTTCCTCTGGATTATCACTCCGACTGTTGGAGACGAGGAACAGGGGGACTGCCGCGTGAGAAATCGTGTCCGTGGTGTCGTTACTCGCCAACAGCTCACCACAAGCCGCCCTGCAGGGTAATTATTATTATTATTCGATTACTTATTTGGTTGTGTGAAAAAATGGTACTACTAGTAGAAATACTAGCAGTAATTTCATTATAAGACTGTTAGGATGAAACGTTATTCTTATTTTACCGTACAATATAATAAAGTCATATACTATAAGATTTGCCTCATTTACCCGATATGAGCAATTCGCTGAGTCAGAGTATGGCAGTTTTACGAGAGCTCCAGTGTATCGCTCGTTGGTTGGAATCACTTTCCTATTTACATATACAATGTCGGTGCCCGCAAGCTCTGCCTTTGAGTAGACTAACCCTTAAAAACTTATGATCCTTTTAGGCTTGAAAAGACTACCCTGTGTTTATTTTAACATTTATTAAAACAAAGTATATTTTTAATGGCTCCAAGAATTTATAATAAATAACCAAAAAATATACGTATAATTTCAGATGTGAGTAAATTCAAAAGAATGCTACACGAATGCTTAATGCTAAAATGTTATTTCTGTGTTCGGGAATTCTTTAAGGATTCATAATTAATTAAATTTTAATACAGTGTCAATAAATTTGTTGCTTTTCTTGTTTTTGGTCAATTTTTCTCGACTTCTATTTAATATTATTTTTACTCACCTTCAACTGTTATTGTACGCCTTAATAGTAGGACATGGAGAAATATATTTAGTCTATACCATCTGCATTGTACTTACCCTTTGTCCACAATAAAGAATATCAGATTTGATATGTAAATAATGATAAAATTACCTTACACACACGATAGAAGCTATTCGCTGAGTCAGTGTAATGATACAGCAATTTTACGAGCGATCTAGTGTATCGCTCGTTGGTTGGAATCACTTTCCAATTTACACAAACGATTTTAGTGCCCATAAGCGCTGGCTTTAAGTAGTCTTTAACCTAAAGGACTTTTGATATTTTAGGTTTGAAAAGACAACTCATTCGATTAATAAATCAGATAACTGTATGATTAAGTTCCATAAATAATTGAAATAGTTCGATGCAAAAATTAACTTTGAAGCATCTATTCTTCCGTGCAGAGTATGAAAAGTTAAAAAATCTGTAAAAAGAATATTTTTTGTAGTAACCATGCTGTAACCTTCATTCTACAAAAAAAAATTGGATGAATGGTTGTTTATCGATGAAAGTCACTCTAAGTCGACAACGCTTGATTCAAGAGAACTCATTATGTTTCATCCTTTATACATTTCTTATTTTTCAGAAGTAATTCAGAGTTAGTTTCTATTGGAAATAGACATCAATGGATCGCAGTGACCACTAACTATTCGCTGAGTCAGTATATAAGCACTCGAGTATATAGCTCTTTGGTTGGAATCACCTTCCAATTTACATAAATGATGTCGGTATTCAAAAACGAAGCGCTGGTTTTGTATTAGTCTCAAAGGCTTTGAAGTTTTGTAGTTTTTATCAGCAATTACGTTTCTTAAATTTAAGATGAAACGCCTTGTTCGGTAAGTTTTTAAGGATTTTGTAAGTATCAGTTTCAATTATAATCTATACTAATATTATAAGTAGGAAAGAATTATATTTTGTATGTTTGTATTTTTGTATGTTTGTAATGAATAAACTCAAAAACTACAATTCCTATTTAAAAAAATATTTCACCATTAGAAAGCTAATTCACCCTAAGTAACGTAAGCTACTATTTACCGCGGGAAAATGCTTCATTCCTCCGTGAAAACGGGTAATAGGGTCAACACGGTTGGAGAAACTGGCTAAACGCCTATGATTTTAATATAGCAATGACATAGGCTATTTTTTATCCTACGGGGACCCATTAAACGGTTTCACGCGGGCCAAGTCGCTGGCGGAAGGCTAGTAATTAATACAGTTATTTGGAAACCCTAAACATATGATCAGTTAGATAAGGCATGCAAGTTAAATTATTTTTTTAGTGGTAGCATTGATCATGTCTGCAACTATAATTTTGGAAGTCACCGTTAAAATTTAAAAAAAGAACAGTTACAGCAGAAAGAGAGTTTGTAAACATTAAAAACAACAGAATGACTAGTATTCCACCCTGAGGTAAACCCCTCAGATTCATTTTGACTCTAGCGCGCTACACATTGGAAACCAGAAGGTATAAAAAGAAAAAGCTACCTAACCGTTAAGTTAAAGTGAAAAAGCACAAGAATAATTTTGTCATAGTAAACAAGATAATTAAAGCTTTTGAGATTTTCACCACAAGAATCTTTCTGTTTTCCATGCTCTCGCTGATATGCACAGTGATTAAGAGTGCAGCATACATGAAATCTAAATGGCGGATCTTTGGCGGCGTGGCAATGAAATATTCCAGGTAAATTAGCGGCATATGCTGGATCATGAATTCCTTGTTACCAATTCAATATGGATATTCTCATAAATAAGATAAAAATTAAATTTAAAAATTTAAAAAACCCGGCCAAAAAAAACTCTAAAAACTAACAAATAATATTTTAAACCTATTATAATTATCATCGTCACATATATTGTGTGAGTTCAAGTATTTTTATTTTCCAAGCGGCGTCGCGTCGGGGGACCGCTAAGTGAGAAAAACAGGTGTAATCACAGATTGCAACAAAAGAATTTTACTCCGAAAACTTCCCAAAATCGACTCTTAACTTCGCGTCGTCAGCCCTCACGTTTAGCGGTCCCCCAACGCGACTACGCTTAGAAAATAAAAACACTTGAACTCACCTAATATATGTGATGATGATAATTATAATAGGTTCAAAATATTATTTGTTAGTTTTTAGAGTTTTTTTTGGCCGGGTTTTTTAAATTTTTAAATTTAATTTTTATCTTATTTATGAGAATATCCATATTGAATTGGTAACAAGGAATTCATGATCCAGCATATGCCGCTAATTTACCTGGAATATTTCATTGCCACGCCGCCAAAGATCCGCCATTTAGATTTCATGTATGCTGCACTCTTAATCACTGTGCATATCAGCGAGAGCATGGAAAACAGAAAGATTCTTGTGGTGAAAATCTCAAAAGCTTTAATTATCTTGTTTACTATGACAAAATTATTCTTGTGCTTTTTCACTTTAACTTAACGGTTAGGTAGCTTTTTCTTTTTATACCTTCTGGTTTCCAATGTGTAGCGCGCTAGAGTCAAAATGAATCTGAGGGGTTTACCTCAGGGTGGAATACTAGTCATTCTGTTGTTTTTAATGTTTACAAACTCTCTTTCTGCTGTAACTGTTCTTTTTTTAAATTTTAACGGTGACTTCCAAAATAATAGTTGCAGACATGATCAATGCTACCACTAAAAAAATAATTTAACTTGCATGCCTTATCTAACTGATCATATGTTTAGGGTTTCCAAATAACTGTATTAATTACTAGCCTTCCGCCAGCGACTTGGCCCGCGTGAAACCGTTTAATGGGTCCCCGTAGGATAAAAAATAGCCTATGTCATTGCTATATTAAAATCATAGGCGTTTAGCCAGTTTCTCCAACCGTGTTGACCCTATTACCCGTTTTCACGGAGGAATGAAGCATTTTCCCGCGGTAAATAGTAGCTTACGTTACTTAGGGTGAATTAGCTTTCTAATGGTGAAATATTTTTTTAAATAGGAATTGTAGTTTTTGAGTTTATTCATTACAAACATACAAAAATACAAACATACAAAATATAATTCTTTCCTACTTATAATATTAGTATAGATTATAATTGAAACTGATACTTACAAAATCCTTAAAAACTTACCGAACAAGGCGTTTCATCTTAAATTTAAGAAACGTAATTGCTGATAAAAACTACAAAACTTCAAAGCCTTTGAGACTAATACAAAACCAGCGCTTCGCTTTTGAATACCGACATCATTTATGTAAATTGGAAGGTGATTCCAACCAAAGAGCTATATACTCGAGTGCTTATATACTGACTCAGCGAATAGTTAGTGGTCACTGCGATCCATTGATGTCTATTTCCAATAGAAACTAACTCTGAATTACTTCTGAAAAATAAGAAATGTATAAAGGATGAAACATAATGAGTTCTCTTGAATCAAGCGTTGTCGACTTAGAGTGACTTTCATCGATAAACAACCATTCATCCAATTTTTTTTTGTAGAATGAAGGTTACAGCATGGTTACTACAAAAAATATTCTTTTTAAAGATTTTTTAACTTTTCATACTCTGCACGGAAGAATAGATGCTTCAAAGTTAATTTTTGCATCGAACTATTTCAATTATTTATGGAACTTAATCATACAGTTATCTGATTTATTAATCGAATGAGTTGTCTTTTCAAACCTAAAATATCAAAAGTCCTTTAGGTTAAAGACTACTTAAAGCCAGCGCTTATGGGCACTAAAATCGTTTGTGTAAATTGGAAAGTGATTCCAACCAACGAGCGATACACTAGATCGCTCGTAAAATTGCTGTATCATTACACTGACTCAGCGAATAGCTTCTATCGTGTGTGTAAGGTAATTTTATCATTATTTACATATCAAATCTGATATTCTTTATTGTGGACAAAGGGTAAGTACAATGCAGATGGTATAGACTAAATATATTTCTCCATGTCCTACTATTAAGGCGTACAATAACAGTTGAAGGTGAGTAAAAATAATATTAAATAGAAGTCGAGAAAAATTGACCAAAAACAAGAAAAGCAACAAATTTATTGACACTGTATTAAAATTTAATTAATTATGAATCCTTAAAGAATTCCCGAACACAGAAATAACATTTTAGCATTAAGCATTCGTGTAGCATTCTTTTGAATTTACTCACATCTGAAATTATACGTATATTTTTTGGTTATTTATTATAAATTCTTGGAGCCATTAAAAATATACTTTGTTTTAATAAATGTTAAAATAAACACAGGGTAGTCTTTTCAAGCCTAAAAGGATCATAAGTTTTTAAGGGTTAGTCTACTCAAAGGCAGAGCTTGCGGGCACCGACATTGTATATGTAAATAGGAAAGTGATTCCAACCAACGAGCGATACACTGGAGCTCTCGTAAAACTGCCATACTCTGACTCAGCGAATTGCTCATATCGGGTAAATGAGGCAAATCTTATAGTATATGACTTTATTATATTGTACGGTAAAATAAGAATAACGTTTCATCCTAACAGTCTTATAATGAAATTACTGCTAGTATTTCTACTAGTAGTACCATTTTTTCACACAACCAAATAAGTAATCGAATAATAATAATAATTACCCTGCAGGGCGGCTTGTGGTGAGCTGTTGGCGAGTAACGACACCACGGACACGATTTCTCACGCGGCAGTCCCCCTGTTCCTCGTCTCCAACAGTCGGAGTGATAATCCAGAGGAACAGGTCCCCACCTCTGGTTTGCATTAATTGGCCGTCCAGCTGTTAGAGCTATCTGCTCTCCTGAAGATGGGCCCATTCTGGGGCGCCGTGCGTCGAGGACACCAGTGCGTTCCAATGGAGACCCCAGAGTCTCTCCAAGTGCAGAGGCAGGCTACCGAGGGGGCTTAAGTGTTACAAATCCCACATAACCCGGTATCCTCTCCCAAGGTGCTGGGTACCTTTTGAAGGTTTTCTCCCCCCCCTATACAAAAAAAATGTAATACATTATATATTCAGTAATACACTAAGATAAAAATTACGCTTCACAGTAGTACTCTTTTACTAGAAGTCTTAGAAATAAGAATAAGCATTTTATTGACGGACGCAAATTACAGTATACAACAATAATATGCCTACATCTTTTATGATATTATAATACAAATTATGAAATGATAATTCTGTATTTTATGTTTACTGTTTCTACAAAGAAAATGCTTCACCTAAAATGTATGTACCTAATTATGGCATTTATTTATTTATTTTTTATTTCAATGGAGTAGCATACGAGCATGCAGGCCACATGGTGTTAAGTGGTCGCTGCAGCCCATGAACATCTACATACAACCTCAAGCAAGCACTTATATTGTACGGTAAAATAAGAATAACCTTTCACCCTAACAGTCTTATAATGAAATTACTGCTAGTATTTCTACTAGTAGTACCATTTTTTAACCAAATAAGTGATGGAATAATAATAATAATTACCCCGCAGGGCGGCTTGTGACCTGTTGGCGAGTAACGACACCACGGACACGATTTCTCATGGGACAGTCCCCATGTTCCTCGTCTCCAGCAGTCGGAGTGATAATCCAGAGGAACAGGTCCCCACCTCTGGCTTGCATTAATTGGCCGTCCAGCTGTTAGAGCTATCTGCTCTCCCGAAGATGGGCCCATTCTGGGGCGCCGTGCGTCGAGGATAAGCATAGGTAGGTATTGTCTGAGGTCGTATGCAGTTGCGCTAAGGCTTGTGGTCGCCTCATGCAAGTGTGGCCGGCAACTGCACCTTTCCGCCGAAACACAATAGAATTGGTTCACGGTAGAAGTGGGTGCAGCGGTGGTACTTCCCCGGGTGAACCATATTAGTTCTACAACCTACTAAACACGTGACGTGTCATATTTACGCAATAATCATGAGTGAATTAGGATGAAATGATTTAAGTATGAGTTAACTGGGGTCCACTTCTACCCTGTAATCCTGTTTAAGGCTGTATGCTGGGGAAAGGTGTACAAAATTTTATGTGTAATTACTCGTACCTATACCATTAATTATTTACAGTTACAAAAGAACAAACATTGTTAAAGAACTTAAAATGGAGCTACTTTAAATAAATTTTACTAACATACAAATATTATAAATAATTAAGAACTAAGTAGGGTCCGTTTGTTTACTAATCTGCAAACAAATTTTTGGAAACGAAGTTTTCAGTGAATTTCCCGAATTTTATTATTTTCTTTACGTAACTACAAGAGTGAATTGAAGAAACGCAAGGTTGGAGATTATTTCTTATTATAATTAGCTTCAACTTTCAATCCAGCTGCCTGGCACCTCTGGCCGGGAAGGGAATTTAAAATGTAAACGCTGAGAGCTTCAAGTTGGGAAAATGTAATAAAATAAATCTGAAAGACAGTGTTTATTTGTTAAGACTAGTTTAAAATGGAGACGAAATTTCAGTGAATTTCCTTAAACGAATTATATTATTTTTTTACGTAACTACAAGAGTGACTTAAAGAAACGCCAGGTCGGAGATAATTTCTTATTATAATTAGCTTCAACTTTCAATCCAGCTGCCTGGCACCTCTGGCCGGGAAGGGAATTTAAAATGTAAACGCTGAGAGCTTCAAGTTGGGAAAACGTAATAAAATAAAACTGAAAGACAGTGTTTATTTGTTAAGACTAGTTTAAAATGGCTTTTATTTAGGCTGAAGAAAAAATATGATACTTTATTCTATAAATTATCTTTATAATATATTATTAGAAGACTAGCCTTCCACCAGCGGCTTCGCCCGCGTGGTACCGTTCTATAGGTTCCCGTAGGATAAAAACTATCCTATGTCCTTTTCCAAGGTCCGCTCTATCTGAGTTCCAAATTTCATTAAAATTGGTTCATTGGTTTAAGCGGGAAAGCGTAACAGACAGACACAGTTACTTTCGCATTAATTTATAATATTAGTATGGATTATTTCCAAAAAAGGAGTTTCGGTTGTGTTCCGTAATAGTCATAGTACCTTAAAATACAGGGTGGGCCATGAATTAGTTAATATTTCAAATATATATATTAAAAAAACAATAAGACGTACTTTAAAAAGAATTTATTACAGAAATAGCGAATAGACCGGAATTTAGTTTTTAAAAATAATATCATTTAAATGACCTCCGTCGCGACTTCTGCACTTTCTAAACGACAACGGAATTTGTGGTGAACTCGTCTGCATAAAGACCGAGAAATCGCTGACATCTCTTCCCTGATCCTTGCCTTATATTATTGCATTAATATATGTGATGATGATAATTATAATAGGTTCAAAATATTATTTGTTAGTTTTTAGAGTTTATTTTTTTGGTCGGGGGGTTTTTAAATTTTTAAATTTAATTTTTATTTCAAGCTTTTTAAACGGAACTAATTTACTGTACATAAGTTACAATGAACCACAGTTGAAAAGGCTGTAGTATATTTGGGCAAAAATATGAACATCAAATACAAACATTATGAAACATTCAAAGCAGACTATAAAAATCTGAGTACAAAATGTTGCCCAAAACAAAGTCACGAATCATTTATTTCGTAGAAACCTTCTGACTTGGGTGTTAAACGACGCCCTTATAAAGACAGTAAAAAGAAATAATGTATCTGTTTTGTTACATAACAGTCCACAAAAACACAAGGAAAATACAACACAATACAAAATGTCAACGCAAATTCATCCATGCTCTCGAAATAATCGAATGTATTTTCGTGGCGGATACGTGAATGCTTGAGAATAATCAAAAGATATTGAAGGAGGGTTGGATCTGTAGACAGGAAGCCCTTGATTTGAAAATTCTAAACAAAGAATGGCATTGTGAAATAGTGAATAGCAGTTTAAGGTAAAAGGAAGTTGGCACATCGGTCATCGTTAACTCACTAACATTTTATACAATTAATATCAATGGTGTCTTTGTTTGTAAAAAATGCTTAGTTCAGCTTTTGATTCAGATTTTAATCTGAAAGCGATTCGATTTAAATTTTGCGCACTGCGTTAAGATTGACCAAATTAAAAAAAATTGATTCTACGTTCTTTACTTTTCCTTTACTAACAACAAATAAGTTGACAAATTAAATTTATAAAAGAATTAATCAAAACTGGTATTTTATAAAACAGTATTAAATTTAAACCACAATATGCCATAAAAAATCTAAATCCAAAATAGCACCCAATATAAATGGCACATCACTTCTTTACGAATGCTATCCCAGTAATTTGAATATTAGTCAAATGAATAGATTTTGTGTCTAGTTATTTCCCATTTCCGGAGAACAAGGAAAAGAAAATGCGAAATCTTTTAAGTTATTTACCTGTCCAAAAAAGCTCAAGTAAAATACAACACAAAACAAGATGACAGTGCAAATACGTTCGTCATATCGAAATAAACGAATGTGTTCTTGGCGGATACGTGAAGGCTTAGGAATAATCGAAGTATTTTGAAGGAAAGTTGGATCTGTCCAACAATGGTACTTGACTTGAAATGCGAAACAAAAAATGATATTGTCTAGTAGTGAATTAGTGAAGTAGTGTCGAATTTGGGGGGTTCTCCAGTTGTATTAAAAGAGCAAGTTAGCTTTATAGTCGTCATTAACAATTTTTTATACATTTATTAGACTTGTGTGAAACGTTATGTGTGTGAAACATGTATCTTTAACCAGAAGAAGGAACAAAAGTAAGACAAATAAGAAAGAAGATCAGATGTTACGATAAATTCTATATGTATATTTTTGTGTTTTCAAGACATAGTAGCAGTGTTCGCTAGTAACACATAACGCTCCAAGCTTAGTATTATAAGTATAATAATAACTACACTGAAAAAGTGTGGGTTAGAGAAATTCGTAAATTATTAAGAAATTTTGTTTAAAAGAAAGCAAATTTTGTCACATTTTATTGACCCTGAATATTTAGTCAGATGTGCTAATCCAGCACATCTTATTAAAAATGAAAATGTAATTTTAACCACACAAGAATATATAATAGAACAAAATATCTTCTGTTCGGGAACCCTTACACTAACATATAGTTTGTTCAACATTAAGCAACAAAGTATTCAGTTATAAAGTTTTCTGAACCATCCCTATTCCGTGATCGAAATCCTGGCCGAAACTATTACCCAAGAAATTATGCAGACCCAAATCAATTTCGCCAATGCGGTAGCTGGAGGAATTTTTCATATCTTTATTCTTATTTCTAAAGTTCCGCCCGCGGTTCGGAGACACAGTAAAAATTCAATATTGAAATCCATACTTCAAAACTTGAGAAGTGAAAAAAAATCCTGAACTAATTTGAACAGCTAGCGATAAAAGTTGGCACCACCTCCAATGGTGCGGAGAAATAACGCTAACTTTTCGAAGTAACTTGTCTGAGTGCGAGATGTAAGCGATGGCTGCCAAGCACTGGAAAAAATCGCTAAAGTGACATAATAAGTTGTTGGTGTGTATGAAAAATACAGTCAACAAAGCTAAATTATATTAACTAAAGTTGAAACTATGATTTGCCGCAAAAATCGTGTCGTTTCGAACTTAGTTTTGTACATGGTACGTATGGTTCGCCCGGGGAAGTACCACTGTACCCACTTCTGCCCTGAGCAATTCTATTGTGGTTCGGTGGAAAGGTGCAGTTGCCGGCCACAGTTATATGAGACGACCTCCAGCCTCCGGAGTAGCAGCGTAACTGCATACGACCTAGACAAGACTTACCTATGCTTGCTTGAGGTTGTATGTAGATGTCCATGGGCTACAGAGACCACTTAACACCACGTGGCCTGCAAGCTCGTCTGCTACTCCATTCAAATAAAAAAAACACGGTCAAAAAGAAATCTTAGAAGGTTGCAGTTAACATTTACTTACTAATCTATTTTATCCTTTCGCTATTCAATGAATGACTTAGTTATAATTCTAATATTTCGTTTTATATAACAGTTTTTGGAAATGCTAAAAGAATAATCTTTTAGGACTATAATCATTAAACTATCATAATTTAATCAAAATACGCGTTTCAATAAATCTAAATTACCTATAAGTGATTTTACTTTGATGTTACTACAAATTTTAAATATGTGAAGCATTATTAATATTATTACCTTTTTTCATACGTAGTAGGACACCAGAAAAGCCCCAAAGGTGATTTATTTTCTGAAGAAAATACTTTTCTGCCGTTTATATTCGAGACGTTTCATTGATATTGAGTTTTGTTCTAAGTTCGGCGTAAGTACTTTGAAATGTTTTGCCGGGATCGGTCCCCTGTCCTTAATAAGCTTAAATCTCCCCTACTTTTTATTTTTACCTATTATACCTCCACCAACAAATGTTTGGAGAAATCATCCGTTCAGAGTTTCTTTTCAAAATGTTCACGGGCGAATACTTCTTTGGAAACTTTCTAATTTGGTTCTCGTCTTTCAAATTTACTTAAGACCTTTTAGGCTGCGTCTTTTCAATATTGCTTTGCAGGTGGGTTGACTTCACATTTCAATTTAATTTCGCTTTGTAAATCAAGTCTTGCGTGTTGCCGTTAAATGTGAAAAAGGGAATTGGTAATTTCATTACTTATTGACCTACTGAAAACGCTAACGATTTTGTTATAAAAAAATAAATATATTACACTTTTACTTACTCTGTGTCTTGGGTGCAATGGACACCCAAAACCACCCAGAGCGAGAACAGAAATTTTAAACTCATCATTAAAATTTCTGCTTCGCCGAGAATCGAACCTAGGGCCCTCCGATCGGCAGTCCGGCATGGTAACCAATACGCCGCACGGGTTGTCTAATCTAGTTATGGGTAATACATTAACAATTTCAAAAATGAATTTATCGTACGTTCGTCCTTACGTATTTTCGGTTTTTCATTGCTTTTCAAAATCAATCATACACAGCTACTGTCCATTCGCTATTTATTTGTATCGGTTTTTTAACCGTTGTCGTCATTTTTGTTATTCCTTTTTTATATTTTAGTCAGCTAGCACTAGCCAGTACAAGAAATTACTCTTAAATATTGCTGAATTAATTTCGTGTTAGGGCCGAGATTCAATTTATAATTTAAGTTTTATAATTTGTTAAAAAAATCAACATGCTTGTTTACTTTCTGTAATGTGATATAACCTACGTTTGTATTTATGCTATTGATCAATGTTTACATGTCCAATAAGGTTTGACCAATATCAAATTTGCCGATTCGATAATATCAGATTTGACCAAAGTCGTGCAACCCTTCTCTAGCAATGTCGTGAGCTCTGGTTTGGCTCCCTATAATACTCGTATCATCTTCGACATTAGTCTAATTACCTTAGTCGGCTAAAACTTACTAGAGCAAGCAATTATGTGTTACTGTATTGGGCAGTAATTATGCTGATCAGCCGGGATTACTCTGTAACATCATCGCTAAGCCTCTTATTGCTGCCCCATTCATATCTGCTTGTAGGATGATTTCATACACAAGATACTGCGTCCCACTTATACTTGCTGTTGTTATATTTAAGAACAGCATTCCCCTATTTTCAACAGATTTCCCTATAATCTACATTAATATAATAATAAAAAGTTGAAAAGTTTGTTCGTTTGTTTATTTGAATACGATACCTAATCTTAGAAACTACGAGTTCCAATTGAAAAAATATTTTTGTGTTGGATAGTCCATTTATCGAGAAAGGCTTTAGGCTATATAAAATTATGCTATGTTTAATACCGAAGTCCACGCGGACGAGACACGCGATATAATATAATCCTAAAATAATCCTAATGTATATTAAAGTATATGTACTATTTTATTAAAATAAAAATAAAATATGCAATAAGAATACTAAATATAATCTTAACCATATGACTTGGTTGTCAAGGAGTACGGTCTTTGAGAGTTCCAGTTTTGATTTCTGGTGAGTTAGAAAGAACCATGATTTTATATCTGTTTATCTTGATATTTATGCCTGTCTAGGCATGTCCCTATGGTATCCACTACATAGGTAATCCTATTGTAGGACTATGAGAGTGAAGTGGTAATAAGTCAGTATCGAATTGAAAAATTTATGACGTTTCTTAAAAAATATCAGATATTAATCTAAACGTAAAGAAAAACATACAAAAGTAGCAACTTCTGCAAACGATCCAATTTTTGTAGTAAGCGCATAATGGGCACAAATAACTTTACGGCAAATGAAACTGGAAACCGCTTTACATCAAAATAAAATTAAATAAACTTTATACTCGTTACTGCGTAGTCTCAGTTCATTTTTACTTTTGATATTTAAAACGGTACAAGTGTATCCGAACAAAATATTAAATTTATTGTGGTTTGGCATCCAAGTTTATTTTCTTTTAATTGAACATAATGTAATTAATTGAATCTAGAACCTATGCCAGTAAAGTAACCACTGGACCGTTAGTCGGAACAACATTTCTTTTGCCTCCTCTTTCATTTGTTACTTTACCGTGAACGCAATTAAAACTCAAACAACGAGGAAACATAATTAGAAACAGATAAAACCTATTGTTTTCTCGGAAACGGATCTCAGACGATAAGTTTTCCTTTTCAAAGGCATTTTCTTATTTGCCTTTGTTGCTAATAAGATCAACTTTGTTATAGAACATTATATATTTTTCTTTTGTGTTCTATTTCAGATACAAAGCTTATAAGCCGATCCTCGTCAAAATATTATTTCTAATTAAATAATTATATCGTTATATATTTATCAGTGATCTTTTACGGTAGTGAACTGATTGTTGGGTACATAATTGTCAACTAGTCGATTTTAAAAAAAAGTTGAGAAGTTGTCCTCAATTACTACTACATACTGATTTGTGTTACATTATTAATTCCCTCGAACACTGTCGAGGGAACGTACGAGAACGTAGTGGTTCAAAAGCAATCATAGCCTCGCATAGGAAATCCCGGTAGCATGGGTATCATGGACAAACACAAATAAAATAACACAAACGTACTCATCATTCAACCATTGAAGCATAGTATTTGCAAAAACCTTAAGGAAGTAAAAGGATTTCTAACAGCCTAATACCGAATGTAGCACACGTAATCCCAACCAACACTTGTTCAATACAAGTGAATTTGCATGCTGCCGCCCTCTTCCCAGGTTTCGTTTCTACTCGCTTATTTACGTTACTTTCATGTTGTGCACGTACTGTATCTAATGTTGGTGCTAAAATTTATGGTTTAGTTGTATTGTAAATTTTATCGCTATACTAACTAATAAAACGTTTGAATTACCTAAATGTTTTATTAGGTTATTTTATCAAAACTTTTGATCAATTTTATTGTCATGTCAGTTCGATATTTGTAATTATTGGTACTTTGGATTAATGCAGTGTATAGGGGTTAGGTTGAAGCGCGCATGGCTTGGCGGCTAGCGTAGAACGCAAGCGGTCTATGCAGCTAAGGCAATCGGGCGCGGTCGGGTGTGAGATGGGTGACCGCTAGTGGCAAAAAAATTTATGCGTGTTTTCGTGCTTCGGAGGGCACGTTAAGCCGTCGGTCCCGGTTGTTGTCGATAGATAACAGTCGTTAAACCTTGTCGAAGGCCTTGTGGGCAGTTTAAAAACATCCGACAGCGGGTTGGCCACTAACCCGTATCTCCACCAACCCGCGTTGGAGCAGCGTGGTGGAGTAAGTTTCAGGCCTCCCAAATAAGGGGAAGAGACCCGTGCCCAGCAGTGGGACGCAAAAAAGGGTTGCAGCCATAGGGTTTCCAGCTAACAAACGTTTTTGATTAAATGTTCGTATTCCACATTGATACAGTGTTTTTTAGATTTTTTTGTAAAATAACTGATCATTAAATTTTATATAAAAGGAATATAAAATTATTATGTCGATAAAAACGATTATTGTTATGAAAACTTTCATAAATTCCAACAAATTTATGAAATTGTTCATAACAAGACCACGTTAAGGTGCTCTTACATATAATTTACGAGCGTCGTCTGTGTTACGCACTTTATCTGACAGTGTTCCGTCATCGTGTTATGGTTGGAATTAATGGCACTTGTCGAATGCCTCTGAGAGCTGCTTTGTACTCAGATGTATGGGTGTCATAATGAGTTAACGTTAGTAAAAGATCTCCAGAGTTGAAAGAAACATTATTCTTGAGAAATTTTCCGCTGTTTAATTCTTCTAGAAGTTTTAATTATTTATTTATTATTCCATATGACAAGCAACAAGGGCTCATATTGGCTAGTATCAGAGACTTATAAACTATGTTCGTACTTAACCTAAGCTTATTTCTAAAGTAGTGGAGATGCGAGTCATCGCTGCGCCATTCCACTTGACACAGCGCAGCAATGACTCGCATATCTGCAGTCTAGCCTGCTGGCAATAATCCTTTTTTATAATGATGTTAACATAATATTAGGTTGACAGCTGACCGTGCTACACTTGTTTTGTTAATCTTACAAATAAATTCCTAAATTCCTTTACTATGGAGAAGTCAGTAACTAGTGATGTTCTTAAAGTAATGCAAAGTATTGTGCTACCGCTTGAGTTAAAAGTGAATTCTTTAATCGAAATGGTTCGTGCTTTAGAAGCCAAAATTGATAAACTCCAGCAAGATCCCTCAAAACAATTATTATCAACAGAGGGTACATCTGTGCTGCACATCAAGCAAGCTGGATCATCGACCAACAGATGCGCGGAGCCAGTAGCAATATTAACTCCGTACGAACCAATAATGCAAGAACCCGTGCGGATGATGACGCGCAAACAACGAGTGCGATTGGCCGCCGACCCCGACGCGGCGAATGTGACATCGCAGCCGATTCGAGCGCAGCGTGTAGCCGAACGTGCTTTGACTGATCCCACCACCGCAACTCGTGCGTCATCGGAACCTGAACGTTCATTGCGGAGTGCAAATATCGATGCTGAATTGGACGAACTACAGAACGGTCAATGGATAACTACGCAGCGTCGGCGCAGATACCGACACCCTGTCATACGCGGTACCGGCGAGACAGATGCGGAATTGACTTCGGTTGAGAGGATGAGACGTTTGCATGTATGGTCATTGCGGCCGGACACAACACCTGAAAAAGTCCTGGCGTATATGCTTAAGCGTAAATCTTCTGAAATACAATATGAAGTTAAAAAACTCGAGTTAAAACATCAACACTACTCGTCCTTTGTCATTACGTTACCTGAGAGTGCGTTCGAGTTTTTTATGAATGCAAGTAGCTGGCCGCCTAACACTGAAATAAACGAATGGTTTCAAAGACGAGAAAAAAGGGCAACAGGAACGGTCTAGGAAATCATTGTGTCAAAGAACTTATAGATACATCTATTTAACTTATCAAAATGTGCGAGGCCTACGAAGTCGAACTACTGAATTTAAGAAGGCGGTTATGTGTAGTTGTTCTGACGTTATTGCACTAACTGAAACCTTTCTCACTAGCTCTATAGAGGACGCTGAGCTATTTCCGCCCGGATTTACAGTGTTTCGCCGCGATCGCTGCAATGATGCTGGTTGGGGTGGCGTACTTCTGGCAGTCCGGGACTCTTATCATGCTTCACGCATCAATGACATAGACGGTCTTACCCGCGATAAAGAAATCGTGTGTGCAGCTATAAGTTACAAAAATATAAAAATTATATGTTGTGTTGTTTACATACCTCCAAGTTACAAAGACGATCAGTACATTGATGTATTGTCAGTGTTAGAAAATATCGCTTGCAAATTCTCTCAAGTTGAAGTAGTTTTAATTGGAGATTTTAATCTTAATTCTTGTTCCAGCAAAGTTAAGGTACAGTTTTCTCACTTTCTAAATTTTTGTTGTTATGTACAGTACAATAATGTCTATAATGTTCATAATAGTATGTTAGATCTGGTTCTGAGCGGGCTACGTAGTGAGTATCTAAGGGTTAGTGGAGATGTTGAGCCTTTAGTGCCTCCTGACTCTTACCATCCACCGCTCGAAATTGAAGTTCGCCTGCCACTTGGTCACCAAACTTCACGCCCCTGCATGTCTACCACAAGCCATCGTAGTTCTGACATAAGCCCCGAGTGGAACTTTCGGAAAGCCAACTATTACAATCTCTATTCTGCGTTACTTAAGGCGAATTGGACCAGTGTTTTAGACTGCAATAATGTAAATGCGGCCACCAGGGCCCTCTATAAGATCATCGATAGCTGCTGCAACGGTTGCGTTCCTATTAAAAAGCGTAGTGGGCATACTGGTCGATACAGTTATCCAACCTGGTACACGCCCGAATTAATACGCAACATACAAATAAAATACTTCCATCACAAGAGATATAAGGTTGAGGGTAAAGAATTTAACTTGGAATTATTCAAATACTATAGAGCCAAAGTCAAACTAATGATTGAATTTGCGTATTTGAATTACATAAGATCAATAGAATCAAACATTTGTAACAACCCTAACTTGTTTTGGAAATTTATTAAAAACCAACGGCGTTATTTGCAAGGCTGTAATGTATATCAGCAAGGCGACACACAAGTTACAGGTCAAAGTGCGGCCAATGCCTTCGCAGAGTTTTTTAGCTCTGTATTTCTTAACAAAACACCTAGTCTTAATATTAATAAGTTAACTCAGGATAATTTTTTAGGTGATGAACATACAAACAGACCTTCTATCACCCTTGAATCAGTTACTGCTCCTGAAGTAGTCACTGCTGCCAAACGTCTAAAAGGTCAGTCATCTGCAGGACCCGACGGTATACCTCCATTTCTTGTCAAGGATTGCCTAGGCATTTTCCAGTCCCCTCTACTGCATATTTTTAATCTATCTTTGGCTACCTGCACATACCCAGACGCATGGAAAATAACTAGAGTCACGCCAATTCCTAAGAGTAGTGGAAGTACGGAAATCTCGAATTACAGGCCCATAGCGGTATTGTCAACGTTTGGCAAGTTATTTGAGTGTATCATTGATGCTCGCATCACGCAACAAATTCAATCACAACTACATGATAGCCAACACGGATTCAGGCGCAGTCGCTCAACAACAACAAACCTGCTAAATTTTGTTACTGACGTCACGAGTACAATGGACGCAGGAAGACAGGTGGACGCTGCATATTTTGATTTTAAAAAAGCGTTCGATCGGGTAGATAATGATATCCTTCTAGCAAAATTGATGCGTTTTGGATTTACTCCAAAATTACTAACCTTTTTTGCGTCATACCTAAGGAACAGAAAACAATATGTACAGCTAGGACCTCATAAATCACACCACTACTTCACTAGATCAGGAGTAAATCAGGGAAGTACATTAGGTCCCAGTCTGTTTCTGATCATGATTAATGACTTGCCGAACGTCCTCTGCGCCTCTAGGTGTCTGATGTTCGCGGATGACATAAAAATTTACCTACCTGTACAGAATGTCAAAGACTGCGAAGATCTGCAAAGAGACATACACAGTGTTTGGCAGTGGAGTAGCGAAAATCGGTTGCTTTTAAATGAGGATAAGTGTAAATCTATCACGTTCTCTAGATCTCGTTCACCGCTTTGCCACACTTACCATCTTCACGACAGAGCGCTTGAGCGAGTCTACACCATTCGAGATCTTGGACTGTTACTTGACACGCAATGCAACTTCAGGGAGCATGTGGCTGACTTGTGTAATAGAACTTATAAAACTCTAGGTTTTGTATTAAGAACTGCTACGCAATTTACAGATTGTAGGGTAGCGCTTATTTTATACAAGACGTATGTGCGTAGCAGGTTAGAATACAACGCAATCGTTTTTGATCCACATGAGAAGAAATATTCACTCATGTTGGAAAAAATACAGAGAAAGTTTTCGCGATATGTATTCAAGCGTCAACATGGCTTTTATCCCTTTTTATATCCCTCCCTTTTCGTCTACGGGATGGTAGGGCTAGATTCGCTTGAGCTAAGACGAAAACTGCACCTTATGGTTCATTTTTTCCTCTTGCTCAATGGTAAAATTGATAACCCCTCGGCACTGAGTTGTTGTAATCTTGAGATTCCGCGATGGCATATGCTTGGTGGGCACGGCGGCAGGAGGCCCGGCCGACTGCTGGCGGTGCCCGCGGTGCGCACGCGCCGTACGGCCGCAGCACCGCACTGCGCGGCACCTGCCCTGCTCAATACTTTCCTTACTCGGACGCCAGAATCTGACATATTCCATAATAAGTTAAGTAATTTTATTATTTTATGTAGAATATTTTTAAGTTTTTATTTGTAATTTTTATGTTTTAATGTAATTATTAAGTGGAGCATGTAATATTTTAGGTTTAGCCTGTTAATTACATGTACGTATAAATAAATAAATAAATAAATAAATAAATAAATAAATTATTGACGTGATAACGTCTTTAAAATCGTTTTAGTCGGGTGACATGTTCAGAAACTTGTGTCACACCAAAACCTCACGAGCGCGATCGCAGGTATAACGAGAGAGAGACGGACCGATCTCCCGTCTCATCTCGAGCGCTGCCAGTCATTCCGTGAAACTTGTCACGCGGAATCCTCACGAGCGGAGGCTGGCATAGCGTTCGAGTGAGTGGACCGATCTTCCGTCTCTCTCACTCTAGTGGCATACAAACGAATGGAGATTTTCTCGTGCGGACGTTATCACGTAAACATCTCGATTGTAAACCTACTTTACAAACAATTTGCCGTTTTTTTTATTTTGCTTTTAATGTTTACTAATATTTTCAATTAAATTTTTTCAATTCAATTTCATTTATTTGTTTATTTCCAATGATAAAGTTTTTAGCTTTTAAATTTTCTCGTATATGACAACAGGAAGGTAAATCCTTTTATCTCTTCGTCTACTTTGGTATACTCGTATATAAATTAAAAACTTTTTTCTTGAGTATAACATTAATAGTTAAAATATATCAAAACAAATTACCAAGTAAAACTAAAAATATATCAGTCTTTTCTTTTTTTGGTTGTAATTTTATATAGGTATTCCTCTTATTCTTCCAGACGATAACCAGTCATAAAAACTCTCATGAATTCCAACTTTACAAAATTGCTCATAACTAGACCATGTAAAGGTGCCCTTACATAAAATTTACGAGCGTCGTTTGTGTTACTAACTTTATCTGACAATGTTCCGTCATCGTTATGGTTTGGATTAATGGCTCTTTTCGAATGTCTCTGAGAGCCGCTTTGTAAGTTTCAAACTTGTACATCTACTTATAGTACTTTCGGTGTAAGATGATATACCTGACACCTTCATAACTGGTAATATGACTGATACTCAATACACACCAAAAATTAAAATAAACCCAAATTATAATACTGACCATACCCTTAATACTGAACGTAACGCCATGACAGAATGCAAATTGTTAATGTGAAGAGCACAAATGATGCTCGTAAATGTCATGTAAGAGCATATTATTATGGCCTTGTTATTAGTTATTATTTATTAGTTATTATTTTATAGTAGATATAATTTATTAAATCTGGGTTGTTATTATTAAGCGTTCTTATTACAATAATCAACAGATATCAAGGTGATAAGAATTTGAAAATAAAAAAATAATAACTGGAGAAGTGTCAAAACAATAAGTATCAACGAAATAGGGAAGAGTAGTAAATTATAAATAAATATTATGATGACGTTTGAATAATATATAAAAAAACAACTTTAAAAAAATATAAGTTAGTAACCCGTAGTAGGTTATCACACAAAATTATTCATTCTGAGTTGAGTATGATGTTGATCTTTTTAAGGTGATAACTAGAAGTAAAAATTGTACTAAATGATACAAAAGAGTACAAAAACAAACGTCAAAGCAAAGAAAATTAGAATAATATTGACAAGTCCCTGGGGGACTCTGTAAAATTCATTTGCTAGGGAACAATCGACATTTCTACCTCGTGTCCCTAATTGGGATCTTCTGAAAGCCAAACGGAAGGGAAATCCACCCTACATTGAATGTTTGGGGATGAATTCTTAAGGGAAAGACGTGTAGCTTTGAGACGTTGTTACATACGAAAACAAACATTCTGAATAAAATCATATTCAAGAGAAAATCGTACTTCCAATATAATAGAGATACTGAAGATTCATTGAAAGTACCTATTTGCTGGGAACAATAGTAAGCTATGTAAATTGTTTATTAAATTGTGTATAAATTATATAAATTTAGTTATACGATTCGTTAAAATAAAAAGTATTTGGTGGGTTTTTACATTTGTTATAAAAAAAATACCGCTGAGCTAATAACTGTGTATCTATGTTATATACAAGATATTCGGAATCTGAGGGCTATTAAGGGGCTATCTCTATTCTCAGATTCCGAGTGTCGTAACATGGATATACACAACTAGCTGTGCCCCGCGGTTTCACTCGCGTTAGAAAGGATCATTAGCATGAAGTGAATTTTCTTCGTAGATTTTGGAGTCCATTTGGAGCCCATAATTTATTTCTTATTATCTATGCCTAAGCAGACATTTTTATTTGTTATAAAAGTATATATTTTCAATTAAGATTCAATTGTAGTTATGATTCACAATTTTGGCTCTAATGGTATACACTTGAAATATCGATATACAAATACTGTGGCGGCCTTTTTTGTAGTACTATTTAAGATAAACATTTCCATCATACATTATATTATAATGTGTAACTCTAGCGGTTTTGGCAGCGCACGCCAGAATAGCTTGGAGATGGTAGATTTTTTCCGACTTACTTAACACTCATCGTCATATTTTGGGTAATTCACACAATATCTTTATAAATTGTAGCCTATGTGTTATTTTGATATATAACCTATATTATTGTAAATTTCCGTTAAAATCTAAAACTATGCGTTTATAATTATGATGACATAAACTCAAAAACCCAGACTAAGAACAGTAATTTACAATCATCATTTTATTTTTTGCCTCGCTGAGCTTCTTCCCTTGAGCGGCATTCCAGCATAGTTTACCTTTACGCTATAAGGACGCCTTACTTATTTTCAGGATCTAATATAGATATGATTTTCACATTTAATTTCATTTATGATTTTCATTACAAAACTATGACAATATTATTATGACCATATATCTATATTATTGCTAGAACCCGTATTTTAGTATATATAATTCTTCGTATATTTAAGCTTGACAAGATTAATAGCGACGTTCTATCAAAAGATAAATCTTTTTTCATTACATTAACAGAACTGATGGATGGAAAGATACAAATATGTTCATCATTGTATTAATCGCATCTTTCATGAAATAGATAATGTTTATCTGTTTATTGAATGTTGTTATTATATGTCGTTCAAAATAAATATTTACAATTAAATCATAATAATGCAATATAACATTTTTTCTGCAGTATAAAAGTTCAAGATCTGTTTATGTTAAGTTGTAGCTTTTCTGCAATACTGCCAGAGTTTCCACATGTGCAGCCTGTGGGCTAAGTATACGCAAAAATCGTTCAATGTTCTGCGAGTTCAGTATAATAATGGCTATAGAGTGCTGATGTGGCTGCCTCGTTTCTGTAGTGCCTCGAATATGTTTGCGGAGGCACGGATAGATGGTTTTCACGCCATAGTGCGAAAACGCGTTGCCTCACTGGTGCTCAGAATACGGGGCAGCACCAACAGCATTCTTAAAATGTTGTCGGATAGGCTGGTCACGGACTTAATAAAAACCTACGTCCGTGTGATGATAAAATGATTAATTAAGATGATTTTTATTTTTAATATTATTATACTTACATAATTTTTAAGTTCTACTAACATATTTTGGATGCAAATCTGAGAATAAATTATTATTATTATTAATACTGCAATTTAAATTATAAAATGGGAGATATGAGTACATTTCTTCGCTGCTCATGCAACACTAAGCATTCATATTAATCTATGCACTAAGCACTAAGTGTATAGTGTATGGTGTTTTAAATAAATGTTAGAACTAGATATAATTTAAGTGTATTTTACTATGTACTTTTTTTAATAGTGGATACCACCAAATCGTTAAATAAACCTAAACGCCTCTAAAGAATACCACTGCAAAATATTTACGTAGAAAAGTAAGTAACAAAGTGTTACGCAAATTTTAGCATAAATATAAAATCTCGCTTCTAAAACTTCTGCACATAGTCGCAAAAACTAAGAAAAAAGAAAAGCGTCAAAAGTGCCTCTTTTATAACTTCGTGAGTGATATTCAGGCTACGAATAAAAAGTTATAGATGTGAGTTCTTTCTCCAATTTTATGTAAAGATCCAGCCCGTAATAACTGCCTTGTTTCACTATAAACTAAAAAACCTTAAACGATATATTGATTTAATATTAAACTTCTAAAAAGAAGTGTTTTCCAAAAAAATATTCTTCAGACATCAGAAAAAATCGTAATGTATAACATTATTTTCTTTTACACGATAAATACAGATAATGCAAATTACTAATCTAAAGCTATGGATTATATTTAATATTAAAATATTATAACACATAGTAGTATCAATTGAATGAATTAAAAAACTGTATAATTATTATTAATTATATTATTATTAATAATTATATATCTATTACTATAATTATCTACTATAGAGGGTTACATTACAAAATAGACAAAAATAGTAATCTATAATATAAAAATGAATCGCATGGTAAGCGCATAACTCAACAACGCCTAGACCAATTTGGCCAATTGTTTTTTTTAAATGTTCGTTGAAGTTCAAAGATGGTTTGTACGGCGAGAAAAATTCGAATAATTGCCGGAAAAACCATAAAAACAGCCCTTTTCTTTTTCCCATACAAATGTTTTCTAACTAAAACGTAGTCAATTTGAGCTTTATTGCTATTGTATAAAGTTCATATTAAATTACAAGCACTCACTGTTGTCTAAGCAATGTAGGTGTGTTCCTAACGTCAAAGATCATATCTATCAAAACAGTGTGCGTGTGTGCGTTGGAGCACAGAATACATCGTTGGAGGAGTTTAATGTCGCATAGCGTGATGTTATATAGGTTATAGCCTTCCCTAATAACTGGACTATTCAACACAAAAATAATTTTTCAGTAGTTCCTGAGATTAGCGTGTTCAAACAATCAAACATCCACGCGGACGAAGACGCGGGCGGCCTCTATCCCTACTAATATTATAAATTCGAAAGTAACTGTCTGTCTGTTAAACTAATGAACCAATTTTAATGAAATTTGGAACACAGATAGAGTGGACCTTGGGAAAGGACATAGGATGGTTTTTTATCCTACGGGAACCTATAAAATGGGTCCAAGCGGGCGAAGCCGCTGGCGGAAGGCTAGTTTTTAATAAAAACCTCAAAGTCCTATTTCTTGACTTCGGTAAGTTTTCAAAGTGGAGTTTCATGGTAGAATCAGTCAAAAATCGTAGAAACTGTTACTCCTTAAAGGATTTAGGTCGAATTAAAATGTAACCCTGTACAGGGTTTTTTTTTTTAAACGCAACCCGAAGGAAAAGTACTATAAATACAGTTGATATCAGATTTCACGGAAAGGAAGCATTCAGTTAAAAAAAGGAACAAAGCTGCATTCAAAGATTTTAGAAAATATTTATGGTATACTCTGAAATCGAACCAGCTTTAATTCGAAAAATCAGTACTGTACTGATTCTTAATGGAGTCAATACAGGCAAACTATGAAGTTTCCATCCATCCATCCTCAACGTTACTTAATTAAATTGACTGTGTAGGTGGCTAACTAACTAGAAAGCTAACAAATTAGTAATTCAAAATCTCTTTACGCGCCGGTGGTGTAACAAAAGTCTTACAGAGGACTAAATAATTTTTTTTCGAGGACTGTCGTGACGTATCTGAAAATTTATTTTGCCTACGCTCAGTTTTAGCGAAACTGACCTTTTGTAATTTCATCGCTTTTTTCTGTCTTCCGGAACACGAAATAATTGGAGCCATATTTTATTTCAGCGTTTTAACGGAATTAAAAGGGCGAGGAATTATTGGAGCGACCCTTTTGTGATGTTTCTGTAGCCTGCCTACATATCGATATTATTATTTATTTCGCTATGGAAATGTTTTCATTCCTTTGAATATAGTTTGCCTTTTTATTGGATTTATCAAAAGCAATATTGATGAATTCAAGCTTTTTAACTGAACTCCGTTTTTAATATAACGGATTTATGTTTCGGTAAGTGTTTCAATTTTAATATTGATATTGTAATGTTCGCGTCAATATTTGTATGTAATACTATAAATTAATAACGAAGCTGTTTGGTTTGAGATATTTTTTTAAATAAATACAAATACTTTATTTATCCACTTAAACTTAGACAGTCCATTAAAAAATAGGAAACCCTGCCCGCCACTTTAGTCACTGTGTTGTGGAAGGCAGTGTCTTCTCCATAAATATGAAAATAATAAAACTTAACTTGTGTGTGTGTGTGTCTGTGTGTGTCTGTGTGTGTGTGTGTGCGGGCGTGTCTTCGTGTGAGTATGTGTGTGTAAGTGCGTCTGTTTTTGTAAATATGTATGTTGACCTATTTTAAACCGAGCTGTAGACCCTCCGTTCCTTCATAGTTAAGATCATGTAACCATTGCAGAATTTTATTTTTGACATCATTAAAGTTTAAAGTTTAATGATGTTTGAGATAATATTCAGAAAATATAATAATTACCCACCTATACCTGGATTCCGTCCATCCACCAGCCGTCAGAAGTCCACTACTGGACATAGGTATCACACGTGTGATCCTTTATTAGCAGCTATGGCAAATGCGTCTAAAAATTGTTTTCCGCCTGCATTTTTTTTCTACAGGTCAGTTCTTCCTATGTCACTTTACAGTCCCCAAACTATCGGTGGCACAGTTGTGACGTAAAAGAAGGACAAACAAACAAACAAACAAGTAAGTAGGTTTCTGTAGGTGGTAGAACTGTTATGGTTCGCCCGAGGAAGTACCACCGCTGCACCCACTTCTGCCGTGAACCAATTCTGTTGTGTTTCGGTGGAAAGTTGCCGGCCACACTTACATGAGGCGACCACCAGCCTCCGGAGTAGCAGCGCAACTGCACACGACCTCAGACAAGACTTACCTATACTTGCTTTGTTGTATGTAGATGTCCACGGGCTCTTAAAAATAAGAAAGTATTTATTTTATGTTATAAATACAAAATATTCGCTTAATGAATGTCATTTTTCCCCTGTCATCGCCTTTAGGTGCCCGTTTGGGCTAGATGTTGAGCTGAGAGAAAAAAGGCGGCGGAAAAAAAATCCCAGCAGCACTCTTTTTAAAAATGTATATTTATATATTTGAGATAACAGAACGGCTGGCTGCAACCCCTTTTTGCGTTCCACTGCTGGGCACGAGTCTCTCGCCATTAGTGGAGAGGCCTGCAGCTTACTCCACCACGCTGCTCCAATGCGACTTGGTGGAGGACAGAACGGCTATGGGTCGATAATGGGTACACGTGGCAGCTGATCGTGTGAGACACTTCCACCTGCTTACAGATACGAGTAATTATCGAATTATCGATCGGTGTGATACTATAGACAGCATCTATCCATTAAATGCTTTATATTCAAAGCTTAAGATGGAACTAATATAGCTTTCCTCTACACATTTACCCATCGCACCATTTTATGTTTTTAATTACGCTGGCCTCAGTAAAGAAGGTCCTATGCAAACGTATGAAATTAACCCTAAAATGCGGGTCACGCTTAATAACTGAGTGTTTGTTCGGTGATAATCATATTTCCGCTACAATATTAAGGGTTATATGACCCCATAAAGAAATATTAGGTGCCGTGGAGTAGCAAGATACTTAGATATTAGATATTAGATAATATTTACGTTTCATTAGATGGCTCTACTTTATGTATTTGGCGCATTATTGTCGAGATAAATTTTGTTTGCCTTCGCAGATCTGTTTGCGTTATATTGTCTTTGTTATCTGGTTGGGAAATAATGACTTCATAATATTGTAGATTATTAGGTTCAACCAGATGTTCGTTGCAGACGCCTTCTTACATTTAAATAGCGATAGAAATATTATAAGTGCTTCTCGCTCTTGTCTCTTTTAATAAGTGGACCTGTCTAAAAAAACTTGATCGTATTACGGTTATAAAAATTGTGAAATAAAAACATAATTAATATTTTATTTAAAACAGTAAAATAAATATGATTTATTAGATATACACCTAATAATGCGTTATATATATATATATATATGTTACTGTAAAACCCCAAACTAATGTAAATTCTAAGATTTTGTCGAAAGACCTGAGATTTACCGACACATAATCGTAAAAGTCAGAACTGCTCCACTTTTTTGATAATTTCGTACTTTTATCATCATACACATTTTGGTAAATTAGGTTTTACCTTAGAGACGGGTCAATTTTCAAAATGTAGACAAGCCTCACGTAGTTAACTGTTGAAATCTTGTTAAAATCAGTAAAAACATACACTAATGCTGCAAAAAATAGACTTATACAGAAAGTACCGCTAATATCCTATGAATAGTATCTTTATTGTGTCATGACAAAATGCTAAACATCATTTAATTGGATCGATAGTGGTCAACACTTCGCTGAAATGGAATTCAGTGTAATTTCCAGTAACCAAGCAAATGACCCTAATTTGATACTCGAAGTGTCACCTGTAATCTACACAGAGCCAGGAGTGTCAATTTTCCGTTATTCGCAATAATATTTGAAGATAATCCGATAGCGAGTAAAGTGAAATTTTGCATGAGTGAACGGGAATATATTTCGTTGGATTTCAAGTAAATCTTTGATATCACTGGAACATTAACAGTTGTATAACACTAAGGACTATCAAATGATAAAGGAGCGTGGGAATGAATCTCGTTCACACAAGGCTGTTTCTTCATAGAATGTACTAGTTTTAGTAATTACTCGTATCTGTAAGCAGGTGGAAGTGGGTTGATAGTGTCTCACACGATTAGCTGTCACGTGTGCCCATTATCAACCCATACCCATTCTGTTATCTCAAATATATAATGAACTTTTTTTACTTTGTTACTGAGTGCTGCTGTGAGTTTTTTCCCGCCGCCTTTTTTTCTTAGCTCAACATCTAGCCCAAACGGCACCTAAAGGCGATGACAGGGAAAAAATGACATTCCTTAAGCGAATATTTTGTATTCCTAATATGAAATAAATATTTTTTTCTTTTCTTTTTTTTCTTAACGAAAGTGCAGAAGAACGAAGATTGCAAGAGACTTGTGCAGTTCAGCGAAATGACGCGTTCGGGTGTAATGTGGGTAACCGCTACTGGTTTTTTTTTGCATACTTGTGTTCTCCGAAGAGCACGTAAGGCTAGTGGTTTCAATTGGTGTCAATAATTATCAGTTAATTAATCATTTTGGACGCCTTATGGGTAGTTTAAAACATTTGAATTCGGGCTCGATACCATTGCACATGCCCACAAACAGTGTTGTAGCCAATAAAACGTCAGATTACTGGGAACATTGTTTGAAATTAGTTGCAGATATCAATTACGTAGCCAAAGAACCAACAAAACACCTTGCGACCAGCACTTTATGTATTGTTCGAAATGGTTCAGAGAAGGAACAAATCAGGCTGTCAACATTACATACAATGTGGGATATTTGAAATTCCAAAAACATAAACATTTGTTTCCAATACATTAAAAAAAATACTACCAAATATCGTGTCTATATGTACCTTTTTAGGCTATAAGTATCATTTTACATATTTTCCACCAAGATTGTATGAAGTACTAAAATCGATCCATTATTTCATTTTCTATTCCAAAGTTTCCGTCAGCGTAGCAAGTGATAATTGAGCATATTTATAAATAAATTTCAACGTGGTCATCTGAAGTCTTAACCATTTGGTTACCACACTTTTCGCCTGATGAATAGTAAAAACATTCAAATTTCTACTCACGTACAACTTTATTGCACAGTTTAGTTCCAATTCCGACTGTAAATAAATTTCCATAAAACTGTTCGATTCTGGAAAATTGTCAATTTAAATGCAAACTCGTAACCATGCTTTATGTTTTGTGATACAAGGTCCTCTCGGTACTGAGACACATAAGCCTTGGCGGATATGATTATGCCACTGTAAAATTTGGGGAAATTCTCAGGTGTGCCGATGACGGTAAACGTCACCGTGTCGTACCGAAATGTTAGAATGTTTGCCCTAACGTGGTACATATCGTAACACATTTTTTAAACAGAAGTGCAAGCCTGGGTTTGAACCGATATCTCAGTGTCTGATACTGCCATTTTCCAACCCACCAAACACTCGGCTGTCGCTGCTCACAACACTGTCCAAGTTATTGTTAAATTTTTCTAATGTCACTTTATGCCAGTCAAGTTATAGCCTAAGTGTCTAAGGAACGAATGTAGCTTAAGACCAATATTAATTTCAGTTTATTACTTTAAGCGTTTGCTAAAGCTTGAGATGTACTTATATAAACCACGTAGGGCTAAAATACTCAGTATCAAAATGGGTGACCGTTGGGGCTAATTTCTTCCACGTGTTCATCCTTCAGAAAGCACATGTATTTCCGATTTTCGATTCACCTGATTTGATTTACACCTAAAGCCTCATACTAAGATTCCCTATGTCGTGAGTACCATAGACAGTAAACACAGAAATAATAACACCATATCTGCCGAGAACGCTGAAATTGATTCGCGCAAGACCCGGCGGCTAGCGTAAAAGCAAGCGATCTACCAGCTATTCGCAATGCAGAGTTCTAAAGACTCGTGACTCCTGGTTGCTATGAAAATATACCAGTCGTTAAACCTTGCTGGAGGCCTTAGGAGCAGTTTGTAAACATCCGACAGCGGTGTGAACACTAACCTGCATCTCCACCTATCCAAATTGGAGTTGTGTACCTAAAAATATACATGATCTGCCGCGACCACTTAATGCTCGTCTGCTACTCCATTTAAATTAAAAACGGGTCTCTGCAGACAGACAGAAATATGGTTAATGAAGTGATTTTCTAAGGTTCTTTTTTTCCGCGGAACCCACAGAGTTACGAGCAAGAAAATTACGAACATTTTCAGGTACAAAAATGATTCACGACTGCTATTCGTTAACGTGCTAAAGTCATTATAAGTCCTCATTTGAATCCGCGATTAAGTGTGAAAAGTTCCCGCTCTCCGAGGCTCCACATTCCCACGTATTTAATTAATTAGTCGCACATAGCGATGGCTGACTCAATAACGCTGTGATTTACTGATATGTCTGATTAACTGCTGTGTAAGCGAAACGGACGCGGTCCTGTGTGAGATGGGGGACCGCTCCAGTGGCTTTTTTGCGCGTTTCCGTGCTTCAGATAGTACGTTATGCCATCGGCCTTGGCTATTAATCAATAGATAGCCATCCTTAAGCCTTTTCGGAAGGACAGCGGTTTGGCCACCAACCCGCATCTCCACCAACCAGCATTGGAGCGAATGTGTACAGCAGTGGGACTCAAAATTAAATAATGTTGCACCAATTGACTCGCTAAAAGGTTTTTTTTTCGCGGAACCCTCAGAATTACGATAAAGGAAATTACGAACATTTTCAGGTAAAAAAAGATTCACGGCTCCCATTCGTTAACGTGCGAAAGTCGTTATAAGTCCTCGTATGACTTCGCGATTAAGCGTGAAAAAATCCCGCTCTCTGAGGTTCCACATTCTCACGTGTTTAATTAATTAGACGCGCTGATAGCGATGGCTGACTCAATTACGCACTGATTCACTGACGTGTCTCACTTTGACAGAATATTACAAATAGAGCTTTTTGTGAAATTTCTGAAGCGATGGTTAGAGTGGTTTCATAACGGTGTATGATACGAGGTTATTTGGATGCGCTTGCAGAAGAAGCGGTTGCATCTCATAAGGTTAAAGTTAAACATATAAGAAACAAAAATCAGTTGCATAAATTAACCCCCGTTTTGATAAGTTAACCCGTAAATGTAATCATGAAAGTACGATTGGTCAACGTCAAGCTATCCTAGAAATCACAGACCTTGCCTATTTCGTGGGAAGGAGATATTCATTTCTTATGAACACGGTGAAATTCGCTATCGAAGTCAACGTTTAGGAAATACAAAATATTTAATTCTAGGTAAAAATGTGCGTTCGGTGAATGGTCTAGCCACCAGGCGCTCCTTGTATTGTGGTCTAGCCGACGAGAAAATTACTATCAGCGATTTCCTTGCTCAAGAACTAAACTGACACATGTGACAGACGCTCAAATTGATAATAGATTGACGAACAAAAACATGGACAACTTAAAGTAAAAAAACTAGGCTACTCATAAGATAGGACTAACTAAATTACGCTAAATTAGGCTAAATTAGGAGTTACTTAGTAAGGCGTTCCCTTGTTCGTCGTAAGTGAAAACGGGTATTAGACTCTCAATCACCAAAACGTCATGGTAACCATTTCCTCATACATACAAAGCTCATGAAAAACTGTACTATCAACGAATCTTGTGGTGTCAAATTTGACGCGTATGAATTTATCTTTTTCATACTTTCACTATTATTCTATTCATTGCCAGAAATTAAATATTATAAACAATCGACAGCTGCCCCGATTCCAAAGCAATTGGACTTTTTAATTATGATCGCTGTCAGATTTGACACAACATTAACAAGCACCATAGACTGAGGGCTAAATTTTTATTGACTCCGACACCAAACTTATCTATAGCAGCAGGCCGTAAACTGTACGTACGAACGCAAATTATTTGGTACCCAAAGGGTTTAATAAGTTCTAAAGTCAATATGTTTGAAAAGACCCTTTATCAATATGATGACTTTCATGATAATCTCATGAAAGAGATAATCCGTTTCACCTATTTTCTAACTTTGTTACGTTTAGCGAAATTTATTTTTCCATAATTTAAGTACCTAATAATTACAATAGATAAGTCCATTACTTAGAAACAGTAATTATTAATAAGTTCATAATATTGTTATAATAGGCTCATGGTAATTTTGGTAGTAAAACATAGTTCTTTAATTAAATTGATATCCAATTTATTAATTAGTTTTTCTCAATAATTATTAATTAAATATATAAATATTATACGAAATTTTCCACACACCCGCATTGGAGCAGCGTGGTGAAGTAAGCTTCAGGCCTCCCCAATAATGTAACAACCCGTGCCCAGCAGTGGGACGTAAAAAGGGTTGCAACCTATAACCCATATAAATATAATACATAAACATTAATTAAATTTAATTCTGGGGCGTAAGAAAAGAAAGAATAGTACCTAATCATTCTCAAAAATTAAAATCATATAATTTAGAGTTTTGATTTTGATCTTGAAGTTAGACCAGGTAGACTGACCACCTAAATAAAACAGCGGGAAACAACTGGATAAAAAGGTCGCAAGACCAGTTAGAGCGGTGAACGTTAAGAGAGGCCTATGTTCTGCAGATGTTTTGGATGGATGATTTGATGAGTAATAATTTTTTCTCATTGTTCAAGTTGGCAAGTAATATTCCCTTTCATTATGATACTGTATTGTTACAAATTGTTTAATTCAAAACATGCATAGATAGCTTGAGCCTTGCCTAAAGTAATATGCAGTTGCTTTGCAACTCCGGAGGCTGATAAATAATCACCTCATGTGATCCTAACCGGTAACGCCACCTTTCCACCGAAACACAATAAAATTAGTATAGCAACTCGCAGTTTAGCAGCGTAGAAAGCTAAATGCCCCTATAATTAAGGGGAGAGACCTATCCCAGCTATGGGAATCCCAGGGACGCAAAGGTTGCAGCCATCATAGAATTTAATTGTCAAGAAGCGGCAGATATGAGTAATTTCTGACCAAACTTTGTAAGTTCCAGCATTTCGGACCCATACACAAATCTTAAATATACATCTTTCTATCATGTTTACTTTTCCTGCTTTACTACCTCTTATGTTGTTGGACCCTCACCCTCTGAAACTCTGCCTAAAGCGCTTATTTACGTTATAAAGTTCACCATTTTCGAGGACTGCGAGTTGTTCACATTTCAGGTCAAGATTTCTTACCTTCAGGCATACATTGGAATTATTTATATTCTGTTCAAATGTTTGTATGTTGCGGGGGTAAGAAGTAAGTGAGTTTAAGCTTTATGTATCGCGTATAATCCTGAAGCTAGGGTGGAATGTAAGCGATCCGCACAACAAAGCAGTGATATGCGCTTATTGTTTCAGCGGGCTACTCACACACCTGTCGCAGGGGCGATCTAGGGTGTAAAGGTGGGGATGCCCCTTAATTGCCACCTTTATCGTACCGTGTGTAGGCAAGCAGGGGCAATTTCCTAGATCGGCACGATTAAGGTGGCAATTAAGGGTCATCCCCACCTTTACACCCTAGGTCGCCCCTGAGGCAGGTGTGTGAGTAGCCCGCTTTAGTGTGTAGACGTTCTGTTCCGATCGGCTACCTATTTAATAAATATTATGATGAGTGCACATCGACGTTGTTTTAGTGTGAATAACCCTAAAAGCACTCAGCGTCGATTAAGAGGCCAAATACGAAATTTTGCCGATTTCGCTGACTTAGCTGATTTTACATAGGAGATTTTGCAGTTAAAATACAGTATATCCATAAGTTTTATTGCACAATATGATTGATCATTTCAATAATAAACTATTTAGTTGGCCACTTTTTCATTTTTATTACACTGTTTTGCTTGACAGACCTGAAGACGTCGACAGTTTTGCGAATTTTATCGTTATAAGTATAGAATATTAGAAATTTCTGGATCATTTTAAAACCTGAACGGATCAAAAAAACGCTTTGTTTTACTGTAAAAATCACTCCCCTCACCCTTTGTACTCAAAATTTGCCTAAAGCGCTTGTTTACGTTACAAAGTTCACCATTTTCGAGGACTTCGAGTTGCTTAGATTTTAGGTTAAGTTACGTACGTTGTAGGTCAAGATTTCTTACCCGCAAGCATGAATGTGAATTATTTATAAACCTATGCTATGATTTCTGAGTACATATATTAAATCAAATATAAAAGTTTATGTTATTTTAGTAGAATTAATAATAAGCTCATCGTCTTTATATCGTTTAAAAACTAAAGCCATCCAAGCCATCACTCGAAGTAACTCAAACATAAAGTGATGTCACAGTGCATAGTTCATGTATTGGTAAAAAGATCAACATTTACACAGGCGAATATAACACGTCAACATTTACACAGGCAATTAATATAAATGTATGTATATTTTTTAATTTGTATTTTAATATCAAAGTTAATAATTAAATTGATTAAGTACAAATAATATTTATATTCAAGAGCAAATCCTTTATAGTTTTTTAATCAAGGAAATATTTTATTATTTTTATTAACTATATATAACGAACGATTAACGATTAATCAATTATTAACGCTCCGTAGCGTCCTCCACGTAACAACGACACAATACAAAGAGACCTTCTGCGATGAAGGTCACTTTGTAATGTCTCGTTACTCTTCATCGCAACTTTTTGACGTGACAATGTCTTATAATTCGATGGAGCCGGCTACACGCACGAAAAAACATGACTCATGCGGCGTTACCTCGCTCTGAGGCGTTCCATTTAAGGCTTGAAGTGCAAGCGAGAGCGCGGAACGAGCGACAAAGAGGCACAATCGGCCTCCGCGTTCGGCAGCGTTCGACATATGTCTCTCTCCTACTTGAGTGAGCGATGCGTCCGCGTGGACAGCTGTAGCATATTGTGTGGCAAGGGGTGAAACAAGATGATTTCTGAGGGGGAGAGTTCTCCTCGCTTCTCTCGGGCTGTCATCGCCCTGGTCTGAAATCGTCTTTGTTTCATCCCGTGCCACACACTGTATTTTTCACATCACATGTAATGAAACGGCGAGTTTTGATTTCTGTAGCCAGTTGAAGTAAGATTATTATAGACAAATAGCGCAGTAATATCTTTAATCATAGAATAATTCAGAAATCAGATAATAAAAGAACATTAAAATCTTTGACAACGATTTGACGACAGCTGTCAGAAGATTATGATTTTTCATATCACATGCGTTGAAACAGCGAGTTTTCATCTGCTTTTGTTTATTACAAATGAATTGGTACTATCACCTCTCAAAATAATATGTTTATTGTATTATGTATTACTCCACCAACCCGCATTGGAGCAGCGTGGTGGAGTAAGCTCCAGGTCTCCCCAGAGGGAGAGACCCGTACCCAGCAGTGGGACGCAAAAAGGGTTGCAGCCATTATGTATTATATTTATTTATTTTTTATTTGTTTATGTATTTTCATATATGTATTTATATACTTTATTATATATTTATATAAATATTATATATGGACGTATATGTATGGAATACTTTGTACGTATACGTATATGTATGGAGTACTTTGTTATATATTTTAGTGTACTTAGACATACGAATAATATTATGTGCATATAATTAGTCTTCAAAATTTTACGTAACATGCTTTGGAATTTTAGAGTTTCTATAGGTAAGCAATATTTATAAATCACTGTCTTTGTTGTTGCTACTACCTACAAAAAAACTCTCACCAACAACCAGGGTTGACTGGTAGAGAATACCTATCGGCATTAAGTCCGCCCTTTGTACAACATAGTTAAGTTGTGACAATAAAGTGTAAATAAATAAATAAATGTGACGGGTAGAAACAACGTTGTTTCTGACTGACACATTTGCATTGGTTTGAAATTGCCTTATTTTGACTGACAGAACAGAAATCAAAACTCGTTGTTTCATTACATTTGATATGAAATACATTACATGTTTTCGTCAAGTATGAAGTACAGTGAAAAGTGAATGTGGTGTCAATTGTTTATCGCACAAGTATTTTCTTATAAAGTTGTCACGTTCAACTATCGTCAGTAAACTGACTTTACATACAACCGATTTTTTCTTACGAATATTTCTCTCCCGTACCTACTCATACGTCACGAAATTCACCCTTTTCAACGACTGCCAGTTGTGTAGGTTTTAGGTCAAGAATATTTACCTGAGGGCGTGATTTTGTAATACACCGAGTGTTTTTGTATTATAAAATCGAATAATATTAGAGATATCGAAAACTTTTTATAAAATAATTTTGTTTTGAATGGAGCTCACTCCACCAAGCTACTCCAATGCGGGTTGGTAGAGATGTGGGTTAGTGGCCAACCCGCTGTCGGATGTTTTCAAATCGCCGATGAGCTAACAATAACAACCGGGACCGACGGCTTAACGTCCCCTGAAGCACGGAAATGAGCATGAAATTTTTTGCCACTAGCGGTTACTCATCTCACACCCGACCGCGCCCGTTTAGCTTAGCTGCATAGATCGCTTGCATTCTGCGCTAGCTGCCGGGCCATGCACGCTTCATGTTACATGTAGTTAGTTATATTAACTTAACAAACCCATTATACGTCATACTTTATGCTGTTAAATATAGCTCCTGACTACAAAGGCTCCAGACTGCATTTTAAACGCCATCCAAAATTCAATGTGTTTTACAACGGGCTTTTACTCGTCAAACGCTAAAATTATTTTGTAAAGACTTTTGATGAACTGTACGGTGGAACGGTTACATGTGATAATGAGGTTCAAAGGACTTAGTTTGGAATTAGGACGAGGCAGTTATGTAAATGATTTGACTAATAATTATGATCTGTTCAAATATACATAATATGTACACTGTCGGGGAAAAAAATGTTAGCTTTACGAATCGCGTATAGTTCGAAGACTGGCGTAACTTAACCATCATAGCGATACGAAATAATGCTGTGTAAATTTGTAACTATATAGCAATAAATGTAACTCATTAATTTCAAAAATATACAAAAAAATATTATTATTTTTTTTTGGCCTTTTTACTCTGAACAAATATATTTGGTGCGAAATATACTTATGGTTGTTAGTTGTAATTACTTAATAAACCCATTAAAATATTCCTGACTACAAAGGCTCCAGACTGCACTATAAACGGTGTCCAAAATAATTCACTGTAACTCAGCCTATTTTAGAACGGGTGTAGCGGCGCGATACCTACAGAAACATGACCCGCGCCTCACATGAAATGCTGACCATGCAAGACGACGCAAGCAGCGAACATTGTAAACAATAGAATACTACGTCACACGCGTCATACTGAACTGGCCAATCAGAAAACGTATCCTAAAACACGCTATCGAAATTTCTTAGATTCTTAGTATATATACAAACCAGGCAGTGATATCGCCTGGCGGGAGATCTCCCCTTTTCCTCCACACGGGTTTGACGAACCGTGTGGCGCAATGATTACCAAGCCGAACTGCCAATCCGAGGGTCCCAGGTTCGATTCCCGGCGAGACAAAATGATGAGATTAAATTTCTGTTCTCGGTCTGATTTAAAACGCAATTTGTATGGAAAAAAATGTGTGACGGAGCTGGTATAGTCGTTTTACTAAATTATTATTGATTATAAAAATAATTAAGAAAACAGAATTAACAAACGTTAATTGAAGAAAAATGTTTACGGAATGCATTTTGATTAATTTTTTTAAATAGATAGTGACAACATCCTTATTGGACATTAGCGCTTAAGGGTTATTGAATTACAAAGAGAAATTAAAACACATTTTATTCATGGCATTTCCCAATATTTCTAAAACAGATACCAGAATAGTTAATTACGTACTTGATGAACCGAGTTGCTCAAAGTGCTTATAAGTGGTCTCCGCCTAAATAAACTTGCTAATGTTTCCTTTGGACCACAGTGCGTTACAGAAAAGAGAATTGGATATTAACTTAACATTTGACGCCACCAGCTGGTATTTTCGTTTTACTAAATTATTGTTGATTTAAAAGACAATAAAAATAATTTAGAAAACAGAATTAACAAACGTTAATTCATAATAAAGCAAAATTTTTACGGTATGCATTTTGATTAATATTTGTATAGACATCCTAATTGGACATTAGCGCTTAAGGGTTATTGAATTACAAAGACAAATTAAAACACATTTTATTCATGGCATTTTTCTATTTCTATTATTATTATATATTTTTATCATTATTAAACAGATACCAGAATGATTAATTCCGTACTTGATGAAACGAGTTGCTCAAAGTGCTTATAAGTGGTCTCCGCCTAAATAAACTTGCTAATGTTTCCTTTGGACCACGGTGCGTTACAGCAAAGAGAATTTGATATTAGCGTTTGAGGGTTGTTAGCTTTCAAACGGACGCCAAAGTAATTATTTTGTGATTATTATAAAGCAAATAAGTTACTATGGACCATTTCAAACATACTCGTAATTCATTGCCTTTTGTCTTTCTTATATGCTAAGTTGCTATAAGTTTAAGTGTCTCTTTTTAATATTTTAAAGGCAATAAATGGCATATTTATATTATTTTATTGCGCCTTTTGATTGATTTTTCATTTTGATGATAGATTTGATTTTATTTATTTTTATTTTTCGGATCGGATCCGATCGTCGGCTTTGGGTACCCATATTCCAGGGTTTTTGTTCAATGACAGGATGACAGTTTTTTTATGGAATTCCTTTATGCTGCTTTATTTTAAAAAAAATCAGTGACCGATTAATACGCCTGTTCCAGTAAAAACGTTTTAAGTTACTTTTTAAACTCATTGCCCGCTTTTATTTTGAGAAATTCCGGTAGGTAGTTGCATATTATTGGTCCCATGCAAAAGGCACTGTTATGATATTGTCTTGTTTTAGAAGCTATTGAACAAAGTTTATTGTTATATCTTTTCGATTTAAGCGTTTCATATATTTAGTGATTTCAAGTTTTGACCATTAAAGATCTCATAAATATATAAAGAAGGGAGCGTCATTATTTGAGAAGCTATTAGCTATATAAATAAGTCACAACTCCGCATTGGCATCCGTTGGACCACCAACCTCTAGTGCTGATATCTAATTCTCTTTGCAACGCAATATGTTCTAAAGGAAACATTGACAAACGTTATTAAGTGCACACCAATTAGTACTTTACGTAACCCGTTTCATCGTTTGATGAAATGTACTTACATGATTAAATATTATTATTACTTTGTATTAAAAAAAAACCGTATCACCCATTCAACTCAGAAGGGGCCTAATATTGCCTAACTTCCGCTCGTGTTCTAAACTTAGCTGGGGACCTTTGCGTAGGTACTTACATCCATCCATCAGCTTTTCATAATCCACTACTGGATATAGGACACCCCCAAACGTTAAAAGATTAAATATTATTTATTTGCTTTGAACCTATAAATAGGTGTTACAATTAGGTTATTTTCTTGTTCAGCCACTTAAGAGTTAGCATGCAAGCATAACATAAAGTGTTCGTTACTTCATCCGATATAGAGATCCGATATGTACGTCGGTAATCTTCGTTCGTCATCATGACTGATTTTGTCGCGAAGAGCCATCGCTCGCTGAGTGACTTTAAGCCTGTGGAAAAGATAAATCAAATCAAAAATATTTATTTCATATTAGGAATACAAAATATTCGCTTAATGAATGTTATTTTTTCCCGGTCATCGCCTTTAGGTGCCCGTTTGGGCTAGATATAGCTGAGAGAGAAAAGGCGGCGGAAAAACTCCCAGCAGCACTGTTTTTAAAAAAAAGAAAAAAGTACATATTTGAGATAACAGTATGGCTATGGGTCCATAATGGGCACACGTGACAGCAAATCGTATGAGACACTATATTTACATATATCTCACCACAACCTTTATTTCCATAGAGATAAAATGTAATATGCTGGTCTAAATTAATGAAATAACCTCTTAAATTACTGACCGCTGCCCACAAAACTTTTTGGACAATTCGCTACTTTATAATAACAATTTTGTTAAGTACTTTTTAGTCCCATTAAATAACCACGAAAATTATATTAAAATTTGAAGCTAATTGAATTTATTTAGTTAAAATAATTGGCTGGACCCTTTTTACATCCCACTACTCTCTCTACACTGGTCTCTCCCCATTATTGGGGAGGCCTTGTGCTTACTCCATCACGCTGCTGCGGTGGAGATGCGGGTTAGTCGCCAACCCACTGTCGCATGTATTCAAACCGCCTATAGGGTCTCCGACAAGGTTTAACAACTGTTATCTATCGACAACAATCGGGACCGACGGCTTAACGTGCCCTCCGAAGCACGGAAACGAGCTATAATTTTTTTGCCACTAGCGGTCACCTATCGAACACCTGACCGCGTCCGTTTGACTTAGTTGCATATATCGCTTACGTTCTAGGCTAACCGCCGCGCCATGCGCGCTTCCTTATTTAAATGAATACGAATAATAATAACAGTCTATTTATTATGTTTTTATTTTATTTCAATTGAGTAACAAACGTGCATGCAGGCCATGTGGCATAATGGTTACCATGCCGGATTGCCGATCGGAGGGTCCCGGGTTCAATACCCGACGAAGCAGAAATTTAAATTATGACTTTAAATTTCTGTTTTCGGACTGGTTGTTTGTGTTTCTGTCTTTGTATGTGTTCATGGCACCCACGACACGGGTTTTACTTACCTTACTGTGGGGCTATGAGTGTGAAATGTTATTTATGTGTTATTAAGTACTAAGCCAAACGGGCGCGGTCAGATGTGAGATGGATGACCGCTAGTGGCAAAAATTTCATGCGCGTTTCCGTGCTTCGGAGGGCACGTTAAGCCGTCGGTCCCGGTTGTTGTCAATAGATAACAGTCGTTAAACCTTGTCGGAGGCCTTATGGACGGTTTGAAAACATCCGACAGCGGGTTGGCCACTAACCCGCATCTCCACCAACCCGCATTGGAGCAGCGTGGTGGAGCAAGCTCCAGGCCTCGCCAATATTGGGGAGAGACCCGTGCCCAGCAGTGGGACGCAAAAAGGGTTGCAGCCAAGTATTACCTGCAACCCATCATACATCATCAAATACATCAAGCAAGCGTCTGAGCAAGCCTTGTCTGAGGTCATATGCAGTAGCTCTGCTACTCCGAACCTTGATGGTCGCCTCGTGTAACTCACCCAATTCATTGCTAATGACGTCCGCATAACAAAGCAGCTGTATAAACTAAGGGCAGGCAATTGAGATTAACGCGAGCTCTTTAATTAGATTTTTTAACTTTGCGCCTAAAAAGGAGAGTGGTGAGTTTATTTAGTTTTAATTTCTTAGTAAAATGAGTAAAAATTTACTTCGCGTTGAACTTTTATTTCACGAATTATTTTATTTGAAAATTTTTACCATTTTTTCATTGCAATGCTCCTTCACACATTCGGTCAGACCTGGAGCTTACTTCATCAAGACGGTCCAATGCGGATAGCTGTAATACGAAGTATAAGCCAACCTTGTTGATTTTATACTGCACATAAAGTCTCTTCTAAGGTCAGACCATCGCTTTTTATCGATTAACAAATATACGAGTACGTATTAAGTCAATTGACAATGCAGTGACCCACTTAATTGCTGATATATCTAGATGCTGTTTAGTCCTATAATAAAATTCTCCAATACCTTACATCAGCCTCAGGGCTACGCGCACTTCAATAATACATGATTAAACGCTAATGACGTCACGCATATTAAAGCAACTGTATAAAGTAAGGGCAGGCAATTGAGATTAACGCAAGCCCTTTAATTAGAAAAGTTTTACTGCGAGCCTTAAAAGGAAAGTAGAGAATTTATTTACGTTAAGGAATTCCTTAGTAAAATGGATTATATAAATACATTACAGATTAAAATTAATTTAAAAGCTTATAATTGCTAAAATATTTCTCTTTATCTAATACCTTTAAACGAGCTATTCTTCTAACCTATCGTATTATACAATCTGAATCTCGGAAACGGCTACAACGATTTTCATGAAATTTCGTACCTAGAGGGTTTCAAGGATGGTAAATCGATCCAGCTAGATTTCATTTTTAGAAATTGTTGTTTTATCTTTATTTTCAGCGATAATCAACTTAAATATTAACTGAAAAATGTGACTTCCGGTTGATTCCAAATCTCCATTAGACACGTTCTAACCATCCTGACATCTATTGGAGAGTATTAATAACATTGTGGCGTAGAACGCCAACAAACGTCATCAACCCTTCAAATGACTATGTCAATTTGAAAGAGCTCTATAAGGTTTTTGGTGGGAAGTCGAAAAAGACATATTGTATGTACATGTTTTATTTTTATTTTCTTGGTGTATTTTTGAGTTATATCGGATAAAGTTGATGGCATTTTGTTTGATATAGGTTAATTACAGTGCAACAGTGTTTTTGATATAGAATAACAGTGCTAAAATATGTTTTTTCTGCTTGCCTCCAAAATTCCATCGGACACGTTCTAGTAAAGTAGCCATCGCTTTACTTGAATGTTGGACTGACTAGACTGACTGATTACTGACGACTTATTTATTTTTTATTTATTTAATTTTTGTAGCACCTTAACTAAGTGTTACAGGGTTAAACTTAATGCCTAATGGCATTCTTTGCCAGTCAACCCTGGGTGACGGTGAGAAACTTAAGGTAGGCAGGAATACTACGAGAAGGTTTTTTAAGTGAAAGTAACTAACAATTCTAATAATTTAGTCAATCATTTTGGTAAGTATATGTACATGTATACATACCAACATATATAAATACATACATACACACATACAAATATACATACATAAATACATACATACATAAATAAATACATACATACATACATGACTAGATAAAGACACTCGTTTATAATACCAAAAGGTGGCGGACAGAAAGCGTATTTACACTGACTCATCATTTAGTCGCTAATACGTATTTACGTAACATACCCTTAAATGCAGTCCTTGTTCGCGCCTTTCTGATATTTTCGGGCAGGGCGTTCCAGAGCAGTATAGCCTGTACATTAAATGAGAATCGGAAAAAATCACTATTATGTGGAGGAATACAAAGCTTAAGGTTATTAGAGGAACGAAGACCTTTGTCGTGTGTTGAACACAGGTACTGAAATTTTTCCTTTAAATATTGTGGAGATGTTGGTTCTAGTAGGATAGAATACAGAACCAAAAGAATTCTAGAGTGACGCCTCTGACGAATAGTAAGCCATTTAAGTTGACTTCGATAACTTGAGATGTGATAATACTTGCGTAGATTGAAAATAAATCAGAAAACAAATTAGAAGGCGCTCTAGCTTATTTAATAGTTCTTCACTCAGGTCTGGGTAGCACACATCAGCGTAGTCTATAATGGGTAGAACAAGACTGTGGATCAATGTAAGTTTAGTGCTGTAAGGCAAAAATATCTTTAAGCGATACAGAGACTGCAACGTACCGTTAACCTTACGGCAAATTTCTGTCACTTGCACTCGCCAGGTCAAGTGGCTATCGATGTGCAGACCTAAGTTTTTTACGCTGCTATTGAAATGTATGATATTTGCAGCATACATCAGCTTTGGCAGATTTTCAAGATTAATCCTGGCCAACAGTCTCGAACTACCCACTTTGATACCCTGGCATTTCGCTGGGTGGACAGTAATTCCATACCGATCACACCAATGTTTAATAGCTACTAGATTCTTATTAACCACTTTGATGGCGTTCGGAAGATTATCAATAGTGGAATGAAGATATAGTTGAAGATCATCTGCATACATATGGTACGAACAATCGATGAAGGAGGTAATGGAGTTTATGTACAATGAAAATAGTAACGGAGAAAGAATACCGCCTTGCGGGACGCCAGCTGGAAGGTCCGCCCAGTCGGAGCACTCCTGTCCGATATGGACTGACTGCTGACGATCGCGAAGATATGAAGCAAACCACGCTACAACTATTGGTGCAAATTTAAGGTGAGACAGAATGGCTAGGAGTAACTCGTGGTCGACTGTGTTAAAAGCGTTTGAAAAGTCGATAAGCACCAAAACTGTAACCATCTTATTATTCATGGCAAATCTGATACTATCCGTGACTTTGATCAGTGCAGTAGTGGTGCTATGACCTGGACGAAACCCGGACTGATATACACTCAGTAGGTTATGTTTACATATGAATGAGGAGACTTGCTTGTGTACACAGGCTTCCACAACTTTAGATAGGAATGGGAGAATCAATATAGGGCGAAATTGATTTGGCAGTATAGGATTAGGTACTTTAGTACTCTCACGTACGCCTTCTTCCAGTCGCTAGGGTATTGGCTCGATAGTAGTGAACTATTGATAATATGAGTGATGCTAGGCAACAAAGGCTCAGCGATAGGATCAATCATAGTTCTGCCAATAAGATCACATCCAACAGCTTTAGAGTTAAGAGAAACAATAATCTTCTTGACCTCATCATGCGTCACTGGTGAAAATTGAAAATTTGGTGTGTTTGGCGATGGCATGAGAGACAATGAAGTTATTGTTTGATGTCTTACTGTAGGGTCTAGTAATGACGTGGATGCGAAGTGATTGTTTATAATATCGGGGGTTAAGGATGAAGGGCAGTTGTGTGTAGGTGGTTTACAAATACCAAGGGACTGAAGAAATTTCCATACATTAGCTGAAGAAGATTCACAAATATTTTGATGAATATAGCGGCGTTTAGCTGTTCGTACCATCTGATTGCAGCGATTTCTAGCAGTTTTAAAAGATGCCCAGTTTTCATCGGACCGATTTGCCTTAAAAATAAGAAAAGCTCGATCCTTACTTACTGACTTTGTTATTACTTCGTCCGGTTTAATTGAAACTGGCAAAAAATTGATGCAAAAATTGTACTTGACGCTGGCAGTATGCACAGAGTTTGCGATGCCATAATTGAAAAAAAAAAAGAGCTCTATAAGAATTTCGTCGATTGAAGTAAATCTATGGCCGAATGGTTATGTAAGCTGACTGCGGAGCTAGAGACCCAGGTTGAAACCTCAATCAAGCATATTGCGTTTTTTATTTTTTTAACAACAATTAATATTGTTATTATTAATTGGAAGCTCCTTCAGTAGATGGCGTTGTTAAGCAACACTAAGCTAATGAGTGTTTTTTTAAAATTAAACCTAAAAATTAATTATTTTTATCCCAGCAACGCTCGATCGTCCGGGTACTTAATGCTAATATTGTAAATGTAAAACTTAGTTTATTTTTTATATTTCCTTCTTCCGTTCTACTATGGTGCTAAAGAGAGACTTCATTTTTTGTATGGATATCACTAATTTCATAGGGAGTTTAATCCGGCTGGAGAGTAACATATTAAGCTAATTTTCACTCTAAGGAAATACATATTTTAAACACCTCATAAATAGAAACGCATGTGGAATGTGTGTTGAAATTTATAATGAACAACCGATATTAAAATGTTAACAAATAATAACTTTAACAACAAACTAAGGACATATTTAGTAAAGAAAAAATATTATGTCATTAAAAAATATTTATTGCAAATGAAATCTAATTTGACATTGTAAAAAATTTGAATCAAAAATTAATTTTCATCTAACCTAGAGTCAATAAATAAATTCTGTAAAATTTTCATGCCAGCTTATGCAGAATATGTGACACTAATGATGAGACAAAATTGTAACATCTATTGTAACACTATTCTATACAAATAAATGATTATTATTATTATTATTTTATTTACAAGTTTCTCAGGTAAACCATTCAAATAAATTTTATAAGGAACTAATAAAAAAACTAATTTTACTACCGCATCCAAATTTTCCGTTGGAATCTTCAAGGATCATTTACAAGTGAGCGCTGCGTCAAAACTAATGGCCCCGCAATTCCTGTAACTAGACTATAAAGAACGCGTAGTTACGAACCCGCCTATTAATGCCGCATCTGTTTCTTGACACATAAGACGCACTACACGTAAGACTACACGTTGATGAAGATGTGCTAAATGTTTCAGTTTGTATGAGGTTACCACTGCTTAAGTAGGTTTATATCACGAACTTATATTTCTCAAGCCTAATGACCGAATAGAAATAATAAAATGAAGTACAAGGTATATAACTATGCTTTCTCATAAATAAAAACTTAATATTGTACAAAAAACGGATTAATCTAGAAAATAATTACAGGGCTTTTGGCTGCAAATTGAAAAATCGTATCGTACCTACTCTGGTTTAATCATTTTCATTTAGTAGGTGAGTTTTAGAGTACTTAAGACCAGATAAAGTTGAAGGCATTTTAATCGAATTAAGTAAAGAGGAGGCTTTAAATTTGTCGTGATATTTTTATGTATGTTCAGGGATTACTTTTAAGATGCGAATTTAAACATTGTTTACTTTCAACCAAGGAATTTAAATCAGGTTTATTACCGCGTCCGAATTTTCCCGGAATTAAAAAATTCTACCAAGAAATTTTACTACCGTATCCGAATTTTCCTGTTCGTGTCTTCAAGGATCGTTTACAGGTGAGCGCTTCGTCAAAGCTAATGGACGCCGTAATTCCTGTAACTAGCCTATAAACAATGCGTAATTACGAACCCGCCTATTAATGCCGCATCTGTTTCTTGAAACACGTAAGATGGACTGTGCGGTTATGAATATGTAAGAGAAGTTTCAGTTTGTATTGTGTTACCACTGTTAATTTATTTATTTCTTAAGCATTTTTAGTAAATAAAACTAATAAAAACATAATACCGTACTAATCTACACATTGATATTCAAAGTAATAACATGTGTTTTAATTGAAAGTTGAAAGAATCGTGTCACAATTTTATTTAGAATCATTATACTAGTAAGTTTTTGAGTTATACCGGACAGAATTGATGGTATTTGATTCGAGATAGGTTAAATACAATGCCTAAGTTGTGAAATAAAATAACAGTGTGAACATATTATTATGGTTTTTCCGGTTGCTTCAAACTCCATTAGACACGTTCTAGTAAAGTAGTCATTGCTTCAGTCATCTAACTTACTTCAGTGTTTTCTGAGCTCTTATTAACCTTCATACTTGATGAACAGACGTCATTTATTTAAAATTGTAATTATATTTGTATATCCCTACAAATGTTATAAAGTATGTTCTGAACTGTGCCTGAACTACATAATTATTTGCAATTTTTCATTTTGTAACATTTAACAAAAGCAATTGCAATTCTGAAGTGAAATCATAAACGTGAACCTAAACAATTTCATATTTAAATGTTTATACAACTGAACGTAGTGCTCACAATTTTTATTGGCGATTGTTATTTCAAGACTCAAGACCCGTAGTAAAAAAGCCATAATTCTAGTAACAAGGTAATAAACTACGCTCAGTCCGGAACCGAGCAATTAATGCCGCATCCGAATAGCCGGCATTTTAAATTTTACTGGCTTCGTGTACTAGGTGGTTATTCCACCTGCTCTTTATATATATTTATAGCACCGTAAAGAAAGAAGGAAATACGTTTTAGCGCGGTATAATAAAACAGAAATTTTCCTTGTTAGCGCGGATTGGATTAGCGGCATTTTCTGCAGGCTTAAGGAGTTAAGTATTTTCTTTCAGATTTTATCTTTTTTGAAGCAATATTTATACGGCGTTCGGTTTTTTGTAAATTCAACGGCTATACTTATTTAAAATCTGTAATGGATCTTCGTTTAAACCATTAAAAGCGTATAATTATTTTTTATTTCAATTAATCACGAGCTATAGGTGGTAGAACTATTATGGTTCGCCCGGGGAAGTACCACCGCTGCACCCACTTCTGCCGCGAAGCAATTGTTTTTCGCTGGAAAGGTGCAGTTGCCGGCCACACTTACATGAGGCGACCACCAGCCTCCGGAGTAGCTAAGATCCTAATCGTAAGAGGCGACTAAAAGGGAGATTCCGGGGTTGTGGGCAGTGAGAGTGGGAGCCCGATCCATCCAGCCAGTAAAGACGGCAGTGTGGGCATGGCCGCATGCCACTGTGAGTGCCTGAGGGTGCAGGAGAGCGCATCTGCTCTCCCAAAGATGGGCCCGTTCTGGAGCGCCGCGCGTGGAGGACCTCGGTGCGTTCCAATGGAGATCCCTGAGTCCTCCCCAAGCGCAGAGGCAGGCCACCGAGGGGGTTTTAGTGCGGTACGAATCCCACATAACCCGGTATCCTCTCGCAAGGTGCTGGGTACCTTTTTTCCTCTCCGATATCAAAAATAAAACAGTGGGTTGCACTCCGGGAGTACCGGCAGAAGTGAAAACTTTAACATTACCGTTGTGCATTTTTGATATTTTGGAATGGTTAGGGAATATTTGTAATATCCCTAAGCAAGGAATAAATACAATTAAATTAGGGAATCACATTGAAACAGACACTGAAAAAATTGCTAATGAATTTAACAATTATTTTTTGAATCAAATTGAAGAAGCTAGTTCTAAGAATGTAGATACTAATAGGTACAACATAAATTCTCGCCATCCAAATTCTATCTTATTACAGCCTACCTCAAGCGAAGAAATAATAAAAGTAATCAACGGCTTGAAAAACAAAAATAGTACAGGATATGATGGTATATGCACAAAAATAATAAAGCGGGTATCAAATATAATAGCGCCTGTTTTAGCCTTTACTGTAAATTTAAGCATAGAAACTGGTACATTTCCAGATAAATTAAAATTATCTGTCATTAAGCCTATTTTCAAAAAAACAACACAAATATGATATATGTTATAGATAGGTATGAGTGCTATAGGTATATGTTATTGACCTATAGCACTCATACCAATCTTTTCTAAAGTATTTTAGAAAGTCCTTTATAACAATATGTACACTTATTTTGAAAAGTTTTCAATTTCAGCGGAAGAGCAAGTAGGTTTTCGTAGGAATAAGTCCATTAATTTAGCTGTGTATATTTTTTTACAAAAGGTAATGATGAGTCTAGATAATAAAAAACAAATTACAGCGCTTTATATGGATATGACTAGGGCGTTTGACTTGCGGTTGCTTAAGGTTGCGCCAACATAAGATACGGACTCATATTTTGGGTTAATGCAACGGAAATACAAACAGTTTTCAAAGCGCAAAAGAAATGCATACGGTCAATCTGTCAACTACGGCAGATAGATACATGTAAACCACACTTTCAATATCTTAATATAATGACACTCCCTTCGCTATATATCTACGAAATATCTGTAATGGTCAAATGCGACATCTTTAAGTATGATACCTTAAACTCTAAAAGACACAACAGACCAAAAATATACAATAATCTACCAGACTCCCTAAAAACTAAAACAATTAATGAATTTAAAAGAGAACTTAAAATGTATTTACTCAAAAAAGCGTACTATTCGGTCACTGAGTTTCTAAACGATAAATAATAATATATAATAAAATAAATAATAAACTAACATAAATAAATATTTCGCGGGACGAAAACCTGGGAGGTTTTTTTTCCGCCAGCTTTTTTTCCTCTCAGCGTACAAAAACCCATCATGATGGGTGCCCAAAGCTGATGACGGTCAACCACGTATGGTTCAAATAAAATAAAATAAATTTGTATAAAAAGCACAAACTTGGGTTAAATTGAATTTAAGTAGCTAAAGTGATATTAATGTAAAATTATTTAAGTATACTCTATATTTTAATGTTAACTGTACATAATTAGTAACTTAACTTGTAATTATATAACTTTTACAATAAAATTTGTACACCTTAAGGGGTAAATCGATCTAAATATTTTTGTAAAACCTTTTTTGCTACCCATATTTGTGCAAATAAAATATTTTCATTTCATTTCATTTCTTTCATCATTTCGCATGAATTATTTTAATTATCAGTATTATTTTTCATCTAGTATTTTCAGTAGCCTTTCATCTAGCATTTTTATAAGTACTCACTTTTTTTCACTATTTTTTCGTTACTTTTCTCATTAGTAGATGCAGTTAGTGCAATTTACATATTTTAAATACTTGATATACACGACTTTACAAGTATATTCGAGCCATCAGCTGTCACCCCGCCGTGTTACGAATATTCGATCAGGTCACGTGTCCTGACGCGAGTTTAACATTTTTTACCAATCACAAAAAGTGCACAACGCCGCTAAATAAGTTTTCACTTCAAAAAAGGTAAATTGCAAAAGTACTTTGCTGGTAGTGGTAAATTTGGTAGTAATATGTTTGTCTAGTAACCACTAATTACACTACATAGCAGCTGACCCCACAACAACTAAAATGAAATTAACTGCAACTTTTGACAAACTACCCCGGATCTAGACCCCATCCAGCATGTAGTTTTACTCGTTAGTGTTTAGTGAAAGTAATGTAGAAATTTTGTTGCTTCATTAATGTACAGTTTGACATGAATAAGCTGACTTAAAGTTCATAGACCGATTTTGTCGACACGACCTTTCATTACGACGACTGACGACAAATATTGTTAAACTTTTTTTCCTTTTTATGCCCCTCTGCTGGACACTGATCTCCTCTCTGTAGTAAGAGGCATGTAGGCCACAGTCCTCCACGCTAGCCAAGTACGGATTGGTGGACATCAAACTTCTATAAATTGTGAATGACTCTCAAGAACGCATGATGATGGAAGACATAAATACGTATACAGAAACCATCAGCTGTCACCCCGCCGTGTTACGAAAATTCGATCAGGTCACGTGTCCTGACGCGAGTTTAACATTTTTTACCAATCACAAAAAAAGTGCACAACGCCGCTAAAGAAGTTTTCACTTCAAAAAAGGTAAATTGCAAAAGTGCTTTGCTAGTAGTTGTAAATTTAGTAGTAATATGTTTGTCTAGTAACCACTAATTACACTACATAGCAGCTGACCCCACAACAAGTAAAATGAAGTTAACTCCAAATTTTGACAAACTACCCCGGATCTAGACCCCATCCAGCATGTAGTTTTACTCGTTAGTGTTTAGTGAAAGTAATGTAGAAATTTCGTTGCTTCATTAGTGTACAGTTTGACATGAATAAGCTGACTTAAAGTTCATAGACCGAAATAATGAAGTTACGGGTAACTTTAACCGACAATCAGCGTACTTGTCACTTTACTTGAAGGTGGTGAAAGACGCCCTTAGAGTAATAGAAAAAGACAACAAAGCTATCCGAGCCGTCAGATCAAATTTGCAATGGAACAGCGATAGCTGAGTGGTTAAAACATCGACACGAAAGCCCCGTTTCAAACCCCAGTGCACATTTTTTATTTGAAAATTTGTTACGTGCGAATTTATCGCTGCTCCACTGCAATATTACAATCTTTTCCACGTTGTCATATTTCATTACGACGTTTCCCATTACCGGTATGCCTGAGTATGCCTGAAAATAACACAATATTTATTTAAGGCATAAGCTAAATGTATACCAACATGCATGCAAAATGCTAGCAGCTTAAATACATTCCAATTTCGAGAGTATACCTTTTTTTGGTATCGGGGGGGAAACCTTCAAAAGGTACCCAGTACCTTGGGAGAGGTTACTGGGTTATGTGGGATTTGAATGCACTAAAACACCCCTCGGTGGCCTGCCTCTGCGCTTGGGAGGACTCCGGGATCTCCATTGGACCGCACAGGTGTCCTCCACGGGCGCCCCAGAACGGGCCCATTTCGGGAGAGCAGATGTGCTCTCCTGCACCTTCAGGTGTTGACAGCGGCATGCGGCCACGCACATCTCCCGGGGCTGCTGGCTGGACGGGTCAAGCTCCCACTCTCACTGTCTGTAATCCCGGAAGCCCCCTTTTAGTCACCTCTTACGATCAGGCAGGGGATACCGTACCTCTATTCTTAATCCCGAAGCTACAGGGACTTCGAGAGTATACTTACGCTCAAAAGTGAGACTTTAAAGTATGATGGGCTGAAATCTAAAAGATAAGTTCTATTTACTAACCTCCATTTGAACGTTTGTAAAAGATAGGACTTTGTTGTGTATGTAGCGTTTTCAACAGAGAACGTTATTTCATCGTTGACAAAATTAAATGCATATTTTAAGAATGGGCATTCTAAATTAATCTTAGTATATCACTTCTGGATTTTAACATACCTTTATTTAAATACCCATACTAATTTAAGTAAACTACGGTCCTCCCGAATTATACTGACGAAGTTGTAACAATCTCACGACCAAATTGTGCGTGAAAGTTTGCCGCTCAAACCAGAGAATGCCGTCAGACCCAAATTTGTTCGACATATTTGAGACCCAAAATGTGGTGGTTAGATGGCTTAGATAAAACTACTCAAAGTGAGTTAAAATTTAAGGTTATTGTGTTTGATAAAATAGAGATTAAAGTAACGCTCTCAGACACACTCACCTTTCTGTAAGTGATAGAACTTTAATCATTCGGCCGGGGAAGTAATTCTATTGTGACTCACACGACGGGACCCAGCCTTTAGAGTAGGAGTTCAACTGCATTTAATAACCAGTAGCTGGACGACCGAGCATTGCTCGGATAAAAACGATTTATTTTCTTGGTTTAAATTCAAACGAAACACTCATTTGCTTTGCGTTACCTAACAACGCCATCTGAAATAACTCCCAATAAAAAATGTTTTCACAAAAAACTATAAAATAAACACAATATGGTTTTGGTTGAGGTTTGAACCTAGTCTAGTAGTCTAGTTCCGCAGGCAGCCAACGTAACCATTCGGCCAAGGAAGCTTTAATTCAATGAACAAAAATTTTATACAGCCCTTTCAAATAGACATTGTCATTTCTTTTGACGTTTGATTGATGGATAGCGTTTGACGGCGTTCTACGCTACAATATTATTAATACTCTCCAATAAATGTCAGAAAGAGTCATATTTTTCAGTTTATATTTAAGTTGATTATCGCTGAAAATACTTTTTTTAATTTAAAATTTCTAAAAATAAAACCTACCTGGATCGATTATCACCCCAGAAACCAGCGTACAAAATTTAATTAAAATCGTAGGAGCCGTTTCCGAGATTCAAAAAATATATTTAGGTATATACAAGAATTGCTCGTTTAAAAGTATTAGATCTTAACAAAATCATTAAGAATTTTGCATAACTGGTATCACTTTACATAAATGCACTCTACACCTAATAGTAGGCGTAATATTTGCATCCAAAAAGTATCTCCAATATCCCCTTTCTGGGAGATCTTCTCTGCAATTTAACAATTCCAAGTAAGCTGCAATGGTCAAAACCATGTAATCTCATAAAGCAACATGCTTTGATCAATTTTCAATTAAGCTGAGTACACCTCGAATGATACTACGATGAATGACATAGAATGAAAATTGTAAGACCCTAATTTTGAGTTTTAGGCGCTCAGTTAGCTAAATATTATGCGAAAATATATGTAGATATAAAAAACATGTTTTTACAAAGTTTAGTTTTTTTTTCAAAATAATATAATCATAAAAAGGATAGAAAATCATAGAAATCATAGTCATAGAATCATAATCATAGAAAATATATGAATAAGAAAAGTGTATTTACAAAGTTTAGTTTTTTTTTTAATAAAATAATCATCCCTGCCAATCGTAAGACTTCGACTTTGTAAATGTAAATATTTACTTCTAAACTCTTTAGAAAAAAATCGTGAGGAGAGACATTTTAATTTCGACTTTAGGCCATTTAACTTTCTTGAAATTTACGACTTCACTGGGTTCTGAGATCAAACGGAATATTAGTCTCTATTTCTGATGGTTATAATTTTTCAAAAAGTGGGCGGAAATATTAAGAGTTTAAATTAAATGTAGAAACATTTTATTATTCTCAATTTCTGGTATGTCTGAAAAAGTGAACTTATGACTCAAATTAAAAATAAATAATGTAAGTAGTTTAAAAAACTAAAAACCACTCTTTTGTGAAAATACGAACAAAAAAGTAAACATAAGATGAAAATGTTTTTACTGTAAAAAGCGTGGGGTGGTTTTTAAGATACTATTGACACCATGCACCCCACGCTTTTTTTTTACAGTATCAGTTATCATCGGCCTTTGACCCCTGTGCAAATTTTCAAGTTAATCAGACGCTTAGAAGTAGGTGAAAATGAAGTTAAAAGATTCCGTTACATACATACATAGAGGTCAAGCTAATAAAAGCATGTTAAAAGAATATAATGTAAGCAACGAAAATTCACAATATAGTCCAGTGATTTCTGAGAAAATTGGTTAGAACCGATACGGAAATACAATTTGTTTATAAATTCAGTTACACACAACCTTAGAAAATACAATAATGTGTACAACGAGTCTTAACAAAAATCCAGCTATATATATGTATAAAGCCAATATATCAGAATTTTCCCCAATTTTCACTTCACTCGAAGCTAACCGAATAGCAAAATCAATAGACCACTTTATTGCTTCGTCAATAGAGTTTCGTAACCAAATTAACTTTGCATTGCCAATGGAGTTGTGAAAGAATATGAAAATCATACACTTTAATTTTTATTAAGGCACTAGCTGTGCCCGCGACGTCGTCCGCGTGAATAAAGACTTGCATAAAAAGGATTGATTAAAGATAAAAGATTATTTATTTGCATTGAATTAGTAGTAGGTAGATTATTCTTACATATAGTGAAATCACTTATAATACAATGTTCATATGTTCAGAAGATACCTAATTTATTGTTTCTAAATCATTCGAACCAAAAACAGTAAGGACTGCTAACGACGGGACAACCCGCGTGGCGCAATGTTTACCATGCCGAACTGCAAATCGAAGGGTCCCGGGTTCGAACGCCGGCGAAACAGAAATTTCAATGATGTGAGTTTAAATTTCTGTTCTCGGTCTGGGTGGTTGTGTTTCTGTCTCTGTGTGTGTTCATGGCACCCACGACACAGGGTATATCTACCCTACTGTGACGCTATAAGTGTGAAACGTTATTTTTTTACACTATGTTCGCGCCAACTTCATTCATGTGAACCACCTTCATCCTCCCTCTCTTTCCCGCAAGCGCACTATTATATAATGTTGTCACCATTCGCACGAATGTATATGGATCAGGAAGAATCATCAGTCAGTCTGCCTTCGTCCGCCGCGCCGCCGACGCGCATGCAAGTGCTCTCGTGACAACCGCACCGCAAGCCACCTCATACGTGGTCAGACTCGCCGCATCGCCGCCATCACCGCTGTCAATAGTTTGTGATTTAACTGACTCAAAGTGAATAAGTGCTTATAGTGTAGTGTGAAGGACAACACCAGTTCCCGGGCAAGAGAAGATTGATCGAGGCTTCATCAGTACACGAGCATACCATCTGCTCCAGCCCCAGGTTAGTGCGCCTTGCTCCCTTTATCAATCCTTCTCGTTTTCCACCTTTAATTCGACACGCAACTTACAGTCCACAATTCCTGCACCCGCAACGGGGGACCACTCTCGTTTCCACCACCATCTTTGGTCATATCGAACCGGAGGTCCCACCCTTTATCCAACAATTTGGTCCATGTCGAGCCGGATTTCGAGTCAATAGTTTAGTAACTTCACCCGGGTTAATTATTTAATCTCATAAATACGCATATGTATGTATTTCGTGTAATATATTATAAGTGCCTATTCATATTTATTTTTGCAAATAAGTATTATATCTACGATTATTTTATATCCCGCATATAACGCACCGCTCACGTAGGTATATTATTCTTTTTGCAAAACGCACCGCACCATCCGCTATTTATTTTTGCAAATAAGTATTATATCTACGATTATTTTATATCCCGCATATTAATAACGCACCGCTCACGTAGGTATATTATTATTTTTGCAAAACGCACCGCACCATCCGCTCCATTATTTACCTATATTTGTAATCGAAATTACACCTCATAGGTACGCATTCTATTTTTCATTAATTGAAGTCCGCCATATTGTAACTGGAACCGACGCGACCGGCGATCGTTGTTTCGCTAATAACTACCTACGAAACTATTCATTTATTACGCCATACTGATTGTTATAATTTCAACTGTTTTAACTGATTTATCTTGTTCACGACAAAATGTCTACTAAAGGCAAAAAATCTGAAACAATTTCAAATGACGAAATTAGTTTGAAAATATTAATTGCAAAACGTGATTCTATTTACGAACGTTTACAACAAATTTATGATTTATCTATAAGTGCATCAAGTTCGTCAGACGAACAGGACACATTTCTTGACACGGCATCTGACCTTGAATACTTGCGTACTGAGTTCAAGGACACGTTAGAATCTTATAATGTTACAAATTTAAAATTAAATCCAAACGCGCAAGTAGATTTCGGATCGTGGAAATCTTTCCATGATCTATATAGTCGTATTAAAAGTCAAGTGTCCAAATTAAACGCTCCATCTTCATCTTCAAGTAAATTACAGAATAGTTTACCTACAAAAATTATACCATCGCTTCCGCCCATAGAATTACTTTCTTTTAATGGTGACATACGACACTGGTCTATGTTCTACCAACAATTTAAAACATTAGTTCATGATAATCAGCAATTAACAGATGCTGAACGCGTCTATTATCTTGTTAGTAAACTTAGTGACAAGGCATTATCAATCTGCTCAGGCTTAATGCCTACAGCTGAAAACTATTCTGTGATATGGAACGCGCTCATACGTAGATATAACGACGAGCGTGCGCTCGCGACTACCTACGTCAGTCAGCTGTTAGAACTGAAGAACGTTAACACTAACACATCCGCTGGTTATCAAATATTTATGGATAAATTTGATGCTTCTATTAACGCCCTTAAGCAACTTAATATTGATGACATATCTGATTTTCTGTTTCTAAATATCGCGCTTAGAAAATTAGATAACGATACCGTAAAGTCGTTTGAAATGTCATGTCGCAACGTAAATATACCTATATATTCCGCTTTGGTTCAGTTTTTACATGACCAGAATAAGGCTTTGTGCCATACAATAAATACTTCGCATATGTCTAACAATAATAAAATTAAAGGTAATTTGGTTCCCGCTCCCGCTAAGAATATAAGCAAAACTTTTATTAATACAGATTCGTCTCGGTCATGTATTTTCTGTAAATCGGGTGATCACGAACACCTATTTGTCTGTCCGCATTTTTTAAAAATAAATGCACAGGACAGGTACAATTTTGTAAAACGAAATAAATGTTGCACTAATTGTTTAAGTAATAAACACGCCACTCCTTTTTGTAAGTCACAGCGTGGATGTAGGTCTTGCTCCCGCTCGCACCATACGCTACTTCATTTTGTTAGTAGTAGGAATAAGGTCGATCAGCCTTCGGTACAACAAGGTCCAGGAGAACAAAATGCATCCACGTCATGTAACGTTTCGCGCGATTGTGGTAATGCGCCGCACTGCACTACATTATTGGGGACTGCGAAGATTAAAGTTTGTACTAAATACGGTCACCAATATTTGTTGCGTTGTTTAGTGGACCCTGGCTCGCAATGCGATTACATTACGAAACAGTGTTGCAAACGGTTATACCTACCGATCTCAAATAAAACACCAGTTAAAGAGGCGCAAGGAATCGGTGGAGTATCGCAGAAGATTTTAGGTGTTACTTCTTTGCAGTTTAGCTCCCGCTTTGATGAAAATAAACTTTATCATATTGAACCGTTAGTTGTTCCCGCTATAACTGGACAATTACCCGAGTCTTTAATAGACGTTTCGAAAATTAATTATATAAATAATTTACGTTTAGCTGACGATCAATTCCATACACCAGGTGACATTGACGTTTTATTAGGGGTTAACACTTATTTACAAATTTTGTTAACTGATAAAATAATTAATTCGCAATCGCCGAGTGCCATAGAAAGGATACATAATAATGGGAGACGCAGAGATCGACTTTCCTACTTGCATTCCGCGTTCTTTAGTTTCTTATCCTACTCTTATTGATAATAGTCAAACGTCGCTCACGCATTTGCTCGAAAAATTTTGGAAGTTAGAGGAGCTGCCGCAAAAAACTTATTTGAGTCCTGATGAACAGGAATGTGAGAATATTTATACTTCCACTACTCGTCGCAATTTGAACGGACGATATGTTGTCGCCCTGCCCTTCAAGGACACGCCTGATAAATTAGGTGATTCTTTTATAACCGCTAAAAAACGCTTCTCGCTCCTAGAGAGACGTTTTAATAAATGTCCCGATCTTCGCTCCCGCTACAATGAAGTTATTCAAGAATACATCAACAAGGGTTTTTTATCATTGGTTGCTTCAAATAATTCTACGGAACCTTGCTTTTATCTCCCGCACCACCCTGTCATACGTAATGATAAAAGTACAACTAAATTGCGAATAGTACTCGACGCAAGCGCTAAGTCAGACAATGACATTTCATTAAATGATATTTTACATAGTGGGCAAAATTTACAGTCTGATATTTTTAATATTTTAATAAACGTACGAGTTTATCGCATCGCCTTTTTTGCCGACGTTAGACAAATGTATTTATGCATTGAAGTACAAAAATCGCACCGCGCGTTTCAACGCATTCTTTATCGCTTTTCTAATGAGGAAGACATACAAACATACGAATTTAATCGTGTGACTTTTGGTTTACGCTCTTCGCCTTTTCTTGCGCTACGCACATTACGTCAGTTGGCTTCCGAGGAGAGGGAGTCCTATCCTCTGGCTGCTTCGGTGGTCGAGCGAGATATTTATATGGACGATATCGCGTCCTGCGCGCCCTGCGTCAACAGCGCCGTTGACGTAGCCACTGAACTAATTCAAATGTTTCAGCGTGGAGGATTTGAATTGGTTACGTGGACTAGTAACAGTTCAGAGCTTTTACAGCACATCCCCGCAACGCACCGTCAGCTTGACGAGGTCTCATTCGACGACCAAAGTATTTTTAAGGTATTGGGTCTTCGTTGGCACCCCGCAACTGATTGTTTTTCTTTTCTAGTTTCGCCGCCGCCGCTCGCTTGTACCAAGCGTTCTATTTTATCCGCAACCGCTCGCTTGTATGATGTTCTGGGGCTCGTGGGTCCAGTAATTCTTTTCTCTAAGCTTCTCATTAAAACCTTATGGGTTCTCAAACTTGACTGGGACCAGGCTCCGCCCGCTCACGTTGTCACTGCATGGCAACAATATATTTCAGAGTTACCTTTGATATCGAAATTAAGGTTTCCTCGCCATATGGGTATAAATAAAAATTCCCAAGTCTCGCTAGTCGCGTTCGCCGACGCCAGTGAAAAGGCGTATGGCTGCGTGATTTATTCGCACATCGTTAATGATGATGACTCACCAGTGGTAACGCTGATTTGTTCTAAGTCTAGAGTATCTCCGCTAAAAACTATTTCGTTAGCTCGGCTCGAGTTATGCGCCTTAGTATTACTCGCTAATTTACTGCGTACCGTACATGACACGCTATCCGCTAGGCATCCTGTTAGTAACATTTATGCATTTTCGGACTCTGAAGTCGCCCTTTGTTGGGCCCGCTCCTCACCCCACAGGTTTAACACATTTGTGGCTAACCGCATTTCGCAAATACAGTCTTCTTTATCTCCTGATAATTTATTTCACGTAGCTGGTTTTGAAAATCCCGCCAATTATATTTCTCGCGGTTTATTGCCGTCGCAAATAATAAATTGTGATCTGTGGCTACACGGTCCCGCTTGGTTGTCCTCACCGAGGAGTGAGTGGCCAATACAATCATCTTCACTATCTACCACCGATCTACCGGAACAAAAAACTGTAACATGTACCGTTAGTAATAGTCCGGAGCATCCATTTATCACTCTTAGTTTAAAATTTTCAAAGTGGAATAAACATTCTTTTAATTCCATTTCGGTAGGAACCGTTGTTCTTATCGATATGGATAACGCCCCGCCTCTTCAGTGGCCGCTAGGCGTCGTCACTGAACTGTTTCCTGGTAGGGATGGTGTGGTGCGCGTTGCACAAGTGAAGACTAAGAGCTCCACTTTGCAGCGGCCCATTGTTAGACTTTGCCCTCTACCAACACAATAATATTGTAGTTTATTTTTATAAGTTAAAGTTTAAGTATAAATTCTCATTCCGCTATTATAATATTTTTATTAATTTACTAATTATATTCATCGCATCGCTGTTTACCGCATATATAGTTTCTTCTACATAATATTGATTCCGCTGCATATATTTATGTTTATTTTTATTTAATTCGCTATTTGAGGAGACCTCAAGGCCGGGGGGATGTTCGCGCCAACTTCATTCATGTGAACCACCTTCATCCTCCCTCTCTTTCCCGCAAGCGCACTATTATATAATGTTGTCACCATTCGCACGAATGTATATGGATCAGGAAGAATCATCAGTCAGTCTGCCTTCGTCCGCCGCGCCGCCGACGCGCATGCAAGTGCTCTCGTGACAACCGCACCGCAAGCCACCTCACACGTGGTCAGACTCGCCGCATCGCCGCCATCACCGCTGTCAATAGTTTGTGATTTAACTGACTCAAAGTGAATAAGTGCTTATAGTGTAGTGTGAAGGACAACACCAGTTCCCGGGCAAGAGAAGATTGATCGAGGCTTCATCAGTACACGAGCATACCATCTGCTCCAGCCCCAGGTTAGTGCGCCTTGCTCCCTTTATCAATCCTTCTCGTTTTCCACCTTTAATTCGACACGTAACTTACAGTCCACAATTCCTGCACCCGCAACGGGGGACCACCCTCGTTTCCACCACCATCTTTGGTCATATCGAACCGGAGGTCCCACCCATTCTCCCACACTATGTACCTACTTTTATTAGACTTTAGGCTTTTATTTGAAATTATCTCCATCGATTCACTTTGTAGAAGAAATGAATATTTCTCAATAACTCCATCTACCGTATGGCATGTAAACTTTGTGGTTGATAAATCGAATGTCAAATTACCAAATAGGTAGAGATATTGAGATTAACAGTTGGTTCACTAAAAGTTTAACTATTCGTCACCTAGATGTCTGCAGTAGTCCCGTTTTGTTAAGGCTTTGTACATTCTGTATGAAGGTTTAGATTCCGTATCTTACCACCTTAATGCTGGATGTATTGAGGTTGTAAGATTTGGATTTTGGTTCGTTGAAGCTTGAGGCCTGCTCAATATTGGGAGAGCTCCATGCCCAGCAGTGCAACGCTGAAAAGATTGTAGCCTGATATAATGTAGCGATAACAGTCGTTTCATCTGCAGCCTGTTCATAATCTTTCACCCCAAAAGAAGACTAATAAGCTGAGCAACTAACTCAATGGAGCCCTGTGTAAAGTTCTGCGATGCGCTTTTTAGGTACTATAGTCTAGCCATACTCGGCCAACGAAAGAAAATGCAGTAAACTGATCAAAGTATATTTAATATGGTCGATCATATTAATCACTAATATTACTGAGAGTTCAAAATAATTTTACTTAAATTTAAACTTTTATTTATGGTTTTGAAAGGGCTGTTAACGAAACTTTCATCTAAATTCCTTTTAGTGTCTTTTAAGTTTATGTTCCGTATACTTTTTTTGTTTATGACCCGATTGATATGAAATACACACTAATGTTACGGAAATTCATTCAACAATATATCTGTAAACACATCATTCAAAGAAGGGAAACGAATTTGAAAATGAAATATAAAGTTAAGGTTAATTATTGTACGCTTGAGATAAAAACTTTCGAATCCATTTTATTTGCTATTGAGCGGTAGTTTTGAAAAAAGCTTAAATATGTTTCTCACTATGTTAGTAAAGATTACAAATACAAAATTATAAGTAAAATACTCTGCATAAAAATATTCTGTACATCAATTCTCAACACTCAATTTTCAAAGAGTTTCAAAGAAAATTGACATTTAAAGGATGAATTTCGGAAAATGCTGAAACACGTATTCTTTTATTTTGGTTACAAAATATTTATACCAAATTTCAAGAAAATCTATTGAAAAAAAAACAAGTTTTCCATACAAATTTTCATCCCTCATTTCACACCCTTAAAGGGTGATTTTAAAAATTTTCTATAGCCTAAATGTTAGCGAGGCTCAATATATATAAAACAAAAAAAGTTTCATCAAAATCCGTCCAGTAGTTTTTGCGTGAAAAGCTAACAACAAACAGACAGACAGACAGACAGACAGACAAAAATTTCAAAACTTATATTTTTAGCTTCTGTTACTTATAAAATGACCCCTAGAAGTATTTTTTTTAATTTATATGCAATGTACAGAATTGACCCTGCTTACAGTTTTATTATATGTATAGATAAATCGGTGCAAAGTTTCATAAATGTTCTAATAATTAGAACATTTATTCTCAGTTCGTTCCGGCTGACATCGAGTATTTGCGATACCAGCGACACGTACTGCTCTAGGACACTGGGCTCCCCTGGCAAGGGCGGCTAGGCTTGTCAACACGATCATAAGAGCAATCCTAATCTGGACCTATTCGCTTGCAAACCCTCCTGCTTCCGTAAAGCTGCAAGTCGCTTCATTGAGGCTATGGTCATTAGCAGCAGTATTGCATCCTAATCTTTATTGTAAACATAATTATCTATTATTATTATTATTGTTTGGTTTGTATACATATAGTTACTATCTTTTATTATTTCTATGTTTTACCTAAATTTAAAAATCACATATGCGTCTGGTCATGCATTGTTAGCTTAATGTTGACTTTAAATAAATAAATTCACTGCACTCAACAAATTAAAATCATTATTATATAATAAAACTAAGTTGATAAAATGTGCGTGCCGGTAAAACTTAGAGAGGAGTCCCGGCACGATAAAAGGACTTATATAGTGTGATAGCCCTTTATCCCCCCTCGAACAAGAAAGTTCCCGTTTTACCTAAAGGGCGTGTTTTTAAAGATATAAGAGCTTTTCGAACCCTTCAACTTGGAAATTAAGTGTAGTGGCGCCATCTGTTGTGGAGTATTTGAACTTCATTCAGAACAAAGATTATTTGGGTTGCATTTCGAAAGGCGCTGCGAGCAATTGCAGCATTGTCGAGAACATTCTAGAAGGTGTGAGAATTTAGTTTTACAATTAACAAAGCGTAAGGGCAAACTTTAAAATATTGGCCTCAGTGAACTTAGCAGAGCATTTGTTAGAAGAGCAAAAATAAATTGGTGTTCTGATGGCAGGCGCATGAGTTCCAGAGTTCCTTATAGTTTTCTTGAATAGTTCTGCCGTAAATACAAAGATATAGGCAGTATAAGATATTCATGAAATGCGCTGCTAACTTCCCATAGCTGTAGCAGAGCATTTTTAACGGATCCGAATGAAACTTGGGGTCCTGTTACATATCTATAAAACTGATAGTTCCTGATAGTTTTTAAAAAAAAAAACTGTTTTACAAAGCGAGAAAAAAAATATTGTGTTTTTTTTTGCCTTATGTCTGTGGCGATTACACACACATTTTATTCTTTCACTTATTTATTACACACAATTATTTATTTATACTTCTTCTCCTTTCATATTTATTAAATTTTGTTTACCGTTTATTTACATTAATATTTATCTATCATAATTTACATTTCAATACTTTATTTATGTATATATGTAAAAGTTTGTATTTCCATACAAACTAAATAAATATTAAATCAGTTGCCATGCGCGGCGGAGTACCGTTAGCCGGTGCATTCGATGCGGCCGCGCACGCTAACCTCGCGTGATCACCGTGGGAACAAAAGAGCCAGTCGTTCCCTACCGCTCGCACGGCTAACCCGCGTCGCTTTCCGCTATACTGCCGCCTAACGCTTGCATTATCGTATTGTGAATTTCTGTACTTCGAACTTTATTTCTTTGCGTGTATCTATCTTGTGTTTTCTGTGACTTTCTTCCTTCGTGTAACTATTATCGTGTGTCTATGTACTTTCCGTTTCTCTGCTTTAATTTCCTTCTGTTTTATGTGTAATTTTCTTTTCTTGTGTGTGGACAATTAAACGTAGTGTTTCGTGCCGCTTGAACTTTGGATTTAATTTCCGTGATCCTACATACCGAACACTCACACACAGTAAGTTTCCTGAACCTTTACCATAGTGGTGACCCTCGATTGGACAATAACAATGAGCAGTGAACGCAGTGCAAGTGATACGAATAAATCGGGCGCTATGAAAGGTGCCGAGTGCACATCCGACGACACGGCGGAATTGTGTAGAGTTGGCGTGCGCGTGCCGCCATTTTGGCCGAACAATCCTCGCCTATGGTTCGCGCAAATTGAGGCGCAATTCTTGTTCGCGCGTATTACGGATGATAATACTAAATATTATTACGTTATCTCCAATCTCGACGGACAATATTTAGAGACAGTGGATGACATTATTACGAATCCGCCTGCCAGTGACAAATATGAAAAATTAAAAAACGAGCTTATAAAGCGTCTTTCGGCGTCACGGCAGAAAAAGGTGCAGCGGTTGCTGCAGTCGGAGGAGTTAGGCGACCGCAAGCCTTCACAGTTTCTCCGTCACCTCCAGAACCTGGCGGGACCCAACGTGCCGGATGAATTTATCATGGACCTGTGGACCAGTCGACTGCCGAATAGCTTGCAAGCTATTATCGCATCGCAGCCAAGTTTAACCCTCCAAGCCGCGGCGGATCTAGCGGATAGGGTGCACGACATCGCACCGGCCACGCCCCAGGTTGCGTCTACGGTAGCGATGGCCAGGATGGAGGCGTGCATTGAAACCATGGCGCAGCAAATAACGGCGTTGACCAAGCAGGTCAGCGCTCTTACGACCGAACGTGCCCGCTCTCACTCCCGTTCCCGTGGTCGAAGTCACACGCGACGACGGAGCCGAACACCTGCGACGAGAAGCCCCTCCGCCTACAGAAGGTTCCCCGTGTGCTGGTACCACAACAAATTTGGAGACCATGCCAAAAAATGCATAACACCGTGCGACTTTAAGTCGGGAAACGCGAGGGGCAGTCGATAATGGCGACTCATGATTGCCCTTCCACTACTGGTCGCCTGTTCGTCACCGACCGCAGTTCGAAAGTCGAGTTTCTAGTCGACACCGGAAGCGACTTATGTGTCTTCCCCCGGACTGCGGTGCGGCAACATCGAGCGAAGACAGAATATCAACTGTGTGCAGCCAACGGGACGGCCATCTGTACATACGGTTATGTAAATCTTAAACTGAACTTTGGTCTTCGTAGAGATTTTGTGTGGCGTTTTGTAGTTGCCGATGTCACCAAGGCAATTATTGGTGTAGACTTTTTATGTTATTATAATTTAATTGTGGATGTCAAAAATAAAAGATTAATAGATGGGTTATCTAAAATGTCGACAGTAGGTGAAGTAGCGATGCCTAGCAGCCTAATTTCTAGCGTCAAGGTCGCGACTGGTTCTTCTAGGTTTCACAAAATTCTTTCTGAATTTCAGAGCATCACCCGACCAACTGGTACTCCCTACACACCCAAACACAACACAACACACCACATCCGCACTACACCAGGCCCACCAGTATCTTGTTCACCGCGACGTCTGGCACCGGACAAATTGAAAATAGCTCGAGCGGAATTCGAGGCAATGTTGGCGAATGGTACTGCTCGACCGTCTGAGAGTCCTTGGTCGTCACCCCTGCACCTAGCCCCCAAGAAGGACAATGGCTGGCGTCCCTGTGGTGACTACAGGATGCTCAATGCTCGTACCATCCCGGATAAGTATCCTATCCGACACATTCAGGACTTCGCCCACAGCTTATCTGGTTGTAAAATCTTTTCTACGATCGACTTGGTAAAGGCTTACAACCAGATACCGGTCTACAAAGATGACATCCCGAAGACCGCGATAACCACACCGTTTGGACTCTTTGAGTTCCCGTTTATGACGTTTGGTCTGCGAAACGCTGGTCAAACATTCCAAAGGTTTGTAGACGAGATGACTCGTGGTCTAGATTTTTGTTATCCATATCTGGACGACTTCCTGGTGTTCTCCAAAACAGAGCAGGAACACGAACAGCACCTGCGCAAGCTCTTCAAGAGGATGGAAGAGTACGGCATTTTAGTTAACACCGCCAAATGCGTCTTTGGAGCACCAGAAGTCACATTCTTAGGTTACCACATCTCGGAGCACGGTACCAAGCCTTTGGAAAGTAAGGTTCAGGCCATCAAGGAGTTCCCAGTGCCTAAGTCCGCCAGGCAGCTTCGGAGATTCCTGGGCATGATCAACTTTTATAGGCGATTCATTCCTCACGCCGCCCAGCTCCAGGCTCCTTTGAACGACTTGCTGACCGGTTCCGTCAGAGCTTCGCAGCCCATCGACATAAACGGAGACAGTCTCACAGCTTTCGAGAAGTGTAAGGAAAGCTTGTGCAACGCAGCCATGCTCGCGCATCCGGACACTTCTTCGAAGCTGGGACTTGTGACAGACGCGTCGGACTCTGCCATTGGTGGAGTGCTGCAGCAACTCAGGGATGGTAATTGGGAACCTCTAGCCTTCTTTTCGCGCAAGTTGAGCTCGTCACAACGGAAGTACTCTCCATATGACAGAGAGCTCCTTGCGATCTACGAAAGTGTCAAGTACTTCCGGCACTGGCTAGAGGCCACCAGCTTCACCATCTATACTGACCACAAGCCTTTGTGCTTCGCTTTCAGCGAGCGTAAAACCACCTGCTCGCCACGTCAGTATAGATACCTGGACTACGTAGCGCAATTCTCGACCGACATCCGGCACATCGCTGGAAAAGACAACGTTGTGGCTGACACCCTTTCACGCGTCGATGAGTTGCAGCGCCCCGTAGATCTGGAGGTGATAGCTGGTGCCCAAGACTCCGATCCTGAGCTGCATGAATGTCTCGGAGAAGGATCCTCGCTCCGGTTACGAAAATTGAACATCCCTGGTAGTCGCATTCAACTGTACTGCGATGTCAGCACACCGACTCCCAGGCCGTTCATACCATCGCACTTACGCAGACAAGTTTTTGATAGTTTGCATTCACTTAGTCACCCCGGCGCTAACGCTACCACTAAGCTAGTAGCACAACGCTACGTATGGCCACAGATGAGGAAAGACTGTCGCGAGTGGTCTAGGGCATGTTTGGCATGCCAGCGCTCGAAGGTAAACAGGCACGTCACAACGCCTTTTGGCACACTTGACTTACCTTCGGCGCGGTTCAAATATGTTCACTTAGACCTCATCGGACCACTGCCTCCTTCTGCTGAGTATCGGTATTGCCTGACAGCGGTCGATCGCTTCACGCGATGGGCTGAGGCTGTCCCTATCACCGATATTACAGCGGAAACTGTGGCCAAAGCGTTTTTGTCCGGATGGGTAGCGCGATTCGGTTGTCCTACCGACATTGTCACCGACCGTGGGAGACAATTCGAGTCCGCACTTTTCCAGCAGCTATCAAAAACTATCGGCTTCAAACATCGGAAGACGACTGCGTACCATCCTCAGTGCAACGGCTTGGTCGAGAGGTTTCATCGACAGTTGAAGGCGGCTATCACATGTCACGCAGATTGCCGCTGGACAGAGACGTTGCCATTAGTCCTACTCGGTATTAGAACATCTTTTAAGGAAGACCTTCAGTCTTCCTCTGCCGAGTTGGTGTACGGGGAACCACTAAGGCTCCCAGGAGAATTCTTTGGCCATACAGATGGCAAATGCACGACTGACATGACCGACTTTACGGTTCGAATCAGATCATTTGCCAACAACTTGCAGCCTATTCCAACTTCGCACCACACCAGAAACAATAAGATCTTTATTTTCAAAGACCTTGCCACTTCATCACACGTATTCCTGCGAGAGGACGCTGTGCGAGGCACTTTCCAACCAGCGTACACAGGTCCTCATGAAGTGGTCAAGAGAGGCGCTAAGGTGTACAAGATACGGGTTAAGGGTAAGGTTGTATCAGTATCGGTAGACCGACTCAAACCGGCCTACATACTGGACACCACCACCACTACCACAAACACACAACAACCACACGACACTCCACCATCCTCTCCAGACGTTAGAACAACGCGGTCAGGGCGACGAGTACACTTTCCTGATTACTTTCGCCCGTAGGACGGTCTCTGGAGGGGAGTGATGTGGCGATTACACACACATTTTATTCTTTCACTTATTTATTACACACAATTATTTATTTATACTTCTTCTCCTTTCATATTTATTAAATTTTGTTTACCGTTTATTTACATTAATATTTATCTATCATAATTTACATTTCAATACTTTATTTATGTATATATGTAAAAGTTTGTATTTCCATACAAACTAAATAAATATTAAATCAGTTGCCATGCGCGGCGGAGTACCGTTAGCCGGTGCATTCGATGCGGCCGCGCACGCTAACCTCGCGTGATCACCGTGGGAACAAAAGAGCCAGTCGTTCCCTACCGCTCGCACGGCTAACCCGCGTCGCTTTCCGCTATACTGCCGCCTAACGCTTGCATTATCGTATTGTGAATTTCTGTACTTCGAACTTTATTTCTTTGCGTGTATCTATCTTGTGTTTTCTGTGACTTTCTTCCTTCGTGTAACTATTATCGTGTGTCTATGTACTTTCCGTTTCTCTGCTTTAATTTCCTTCTGTTTTATGTGTAATTTTCTTTTCTTGTGTGTGGACAATTAAACGTAGTGTTTCGTGCCGCTTGAACTTTGGATTTAATTTCCGTGATCCTACATACCGAACACTCACACACAGTAAGTTTCCTGAACCTTTACCATATGTCTATAATTTGGATTCTGACGATGATAAATGCTGAATAATTGCATGTAACTTCAAAAATTGATAAGGTAAGAAGAGACACACAGTGATACTATGAAACTAAAGCATAAATCATTTAAATTACTCTATCAAGGTACAAGTAACCCAATCTCAAATGTAAAATGACGTAAATATTGCGTCGCATCTAAAAATAAATAATTTAAATACAACCTATTAATGCACCCATAAACTAGAACTCTGCAGATTCTTATATTTAAGAATGTATTGTATAAGAATAAAAATAAATAAAATCTAGAACTAACACGGATCTCTCAACAAAGCAGATTGAATGCGGAAAAATATGAGGCAATTAATCAAAATTAAAAAAAAATCTCAGTAACATATACACAACACCAATCAAATAGAACTCTGGGGTTTCTGGTAGAGTAAAATGTATTGTAAAATAATAAAAATAAACAAAACCTAGAACTATCACATAACTCTCAGCAAAGCAGATTGAGTTCCGAATAATATCGAAGAAATGAATCAAAATTTTAAAAAATCTTAGTAACTTATACACAGCACTTACAAACTAGATCTATGCATTTTCTTATATTGTGGAATGTATTGTATAAGAATAAAAATAAATAAAATCTAGAACTAACACGAATCTCTCAACAAAGCAGATTGAATGCGGAACAATATGAGGCAATTAATCAAAATTAAAAAAAATCTCAGTAACACATACACAACACCAATCAAATAGAACATTACGGTTTCTGTTAGAGTAAAATGTATTGTAAAATAATAAAAATAAACAAAACCTAGAACTATCACATAACTCTCAGCAAAGCAGATTGAGTTCCGAATAATATCGAAGAAATGAATCAAAATTTTAAAAAATCTTAGTAACTTATACACAGCACCCACAAACTTTTTTATATTATTTTATATACGTTTTTTATATTGTGGAATGTATTGTATTAGAATAAAAATAAATAAAATCTAGAACTATCACGGATCTCTCAACAAAGCAGATTGAATGCGGAACAATATGAAGAAATTAATCAAAATTTAAAGAAATCTCAGTAACATATAGACAACACCAATCAAATAGAACTCTGCGGTTTCTGTTAGAGTAAAATGTATTGTAAAATAATAAAAAAACAAAACCTAGAACTATCACAGAACTCTCAGCAAAGCAGATTGACTTCCAAATAATATCGGAGAAAGGAATCAAAATTTTAAAAAATCTAAGTAACTTATACAATGCACCCATAAACTAGAACTCTGCAGTTTCTTATATTTAAAAATGTATTGTATAAGAATAAAAATAAACAAAACCTAGAACTATCACATAACTCTCAGCAAAGCAGTTTGAGTTCCGAATAATATCGAAGAAATGAATCAAAATTTAAAAAAATCTTAGTAACTTATACACAGCACCCACAAACTAGAACTCTGCAGTTTCTTATATTGTGGAATTTATTGTATAAGAATAAAAATAAATAAAGTCTAGAACTATCACGGATGTCTCAACAAAGCAGATTGAGTGCGGAACAATATGAAGAAATTAATCAAAATTTAAAGAAATCTCAGTAACATGTAGACAACACCAATCAAATAGAACTCTGCGGTTTCTATTAGAGTAAAATGTATTGTAAAATAATAAAAATTAACAAAACCTAGAACTATCACATAACTCTCAGCAAAGCAGATTGAGTTCCGAATAATATCGGAGAAATGAATCAAAATTTAAAAAAATCTTAGTAACTTATACACAGCACCCACAAACTAGAACTATGCAGTTTCTTATATTAAGGAATGTATTGTATTAGAATAAAAATAAATAAAATCTAGAACTATCACGGATCTCTCAACAAAGCAGATTGAATGCGGAACAATATGAAGCAATTAATCAAAATTAAAAAAAATCTCAGTAACACATACACAACACCAATCAAATAGAACTCTGCGGTTTCTGGTAGAGTAAAATGTATTGTAAAATAATAAAAATAAACAAAACCTAGAACTATCATATAACTCTCAGCAAAGCAGATTGAGTTCCGAATAATATCGAAGAAATGAATCAAAATTTAAAAAAATCTTAGTAACTTATACAAAGCACCCACAAACTAGAACTCTGAAGTTTCTTATATTGTGGAATGTATTGTATCAGAATAAAAATAAATAAAATCTAGAACTATCACGGATATCTCAACAAAGCAGATTGAATGCGGAACAATATGAAGCAATTAATCAAAATTAAAAAAAATCTCAGTAACACATACACAACACCAATCAAATAGAACTCTGCGGTTTCTGGTAGAATAAAATGTATTGTAAAATAATAATAATAAACAAAACCTAGAACTATCACAGAACTCTCAGCAAAGCAGATTGAGTTCCGAATAATATCGAAGAAATGAATCAAAATTTAAAAAAATCTTAGTAACTTATACACAGCACCCACAAATTAAAACTATGCATTTTCTTATATTGTGGAATTTATTGTATAAGAATAAAAATAAATAAAATCTAGAACTAACACGGATCTCTCAACAAAGCAGATTGAATGCGGAACAATATGAGGCAATTAATCAAAATTAAAAAAAATCTCAGTAACACATACACAACACCAATCAAATAGAACTTTGCGGTTTCTGTTAGAGTAAAATGTATTGTAAAATAATAAAAATAATTAAAACCTAGAACTATCACAGAACTCTCAGCAAAGCAGATTGACTTCCAAATAATATCGGAGTAAGGAATCAAAATTTTTAAAAATCTAAGTAACTTATACAATGCACCAATAAACTAGAACTCTGCAGTTTCTTATATTTAAGAATGTATTGTATAAGAATAAAAATAAACAAAATCTAGAACTAACGCGGATCTCTCAACAAAGCAGATTGAATGCGGAACAATATGAAGAAATTAATCAAAATTTAAAGAAATCTCAGTAACATATACACAACACCAATCAAATAGAACTCTGCGGTTTCTGGTAGAGTAAAATGTATTGTAAAATAATAAAAATAAACAAAACCTAGAACTATCACAGAACTCTCAGCAAAGCAGATTGACTGCCAAATAATATCAGAGAAAGGAATCAAAATTTTAAAAAATCCAAGTAACTTATACAATGCACCCATAAACTAGAACTCTGCAGATTCTTATATTTAAGAATGTATTGTATAAGAATAAAAATAAATAAAATCTAGAACTAACACGGATCTCTCAACAAAGCAGATTGAATGCGGAAAAATATGAGGCAATTAATCAAAATTTAAAAAAAATCTCAGTAACATATACACAACACCAATCAAATAGAACTCTGGGGTTTCTGGTAGAGTAAAATGTATTGTAAAATAATAAAAATAAACAAAACCTAGAACTATCACATAACTCTCAGCAAAGCAGATTGAGTTCCGAATAATATCGAAGAAATGAATCAAAATTTAAAAAAATCTTAGTAACTTATACACAGCACCCACAAACTAGAACTATGCAGTTTCTTATATATAAAAATGTATTGTATAAGAATAAAAATAAACAAAACCTAGAACTATCACATAACTCTCAGCAAAGTAGTTTGAGTTCCGAATAATATCGAAGAAATGAATCAAAATTTAAAAAAAACTTAGTAACTTATACACAGCACCCACAAACTAGAACTCTGCAGTTTCTTATATTGTGGAATTTATTGTATAAGAATAAAAATAAATAAAGCCTAGAACTATCACGGATGTCTCAACAAAGCAGATTGAGTGCGGAACAATATGAAGAAATTAATCAAAATTTAAAGAAATCTCAGTAACATGTAGACAACACCAATCAAATAGAACTCTGCGGTTTCTGGTAGAGTAAAATGTATTGTAAAATAATAAAAATAAACAAAACCTAGATCTATCACATAACTCTCAGCAAAGCAGATTGAGTTCCGAATAATATCGAAGAAAGGAATCAAAATTTAAAAAAAATTAAGTAACTTATACACAGCACTCATAAACTAGAACTCTGCAGTTTCTTATATTGTGGAATATATTGTATAAGAACAAAAATAAATAAAGTCTAGAACTATCACGGATGTCTCAACAAAGCAGATTGAATGCGTAAAAAAATATAAGTAAATAATAAAAAATCTCAGTAAAATATTCACAACACCACTCAAATAGAACTCTGCGGTTTTTGATAGAGTAAAATATACTCTATAACATTTAAAGTAAACGAAATCTTCAACTATCGCAAAACTCTCTGCAAAGAAGATTGACGTGATAGCCGAATAATATCGAAGAAATGAATTAAAATTTTAAAATGTCGGTAAAATATACACAACACCAATAAACTAGAACTATGCTGTTTCTGATAATGTAGTGATTTCTGTATAATACTTAAAGTAAATGAAATCTGGAACTATCACTGAACTCTCAGCACAGCAGATTGACTGCCGAACAATATCAAAGAAATTAATCAAAATTTTAAAAAATCTCAGTTACTTATACACAGCACCCTTCAACTAGAACTCTGCGGTTTCTTTTAGAATAAAATGTATTGTAATGAAATAAAAATAAAAAAACCCTAGTTCTATTCCAGAACTCTCAGCAAAGCAGATTGACTGCAGATTGATTGATTGAAGAAAATATTCCTAATTGAATAAAATTATCGGTTATTCTGTTATACAGTATAGTTACAGCACCAATCAGTGAGAACTTTTTGATTTTTGATAAAATGTTATGTATCTTGTATCATCAAATATAATTTTTAACTAGAAGTTTCAGTAGCATACCTAAGAACATCACAGAAATTCTTCGTTATTGACAAAAATTATCAATTATTACAGTAATTAAAGCGAACTCTATTACTTAAGATAAAATAGTATCAATCCTTGACTACAATAAAATCAATAATTAGATTCTGGAACGCTCGGAAAAAACATCAGCAAAGCATACCTGCTGTGTACGAAAAAATATCGAAGAAATTAATCTTAATTGAAAAAAAATTGATATATCAGTTTTCCTTATATAACTCTCAGAGAATTCTCATATTTCTGATAGAATAGAACCTAATTTATAACAATAAAAAATAAGTAGACCTCTCAAAAAAAGCAGTGCATGTAGTATACTGAACAATGTCTAAGACATATACCATCGCGAAAGTAAGTAAAAATATAATAATTAATACATAACTTTTATTTAGTGTATAAATCGTGGTAATAAAGAAGTATAGCTTTATTTTGTAGATGGTAGAACTATTATGGTTCACCCGGGGAAGTACCACCACTGCACCCACTTCTGCCGTGAAGCAATAATATTGTGTTTCGGTGGAAAGGTGCAGTTGCCGGCCACACTTACATGAGGCGACCACCGCCTCCGGAGTAGCAGCGCAACTGCATACTACCTCAGACAAGACTTACCTATGCCGCTATAAACATCGTTTTTAACATTGAGGTTGTATGTAGATGTCCATGGGCTGCAGAGACCACTTAACACCATGTGGCCTGCATGCTCGTCTGCTACTCCATTCAAATAAAAAAAAGAGCGTGTAAAGCGGACTGTGGAGGACCGCCACGAGTCCAGATATTGCCGGTGGAACTTTAACCTTCGTCTGGTGGTATATTCATGAAATGGGGACGTTGGTATCATTTTGAAAAAATCCTCGGAGCACTCACCATAGTAAAGTCGGTAGAACATGCAGAGCAAGCCTATATCTCTTCGCAAGCTAAGCGGTTCTAGCCAGTCAGTCAATCTTGGGTCGTATATATTGTATGATAAATCTGTATTTCTGAGAGTTTCATGAAAGTTCTAGATCCCAATTATTTTCCATAAAGACTTTACATTACTTACTTACTACTATAACAGAAACTACAGAATTCTAGTTGATGGGTGCTGTGACTAATTTACTTAGATTTTTTAAGTTTTAATTTGTTTCGTCGATATTGTTCTGCAGTCAATCTGCTTTGCTGAGAGTTCTGTGATAGTTCTAGGTATTATTTATTTTATTCTTTTACAGTACATTTCAATTTTGATTAATTTCTTCGATATTTTTCGGCATTCAATCTGCTTTGTTGAGAGAAACGTGATAGTTCTAGATTTTATTTATTTTTATTCTAATACAATACATTCCTCAATATAAGAAACTGCATAGTTCTAGTTTGTGGGTGGGTGGTGTGTGTATAAGTTACTAAGATTTTTTTAAATTTTGATTCATTTCTTCGATATTATTCGGAACTCAATCTGCTTTGCTGAGTGTTATGTGATAGTTCTAGGTTTTGTTTATTTTTATTATTTTACAATACATTTTACTCTAACAGAAACCGCAGAGTTCTATTTGATTGGTGTTGTGTATATGTTACTGAGATTTTTTTTTAATTTTGATTAATTGCCTCATATTGTTCCGCATTCAATCTGCTTTGTTGAGAGATCCGTGTTAGTTCTAGATTTTATTTATTTTTATTCTTATACAATACATTCCTAAATATAAGAATCTGCAGAGTTCTAGTTTATGGGTGCATTGTATAAGTAACTTGGATTTTTAAAATTTTGATTCCTTTCTCCGATATTATTTGGAAGTCAATCTGCTTTGCTGAGAGTTCTGTGATAGTTCTAGGTTTTGTTTATTTTTATTATTTTACAATACATTTTACTCTACCAGAAACCGTAGAGTTCTATTTGATTGGTGTTGTGTATATGTTACTGAGATTTCTTTAAATTTTGATTAATTTCTTCATATTGTTCCGCATTCAATCTGCTTTGTTGAGAGATCCGCGTTAGTTCTAGATTTTGTTTATTTTTATTCTTATACAATACATTCTTAAATATAAGAAACTGCAGAGTTCTAGTTTATGGGTGCATTGTATAAGTTACTTAGATTTTTTAATATTTTGATTCCTTACTCCGATATTTTTTTTTTTTTTTTATAAATAAACCTAACAATAAGGCAGACGGGCCGCGTGATGTTAAGCGATCACCGTCGCCTATGGACACGGGCAACCCCAGGGGAGCCGCCCGAGCATTGCCGGCTTTGGAGGAGAACTTTTTTTACAGCTTTCTTGAAGAACCCCATGTTATAGTCCACTGGGAATGCCTCAGCTGGAAGGTTGTCCCATAATCTACACGTCCGTGGCAAAAAGGAGCGTGCAAAGCGGACTGTGGAGGACCGCCACGAGTCCAGATGGTGCCGGTGGAACTTTAACTTTAACCTTTATTTGGAAGTCAATCTGCTTTGCTGAGAGTTCTGTGATAGTTCTAGGTTTTAATTATTTTTATTATTTTACAATACATTTTACTCTAACAGAAACCGCAAAGTTTTATTTGATTGGTGTTGTGTATGTGTTACTGAGATTTTTTTTAATTTTTATTAATTGCCTCATATTGTTCCGCATTCAATCTGCTTTGTTGAGAGATCCGTGTTAGTTCTAGATTTTATTTATTTTTATTCTTATACAATAAATTTCACAATATAAGAAAATGCATAGTTCTAGTTTGTGGGTGCTGTGTATAAGTTACTAAGATTTTTTAAAATTTTGATTCATTTCTTCGATATTATTCGGAACTCAATCTGCTTTGCTGAGAGTTATGTGATAGATCTAGGTTTTGTTTATTTTTATTATTTTACAATACATTTTACTCTACCAGAAACCGCAGAGTTCTATTTGATTGGTGTTGTGTATGTGTTACTGAGATTTTTTTTAATTTTGATTAATTGCCTCATATTGTTCCGCATTCAATCTGCTTTGTTGAGAGATCCGTGTTAGTTCTAGATTTTATTTATTTTTATTCTTATACAATAAATTTCACAATATAAGAAAATGCATAGTTCTAGTTTGTGGGTGCTGTGTATAAGTTACTAAGATTTTTTTAAATTTTGATTCATTTCTTCGATATTATTTGGAAGTCAATCTGCTTTGCTGAGAGTTCTGTGATAGTTCTAGGTTTTAATAATTTTTATTATTTTACAATACATTTTACTCTAACAGAAACCGCAAAGTTCTATTTGATTGGTGTTGTGTATGTGTTACTGAGATTTTTTTTAATTTTGATTAATTGCCTCATATTGTTCCGCATTCAATCTGCTTTGTTGAGAGATCCGTGTTAGTTCTAGATTTTATTTATTTTTATTCTTATACAATAAATTCCACAATATAAGAAACTGCATAGTTCTAGTTTGTGGGTGCTGTGTATAAGTTACTATGATTTTTTTAAATTTTGATTCATTTCTCCGATATTATTCGGAACTCAATCTGCTTTGCTGAGAGTTATGTGATAGTTCTAGGTTTTGTTAATTTTTATTATTTTACAATACATTTTACTCTAACAGAAACCGCAGAGTTCTATTTGATTGGTGATGTCTACATGTTACTGAGATTTCTTTAAATTTTGATTAATTTCTTCATATTGTTCCGCACTCAATCTGCTTTGTTGAGACATCCGTGATAGTTCTAGACTTTATTTATTTTTATTCTTATACAATAAATTCCACAATATAAGAAACTGCAGAGTTCTAGTTTGTGGGTGCTGTGTATAAGTTACTAAGATTTTTTTAAATTTTGATTCATTTCTTCGATATTATTCGGAACTCAAACTGCTTTGCTGAGAGTTATGTGATAGTTCTAGGTTTTGTTTATTTTTATTCTTATACAATACATTTTTAAATATAAGAAACTGCAGAGTTCTAGTTTATGGGTGCATTGTATAATTTACTTAGATTTTTTAAAATTTTGATTCCTTTCTCCGATATTATTTGGAAGTCAATCTGCTTTGCTGAGAGTTCTGTGATAGTTCTAGGTTTTAATTATTTTTATTATTTTACAATTCATTTTACTCTAACAGAAACCGCAAAGTTCTATTTGATTGGTGTTGTGTATGTGTTACTGAGATTTTTTTAATTTTGATTAATTGCCTCATATTGTTCCGCATTCAATCTGCTTTGTTGAGAGATTCGTGTTAGTTCTAGATTTTATTTATTTTTATTCTTATACAATAAATTCCACAATATAAGAAAATGCATAGTTCTAGTTTGTGGGTGCTGTGTATAAGTTACTAAGATTTTTTTTAAATTTTGATTCATTTCTTCGATATTATTCGGAACTCAATCTGCTTTGCTGAGAGTTCTGTGATAGTTCTAGGTTTTGTTTATTATTATTATTTTACAATACATTTTACTCTAACAGAAACCGCAGAGTTCTATTTGATTTAATAGGTTGTATTTAAATTATTTATTTTTAGATGCGACGCAATATTTACGTCATTTTACATTTGAGATTGGGTTACTTGTACCTTGATAGAGTAATTTAAATGTTTTATGCTTTAGTTTCATAGTATCACTGTGTGTCTCTTCTTACCTTATCAATTTTTGAAGTTACATGCAATTATTCAGCATTTATCATCGTCAGAATCCAAATTATAGACATAAGGCAAAAAAAAAAACATAATATTTTTTTTCTCGCTTTGTAAAACAGTTTTTTTTTTAAAAACTATCAGGAACTATCAGTTTTATAGATATGTAACAGGACCCCAAGTTTCATTCGGATCCGTTAAAAATGCTCTGCTACGGCTATGGGAAGTTAGCAGCGCATTTCATGAATATCTTATACTGCCTATATCTTTGTATTTACGGCAGAACTATTCAAGAAAACTATAAGGAACTCTGGAACTCATGCGCCTGCCATCAGAACACCAATTTATTTTTGCTCTTCTAACAAATGCTCTGCTAGTTTCACGGAGACAAAATATTGTGGCATCAACCTCAAAGAATCCTTCTTCTCTCACGGTCAGCTATAGGTATGTAGTTTGCTCAAGAGTAGGGAATTCTAAAAAAAAATATATATAGACCCCGGACAATAAAATGAAAAATGTTTATAAACAAGTAGTGTAAATAATGAGAATATGTTTTCTATATTTTTTTTACTTTTTACGTCATAGTTTATTTTTTATTTCAACTACCACGTGATCTCATATCAACTCCCGAGCGAAGCCGGGTATAATTGCTAGTACTGAAATATTTCCATCTACGTTGGATCTTAAATGTTTTGTCTTTAGTTTAACTTGCCTATAGATTTACATGATGGCAGATCCTTCAGAACTTTAGTTTTAAAAATTAGTAGCCCATAAATTAATAGCCCAGAAATAATTAAAACACGTCTTTATGTTTGCTGCTAGTTAGCCTATTAACACTATTTTGTTCTGAATGTTACTTGTATAAATTATTTTATAATATTTTGCCACAAATTTAGTAACTTTAGTAACTTTATTCCAAGATGGCAGATGCAGTCCCACTGCTGCGCACAGGTTTCTACTCATTATGTTTTGGGGAGGTTAGGAGCTTATTCCACCACGCTGATCCAACGCGGATTGGTATAGATGGTGTCAAGATCTATTATACCAATCCGCGTTGGTATAATATTTGCTGAATAATTTTATACGAAAGTGCCTCAATATCGTTATAGTAAATATCTTGTTCAAAGCTACCTAACTTCAAGCAGGTATTACACGAGCTTGCCGATACACAGCAAGTTTCTAATGAAGCTATTAATTGTTCATATGCATTAGTTGCCGGAGACTGTAATAGTTCTAAAGTAAGCTGCATGTTCTCGTAGTGGTCATAAAGGTGTGAGTAATAGAGTTATATACTATTAGTTTGGGTTAAAGTTTTCCGATTATATCAAAATTTTTCACACAGCGTCTACCGTTAGTGAAATTTAGCTAAACTTTTAAACTAAGATAGGTTTGTAGGTAGGAAGGTATCAATTTATATTTTAACCAAAATAATAAGAACTAAGAGTTAAATTTTGTTGATATTACCAGGACTAGCGTAAGAACTGCAGCTCTTTTTACGTCCTACTGGTGTGCAAGATATTTTTCCACACCACCTGATAAGGGTTAAAGTTCCACCGACACCATCTGGACTCGTGGCAGTCCTCCACAGTCCACTTTGCTCGCTCTTTTTTACCACGGACGTATAAGTTATGGGACAACCTTCCAGCTGAGGCATTTCCAGTGGACTATGACATGGGGTTCTTCAAGGAAACTGTAAAAAAAGGTCCCCTCCAAAGCCGGCAATGCTCGGGTGGCTACCCTGGGGTTGCCCGTGTCCATAGGCGACGTTGATTGCTTAACACTACGTGGCCCATCTGCCTGGTTGTTCGGTTCATTTATTTAAAAAAAACTAAATATTAATAAACCACGCTGCTCCAATACGGGTCTTATGTATGCCAAACTACTGTTGGATGTTTTTTAGCCGCCCATAAAGCCTCCGATAAGTTATCGCGACTAAACTCCTTCTAAACCTTACCTAGACCTTACAAGCGCACAATTCATTAATGAATCCAATAATTGATATAACAAAATCTAATCCATTAAAAGTTCCCATTTTCGAAATATTAATAGTATTTAGTGAAACAATTTAAGTAATAATGCAAATGCAGGAACAAGTCGTAACACGCGGAACCTGGCACGGTGGCTGAGTCAGCACCTCATACTAATGTTCCTTTAGATATAATTGCTTTAACATTTCCACGGTATTATTTCTTTTGAATTATAATGAAAGTAAATCAAATCATTTATTTGCCTGCAACGTTTAATAAAATCTGAAATTGAACTCCATTTTATAATATATGAGTAGTTAATATTTTATGACAATAACAGATCAAACTTACTCTACTTTTTACCGACTTCCAAAAAGAAGGAGGTACTGTATTCGGTTGTATGTATATATATATTTTTATATATGTTCACCGATTACTCCGCCGTTTGTGGACTGATTTTTAAAATTCTTTTTTTGTTCGTATGCTTATACTCCCGAGGTGGTCCCATTGTCACCAAATCAGGATCTGATGATGGGATCCCAGGGAAACCGAGGGGAACTCTCAAATTTTATAGGCACACACATTGATTTTCTTATACTTTATGAAGCATAAGAGATATTTGTGCATAGTAATCATCATCTCATGTTGCTGAGCTGATGATGGAAGGTACTGCAACAGTGAGGAGTTGAAAGCAAATTCTTTCAATAAATAGTTTTTTATTCGAAATATTACATTCCTAAGGTGGTCCAACTGTCACCAAGTGAAAGTCTGATGAGGGGATCGCAGAGAAATCGCAGGGAACATTCAAATTTTATAGCACAACAAATGATTTTCATATTTTCACTAAAGCAAAACAGGCATTTTTGTATAATTATCATCATATCATGTTGCTGAGCTGATGATGGAAGGTACTATGACGGTTAGGAGTTGAGAGCAAATTCTTTCAATAAATGGTTTTTTGTTAGAAATCTTACATTTCTGAGGTGTTCCAACTTTCACCATGGCAAAATCTGATGATGGTATCCCAAAGAAATCGAAGGGAACGTTCAAATTTTATAGCACAACAAATGATTTTCATATTTTTACTATATCAAAACAGGTATTTGTGTATAATTATCATCATATCATGTTGCTGAGCTGATGATGGAAGGTACTATGACGGTTAGGAGTTGAGAGCAAATTCTTTCAATAAATGGTTTTTTGTTAGAAATCTTACATTTCTGAGGTGTTCCAACTTTCACCATGGCAAAATCTGATGATGTGATACTAGGGAAATCGATGGAAACACTGAAACTTAATAGGCACACACATTCTTTTAGTCATATTTTTTAACGTAATACAAATATTTATGTCCGGTAATTATCACCTCATGTTGCTAAGCTGATGATGATTGAAGGTACAACTCCTAAAACGGTTAGGAGCTGAGTGCAAATTCTTTCATTAATTTATTCGTTCAGGTGGACTGATAGTAGTATTATTTCAGGTTATAAGATGGCTATTAGATAAACATGTTTATAAAAGGTATCTCTTTAACGTTTAGAAATTAACTGAAAAAAATCCAATTATGCTTACACATATGTGCAGAATTATTAAAATTACTAAAAATAGTGAAATAAATTAAGTTTTTAACCAAAAAATAGAACCGACTTCAAACGGTAAAAAATAAAATTGTTCAGTACCTACTTCTTCTTGCTTATGGTAATGACTCTTAAAACTATTTTTGGAGTCGGGCCCTTAGTAAAATGTCCTGTCTTAGTAAATATAGTGTACCTTTCGTTCTGAATGGGCACCGACTCCAATATAGTTTTAACAGTCATTACCATACGCAAGAAGCAGTAGGTACTGAACAATTTTATTTTTTACCGTTTGAAGTCGGTTCTATTTTTTGGTTAAAAACTTAATTTTTACTCGTAGTGTATTAAGAGTCATATTGTTATAAAAGTCATAATATATTGTACATTAAAACTCATGGAATGTGTATGATTGTGTGTATTAGAGTATTATTATGTAGTTATAATAATATAATCATTACTCTACTATATGTTTTTTTCTTTTTGACGTGATAACGTCTTTAAAATCGTTTTAGTCGGGTGACATGTTCAGAAACTTGTGTCACACCAAAACCTCACGAGCGCGATCGCAGGTATAACGAGAGAGAGACGGACCGATCTCCCGTCTCATCTCGAGCGCTGCCAGCCTCACGAGCGGAGGCTGGCATAGCGTTCGAGTGAGTGGACCGATCTTCCGTCTCTCTCACTCTAGCGGCATACAAACGAATGGAGATTTTCTCGTGCGGACGTTATCACGTAAACATCTCGATCGTAAACCTACTTTACAAACAATTTGCCGTTTTTCTTAATCATTTGTTCCTGTAGCTTGTTTATTATGAAAGCCTACCTCACATTCTCAACATCACCCAGGGTCGACCGGGAGACAATGCCAATAGGCATTAGGTTTAACCCTTTGTGAATCTTAGTTTTAAGGTGTTTCACATAAATAAATAAATAAAAAAATACTGTATTTTTACTGCAAAATTTTCTATGTAAAATCAGCTTAATCAGCGAAATCGGCATAATTACGTATACGGCTTCATAAAGACGCAGACGAGCATACAATTCCTGCGGTGAAAGTGGTCGCTGCGGCCCAGAGACATCTACACACAACATCAAGGTAGCCTGAGTCTTATCTGAGACTGTATGCTATGCACTGCATCTCCACGGCCTGATGGTCTCCTCACGTAGGAGTGACCGGCAATATACCACACTATTGTATATATTATTTATATTGGCCTCAGAAAAGCTACAAATACGGTCATAACAAATTTTGTAGGTGGTAAAACTATTATGGTTCGCCCGGGGAAGTACTATTTCTATTGTGTTTCGGCAGAAAGATGCAGTTGCCGGCCACACTTACATGAGGCGACCACCAGCCTCCGGAGTGGCAGCGCAACTGCATAAGACCTCAGACAAGACTTACCTACCTTGCTTAAGGTTGTATTATAGATGTCTGTGGGCTGCAGCGACCATTTAACACCACGTGGCCTACATGCTCGTCTGCTACTTTATTCAAATAAAAAAATAAATAAACATAATCCTACACACGAAAACTTGTAATTGGCTTTCACTTGCTTAATGCTTTATTTATAAATGTATTAGCTGTAAGTTTTCCAAGTAAATAAATAAATACTGTCCGGTGACCGCTGTGTCAAAGAGCGGTGTCTTAACTACTCTGCTATCGCTGTTCTGTGGTAGCAAAAACTCCTTGAAACTCACAAAATTTAAAATCATATTCCACACTTGAACCCTAAAACCCTAAAATTCCGTTTCAGCGAATTTCCAATTTTATACTATTTATTCTTCTTCTGTTTTTTAGTACCGCACCGGACTCAGTTTAAGACAAAATCTAGTCGAGACACTTTTTACAAATTCGCTAACGTAAACTTAAAATGCAAAAAGTGAGCTGAAAAGAGAACGAAGCGAAAAGTATTCTTTCTGTGAGTGCATACAAAATTTAAATGTCTGAAATGGGCAGCGTCAGCTCTTTATTCTAATTGCAGAAATGTGGGGGCGTTCCATTTCCTACCTCTTCCATGTCCCTTACAAAAATTCAGGGAAATGTTTTTCAATTAAATCGAGTTCAACCCCGAGAGGGCGAGGCCCATTTGAATCCTCCTCACGTTTCTTCGAGAGTTCTTCCCGCTCATTTCCTTCACTCATAGCGAATGAAAGGGTGCTTGAGTGTTCTCGGTGAACGTTGAAACAAAGATAGGGATTTTCTGTATCGGTTACTGATATAATGTTGATATTTTTCTGGTAACTTTGTTTATTTACTAGCTTTAGTTTATTGCTTTACGTTTTTGTCTTATTTTTTTAAATTATTGGCTAGGCTGCAACACTTTTTGAGGCCCACTGCTGGACACGGGTCTCTCCCCATTATTGGGGAGGCCTGGAGCTTACTCCACCACTCTGCTCCAATGCGGGTCGGTGGAGATGTGGGTTAGTGGCTAGCCCGCTGTCAGATGTTTTCGAACTATTAATTAAAATTCGCCCATAAGGCCTCCGACTAGGTTTAACGACTGTTATCTATCGACAACAACCGGGACCGACGGCTTAATGTGCCTCCCGAAGCATGGAAACGTGCATGCATTTTTTTGCCACTAGCCACCACCCATCTCACACCCGATCGTGCCCGTTTGGCTTAGTTGCATAGATCGTTTGCGTTCTACGCCATGCGAAGCGCGCATGTTCTAAAAAAATTTAATTAATCATAAATGATACGAATTTAAGGCAGGTTTACTAAGTTTTAGTGAGCATTCAAGACATTTTTCGCCGAAAAACAGGGAAGACGAAGTAATCCAAGGTTGTAATCCAACGAAATTGGTTTCCTAGTAAGTAATGAAAATGACATTTCTCTTTTAATCTATAAACTTTCTAAAGATATTTTCTTTCCGTGTTTCAATATTCAAATTCACTTGCAAGTTGCTTAATTTTCACTTCATTCTACGAAGTGGGTTGATCAAATTCAAGTTCACAGTTACTCCGCAAGTAGAGATTCTAAGCTAAATGAACTTCCGTATCGGCGAGAGGTGTGGAAAACTTTCTTCATAAGACTATTAAAGATAGTAGGAAACGTGATTTTTTTAAACTATTGGTGGTAGTTAACTCGTGTGCAATGCTCGCCGCGCATGGCCCGGCGACTAGTGTTGAGCGCAAACGATCCACCCCAACCCATCTAATCCAAACGGCACGCCCGTTGCGTGTAAACTGGGTGACCGCTAGTGGCAAATACTTCATGCACGTTTTCGAGCTTCAAAGGGCAAGTTAAGTTATCAATTCCGGCTTTTATCTAGATCACAGTCGTTAAACCTTGTCGGAGGTTTGAAAATATCCGATACAGGGCCTGGCCACAAACCAATCTACATAAGAGCAATGTGGTGGAGTGAGGCCTCCCCATACTGGGAAGAGACCCGTGGCCAGCAATATGGCACTTTTAAATAAAGATACGATTATGGAATACATTATTCAAACTGTCTTTGTGTCTCTTCTGGCTCTAAAATAGAAGATTAGAATAGGTAGATTCTTAAGTGTTGATAAGAAATATCGCTACTAAACAAATAATAAATATACATTTAAATTAACAGAAACCACAACCAAACATTAAAATCAGCAAAAAGCAATAAACGAATTATACATTAATCGTATTAAAAGTTCTGCAAAACCAATGTGGCACTGTTTTCACGAGATTAAGTTTTCAAACCAGGTCGTTTGATCCGCCACACCTCCTTTATAAGGTTTAATTTTCTACGAAGTCAAAGGATTCCGGGGATCAGGGTAGACTGGCGAAATTGCCCCACGAGCAAACAATTAGCAAAAGTTAAACATAGATTCGACCCGAACTCGTTCTACAGACAATTCCTCATTTGAGAGCAAATGGATTGTATCTACGAGTATATGTATAACTTTAGACGAATTCTGTATCTTTCTTTTAATTGCCTGAATAAGGTATCCCTTTTAGTAAAATTTCCTTTTTGCAGCAATAGAGTATCAGAAGAGCATGCAGGCTACATTGAGTGGTTATTGATGAATATTAGGACGACTAGCGTGGCGCTATGGCTACCATGCCAAACTGCCAAACGGAGGATCACGGGTTCGATTCCCGGCGAAGCAGAAATTTAAATGATGAGTTTAAAGTTTCTGTTCTCTATGGGTGTTTGTGTTTCTGTCTTTGAGTGTGTCTATGGTACCCATGACACAGGGTATATCTACCCTACTGTGGGGCTATGAGTGTGAAGCGTTATTTATTAATATTTACTGGGCAGAGGTCTTAAATTCTCTCACAAGTAAAAGGGTTTTAGGCCATAATCCTCCAAGCTGGCCAAGTGCAGATTGGTGGATGCTTTCGAGAAATAATGAATTTCTTTCAGGCACGCATGGCGATGGAGAACACTAATCAATCAAATATCACAATACTTTCCATCACTGTGGAGCAGTGATAAATGCGTACATAACTTTTCTGATAACTTCCTAGCTTAAAATTGAACTCAGAACCGTCACACCGACGTAATCACTGCCCTATACGTGTCAGTCACACAAAAAAGTATTTGTGTATAAATAAGTATTTTTGGACAATTCACACAACACCATCTGATTCCAAACTAAGCAGAGCTTGTACTATGGTAATCAAAAAGCTGATAAACATACTTTCATGTTCATCACAAAAATATTTGTCCTGGGTGGGAATCGAACCCACGACCTCACGTTTCGCAGTCCGCTCATCACCCACTACGCCACGGAGGCTGTCAATACGTTATACATTACATTATAACATTAGAAAGGATTTCTTCCGTTGAAAATATCAATACATTACTTTCATTCTTAAGAACTTAAAAGCATTACCAGGTGAAGTCCATACTTTATGAAAGTTCACAGCTAGAACAGGTAGCACTTATCCGCAATCCATTTAGCTAAGCGGTCACCTATCGACTTGACCTGTGACCGCTGCGCTCATCGACTTGCGTGACGGGTTCGTGTCATAACCCTCTTGAATAATAACTAAAGATTGTTTTATGGGCATGGTTGTACGTTTTACTTTTTTACCGACTTCTAAAAGGAGGAGGTACTGTATTCGGCTGTATGTATTTTTTTTTTATATATATGTTCACCGATTACTCCGCCGTTTGTGGACCGATTTTCAAAATTCTTTTTTTGTTCGTATGCTTATACTCCCGAGGTCCCAACGGGACGAGGTCGATTGTCACCAAATCAGGATCTGATGATGGGATCCTAGGGAAATCGAGGGGAACTCTCAAATTTTATAGGCACATACATTGATTTTCTTATACTTTCTGAAGCATAAGAGATATTTGTGCATAGTAATCATCATCTCATGTTGCTGAGCTGATGATGGAAGGTACTGCAACAGTGAGGAGTTGAAAGCAAATTCTTTCAATAAATAGTTTTTTATTCCAAATCTTACATTCCTGAGGTGTTCCAACTGTCACCAAGTCAAAGTCTGATGAGGGGATCCCAGAGAAATCGAAGGGAACATTCAAATTTTATAGCACAACAAATGATTTTCATATTTTTACTAAAGTAAAACAGGCATTTTTGTATAATTATCATCATAGCATGTTGCTGAGCTGATGATGGAAGGTATTACGAAGGTTAGGAGTTGAGAGCAAATTCTTTCAATAAATGGTTTTTTGTTCGAAATCCTACATTTCTGAGGTAGTCCAACTGTCACCAAGTCAAAGTCTGATGATGGTATCTCAGAGAAATCGAAGGGAACATTCAAATTTTATAGCACAAGAAATGATTTTCATATTTTTACTAAAGCAAAACAGGTATTTGTGTATAATTATCATCATATCATGTTGCTGAGCTGATGGTGGAAGGTACTATGACGGTTAGGAGTTGAGAGCAAATTCTTTCAATAAATGGTTTTTTGTTGGAAATCTTACATTTCTGAGGTGGTCCAACTGTCACCATGGCAAAATCTGATGATGTGATACTAGGGAAATCGAGGGAAACACTGAAGCTTAATAGGCACACACATACTTTGTCCTATTTTTTAACATAATATAAATATTTGTGTCCGGTAATTATCACCTGATGTTGCTTAGCTGATGATTGAAGGTACAACTCCTCAACGGTTAGGAGCTGAGAGCAAATTCTTTCATTAATTTATACGTTCAGGTGGACTTATAGTAGTATTCTTTCAGGGTATAAGATGGCTATTAGGTAAACATGATTATAAAAGGTATCTCTTTAACGTTTAGAAATTAACTGAAAAAAATTCCTATTTATGCTTATACATATGTGCAGAATTATTAAAATTACTAAAAAGAGTGAAATAAATTAAGTTTTTAACAAAAAAATAGAACCGACTTCAAACGGTAAAAAATAAAATTGTTCAGTACTTACTTCTTCTTGCTTATGGTAATGACTCTTAAAACTATTTTTGAAGTCGGGCCCTTAGTAAAATGTCCTGTCTTAGTAAATATAGTGTACCTTTCGTTATGAATGGGCACCGACTCCAATTTAGTTTTAACAGTCATTACCATAATCAAGAAGAAGTAGGTACTGTCCCACTGTCTGTACTGTCGGTGCCCATTTAGAACGAATGGTACAACATTTTAGTAAGGGCCCGACTCCAAAAATAGTTTTAAGAGTCATTACCATAAGCAAGAAGAAGTAGGTACTGAACAATTTTATTTTTTACCGTTTGAAGTCGGTTCTATTTTTTTGTTAAAAACTTAATTTATTTAGAAACTGTATAAAACTATGCTAATCGCTAATTCGCACCTGAAAATATTATCTTTTAGGAAACAGTATTATTTTCCTCGATGTTCCTGAGACATCAGAATTTCGTTTAGGCTTGGTATGCCCACTTTGAAAGTATGCCCCTTCTAAAAGGATAATTTTGAAAATCGGTGCATAATTTGCCAAAAAAACGTTGAATATATCATATGAAAAATGCATACGATCGGACATAGAAAATACAGAGCTTTCTGTTAGGATTTGTTGTAATATTAAATATACAACAGCAACAGCAGCAGATTTAAAGAAATAAATCGATGGCTCTGCAATAATGAAATACGAAACTTAAAAATTATACACTTTTTCAATAACGAGAAGTTTAATATACACATATAATATTGATTGAAATATAACTTTCCATAAAATAGAAAAGTATACCTAGATCCATTACCAGCGTTCTCACGTACTCTCTCATTGTCTAGCTAATAGCAAAGTGAGTGGTTCTCGAGTAAATCGTACGTATAGAGACAATAGAGAGCAAAATTACAACGTGAGAGTTGATTAATTAGAGTGGCCTTTGGAATTGATTGAGATTCAATCAGTTTTTGTGGACTTAAGCCGGGTAGCGGTTGAATCACGTATAACTTAATGTAATTCTATTTGAATTATCTAAATGTTACTTCGTTACATTTAATTTTACAAAAAAATCCTCAATACTCAATTTTTTCTTACAATGGGCATGATGATACTATTAAAGAATCAGAGAATAAACGGTTTTACAGAAAAATATATGCTAAAAATAGTTCTAAAATATGATCCCGTTTTAATATAAACATTAAGATTAATAAGATTTTCAATAAAATAAAAGTATTAAATACAGCAATCGGCCATTCTATCTATTAATTTAGCTATATATAATTTTTTGGAACAGGTCATGTCTACGTTAGATAAGAAAAAACAAATCTCAGCTCTGTATATGGATATGACTAGGGCATTTGACTTTGTAGATCATGCGCTATTAATAGACAAATTAGAGAAATACGGCGTTAGAGATAATGCTTCACAATGGATAAAATCTTATTTAAGTAACAGAAAACAAATAACTGAAATTAAACGAGTTGACAATGAAACAAAAACGGAGGAAAAGTACTTATCTCAACCCAGGGATGTAGTATACGGGGTACCTCAAGGAAGTATCCTCGGTCCGTTGCTTTTTTTAATATATATTAATGATTTTCCAAAAGTCATTGAGCAACCAATGGTTCTTTTTGCTGATGACAGTACAGTTATATTTCCAAATGATAATCCAAGTACATATGAAACGAATATAAATAATGCCCTTGAATTATTAGTAGATTGGTTAAATAACAATAATCTTAAAATAAACCTTGAAAAGACAAATATAATGACATTTAAAATCGTATATCTTATGGGAGATCTGTAAATATCAATTATAGAGGTAAAACCATATGTGAAACAGAAAATATAAAATTTTTAGGCTTGTATATTGATAATAAGCTCACATGGAGACTACACATGGAACATGTATGTAAAAAACTTAACAAATTCTCTTTCGCTCTTTACAAATTGTCAAAAATAGTAAATAAATCAGCGGTATTAAGTGCGTATCATGCGTATGTTGGTGCAACTCTTAGGTATGGTCTTGTATTTTGGGGTAATGCAACGGGTATTGAAACAGTTTTTAAAGCGCAAAAAAAATGTATTCGGTCAATGTGTCAACTACGACAGACAGACACATGCAAGCCACACTACCAAAGTTTAAATATATTGACGCTCCATTCGTTATATATCTATGAAATATGTGTAATGGTCAAAAACGACATTTCTAAATACAACACGTTAAACTCAAAAAGACATAAATATAAACTATGCGCAATAGCCTCTAAAACTAAACAATATCACAATAGCGTCTTTTGCATGGGGCCAAAAATATATATTAATTTACCAGACTTTCTTAAAGCCAAAAGTTATAACGAATTTAAAAGAGAACTCAAAACACATCTAATTAAAAAAGCGTACTATTCGGTCACTGAGTTTATTAACGATAAATAAATTAATTAATTAAATATAATAAAATAAAATAACAAATAAAATAAAATGACTAATAAATAATTTTGTCCGCGGCATAAAAACCTGGGAGGTTTTTTTTTCGCCAGCTTTTTTTCCTCTCAGTGTACAAAACCCATCCTGGTGGGTGCCCAAAGCTGATGACGGCGAACCCCGTATGGTTCAAATAAAATAAATAATTATAAAAGCACAAAATTGGGTTTAAGTCTAATTAATTAAAACTGTAAAATTTAAAACTACTTTAATGTTTCTTATGTACCCTTCTGTAATAGTTATTTTAAGAATTTATGTTTACATTATGTTAAGTCATTAAAATAATTATTTAATTTAATATAATAAAATTTGTCCACCCTAAGGGGTAAATATGGAGCTCTAAATATTTTGTAAAACCTTTTTCACCCATATTTGTGCAAATAAAATATTTTCATTTCATTTCATTTCATTTCATTTCATTTCATTTCATTTCATTTCATTTCATTTCATTTCATTTCATTTCATTTCATTTCATTTCATTTCATTTCATTTCATTTCATTTCATTTCATTTCTTTTCTTTTCATTTCATTTCATTTCATTTCATTTCATTTCATTTCATTTCATTTCATTTCATTTCATTTCATTTCATTTCATTTCATTTCATTTCATTTCATTTCATTCCATGTTATCTGAAACGCCAATTAAAAGGAATGACGTCACGTCTCAGTTAATGTCATCGTGTTGCTTGAAGTTTGACGAGCAAGCCGACGCCATGACACCTACGAGCGTTTTCGCGCTTAATTAAAATTATATAGTAAAAAATACATTAATTTACATTAAAAGTTGAGTTTATTGCTGAAATAAACTCTTTTTTCGAAACTAGGAGACGTGTACCTTCAATAAGGAAAGGTATTTGAAAATCTGCCATCATGCATGGTATCCTTTTGAATATAATCTCTGTTTGAATTATATTTGGAATATGTTAAGTTTTCTACGGCGCTGTCGCCACTAACAACACAATATTATCAATTATCAAAGAAGAAACGTAAACTTACTTTACTAAATACCTACACCACAAGGCACCTACTTCGTTACATAAGAACATGTAGTAATAATGTCCAGAGTACAAAGAATAACTCAACCCAGTGCAAGATTTTTAACATGTCATATTACGTACTTACGTTCTTGCCCCTTACCTTAAACACATTGTTTTCATTGAAAATGACGTAATTTTAATACCGACTCAGTTTCAGTTTTCCTCGAAAAAGGCGTAGTGTCAATTTATAGCATCATCACGTACTCCTTCTTCTCATTGTCTAACTAATAGCAAAGTGAGTGGTTCTCGAGTAAATCGTACGTATAGAGACAATAGAGAACAAAATTACAACGTGAGAGTTGATTAATTAGAGTGGCCTTTGGAATTTATTGAGATTTAATCAGTTTTTGTGGACTTAAGCCGGGTAGCGGTTGAGTCACGTATAACTTAATGTAATTCTAGTTGAACTATTTTTATGTAAGTGCTTACATTTGGAGAAAAATGTATATAATCTCTATTTAAATTATATTGGGAATGTGTTTAGTTTTCAACGGCGCTGTATTTAAAAACACTTATTAACAATTATCAAAGAATAAACGTAAACTAGCTGTGGCCCGCGGTTTCACCCGCCTTAGAGAGGATCATTAGCATAAAGTGAAGTTCCTTCTGAAGTGCCGTGGACCGGCTTTTTTGAAGGACTATTTAAGATAAACATTTCCATCATACATTACGAATGTGTAACTCTAGCGGTTTTGGCAACGCACGCCAGAATAGCTCGCAGATGGTAGATTTTTTCCTACTTACTTGACACTTATCGTCATATTTTGGACAAACATTGTAGCCTTTGTGTTATTCTGATGTATAAGCTATATTATTGTAAAGTTTCATTTAAATCCATTCAGTAGTTTTTATGTGAAAGGGTAACAAACATCCATACTTACAAACTATTGCGTTTATAATATTAGTAGGATTTTCCAGATCATTTGAGAAATTTCTGGAACTTTCTCGAATATTCTCAATTTATTAAAACAGTTTGCAGTAAGTTTAAAAATCTTCAAATCATTCCAGAAGTTTTTGGAACTTACTCGAATATTTTCAATTAATTAAAAAAATTGCAATTATTTTAAAAATCTCCAGATCATTCGAAAACAGATTACAATTATTTAAAAAAAATCCAGATCATTTGAGAAGCTTTCTCGAATATTCTCAATTAATTAAAATTATTTAAAAAAATCCAAATGATTCGAGAAGTTTCTGGAACTTTCTCGAACATTCTCAATAAAATTAAAATAGTATGCTAGATCATCCCAGAAATTTTGAGATCCACCCAGAAGTCTCTATTGGTTAGAAAAGTACGGATATTTTTTTTCAGATTTTTCCACCCACTTCCACCCACCGCGATCAAACTCCCTTACTATCATCTACGTACTAAGGGGTATTTACCACCCCAACTGGAAGTTGATTAGAGTTAATGATAACAGATAAAACCGTGTCTTTACGTACAAAGAAAACCCTTCACTTTTTATATATGTATTAAGATTAAGATTTTAATTAACTAATGAGTTATGAGCTATGAGTGAGAAACATAATTTAATAATATTATTTATTACAAACAAGCTGGCACATTGAAACAATTTTTCAGACACTAAATCTGTTCTTTTTTGCCCAAACGACCTGTTTAGCTACTTTCTGGCCGGCCGGGTTTATTGTTTAACTTTGGCAATTACCTCAGTAATTAGCTCACCAGTCGTCCAATGTCGCAGTGCAGGTAAATTATTTAAACCTTACACATTCCTGCTTACTAAAGTTTGGGTCTAATAAGATTATGTTCATTATGTACCAAGCCGGAAACAAAACTATAAACGTGAACGTTTTCCTGGTTAGAAAAAAGTTTTTGCAAAGAATCCTTATTCAATTTCTTATAAACAAAATTAACAAAACGCAGAAAAATGGAGAGTCGGGATCTACAAATGTGCTTAATTTTAAATAATACGATGAAAAAAAAATTCATCAATCATCATTCAAACGAGGAGTTTTCAGTTAATTTCTGGCCGACTAGTAATTGTTTGTTGTTGTATATCTTTGGCAAAAGTTACCTGTGTAAATGATAAAGTTTTCACTTATCGTATAAGCGCGCATAGCCCACATGAACGGGCGCAGTCAGGTGTAAGATGGATGACCGCTACAGGCAAAAAATTCATGCGCGTTTCCGTGCTTCGGAGGGCAAGTTAATTTAAGCCGTCGCTACCGGTTGTTGTCGTTAGATAACAGTCGTTAAACCTTGTCGGAGGCGTTATGGGCGGTTTGAAAACATCCGATAGCGGGTTGGCCACTAACCCGCATCTCCACCAACCCGCATTGGAGCAGCGTGGTGGAGTAAGCTTCAGGCCTCCCCAATAACGGGGAGAGACCCGCGCCCAGCAGTAGGCCGTAAAAAGGGTAGAGCAGCGATAAATACGTAGTTATGTACGAATTTATCGCAAACAATTTCCTATTCAGAAGTACGTGCAATAATTTGAACAGGGAATGTTCCGTTTACAGACTGGTATCTCAAGCACTCGTCTATCCTACCATATTCTTTATAAAACAACCGAAGCGCGCAACATCCCTTCAATAACCATCGCACTAGTTTAAACGCGTAAGAACTAATAGTGAATAAAAACATCCAAACAAATCACGTTTGTAAGAAACCTTTTCTTTAAATTAAATCCTTAAAGTCCTGACTCCCATCTCACTAACTGTACTTCAATTATTCAGTAAGAAATTAGGAGCGAAGCGGTCCAGAGATAAGGCAATCTAGATAAAAGCCTGCACTTACAACTAACATCTACATGCATGGAAAAAAGGCAAAGTAAATTTTCTGATGAAGAAATATTGATGGTTCAATTTCTCATGTCATTTCCGACATGCAGAAACCGGGTTCAAATCCTCCGACAAAATAAAGTAATGTGCGCATTTTATCGCTGCTCCACGGTATTGGAAAAAAGTGAATGATAGTATTGAATTTAATTTAGTGTTTTCTATCACCGCGCATGCCTGAAAGAACCTCACATTTCTCGAAGGAATGATTTCCGCCAATCCGCACTTGACCAGCGTGGTGGACTATGGCCTTAATCCTAAACTTGTGAGAGATAGGAGACCTGTGCCCAGCAGAGGGACATAAAAAGATTGAAACAAAAATCTCATTTACTTAAATCTTTTGCCGACGATAACGTACATGCATGTGTGTAGTGTGTGTACAGTTCACATGATACTACATACACGCTTTAAGCGTAATATCGTCCTCAAAACACCAGAGAAAATGCGTTGGTTCTAAGATCTAAAAAATGTGCTTACACGTGCCAAAGATTCTTAAAGAAATATACTTTAATTTTTAATGTTTAAATCCTTATTGGCATAGTAGTAACTATTGGTACTTCAATTATTCAGTAAAAAAATAAGGAGAATGATGGTCCGGAAATAAGACAATCTAGATAAAAGCCTCTTGCACTTACAGCTACGTCTATGCACGTAAAAACGGAAAACTAAATTTGCCGATAAAGAAATATTGGTGGCCCAAATTCTCCCGTTAGAAGTGAAAAATATTATTAAAAAAACGGCTGTCGATATCGATTGTCCCATTGGTTGGTATCTAACTTTTGATCAACATGGAGTTGAACTAAATACTTTCGGCAGACCTAAAATTTTCAATGGATTTATTTATTTATTTATTGAACTACTAGCTGTGCCCGCGAACTCCGTCCCGCGTTTAAGTGTTCGGGGTGGGCCACCTTTATCAGTTGGTGGATCCTTTATCGCCCTTTATCGGTTGGATGAAAAATAGATGTTGGCCGATTCTCAGACCTACTCAATATGCTTACAAAATTTCATGAGAATCGGTCAAGCCGTTTCGGAGGAGTATGGCAACGAAAACTGTGACACGAGAATTTTATATATTAGATAAACCGTAAAGTAACATAGCTTTATTAACCTTATTTTGCAAGCATACTAATTATTGTGTCTTTTTTATATAAAACTATCTTTCCCCCTTGAAACTCCGCTCACGTGGTGGCGTTACTTCCCATAGGAATGAGATATTTTATTCGGTTATAAAGTAGTCTATGTCACTCTCCAGCCATTCAACTATTTCCATACAAATAAATAATATACTTTAAAAAATTAAAAAACACGCTTTTGTGAAAATACGAACTAAAAATTTAAAAATAAGAAGAAAATGTATTTTACTGTAAAAAAGCGTGGGGTGCATGGTGTCATAAGCGTGTTAAAAAAATTGGTTGTCTGTAAAGTCGGTTTATGGATGATAGTTTAACGTGACACCATCATAACAATACAATGAAAACCACATTTACTTTTCACTTCGCTTTATAAACCCCCTGTCTATAACGCCCCACAGTCATGCTGTATTTTAAATACCTTTGTACTTGAAAATTTATTTAAAACAGGGCTGGAGTTTTTTCCGCCTGCTTTTTTCTCCTAGCCCATATAAGCTTTAGCGCACCCAAAGCGTATGACGGTCAGCCGATTACTGTACAACAATGACAAACATCAAGTGTATGTTAATGAACTATTTTTTTCCTTTCATTTCAAACAGTCCATTCGTCAACTGTTTATAAAGTGAAGTGAAAAGTTAATGTGGTTTTCATTGTTTTGTTATGACATTGTCACGTTAAACGTACGTAATCGTCCGTAAACCGACTTTACAGACAACCAATTTCTTTTTAAATACTAAGACTTTATAAACGTTTTTTAATATGATGTAGAACCATCATGCACACAAAATTCAACGATTATGAAGCGCAATGTGGTTCTTAAAATTAGCTTAGAAAATACTTTATTGGTTGACAAAAATTATACTGTAATTTATAAAACATTTAGTCGCAAAGTAAAAAAATACAAAACTAAAGTCCTTAAGACCTACTTCGCCACTAAATGTACTTCTTAATTACTAGTTAAGAAATTAGGAGCGAAACAGAGCAGAGGTAAGGCAATCAAGATAAAAGCCTTCACCTTTACTAACAACTTACATTTATATGGATGTAAAAAATAGAAGTGAAGCCCCTGATGAAGAAATATTGGTGACCTAGTTTCTCTCACACATCGAAAAACTTTTTGAAAAAGCTGTCGATATCACATTTGAGCTACCAAAGAGGGTTGATCGCTCTACGTGGAATGGACTACATCCATTTTAAAGTCACTGCAAGAAAGGAAAACTAGAATTTAGTCAGTACAATCAAAGCCCCATTTATTTTGACGTGACAACGTCTTATAATTCAATGGAGCCGGCTGCATGCCCGGAAAAACATGACTCATGTGGCGTTACCTCGCTCTGAGGCGTTCCATTTAAGGCTTAAAGTGCAAGCGAGAGCGCGGAATAAGCGACAAAGAGGCACAATCGGCCTCCGCTTTCGGCAACGTTCGACATCTGTCTCTCTCCTACTTAAGTGAGCGATGCGTCTGTATATATATATTTACATGTAATATGTTTACATGTTTTCGTCAAGTATGAAGTGCAGTGAAAAGTGAATGTGGTGTCAATTGTTTATAGCAACAAGTATTTTCTTATGACTTTGTCACGTTCAACTATCGTCAGTAAATCGACTTTACAGCCACCAATTTTTATTTATTTATAGGTGCACCCATTACTGTCTTGAAGATATTCTATTGTATTGCGGTGTAAGGTGCAGTTACCGGCCAGACCTAGAGAAATAGAGCAACCATACAGCGGCGGTAGGTTCAGCTTAGATTGAAACACGCAATATCTATCAACAGAAACTACTTACATTTAGTGCAGACACAGATAAATACTATCATCTTATTGAAGACACCAGAATACTAAGACGGAAATCCGGGTTAAAATATGACAAGATTTTTTTTCCGGACAGAAAAAAATTGTAATAAAACATCAAGCCGGAGACTTTCTTATATTACTTAACCTGGTCAAATACGTTTCTTTCACATTAAGGCAAGTGATAAACACATAATAACATATAACAGACATTGTTAGTCAGGAAGGGCATTTCTGCAACCTTTTTTGCGTCCTGCTGTTGGGCGGAACTTCTTCCCATTATTGGGAAGGCCTGCTCTTACTCCACCACATAGCTCCAATGAGTATTGGTGGAGAACATGCTCATAATTTTTTTTTATTTAATGTTTTAAAAACTCAAGATTTTTAATCCTAACAATCTAAAGAGGCCTTGGGGCGTAACCTCGAAACCGCCTAAGCCTTAAATAATACTAATCCAAGCCCTTATAAGTCCCACCTGGGCGAACTCCGTATGAACATTATCATTAGGATAAGGAACTAGGTGGTTGTAAGGACGTGTTCACATCTGACACACCTTGAGATTATATTTAAGAAAATCTGTAGTTGTAGTAATATCTGAAAACCCATAGTCTAAGCCTTAGTCTTATCTGAAGTCGTAGACAATTAAAGAGGAAACATTTGATTGTTTGTTTGTATTGAATATGCTCCGAAACTACTAGACCGATTTTAAAAAATCTTATACCATTAGAAGCCGACATTATTCCTTATGAACATAGGCTTCTCTTTACCGCGGGAAAATGCTTTATTCCTACGGGAAAACGGGTAACAGTGATTGAAGCAACCGGCCAAACGCCTATGATTTAAATATAGCAATATATCGTCTTATGTACGTCGCATTTCAAATGGATGGAAGAAAGTTTGTGATATGAAATAGTACATAGACTATTTTTATCATGTTTGAATATCTATCGCGCCGCAATAACAGCCGAAGGGATCAGGATGAAATTTGGTACAGAGATAGCAGAGATTCAATGGCTTCTTAGCAGAAATGGGTGCAGCGGTGGTACTTTCTAGGACAAATTATTTGTATACCAAAAGTGTCACATCTAATGCACAGGACTTAAGCTATAATATTTTCATCAACTTCTGGTCTAAGAAATATGAAACATGACTGAAATAAATAATAATGAACTAAACAACAACTAAACTAAACAGTACAAGATATTATCATATCGAACAAAAGGTAGCATATTTGATAAGCCTGTCTAACGGGTCATTATTCAAACATTTTCTATTTCCTTATATTTTCCCTATAAGAAACACCATTCGCTTGATGAAGCCGATTAAACCGGTCAAGTAATGCTCGTTCACTCGGAATGGACCCCAATCGAGTTTGCGACCACTAGATACTTGCACGTAATAATAACATTACCCTTTAGTTAATATTGTCCGTTTACTTACATGCATTACATTTCAGTGAAAATTTACTGTTATTTCTTTTCTATTTTTATAAGCTTATATTTAAGTACATTTCATAGGTGATGAATTTTAGTCCCTGTAGCTTCGGGATTAAGAATAGAGCTACGGTATTCATCTACCTGATCGTAAGAGGCGACTAAAAGGGGGCTTCCGGGCGGTGAGAGTGGGAGCTCGATCCGTCCAGCCAGCGGCCTCGGGAAGGACGGCGCTGTATGCGTGGTCGCATGCCGCCGTAATCATCTGAAGGTGCAAGAGAGCACATTTGCTCTCCCGAAGATGCGGCCGTACGGGGCGCCGCGCGCGGAGTACACCGGTGCATTCCACTGGAGATCCCGAAGTCCTTCAAGCGCAGAGGCCACCGAGGGGGTTTTAGTGCGGTACAAATCCCACATTACCCGGTATCCTCTCCTAAGGTGCCGGGTACCTTATGAAGGTTTCCCCATCGATACAAAAAATGGTAGAACTTTTATGGTTCGCCAGGTGTAGTACCACCAATGCCGCCACTGTGGCCACGAAGTAGTTCTATCGAGAAAATGTGCAGATGCTGGCCAGTCTTACATGCCACGATCAGTCTTCTGAGTAGCAGGGCTACTGCTTTAGACCTCAGGCAAGATTGCCTGAGGTTATGTGTTATTGTGTGTTGCGACCACTTAATATTATTGTGTACACCGTTCAAATAAAACGAAATTAACATTTCTTTTTGTTTTGTTTGTAAGCATTTATAGGTCAAACTTGCTGAATATCTGAATATTCAAGCAGTCTGTTATCGTCAACCGGTTGAGCTGAAATTTTGCACGTAGGTTTGATTTGGATGACAATGCATAGTTAACTAAGTGACGTCATTCGAAATTCAAAACGAGGTTAAGACCCCAAAATGGCGGACTAATAACCTTTCGTGCATGCTCATTTTATGGGTACGTAATGTAATACTTTATCAGTTAAAAACCCCCCGACCCAAAAATAAACTCAAAAAAATAACAAATAATATTTAAAACCTTTTATAATTTTTATTATCGTCATATATTTTAAGTAAGTTCAAATATTTTTGTTTTCCAAGCGTGAGGGCAGGCGACTTTAACGGTTGTGTCGATTTTGCGAATTTTTCGGAGTAAATTCTTTTGTTGCAATCTGTGACTACACCTGTTTTTCTCACCTAGCGTTCCTCCCACGCCGCGCCGCTTGTAAAATAAAAATATTTAAACTTACATAATATTACATTTTTTGACGATTATAATTATAATAGGTTTAAAATATTATTTGTTAGATTTTAGAGTTTATTTTTTGTGTCGGGGGGTTTTATTTTTTTAATTTTACCTTTATTTTGCCCTTTTTAAAGTAGGTATAAATTAGGACGATATTTATAGTGATTAGTTAGTTGAGTTAGTAACTTAATTAGGTAAAAATATTTTTCGAATTTTTTAAGATTTCATTTCGTTATTTAATACACCTCATTCCTTTTCAGTACAGTGTAGATTATTCTACTCTTCAAGACCTTTCATTTGATACCCATATTGAGGGAGTTGTTAAAAATATATATTACGCCATTTTTGGTGGCGGCGGCCATCTTGGACCGATTTTCATCAAACATAGAACATAAGAACACTCCCGGCTAATTCAACGTTCAAACAAAAAAAAAAACAAAATCAAAATCGGTTCAGTTACGATTCCACGAACAGACACACACACACACAGTCACGTCAAACTAATAACACCCCGTCATTTTTGCGTTGGTGGTTAAAAATGAAAATAATAGTGAAATACCTCATTCGAAATTCAATTCGGCGGACTACAAACGATGATCGTCGCATTTTGCATATAAGATTCGTTTAAATTTTTAGAAAAATTCGAAATATTGATTTCTATATCTCTTTTTTCATACATAAATGTAAATTCAATGTGAAAAAAGTAAATAAAAAAATGAGCTTATGGAAAATAATATTTTGTATTTCGGTGAGAAAATCCAAACTTCTGTAAATGTAATAGCAGCTTTGAACTTCAATATCTAATATAATTCGATTATTAAATATACAAATAGAAAAGTCCTTTATCAAGAAATCTTTTTGTGTATCTGTGATATGCCTCTCTTTTCAGGTAAAAAAATTTAGATCAAAGTCACCCACGCTGGTCGAATTGCGTAGGTTTACTTCACATTATCTTGAAAATTGGCTGTAAAGGTATTTGTATAATAATAATGTTTTCATTCAGCATGGAACAAGAGATTTATAAGTACAAAATAATTTTTAGACAAAGTTGGCTATAACCTACGTTCCACTGCTGGGCACGGGTCTCTCCCCATTATTGGGGAGGCCTGGAACTTACTCCACCACGCTGCTCCAATGCGGGTTGGTGGAGATGCGGGTTAGTGGCCAACCCGCTGTCGGACGTTTTCAAACCACCCATAAGGCCTCCGACAAGGTTTAGCGACTGTTATCTATCGATAACAACCAGGACCGACGGCTTCACGTGACCTCCGAAGCACGGAAACGCGCATGAATTTTTTTTGCTACCAGCGGTCACCCATCTCACACCTAACCGCGCCCGTTTGGCTTAACTGCGTAAATCGCTTACGTTCTACGCTAACCGCCATACACGCTTCATACAGCGGTTAGAAATAGTTACTTCTTGGAATTTATGCCTCATGGACTCCCAGTGTCTTGCTTAACTACTAACCTATTGCTAATTATTATTGAGTTACGATCGTCTGGCCTGAACGTTTTAATTCGTAAAGATACTATTTATTGTCGACCTGTAAGGCAGTCGGAACTGCCAAATTTCAAAGCTGTCGTTATTGAGTGATCAACCAATTTCGAGTGAGTCACTAAGCTGTGGTAACCAATACGAGACTACTTGTAGCGGTAATAACAACGTTTTTTACTTATCGATTGATTGTGGAATGCTAAATAAACGACAGTCATCGGTCAAACTATCGAAAAAGGAACAGACATACACACTTTTACATTAATTTATAATATTATGAAACAGGCGAAACTATGATGAACTTCAAACTTCCTCGTCTATTGTGTTTTGAACAGATTGTAATCAACTTTACTTTCGTGTGAACAAAGCCTTAAAGCGACTTCAGGGTGTAGAAAGGAGGCAATATTCCAGCACACGCCGGATTAAAGCGAGAACGAGATGAGGACATAAAAACTAATGGAGTGAGCGGGACGCACTGTGTTCTAGTTATAACTGTTATGACGGCGTTTGAATTTAGAAGAATTAATGAAATTGCGGCTGTGTGGGCAAATGGTGTCATTTCTCGGTACATTGTCGTTACCGTTTGGCGTTTTAGTTAATCACAATATAGCTTTTAGTGACCGTATTATAGTTAATTTATGCTACGCTGTGTGGGCATATCATAATATGAAATGTTTAACGGCTTGCTGATAAGGATATTATGGATCTATTAATTTATAGAATGATAGAACTTTTATGTGTCGATCTCTGTGACCATTTTTATTTTATTTCAGTGATATATGTATATGAAACGTGTGCAGACACACAGTAGGCTTAGGCCACAAGATTTACATAAAGGTGGCATAAAACGATTGAAAATAATAATACTGCCTTAAAAATAGGGTGAAGGATTTTCCAAATACCCAGTATCTATTGCGATGTGTGAATATGCAGGAGCTCATCAAAATCGATGAAATCTACCTAAGGTAAGGTAGACTGTCACCTGAGGTTGAGTAATTGTGTTGTTTTTTTTAAATAAATAAACCGAACAAAAATGCAGACGGGCCGCGTGGTATTAAGTTATCACTATCGCCTATGGACACGGGCAACCCCAGGGGAGCCACCCGAGCATAGCCGGCTTTAAAAGAGAGCTTTTTTACAGCTTTCTTGAAGAACCCCACGTTGTAGTCCACTGGAAATGCCTCAGCTGGAAGGTTATCCCATACGTCCATGGTAAATGGGAGCGTACAAAGCGGACCGTAGAGGACCACCACGAGGCCTGATGGTGTCAATCTGGAGGCACGATCTTATTTAAGTTGACGGGGTAGAATAGTAGGAAAGTAGGCTTGTTAGTAACGTTGGTTATGGTACGTTTGAGTGGTCCCTATGGCTGACATAGTAAGCGATTTGGCGCGCGGTCAAGTCATTGCCGTGTTTCCTTACCAAAACGTAATATTTTACAAGGTATCTCGTTCCTCACACGTTACAGCTTAACATTAGTTTTACAGGTGGGACTTTGGCAAATGGAGATCTCCCGCCGGGCGAGGTGGTCATGCCCGGGGAGCGGCCGCGCTCCAACAGACTCAATTCGGAGCTTGTATATATGCTCGGATATTCAGAAATCTTCGATAGCGTGATTCAGGAATACCCGTGGAGCCATCTCTTGATGAGTAGCGGAAGGTCGCTACATCACCCCCTGCTCAGACCGGAGGTCGATATCTTCAGAAATCCAAGCTTATGCAGTCTTCGCTTACTCACTGAAGATAGATAGAGGCAAGATAGAGGGCATTGAAGGCAAGTGCCTTCAATGCCCTCTATCTTCAGTGAGTCGAGATGTGAAGGTGAGGCCTTGTGTTGCCATCTATCCGCGGAGAGTCGGGATGTGAGGGTGAAGCGAGGTGTGGAGATACCCTCTATCCACGGTGAGTCGGGATGTGAGGGCAGGTTGAAGTGTGGAGGCGAGTAGTGGGTTCTCAAGCCGTCCACGAAGTCGCTGGAGGTAGCTGGATCAGGATCAGAAAGCGTGTGGTTATAAACAAAAAAACTATAAAATACTTCAACAATTCCGACTTTTCCCCAGCAGAGGTACACAAAATCGTCTTATAACTATTCTACAAAATTAACACTGCAATAACAGACAAAGCTAATAATAATTTAAACAGGACGTACAAGACATCGCTTTTTCCTCGCAAATTATTATCTCCAGGAACATAAATTTATTACGAACATAATTATGACTGCCTACCCTTTACTAAGCAGGTTTATAATGAAGTTAGGCAAATTCAAAATAAAACGACAATATTTACCTGCATTGCGACAACGGTGAGGTTATAAATTTAGAAAATCTTTCTTAGTCCTAAAACCACATAGTAATTTCTACATAGGGAGGTCTTGTCCTACTGATCACGCTGTTCCATAATATTTCAAACTCATAATCACTCAACCCCACACTGGAATTCTCTATATCGTTAGATATCGTTAGTACTATGGACATAATAAGGGGACTAACAAAAAGCCCCAAACCGAGTAACAGTAATATTTAAACTTCTGCCTTTTTTTTCTCAACCCTTTTTTATGTCCCACTGGTGGGCACAGGTCTCCTCTCCTCCTCCTCTCACAAGTGAGAGGGATTTAGGCCATAGTCCACCACGCTGGCCAAATGCGGATTGGTGGACGTCATGCTTTCGAGAAATTATTAATTTCTCTCAGGCATGCACGGCGATGGAGAACATCGTAATCAATTAAATATCACGATATTTTCCATCACCGTGAAGCAGCGATAAATGCGCACATTGCAAATTTCTTTGTCAGAGGTGCGCGCCGAGGATTTGAACCCGGGATCGGTCGCGTCGAAGACCGCGGTATTTTCCCACTCGACCATCGCTGCTCAAGTTCTGCCTTACTGGGAATTAAACCGAGGAGTGGATCCGATCCGAAGTATAAATTAATAATTAAATAAACAAACAACTAAATAAATACATACTTACATTAATAAAATTTGTAAAAAAAATATTTTTTAAATGCGCAATGTTTGATCAAATAAAAATAATAAAATTAATATAAATGTACAATTTTATAAATTGTGTTATAATTCATTTTTTTCTTTTATCTTTGTAATATTTGCATACGTCATAAAGGTAAATATGGCGTACTAAATATGTATTAACAACTTTTGTACTCGTAAACACCAATATTTGTGCAAATAAAAATCTTTGTCTTTGTCTTTGAAACACGGGACATTCGGTGCTGGCAGTCAATGGTAACTGCACTATACTGGCCGTCAAAATGTATTGACGACGACTTAAATGACTGGGTTATCCGAATATCCGAGTCAGTTCATCCAACTATCAAATACATTTCAACCAGTCAGAAAGCCTCTATCTTTCCATCCATCCATGAAGTGCTTTATAGCAGACGTTGCAGCGGTAGAACGTACCACCTTTTGTATGAAACAAAGTATAGGTACTAATTTTCACCGCAAATTTTCTCCTAGTCAGCCTATTGCATAAAATGTCACGTGAGTAATTCAATATAATAAAAGTTTCTTCTGTTGATCAAAACTATTTGTGTCCCTCCCTTTTTAAATATTGCATCTAAATTGTAGCGTCGTAGGTACCATGGGAAGATACGGAGGTGTGCTCGAATTCAAGATATAGTCTTCGAAATCAAAATTTACCGCACCGGATCTGACGGCTTGAAGGTTTTGTGGTCAAAAATATTTAACCTATCTGACAATGCTAAAAGCATTGTCATTGCAATAGGGATATTATAAATTGCATATCAAATAAATAATCGCCTATCAATACATACTCATCATTTATATTCTTTTTTACATCAAATAACTTACGTCACTACAAATAAACTAAATGTTTAACAAAACTCAAACTGCAGATAATTCGAAATTTTACATCAATATGACATTACTTTTTTCCTCATAATGCAATACAGTTAAATTTATTTTTGTACAAAAATACTACATACATAGCATAAATACTGACTGCACAGCAAATTTTTCATATTTCATGTTTTTCATGTTTTACGTACCTACTCCTGTAAGTTTACACACAACGTTTGACTACCATGGCGTCTCCGAAGCCCTTTGCTTCTGTGTCTGAAAAATACCCAAAACCAAATCAGAGCACCCCACTATCCACGTGGTCTTATCTGTACTACCCCTAGAGTGTATATAAAAAGCCGGAGGCGCAGAGGGAGAACACTCCCCGCCCGCCGGGCGCTTACTTACTCTTACGCTGGGGCGGAGGGAGTGGTTTTCCCGCAGCGCCGGAGAAGTCACGGAGCCAGAGCTTCTTCCCACCTCCATTTACCGCTACCACTAACCATTGTAAATAACTAAATAGCGCTATTCTAACCTCAAAATTTTAACCATACATATCTCCATAACCATGGGGTTCCACAGGACTGTGATTAATAAAATGCTGTTTTATTTAGAAAAACTGCTGTAAATAATATAAAAATAGAAGCTATATTTAAAAGAAAAAGAGTTAACAGGTATAATGTGCATTAAGATTATTAGCTGTGCATTGATGAAAAAGCTTTTGCTTTAGGAAAAATCGCTGTACGCTGCGAAAATAAATTGTAGTGTGTTTAGTGATATTTTGAGTTGAATATTATGCTGTGCAATCAGTAATTTTGATGGGAATTTGGAATCTTATTGCATAGAAAAAGGATATTTTTTGATTTGCGTTTAAATACTACCCATTGCAATAAAGCAACGCTATCCGGCTACAAAGAAATGGACGTATTAATTATTTACCTGCATTGCGACACTTGAAAATTAAGCACATTTGTAGATTCCGACTCTCCGTTTTTATGTGTATTTATGTTTTTTTTAAATAATTGAATAAGGATTCTTCGCACAAACTTTTTTCTAGAGTTTTGGCGGGAAGTCGAAAAAGACATAATGTGCTCACGTTTTATTTTCATTTTCTTGGTGTATTTTTGAGTTATATCGGATAAAGTTGATGGCATTTTGTTTGATATAGGTTAATTACAGTGCACGAGTGTTTGTGAAATAGAATAACAGTGCTAAAATATGTTTTTTCTGCTTGCCTCCAAAATTCCATCGGACACGTTCTAGTAAATTAGCCATCGCTTTAGCTTTACTTGAATGTCTGACTGATTAGACTGACTGATTACTGACGACTTACTGACTTTGTTATTACTTCGTCCAGTTTCATTGAAACTGGCAAAAAATTGATGCAAATATTATACTTGACGCTGGCAGTATGCACAGAGTTTGCGATGCCATAATTGAAAAATAAAACTTTTTTCTTACTAGGAAATCGTTCACATTTATAATTTTGTCTCCGGCTATGTGCATAATGAACATTATCTTATTATACCCAAATTTTAGTAAATAGGAATGTGTAAGGCTTAATTTACCTGCACATTTGACAACTGGTGAGGCAATTACTGAGGTAATTGCTTTAGTTAAGCAATAACAGGCCAGCCAGAAAGTAACTGAAAACTGCTCGTTTCGACAGAAAAATATATTATGTCTCTGAAGACAGCCATTACATTCCATTTTATAGCGTTAATTATTTTTTTAAATATATCGATGACCCGCGTGGCGTAATGGTTATTATGCCGGACTGCCGATCGGAGGGTCCCGGGTTCGATTCCCAGCGAAGCAGAAGGAGAGAGAACTATGGGACATCTGCCGTACAGACTACAAAAATACAATCTAAAGTGAGGCAAGTGGTGACTTATCACTCACTTAATTGGCCCCCATGGTGGAAATGCCTGGTATCAACATTGGCGTGAGCAGTTAGGGGTGTCGAGAGGAGCGGCACCGATTTCACCATCTCAGGGGATAAATCCAACCCAGAGCGGGCTTCCTCCCTATTACACCAATAACTTAGTTACACACGAATTGTTATTAATATTATTATTCGCGAAAAAATCTTTAGTGAACAGGTTTGAATAAAGCTTAAATGAGTTACTCTAATTGGACACTGGTGAAGTTGTTACTGAGGTAATTCGCAAAGTTGGCCGAAATGAACTGCAAAATGTTTTTTACATTTATAAATAGTTAAGAATTAATAATAAATAAATACTAAAATACCCAGACCGAGAACAAAAATTTTAACTCACCATTCAAATTTTTGTTTTGCCAGGAATCGAACCCAGGACCCCTCGATTGCCAATCCAGAATGAAACCATTGCACCACGTGGGTCCTCAAATCCCTACTAATTTATGAATTCGAAAGTAACTCTGTCTGTCTGTCTGTTACTCTTTCCCGCTTAAACTACTGAACCAATTTTAATGAAATTCGGAATACAGATAGAGTGGACAAGGAAAGGACATAGGATGGTTTTTATCCTACGGGAACCCATAAACAATATTTCAGAATTATATTTCCATAATTTTATTGGGTATGTAGTATTTATTGTATATTATATGGTGTATGTATAAGTATATGTATATGTGTATGTTGAGAAATATATTTATATATATATACATATATATGTATCTGTATATATGTATGTATGTATTTATTTATTTATGTGTGTAGGTATATTATCTATTTGTGTCTTCCTTTAAGTTGTTACTTTTTATGTGTACACGGTCTACCTTTAGCTTAACCAATTTCCAATCTCAGGGCTACTGGAAGAGATTTCCAATGGAAATAAGTAGTACCTTTGTACAAACTTTCTTGTGCATTATTTTTTTGTATTTCTTTCCTGTCACCTGTGTGTACATAGATAAATAAAAAAAAAATAAAAAAAGTGTCCACGTGGGCGTAGCCGCTGGCGGAAAGACAGTAGTGAATAATTTATTAAAAACAAACGTCACTATCCCTTGGTAGATAGTGCATGTGAGCAGAGGACATTTTTCATAACGTAGTCTGTCCCTTCAGCACATAAAATAACAATTACCATCTCGAGCGGGAAATTCTTCTAGAACGGGCACTTTTTACGCTCACTTTGTAAATTGGACTCAGAATATGTAATCTGGCGCACATTATGTACAATTTACGACGGACGTGCGTAACGTCATAATTTGTCTGAGAGCTCATTCTTGCGGTGGTCATGTTATATTTACTAGGTTGTGCTTTTTGCTTGATTATATTTCGTCATCATATTCTTAACTCCTTCATAGTAGTTACCTGCAAAGTCCTTAAGGTAAATTATAAGAAGTATCTGCTTATAACAATGTGTATCAATTAGGAATTTTGTATTTCATTTAAAGGTCCACCGAAGGGTCAGTGAAACGTGAACGGATAAAAAATAAATTATTTCAAAAATTTCCATAATTATCAAAATTCTGGGGTACAAGAGTCATATCAGTCAATGATTGTTACCATAATCTTTATGTATTACCTACTTACAGATTCTGTACCCATTTGCATAATATGTAAGTTTCCCAACTTATTTCTGTACTACAAAAGTAAATTTAACCGATGAAGTAACCCCGGGAGCTGCGGCTCCTTAAACATGAATGGGTGGGAAAAAATACCGTATATGCTTTAATGAAATGTTCATAGAGTCACTTTTTTTTTAAATATGGCTGCAATCCTTCTTGCATCCCACTGCTGGGCACGGGTCTCTCCCCATTATTGGGGAGGCCTGGAGCTTACTACACCACGCTGCTCCTATGCGGGTTGGTGGAGATGCGGGTTCGTGGCCAAACCTCTGTCGGATGTTTTCAAACTGCTCATAAGGACTCCGACAAGGTTTAACGACTGTTATCTATCGACAACAACCGAGACTGATGGCTTAGCGTGCCCTCCGAAGCACGGAAACTCGCATGAAATTTTTTGCCACTAGCGGTCACCCATCTCATGGGTGTATTTCATAACTCATCGTATGTATTTTTATCGTGCATATGTTTCTATTTATCCAAACTCTTCAAATTTTCTTTTCTTTTCTCTTTTACAATAATAATTATTCTCTTTATTCTTGTTGCCGCTTTTATATTTTTCTGCACTTCCTGCAGGTTAGCTGGTAGAAAATGCCATTTTGGCATTAAGCTCGCCTTTTGTTAGAACCGACACCACAACCGACCGCGCTTAGTTGCATAGATCGTTTGCGATCTACGCTAACCACCGGGCTATGCGCGCTTCATGGAAGATGCTTTGGAGAGACCCATGCCCAGCTATGGAATGCAAAGTTTGCGGAGCTCTGTAACTTCTCTGTTACGAGTAACTCTACAGTTCTACATAATATTGCTTCACTAAATCGTTCCTTGAAATAAGGCCATTTGTGCATTCGTTTATGTCAACCGTCACGACTCCAAACGTATGCCAAATTGGTATTGGCTTCTGACATTGAAATGCCTCGAGCTAATAGATTTCAATTGCTTCTTATGTTCTACTAAGGAAGAGAGACGATGAAAAATTGGGATGTTGAATAAGTTTTAGCCTTTTAATTGAAGCACTTTATTTACCCAAAATCTGATTTTGGTTTTGAACGATTTTACGAGTAAGCTGCAGATGAAAAGTGATGTGCACCTCTGACTAAGAAATTTGGTACGTACTTATTATTTCTTTACAATCTTATTCACCGTCGTGCATACCTAATAATACCTATAGAAATTTTGTCAGAGGCATGTAATATGTACCAATCCACAGTTTTCGTCAGCATGGTGGTTTCGCTTAGCTTAGGCAGTTCAAAAAATATTTTTGCCGGTTCTCACGTAATAGTGTTTGAGACTTAAAAAGGCCAGTAATAACTTATTTCAGGCACTTTTTGACTTGGAATCTTGTTATACATGACGTCCGCGGCAACTGTCGCGCTACTGACTGATCGAGGGTCCCGGATTTAATTCCCAGCAAGGCAAAAATTGTATCGATTAATTTAATTTCGATCCCTGCCTTTATGTGTGTCCATGATACCTACGATACAGGGGATGATAGTGGCTATGAGTGAGATATTAATATTACTCGCGTTGCAGTGAAACCTGTTCCTTATCTCGAGCTCCGATATCTGGTACGCCAAAAGGAATACCCTTGACTTTGATCAAAGAGTTAAGACATTCGATATACATTACAGAATTGGTAACGAAGTAAGGCACTCTTGAAATACCAGAAAACGCTTGAAAACAAGCCTCCTCGAGAAAAATTGGATGCTCGATTTAAGTTAGAGACTGGATATTTTTTATGAGCTAGTTCTATTGAAAAGAAAAAATGTACAATTTTATAATATAAGTTTATGTTACGACTTTCTGTAGGTATATTTAATTCTACTTATTAAAAAAGTGGCCAAGTGCGAGTCGGACTCGCCCATGAAGGGTTCCGTAGTAGCAAGCATTTAATCTTAATTTGAAGAAACAAAACTTTTTTATAGATAAAAACGTAAATCTCAAAAAGAATCGCGAAAATGTTCCAAGCAAGTATACTGTAACTTTTAGCTTAAATTTAAGAAATTCTATACACATATTCTCGAATCCAAAACTCTTGAATACAGATTTGAATAAGGTTAAATTATAATCTATTTCGAGTACATTGGTATTCATTACGCGCAGTGGGCGCCGTACCGCATTGAGGTAGTGCATAGACCGAGAGCTTGATACAAAAATACAATATTTTTGCACTGCCAACTTTTAATGGTAGCCATAGATTATATTCTAATATACCAAGAAAACAGAAGAATATTTAATTAATAATAGTATTCTTATTGACGTTAAAATGTATCGATACTTTATAATTTTTATACTTTATTATCTTAAAAATACAACAAATAATAGTAACTAGCTCATCCAGAAAACATTTTTAATACCATTTTTACATTCACAAAATATGTCTTCATTGTTTCTTTAAAAACAATTTACAATGAGGAAAGGTAAGTTCCTATCATGTTTTCAACAAAACTTTGAAACGAGGGTGCTGTATAAATTTAGCGGTTTTGATTGACGTTACTGATATTAAACATAGTAAGTGATCTCTGCAGTCCATGGATATTTTTCCCTTGATTAGATCTTGTCACACTAATCTCATAACAAAAAATTCTGCATAATAAATAAATACTTGTCCGCGACTTAACGAAACAATTGCTTCGTAGCTGAGCTATAGGTCTCATTATGAGTATTTCTAACCGCTGTAAACGTTGTTTACGAAACAATTCCTTCGTAGCTGAGCTAAAGGTCTCATTATGTGAGTATTTCTAATTTTTATTTTCACTTATCAATTACTTTCTAAAGAATATGCAATTTTCAAGACGCCTCCCGGTCTCTTAAGTGCCCAAGAGGCAGATCAATCTTACTCTAACCATTAGCGACACATCAAACGATCATCAATCACACAATTTGATCCCGCATATTCGTGGAAACACAAGGTGGAAAAACGTATCGTTTATTCATATTGAAAATCAGTTAAGGCGTCGTTAAAGACGCTTAAACGTAAAGTATTTTGAGGCGATGATCGCTGAATTTTCTTAAAGAGAAAAGGCGGGCGGCTTTATGTAGCCTATAAGTAGATCTTCATAATAAAAATAGCCTTTTAACACTGTCAAAGGCCAAACAAATAAATACGCTTATGAAATTATATAAAAACTCGTAGAGGCAAAACGACTCGTTTGACGACTTGTATAGCGCGATGGTTACCATGCCGGAGAGCCGAGCGGAGGGTCCCGGTTTCGATTCCCGGCGAAGCATAAATTTGAATGATGAGTTTAGAATTTCTGTTCTCGGTGTAGGTGCTTGTGTTTCTGTTTTTGTGTGTGTGTATAGTACCTACGACACATGGCATGTTCACTTTATTGTGAGGCTATGAGTGTGAGTATGTTGTTGTGTGTGGTAATCTCAGAGTATACATACTCTTTTGATATGTTTGGTTTATGTATAATGTTTGAATACTTTGGATTTGGAATGTTAGAATGAATTGTGACATATTTTATTATTCTGTGACAATCTTTTGAATAAGAAACATGTATAGCTATCTGACGTAATTTTCCTATTTTATAAAAATACGTTTTAATAATAAGTAAATTCTAAAATGTTTAAGTTCAAATAAATAGTTTGCTTATGAATCCTTAAGTTTCTTTTTGGTTTGAAAGTGATCCCATTAGCCACATCTACCATTCAAGATATGTATGTATGAGCATGCAGGCTAATGGGTGTTAAGTGGTCGCTGCAGCCCATAGACATCACAAAAATCTCATTAAACACTAATAAATTAATTATAAAACAAACTAATTTAATTATAATTATTTGTCTCATTAGGATTTAAGAAGTTTTTTACTTTAGCAGACCAACGCTCTCACAAGGCTTTTTTTCCATTGAATGATTAGTTTTAGTCATTACTCGCATCTGTGAGTAGGTGAAAGTGGGTTGATAGTGTCTCACACGATCAGCTGTTACGTGTGCCCATTATCGACCCATAGCCACTCTGTTATCTGAAATGTGTAATATACTTTTTTTTAAAGATTGCTGCAGGGTTTTTTTTTCCTCGCCTTTTTTCCGTCAGCTTAACACCTAGCCCAAACGGGCACCTAAAGGCGATGACCGGGAAAAAATGACATTCTTTAAGCGAATATTTTGTATTCCTAATATGAAATAAATATTTTTTTCTTTTCTATACTTAACGTGACCAGATAAGGACTGAAGAAATAGATTAAATAATGTTTCACACTCATAAACCCACAGTAGGGTAGGGTATACCCTATGTCGTGGATACTACCGATACATAAATAGGTTTAAACACAAACACCCATACCAAGAACAGAAACTGAAATTCGTCATACTAATTTCTGTATCGTCGGGAATCGAACCCCGTGTACCCCGATTGGCAGTCCAACATGGAAATGTTGCGCCACACTAGTCGTCAGTTTTCGGAGTTCTTATTATTATGCCTCAGCGAAAAAAGAATATGATTTTTTCGTACAGAATTGCACCTGTATTCTATTTGGTGAAAATACTGATGAACCACTATATCATAATAATATTTGGCTGGCTGCAACCCTTTCTGCGTCCCACTGCTGGGCACGGCTCTCTCCCTATTATTGGGGAGGCTTGGAACTTATTCCACCACTCTACTCCAATGCGGGTTGGTGGAGATGCGGGTTAGTGGCCAACCCGCTGTCGGATGTTTTCAAACCGCCCTTAAGGCCTCCGACAAGGTTTATCGACAACAACCGGAACCGACGGCTTAACGTGCCCTCCGAAGCACGGAAACGCGCATGAAATTTTTTTGCCACTAGCGGTCACCCACCTCACACCCGACCGCGCCCGTTTGGCTTAGTTGTATAGATAGTCCTCATAATATTTCTGTTAATTACCAATAACAAAACCGCGTTTTGCTTGTGAATTAAACCGAAAGTTCACAAGTACCAACGATAAGCACTGGGTAATCGCATTAAACGGCGTTTGTCTGAAAACTACAAAAGGCCTAGAGATTACTCTTAATAAGGAAATTCATCATATTGATAACGAAGTCATATTTTATTAAATCAATTTTTTTAAATGTTAATTCATAAATTATGGCCAAGTGCGTGTTTGAGAACATGAGACGCTTTCAAATATTTTTAAATAATCCTTAGGCGTGTACTGTTACAAGAAGTAATGAAGTACTGAAAATAATATTATATATTGGGATAAGGACACTAACAATGTAACATTCAAACCATCTTTTTGTAACCTAATTCAACAAATAAATGTGATAACGATTATGATTATAAAGTACTGCAGGACTTTATGTGGGGCTCTGCTTGGGAGGCCTCTGTTACTAACTACTCAACGTCGCGATGCTGTAGTAGTTTAGCATGATTGCAAACCTTTTTGTTTCCTCTATGGGTCTCTATTTTCAACCAAAAGGTCCAGGTTTTTTACTAAAAATATGCATAATATTTAGAAAACAACTTCTAATATAAAATATTTGTCTCCAAAATCAGTTTACGGACGGTAGTTTAACGTGACAACGTCATAACGAAATGTTCATCTTTTTGTTATGTCGTTATTACATTAACTTTACTTACTTCACTTTATTAACAATCGGCGAACGGCACAAGTCGAACGCTCAAGCCTCAACGTAACGTTACAAGCGTAACGTGACAATAAGCATAACGTTACAATGAGGCATCCTGTTTCGTGCGTGCAGCGGGCGTTTGCCGATTTATTTGACGTTGCCATGTCAAAAATGTATCCTTTGCTACAGTTCGGTAACGGTGAAATGTTAAATTCATATCAATAAAATAAATAATAAATTTCTATTAATAACTCAAAATTTACCAGAATATTCAAAGTCCTTTGCCAAAATATTATACTTAGAACGGAACGCCATTCATTTGTAAATTGTACCACAACTTAACAAATACGTCGGTAGACGAGCATTGGGTTAGGGGCTTAAGCGGTGTTTAGCTGAAACCGATGAAAGGGTAACAGTGATTATTCTTAGTATTATAGTTTAATTTGGGAAAGTGAAGCCATCACGTTGTCGAGAGCTCGGTAAATAATCTGTGAAATGGTTTTCAATCTCGTTAAGTAATTTGCTAAATGTTTGAATTAATAACGAACGGGATAACAGATCATTTTTATCCAAAGTACAGTTCTTAGTTTGTAGTTTACAGAATATTATATTAGGGAAGATCTTTACTACTGTTAACATTTAAAGTATCTGAGAAGCGATGGCCGATTGGTTAAAGACGGCGGTCTCCAACTCGACCGATACCGGGTTGAAATCCTTGACGCGCACTTTTAATAAAGAAAGTTGAAATGAGCGCATTTATCGCTGCTTCACGGTGATGAAAAATATCGTAATATTTAATTGATTACGAAGTTATCTATCGCCGTGAATGCCTGAGAGAAATTAATAATTTCTCGAAGCATGTCGTCCACCAATCCGCAGTTGGCCAGCGTGGTGGACTACGGCCTATACGGCCTAAATTCCCCTCACTTGTGAGAGGAGACCTGTGCCCAGCAGTGGGATATAAAAAAAGGTTAAAAAAGAAACATCTAAAATATGTATTCGTCAACAATTCTTTAATTTTCCATGAAATTTTCATAGTTGTGTCCTCCTTGGTTACAGTTAGTTACGGTCATTAGTGCAGTACGAGTTGTTTAATTCTAATGAGTTTTAATCATAGATTACACATATGCGACATTTTATCTTAGTGTCAGGATAATCGGAATAAGCCCGAGGTTTTAACCACTAGACAACGCGAGTTGTAAATAGGTACTGTAATGATAACTTTTTTGTGTTAATAAGTATTATTACCTGGACGACCCAGCGTTGCTCGGATAAAAACAATTTATTTTCTTGGTTTAATTTCAACCAATTCGATCAAGGAAGCTTTAATTCAATTAACAAAAATTTTATAGAGCTCTTTCTAATCAACATTGTCATCTCTTTGAACGTCGAATTGACGGATGGCGTTTGACGGCGTTATACGCCACAATATTATTGATACTCGTAGTATTTATCAGTTTATATTTAAGTTAATTATCGCTGAAATCATTTTTTTATAATTTAAAATTTCTAAAAATAAAACCTAGCTGGATCGATTTATCACCCCCGAAAGCAGGGTACAAAATATTTGGGGCCGTTTCCAAGATTCAAAAAATATATTTAGGTATATTAGGTACAAGAATTGTTCGTTAAAAGGTATTAGATGATGCTTAAAATAACACTTATTGTATTTTGTATTTAGGATTAATTCAGGAAACTCTACATTCTTTGCTTGTTTAAGCGAAATATAATTTATAAATATTTGTTTTTTTAGTAGCCACAATAGGGTAAGTAGTTTAATATCATTAATATCTGAATAAAACTTTTATTAGAAGTAATATACAATAATAACTTATATGGTACCTACTCAATAATAAAAAATTTGAACATTAAAAAATGATAAATAAACTAGTACTAAACAATAATAATAATAAGCTATAACTAAAAATAAAAGTATAGGGTAAGTTAATATTTGCATGTTATAAGCTATATAAACGGACCAATAACCGCGTGTGTAATGGTAAACATCACCGTCACGATGTAGCGACTTTCGGCAACTCATCAAGAGATGGCGCCACGGATATTCTGAATCACGCTATCGAAGTTTTCGGAATATCTGACTATATATACAAGCTCTAAGTTGAGTCAGTCTGAGCCCCGATGCCCTATTCGTTTGCAGCGGCGATCGCGGCTCCTGCCCGCCCGTCGTTCGCTGCGAACGTCACTCCCCCGTCGCTGCGCGTCCCTGTCGCGCCGCGCCCGCACGCCTCTCCACAGGTGCTCCAGCCGGCTGTGCCCATGCCTGCGACCACAAGCGCGCCTCCCGCCGCGCCGTCGCAGAGCAGGGCTACAGCCCCGCTGTCGAGCACCTGTGACAGCCAAGGACCCGCAATGACGCCGTCCACCGCAGCCCCTTCTGCCGGCCACCAGGAGCCGCCGAAGACCCGCTTTCCGCCACTCATTGTGGAAAATCTCCCCAACTGGCACCACCACTTCAAGGTGCTTAAGGAAAAGTTGGGGAGAGCACCGAACGCGCGCCCCTTCGGGCAGGGAATACGCTTCTCGCCGAAGGATTCAGATGAGTATAGGCTCATACAGCGACATCTCACAGAACTGGAAACCCGGGAGAAGATCTCCTGGTTCTCGTATTCCCTGCCGGCGGAGCAGAGCGTCAGAGTGGCCATCAGGGGGCTGCCTGCCGCTACACCACCGCAGGACATCGAAGACGAGCTCCGCGGCCTCGGGTACGAACCCGAGTACGTCCGCGCCATCCGGGCCCGAGGAGGCCGGCCCGGCTGCATCTTCCTCGCCATCCTGAGGAGAACAGAAGACCTCCTGCCGGGCATCTATGCAGTAAAGGAGCTGCTGTGCATGCCCGGCATCAAGATCGAGGCATGGCGCGGGAAGAAAGGACCGGCCCAATGCCACCGATGCCAGCAGTTCCGACACAGCTCGCACAACTGCCACCGACCCCTCGCCTGCGTATGCTGCGGCGAGGAACATGCCGCCCATGAGTGCCCGCGCCCGCGGGCCGAACCCGCCACCTGTGCGAACTGTGGCGGACCGCATCCCGCCAACCACTCATCGTGCCCTGTATTTCAGCGGGAGGCGCGCAACAAGCGTGCTGGCACGGTTGCCCTCTCCACCAGGCCGGTGGAGAAAAGAAGATTTTCAACGGCCGGTCCTACTCAGCCGCGGCACGTGGAGGAGCACAACAAGGGCTCCCTCATGGCCGCGGCCAACGGGCCGACTACCCGCGGAGCTCCTCTTCGAAAGAAGAACAAGAACGGGAAGAAGAAGAAGGGGAAGAAGGCAAAGGCCGCCCCTTCAATCGCTCCACCCGCACCAGCACCTGCTCAGAAGAGCCAACCCAAGAAAACCTCAGCCCCCTCCCGCGCACAGGAGATGCGCCAGGGGGAGAGTGAGGAGGCCTGCCGGCGGCAATTACGCGTGCTGCAGGACCTCACCAAGATGCTACAGCAGGTGTTGTCTGCTGTGAGTGAAGGCCTGGACGCAGCGCCCGCTATCCGGAGCGGCATGGCGTCCATGGCCGCTCACCTGGAGTAGCTTCTTCCCGACCAGGACTGACCCGCGGCACTTAGGTGCCACGCCCACACCGGACTCGACCAGCGGCGAAAGCCGCACACACCTACCGTGACAACCCCGATCCAGAAACCCTGGATCCCGCCCATCGGAAAGCCAGGGGGGCTCCCCCTGGACTACCAACCCAACGACCGGTCCCGCAGTGGCGGGCCGAGCAGAATGCCCCAAGTCAGAGCGGAAGCGAATCTTGGCTACCCGTGCGGCACATAAGCCGCGCGAGGTGAAGACCCGAACTGTCAGTCTGAACGCGGCGGCTCCCTGGGCATAACCACCTCGCGCGGCGGGAGATCTCCCTTTGCTAAAAACAACTTCATATGCTACTTTTATGCATCTTAGGCTTTGAGGCATGACCACTAAGCTGTTTTGAAGAATTCCATGGTAATCCTTAAATAGCCGGAGGGCTGTCCGCGTTCATGTATTACCACCATGAGTTCAGTGCTCAAATATGTAATTATTTGACATCCATGAGTCGTCGGGAGTTGTCCCACAGTGACGCAATGGGTCAGCGCAGTGCTCGGGAATTTGTTCTCTTTGGAAAATGCAATTATTTTGTGGTAAACGCAATGCATCTTTGCGTAATTAAATTCAAAAAGGTTAATCCGACTCTATTTCCAAAACTTATCTTACAGAGCTCACTACTTCAGATATAGTTGAGTGTTTTCACTATACTGTCATGCGCAAAGTATGATGTGTGATTGATTAATATGTCATTAATATGTAACAAGAACTAGTAACTGGCTTCAACCATTTTTGCGTGCCACACGGGTCTCTCCCCATTATTGGGAAGGCCTGGAGCTTACTCCACCACGCTGCTCCAATGCGGGTTGGTGGAGATGCGGGTTAGTGGTCAACCCGCTGTCGAATGCTTTATAAACCGCCCATAAGGCCTCCGACAAGGTTTAAAATCTTCTCTAAATCGAGGTTCTCATCATCCTCTTTAAATCGAGGTTTCGTATTCTCTTGTTTCCTCCTTCAAAATTAAGTTTATTAAAAAAATATTCACAAATATTAAGAAATAAGTCTATGCCTCAGTGTTTTTATTGGGTTGTAAAAACCCTTTCAAATTTGTTTTGCAGTGGTTGGATTAGGGCTGCATGAAAGAGGCATTTTTTACGATTTTTGAAGAGTCATATTTTTTTATCTAATTGGTTGATTGAAAAAAACAAAACTTAGGGGCATAGCTTTAGCAGACTTAGATAACGTCACAAAAAATCATTCCTTTAGAAGCATTATCCAGGGAGAAAATAGGAGAATATATTTGTATGCGAATACGGCGCTAGCGTTTCCTCTTAAAGTGCCATCCGAAGCACGGAAACGCGCATGAAATTTTTTGCCACTAGCGGTCACTCATCTCACACCCGACCTCGCCCGTTCGGCTTAGTTGCATAGATCGTTTGCGTTCTACGCTAACCGCCGGGCCATGCGCGCTTCACTAACTAAATAATTAAGTTTTATTGAAACCAAACATGATATTTTGATAAAATGCTCTTTTCTAGGTAAAGAAGAGAAGATATACCATTCAGGTTTGTATTTAAACAAAAAACATGGATCTGAACGAATGGTCACCAAAAGAATTGTTGAATTCCCTTATCTATAAATATTAATGTAACTTAAATGCCTTCCGCCAGCGGCTTCGCCTGCGTGGACTCGTTCTGTAGGTTCCCGTAGAATGAAAACCATCATAGTCCTTTTCCAAGGTCCACTCTATCTGTGTTCAAATTTCATTAAAATTGGTTCAGTAGTCTAAGCGGGTAAAATAAATTCGACGCGCTATTTATAGGCACGCACCGTCGCCGGCTCCCCACTCCCGGCCCATACCGGCGCAACCGCTATGTCCCGCATTTTTTTAAATCTGTAATATCATCGAAAATATTAATTAAAATTACATGCTGTAGAGGGAAATATTGATCCATATTAAATGCAAAGTGTGTTTAAGGTACTTAATTGGATAAGGATTTATGCTGTATTGCTTAAAATCCTTTCGTAAATAAAAAATGGTTATCCCTAATAGATAGACATATACCATCGCGAGCTTTTTTGTAGACCTATTTAAGATGTACAATACTATAGAACAATATTTTGATCCATCTCGTAGGGTTCAGCCAGCGTTTGCAATGTAAGCTAAAAAAATGTGTTTATTTACGACTGCACTTATCAAATACTTCTAGAATTATCAGTATATTATTATACATTATATTATGAATGTATTATACATACAAACCTTAATCTTGAATCACTCAATCTATAAAAAAACCGCATCAAAATCCGTTGCGTAGTTTTAAAGATTTAAGCATACTACAAACAGCGGGAAGTGACTTTATTTTATACTATGTAAGGAAACCAGAAATCAATAGACCGAATGGGCATATATATATATTATTATATAGGTTAAATATAGCGTGATTATATGCCTACGGCTACACACAAGACATCCAATAATATGTGGGAGTAACGTTAATATCAGTTACAAAGTCTCTACATAAGAGGATATTCTGCGAAATATTTATTCAAAACTCATTTTGCTAATAGCTGTCTTGCGTTTGGAAATGGGAAGTAATCGTTTAATTATGCATAAATTATTTCTATAGGCGACAGGTATCAAATAATTTTGTTGATGGCATAAAAATGAGGAACCTGCCCAGCCCGACTATGGCTGCAACCCTTTTTTTTGCGTCCCACTGCTGGGCACGGGTCTCTCCCCAATATTGGGGAGGCCTGGAGCTTACTCCACCACGCTGCTCCAATGCGGGTTGGTGGAGATGCGGGTAAGTGGCCAAACCGCTGTCGGATGTTTTCAAACCGCCCATAAGGCCTCCGACAAGGTTTAACGACTGTTATCTATCGACAACAACCGGGACCGACGGCTTAACGTGCCCTCCGAAGCACGGAAACGCGCATGATTATTTTTTTTGCCACTAGCGGTCACCCATCTCACACCTGACCGCGCCCGTATGGCTTAGCAGCATAGATCGCTTGCGTTCTACGCTCGCCGCCGAGCCATGCGCGTGTTACAGTGATGGGCAATGACAATGTGTGTGTGCAGTGATAGTGACAATGTGTGCGGACGGTACAAGAAACTCCCACTCTCGGATCGGCTCTAGTGGCTAAGACACCCTTTTGTAAACTTTATTCTCATTAAATAAACATCCACAGTTTCACATCAAAAAGCTTATTTGATATACCAAAGCTCCCCCGAACCACCACAAATATTACTGGCGCAGCCGGTAGGATTGATTGTTGTCATCGGGTCACCGAATTCTTCAAAAATCAAGAGACGGTTCTTCGTGGCAAACTACAATCATGAAACTGTGGACCTGGACTCTCATCCAATCGTAAGTCCAGAACGTTTTATACTAAGTGATGGTATTAATATTGTGACGTTTTTCATTGTTATTATTGGAAACTTCGGAACTTTTTGTGTTTTTATTGTGTTGTTTAAAAATAAGAGCGAACGAGAGTCACTTTGAAATATATATATAAATATTTATCTGTGTAAAAAAAAAGGTACAATCTTGTTGCCTATTTTGTTATCAGAGTAAACTTTTGTGTTGATTATTTTGCAAAATGGAAGCTTCTTTAACTTCTATAAAAACTGCACTTTTAATTATTCCTAAGTATGATGGTAACCCAAACCAATTAAATAGGTTTATCTCAACTTGTGAGAGCATTTTAACACAGTATTATAATACGACCGATGCTGAATGTTTTAATAATGTTATATTATTGCACAGTATTTTGAATCGTTTAGAAGGCAAGGCTGAGGAAATTGTTAATATTAATGGTGTGACATCTTGGCAGCATATGAAACAAGTTTTGTTAAAAAATTTTGGTGATCAACGGGATGAAAACTGCTTAAATAGGGATTTAGTTAACATGAAGCAAGAAAATGAGTCACCTCAGGATTTTTATAATCGGTGTATGAATATATTAAATACTATTATTAATTATGTCAGTTTGCATGAAACCGACCAATCGATAATTAAATGTAAGAGAATTTTCTTTCAATCCCAAACTTTGAAAACATTTTTGGCAGGACTGAGGGAACCTTTGGGTTCGACTATCAGAGCTATGCGACCTGTTGATATGCCTACAGCGCTTAATTATATTAAGGAGGAAGAAAATATTAAATATACGCAAAAAATGAATAATAATAAATATTTTATGACTAATAATAAACCTATTCAGAATGATAGCAAAAAGTTTATGCCATTTGGAGACATAAATAAACCTCTACAACCTCCTCAATATAATATGCAACAGTTTAGGCCATTTTCGCAATTTAATCGTAATAATAATAACCATTCCTTTGGTAGGAATAATTTTAATAACTCTAACTTCAACCGTAATTCGTGGCATCGACCCCAGCATCCACCGCAGCAACATGGCTCTAGGAACCAATACATCGGTAAGATTCCTAATACTCTACCTAAACCGGAACCGATGAGCGGAATATCCCATCGATCCGCTAATCGACCAAATATTCAACAAGTTACGAACTATCACGATACCCAATATCCCATTGCAGCTGCATGCAATCAGTTCGAGGTAGCCGGGACGCAACAGACTAACCCAAACATCGCCCACGCCGAAGCGAGTCGCCGAGCAATCCTCACTGATAACGATGCACAAGGAGCGTCTTATTGTTCGTTCGAGAATAATTGTAATGATTATAATAACCATGAGCTTTGTAATGATGAATATAATATGCAATTTATGTCTGATGCTCACTCTGAACAACAAAATTTTTGCCGGGCTTTGAATGTCAAACCCGAAACTTGACTGAGATTAATGTTCATATGCAGAGACAGTTGCCTTTTATTGAAATTAAGCAACCACCCCTTAAGTTGTTGATTGATACCGGGGCTAATCAGTCTTTTTTGTCTCCGGAGGTTATTCAAAAACATTATAGTAGTGTACCACTTAATTATGAACCTTTTTCTGTTACAAATTTGAACTGCACTACAACTAATAAGTACTCTATTTATATTCCAACTTTTGCTGAGTTAAATAAAAAATCTTTATCTAAATTTTATATTTATAAATTTCATAATGTTTTCGATGGTTTAATTGGTTATGAGATGTTACAAACATTAAAAGCAAACGTTGACCTCCATCACAAAAGGTTGATAACGCCGAATGCAGAAGTACCTATTAAAATTTTGAACAGCGGTATTAATAATCTTTTTGAAGCTTTGATTAGGTCAAAGTCATCACAGACTGTAAAAGTACCTGTGAACATTCAACATGGTGAAATATTCATCCCAGAGACTAACATAAACAATTGTGTCATCGTAAGTACGATAAGTCGAGCTACGTCCGGATACGCTTACCTGGAGATAATGAATCCCACGAATAATGATATCATCGTAAGCCTAGTGTCTCCGCTTAAAGTTCAGATGCTTCATAATAACTTTGACTTATTTAATTTCGAATGTTTTAGCAACAAACAAAATAATATAGACTCTTTAATTCGTACTGAACATCTGAATTCAGAGGAAAAATACAATTTATTACAGTTATGCCGTAAATATAGTGACATATTTTATACCGAAAATAGTGAGTTATCATTTACAAACCAAATTAAACATAATATAAATACTACGGACGAGTTACCTGTATATGTAAGAAGTTATAGATACCCCTACGTCCACAAACCGGAAGTGGAACGCCAAATTAAAGAAATGCTAAGACAGAAAATTATTAGACCATCCAATAGCCCTTGGTCTTCACCTATTTGGATAGTACCGAAAAAACAAGATGCTTCTGGCAAAACAAAGTGGCGTCTTGTAATCGACTTCAGGAAGTTAAACGAAAAAACTATTAGTGATCGGTACCCCATCCCTAACATTAGCGACATTTTGGACAAGTTAGGTAAAAGCCAATATTTTACTGTGTGCGACTTAAAATCTGGTTTTCATCAAATTGAAATTAATCCAAAGGACATTCCCAAAACGGCATTTAGTGTCGATGATGGAAATACATACAGAGGTCATTATGAGTTTTTAAGGATGCCCTTCGGGCTGAAGAACGCGCCATCGACCTTTCAAAGGGTCATGGACAACGTATTACGTGGTCTTAAAAATGTTGTGGTATATATGGATGACATATGTGTATACAGTTCATCTCTACAAGAACATATTCACGACCTGGAAGCCCTCTTTCAGCGGCTTCGTGAGTCCAATTTTAAGGTTCAATTAGATAAGACAGAATTTATGAAAAGAGAAACACCCTTTTTAGGTCATATAGTTACGTCAGAAGGAGTTAAGCCAGATCCAAATAAAATTAAAGCAGTACAGTGTTTTCCTTTACCTAAAACTACCAAAGAAATAAAATCATTCCTTGGTTTGTTAGGATATTACAGGAAGTTTATACCGAATTTTGCTCATGTAGTCAAACCACTTACATCATGTTTAAAGAAAGGCGCTAAAATTCAACTTACTCCCGAATACATTAATTGTTTTAAACATTGTCAAAATTTACTTATCAACGACCCAATACTAAAATATCCGGATTTTGAAAAGGAATTTAATTTGCGTACGGATGCATCGAATGTTGCATTGGGTGCAGTGTTATCCCAAGGTCCCCTAGGTTCAGATAACCCGATAGCATATGCATCTCGTACTTTAAACGATAGTGAGACTAAATACAGCACTATAGAGAAGGAGTTACTGGCCATAGTTTGGGCAACAAAGTATTTCCGCCCATACCTGTATGGTAGAAAGTTTAATATCATTACCGACCACAAACCCCTGCAATATTTAATGAACGTTAAGGATACCAATAGTCGTTTAACTAGATGGCGTCTTCGACTGGAAGAATTTGATTATAAAATTATTTACCAAGCAGGTAGTCTTAACAAAAACGCTGATGCTCTATCTAGATTAGAAATTCACCATAAAAGTATTGAAAATATATCTAGTGATGAAGATGATTTGCCTTTATCAATGTTTGTTAATCCCACAAATAGTGTTATAAATGAGCAATTTGAAGCACAAAGTACTGTTCATACTGCGTTGGAAAATCCAATTTTAGCTATTCCGTTTTCTGAAAAGAATATAAACGTTTTCGATAATCAGTTATTCCTAAATTTTGTCTATCATTCACCTGCTCGTCCAAAAACTATTGAAGTATTTCCTGGAAAGAAAAGATTAATTGCTCAAATAAATATGAACGAGTTAGAAAAAGATATCGTTAATATATTTAAGGAGCACATAAAGCCAAACATTAGTTATGGTATATATATAACTGACCCTAACCTGACAATACAGATTAATAATATTTTACAGAAAACTTTTACGAGCTCTAGCTATAAATTAACGTTTTGTAAAACTAAAATTGAAGATGTAACTGATAGAGACAAACAGTATATGATAATTAAAAATGTTCATGAAAGCAAAAATAATCATCGCGGCATTCAGGAAGTTACACAAAGTATTAAAAAATTTTATTATTGGCCAAATATTAAAAATCAAGTAACAGAATATATTAATAATTGTGAAACTTGCCAGACTTGCAAGTATGAAAGGAACCCAAATAAACAAAGATTTCAAATAGTTCCTTTACCCAGTAAACCTTTTGATACTGTACACATTGACACCTTAACTGTAAATCGACAAAAGTTCTTAACAATAATTGACGTATTCTCTAAATATGCTCAAGCATACCCCTTAGAATCAGTTACTGGCCTAAGTGTAATAAATGCTTTAACTATTTACATTTCTCACCATGGTGTACCAATTAGTGTAACAGCTGATCAAGGTACCGAATTTAAAAATATGCCTATACAAGAATTTGCTAACTTACATAAAATTAAACTACATTACATTAGTGTCAATAATCCTGAGTCTAACGGAGCCATAGAAAGGTTTCATTCTACTATTTTAGAACACATTCGTATTTTATCTACTACCCAATCTGATTTATCTACTACGCAATTAATGTTATATGCCGTAATAGGATATAATAATAGTATTCATTCTGTGACAAATAAAACGCCTATAGAGATAATAAATGGACATACGAACAGTCGCGATCCTTTTGATTTGGACTTAGAAAAGATATATATACAAAACTACATTGATAAACATAAGGCTATTATTACAAACTTATATTCGGAAATTAATAAAAAACTACAAGAAAATCAAAATCAAACTATGATCCGTGCTAATAAAGAAAGAGAAGAATGTGTTACATATGAAGAAGGTCAAGCTCTTTATATAAAAAACCCGCTTGCAGTTAGACATAAAACTAAACCACGTTATTTAGGACGTAGAGTTAAGAAAAATTTAGATTTAAAAGTAGTAGATAATAAGAACATTGTTCACCACAAACGTATTTTGAAGAAGCCCCTAAAGCACCAAAATGCCTTGTTACAGGATCTTGGCAACGATCCGGGCTGAACAAATAGTGACTACGCCGTTGGTGGACAATCCGGGAATTCTTCCCTTTAGGCTAGGTTATGTTAAGTTTATAAAAACTGAACATGTTTTCTTACATTACTATCAATTAGATAAGATTAGGGATAGTGTTGAGAACATAGAAGGATACTTAAATAGTTATATAGAATATGTTAGGTCATCGGATCCTCTTTATTTCAGTGATACATTATTAGTCACAAACCAAGTACTTATGAATATGTTAAATACCATAAATAATAAACTCAATTCTTTGAGCATGCATACAAAACAAAAGCGTGGTCTAATCAATGGATTGGGTTCAATCATTAAAGGAATATCAGGTAATTTGGACAATGACGATGCTATACAATACAATAAAGCCTTACACATTTTGCAGAATAATCAGGAAAGTTTAAAAAATCAATTGAATTCAGGAATTAGTTTAAATAAGCAAATGTTAAAGACTTTTAATGTGACTCTTTCTACTATTGTATCTAATGAGTACAGAATTCATGTGAAGCTAAATGAAATTATGAGAACTGTTAATATGACCAATTATAGGTTAACAGATTTTATTAAGATAACCGGATTGTTTAACTTGTTAAAAATCAATTTACAAAATATTTTGGATTGTGTAACGTCTTTAGAAAATGCTTTGAGTTTCTCAAAATTATCTGTTACTCATCATAGTGTAGTTAGTGCAGAGGATATCCATTTTATGTATGATGTATTACAAAATATATATCAAAGTTCTGAATTAATTGTTGATTCAAATACTGAAGTAAGAGATTATTTCGATATAATTGTATGTGGTTCTTATTTTGTAGATAATATGATTGTATTCGTATTGAAGTTTCCAATAATGCATTTAAATACATACACTTATTGTCATCTCTATCCTACACCAACTTTAAATAACACAATATTAATTCCACCTAAACCGTATCTGGCCATGGATGATAACAGCCATCGCTATATGGATGGAGAATGTAAAAGTTTCCACAAAATTTATTATTGCGAAGAAAGCAGCATTTTAATGTCTTCAAATGCAGATGATTGTATTTATCAGATTATTTTAAAGCAGCAAATTAATAGAAGTTGTCGGTATGTTGAATACAAGGCTGAATTTGAAATTCTACAAAAGCTGGACGATAAACACTACATTTTGTACTTTCCGAAACAAACAAGAATTTACGTTGTGATCACGATGTGTCTCTATCTCTTCGAGGCATATATTTGTTTGAAGTCCCAGATGGTTGCAATTTCTCTACAAGCCGCCATCAGATTGTAAATGTTAAAAATGAATTGAAAGGAACACCAATGAAGTTGTTGTATTTCCAAATACAAAATGCTACCATTAAGAATAAAGAACAGCCATTGGTATTAGAAAATGTACAACTAGACGACATGTACAAATTGGAAAATTTGGTAGAGAAAGAAACTAATTTACATCTAGAAGATTGGCAAGATCATAGCTACCATTTTTGGACTGCCCCAATCTACATAATCATTGTATTGGCTGCTATCATATATATATTCTACCACTACAAAATGAAAACGAGAAATAATCAACCCAGAGTGGAGCCAGCTGTGGCCTTCAGTAGTAGCGCTCAACCCTTTTTCACAGATGAACAAAGGGCTTCGAATTAGTGTGGGGGGTGTTACAGTGATGGGCAATGACAATGTGTGTGTGCAGTGATAGTGACAATGTGTGCGGACGGTACAAGAAACTCCCACTCTCGGATCGGCTCTAGTGGCTAAGACACCCTTTTGTAAACTTTATTCTCATTAAATAAACATCCACAGTTTCACATCAAAAAGCTTATTTGATATACCAAAGCTCCCCCGAACCACCACAAATATTACTCGCGCTTCCCGCAGCCCGACTATAGGATCTGTTAAGTGCATATTAATTGCTGCTCCGCGGTAAGGGAAAGCGCTCCGATACTTCACAACACTATTATTTTCATGTGATGAATCGGGGAGTTTTTTGTAACTAAACTTCCCAAGCGCTGTAGCCCGGTGTCTGCCATGGAACGCAAGCGATCTATGCAACTAAGGCCCGCCGCACATTGAGCCACTAGTGGCGACCACACTAGGGCGACTAGTTGCCGCCACAAGTTGCGGACACGTTTCCCCATACATTTTGTATTGCACCGGTGCACACCGAGCGTTTGAGTGGCCGCGTCCGAGCCACAAGCTGCGGGAGTCGACCGCGCTCGTTACTTGTGGCCGCATTTTGTCTTTCGACTCGCGTGCACACGCGGCCACAGTCGCCGGCTTTTTACAAACACACGTCCGCCTCTATCGAGTGCACTTGTTCCACTAGCCACAAGTGGCAGCTACCGGTGGCCGCATCCAACCACCAGTGGCTGCCACTAGTAGTGCCGTGTAGTGGCCTGACTGAACCACTGGTAGTCGCGTTAAAGTGGCGGCCACTAGTTGCCCCGTGTGCGAGAGCTCTAAGCGAAACGGGCGCGAAAGGTTTAAGATGGGTTACCACTAGTGGCAAAATTTCATGCACGTTTTCATTCTTCGGAAGGCATGTCCAGGCATCGGTTCCGATTGCTGTCGATGGATAACACAGATAGCAAGCTTGCAGCGTTCTGGGCGGTGAGAATGGCAGCTCAGGTAACCCCCCCCCCCCCGATACCAAAAAAATGGTTCTGGTGAAATAGTCATCGCTTTACTTGAATATCTAAATGATTTTACTGATTGATTAATCACAACAGATTTGACTTTAACTATTACTATATCGCCCAATTCCGAACGGGCTAAACCTGGAGGAAAATGTTCATTTGATATTGGCAATATGCGAGGATTCGATTCCATTACAGCAACTTTACAAAAAGCAACAAAAAAACCAACTCAAAGAACAGCAACCGGACAAAAGCAACAACTTCCGGCTTAGTTCCGGAACTTCCGAATCGGAACTTACGCTAACACGCACGGAAATGGAATTTTAAATTTACACGTTGCGCACTGAATTATTATGTTCACGTTTACACCATAAACTACGCGTGATAATATTTTGGACGATCCGTGTGGCGTACCTAATGGTTACCATACTGGACTGCCGATCGGAGGGGTTCGATTCCCGGTGAGGCAGAAATTTAAATGATGAGTTTAAATTTCTGTTAATGGTCTGGATGTTTGTGTATCTGTCTTCGTTTGGTCATGGTACCCACGACACATTGTGTGTCTACCCTACTGTGGGGCTATGAGTATGAAATGTTATTTATTTATTTTATCTAAAAAATACCATATCGGACTGCCGATCGGAGGGTCCTGGGTTCGATTCCCGGCGAGGCAAAAATTAAAAAGATGAGTTTAAATTTCTGTTAATGGTCTGGATGTTTGTGAATCTATCTTCGTTTGGCCATGGTACCCACGACACATTGTGTATCTACCCTACTGTGGGGCTATGAGTGTGAATTTTTATTTATTTATTTTATTTAAAAAAGGAAAATTCTAAATACCTAATCTAAACCTACTAAGTGGTCTCAACTACAACACGATCGAGCAAAAGTCCCAGAAGGCGACCACTTGCTTCCACGATTAGGTCATAAGCGTCGATGGGAAGCCAGTACGGAGCGATGCTGGGGCACTACTGTAAGCGCGATCGTCCAAATTATCGCGTATTTCCAAGTGACCATTTTGTAAAAGTTTGAAGAATTATAAAGGATTATTATACTTTTGATAGTGTTGTAGTAACTAGTCAAAGTCATAATATTCTCGATAAATTTACTACAGATTTTTGTTTTCACAAAGAGAATGTTCAGAACAAGGTCAAAAATATGCTGGTAAATTCACGATATATCAATTATCGATTTTACGAGTAGACCTGAGGCCTTAGTGTAAGTGTGCACTCGCGAAAACGTTACTATCGCGTTGGCGTTAAGAATTTAATTATCGACCTTATTCCTTTCAGGTTAAGATCTATCTGTCCAATTTTAACTCTGACGCATTAGTAACGTTTGCGCGTTTACAAACTCACACTAAGGGCTCTGGTGAGCGCGAGTTTTCCTGAAACGCTGCTTCAGCCAATGCATCGAGCGATGTTTTGCGCAACCCGTAAGAACGATGCAGAACGGTAAACGATTGGGGTGTATGACAAACCCAGGTTTAAAAATGTTGCAAAAGATGTTCAGGAAGCTTAAGGATTATTATTTTATAAACGCATATAGATAGTGTTCATGTAGTGTAATGAATATCGGCCGAAGCGCGTTTGGCCCGGCGGTTAGCGTAGAACGCAAGCGATCTATGCAACTAAGCCAAACGGGCGCGGTCGGGTGTGAGATGGGTGAACGCTAGTGGCAAAAATAATCATGCGCGTTTCCGTGCTTCGGAGGGCACGTTAAGCCGTCGGTCCCGGTTGTTGTCGATAGATAACAGTCGTTAAACCTTGTCGGAAGCCTTATGGGCGGTTTAAACATCTCCACCAACCCGCATTGGAGCAACGTGGTGGAGTAAGCTCCAGGCCTTCCCAATATATGGGAGAGACCCGTGCCCAGCAGTGGGACGTAAAAAGGGTTGTAGCCAATGAATATCATGAATGTCACATATTGTCTCAATTTCTATTTATACAATTTCGACTAATTTTACTTATGATAATGCTACTGCTTCGTACTTGTCCTTTTTACAGCAGAGAGACAAATTTCAATATTTAAAAAACCTCTCAACCCGCCTGTAGATGTTTTCTCGCGTAAACAAGAGTGTAGTAACTAGTCAAAATCATAATAAATCCTATGTAAGTGATTATGTAGTACTTATGTTGTACTCTTATGTAGTAGGTACTTGTTACAAAGTAAGGTATGTAAGTATTTCGTTACTACCAAGTACTGGAAAAGCAAACAGAATGCAACCGAGTTCGATTTAAGGGAAGGATCTCGTAGCAGCGCAACTGTAATTGGCTTCAAATAATGCCTTGCTTTGTCACGATTCTAACAATCTGTGTATGACAATTCTCTAGGTTTAACTAATAAAAAAGATAAAAACTATTTTATAATAAATAATTAAAGCCAAAATCTTAAAAACTATGATACGTAATAATTACTACAGAATAAATAAGCCTAAAAAACTTATTTAATACGAAGCTGAGCAAAGCTTGATGTCATATGATCCGGTACATCTACTCATAATTATTGTACTCCGTATACCTTGGAAAGTTTTATTAGTGACACGAGATACCACATGTTCGCATACATATTATAAGTGATTAAAAAACAATTTTATATGAACATAGTAAGGTTTTGATTGCTCCAACTCTTGATTGCTCAAATACGCAGAATCCATTGCAAACCCACTGCTATTCACACTCGAAATTACACAACAAAGACATCACAGAGCCCAAACATACACAATTAACGCGGGCCAAAAGTTGCCAACTCCAAAAACTTGTACCCGAGAATGAAATGGAAACATTAAATCCGCCCGAAGGGCAATTTATGACATTCCCACACCGCTTAATGACTAAGGTTTTGTGCATTAATGTGTCATTAACGAATATTTAATGGAGGTTTAACATCCGCAGCGAATAACTTCACAAAGTTCAACTGTGTTTCAGTGCTAATCAAAATTCAACTATGCTAATTTTGGAGCTGTAACAGTGTTACACTCATTCCAGGGCGTCTGTTGGTGATATTGAATTATATTGCTGAATAATGTTATTTTAAATGATTGTAAGCATGTAACAATTGTAACAGCATTTTTTTCCATGGTAATAATATTAATTGTAATCGACCACATTTTTTCATAATAGGCATTATTTAACTATCATATTTTCGAGAAAATGAAATATTTATATCTCATTCAATCATCTCTCAAAACTTTTTCAATATGCTACTAAAAGGCTAGAGTTTTATCTCAAAGTGGGAAGGTTAAGTCCTTCTAAGCCTAGCTCTAGCCAAGTCTGGATTTCACATGCCCTTGAAATAATATTTGTGGTATTATACTCGTATGTTCGCTGCAGCCCATGAACACCTAAACACAACGTCAACTAAGCCTGTGTCCTGGCTGAAGTTTCGCTGGCAACAGTACCTATTCACCAAAAGAAAAAATAATTACTTCACGGCAGAAATAGGTGACGCGGTAATGTTCCTCCGTCGAAATCATTGCAACATTGAATCGGATAACTGTCAGGCATCCACTTTTGCCTGATCGTATAGCAAGTAATGAATTCACAGATTTAAAATTTTTTGAACGTTTAGTCCGTACTGGAACTAATACTTTACTACTTTGAAGAGAAACTTCCTCTTAGATTAAGACTAATATCTCCCCGATACACGAGGGCTAAGAGTACTCTAAGAGTGACGATTCGAAGTATCGCATATTTTTTAGTATATTTTTGAGCCTTTTCTGTCCCTTTCCTGCATTTTTTCAAGACTCTATGGTAAAGATAAAAATAATTATGTTATAGCAAAGAATACTTTTTCAGAATATGAAGCTATTTATTACATTATCTTTTCTTATTATTTAAACTTTTGCAAAATGGTATACGGTTTGCTAAATGGAGACGATACCTCGGAAGATAGCGCTTAGAGTAGGCCTTCTGACTTAAAACACTTACTCACGTGAGCCGGCCGGTTAGCTCATTGACTTTGAAAGACTTCTATAGTATGCCAATTGGGTGGTAGGTATTTAAAAGCCGATCTGTTAGAACAACGCAAATTAAAGTATAAGTTACTTGACAAATGTTTCAAATATTGTTTCGCACTTTTGTCGGAATACAGAAAATAACGCTTCACACTCATAACAGGATCTACTGAGTCTTGGGTACCTTGGAGACACATGAAGTCAGACAAAGAAGGTATCAGGTCATTGAAGAGATTTTTTTTGCAGTATACATATAACGGGAGTCAACATTATATTTTTTGTTGAAGTTGAAGCGCAAATGTCCAGCGGCTAGCGTAGAACGGTCGGGTGTGATTACGGTAACAGCTAGAGGCAAACGCGTGTTTCCGTGCTTTCGGGGGCACTGGACAGCGGCTTGGCCATTAACCCGCATCTCAGCTCTCATCTCTACCAACACTCATTGGAGCAGCTCCGATAGCGGCTCTCCCCATTGGGCATGGCCCAGTAGTGGGACACAAAAAAGATTGCAGCCACGCTTTTTGTGGTTACAAAATTTTATCAATGTAGTTAGATGTTTGCAAATGGTAGCATTATAATAGTTTGATGAGATGATTCAAACGGGGTGAAGGCATTTTAAAATCAAAGGTCAATTGGGGAATACCCAGGTTGCGTATGCAGTTTCATACCCCTAAAAATAAACAATATATAAATATTCAATTTATTTAAATATTCAATCTATTCAAAAATCGTCATAGAACTGGAGGTTTATCTTATAGAGTCGTACTTTGTTTTATATAGGCATTTCATTCATCTGAAAACTTCATGCTTATTTTCTGTAAGACTTCGACCAGTCCAGCTTCTTCAGCTCTTCCTTAACAATAGTTACACGTAATAGCCAACAATTACTTGCAATTAGCGATTTCACTGACAACTTCCTATGCCGGGCTACTGTAGCCCGTTATATAATTGTCCGACAATTTGTTCTGATTGTGTAATATGGTTATTAATCATCAAAATTAGTCATCCTGGCTGAATTCGGATGCCATTGTCTCATACTAGAAGATCTATTGTGTTTGTAACTTGACCTATTGTCTGAGTAATCATAACTATACTTCGCTTATTTAAGAATAGATTCGGTAGGAAATTTTAGTTTGAAATTATCTCTCGATTGTATTGATGCAGTGAGCGACACATTTTAATTAGGAAAAGGAGCTGACGCGTCCAATATCATGGCAGTTGTGCCATGTGCCAGATTTTAAGGAATCTTTTTTTGAGCGGCTCTCATATATCTAGTTTTTTTTTTTCTAATGCTTAAAAAACAACAGACTACGATTGGTCCAGCTTGCTCGGTACAGTTGCAATGGTCAAACGTAATAGCCAAGAATTACTTGCAGTTACCGATTTCACTGACAACTTCTAGTTACGGGCTATTGTGACCCATTTTCTAATTGTTCAACAGTTTGTTATAATTGTCTAATATGGTTATTAATCATCAAGTTAAATGGTCTTTGCAGCCCATAGACATCATCACATAACGCAAAGAAAGTTACACATTTTTTATGGTACCCTGTAAGCAGTTACTGCCCCTGATTTGATTGTGTTTGAGATTATTCGTCTTTGCTCTTAACTACTAGTAAATATACAGGAGTAACACACTTGTAACAGGACCAGAGAAATGCATCCATTTTTTTAAATTGCTTTGTAAATTGTGAAGTCAAACGCAACATTCCAGTTTAACGCTGTAACTATTGCAAAAGTCTTAAGACTTTGCGAGTAACCATCGTAGAGTCAATAACCCTGATGATGCTCTGTTTTGGGGCAAAACACGTGTTGGTGGTGGTCCTATTGCATGAAAAAAGTATTCAACCATCATATGTTCTGACTGCGGATTATTGCAGAGTAGTCTTTACCTAACTTTATAACAATGGAGTTCCGCAAAGTAACGTCTGAATCTTTTTCTTACTTTTGCAGCTGATAAATCATGGCAGTTCTTCCAGAAACGTTAACTTACCGAAATACAAAAATTGCCAGAACCATATAAGCTCTACATCCACAAAAACTGCTACTGTCAACCATACCGAAACGTTTGTAACGAAGGCCTATATGTTGAAAATGAGAGGAATTATTTCGTAAATTCCCATGAAATCGCGGCCGGCGGGTAACTGCATATGAGGTAAAATTCGAAATTATGACATTAGAAATTCCGCATAATTTATGATGTTGCAAGTTTGATATTCGATGTAATTTACTTACCTATGCATATCAACCTATTACCGCCTCTTGTCTAAGGCGGTATTTCATTTCGCTGCAATTTCAGAAGCTGACGATTCATGGTAACTACCATGCAATGCCATTAGCAACTGTAACTTATAAATAAAACACTACACAATTGCTTCATAACATACACTACAACCATACCACAACATATCTCGTACCTACAAACATACATATAGGTTTGCAACGAAATCCTATGTGTGAAATTCGGCAGCCGGCGGAAAACTGCATGTGCGGTTTAATTCAAAATTCTGTCGTTAGAAATTCCACAAAATTTATGATGTTCCATGTTTGATGTTCAATGTTATATACTTACATACATGACGAGTGTATTTATGTGTGATGTGTGAGAAATACTGATATCTGAGAAACGCAGTCCGAATCGTCAACGACCCAAGATTGACTGGTAGGCTAGAACCGCTTAGCTTGCGAAGAGACATAGGCTCGCTCTGCGTGTTCTACCGACTTTACTATGGTGAGTGCTCCGAGGAACTCTTCAAATTGATGCCTACATCACCATTCCATGATTATACCACCAGACGAAGGTTAAAGTTCCACCGGCACCATCTGGACTCGTGGCGGTCCTCCACAGTCCGCTTTGCACGCTCCTTTTTACCACGGACGTGTAGGTTATGGGACAACCTTCCAGCTGAGGCATTCCCAGTGGACTATAACATGGGGTTCTTCAAGAAAGCTGTAAAAAAGCTCTCCTTCAAAGCCGGCAATGCTCGGGCGGCTCCCCTGGGGTTGCCCGTGTCCATAGGCGACGGTGATCGCTTAACATCACGCGGCCCGTCTGCCTTATTGTTAGGTTTATTTATAAAAAAAAAAAAAAAAAAAACGTGTAGTGCGAATTTTTCCAGCCTTTGATTTCACCGTTTGAATAGATAATAGATTTTCTCCGAATCGTCTAATACCTGCCACATACGCACAAGAAGTCGCGGAAACTTCTGCGGAAAACTGACGATCGATGCAGATATCGGTGGCATATGGAGGCGTTCGATCTATCTGTACAGTCTAAAATCGCTACGATTTCTCGATACGTGTGTGACGAGCATAACCTGAATCTTTTGGGAGCTAAAGGCACTATGAAGGCTGGCTGCCACATCATTGAATGAACTCTTGATCATTGAATGTTTTTATGGAAAATATCTAAGTCTACGGTATATAATGGTACTTTTAAATGAATGAAATGGTGCATACATTGCAATCTTAGTTTTTAGTTCTTGATATGCCTCCTGTTTATCAACCTGAATCCACGTCATCAAAAGAAAATCAAAATCTGTATTGCTTGAGTATTTGTATGCGTTTTATAAAAAATTATGCAGGTCAACGTCAGCGTTTGATGTTCAGTTGGTAACAAAATATAACAATATCAACAATTTAAATGATACAATTGTTTATGACTACTATATAAATGCAACCTTAATTTCCATTAAATAAATATAACTTTATTTTTTCAATATTTCAGGTTTGCACATTTCCCTAACTACTGGCATTAAAAACTTTTCTCTCAACTCAGAACATCGTCCTAAGTGGTAATTACAGTCAATGTTAGTGAAAAGGTTGACGTTCATTAATCGAATAAAAAAAAATATTTCCAGTAATAATATAAGATCCTGGATAAGAGAAAATCTCGGAGAGAAACTATTTATTTTCTTGGTCTAATCTCAAAAAGAAACTTAAAAAAGAAAAAATAATCAAACTGGAGTTTCCTGATTTCCTTATAGGTGTCGACGAAATTTACCATCGTATTCTAATGATATTTTAGCAATTTTTCATTGCCTAAAAACATGGATAAAACTATGTTTTCTAAAAAGGAAGTCCTAGCTAGATCCATTTTGTCTCTCCCGCACATGAATTCTGGCGAGTAGAGCTCTTAAAAATCACTATTCTTTGTGTCACGATTGATGCTCTTTTAACTATTTTAAAGACTTTTTCTCGAGCTATAATATATTAATCGTGTCACTGCTCGGTGCGTTCGTTCAATACCTAGACCGAGATTTAAGGCGAATAAATTTTATTTATATATGACTATACCTGTATCCCCACATTTGGAACACAAAACTAAGTTAATTAAGGTTTAAGTTGAATAAATTATTCTGATTTTATGACATCACCTGTATTCCTGTACTTGAGTAACAACACTTATTTAATAGAGATTTCCTTTTCCTAAAATAGCTAAAAAGTAAGTGGTCCCAAAATATTGCTACAAACATCTCCAGTTTCAGCAAAGTTCGCTGTGATTATCTCAAAAAGGGTTATTAATTTGACGCCAGAACTTGTCCAGTAATTACGAACCAAATGGAGGCTCTCTAGAAAATTGTCTGGACGAAGTAGGTTTAGTTAGTATTTTAAGGAAGTTTACGATAGTTTTGGTTTGGATACAGATCCTTTCATCTTTTTGGCTATTATTCAAGCTCTCCCCATTATTGATGAGGCTCAAAGGTTATTCCTCTACGCTGCTCCGATGAGGGTTGATGAAAATGCCATTTAGCGATCTACCCGCTGCCGGTTATTAACAAACACCCATGAGGCGTCCGATAAGGTGTAATATTTACCATCTGTCAATAACAACCAGGACCAATGGCATGATGTGACACTAGTGGTTATGTTTGCGACTAGCGGTCACCCATCTCACAACCTACCGTGCCCCTTTCGCTTAGCTGCGTAGAGGTCTCTTGCGCTTTACAAAATACAAAACTTGACGAGATTTAAGATGAGCAAATTGTATTTCTCTACTTGAGTTACGAAACTTAGTTAATAGAGATTTCCTGTTCCCAAAATAGCTATACAGTAAGAATTTCCAAAATAACGCTAAACATATCCAGTTTCAGCAAAGTTCGCTGTGATTATCTCAGAAAGGTTCAGTAATTTGACGCCTGAACTTATCCCGTAATTACGAGCCTAATAAAGGCTCTCCAGAAAATTATCTGGACCTTTCTGGATAGACTAGATTTGGCAATATTTTAGGAAATCGTTTTGATTTATTAACTTAAAACTTAATGTAACTTTAAACGATAAAAACGGTGCAAGTGGACGCATATTATTTGATGTTTACCATGCATAACTCATTAAGAGCAGCGATGGCCGAGTGGTAAAAACCGCGGTCTTCGACGCGACCGATCCCAGGTTCAAATCCTCGGCTCGCACCTCTGACAAAGAAATTTGTAATGTGCGAATTTATCGCTGCTCCACGGTGATTCTCCATCGCCGTGCATGCCTGAGAGAAATTCATAATTTCTCGAAAGCATGACGTCTACCAATCCGCACTTGGCAAGCGTGGTGGACAATGGCCTAAATCCCCCTCAATTGTGTGGGAAGGAGACCTGTGCCCAACAGTGGGACATAAAAAGGTAGAAAAAAAACTCATTAAAGAAAAGTCTGATTTTGAAAGTCAATTCCTACTATAAGGGTATAAAGCAGAAGAGGTATACCTGTTCACTGACTAATATTCTGTCAAATGATTTATTATGAAACGTAAAAATATTTTAGTAGTCATGATTATAAGGGCCTGAAACATATACCACAATGATTATGTCAAAACTGGTGGATGAAAGAATCATTATGTGGCCAACAAACTTCAAATATTTTAATTTAGTTGGTTCATATAATTTTGCTCCATTTCCCATTTAGCGTTAACTGAGACTTTTTAAACGTTCAAAAAAAATAAAAAAAATTGTTACTTCTGATTCCCGTGGGTTGAAAAAATCATCATGGCTGCTAGTTATTACCATATTTCACCGTAAAATAGGCAGTTACTGATTGAACTCAATATGTGTCAAAATTGCCTCCAACTACACCTAAACCTTCCATTACTTCAAGGTATGTTCAAACACCCTGCGCTCCCACAGCAGGCGCCGTAAACATTTTCACCACACCAATAAATCGGAACACCGTTAGCGTGAGATGGCAAAACGGTATTGGAACATGAACTACCTAACAAGCTCGTGGCATAGGTCCAAAGGTTGCACGCAGCTGCATCAGTTGTTTATTAATAAGTGTAAAGTGCTGTAATGTAATATTCTGAACAGATATCTGCGCAGTAGATTTTAATATGGTCTATTTAGGCAATATCTGCTAACTGGTCTGATGCTAATCCATACTAATATTATAAATGGGAAAGGACATAGGATCATTTTTATCCTACGGGAACCTTTAAAACGGGTCCACGCAGGACGGAAGAATAGTGACATTATAAATACGTAGAGTGTAGACGTTATGAGTGCAAAATGTTAGTTCGAAAATTGTCCGTCAATTTAAATGTAGTATGACACGTTAAGATGGTGAGGGAGCTGACGCATTTTTATAAGAGCCCAAATGTGTGATGTGCGATGGCAAGGAGTCGTTTTTTGGAAGTTATGTGACATATTTTGGCTCCATTTTCTATTTTGTACTTTCTGTTTATATTGGTTTGTAGTTGACAACTTTTTACTTTTAATAAGCACGTAAAAGGCCATAGCTCTGCAGTTAGTGTGTGATGCCACTGATCTACGTAATAAACTCTCAGTAACTTCAGTTCGTTGCAACACAAACATCTAGATAAAGAACGTAAAGTTTAAGTCATTAAAATTGAAATGAAAAAATTGCTGAAATTTGCAAAATGCAGAAATATGTAGTTCTTGTTAAAGACTACATATTTCTGCCTTTTGGCGTCAAAACTATGGGGCCATTGTGTTCAGATGCCAAAACTTTTGTCAAGCATCTATCCAAACGGTTAGTCCAGGTTACGGGTGACCAGAGAGCTGGTACAATTCAATTCACGAAAGATGAACACTGCGCAGAAAGCATTTTTTAGGTCCCCTTACAGGTGCGGGGTGAGGCGCGGGAAGAATGGAGCGACGCCATTGGTGTGCCAAATGGTGCGTCACTGGTGCCCAGTCGCTATTCGTCTATCGAGGCATTGACGCATTGATTTGATTGATTCATGAGTGTACATGCGCAGACGGCCGCCATTTGTGTTCAACTCTCGTGAACCAAACTATACTTACCTCGACCAGAGAATAAGCTTGGCCATTCAACGAGGTAACGCTGCCAGTGTTCTGGGTACTTTTCCACATGGAAGTAATCTGGATGAAGTATTTTATATTACTTAGTATTGTTTATTTTATTTTTTTCTTAATGTGTTATAGTTATAATTTAATATAAGTAATTTAGTTGTATGTAGTTATTTTTTTAAAATCTACAATGTAATAATTTTGTTTCAGTCATTAATAAATTCCTAATTCGCTAAGAAGCGAAATCAGGACTCTCGGTAAATAGTTCGACAACCTTTGTGCTACAGGGATCGTCTATCCCAAATCCCAATTTAATGCACAATTTTGATAACCAAAATTTGAAAATTATTGTTCTACCGCAAAATTTTGTGGAAACTATTCAAAGACATTCATTCGCTTCCACACACGGGTTCCATGCACGCTTCATATTATACCTTTTAATATGGTATACATATTCAAAACCTAATTTCTATCGCTATAATTTGAAAATTATTGTTCACATGTAGCAGCCCAACTGCTAAATTTCGTGGCATATATTCAAAGAGATTCATTCGCTTCCACACACGGGTTTCCCTTAACAATACGTTTTCGAGCAAGGCAGTTGCCGGAGGATTTCGGGTTGAATTTAATAAATCTTCCCGAAGTTTCATTCTCTACTGAATAGCCCGGAAACTTACAGTAAGTCCTATTTTCATAACGCGATTTTATAGGATAATTTCAAAGGATAATAAGAAATATTTTCTCAACGAAACTTTACTCTGTAAATGTTAATTTTACATCGATACGTACAATAAAAACATTCAAAAAGTCTGAAAATAAACTTTGGTTCCCGTAAAGCAAATTAAACTTGCTTTACGGGAACCAAAGTTTATTTTCAGACTTTTTGAATTTTGGAATTGTGCCTTTGGTTTTCAGTACTCTTTAGTTATATATTGTTATTACTCATAAAATAGGTAAAAAGGCACTACTCACTGAATACTTATGCATATATTCAAATTGACTCATTCAAATCAAGTAACTTTTAACGTAGGTAAGAAAACATACTAATAGGCACTGAGTCCTGTCTCAGAATAGAGTTTTATTTAAATAAAAACCTTATACTATATGGTAAATATATATTCAAACATAAACCTAATTTCTATCGTTATAATTTGAAAATTAATGTTCACATGTAGCAGCCCTACTGCAAAATTTCGTGGGATATATTCAAAGAGATTCATTCGCTTCCACACAAGGGTTTCCCTTAACAATACGTTTTCGTTCAACGCAGTTGTTGGAGGATTTCGGGTTGAATTTAATAAATTTTCCCGATGTTTCCTTCCCTACTGAATAGCTCGGAAACTTACAGTAAGTCCTAATTTCATAACGCGATTTTATAGGATAATTTCAAAGGATAATAAGAAATATTTCCTCAACGAAGCTTTACTCTGTAAATGTTAATTTTACATCGATACGTACAATAAAAACATTCAAAAAGTCTGAAAATAAATTTTGGTTCCCGTAAAGCAAATTAAACTTGCTTTACGGGAACCAAAGTTTATTTTCAGACTTTTTGAATTTTGGAATTGTGCCTTTGGTTTTCAGTACTCTTTAGTTATATATTGTTATTACTCATAAAATAGGTAAAAAGGCACTACTCACTGAATATTTATGCAAATATTCAAATTAACTCATTCAAATCAAGTATCTTTTTTGTAAGAAAACATACTAATAGGCACTGAGTCCTGTCTCAGAATAGAGTTTTATTTAAATAAAAACCTTATACTATATGGTAAATACAATACATATTCAAAACCTAATTTGTATCGCTATAATTTGAAAATTAATGTTCACATGTAGCAGCCCAACTGCAAAATTTCGTGGGATATATTATTCAAAGAGATTCATTCGCTTCCACACACGGGTTTCCCTTAACAATACGTTTTCGTTCAACGCAGTTGTCGGAGGATTTCGGGTTGAATTTAATAAATTTTCCCGATGTTTCTTTCCCTACTGAATAGCCCGGAAACTTACAGTAAGTCCTGCTTTCATAACGCGGGTACTCTCAAAAGATAATAAGAAATATTTCCTCAACGAAGCTTTACTCTGTAAGTGTTAATTTTATATCGATACGTACAATAAAAACATTCAAAAAGTCTGAAAATAAACTTTGATTCCCGTAAAGCAAATTTGGAATTGTGCCTTAAGTTTTTAGTAAACTTTAGGTATATATTGTTATTACTCATAAAATAGATCAAAAGGCACTACTTACTGAAAACTTATGCATATATTCAAATTAACTCATTCCAATCAAGTATCTTTTTTGTAAGAAAACATACAAATAGGTTGAAATAGGCACTGAAATAGTCCTGTCTCAGCATAGAGTTTTATTTAAATAATTACCTAATAATTGCTGCAACGCTTTTTGCATCCCACTACTGGACACGGGTCTCTCCCCATTGTCGGGGAGGCCTGGAGCTTGCTCCACCACCTGCTCCAGTGCAGGTTGGTGGAGACGCGGGTTAGTGGCCAACCCGCTGTCGGATGTTTTCAAACCGCCCTTAAGGCCTCCGACAAGGTTTAACGACTGTCATCTATCAACAACAACCGGAACCGACGGCTTAACGTACCCTCCGAAGCACGAAAACGTGCATGAAATTTTTTGCCACTAGCGGTCACCCATCCCACTCCCGACCGCGCCTGTTTGGTTTTGTTGCAAAGATCGTTTGCGTTCTACGCTTAGAGCCGGGCCATGCACGCTTCATATTATACATTTTAATATGCTATACATAATATTCAAAACCTAATTTCTATCGTTATAATTTGAAAATTAATGTTCATATGTAGCAGCCCAACTGCAAAATTTCGTGGGATAAATTCAAAGAGATTCATTCGCTTCCACACACGGGTTTCCCTTAACAATACGTTTTCGTTCAACGCAGTTGTCGGAGGATTTTGGGTTGAATTTAATAAATTTTCCCGATGTTTCCTTCTCTACTGAATAGCCCGGAAACTTACAGTAAGTCCTACTTTCATAACGCGGATACTCTCAAAGTATAAGAAATATTTCCTCAACGAAGCTCTACTGTGTAAGTGCTCATTTTACATGAGGTTTAAGGGATACGTATTATTTTAATACAGCATTCTATAAAGTAAGTACACGATAAATCCCTTCTTCAAATAATTAATCATAATACTCGTACGTATACTCTAAAACAAAATAGTTTCGTGCGAATAGTAAAAACCTCCGAAAACCTCATTTAGATTCGAGCCTGTAGTTTATAGCCTTGCTTGATCTTATGTAATACTGATTCCAACTCTACGTTGAAGTCCATTGAAAATATTCTGTCTCCCTATAGGTTGTCTTTTTTACGTGACAACGTCTTATAATTCTATGGAGCCGGCTACACGCACGAAAAAACATGACTCATGCGGCGCAACCTCGCTCTGAGGCGTTCCATTTAAGGCTTGAAGTGCAAGCGAGAGCGCGGAACGAGCGAAAAAGAGGCACAATCGGCAAACCAAATTTTCTTTTGAAAATGCAATCATTCCATCAGTATTTTCTTATGACGTTGTCACGTTCATCCTATGGTCTGTAAACCGACTTTATTTTTGGAGTGTCTATTTGTATAATTAAAATAATCGCTTTTTACTACATCCATAATAATATGAATGTATATTCGGCACATATACCAAAATAATATTTTTACAATTTTTGTCTGTCTGTCTATCTGTCTGTCTTTTGTTCGAGCTAATCTCTGAAACGGCTGGACTGATTTTGACAGGACTTTCACTGGCAGGTAGCTGATGTAATGAGGAGTCACATTACAGAAAAATTCTACAACTAAATTTCACGCGGATGAAGTCACGCGTATTTTAATAATTACTCTCTATTATTTATAGTAGATAACAATTCAACACATTATTTCGGTCGCTATAATTTGAAAATCAACGCTCACATGCAGCGACCCAACCACTGAATTCCATGTTAAATATTCAAAGAGATTCACTCGTTTTCTTAAAGGTTTCCTTTGACATAGGTTTCGTTCAGCGCAGTTGTATGAAGATTTCGGGTTGAGTTTAATAAATCTTCACGTTTCCTTCTCTACTAAATAGCCCGGAAACTTACAGTTACTCCAACATTCGTAACGCGGGTACTTTCAAAGGATATCAAGAAATATTTCCACAACGAAGATCTGCTGTCTAATTATTAATTTTACATGGGGTTTAAGCTAATAGTATACTGATAATACTGAGCAGCGATGGCCGAGTTGAGCAGCGATGGGCGAGTGGTAAAAAACCGCGGTCTTCGACGCAACCGATTCAGGGTTCAAATCCTCGGCGCGCACCTCTGACAAAGAAATTTGTAATGTGCGAATTTATCGCTACTCCACGGTGATGGAAAATATCGTGATATTTCATTGATTACGATGTTCTCTATCGCCGTGCATGCCTGAGAGAAATTCATAATTTCTCGAAAGCATGACGTCCACCAACCCGCACTTGGCCAGCGTGGTGGACTATGGCCTAAATCCGTCTCACTTGTGAGAAGGAGACCTGTGACTAGCAGTGGGACATAAATAAAGGTTGAAAAAAAATAATACTGATAATACACATTAGGTATGTAGCATACAATAAAAACAGACCTCAGAAAGACAAGATTAAAACTTTTTTGCTTAAGTAACGTACCTGGTTTCATAAGAATGGTAGATACTCGTACTCCATAAAACCATAAAATAGACACAGATTCGAAATCAACATTGGACGCCCTTAAAAATATACTGTCTCTATATACAGTTCTAGTGCATTCTATGTCAGATCCCAATTCCATACATTATTTTGAGTGACAAAGTTTGAAAATTAACATTCACACACATTACAAACCGACCACTAAATTATGTTTTAAATATTCAAAAGGTTTCACTCGTTTTCATAGAGGTTTCCTTTAACAATCCGTTTCGTTCAGCGCAGTTGCCGGAGGATGTCGGGTTAAATTTAATAAATCTTCGCGATGTTTCCTTCTCATCTGAATAGCCTGGAAACTTACTGAATTACATAAAACCTTCAATGGATAAAAAACCGGCCAAGAGCGAGTCTGACTGGCGGACGTAGGGTTCCGTACCATAAAAAAAAAACAGCAACTATAAAATTTATTTATTTTTTGTTTTAATTGGACCGTACGTGGTTCACCGCCATCAGCTTTGGGCACGCACCATGATGGATTTTTGTACGCTGAGAGGAAAAAAGCTAGCGGAAAAAGAACCTGTTTATTTTAGTTTATTATTATTTATTTTACTTACGTGTTTTATTATATTATATATAATTTGCTGAGAGATACAAAACAAATAATTAGGGTCTTATAATTAATTATAAATAAAATCCAGCGTTAACGTAATAGTATTAGGTACATGTTGTAGTCATGTGCGTAGCTAATTTTCATTTTAACAAACACAATATTATATACCTGCCGTTCATAAGGCCTGTAAAATTTCCTCCATATTATCATCGCTCAAAGGGATGAAATCAGACAAAAACAACGCTTTAGCCCTAGAATGTTACTAAACCAAATTTCAGTAAACCCTGTCACCGCTTGAGTAAGTGTGACGGCACATTCGCCTACATTATCGCGAAGAAAGTGTTACTGACGGTGGGGAAATTGTAGTGCTGTGTAAGGCACTGTTTAGATGGACTACTTCAGATTCGGTATGTAATTTTTTATGTGTTTTATGTTGGTGCAATTTCAAAGTAGCGTATTTTTTGGTGTTTCGGAAAACGCGCTTACACATTTTGTACCGAAAAATGTCAATTCATGCTGATTTGCGCGCAAAACAAGCGTTAAAGCCCCCTTGTTTCGAAGATTTAGGCATTTCACTCACCCAGTCGACTTGCATCCGCGTTACGCGAGAGCTGATTTGATATGAACCTTAGGCGGCGGACGAGAACGCCACAGTATAACATAATGCAGTAAATAAGTTACGTTTAATTTTATTGACTGTATTCCTTTAGTATATTGATTATTTTATTGACTATATCGCATCGGGTGAGTATAGCACTGGCACAAGTCCGTCGTTGGTAAGCGCCACCGCGCTACTAACAAAGCTTGCGGCGTCGCGCCGCTCGCGGATTTGTAGGTTTTTAGACATCATAAATGGGAAAATAAAACAACAACATCCACCTCAGCGATTTTAACTAGAAAAATTATTTATCTGAAGATTGGTGTAGAAATAATATTAATAAGCTTATTATTTTAGACACAGTATTGAAAATGTTTTTTAAAAAGAGGCAACTTTGGAATTTTTTCTATCGAGTGATGTTCATCTCATTGTGTAACTGTAAGCGAATTTTACTCTGTGATATCCTCAACTGAATCATATATTTTTTTCAGAATTTCACGTCAATTTTTGACTGATTCACATTGATTTTAAAAACAGCATTTGCGGTATAAGGAGCCCTTAATTACGCTGGTCTGAAACCGCTCTTACTCTTTTAAATCAAAGGTCACTAAAATAGGTACAAAGTATAAAAAATAATAATGTTTAATCGTATAAAGAAAGAAAGAAAGAAAGGAAAAATATTTATTTCATATTAGGAATACAAAATATTCGCTTAATGAATGTAATATTTTCCCGGTCATCACATTTAGGTGCCCGTTTGGGCTAGATGTTGAACTGAGAGAAAAAAATGCGAAATATACATAGAATTACGACAGCACCTATAGGATTCTTCCAAATCGGTTGCAGAGATAAATTGATATGGTCCGTACCATATCATCATCATATATCATATAAATTGGTAAGGTACGTGTCTTTGTGCATTAATTCTAATTAGGTAAACGGTGTCGTATTTTTATCGTCAAATAGATTCAAATATTTGAAATTGTAAAACTGTCCAACAGGAAATTACAATTCCATTACAATATTGTATTTTATAGTCTCTTTAAATTGACATCAAAACTTGTAAAACAACAGGGAAATTACAAAAGAAATATTCGCGAAAAATGTAAAGAGATGTAAATACAGCCTTATAAAAATTGTAGTGCTCTCTTCTCCCATTACTTGCACATAATCGCTGGGGTGTGAAGTATTTCTTAAAATAGACTCTAATGCTTTGGTTTTAGGGATTACCATTTTTAGCCCTAAGTTATTCAAGTGAATATGCAACTTTGCAACTTGTCCATACTAAGTATCGCAGACCAATTTGTGTTAGGTTTCGTGAGTCACTGTTCTTTTGCTTTGGTGTTTCTCGTGTAAGTTTTTAAGTGTTTGCATAAAAAAAACTCTCATTTGAGTTTCTTACCCTAACCTAGTTTATTTGAGTTATCAAGCTCGAGATTTATTTGGAAAAAAGTCGGAAGTGTATTTCCACTAGGTAATGTTCTTTTGTCTCCAATTTTACTGATAATGTCTCAGCTGGAAGGATGTCCCTTAACTACTACAGCTATAATATGGGGTTCTTCAAGAAAGCTGTAACAAAGCTCTCCTCCAAAGTCGGCAATGCCAGGGTAGCTCCCCTGGGAACACCCGTGTCCATGGGTGACGGTTCTGCCTTTTTGTTCGGTTGCTATCAGGAGCTGGTGTAGCCTGGCCGTAACTGGGTAAATCGTCTTTAGGCATAACGCGCTTATTAATTATATAGACTACTAGCTGACCCCGCGAACTCCGTATCGCCCTAAAATGTTTAGGGTGGGCCACCCTTATCACTTAGGGGGATGAAAAATAGATATTGGCCGATTTTCAGACCTACTCAATATGCTCACAAAATTTCATGAGAATCGGTCAAGCCGTTTCGGAGGAGTACGGGAACGAACATTGTGACACGAGAATTTTATATATAAGATTAGAAATATTTCAAATAATAAACTTTACACACTCATAGCCCCACATTAAGGTAATTAATACCCTGTGTCGTGGGTACCATGGACACATACAAAGACAGCAACACAAACACCCAGACCGAGAACCGAAATTTAAACTCATCATTCAAATTTCTGTTTCGCCGGGAATCGAACCCGGGACCCCTCGATTGGCAGTCCGGCATGGTAACCATTGTGCCACGCGGGTCGTCAAATCCTGCAACTGTTTTCATTAAATAGGCGTCAATTCAAAGCCTATTAATTACATTAGCATTCAAAAGCATAATTAAGCTCCAATTAATTAAAAATCTAAGAATCTCGATATTTCGAGGGAAATTAAAATAAACAAGGTGATTGTATCTAATTTATTTTAAGCAGATTTTTCGAGATTAGAAAGAAAAGAACCGACTGAGTTTTTCATTTCACAAATTAAGTTGGACTTTCGGGAAATTGGGACGCTACTAAGACGTGGTCCGTTCGCAGTATTAATTAAATCTTTGGAGGAATTCAAACAAGCAAACAGCGACTTAAATATTTATTCTGAATTTACATTGCTAAAAAGGTTAGCGGCAAAACAGTTTAAATACCTTTCGTGAGTTTTAGGTCCCGAATCGGCTGCATCCTTTTTGTTTAACAAGAAGAGGGTGGATCGTAGAAACGTTTTGAGAGATCGGTATTTTTCGGTTGGATTTTTATAATCATATTATTTCATTGTCGTCGGCTCTTGACCCCTGTGCAAATTTTCAAGTTAATCAGACGCTTCGACGTGTTAAAAATATAAAACTTTATATTTGTTTCATTAAGTACCTATGCCGCGAACTTATCAGCCGCCCTCGTATATATATTTTTTTATCCTGATGATCCTAGTTAGGACTTTAATATAAAGTTATGAGATTATTGTATTGTCATCGGCCCTTGACCCCTGTGCAAATTTTCAATTTAATCAGACTCCTACATACATACATACAGGTCAATCTAATAAAAGCGTGTTAAAATGGAGGAGGTTATCAATTCGACTGTATTTTTTTATGGTTGTTACCTCAGAACTTTCAACTGGGTGAACAGATTTTGATGATTCTTGCTTTATTTGAAAGCTGATGCTTCCCGAGTACCGAGTTTCAATTTGGTCCAATTCTGACAATGACATCGATGAGAAAACCATGTAAGTCTTAAATTCGCATTAAGTAGCTGCGCGACAAATGGACGAATAACTCAATATCACGCCAACCGATTTCGATGAGGATGTACTTTAAGGGTAGTTTGATAAGAGTTTGGTTAGGTTCTGATTATGGGATCCATGACAAAATAATGGAACTCTTCAATTCTTAGGAGCAAATGAATGATACTCGACCGAATCTTTTATAGACTATCCGGATATTTAAGTTGTCATGCCCAAGTAATTATCGTAGTTGAATATGATGATCAATGAAACTCCTTAACAGAAACACGTTTAGTAGGTCCACCCATATTCAAATAAATTAGTTAGTGTACTTCAAATTCACTAAAAATCAATAAATAAACTCTAAAAATAGTCTCAAAAAATAAAAATAATTGTACTTAAATTAGGACACATATCGTACCTACATATTGATGTGTAGAAAATGTAGGTTGAGAGAATAGTTTAAAAAACTAAAAAACACGTTTTTTTCAACCTTTTCTTTATGTCCCATTACTGGGCACAGGTCTCCTCTTATAAGTGAGAGGAACTTAGGCCATAGTCCACCACGCTGGCCAAGTGCGGATTGTTTTTTTATCATACTATATTATATTAATTAGGGACTATTTGATTTATTAATTATAAGTAGATATAAGTTCTCTAACATTTGACATTTATTTACCTATTGACAAAACACAGCTATTTCATTTTCATTTCTAAATCAGAAGTACCCATTAAAATTTAAATAATAAAACCCGCATGCTCCCCTCACTTCTTTCCAAATTGCTGTGCTCAAGAGAGTCCGTATACACTCATCAAAATGTAATAATAATATATACCATTTATTCCCAATAACATGGATTGCAAAAAATAAATTAAATGAAATGGCAGAAATGCGTGGAGCGCCTACAAATCACTACCTACCAATACCTAAAATTATTATTCTTTATTATGGAGGAATTGTAGATACTATCTGTAGATGTACCTATAATTCCTCGATAATGGACAGTATGTAAGCTACGTAATACTCTTCTACTCTAATCTTACTTGAAAACTTTTTTCTTTTATAATAATGTAATGAAACAAAATTTACAGCTACTTCCTCGTTATTAATTTTTAAGTCAATAAATATACCGTCGGCATGCAATACCATTACAGCAAGCCTTGTCAAGCAGTATTTTCTAAAAGTAAAGTGTTTTTAAAAACGAAATTATTTACAAAGGCCTGTTGTATGCCAATTAGAATTTTATTTTTCGAGTGAAAAGCAATTTGATGCGTAGATACACAAAGCATAAATTAAACTTGTGCCTTAATCCGCTTTGAGCGAGAGTATGAAAAAATAAGTGAAAAATATAATATGGCGTCTACTTTTACAGCTGAAATTTTCCTTCTCAAATTTTATTTCACTTAACTTTTAATCTTGAGCTTAGCTCTTTGTTTTAAGATGCAATAAACATCAAGCGCGTAAAATGCCTTGGCTTTAGTTGTAGGTAAATTTTGACTAAATTAATTAGTAGGTAGAAACGCGCATAGCTCGGCTGGCAAAAAACAAAAACGATCTATGAAGCTAAGTTAAACGAGCGCTATCGGGTGTGAAATGGGCGGGCACTTGTGGAAAAATCTCATGCGCGTTCCCGTGCTTCGAAGGACATGTTAATCCATGATTCCCGGTTGATATTGATAAATAACAGTTGAACAGTCGTTTAATCTCGTCGAAGGCCTTATGGGCGGTTTGAAAACATACTATTACGATAGCGGTATAGTCACTAAGCCAAATCTCCACCACCTTGCATTGCAGCGGCTTGATGAAGTAAGCACCAGGCCTCTCCAAGTGCGGGTGCGAATGCGGGTTCAATACATGTGTAAAGGTGTACATATTGTCTATGTGTGTGTTACCTTCGAGACATTTAATCAGTCAATCATGTCCAAGTAGTTAGTCAGTTCAGCATGATTAATAAAGTAATTTATGACTTATAGACCTACTCAGGTAAAGGATACAGGAACATTATGTTTGTTTATATATGTTACGTACCATAACACAGACAAACTAGTCATAAACTTAATTCATAACACATTTTAATATAAAATGTACTCTTATGATAAATATCAATATATTTTATAATAATGTAGATAAATATAAGTGAATAAATATTTCAACAACAAAAATATAATAGGTACACACGTATAATTTAATATAAAATCATTGAGAATATTTAATAAATAGATGTTCCATTGACTTTGTAACTCGGTTTCAAACAAAGTTACAAAGTCAATAGCACATCTATCCCTTCCTCCCTAACCTCGTCCATCAACCATGGTCCTAACCTTATAAAAGAACGGACCTTATAAAAGAATCGCAGAACCCTGATGCTGGGCAGTTCTTCGGTACGAGGACTAAGGCGTCATGCCCGAATGCTGTGTGAAAGTATTGTGAGAGTTAAAGTATAATATTTGAATGTGTGTAATAACAATAAGTCAACCCTCGTATAAAGTGTTAGAGTCATCCAACCTACTTCTGTTACATATACCAACATTTTCTAGAAGCACCGAAACCTTAAGGGGCCGTATACGAAATTTTGCCGTTTTGGCTGATTTAGCTGATTTTACATTGGAGATTTTGCAGTTAAAATACAGTATTTCCATAAGTTTGATTACAAAAAATGATTTACAATTTCAATAATAAACTATTAAATGGACAACTTTTTAATTTTATTACGTTGTTTTACTTAATCCACCTGAAGACGGTGATATTTTTGTGAATTTTACTGTAATAGGTATAGAATTTTAAATAATATATCCAGATCATTTTAAAATCTAATCAGATCGAAAAAAATGCCATGTGTTGCTGTAAATAATCGCATTCATAGCAAATGAGCCACTTTTTGCCATTCTCATACAAAAAATATAAGTGAAAAAACATTGAACTTAGTCAATTTTGAGAGAAAATGGGTAGGAAATTGCATTTGATTTCGGCTAATTGGAATAATCTTTCATAAAATTTATTTGACATAAATAAACTCCAGTTCAGAATCAATCCGTTTCCTGAAAAAAAATCAAATTCATAATGAAAATTTGGCATTAAAAATCTTTTAAAGTAACCTAAATCTCGCATTATAATTCTTGACGCAAGCTAAAAAAGTGCCTAATGTATTGGATTATTAATGAAATGATCAGTTATATTGTGCAATGAAACTTATGGAAATACTGTAATTTAACTGCAAAATCTCATGTGTTAAAACAGGTATTATAAGCGAAATAGACAAAATTTCGTATACGGCCTCTTAACCTCTCTCGCTTCCAACTATACACGAAATTCCTTAGATGCGTATATTCTACACTTTTCAACCCTGGTTTAAAAACTAAACCAGTGGGTAAATAACTTACGCAGGCACGGTAATGAAAAACGTCATGTCGTAATATTACAATGTTTTCCCTCACCATGGCACCAGCACAACCACAGAACCGCAACACTAGCGGCAATACATTACCTTAGTCGGAGGTGCACGCCGAGGTATGAACTTGGATGCCCTCTGTGTCAGAGAAAGCTTTTTAATCCTACATTTGAAAATGGCTGCAACCCTTTTTGCGTCCCACTGCTGGGCACGGGTCTCTCCCCATTATTGGGGAGGCCTGGAGCTTACTCCACCAGCTGCTCCAATTCGGGGTGGTGGAGATGCGGGATAGAGGCCAACCCGCTGTCGGATGTTTTCAAACCGCCCATAAGGCCTCCAACGAACTCCTCCGAACTCCTACGAACTATATACACTCTTTTACAACCTATGCTTCCCTATGGTTAAAGTGAAAATAATGGCACAGAATAGAATATCAAAATGGTTAACAAAAGGTATACGTATATCTACAAAAACAAAAAGACAACTTTATTACAAATATTGTTATAACAGGAGATATAAGTGGGAATATAAAAAATACGTAAAAATATTAAAGCGCTGTGTAATGTTCTCTCAAAAAAATGTTAATGTGAAGTATATACAGAAGACACGCAACAAATGTAAAGCCGTTTGGAACACCATTAAAAAATATACAAAATCAAACACGCTTGACAAAACTATCCCCGAGATAAGTGTTAATAATAAGGTCGTCAGTGACCCTCAAAAAATAGCATCTCTCTTTAATAATTATTTTATATCTTCCGTTACAAACCACTGTCCCAAACATCCAAACAAAAATGATGCTGCTATGTACATTACAGGTATTGAATCTTCGATATTCTTAAGTCCTTTAACGACAAAAGAACTCTACAAAGTGGTAAGATCACTAAACGACTCAAAGGCGGTCGGATATGATGAGATTAGTCCTAAAATAATAAAATATACTCTACATATTATCGCAAGTCCACTTGTTTATATCATCAACTTAACTTTGAGTGAGGGCATCTTTCCAGAAGAACTAAAAAGGTCCATAGTCAAACCAATACATAAAAAAGGCAATAAAACTGAATTACAAAATTATAGGCCAATAACATTAATACCTATTCTGTCTAAAATTTTTGAGAAAGTAATGTATATAAGATTAATAAATTTTTTCGAAAGGAATAAAGTATTGAAAGATGAACAAAATGGGTTTCGAAGGAACAAAAACACGACCTTAGCAACATTTAAATTAATACGAATGGTTACGGACAGCCTTGATAAAAAAATACCTATCTCGGTCATTCTACTTGACATGACTAAAGCGTTTGACTTTGTCTGTCATAAGACATTATTAGCCAAGTTATATAAATATGGTGTTAGAGGACCAGCTCATAGTTGGATAAAAACCTACATATCTGGACGATCACAATGTGTGGAAACGTTAGGGTATACTGAGAGGAATAAAATGCTTCATAGATACAGGTCTACATGGCAGACTAATAACCATGGGGTTCCACAGGGAAGCATACTGGGCCCCCTTCTATTTCTCATCTATATAAATGACTTACCGAATGCAGTCACGCAAAACTGTATATTGTTTGCTGATGATACCTCTATCACAATACAAAGTAATGACAATAATACTTACGAATCTGACATTCAAGACGCTCTTTATAAAACCATAGAATGGCTAACAATTAATAACCTTCGAGTAAACATTCAGAAAACAAAATATATACAATTCTATTCCCAACAAGGACATCCTTTAAAACTAAATATTACATACAAAGGGGAAAATATTGAAATGGTGAAAAGTGCTAAGTTTCTAGGTATTGTAATTGACCATGCTTGTAGCTGGAAGGAGCACGTTGACAAAGTATGCACTAAAGTAAATAGCTTTATCTACGCTCTAAGAAGAGTAAGACAAACTATATCCCAAGAAGCGGCAATGACTGCCTATAATGGGTATGTGAACTCTGTGCTTCGATACGGAATAATTATATGGGGCAACTCAACCCAATCACAAGTAGCTTTTAGAATGCAAAAAAAGTGCATCCGTGCTATTTTTGATATCGACCAAAGGGAATCTTGTCGTCCATACTTTATTGAGCACAAAATTTTAACTCTCGCGAGTTTGTATATACTCGATGCCTGTCTATTCGTTCACAAAAACAGGGACCTTTTTCAAGAAGAGAAAGATGTGTACACAAGAAAAATACGAACACTTAACCAACATAAATTATATAAACCTGTGACAAAACTGTCTGTAACATCAAAAAATTGCTTTGTTATGGCTATTAAAATATACAATAACTTACCTGACGTATTTAAGGGTAACATTAATTATACTAAGTATAGACACCTTGTAAAGGAATGGTTAGCTGAGAAATGTTTCTATAGTATCAAAGATTTTTTTGACTTAAAAAATTGACATTATTGTTATGTACCATGGCTCGCAATTTTACTTTACTTTTAAATTTTTTGACCTTGTATTTGTATTTTTATTGACATAATTTTCTAATTTTCATTTATTTTTTATTTTTTGAACAATATGAAATTGATTAATTATTAATTGTAATTTTATTTTGACAGTTAAGATATTGATCATGTAATAATACTAATAATGTAAGACCAAAAAGTGTATATGCCTGCAAAGGTAGCATTTATTTAGTACTAATTTGTATAATTAATAACAACTCCGTGACAGTTGTACTGTTACGCACTAAATGCTTTACACAATAAATTTCTATTTCTATTTCTATTTCTATTTCTATAACTAGGTTTAACGACTGTTATCTATCGACAATAACCGGGACCGATGGCTTAACGTGCCCTCTGAAGCACAGAAACGCGCATGAAATTTTTTGCCACTAGCGGTCACCCATCTTACACCCGACCGCGCCCGTTTGGTTTAACTGCACAGACCGCTAGCGTTCTACGCTAGCCGCCGAGCCATGCGCGTTTCATTTAAAAATATACTATAACACATTTGAAAATATACTCTAACAATTATTACCTATTTAGTTTGCGCAAGGACCAATTCTATTCAATCCACTAGGAACAAAGTCGAGTAAAGGAACAAAACTCAAGGAAGCTCTCACTCTAGCAAGAACACTTGTAATAATAGCTTGAATAATTAAAATAGATATTAAATGGGTTCATTACGTTTGATTAAAAATTCCCTTTTATCTTCCTCTAACGAGTCTAGCTTATCTTACTTTCTGTGTAGACTGCGGCCAGCTATTTTCTTATCAGGTTTATTTTTATTTTGCTTATTAAGAAGACGAACATGCCGGCCATTGGTGAGGCCGGCCGGTGGTATTATTATTAATAACATAAAATGACCGCTATAGCTAAACACCCTTAGCCCATTGAATGTCTTACTCGGAGTCTAATATATGAGGTCCGAAGATTTTAAATCCTGGAATGAATCTGAATTCGAAAAGCTTGAAAAAAAAGCTCTCCTCAAGGCCTCATGTTCAGATGTCTCACCTTGAGTTGCCTGTGTCTCGTGTTGGAGAAACTCCAAAATATTTTTTTAAGATGGCTTTACCATAAGCAGTATCGGTATTTTGTGGTATTGTCGGATTTGAAGGAAAGCTTTTAACGCCCTTCGCCAATGTAAATGTCTGAAAGTTGTTCTAAGAAAAGTGCAAAGCGAACAGTGGAGCTGGTGGAAATTTAATGTTAACGCTTCACACTCATGGCCATGAGGCCAGTAAATTACCCTACTATGAAGTGGAGTAATTTACTATGGAAACCATGGATGAGGTGAACTGTAACGTAAACCTATCATGCCACTATAAGTATTATAATATAATATACTCGTAACATTCAGTAATTCAAACTTAATTAATTATTTTGCTGCCTTATGGCAGTATACTTTATAGTATACTAATGTTATTTAATTATTCACTCTAGATTTTCAAATTGCTACATAATCTTAACTAAGGAATGATAATTCTGAACAAAAATATTGTTGTCGTTTGTATCGTTGTGAAAGTAAGGTTTGCAGAACAGGTCAATATTATCATATCATAAATATTTTGATTTTCTATCATCTATGTGAATGATATTTTCATAATTATTTTAATGATAGCACATTGTGAATGTCTCATAAATTATACTACTATTCTTAATAAAACCATTTTTAGGGTTCCGTAGCCAAATGGCAAAAAAACGGAACCCTTATGGATTCGTGATGTCTGTCTGTCTGTCCGTTCGTATGTTACAGCCACTTTTTTCCGAAACTATAAGAACTGTACTGTTGAAACTCGGTACGTAGACGTATTCTGTGAACCACATTAAGATTTTCACACAAAAATAGAAAAAAGCAATAAATTTTGAGGGTTCCCCATACTTAGAACTGTAGATTTTTTTTTCTCTTCAAACCCATACGTTTGGGGTATTTATGGATAGGTCTTCAAAATGATAGTGAGGTTTCTAATAAAAAAAAATTAAACTGAATAGTTTGCGCGAGAGACACTTCCAAAGTGGAAAAATGTGTGTGGGGGACACAACTGTAACTTCTAAAATAAGAGAATGATAAAACTAAAAAATATATATGATATACATTACGATGCAAACTTCCACCGAAAATTGGTTTGAACGAGATCTAGTAAGTAGTTTTTTTTTTAATACGTCATAAATCGTAAACCACAATTTACCTTTCATTCAATCTTAATGCAATGATTTCTATGGATAATCGAAGGCAATGGTTTATTTTTGTTGCCGCTTTTGTTATACAAATACTAAAAATATAATAAAATAAATATTTAAGGGGGCTCCCATACCATAAACGTGATTTTTTTTAGGTAATGGTACGGAACCTTTCGTGCGTGAGTCGGACTCGCACTTGGCCGGTTTTTTCAGTTACTTAAGGATCGCTTTAATTTTTTATTAAAAATAGTTTGTATTTTTTTTGTTTTAATAAAGAGGTGATGGTACAAAATTTTGCGTACAAATCTATATCTTGAAAGTACGAGTAAATAACTAAAATAAATAAATAACATTTTACACTCATAGCCCCACAGTAGAATAGATATACCCTGTGTTGTGGGTACCATGGACACACATAAATACAGAAACACATACACCCAGACCGAGAACAGAAATTTAAACTCATCATTCAAATTTCTGCTTCGCTGGGAATCGAACCCGGGACCCTCCTATCGGCATTCTAGCATGGTAACCATTGCGCCACACGAATCTTCCAAAGTTACAAAACCGATTATGATCGGATTTGCACGGTTCCAAAAGTTGAAGTAAATGTAATTAAATAAAAGAGAACGTTCAAAATCCGACCACCACTTTCGGGGATATTTGTGAACAAACATTCCCACAACATTTTGTATATTCGTTTAAAGAATACCATATATTTGAAAATAAAGCCATTCTGGGAGTACTATTACATAGTTATTAAAAAAATACCTTTTATCAATAATATAACTTTTATGCTGACGTTACAAAACCGTGTCTAAAAAGCGCTAATTTGTGAAAAGAATAACAATATCTCGTTGTAAGAATAATAATTGCCTGTATAAATTAAAATTTCACCCGCTCCGTACAATGCTTTTGCACAAAGACTAGTTTACTTAATTTCCAACATGAATTACTTAGGTTAATAAAAGCGATTGCTCGGTACTGTAGGAAAAAAGTACAGAATTATTAAATTATATTTATAGGGAATGGAATAGGTACATTTTTACTGAATAAAGACCGATTTTTTTAATCCTCAGATGAACACGCAGATAATAAAAAAATAGACGAAAAAAATAGGAGTTCTATAGAAGATTCGTCTACAAAATATACTGTACTGTGCTATCCTTGATTGATTACAAATAGACTTGCTCATACAAAAAACAGGTGTTTTAAAATACGACATTCCAGTTATAAATAATTGGAATGTCATATTTGGGAAATTCTAACGAACAAAAGACAAAAGTATCGTTACACTATGATACAATGCGGTTTTGAAGGTGGTAGAACTATTATCGTTCGCCCGGAGAAGTACCACCGCTGCACCCACTTCTGCCGTGAACCAATTCTATTGTGTTTCGGTGGAAAGGTGCAGTTTCCGGCCACACTTATATGAAGCGACCGACAGCCTCCGAAGTAGCAGCGCAACTGCATACGACCTCAGACAAGACTTACCTATGCTGGCTTGAGGTTGCATGTAGATGTCCATGGGCTGCTGCTACCACTTAACACCACGTAGCCTGCATGCTCTCTGCTACTCCATTCAAGTAAAAAAAAAATGCCACATATAATTATGTAAAATCGGCCATAAGAGCGGTTTTGGTGCGTATATGGTCGGTTATTTGTTTTTTCTAGCGCGTGCACGCGCGAAACAACGTGATTTGACATTTCCTTTTCTTTGTTCGTTTGAGGCTTAGAGCATCAAAGTTACTGACTCACCCTTCAGTAGAGACAGCATAGCACCACGCTTCGATACATAATTTTTGTGCCAAATCTGGTGCGGGGGAAGAACGCACACATTTTAATTTTGTCACACATTCACAAATATTCTTTCATCGCTACAGACGCATACATTTCTAAATATGTCAATTTCAATTAACAACTTCATTTTCTATGACCTAGCGTCTATAATTCTATTGACTTCTATTGACTAATTAATTGATAAATATAATTATGGTAGTATGTAATAAATATGTAGAAGAATTTTGTAACTAGATGAGTAGCATAAAGTCATTAACAATATTATGTAAGTGTAAAAATATATGAATTTCTCTATAAATTTGCATACCCTTTTGGGTTAGGATAAGAGTACTGTGTTTACTACCTGTAACAACTGTTAATAACCTTATCTTGCAAATAAATGAAATTGAAATTGAAATATGCACCGTCAATACTGACACCGACACACACAGACACACTAGTTGTATAATTAGAAGGCACATTGTGCAAGGACGTTGGGACGAGGGGTTCCCCCGTAAAGGCTACTCCTCTCTGACATACCTGTCATACCTTGATGCTCTAAGGTCTGAGGGCAATAGGTATAGTAACACAAAATAGTTTAAAGATGAAAAAAATATATAACAATATCTAAAAAATATATAACAATAAGGTTTGCAATCCCTTAAAATTATGATAAAATTATAATAATAGTCAAATCAAATATTAAAAAACATTCAATTTATTTTTTATTTATTAAACTTTATAAAAGACAAAAGTTTATTCATCAAACTTGTTCAGTTAATCGTAACCTTAAACAAACCAGTGCGAACACTAATCGACCCATGTTTCAAATAGAACCTAGTTGTATACACTCAACTTATTTCAACCATATCTCAACTCTTTCACAAAGCAAATAAGGCTCAAAATCACTTACTGTATTTTATCGTTCGGTCTCACGCAAAGGTTTTCCGGGGCGTAATTCGTTACAAGGAACAATTGGTTACGAAACTTGTTATAAATCTGTCTCTAATCTAACTTAAGCTGCTAATACGAAAGTTAAAGATTTGGAAATAATTCTGACGCAAGCACGAAATAACGTTTCAACATTTAATAGACATTTATTTGCGTATAAGCTCTATTCAGTATCTGATATTTTGCCCTTAATGGTATCGTGGATGTCTTTATTTATTATTTTATAAAAACAGCTTTATTACCTGTATTTTTCAGATGGGTGCGACTATTTTCGAACCATTACCTACGTGGTTCTTAATAATGGGTTCCGGCATCTGATATTTTACTTTAAATTTATTTTCTTTCAGTACTGCACAGCTATTAATCTATATCTAACAAAACGACATAATGCGATATACCTAACTAAAAAAAAAAACAAGAAATTAAAAAAACGAGAGCAATACCTATGTCTTTTTCATTTGCAAGGTACGGCAAATCTATTAACAATAAAGATCTGTTAAATAGGTATTTTAAGAAAAGAAGGGCCAATAACATCATTTTTTACAAACATTACAATATTTGGCTGTACATGTGTACGTACGTACGTACGTAAGTACTGTATGTGGACGTACACATACAGAATATGTACACAGCGTTACAGGCGTAGCAAAAAAAAGTTGTATTTTATCAAATTAGTACCATAGAAATTTATTTCGCTGTCTCACGGAGGGCATGAAAAATCTGGGCATTAGTGAATTCCTCCCGATCGGATACTTATGGCAACATACACCCGGTACTAGTACGCTTAGTTTTGCTGCCAGAAATATTTTTATCATTCCTGCGCACAGTTTCCTGTTTGTATTTCATTTTTATTTGTCCATAATATAGCAACTTCCTACGTATTTTGCACTTATTTTTATACCTTTGCGGTGTCGTTACCACTTAGCAGGCTTATATGTAATGTTCGCCCTTTATAAGTATGGCCGGCAATAGCACTATTCCATCATAATAAAGCAAACGATTTCAGTCGAACCAAGCAGGTATAAAATGCAGAGCTACTACACGACGTACAAGAAATAAAAAATCTTGATAGTTATTATTCAACGACCTGCGTGGCGCAATGGTTACCATGCCCGACCGCCAATCGAAGGGTCCCGGGTTCGATTCCCGGCGAAACAGAAATTTGAATGATGAGTTTAAATTACTGTTCTCACTCTGGGTGTTTGTGTTCCTGTCTTGGTGTGTGTCCATGGTACCCACGACACAGGGTATACCTACACTGTGTCGCTATGAGTGTGAAGCGTATAAGTAAGTTATTTCGTCGCGATTACAAACAAAAAATCAGCACAATATCTAATATTAATCCGATGATCCAATTTACAATAGAAAACCTACTATAAAGCCTTCGGTCTTCGGTCTTTAGTCTTCGGGAGGGCATGATTAAAGAGTTCCTTTCACTGAAGGATCACGTTCAAAGCCGGCACGCGATCTGCTATTTATAGCAACATGTCGGTACTAGAAAACTTACTTTAGTTCTCGAAAAGTTATTTTGTGGTGAAGTTTCTTGGTTACCGGTTTGTCATTGGGAGGTTGAAATGGCTTAAAATCCTGATGGACCCCTTGACCAAGAAACTTTATTTTGTGCGATTTATGGGCATTATATCCACGATGGAGGAAAACATTGTAAAACAGCATAATGAAATATCATTATCTTCAATACTTTATCAATCCTTTTTTTATCCCACTGCTGGGCATGTGTCTCTTAACGTGCCATAATATAGTTAAAGGCTTCATGTCTTGGTGAAGCGAATTTAAGTGGGTAAAAGACCGACTTCACGCAAAGTAATAAATGTATCAAGTAAATCAGACAAAGTAAACAAAAGAAAAAATTAACAAAATAAATTGTATGTTTCCGATGGTAATGTATGGAACTTTTCGTAAGAATAAAAAGGAAGATGTATTTCTTTTTAAATTCGATTACGAATATAATTGATTCAAAACAGATATAAGTATCCAGATCATAAGTGAGAATTACTCTTTTGTGAGCACTTTATGTCCGAATAAATAGTATATTTAATTTTATTCGTGGTAACAATTACTCAATAGACATTGCGGCGGAGTGTCCATCTAAGTTTAAAAAAATAATTGTTGACTGTATAAAGTCCCTTAGATAACTCACCTTGTTTCACAATACCTATATTGTTAATAATACTTTCTTAATATTTTGGGACAGCTAAATCCTTAAGTGTAATCTGCATTACTTTATTATCTAGCAAAGACCACTTTATAATATTATTCTATTTATTACACACTTTTGTATAACTCATAAGAATTATTTAAATTATAATTTGTAACTGTTTGTTTTCTCAAATAAACGTTAAAAAAACCAATAAAACCACATATTTAATCTTCTTTCTTTATGGCGTTTATCTTGCACAGCGGATGTGCACTTGTAGATAAGATAATAATAAATGCGAACGATAATGAAAACACATTTTATGTTTTGGTAGATAAAATTCCATAACATTTTTATAAAGCTATGTTGGTACTTGAGGTGATGACTGCATGATTCGCAAGTCGGAGTTTCACGCCGCACAGGTCTTAACGGGTGGTTAAGAAGTTGGGTGTATAGGCTTCAATCACTACCATATACGATCTTGCTTGCGTGTCCTTTTTTATCATCATATATATAAAATTCTCGTGTCACAATATTCGTTCCCGTACTTCTCCGAAACGGCTTGACCGATTGTCATGAAATTTTGTGAGCATATTGAGTAGGTCTGAGAATCGGCCAACATCTATTTTTCATCCCCCTAAGTGATAAGGGTGGCCCACCCCAAACATTTAAACGCGGTACGGAGTTCGCGGGGTCAGCTAGTATACTATAAATATATGTATGTATTTAATAAAATTGTAGCTTTCCGCCGCCGGGTCCGCTCGCGTGGACTACTCACACGTGTTGGTTAACGTTCTAGTAATTTTCATAAGAATTCCTTAATTTGGGGAAATAAATTACTCACTAACAATGTAACTATCTGTCAATGAAAGAAATTTGAAAATCCGCACGGTAGTTTTTGAGGAATTTCAATATAAATAAATAAGTGTTTTATCTTTATAATATTAGTAGGTATTAGTAACAAAAACTTAAATTATCCTCCTGTTAATTAAAGAATAATATGAGGATAATTTATGGAAATAAATTAATATGGATCGATCTAAAACAAAAATTTAATTGCAATTACCCCATGGCTACTCAGTAAGAAAGCTAAATCATTATTGTGTATAACCAATATGTAAAAACAGTTTTTCTCCGTCTGCTCTTTTCTTCAGCTCAGCATTGCCTCAGCGCACGCAGAACTTACGAAACCAAAAGTATAATAATGTTTACTAAAAGTTTCAAATTCAAATTCAAATGTCATTTATTGTGGAAAGGGGTATTATTACAGATTTTTATTAGGATACAATTACAGTTTGTTAAAAAACCTTACAATGAATAAAATGTTTTTATTTTCATAAAATGTGCTTTTTAAGACCTGTTTTATTTTATCTATGTTTAAATGTTATATCACTCTCAGAAATATATAAATCAAGAATATAATAGTTATAAGCCAGTTGGTTACTTGCAGAAATAAGAAAATGGGTTAATCATTTCAAGTACAGTAATATTTTAAATGTAAAAACAGTTTTTCCATTCGCTATTGTTAGCTGTTTCATTCTCGATGTTCTTTTACTGAAAAGGATCTTTCTGGTCTTGAGTAAATAAATAAGTATAATAGTAACCGTCGCTCTTTTACTTTAACTTGTTTGTCTTAGTTATGTTGGTTTTTCTTTCTAAGTTAGCTACGAATAATACTAAGAAGTATAATATAAATGCGTAAACTTTTGAGCAGCGATGGCTGAGTGAGCAGCGATGGCCGAGTGGTAAAAAACCGCAGTCTTCGACGCGACCGATCCCAGGTTCAAATCCTCGGCTCGCACCTCTGACAAAGAAATTTGTAATGTGCGATTTTATCGCTGCTCCACGGTGATGGAAAATATCGTGATATTTCATTGATTACGATGTTCTCCATCGCCGTGCATGCCTGAGAGAAATTCATAATTTCTCGAAAGCATGACGTCCACCAATCCGCACTGGGCCAGCGTGGTGGACTATGGCCTAAATCCCTCTCAATTGTGTGAGGAGACCTGTGCTCATCAGTGGGACATAAAAAAAAGTTTGAAAAAAAAAATACTAAGAACCTCTTCATAGTCAGTATCCTATTTTGCGTACCATGCAGACCCGAAAGACCCAAATAAAATATTTGAATTCGTCATTCGGCTCATGACCCAAGGTCATGTCAAGGTCAATAAAGAAGTGTACAATTGACTAATGAAAATTTACCACCCATCCAAGTATAATCATTCCCACGTAGAGTACGGGTATTCATAAAATGATACAATACAATATACTTAATTGTATCAAACTTTACCGATTTTCTTTACTTGTACTATACTTTACTTTATTAACAAATTTTCCTATACCTTGATCAACAAGGCAACATCTTAATCCCTCTCGAGTGTAACCCCAAAGGTGTCACCGGAACTAATGGGTCGTAGCATTTTGCCAAAAAAGCCCATTAACGGCCCAAAAAGGTTAACGACGTAGATTACGTACGGCACGTCTGTAATTGGCTTTTGAGGGGTCTCATCTCATGTTGCCAAATTTCCCAAATTTCATTATGCTTATAATTTCATTATAGGTGGTAGAAGTTTTATGGTTAAATAAATAAATAAATAACCTCCCATAGTAAGGTAGGAGAGCCCAGCAGTTGAATACTAAAAATTCAAATAATATAAAAACTGTAGACCATTGACTAATGAAAATTTACGACCCAGCCAAGTATAATCATTCTAACGTAGAGTTCCCACTTCACATTAAAAACACAAAATGGCGACCCATTAGCTACTGACTGCACCTATTCAACACCCTATTTTTTTTCAACACCCTATATTGCGGTGCTATTTATCTCTTGTTTTCCTTAACAACATACGAGTATCTTCATTATAAGAAACGACACAGTGTGATTAGCCACCGTGAGTATTTCACATTAAATTTAAAAAAATCTTTTTTTCCCTTCTCAATACCTTTAAGAAGGCAATTCTTGTAAATTATATGTATATATACCTATAGGTATATATACATATAATTTGAATCTCGGAAACTGCTCCAACGATTTTAATGAAATTTAATGCCCAGGGTTTCGAAGGTGATTGATTGGTCCACTTATGTTTTATTTTTAGAATTTGTCGTTTTATTTGAATTTCAGCGATAATCAACTAAAGTATAAACTGAAAAATGTGTCTGTTACTGTCATTGGAGAATATTAATAATATTGTGCCGTAGAACGTAGTCAAACGTCATCCGCCAATCCGCCGTTCAAACAAATGACAATGTTGATTTGAAAGAGCTTTATAAAACGTACGAGTAGGCTGACTGCAGAGCTAGAGACCTGGGTTCAATCTTCAAGCAAGCATATTTTTATAATTTTTAACAATATTTTTGAAGTGAAAACTTCTTCAGCGGCGTTGTACACTTTTTTTGGGATAGGTAAAAAATGTTAAACTCGCGTCAGGATACGTGGCCTGATCGAATATTCATAAGACGGAGGGGTGACAGCTGATGGCTCGACTGTCTATACTTGTAAAATTCGTTTATATCAAGTATTTAAAATATGGACATTGAACAAAGTGCATCTATTAATGAAAAAAGTGACGAAGAGACAGTGAAAGAAAATGAATGAGTACTTTATAAAAATACTAGATGAAAACCTACTGAAAATACTAGATGAAAAATAATACTGATAATAAAAGCAATTCGTGCGAAATTATTCCCAAACCGTTCCAAAATATCAAAAATGCACATCGTTAATGTTCAACTTTTCACTTCTGCCGGCACTACCGGAGTGCAACCCGTAGTTTTTTTTTTAATTGGGAGCTATTTCAGATGGCGTTGTTATGTAACACTAAGCCAATGAGTGTTCCGTTTAAAATTAAACCAAGAAAATCAATTGTATTATATCCGAGCAACACTCGGTCGTCCAGGTACTATGACTATATAAGTAAGCGCCCACTGACACTGCACTTCTTAGTTCTAAGACATAAAGGTTCAGACATACTGTTATTGTGTTCTTTAAGTCACTATTTTACTACCACTGCACTACACTATATTACTAATTCAAACGATTTTTTACGTAAGTTACAAAAAAACTGCCATGACACAATCGATGATTTTCCTTTCTCAAATATTTACATGTTTACAAGGACTTTCAGCCATTTGCTCAATGACTTACAAGCACCTGTTAATTTTAAGTTGCTTACAAGGAATAGTTTCACAAGAAATAGCAGCAGTGAAGAGATCCATCACTGGCTATAAATAGGCGATCGCATGCTCATTGCCCCCGTAACTCTTCATCCCTAGTACCCTATTTCTATGTCAGATAGTACCACGACGCGATTCGTCGCATCACAGGTTAATCTTATTCCTTTAGGGCAGGGTTTCTTAACCTGTGGTCCGTGGACCCCTAAGGGGTCCGTGTAATGAAAACTGGGGGTCCATGGAAAGCCTACTTACATTGTGAGTAAATATTGTAAATATTTTCGCTTCGAAGAGTAGATACAGGCAACACTGCGAATTTTTAGTTGCTGGAAGAAGTGCTTGCTCAAAAGAATGAAGTCGATACAATAAAATGCTTATCACAAAAAATTCAAAAGGATAAATCAAAGCATTTGGATACACAGCAGAGCACTTTCGAAGGATACTTTTGTCCAGAACAGCTGAATCAGAGAACATGGGTGCGAAGTCCATTTTTTATTGACCTTAACAACCTTGACGATGAAGACCTCGTGAAAGATGATCTCATTGATTTGAGATCAAAAGAAGTATTGCGAGCTGAATTTGACGCAAAGAGCTTAGCCGACTTTTGGTGTCATTTAGCTCCAGTTTACCCCCGACTTGTCAAACGAGCTATGTTAGTTCTGATTCCTTTTGCAACTACTTATCTCTGTGAAGCAGGGTTTTCAACTGTAGTCTCCATAAAAACCGAGAATCGGTTAAAAGTGCAACATGACATGCGCCTTGCGTTGTCAAAAACGGCTCCCCGATTTCGTTTTTGTTTTTTAAAGGGTCCGTGGGCTCGTTGAAATTTTGAAAGGGGTCCATGACTAGGAAAAGGTTAAGAAACCCTGCTTTAGGGCCTCGTTCACCATCTCCAAATAAAGGGTTGATTAGTTACGTCCCAAGTAAAGTTAATTGGCAAGTAAAAGCTATGCGTACAGGTCAGTTTATCATGATTAGTGCTATTCGAACATTGTGAAATTGAAATTGAAGTTACGGGTGACTTTAACTGACAATAAGCGTACTTGTCGCTTTACTTGAAGGTGGTGAAAAAGGCCCTTAATGTTGTTAATATGAATGTTGTTATGAACAAATGAGAAATTCTTGTATATAAATAATAATCTGGATCTAGGAAACGGCTCCAACGATTTCATGAAATTTAGTACGCAGGGAGTTTCGGAGGCGACAAGTAGATCTAGGTTTCATTTATAAAAAAAAATACCTGGACGACCAAGCGTTTCTGGAATAAAAACAATTTATTTTCTTGGTTTAATTTTAAACAAAACACTTATTCTCCATCTCGCCATCTAAAATAGTTCCCAATAAAAAAAATCACAAAAAAAATATAAAATAAAGGCAATATTGTTTTGATTGAGGTTTAAACCCGGGTCTCTAGTTCCACAGTCAGCTCATGTAAGCATTCGGCCAATTCAATGAACAAATTTTTATAGAGCTCTTTGAAATCGACATGGTCATTTCTTTGAATGTCGTGTAGATTGTTTTATCCATATATTCAGATATAATCAACTTAAACATAAACTGGAAAAAAATGGCTCTTTGTAAAATCTAGTAGCGAGTAGTATGTAATATAATAATAATTGTTAAAGTGATAACTTCTTTAGCGGCGTTGGGCACTTTTTAGGGTTCCGTAGCCAAATGGCAAAAACGGAACCCTTATGGATTCGTGATGTCTGTCTGTCTGTCTGTCCGTATGTCACAGCCATTTTTTTCCGAAACTATAAGAACTATACTAAAGTATAGTACTATACTAAAGTATACTAAAGTATAGTACAAGTAAAGAAAATCGGTAAAGATTGATACAATATACTTACTCATTTTATGAATACCCGTACTCTACGTAGGAATGATTATACTTGGATGGGTGGTAAATTTTAATTAGTCAATTGTACAGTTCTTTATTGTGTTATTCAAAATTTTTGTGTTCCACTGCTGGGCACAGGTCTCCTTCTCACACAATTGAGAGGGATTTAGGCCATAGTCCATCACGCTAGCCCAGTGCAGATTGGTGGACGTCATGCTTTCGAGAAATTATGAATTTCTCTAAGGCATAAGAGAATGATAAAACTAAAAAAATATATATGTTGTAGGTACATTACGATGCAAACTTTCACCGAAAATTGGTTTGAACGAGATCTAGTAAGTAGTTTTTTTTTTTGTTTTTTAATACGTCATAAATCGTAAACCATAATTTATCCTTCATCCAATCTTAATGCAATGATTTATATGGGTAATATAAGGCAATGATGTATTTCTGTTGCCGCTATTGTTACACAAATACTAAAACTAGAATAACATAAATATTTAAGGGGGCTCCCAAACAATAAACGTGATTTTTTTTATAGATAATGGTACGGAACCCTTCGTACGTGAGTCCGACTCGCACTTGGCCGGTTTTTTTGGGATGGATAAAAAATGTTAAAACTCGCGTCAGGATACCTGACCAGATCGAATATTCATAAGACAGAGGGGTGACAACTGATGGCTCGACTATTTGTATACTTGTAAAATTCATGTACTTATATCTAGTGTTCAAAACATGGAAACGATAAGAATTTTTCGTTAATTCTAAAATATAACTGCTAACACAAACAATCAAATTGTAACAAATAATAAGTTTTTTTCTTGATAGAAGCAATAATTACAGCTCACTTATTAAACATTTAAACACTATTTATTTAAATTGTTTCGTAGCTGCAGTCCTTGAAGGTTATTTCATAGGCTTTGTTTACATCTGCTACCCCTAAATGTTAGTGAAACGTAAAATGGGCTTACTCGCAAGTAATTAATGATTTATTCCGGGAATAAGATTTATCAAACGTTGGTGAAATCAGCCCAAATTACTTTAGACTAGTGTATTCTGGAGTGAGATAAGGCGGAACCAGTTTATCCTGGAGTGGGTGTATTAATATCAGGACACACTAGTTTGGCCTAGTTTAAACTAGTTTATCCTAAAATTGGGTTTAGCCGGTGACACATTACTAATCTATCAAAGTAATAAATTATTGTGTTTATTCGCATTATCATGAAACGTCAAATATATCATATCAATGAAATGAAACTGATAGATTATCAGGTAATGGTTCGTTTACACAGTGAGTTAAAAATTAAGCATCCTTTATATTCTACAGAATTACATCGTTTTAATATATTGCAATAAAAAAAACTAAAAAGGATTTTTAAAATCCATGTCTGGATAAAATGTAAACATTTATTTTGCTTATCGCATTGTAAATGCGGCTTCAATTGCATTGTAAACTTATTTGCTCTTGTTAACACAAGCGAGACATTCATAAATACTGAGTAAAAAAATTGCACTAATCAGTTTAACTGACACTATCCAACAATAATGGCGGGAAAAGTGGCAGTAGTAACTGGAGCTAATAAGGGAATTGGATACGGTATAGTTAAGGAACTATGTAGACGAGGTGTTAGCACAGTTTATTTAACCGCAAGAAATAAAGCACGAGGTGAGAATGCTGTCGAAGATTTAAAAAAGGAAGGCTACAATCCAATTTTTTTTCAACTAGATATTACTGACAGAAGTAGCGTGAAAGTACTTGCCCATGACCTGAAGGAAAAGCATGGTGGGTTAGACATACTAATAAACAACGCCGCAATTATAAATGAAGACTTTTACAAAACAACGTACGAAGATTCAAAGCAGGTTATTGATACTAATTACTATGGTTTACTTATCATACAAGAACATTTGTTTCCGATTTTAAAAGACAATGCTAGAGTACTTAATATATCAAGTGACGATGGACATATTTCTAATATAAGAAACAGATACTGGATTGAAAGACTTACAAATGAAAATGTTAAAGTAGCAGACATTAATGCTTTTGTAAATTGGTACTTAGATTCAGTTAAAAATCAAGCTTTAAAAGAGAAAGACTTTGCCGAAATGCCTGTCCTCGGCTATAGAATTTCAAAGGTAGCCCTAAGTGCATTAACAAGAGTACAGCAAAGAGAAATAGATAGAGGAATTTCTATTAACTGCCTTAACCCTGGATTTGTAAAAACTGATATGACCAAAGGAGCAGGATTTATTTCTGTAGATGAAGCAAGTAAAACACCAGTTTATTTAGTTTTGGATGCCGATCAGTCTCTGAAAGGAAAATATATCTGGTATGATAAAACTGAAAAAGACTGGGCAGATATTAAAGCTGATTTGTATTCTAGGATGGAAATTTTTAATAAATGCTTAGAAGAAGTTGGTTATAAACCACAATAACGAGTCGTCATAGCTCGTATAAAAACGTATATAGTTTTAAGCTTCGTTGATTGCAATAAAAAACGTATATACTTACTTATTGACTATTCTTTAAGACTATTTTTTATATAATTCAGAGATTAAAAGGTTAAATAATATTATTTTCTTATTTTTAGTAGTAATTTATTACGAAAATGAAATTAGCATCAAAGCTAAACTCCCTTATTTCAGTGATAAATTAGCATATTAATTTTGATAACAGTTCTTTAAATTTTGGTATCGTTTACACATTCATATACGTTTAATGAACAATTCATCACACCGTAAACGCGGCTTATGGACCTAAATCCTCTTGATTACATACGCGAGTATGTATATAAGTACTGAATGATAAAAAATTCCACCGCTCTTTTATTGAAATTGTTGAGTCATGGCAGGGAAGGTAGCAGTAGTAACAGGGGCTAATAAAGGTATTGGCTATGCTATAGTTAAAGAATTGTGTAGAAGAGGTGTTGGAACAGTTTATTTGACGGCAAGGGATAAAACACGAGGCGAAAAGGCTATTGAAGACTTAAAAAATGAAGGTTACAATGCCAAATTGTTTCAACTAGAAGTGACTGATGAAGGTAGCGTGAAAGAACTTGCCGATTATCTGAAGAAAAATCATGGTGGCTTAGACATTCTTATAAATAACGCTGCAGTTATAAATGAAGACTTTTACAAAACAACGTATGAAGATTCAAAGCGGGTGATTGATACTAATTACTATAGCTTACTTGTCATACAAAAATACTTATTCCCAATTTTAAATGAAAATGCTAGAGTTGTGCATATCTCGAGCGACGCTGGACACATTTCAAATCTAAGAAACAAATACTGGATTGAAAAACTTACCAATGAAAATGTTAAAGTACAAGATATTAATGATTTTGTGAATTGGTACTTAGAATCGGTTAAAAATGGGAATTTGAAAGAGGAAGATTTCGTTGAAATGCCACTTCTTGGTTATAGAATATCAAAGATAGCTGTTTGTGCTCTAACAAGAGCACAGCAAAGGGAAATAGGTAGAGGAATTTCCATCAACTCCCTTCATCCAGGATTTGTTAAAACGGATATGACAAAAAAATCAGGATTCTTAACATTGGATGAAGCAAGCCAGGCACCAGTTTATCTAGCTTTGGATGCTGATCAGTCTCTAAAAGGAAAATACATCTGGTTTGATAAAACTGAAAAAGATTGGACAAATGCCGAAATCAAATTGCATTGCAGGATGGAAATTTTCAGAAAAAGTTTAGATGAAGTTGGTTACAAACCTCAGTAATAGACATATTAAGTTTAATTCCATATTTTGTTTTCAATTACGAAATAGTCACAAAAAGTGTTAATATTATGTTTATATATGTAATTTTTAGCAAGTTTGTATTATTATTATTATTTTACTAGCCTTCCGCCAACGGCTTCGCCCGCTTGAACCCGTTTTATGGGTTCCCGTAGGATAAAAACCATCCAATGTCCTTTCCCAAGGTCCACTCTGTGTTCCAAATTTCATTAAAATTATTACAGTAGTTTAAGCGGGAAAGCGTAGCAGACAGACTGACAGAGTTACTTTCGAATTTAAAATGTTAGTAGGGATAATAAAACGATTATTAATCCATAATAAGATATTGTCATGCCTTATCCTTAGTATGGATATTGATATTACTAATGTGAAAGTATCTTTTGTTGTCTGTTTGTTTGTCCTTTAATTACGTCGCTGAGTGATTTTAGTACAAGGAAGGCTAAGAACAGGAAAGTGACATAGACTAATATTTAGCGCGGTAAAATGCCTTTTTCCTAAGTAAAGATCCATTATAATGTTTTGATATTTTATAAAACGGGTGAAACCTTGGGATACAGTTTGTTATACTAAATATTATACTCATCGTGCTTAAAAATGATTAAAATACACATTTTTTTTACGTTACAAAAGTCGCAATGAACATTTTCTTAATAAGTACAAAAATTATAAAATTAATTTCATATGAGAAGTGTTCGAAGTAAAAGTATATGTATTTCACTAATTTAATTAGTATAAATTAAAGCATTATGGCATATAAAACACTAGCTCTATGCTCACGGTTTTACCGGCGTTAGATAGAATCATGAAGTGTGTATACTATAATAATATATATATATTGTATGTGTCCCAATTACAACCCATACTTTTATTTTTAGTATCTTTGCCTACGCAGATCAATTTTATTTTTAATCCAAATATGCCAATTTTCATACTGCTAAAGCCAGAAATGAGAAAATTTCCACACAAACTTTATCCCCTCATTTTACCCTTTTAGCGGGTAATTTTATCCATTTCACCTACACACTTACACCTATACACTTATTTTTATACTTCTAAGTTCAAAAATGAGATAATTCCATGTAAACTTTACCCCCCTATTTCACACCCTTAAGAGTTGAATTTCTAAAAATCCTTTCTTATGATCACTTATATCTAGGGTTGCCAAATTTTTTTACAAGAATTAAAGTATATAGGTCTGAGAAGGAAAATAAACAGTATTTTACAAAAGTGAACAGTATTTTATTTTTTGAAGGTAAGGTGAATCATTTCCACTTTCCATCTTTTGTGTACTAAAAACACTAATTGAAAAAACAAAGGCGAGTACCTTCACCACCAACACCTTGAACAACTTGTTCACGAAAAAAATGTTAAGTTCTACACGCGCCAATCAACGTGCATACCTACTCGTACTACTTATGTATGTGTAGTGTCAGTGTCAGTCTCAAATATTTGACAGATTTGTTCTGAAACGCTCGATTGTGATTGCTCTGCACTAACTTGGTGTACTTTCGAGATGTTGAAACTGAAAACAGTATTTTGAATACTTTATTTTTGTTCAAGAGTAAAAAGTATAATATGGTGAAAAACAGTATAATACTGTTTTTAACAGTATGTTTGGCAACCCTACTTATATCATGAAAGGAACCGCTGTAACAAATTTCAAGTTTCTAGGTACAGTACTTTCGGAAATGCGTTGATATCTACGTCAGTGAGATTTGCCTTTTAAATATACATATTTATAATATCAGTATTTGTTTAATCAAATGGATAACAACAACATTTGTCTAATCAATCACATATTAATTTAGATTATTATCTTCAATCTACATTATAATAGCCAGATAAGTGAAACTTTGTACGTGTTATGTATCTGCTACTAGCATTTAATGTCAAAAAAGTGTTTGGCATGGTCACTGGTGTGACCCTAAATTTATCTATTGACATAAAAGTGTTTTAACACAATTAATAAGAAATAAAAATGTATTCACGCCTTTTGCCAAATTTTTGGTCAGAGTAAATTGTTATTGCTATGGAGAGGCCTTATTTTATTAATTTAAAGTTGTCACCAAATTATTACTGATAATATTAATTATTACGCAATTAAACAAGCTTCATAGCTAAACCCTCTTATTTAGGAGATAAGTTAGCAAATTAATTTTGATAACTGTTCTTTTTTCTGTCATTTACACATTTATATAAGTTTAATGCACAACTTTGCATACTGTAAACATGACTTATGGACCTAAATCCTCTTGATTACACAAATGAGAAAGTATATAAATAGGTACTAAATGATAAAAAGATCCCCCGCTGTTTTATTTAAGTACTTTCAAGTTAGTGTCATTGTAGTTATCTCAGAGTGATGGTGGATAAGGTAGTAGTAGTAACAGGAGCTAATAAAGGTATTGGCTATGGTATAGTCAAAGAATTGTGTAGAAGAGGTATTGGTACAGTTTATTTGACTGCAAGGGACAAAAAAAGAGGAGAAATGGCCGTCGAAGACTTAAAAATTGAAGGTTACAATCCCAATTTTTTTCAACTAGAAGTAACTGATGAAAGTAGCGTAAAAATACTTGCCGACCATCTGAAGAAAAACCATGGTGGGTTAGACATACTTATAAACAACGCCGCAGTTACACATGAAGACTTTTACAAAACAACGTATGAAGATTCAAAGCGGGTGATTGATACTAATTACTATGGCTTACTTATCATACAAAAATACTTATTCCCAATTTTAAAGGAAAATGCTAGAGTTGTGAATATCTCGAGCGACGCTGGACACATTTCAAATTTAAGAAACAAACACTGGATCAACAAACTTACCAATGCAAATGTTAAAGTTGAAGATATCAATGATTTTATAAATTGGTACTTAGAATCGGTTAAAAGTGGGACTTTGAAAGAGGAAGATTTCGCTGAAATGCCTTTTCTCGGTTATAGAATATCAAAGATAGCCGTTTGTGCTCTAACAAGAGTACAGCAGAGGGAAATAGGTAGAGGAATTTCCATTAACTCCCTTCATCCAGGATTTGTTAAAACGGACATGACAAAAAAAGCAGGTTTCATCACATTGGATGAAGCCAGTAAAACACCAGTTTATCTAGCTTTGGATGCTGATCAGTGTTTAAAAGGAAAATACATCTGGTTCGATAAAAGTGAAAAAGATTGGGCAAATGCCGACATTAAATTGCATTCGAGGATAGCAATTTTCAAGAAAGGTTTAGAAGAAGTTGGTTACAAATCTCATTAATAGACGTCGTAAAATTTTGTTTTCAAAAATTTGATCAGTAACAAAAAGTTTTCATCTTATGTTAACACATTTATATTTTTATATAGGTACCAGTAAGCAACCATAAATCATGAAAATCCATTATCAATCCATCATTAACTATTTTCCATGTCTTATAAATAAAAATATTATAAATGCGAAAGTGTGTTTGGTTATATATTTGCTTTTCTTTATGATATTTTTACGTGGAGAAAGTCCTTTCTTTCAGAGAAGTAGAGAGAGAGAGAGAAGGCCAGAGAGTGTTGTAGTCTTAAATTGCCATATTTTACATTATGAAAGCCTCATTGATGATTTTCCTAACCTGCATATTATAATTTCATATAATATCATGTAATATATCATACAATATATAATATGATATTATATGAAATTAATCGTCCTGATAATTTAAAAAAATGTCATAAAAGTAATAAAATAAAATTAAAGTTTAAGATGATAAGAAACAAAATCTTCTTTCAATACTTTTAATACAAAATATCGTCTACGGGGCCCACAAGTATTTCAATAAAATGTACGAATACTAACACACTCTCATAAAGTGTTATTTAACATTAAAAATCTTATGTTAAATAAGACACTTCATGTTGATCAAACATTACACTGTTTACATATATAAAACACTTCTAGATACGGCTTCTTTTTTGTTAATAAAAATGTAGTCGTATGTTTTAAAAAATAATTCATATATTCCTTGTTGCAGTTTTTGTTATCATACTTCACCGAAACGGCTGACCCGATTTTGATGAAATTTTATATTCACACTTGGTAGGTCTGAGAATAGGTTTTTATCTTTTTTTCGTCCCCTTAAGTGATAAGGGTGGCCCACCACATACATTTAAACGCCGTACGGAGTTCGCGGGGTCAGCTAGTCCATACTTTATTAATCCATACTAATATCCATACTAATCTTATAAATGTGATAGTGTGTTTGTTTGTTTGTCTGTCTTTCACGTCGCAATGAAGCTATGGTATGGTTTTTGTGTGTGGAGATAGTAAGGAGTGTGGAGAATAACGTAGGCAACTTTTTACCGCGGTAAAACATTAGTCATAGGCAATACTAATAAATTGAATTGAATTTTGAATTCGCGCTGGATAAATTGTTTTGTTTTAAAATTAATATGGTAAAGAAATAAGATATACGCTTTGATTTTGATTTTTTTTGTTTGCTTCTTGAATTGGTTTTGTCGATTGTTGTTGTTTTGGCTTAAAATAATAATTATTTTTAAGGAATAGTTAGTACCTTAGATATTTTATGAGTTTTATAAACATTTTGTGTTGTAGTCGCGTCACACAACTTGGACGTAATATAATTAAATTAGTGCCACCATCTTAACTGGCGTGTAAGGGTGAAAATGGAATGATCCCACGAATCCCTATAATTCCCACAGATGTTCCATGCCACTTCAAAACGCTGCAATTTCCTATTAAGCTTAGTTTCGCAATGACCATAAACAAAGCGCAAGGGCAAACATAAAAGGTAGCGTGGGTGAACTTAGAAAAACTGTGCTTCTCCTATGGACAATTATTTGTAGCATGTTCGCGCGTGTGTCCAATGCCCAGAATCTTTAAATTCTATCCCCTAATGGATTTCTGACTGTTCGATCCTAATCACGCAAGCATGTTTGAAATTTATCTCCCAACTATTATTACCACGCCTGACATTACGTCGTTGAATAATAGTAAAGAATAGTTCATCTTCTTTCTACAATAGATTCAAGCTACATAAAATGAATCTATGCATTCTTCGTAGCATACGTTCACTTAATTATAATTATATATTCTTTAACACGTGTACCGCGAGCACTGTACTACTATTTAAACACATGTATAACAAAACATGTTCAAAAATAGACTATTTTAACATGTTTAATATTTTGTAAAGGGAAACTGATGATAGCACGAAAAAAGTGTATAATAAGTGTGGCTGTGTGGAGTACAGTAAGGACTATAAGGACTTAGGAAGAGCTAGGTGTCTTCAAAATTTTTATGAACATTGTATCATAAGCGATTTCAAAATAGGTAACAGTAATCCGTTCCTCATCTATAAGTCTATTAGTCGAACGACGTCGCGGGCACAGCTAAATATGGTATAAATGCATACAGCCGACAAATTTGATATACGAGTACACGCATACTGAAGTGAAGTTGATAAGATAGCAACTTGAACACGTCCTTACATAACAAAGTTCCTACTTGTGCAAATCCATACATTTTTAGAACAACGTGTTCGTTTTTCCAGTGGAAAATAGACACTCGACAGAACATGTCGGACAAGGTAGCTGTAGTGACCGGTGCCAGTAAAGGGATAGGGTTAGGTATAGTTCGAGAATTGTGCAGACGAGGTGTAAGTACAGTTTATTTGACAGCAAGAGATAAGACTCGAGGTGTTCAAGCGGTAGAAAACTTGAATAAAGAAGGATATGATCCAAGGTTCTTTCAATTAGATGTCTGTCAAGAAGATAGTGTTAAATCATTTGCCGATCATCTCAAAGAAAAACATAACGGATTAGATATCCTTATTAATAATGCAGCTATTATGTCTGAAGATACTTTCAAAATTACCTATGAAGATGCCAAACGGGTAATTGATACAAATTATTGCAGCTTACTTACAATACAAAAGCATATATTTCCAGTCTTGAAGGACAACGCTAGAGTAGTGAATGTCTCAAGTAATGCTGGTCATATTTCAAATCTAAAAAACAAATATTGGATCGAGCGGCTTATTAAACCCAATATCAACAAAGGAGATGTGGATGCTTTTGTCAATTGGTTTTTGGATTCAATAAAAAATAACACCATTAAAACTGAAGACTTTATATCAAAATCCTATATTGCTTATAGAGTTTCAAAGGTTGCTATTTGCGCTCTGACAAGAATTCAACAAGATGAAATAGGACGTGGAATTTCCATCAACTCTTTGCATCCTGGATTTGTGCAAACGGATATGACAAGTAAAATGGGTTTAATGACCGTGAAAGAAGCCAGCCAAGCTCCAGTGTATTTAGCTTTGGATGCAGACCAGTCGTTAAAAGGGAAGTATATTTGGTATGATAAAACTGAAAAAGATTGGACGGACTACAAAACAAACGTTTTTGATGATAAGGTTCTCAAGGAGTACTTAGAAAGCATTGGTTGGTCCAACATTTTGTGATCCGATGAATTTATTAAACATTTTTCTTTATGTTTTGTACGTTCGAATAAATATACTTTTATTTGCGATTTTGCTGTTTTTATTTATTGTTTCCGAACGTTTCGTGGTATTGATAATTGTTCTTGCCTGCGATTGTCACTTATAACTACTAAGAGTTACCTGATGTAAATTTATTTATATAAACAACATACAGCTATCATAGTTGAAATACAGTTTGATTTTTTTACTAAATGCTTTATTATTATTTGCTGTGTCTTGTGAACTGTTAAGAAATTTCTATTTGCCATCCAATGGATCTGTAGATTATTGTTATTATCAAAATGATCATTAATATTCGCACTTATCTCATAACATAACATAACATAGTACAAAGACATGAATTGTCACAAAATACTCTTATATTTCTCGAAAACTCTTGAAAATGTATTAGCCACAAACGATTTTCGAATATTCTGTGACTTATTTTTATTGACAAAATTTAATAATTGACGAAATACAATAATGAATCGAATAAACGATAAGAGATCACATTTTTTTAATAAAAGTGAGTAGCATGTAAGCCTCAACTTACAATCTGTAAGTTCTGAGGTCTATTAAAACGGCTACACACACTACACAGCAATTCTTTCACAACACTCAAGCAGAAATTGTACCTAATGTTGAATTTTAATCACTGCTCTCGATATGGGCTGCAACCCTTTCATTTTGCGTCCCACTGTCTCACCCCATTATTGTGCAGGACTGGAGCTTACTCCACCACGCTGCTCCAATGTGGGTTGGTAGTAGTAGTGGCCACCCAACCGTCGGATGTTTTCAAACCGGCCATAAGGCCTCCGATAAGGTTAAACGGCTGATATTTATCGACAAATACCAGGACCGACGGCTTAACGTACCCTCCGAAGCACGGAAACGCACATGAAATCTTTTTCCACTAATGGTCACCCATCTCACACCCGGCCGCGCTCGTTTGGTTAAGCTACACAGATCGCTTGCGTTCTACCCTAGCCGCTGGGCCATGCGCACTTTGCATTGACGATGAAAATAGAAGATTATAATTATATAAGTTAATCATTTAGGGGCTTGTAGAATGTAGAAAATAATAAAAAGTTAAGGAGATGTTATGCCACAATAATAATAGTAGACAAATTAAGTAAATAACAAGCAAAATATAAAATGACGATCGATGTGGCGCAATCCATGTCGGACTGCCGATCGAAAGGTCCCGGGTTCGATTCCCGGCGAAACATAACTTAAAAATTTTTTTCAACCCTTTTTTTATGTCCCACTGCTGGGCACAGGTCTCCTTCTCACAAGTGAGAGGGATTTAGGCCATAGTCCACCACGCTAGCCAAGTGCGGATTGGTGGACGTCATGCTTTCGAGAAATTATTAATTTCTCTCAGGCACGGCGATGGAGAACATCGAAATCAATTAAATATCACGATATTTTCCATCACCGTGGAGCAGCGATAAATGCGCACATTACAAATTTCTTTGTCAGAGGTGCGCGCCGAGGATTTGAACCCGGGATCGGTCACATAGAAGACCGCGGCTTTTACCACTCGACCATCGCTGCTCTAACTTTGAATAATGGAGTTTAAATTTCTGTTCTCGGTCTGGGTGTTTGTGTTTCTGTCTTCGTATGTGTCCATGGTACCCGCGACACAAGGTATATATTTACCCTACTGTGGGGCTATGAGTGTGAAAGGTTGATAATTATGCTGATCTATATTTTCTTTACATTTCACGGAGTTTGTAACCTGTATTTCAATTTGTAATTATCCAATTCAATGCTTCGAAGTTTCATTAATGTTAAATATAAAAGGCCGGTGCGCTTGGACGGCGAATATGAAAATTATGAATAAGCATAATTTAAAACGAAATGGAAAACATTCAAAAGTACCGTACATTAATAAATGAATGTAGGTACTTCATTTTAAAAAATGGATATAACTATATGAAATTTTACTTAATTTGCTTATTTTTCGCATGTGTTTCGTTTTCGTTTTAAAACTAACAACGCTAAATCCACACATGTTCGCATGTGTTGATTTTAGCGTTGTTAGTTTTAAATTTAAATAATAACGCTAGAATAGGCATGATGACACTATTAAAGAATCAGAGAATAATCGCTTTTACAGAAAAATATATGCTAAAAAAGTTCTAAAATATGATCCCGTTTTAATATAAACATTAAGATTAATAAGATTTTCAATAAAATAAAAGTATTAAATACAGCAATCGGCCATGTTATCTGAAACGCCAATCAAAAGGAATGACGTCACGCCTCAGTTAATGTCAACGTGTTGCTTGAAGTTTGACGAGCAAGCCGACGCCATGACACCTACGAGCGTTTTCGCGCTTAATTCAAATTACATAGCAGAAAATACATTAATTTACGTTAAAAGTTGAGTTTTTTGCTGAAATAAACTTTTTTTCGAAACTAGGAGATGTGTACCTATAATAAGGAAAGGTATTTGAAAATCTGTCATCATGCCCATAGGTAATAATAAATTACTTGGATAACACATAGGTAGGTAGTAGGCAGGTGTAAGTATCAGTAATTTATTATTTTTGTATTTGAAATATAACATGAATATACAGATTTATACCTAAGTCAATGTATTATTTTATTCTTAGGTCTATACTTCTACTTATACTTTTGGGTTTCAGCCCAGTTTAGGTAACTGACGATGCATCTTATAACTGTGTAACCATTTTCTGTACATGTTTATGAAAATAAACATATTATTATTATTATAACACGAGTAATAATATATGAAACATTAGGTACTCATCCCTACTTAAGTATATCGACGGCTCCTACGTATACCAGTGTATCTGCAAAAACCTGCTTTTTTAGGAGAGTCATTAAAACATTTTGAAATCTAAAAACCGTCATAACTTTTTTCTTAAATGGACTATTGTATTGAAACTTTGTAAACTGTTTTATATTGGGGATATATTTATATGGAAGTAAAAAATATGCTGAAAAACTTATCAGTTTTGGTGTTATCACACATACACACTTATTATTGGTAATATTATCGTAGTAAAGTTGTGTATCTGGTAGTTACATATTTTTTCGATGTAACGATCGAGCGTGTTATTGATGCAACTACCCAGTAGACGGTTTTACGTGGGTAATTTGTTTAAAGATTATGAGTAACTTCCGCTGTTGTGCATCTCTTAGTTACCATTTACCTATATATTTAAAATAAGGTTTCATTTCTCTCTTTATTTCTAGACATGAAAGTCACATTACAAAATCATATGATGTAATTTAATGAAATAGATATAGAATAGAACACTTTAATCAGTCATATTTTAATTAGGTATAATCAACTATTTTAAATCAATTATTTAAACGGAAATAAAATGAGCAAGGTACAAAATATTCAAAATATAACAAAATAATCACAATCAGTTAGAATAACAAAATTTTAAATATCATTACTATGTCTTATTGTATCAGTCATCTATTCATAGGTATAGAATAATCACCAGATAAAGATTCATTTTATACTAATAAAGATCTAAAAATTATAAGTAAGCATTAAGCACAACATAATAACAAAATTATAGACAATTATTTTTATGTACTCATTTGGTATCGGTAACATTTTTATAGAATAAATAATTAACATCTTTATAAACTTTCAAATTTCAAACATTATCACAAAAATAATATGTTAGAATACTTCTGAAGTACAAGTACCTAGGAAAAATATTAATAAAAACTATGAAAAATATTAATTTTCGTCAACATCACTTTCAACACATTCGTCACCTTCCAGCAATGTGTAATAGAAATCATAATATATGGATGGAATAACGTTTATTTGACATAAGTACTTTAAGTCTTGTATCTTTGCTGCTGGGATAAGCAGTTTTCCGAGGTATGCTGCTTTCAAGGGACTTGACAGCAAATTCTGTATTTGATTCACCTCTGATCTTTGTCGGTTTCTTGCCCTTGTTTTTGGTGGTTCCAGTGTCGTGACAACATCAATCTTTTCAAAATCATGATCACAAAAATCCGTCTTATAATATATTTTCTCAGGAGATTGTGGGAAAAATTCAAGTTGTCTGACGTGTGACCAAAAAACTTTTTCTCCATCTGCGTTTTGTGTCCAGTTGCATCCAGGCGTTAACATCAATGATTTGAAGTCAATAAAGTCAGATGTATTCATTTCTTTTACAACATATGGGTGTCCCTCTCGTTTTGCAAATCTTATGAGTGCGTACCACTGTGCTGGTGTATATTATCATTAGTTCTTCGAAGTTCTTTCAATGAGGGAATGAACGCTGTCACCTTCATTTTGTGTGTGACCCTTTTCACCAAAATGAAGCTGGTGAATCGACATAAGGTGCAAGAGGCGAATCGACTCGAGGCATAGCTGGTGAACCAACACGAGGTGCAGCTGGTTAATCGACACGAGGTGCAGCTGGTGAATCGACACAAGATACATTAGGTGAAGCAACACCACTAAACTCAACAATTTGCTTTAAATAGGGCGATAAATTTGGAGAATCATAAAACGGCATAATGCCACTATTTGCATTAAGGTTGAGCAAATTCGTAAGTAACGGCGACTCGGGCATCATTGCTGAACATAAAGTTGGGTCATTTGAAATAGTAGATGGGCTATTGTTGTTTTGTTCTTCAATCTGTTCCAGAGGTGTCCTGGACTCAGCAAAACCTTTTGAAGTTGAGTTACTGGCGAAGAAGTTTGCTTTCTGGTTTTCTTTTTCATATGTGGTCGGGTTAATGTTTTCATTATTTTCTGTATTTACATGTTCTACCTCGTTATTTACTTCTGAAAAAAATATTATCAAATGAAGCACCAGCTATCTTTATTTGTATATTCAAATCACATCAACTACCTAACTTTAAAATTTTCAAGTGTAAAAAGAAAGCAAACTCAAAACTGTTCCGGGTTATTAAATTATCTATCTATTGTATTATTATTAAATGGACTGTGCAAAAAATATGGAAATTAACTATGTTATAAATAACCTGATTAGTATTCATTATATTCTTGACATTTTATTATTTCCGATAACTTTCGCAAATCATTTTCCGTAAAATTTTCGGAAAAAGGAACAGAAGATTCATAATCAGCTGCAAAAAAATACAAGCTTACAAAAGTACTTAATTTATATATATTTTTTATTAATGCAGTAATATTAATGTAAAAGCATGTATGTGTTAACATACAGTTTTAAGTATTATAACATTCCAAAGTAAAACTCTTTACATGCCACATAACTAACAATGAACACACAAAATTACAACGTACAAACATGTAAATGCCTAGATACACATTATTAGTTACTTAAATCCCAAAGCATAAGTATGTATCTGTGTAGTTACATGCTTTTACGCCGGAACTTCAAAAACACAGTGACATTAGCAAATCAATTAGTATTAAAATCAAGTTATCTGTTCTAGAGTCTTGATATTTGTTATGGGCACCTTTTTTTAACTCCGAAAGAAATTTTGATCGCTTACTTGCCATTTTTAACGAAAAAATGACAGTGCGTAGTCCACAAATATTTGACGCGCAAACCACCTGATGTCCGCCAAATAACTGCGCATCTGGCAGTTACACCGCCCCGCGCCGCGATGTCTCCCGCGCAATCGTAGGTAAGTGGGAGATGCAAAGTTGTTCAGCGGAGAATTATAGAGTTAAAAATAGTTACTCACTTATGCCTCTGAGTAATTTTTTTTTTAGCAACAAAAAATTTTTTTTCTTTTCTTAGTATTATAGAATCACATGCGTAGATTTCAAAAATACATCAGATGTATAAGTGTGTATCTTTCAGATACACTGGTATACGTAGGAGCCGTCGATATTATGACGAAAGTAACTCTGTGTATCTGTCTGTCTGTCTGATACGCTTTCCCGCTTAAACTAAACCAATTTTCATAAAAAATTTGAACACAGAGAGAGTGGACCTTGCGAAAGGACATAGGATGGTTTTTATCCTACGGGAACGTATAAAACGGGTTCACGCGGGCGAAGCCGCTGACGGAAGGCTAGTTACTTTATAATAAACGTTACACACTCACAGTTCCAAACTAGGATTCTCTGTGACATGGGTACCAAACAAAGACAGAAATACAAACACTCAGACCGAGAACAGAAAATTTTAACTGATCATTCAAATTTCTGCCTCACCGGGAATCGAACCCGGGACCATCCGATCGGCAGTCCCGCATGGTAACCATTGCGCCACATGGGTCGTCATTTTATATTTTGCTTGTTTTTTTAATTAAATTGTCTGCTATTATTAATATTATTATTGTAGCATAACATCTACTTAAAATTTTAGCATTTTCTACATTCTACAAGCCCCTAAATGATTAACATAATATTATCTAATTTCAATTATTTTTTATGAATCTTAGGAAAAAACCATTTCGTTACAGTCATTATGGTTTTCGAACTGTAATCCTTTACTGCAGTGGCTGTGCGCTTGTGGAATACTTTGCCTGAAGAAATAAGGCGGGCACAGTCACTGGAATCTTTTAAAGCACAAGTGAAGGAATATCATTTAGCTCAAAATACATAGCGCTTTCTCTATTTTCATCAACTTTTTAATCTTATTTTATTTTCATCACTTCTTTTTCTGACTATGTTTTTGTTTTAGTCATTGTTTGCTTTTTACTATAAACGTAGTATGCTCCGTTTGTCACCTAATACCAAATTGATTTTAAAATATTGTTCATCTGAACCCAATGTTTTATACTTGTATTAATTCTTACACTAAGTTATTTTTTGGCTGTCTGTAACAGATCACTTTTAGTGATAAGACCGCCAAATGTACCCTTATATTACAACCTCTGTGTATGTTTCTTATTTATATGTTGGTGTACAATAAAGAAAATTTGTATTGTAACCTTACAAACTATATTCTTTCCATTCGAATCTCTTTAAGTAATTACAGCATTAAACATAATAGATTTTTCCATGTAGCGCAAATGCCAAGTAAAATAAGCGCCTCTACAATACAATTAACGTTCAGACACAGCAATGAAATTGGCTGTCTCAGTGCTACAATGAATTTGTGCATAGTAAATGTATTCGCAGTCAAAACTCCACCTTATTATAAGGATAAATAGTCCTATTTCCATTGCAGCGATATAAATAGTAAAGTTTGTTGTTGCAAGTGTACGCCTGTAACTAACTGAGGCTGTTTCCGGGTCGTACAGTCACCTGCGCAGGTTTTAACGGAGTTTGGTGGCCGCTTCAAGTCAAATACCTTCATTAGTTGCTTGTTCCTTAAGCACTAGGGTTTGAGGGGTCCTTCGTTAAAAATAAGTCTTTCTGCGTTGGGGACCCGATTTAGAGTTTACTTACCTTAAGTTTTGTAGCATTCCGGGTGTTTAAAATAATGAAAAGTTATTAAAAAGCAGACTTTTTATTGCAATGCAATCAATTTATGTATTGTTAGCGTAAAGCTGCAGGCGCTAAATATAACTGTATTTAATCTTTAGCGTTAGATAAGTCGGGTTTTTAAAGCAAAACAATCATTTTAAATTTACTATTCTTAGCGAAATGCTACAGGCGCTAAATAATCGTTTAACTACCGGTGTATTAGTACATTTTGATACTCGTAACTTTATTTTCTTTATTTAAATTATATATAATTATAATTTTATATATAATTTAAATAAATAAACTTTATTTAAATTTTTAATATATGAGTATTATTGAAGAACACATGTTATTGCACACAAAAGTTTTATAGGTACGTAGGTGTTCATATTTTGTATTTTTTAACTAAAATAACACACACGACTTTTTACTCTTAGGGCCTCGTTCACCATCTCCAAGTAAAGTGTTGATTAGTTACGTCCCAAGTAAAGTTAATTGGCAAGTAAAAGCTATGAGTACGGATCAGTTTATCATACGATTAGTGCTACTCGAACATCGTGAAATGGAAATTGAAGTTACGGGTGACTTTAACCGACAATTAGCGTACTTTTGACTTTACTTGAAGGTGGTGAAAGAGGTCCTTACTATATTAATACAAGAAATTAAATAGTTTTATTAATTTAAGTCTGCCTAATAGTTCTGTAGTGTCAAGGAGCTGGATCGCTTAAACGTATTAGCTTCTGCACGATTCTGAATTACATTTTTTACATTTATTTTTAAATTCCAACGCTGAGATTCATTTCATATTGTATGCCAAGATGCATCAAATTATCTTGCACTTTGTTTTGTAAGGAAGTATTGCTCACAAATTGGAAAATTGAAACCATGGCAGCTGGCGAGAACGTAAGACTCGCAGCTGTGTTCGTCTGTCTTGCTACATGGTTATATTGCTACATGGCTATATGGTTACGATGCCATACTACCAAGCGAGGGTCCCGGGTTTGATTCTCGGCTAGGCTGAAATTGTAAAGTTGTGTGTAAATTACTGTTTTTAATGTAAAATACCAGCAATTTCTATCTTTGCATGTCCTTTGTCCTTTATATGTGTATTTTAGTGGCAAATGTGGCGTGAAAAACAAAACGCAGGTACAAGGGTTGCATGTAAAATACTGTAACGAACGCGACAGCCATCTAGCCAATCGGAGCCATGCCGCCATTCTATATTGACGTCTCCCTTCATCCAAGTCAAGCCGTAGCCAATGAGGAGGAAGTCATCTTTATATAAACCATCGCCGGCCATTATTCTGTGCCCTTCTGCTTGTCATTAAAAAAGAAGCTCGGTCCGTTTTATTTCTGGTTGTAATCAGGCGCGGTCCTAGGGGGTGGGGGTCACAGGGGACATGAATCCCCCCCCCCCCCAATCCATCAGTCATGCGTAGATGGAAGGCGAAACAAGCCAATTTGGGACACCTCTTCCCGCAAATCTCTTAGTGACTCCCCCCCCTCCCCAAATTTCTTGAACCCCCCTCCCAAAAGCTGCGACCGCGCCTGGTTGTAGTTGTATATACAAATCCTTTATGCAAAACGAAACGTATAACACGATACTTGACGATATACTCGTAACGCACCTACAATGTACCTATTACCTACTTACATTGCAAGCAGTAATATGGGTCGCCGACTGTACGGTATATGAATGTTATCAAGTAGGCTCCCCTAATGTCTTGTTTACACGAAGACTCTAATTGATCGGTAGCGTTACTTCAGATTTTCCTACTTTATAGGCTGTAGTTGCGACTAACTTATTTTGTATGCAAAGGATGTTTGTAAAGTCAATTCATTTTGCTTTACAAATTCTTCCCGCAGTTGGGTGAAGTAACGCCTGCTATTACGTATAAGCAAATATTTGGAAGTATCACTAAGAAATTATTAATTCGTCATAATCCTCCACTAACCCGCATTGTAGCAGCGTGGTGGAGGCCTCGTTAAAATGGGTACACAAAAAAGGTTGCAGATAATATTTAATTTAGAGCAGCGACTGTCTTGTGATTAAAACACCGGTAACCGACAAGTTGTTCTCTCTCATTCTCTCTTCAGCTCTTATTAGTCCACTGCTGGACATAGGCTTGTCCCAAGGCGCGCCACTGAGCCTGGTATTCGGCTTTACGCATGCAATTGCTCCCCGCCACCTGGCGCTGATCCTCCCGCCACCTCGCAGGGGGGCGTCCTACTCCCCGTTTACCTAAACGTGGTCTCCACTCCAAGAGCCGTCTACTCCACCGATTGTCGACTCTTCGATAGATGTGATCGGCCGACTGCCACTTCAGCTTGCTGGCCTTTAGGTGAAAGGTGGATATTTTGTCATCTACATTTAAATAAGGCGACCATTTATTTTTTTGTCAACAAAACAAATTCTCTATTTCTATAGTATGCGCCTACCACAAGCTCTACTCATCACCCAGGGTTGGCTGGTAGAGAATGCCATTAGGCATTAAGCACGCCCTTGTATCCTTAGTGTAAGGTAATACTACATAATATGTCAGGTTAAATAAATAAATAAAAATAAATAAAACAAAGGCATCGAATGAAATTTAAATTAGGTACGTATTTTCATTTTTGTTTCAATTTAAAACAACACTATAACCATACCGCAGCTATCAAACCGTTTCGAAAAATAATACCGGAGATTTGAACGTTCACAACAGTAGTCAAGATACTGACTTTTTGCGGAAACATCACAATACAGTCAATGTTTTGCCGATAAAATAAATAAATGATCGTCCACCATTCATTCCAGAACCAATTATTTCTTGGTCTCATCTCTCATTTCTCGCAAATAAATATTCTGATTGGCGACTATCCTAAACTTGCAAGCATTTTCAGAAGGTGAATATTTTGTAGCGACAACCGTGTAACCAAGTCACCGGTATCCTGTGGTATGCTATTACACGTCCAAACTATTAAAAATAGACTTAAAACATTTTAAATGATTATTTTCATTTTAAGTTCAATTGGTTAAGTTCAAAAGGTGAATATTTTGTAGCGACAACCGTGTAGCCAAGTCACCGGTATCCTGTGGTATGCTATTACACGTCCAAACTATTAAAAATAGACTTAAAACATTTTAAATGATTATTTTCATTTTAAGGTCAATTTAAAATAACTAAATAACCGTACGCAGCTATCAAACGATCTCAGAAAATATCGTAATACCGATGATGCGAACGTTCACCATAGAAGTCAAGATACTGACTCTTAGCGGTAACATCATAATAATACAGTGGATATTATGCCGATAAAATAACTAAATAGTCGTCCACCTTTCATTTTAGAACCAATCATTTCCCATTCTCATTTCTCTCGCAAATAAATATTCCAAGAAGCAAATATCTTCCAGCGACAGCCATGTAGTCAAGTCACCGGTGTCAGGTCTTCTGCACAGGTGCAGACTGTATAGATTTGAAAAATGAAGCGCGAAATTTAACATTTAATAATAGGTAATATTGAAATATTGCGTTACATTTCGCATTTTGCAAAAATGGCCTAATTCCTTCTCAATTTTGATACCTATGTCTAGCAGTGCGACATTAAAAATATTTGAAAAAAAAACCTTAGAAAATTATTGCAATTTTCGTAACTAGTCTCTCGGAACAAAGGACAGAAATCGAAACATCGTGGGTCTCGACTTGATAATTGGAATGTCAAGCTGACTGTTGCAACGACCCATCGCCTAAGATATCTGATCTTATGATATTGTGTTTCTAACTGTGAATCTTTGGTTGATGGTTTGATTTAAAAATTTATAGTAACTAATTTAAAAGGAGATTGTGCAAAAAAGTTACTTTGTAAAATCAAACGGCATAAGAGTAACTCTCAAGTTTAAATTCATCGTCTGACTAAAGAAATAAATTATGTACTATGATATGATAATAACTTATGTTTACTAGCTATTGGAACGATTAATGTAAAGAGTTCAAGTGCGTTATAAAGTATTCTAACCATGAAGGGATATAAATTATAATTTTGACGTTGTTCTGATATACTTAAAGGTAAAGTTGTATCAAAACACTTTATGTATTCTTCTAGACAAACATTAAAGTGTGTAATATTTATATTTGCCAGATTGAAATAGTTAGTACAAGAGTTTCCGAATAGGGCTTTAATATCACCTACTTGATCGTAATAGGCGACTAAAGGGGGGCATCCAGTATTGTGGGCAGCGAGAGCGGGAGCTCTAATAGTATAGTTAGTGACCACGGCAAGGACGGAGGTGTGAGCGGGGCAGCACGCCGTCTCAAGCTGTTGAAAAATTAGACCAAAGAGGTCCTCTATACAATTTTAACGCTAACGTTCAGAAAATTTCCAAAGAGCGCAAAATTTTTGCTATGGTAGTATTTTCAACCTACTATTTTGCATTGGTACTTTGACAAAGGAAGATCTCCCGCCGGGCGAGGTGGTCATGCCCGAGGAGCGGCCGCGCTCCAATTGATTCAATTCGGAGCTTGATATGGTAGGATTTCGGAATAACTTCGATAGCGTGATTCAGGAATACCCGTGGCGCCATCTCTTGATGCGTAGCGGAAGGTCGCTACAGTACTTACTTAGTACGTAATGAGTACAAATCCTTACCGCAACACAATTAAAATCAACTTATAGACAAACCACAAAGATATAAACAGCATCCGATATCTTCTTCAGAAACAAGTAATTGACCGCAACTATTCATCGATGCAATTATTTCTTGAGGGTGTCTCTCATTTCCTTCGCAAATAAACATCTGCGACAGTTGCAGGTTCAACTTGATAATTGGAATGTCATCCCGCTTGTAGCTATACCAGTGTTCTGAATCAGAATTAAACGACACTTACAATTTATGCAGTATATTATTATTTTATTATCACGAATTCTACAGATACTGTTTACATAATGCTTAACCAAAATTGTGTCCTTGAAGATACGATTATACGAGGATAATAGCATTTATTGAACCTGCTGGTTACGGCTGGGTGACAGTATAAACAAAACTTGTGTGTTTTTTAAACATATGTCTAAAAACCTACTACTGAATTCGACTGCCCACGTGGCATAATGGTTACCATGCCGAACTACCAATCGAAGGGTCCCCGATTCGATTCCCTTCGAAACAGAAATTTGAACGATGAGTTTAAATTTCTATTCTTGGTCTGGGTGTTTGTATAGCATATTGTCTGGAAAAACTACTACTGACTGGGTGACCTTTCACGTGTTTTGTAGGAGATCCATTCGTCTTAAGAGTACAATAACTTCGAAGGAAATATACACTATATTATTATACTCGCGATAATAATTTAAACAACTTTTCTGTCCAAACCAAAAAAAATGTCAATAGCCGACTATCGCATCTATTCATCGAAGCAATTATTTCTGAGGGCGTCTCTCATTTCCTTCGCAAATAAACGTCTGCGACAGCCGTAGGCCCGACTTGATAATTGGAATGTCATTCCGCTTGTAACTACACTAGTGTTCTGTAGAACAAGACTTAGAATTGACGCAGTAAATTATATTGTTACAAATTCTATAGATACAGCTAAACAAATAAATGCGTATGAAAATATGTACATTCAGCACACTGAAATTTCTATACTTCCAGCACGTAATAGCAAAATTAGAATTAACGCAAGAAGAGTGATTTAAAAAGTGAATGAAATTATATTCCGCAAGAGTGCACTAATCGTCTTCAAAATGCTTTTCGGTGCTTCGCTCCGACCTGTCCTTTTTTTGTTATCGGTATCATATGGTATTGGTATCAAATTGGGAGAGGATAAGGGTTATGTCGAATTTGACCGCAATAAAACCCCCTCGGTGGCCTGCCTCTGCGCTTGGGGAGGACTACGGGATCTCAAGTGAAACGCACCGGTGACCAGATCAGACCAGACCCAGAATGGCCCCATCTTCGCGAGAGCAGACATGCTCTCCTGCACCTATCAATACTTACGGCGGCATGCGGCGTATGGCCACGCATACACCACGTCCTTCCCGGGGCTGCTGGCTGGGCAGATCCAGCTCCCACTCACACCGTCCACAACCCGGGTAGACCCCTTTTAGTCGCCTCTTACGATCAGGCAGGGAATACCGTAGCTCTATTCTTAATCCCGAAGCTACAGGGAGCATGCTCGTCTACTGCTTAATTTTTGTAGAAGTAAAAAGAGGAACAGAACACTAAAAGTAAAATATGGTACGAGACTTCTCTGTTCAAGCCAATACGTCCTCATCCTTATTTTTTTTATGTTCGAATGAGAAATTTGAATTGTAAATAACATTCGAATACAAATGAAAGATCAAATTCAAATGGTTACTTCGAATCGTGGTTTTCACTGATTAGATTTTCCGCTGTCCGCCATTTTCAGATTTTTGCGGTGCACGTCAAAAACAAAATTGGCCTACGGTGAACTCGATTTTTTCAAATATTTTTGTACCTGTCTAACGTTTTACGCAACAGGTTTGGCAGCCCTGTTTTTGAGTATAACATACATCGAAAATGTTAGATACTATTTTCTATTTTTAGTTTAAATTTCAATGTTTTCGTTAAACAAATAAAAAGATTTGATACCATCGTGTTTAGTCTAGGTTACTTTATATACCCTATCAGTCTTTTTTTGAATTCTGGTGTCAAAAAAAAATTAAAATAAGGTATAACATGCTGGCCCAGTGTAAGATCACGAAGAATTTCTTGTAGCTTTCACAAAATTTCATTGTCTCTTTGGGATCGACAATACATAAGTCTGTATTGTGTTGTATCGTGAAAAAAGTCAAGGTTTTTTTATTTGATAGGAGCAGCAGACGAGCATGCAGGCCACGTGGTGTTAAGTGGTTGCTGCAGCCCATGGACATCTACATACAACCTCAAGTAAGTATAGGTAATTCTTGTCTGAGGTCGTATGTAGTTGCGCTGCTACTCCGGAGGCTGGTGGTCGCCTCATGTAGGTGTGGCCGGCAACTGCACCTTTCCACCTAAACACAATAGAATTGGTTCATGGCAAAAGTGGGTGCAGTGGTGGTACTTCCCCGGGCGAACCATAATAGTTCTACCACCTACAAAGTCTTAATTATTATTACGCTACACTCACTTATAGTCCCACACTAGGTTTCTCTGTATCGTGAGGGCTCAGGACACATACACAGATAGAAATTTAGACTTAATATTTAAATTTCTGCCTCACTGGGAATTGAAGTCGAACCCTTTGATCGACAATCTAGTTACCATACATTGCAGCACACGGGTCGTCAATGCACTTAAATATAGATGAACTTATTTGGATATTTTTAAATTTTCTGCCATTATTAGGTCTATACACGACCTATTTCAAATTTACCTCAGTGTAGATAACCTGCAATACTTTCACCTGAATACAGAAAAAGGTGCTTCCTGCTTCCAATATCGAGATAACCCTATAAAAAGTTACAAAAACACACGAACTCTGTACCACACTCTAGGTAGAGGAAATAGCAAATACACTAGTAAAAGTCAATAAAACGAACCGTGCAATATGTATCGGTTATTCGGAAACCGCGTGATCTCATCAAAGTTTCATGTTGTTTCATACACATCGGATGTTTTCGGGCATCTTCGGTTCACTTAAATAGTAATAGGAAAGCTTGAAATATACGGGTGAAAGAGCGGAATTGTGTTGGATGATGTTACGAGTATATGTAGAAAACGATTTGTGAACACAACTCCAATCTTTCTGTTTTTCTTATGTTTATGTTAAAAATGCAGTTTTTTTATTCGTTTGGCACTTTTGTATGGCATCATTTATGATCCAAGCGGCATCATGACTATTTTCACCAAATTTCAATTTGATAGTTAAAGAGTTATGCTGATTTTAGTATTATTGTATTTTTTAAACGGCGTCTAAAACGATACTTGAGTATTGAGTTCTAATTGATATAACACCCAACCACACGCGACCTAAAATTACTTGTAACTTTGGAATGTCGATATTTTTCCTTAAATATTTGAAAACATTAATAAGAATAAAGGATTGCTTGAATATTTAAATAGTGATGCTTCGAAATAGATTATGTGAGATGCAAAAACTCTGGCTCAGCGCATACAATATGAAACTGAAATGATAGATACGATAAGTGAATAAATACTGCATAGATGGCATCATTGAATTCCTTGGCTAGGAGGGAAGAGACTATTTATTGAACTTCTTACCTTTTTTTTTGGTGTCGGGGGGGAACCTTCAAAAGGTACCAGGCACCTAGGGAGAAGATACCGGGTTATGTGGGATGTGACCGCACTAAAACCCCCTCGGTGGCCTGCCTCTGCGCTTGGGGAGGACTCCGGGATCTCCTAAGGAACGCACCGGTGTTCTCCACGCGCGGAGCCCAGAATGGGCCCATCTTCGGAGGTTAGGTGTACTCTCCTGCACCTTCCGATGTTTACGGCAGCATGCGGCCACAAGCACACACCGCCGTCCTTCCCGGGGCTGCTGGCTGGACGGATCGAGCTCCGACTCTCCCCGTCCGCAACCCCGGAAGTCCCCTTTTAGTCGCCTCTTACGATCAGGCAGGGGATACCGTAGCTCTATTCTTAATCCCGAAGCTACAGGGGCTATTGAACTTCTTACCTAAGAGAGAAGAGCGTAGGTTTTATTTAACGTCATTTTCTTTTGTCATGGTCTATAAAATTTGGTAATCGTTTTAGAAAAAACCGCTAAGCCCTGCGTCTGTGGGCAAATTATAACGCTGTATGTTTCCAAGCCAATTCGTTTCGAAAGCGAAACATAGTACTCTAACACTTGGTACTCAAGAAAAGCCACAAGTTTCTAGAGTGCGAGAAGTAAGGTAATGTATAGAATAATTTGTACACCGCAGAGAACAAGGCTGACTAATTGGGAAGGCAGCGAGTTTGAGGTTTCTTCGTTTCTTGTTTTGTGTACGATTTTCGTAGAAGCCAAGGCGTATGTTCGTCATATTTTGTCATGCAAAACTAAAATAACTCAAAGAAGTCATAGCATTATAAGGCGATATAACAAATATTGACTATCTTCGAATTTGACTAATGACAAGAAAAAGATTAGCTTCATCTTCAAAGATTTTCGAAAGGTCAGTAAAATATTATATACCTATGACTTTTTTTCAGAAAACCAATTAAAACTGACTAAAAAACTGGATTCCACTGGAGTGAACTGGTTTGCACTGGTTTATCCTGCAAGTCTCGTCTCGTAAATTGAATTTCGTAGGAAATTCTTATTTTTTGTTCTATAGTTCATAAATATTCCATACTGTGTGTTTTTATACCGACAGAAATTTATACGATACAATAGAGAATAATATAATAACTCAGGTGTAGCATTCAGAAATACTGGTGCGCCACTCGCAAGATAAAGTATCATAATTATGCGAAATAATTATTTTATCGACCTGTGTGGCGCAATGGTTACCATACCGGACTGCCGATCGGGGGGTTCCGGGTTCTATTCCCGGCGTAGCAGATATTTGCATGATGAGTTTAAATTTCTGTTCTCGGTCTGGGTGTTTGTGTTTCTGTCTTTGTGTGTGTCTATGTTACTGACGACACAGGGTTTATCTACCCTACTGTGGGGCTATGGGTGTGAAGCGATATTCTTATTATTATTCTTATTATTATTCTTATTATTATCAAGGTGAGGTTGCAGCCCCTGGACATCAACACACAACCTGAGTCTTTCCTTATGTATAATATTGCTCTGCTACTCCGGAGACTAATGCTCACGTCTTACATGACGTATGGCTTGCAACCGCATCATTATATTATGTGGGAGCTACTTTCCATGTGGATAAAAATACAAAACATTTAGTTTCGAAAACAAAGTGTCGAACCAAAGTTTCGAACATGTATTGCGAATCTGTTATGTTGAAGCACACAGGGTGTGCAGTATTATTAATTGATATTCGTATTCATCTAGCATGCTGGGCTGGGGTGGGCTGGCTGCAACCCTTTTTGCGTTCCACCGCTGGGCACGGTTCTTTCCCCATTACTTGCTGGATCTTACTGCCACCAGGCTGCTCCAATGCAGGTTGGCGGAGTTCATCTTGCATACATGACTATAATCAAACATATATCAGGTAATCTTAAAATTGTTTTTTAATCATAAATATAAGTCATAAATATATAGTACCTGGATGCCCGAGCGTTGCTCGGATAAAAACAATTGATTTTCTTGGTTTATTTTTAAGCAAAACTTTCATTGGCTTAGTGTTACTTAACAAAGCCTTTTGAAATACCTAGCTCCCAATTTAAAAAAAATTGTCACAAAAAATTAAAAAAAACGCAACTTGCCTACTTGAAGTTTGAGCCCGGGTCTCTAGCTCCGTAGTCAGATTTCGTAACCATTCGACCAAGAAAGCTTTAATTCCATTGACGTAATTTTTATAGAGGTCTTTCATATCGACATTGTCATTTGTTTGAAGGGCGGATTGACGGTCGACATTTGACGGCTTTCTACGCCACAATATTATTAATATTCTCAATAGATGTCAGTAAGAGTAATTTTATATTTAACGGCATAAACATTAAATAAAACGACAATTTCTCATTTCCCTTTCTCATTTTCCGAAACCAGGGTACTAAATTTCATTAAATTTATATTTAGATATATACAAGAAAATTGCTCGTTTAATGGCATTAATATGTATAGTGACAAATATACGGTCATGGAACTGTCACCTAGGAAAAACTATGAACCGTTCAAGGTTTTCGACCAAGACGATACCGCTTCAATTTTTAAAGTATACCGACGTTTCTCAGTTCAATATTTTGCCTCCAAATAATATTTCCGATAGTTACGATTGAATAAACCAGCGTGTGTATACATTTAAAATCATAAAATTTAATTTAAATTTACATAATATTCGAACAATTACTGGCCGATGTCGGAATATAAATTTCCGATATTCTTCCGGATAATTTATGTCACCGCTGTATAAAATGCTGGATAGGCCAGAAACGAAAATTACTGTACAAAGTTGGGAAACTTCGTTTTGACTTTTAAAAATGGTTTAAACTTTTTTATGGGACTGAAAACTGACTGGGACTGGAACAGAAAATTCTCCTCTTTATTATTTTCATTATTATACATCAAAACTCTATTTATTTTTTTGGTTATTTTAATTTTCAATTTGACCCCGGGTGCTTATAAACTTTATAACATTTGACGCTTGGACGCTCGAGAGGTTATGTTGAACTAATTTATTACAAATACAAATACAAATATTCGATTATGATGCAAGTTAAAATTTTCAACGTCTAAGCTCATACAGTGTAGGTTGTTTATTTGCATTTAAACTCGATTATAATTAAAACAAATTTTAATCAGGAAAATAATACCATCAATTGAGGAAAGCCACTAAAGTTTTTTAGTTCAATCGATACGAGCAATTTTTTGCGCAATCTTTTTCGCATTCACTATTGATCAATGTTAACTTTAAACTTTAATTCCTAACTTGTGCTTCTATTTTTAGAATAATTAATGTTCTTCTAGTACCTGTACATCGAGGGGCGCTCGGCAACGGAGCGGGAATGTATGCGCATACATTTGGCACTTGGCGCGATTGAATGCCGCTGTACTGATTTGTGACGCTGAGTGTTCCTCTGCCGGTGATTGTACTTGAGCGTACAGGGATCGAGGCGTTTAAAATTATATACGTTTTTGTGATATGAGCAAAAGGTTATTTTGTTTAAGTAAACCCATTTCAAAATATCTAAATATTTCAATTAATTTGACGTGTTTTGACGTGACAACGTCTTATATTCGATGGAGCCGGCTGCACGCACGAAACAACATGACTCATGCGGCGTTACCTCGCTCTGAGGCTTTCCATTTAAGGCTTGAAGTGCAAGCGAGAGCGTGGAACGAGCGACAAAGAGGCACAATCGGCCTCCACGTTCAGCAGCTTAGACTAAGAATAATGTACTTACGTACTATAGACAGAGGCATATATTTTTCATTACGGCACGCTAAAGCGAGATCGAAATATACTTAAAGAACTTGTTAAAAAGAGATGGGAGCGAGATTTTCTGTCCTTTTCGGTGTAACCACATATTTTGACAGTGCCCTTTAATTATGTGGCAGGCAAACTGTGGAAGTCGGGGTGACATTGTTGTTTTATAATATTTATGTGTTAAAATCGATTCTCACAGCTGTAAATTGTGTTGTATTAAAAGCAAATAACATTTTTCTAGTTCCATAATATGGTGAGCTGCAGTATTTTAGGTTGTAAGAGCCGCAGTGAGCGTAAACAGGAAGGCTGCCGGAAGGTATTACATTTTACGCGTAAGTTAAATACTTCTCTTTAAAATGTACTAAATATGTATTGTTTATATATAGATATTTAATTATTATTAAAATAAAAATTTTATTCTTGCATCATACAGTTTACGAAATAATAGAAATGGGGGGTCATGTATATTAGTTCGCAATGGTCACAAATTTCGTAATATACAAGAAATACAGGCCTTTAATATATTAAATAAATTAGAATGTAGTGCTATTGAACTTATAGAACATGAAATTATTATTATTTGTGTATATAGAGCGCCAAAAAATAATATAATTGATTATGATACATTTTTCAATAATATGCAAAATTTACTAAGTAAGCTTTGCTATAAGAACAAAAAAATTGTTATATGTGGTGATTTTAACATTGACATACTGAAAAGAAATAAAATTACGTTTGAATTTGAAGATATGTTTTATTCTTTTAATCTTAAATTATGCATTAAGACACCAACTCGGCTTTGTAGTAAAACATGCATTGATAACTTTGCCCACAACATTAGAGGATGTAAATCATTTGTAGTTGAACTTGCGTTGTCTGACCATACTGCACAGATTTTGCAATGCCCAGTAAAAAAACACTGTCTTATAACTCATTGGTATGCTTACCGGCGTGATTACAGTATAGAAAATGTAAATAAATTTATCAATTGTTTAAGTAATTTAACCTTTCATGATGTATATTTCTGTAAAGACATTAATAATGCGTTTAATATATTTTATGAAACATTTCAGCTATTTTATAACTTATGTTTTCCTATTTTAAAAGTTAAAATTTCTACTAACAAACGACATAAATGGATCTCTAAGGGTATTAAAAAGTGTTCAAAAATAAAAAGATCTTTACTTTGGAAATACAGAATATCTCGAAATACAGTGTCTAAAAACAAATTTAAAGCCTACTCAAAGAAATTGAAATCAATTATAAAATTAACACAAAAGTCACAAAATGACTATTTTATTAAGAATGCTCATAATAAATCTAAGGCTACGTGGAAAGTAATAAACAAGCATACGATTAATGTTCCTAAACAAGACGTTGATCAAATTAAAGTAGGAAACGACATAATAACCGACCCGCAAGTAATTGCTCACGAATTTAATAATTATTTCCTTGACCAAATAGAAAACAATTGTAACACTAATATCAATAGTTTAAAACATAAAATTAACAGTAATCATAGTAACTCCATTTTTTTAAAGCCCACCTCTAAGGATGAAATAATTACTATTATTAATAATTTAAATAACACAAATAGCACGGGTTATGACGGTATATGTACTAATATTATTAAAAAAGTATCGAATATAATAGCACCTGTATTGGCATATATTACAAATTTAAGTATAGAATCCGGTATATTTCCTGATAAGTTAAAAGTAACTATCATCAAGCCAATTTTCAAAAAGCAGGACAAACAGGACATGGGGTGCTACAGACCCATTGCATTAATACCAATATTTTCCAAAATATTTGAAAGAGTATTACACAATAACCTATACTCTTATTTTGAAAAGTTTTCTATTTTTGCCGATGAGCAAGTAGGGTTCAGGAAAAATAAATCAATTAATACAGCAGTATTTAACTTCTTACAAAAAGTAATGATTAGCTTAGATAATAAAAGGCAGGTTACGGGACTCTATATGGATATGACGAGGGCATTTGATTTTGTTGATCATAAACTATTAATTGATAAACTGGAAAAATATGGAGTGAGAGATAATGCACTAAAACTTATAAATTCCTATTTAACTAACAGATATCAACTTACAGAAATTACAAAAATTAATAATATGACAAATACACAGGAAAAATACTACTCTCATCCCAGGGCAGTACTATACGGAGTGCCTCAGGGAAGTATTTTAGGTCCATTACTTTTTCTTATTTATATAAATGATTTTCCTAGAGTCATAAAACAGCCAATGATACTCTTTGCTGACGATAGTACAGTTGTATTTACAAACGATGACACAAGTAATTATGAAACCGAAATAAACAATTCTCTCGAATTATTAGTAGACTGGCTAAATAACAATAATCTAAAAATTAATCTTGATAAAACTAATATAATGATTTTCAAAAATAGGGTATCATATGGTCAACCTGTAAATATAAACTATAAAGGAAAAATAGTATCTGAAACAGATGTAACAAAATTTTTAGGCCTATATATAGATAATAAATTAACATGGCAGTCCCATTTGGAACATGTTTGCAAACAGTTAAATAAATTTGCATTTGCATTATATAAACTATCAAAAATAGTGAATAAAACAGCTGTCCTTAGTGCATATCATGCATATGTTGGTGCGACTCTTAGATATGGACTCATATTCTGGGGTAATGCAACGGGAACTCAAAAGGTATTTAAGGCTCAAAAGAAATGTATTCGTTCTATATGTCAAATAAATCAAATAGACTCTTGTAAACCACACTTTAAAGATTTAAAAATAATGACGCTTCCCTCCCTATACATATATGAAATATCCCTAATGGTAAAAAAAGATTTAAATAACTATGAAACTCTAAAATCAAAAAGACATACTAAAAAATTGTGTTCAATTGCATCAAAAACAAAACAATATAACAAAAGCGTCTTTTGCATGGGACCAAAAATATATAATAACCTACCTGAATCCCTCAAGTCTAAAACAATTTGTGATTTTAAACGAGCACTTAAAACGTTCTTGTTTACAAAAGCGTACTATTCGATATCTGAATTTTTAAACGACGAACTTTAACTTCGTGAGGGATTTCGGGTTTACGGGACTAAAAACCTGCGAGGTTTTTTTTCCGCCGGCTTTTTTTCCTCTCAGTGTATAAAAACCCAGTAAATTGGGTGCCTAAAGCCGATGGCCCAGATAAAAATATAACTCGTATTAAACATAAACACCTTTTATAATTATAGTAGAATTGATAAAACATCGTAATAAAAACCGCAAAATATGGGTTAAAATAAAATCAACGTTGTCTTCAATTATAATAAATTTAGTTATAAGTAATTTTAGGTATACTGTTAATATACGTTTTAATTCTGTCCTCCAAATTTGCATACCTCGCTGAGGTAAATATGGCGAACTAATAAATGTACATAAAACAACTTTTGTAATACCCATATTTGTGCAAATAAATTATTTTCATTTTCATTTTCATTACTTTTGTCTTATAACTAGTCATTCAACGTAAATATAGTGAAATTCGTGAAAATAAACTTATATTTGTTTATTTCAAACATTGTCAAATTCGAAATTGTGTTGTCAGATCTCGAATCAAAATATCCTCCCCGTATTAGTAAAAAATTAACCATCTTATTTAAATATAATTATTTTTAACAAAAACAGTGACAATAATAATATCAAAGATTATGTGTTACCTCATTAGTAGTTAGTTATATTTCAAGCGGGAGGCTCAAATACCCTCTGTTTATATATAACTATTTAAGTGGAGACCAGTAAAATGTTATAGGCTGGGTGCACCAGGCGCGGTCGCAGCCTTCAATTTTGGGGGGAGGGTCGCCAAGAAATTTGAGGGAAGAAGTGTCTCAAATTCGCTTGTTTGACCTTCCATGTACGCATGACTGACGGATTGGGGGGGGGGGGGTCATGTCCTGTGACCCCCCCATCTGGGACCGCGCCTGGGGTGCACGTTATGAGCATTTTCCCGACATATTCAATTTCACTCACACAGACTATAAAAAGATACTCCATACATTTTGTATTAGACATTATGAGAAGTTTACCAGACGAATTTCATCTCATGTTGCTGTCATATTTTTTTCAGTTTTCCAACTGACGCTCTTGCCGAAAATAAATGGATTCAGGCCACTGGACGTATTGACTGGCAACCATCAATTTAATTCCGAATTTGTTCGGTCTATTTTGCAAGCCATTTATTGACCAAAAGGATAAAGAGAAGAAAAATAATAATAAAATTGATACAAATGTACATTTTTATATATTGCGTTATAACAAAGTGTTTACTTTTATCTTTGTAATTGCATAGCTCATTAATTTTTAATATTTGCATAGCTCATTAAGGTAAATATGACGTACTAAATATGTATTAACAGCTTTTGTAAACACCCATATTGGTGCCATTAAAAATCTTTGTATTTGTCTTTTATTTTCTCCTATATGTATGTCCTGTAATTTGCTGACCCAATTAACTTTATGCCAGTCAACCAATCTAAACTCACACACAACCAAGCATATAAATCCTTTCACAGTTTGGTCTGCCAATGTTTATAGTTTACTTGCTTGATATTGTAGATTACCAAATTTGGGGGAAAATATGATAAGTGGGTAGCACTGGCTGCGAAAAAGAGATGCCAACAAAGTGATTACACCGACCCGCTGTCTTTAGGATTATTGGTCTTTGTTCAGCAGCGTTCGACATCTGTCTCTCTCCTACTTGAGTGAGCGATACGTCCGCGAGGACAGCTGCTATACAATAATACATTTACATATTTTCGTCAAGTATGAAGTGCAGTGAAAAGTGAATGTGGTGTCAATTGTCTATAGAAACAAGTTTTTTATGACGTTGTCACGTTCAACTATCGTCAGTAAACCGATTTTACAGACAAGCGATTTTTTGAAATGTAAAATTTAAACCCAAACCACTACTTTAGAAGTCGTATTTGGCGTTTTACCCCAAAACCCTTATCTTCGTCCATTATTCTTACCGGAGTACTTCGCAACTTGAATACAAGCTACTCGTTCATCATAGGAAACGTAAAACGTAAGTTTGCTTATCGCTAAGGGTGATTATACAGGGGTATACGTAGGATTTCCACTTGAGAGTGCAAATAAAATATAATTAGATATATTATTATCAGTAGTGAACTAGAAATTTACATCCATCCATAACTGCATCTGACGTTGTTTTAGAGCCGCGACGGTATTCCCCTAGGATACTCTTAGCACGTTATTTCATACGGATTTGACTTGAAACACGACTTTTTCACGACTAACCGATGGACCCAGGTCGTTGTACATAATTGTGGAGGCCTGGAGCTTACTCGATCCAGATCACAGAACATATTAAAAGAGGTAAAATAGCAATAATGCGCCGTTCGTATGAAAAATGGTGTCGCCGATCCAGCCCCTCCTTTCACCTCCATTACATCTGTACTTAAATAAATATGAAGCTTACGCACAAATTTGCAATTTCGAATCTAGCCAATCTTAGCGCCGCACAATCACGGGATTCAAATTAACGAATCACACCCAAGCACGCACACAAGCACGCATATCGTAGCACGATCGCGTGTTTCTGTAGAGGTACGAGCGTTTGCTCAACTCTTTGGCGCGCTGCCCCACCCACATTTCCATTCTAACCTCTTTTATTAAGTTTTGTGATCAAAATTCTCCAATGCGTGTTAGTGGAGTTGCAGGTTAGTTTCAAAAGTTTTTAAACCGCCCATAAGGCTTTAACTAATGCTATCTTTTGATAACGACCAGTAACGATAGATTTACATGCCCACTAAAGCACGGCTACGCACATTCTACGCTGGCTTCAATGATATGTGCACATTCAGGATTAATAGAAGCTTTCACATTATAAGAAAATTGTATGATAGACTGTGAAAACTTTGAAAGACGTCAAGATGTGTTAGTGGACACTGGACATCCTCGCACCATAACATTGATCGAGACAAACGGTAACTGTTTTATGGGCAATCCTTATGTTCAATTTTATCCGAGCCATTTCAACCTACAACTCGCCGTTTATTTCATATGTATATCACAGGATAGAGAGGTCATGTTATGCTGGTGTTCAGAGGTAATATTTCACAGTGATGTGTGATTCATACCCCAACTGTCCCGAGTTAGAATTGGGCAAACAAATTGATTCAATATGTCTTCCTGTCTGGACGACAATTATTTGTGTTGTAACTGTGGTGTAGTTTGGTTATAGAACGAAATATCGCCAATAAATTATAGGGCCACCGTTGGGTTTATGGCAACGTGACACAATGCTTTAATTAATTGTTATGGTGAAGAAAACATCGACGTAAGATTCGGATTCACTTGAATTATTATTGAAATTCAATCACTAAATCCTAATTAAACCTAAAGAAACGTTACGGACGAACCAAAAACAACCAAAGAAATTAACCTAGGTATGTTGTAATGCCTAATGTTATTTGTTTTTTCGAATACAAGTATTGGCATAATGAACTTCAATATTTACACTTTTTTATAGGTTAAGTTGAGAGAAAGAAAACGAAAGAGGGAAAAGGCAAAAGAGAAGTAACAATTTAAAGGTGATTTAGTCCACCAAACCGCATTGGAGCAGCGTGGTGGAGTAAGCTCCAGGCCTCCACAATAAGGAAGGAGAGACCCGTGCTCAGCAGTGGGACGCAAATAGGGTTGCAGCATGGTTGCAGCCTAGTGTTTAGGTATTACTGCTGCTCTCTGATTCATAAAAATTGTACATTATCTCTATCCTAGTGTAAAATGACGTAAGCTCAAATTGAACTTTCATATCACAGGCATTAATAAATGCAAACTTGATTGATTATGAAAACTCTGTTAATATTGCTGCTCAGATATTTCGAGAACTTCGGATCCAAGAGGAAATGAATTCCACTTTTCGCTAATGAAAATTCTTCGCTCCTCCCCCTGTAATCTTTATTGGGGAGATTTACACTATTTGGAAGTTTTTTGAAGTACATTATTTATTCATATTTTGAAAGCATTTCGCGTAAACTTTACGATGTGAAACTTTTGTTAAGATAATAATATACTAAGCTATGTATATAATACTTTTTTTAGTAACGGGGGAAACGTTCAAAAGGTTCCCGTGGGTACTGGGTTTAAAAAATCTCACGTAAACCTACGGGGTTATGTGCGATTTTTAGCACACTAAAACCCCCTCGATGGCCTCTTCGGCGCTTGTGAAGGGCCCCGAGATCTCCAGAGGAACGCACCGGTGCCCTTCTTGAGCATGAATATAAGCTCTTTTACTCTAACGGAGTGCTGCCACATGTACATGCCGTTGTTTCTTCCCGGAGCTGCTGGCTGGACGGTTTGAGCGGGATCGGGGATCACACCGCCCGCAACCCCAAAAGCCCCCTTTTAGTCGCCTCTTACGATAGGCAGAGGATACCTTAACTCGTATTCTGAACTACAGGGATAATTTAATACCTTTAAACGAGAAATTTTTGTATATGCCTAAATATTTTTTTTGAATCTCACAAACGGCTCCAACGATTTTGATGAAATTTAGTACCCTAGTTTCGAGGGTGATAAATCGATCCAGCTAGGTTTAATTTTTAGGAATTTTTAGTTAAATTTTTTTTTTTCAGCGATAATCAACTTAAATATAATCTGAAAAATACGACTCCTCCTGACATCTATTGGAGAGTATCAATAATTATACGCAGAACGCAGTCAAAAGCCATCCGCCAATCTGACGTTCAAAGAAATGACAATGTCGATTAAGTCGATTTGAGAGAGCTCTATAAAAATTTCGTTCATTGAATTAAAGCTTCCTTGGCCGAATGGTTACGTTGGCTGACTGCAGAATTAGAGACTCGGGTTCAAACCTAAATCAAAAAAATATTGCGTTTTTTTTTTATTGGAAGCTATTTCTAGATTGAGAAGAAAGCTGTTTGTTTACCTTAAAATTAGTTCTACTGCTTCGAACCATAAAGTAACCATAAGTCCGCTTTGCACGCTCCTTTTTACCACAGACGTGAAAGTTATGGGACAACCTTCCATCCAGCTGAGGCATTTCCAGTGGACTATGACATGGGGTTCTTCAAGAAAGCTGTAAAAAAGCTCTTCTCCAAAGCCGGCAATGCTCGGGTGGCTCCCCTGGGGTTGCCCGGGTCCATAGGCGACGGTGATCGCTTAACACCACGCGGCCCGTCTGCTTTTTTTGTTCGGTTCATTTATATAAAAAAAAACCTCAAAGGTGGTGAGCAGTTTAACAACTAACCACAACTTATCACACATCAGAAACAAATATTTTAAAAAGACGCTGCTTTTCTCTCGTCCACAACTTTCAAGTATCAACGTAAACTCGAAATTGATATAACCATTTCCAAAAGAAGTTGTTGGAAGTGCATTACTAATTCATCATTTCATCAGGGTTTCGTGTTATTATCAAGTTGTAAAACACTTCCGCCTCGTAACTTTGGATTAGGCGCCATTTTTACGAGTATACTTCAAACATTTTTGTGTTAGCATAATCAGAGGTTTAAAAGGTTTACCTCATTTAGTAGGATTACGGAGTGAGATAAAATGTACCAAAAAAGAAAAATGTGCGCGAATTTTTTCAAAGGTTCCTTGCGTTCATCGAAATTGACGTTTTATGTTAATTAGCGTCAAGTATTTTCTGCTCTCCCAGAAGTGCACGGCCATTTTGAATATTACTGACGCAGAACGTAAGGGTTTAATGTAATTAAGCAAAGTATGGCGTGTGATCGAGTCTTGAATGTCTTTTTTTTTTAAGTGAAAACTTCTTTAGCGGCGTTGAGCACTTTTTGTGGGATGGGTAAAAACTATGAAACTCGCGCGAGGTCACGTGTGCTGATCGCAAAATTTCGTAAGATAGTAGAGGAGACGAGGAAGATCGACCTTCACCGATCTGATAATTCGATGAGACATATTGTTTACCAAATATAATTTATAAACATATATGCCTATGATAACTTGACTATCGAAAAGTAAATTAAAAATAGCTTAATTTAATTAATTTTAATCAATTTTCTTTCATATCACCTTCACTCTTGTAACAAACGAACGAGTGAATATCTTCACCGGCTCTTAGACCAAGACGGAGGGGTGACAGCTGATGACGGCTCATCAGACGGCTGTCTATACTTTTTTTCTTCAATTATGGCATCGCAAACTCTGCATATTGCCAGCGTCAAGTATAATTTTATCTTAAAATTCGTTTATATCAAGTATTTAAAATATGGACATTGAACAAAGTGCATCTATTAATGAAAAAATTAAGTTTTTAACAAAAAAATAGAACCGACTTCAAACGGTAAAAAATAAAATTGTTCAGTACCTACTTCTTCTTGCTTATGGTAATGACTCTTAAAACTATTTTTGGAGTCGGGCCCCTACTAAAATGTCGTAACATTCCTTCTAAATGGGCACCGACAGTACAGACAGTGGGACGGTACCTACTTCTTTTTGCTTATGGTTATGACTGTTAAAACTATATTGGAGTTGGTGTCCATTCAGAACGAAAGGTACACTATATTTACAAAGACAGGACATTTTACTAAGGGCCCGACTCCAAAAATAGTTTTATGAGTCATTACCATAAGCAAGAAGAAGTAGGTACTGAACAATTTTATTTTTTACCGTTTGAAGTCGGTTCTATTTTTTTGTTAAAAACTTAATTTATTTCACTCTTTTTAGTAATTTTAATAATTCTTCACATGTATAAGCATAATTGGAAATATTTTCACTTAACTTCTAAACGTTAAAGAGATACCTTTTATAATCATGTTTATCTAATAGCCATTTTATAGGCTGAAAGAATACTACTATTAGTCCACCTGAACGTATAAATTAATGAAAGAATTTGCTCTCAGCTCCTAACCGTTGAGGAGTTGTACCTTCAATCATCAGCTTAGCAACATGAGGTGATAATTACCGGACATAAATATTTGTATTATGTTAAAAAATATGACTAAAAGAATGTGTGTGCCTATTAAGTTTCAGTGTTTCCCTCGATTTCCCTAGTATCACATCATCAAATTTTGCCATGGTGACAGTTGGACCACCTCAGGAATGTAAGATTTCCAACAAAACACCATTTATTGAAAGAATTTGCTCTCAACTCCTAACCGTTATAGTAACTTCCATCATCAGCTCAGCAATATGATATGATGATAATTATACACAAATACCTATTTTGCTTTAATAAAAATTTGAAAATCATTTAATTTTGTTGTGCTATAAAATTTGAATGTTCCCTTCGATATCTCTGGGATACCATCATCAGACTTTGACTTGGTGACAGTTGGACCACCTCAGGAATGTAAGATTTCCAACAAAAAAACATTTATTGAAAGAATTTGCTCTCAACTCCTAACCTTCGTAGTACCTTCCATCATCAGCTCAGCAACATGATATGATGATAATTATACAAAAATGCCTGTTTTGCTTTAGTAAAAATATGAAAATCATTTGTTGTGCTGTAAAATTTGAATGTTCCCTTCGATTTCTCCGGGATCCCCTCATCAGACTTTGACTTGGTGACAGTTGGACCACCTCAGGAATGTAAGATTTGGAATAACAAACTATTTATTGAAAGAATTTGCTTTCAACTCCCCACTGTTGCAGTAACTTCCATCATCAGCTCAGCAACATGAGATGATGATTACTATGCACAAATATCTCTTATGCTTCAGAAAGTATAAGAAAATCAATGTGTGTGCCTATAAAATTTGAGAGTTCCCCTCGATTTCCCTGGGATCCCATCATCAGATCCTGATTTGGTGACAATGGGACCACCTCGGGAGTATAAGCATACGAACAAAAAAAGAATTTTGAAAATCGGTCCACAAACGGCGGAGTAATCGGTGAACATATATAAAAAAAAAAAAATACATACAGCCGAATACAGTACCTCCTCCTTTTGGAAGTCGGTAAAAAAGTGACGAAGAAATAGTGAAAGAAAATGAGAGAGTACTTTGTAAAAATACTAGATAGAAATTAATAGGTACTGATAATTCAAGCAATTCGTGCGGAATTATTCCCTAACGATTCCAAGACATCAAAAATGCACAACATTAATGTTTTCACTTCTGCCGGCACTCCCGGAGTGCAACCCATTGTTTTTTTTAAATTAGAAATACATATTTCCACGCAATGTTTGTTGCCAGTGACTTATGGTTGTTAGTCCACTCCACAGACTCAAAACCTTGGACGGATGGAGGCTTGGCGTATATCACCTGATAGAATCTGCAAGTGTAGGTCTCTAAATGTAGATTAGCTCTCAAAATCTACAAGTGGCGATGGGTAGTCCATATTATTAGCCCACTAACTGGTCGAAGGCAAAGTTACTCAATTGAGGACCAATTATCTTTAAAGCCGTCCCCTAAAGTGGGGCACTAGCGACTTAACGAAGCGGGAAGGCGTTGGCCGTGATGGTATTTTTTTTGTATCGGGGGGAAACCTTCAAAAGGTACCCGGTACCTTGGGAGAGGATACCGGGTTATGAGGGATTTGTACTGCACTAAAATCCCCTCGGTGGCCTGCCTCTTTTTTCTGGGAGGACTCCGGGATCTGCAGTGGAACGTACCGGTGTCCTCCACGCGCGGAGTCCCAGAAAGGGCACATCCTCGGGAGAGCAGATGTCCTCTCCTGCCACCACCGTCCTTGCCCGGGCTGCTGACTGGACGGATCGAGCTCCCACTCTCACCGCCCGCAACCCCGGAAGCTCCCTTTTAGTGGTCTCTTACGAACAGGCAGGGGCTTGCCGTAGCTTTATCTTAATCCCGAAGCTACAGGGACTTCGCCGTGATAGCCTAGATGGCGCAGAAGTGGCGACCATTGAGGGAGTTGTATGTCCCAAATTTGACAACTTTAAGGAGAATTCAATAAATACGGTGTAATGACGACCTACAGACTCGCACAAGACGGCTATCATTCCGTTCGAGTTATCGAAAGTTTGAGAAGCTTGTCAACTAAAGTCCTGAAACAATGAACTCTCGCCCTTGTTAAATATAAAAAACATTTTGAACTGAGACCCTAAAAATGCAAAACAAATATTTACCTCCATTTCAAGACGGTAAAATTTTATTCAACAAACAAAACAACCGGGAAGCAAGCGGTGATAAGAGTATTTCTATATTTGTTTCGTGGCGTCTCAATTTTTTCTATTTAGGGTACCGTTCTTACAGATTTATACAAATAAGTAGAACTTAACGAACGGAACTGTTGTTGAGAGGGAATAAGAGAACGGAATTTCGGAATTGTGAAGGCAAAAATGATGAAATATTGGATTTTTCTAATCATGTCCATACATCTCATTTCCACCAATCTATGACTAAATGACTGTTGCATAAACTCTTTTCATTCTGAAACGATATTTGAGAAAATCCGCAAACTCGCAAATTCGCAAATCCGTAAGCTGTAAAAAAAGCTCTCCTCCAAAGCCGGCAATGATCTGCCTGCCTCCCCTGTTGTTGCCCGTGTCCATAGGCAAGGTGATCGCTTAACACAACGAGGCCCTTTTTGTTCGGTTAACTTATAAAAATAAAAATAAAACTCGAAATACAAGCCAATAGGAATATTTTTATTTTTACAAACTGTGTACGTTATCGAGAGAAAATAACATTTTCTCCCCTTTGACAGAACGTCGAAGAATGGCAACGATACGGGCGTCTTTGTTGGAATTTCAATAATGATATCACTCTTCAATAGATTATTTTGGATTTTTGATATTCGAACTGCCTTTAAGGAGTGTAATATACCTGACCATTTATAATATACCTTTAAGGAGGTTAGATATACCTGACCATTTGATTCTGGTTTAAGGGTTTAAAAATTTGGAGTTAGTTGATAAAACTTTTATGTTTCATTCCTGTCGTGAAGCAATTCTATTGTTCAGTGGCAAAATGCGGTTTCCGACCAGCCTCTAAAGCAGCAGCAAAACTCCATAAGACCTCAATCAATACTCAGACCTGCTTGAATTTACGTATACTCGTAGGTGTGCATGAGCTAGTCCCTGTAGCTTCGGGATTAAGAATAGAGCTACGGTATTTCCTGCTTGATCGTACGTAAGAGTTGACAATAATCCACGAGGGGTCCTTCGGGGTTGCTAGCGGTGAGAGTGGGAGCTCGATCCGTCCAGTCAGCGGACCCGGGAATATTTGCTCTCCCGAAAATGGACCCATTCTGGGTGCCGCAGAGGGCACTGCTGAGTTCCACGGGAGATCCCGGAGTCCTCTCCAAGCTCAGAGGCAGGAACTGAAGGTATTTTAGTGCAGCATAAATCCTTCAAACTCTCCCAAGGTGCCAGGTACATTTTGTAGGCCCCCTCCCCCCCATACACCATACCAAAAAAAGGTGTCCTTGGGCTAAAGTGACCATTTATCTACACAGGGCTTGCTACTCGTCTACTACTCCATTTTATGGTAAAAAAACTTAATTGAACAAAAATATTACCTTTCACACATTGACAACTTCTGTTGATTCGTATGGCACATATATAGGGGGGGCACCTTGGGAGGATACCGGGTTAAGTGGAATTTGTACCGCACTAACCTAACTATCTACTAACTAACGCCTCGGTGGCCCGCCTCTACGCTTTGGGGAGGACTCCGGGATCTCCAGTGGAACGCACCGGTGTCTTCCACGCGCAACGCCCCAGAACGGGCCCATCCTCGGGAGAGCAGATGTGCTCTCCTACGCCTTCCGATGCTTAAGGCGACATGCGGCCACGCACACATCGCCGTCCTTCCCGGGGCTGCTAGCTGAATGGATCGAGCTCCCACTTTCACTGCCCACAGCCCCGGAATCCCATTTTTAGTCGCCTTATACGACCAGGCAGAGGATACCGTAGCTCTTTTCTTAATCCCGAAGTGTAGCTTCAGGTTACAGGGATAACTTACCATTACTTACCTACATACTTAAATTATCGTCAAAGGTTTCATTTTATAAGGAAAGCTGAAATTTTGATCAGTCTCACTGTCCTTGTCCTTTTGTGCCCCCATGGTATTCAATACAAATAATTTAAACTAATAGAATATTAGTTTAAACTATGAGCACATGTTTAAATAAACATTTATTATTAGTATTTATTACTTAATTTAAGAAAAATGTCTCTAGGTAGGCATTTATTTAAGTACAACGAATTTATAGTGTCTTGTAAAGTATTTTCTAGAGATTTCAAATATTAATCTTAAGTGTCATTTTCCATTACGACAAAAACAATTGAAACCTCCATGACATACAAATGAAAATACAATTTATTCGTAAAGTTCGTACAACGATATTAATTACTCTCATTAAGTGCGGTAATTGTTCGTCCATTATTTGTATTTGCGGCCCCAAAATAAATCTCTCACTCATATTTACTTGTCTTTGGGGAAATTATATAAAACATTTCGATTATTTAATACGTTTTATTTTTTTTATGGATTACGTTGGTAATTTTATTTTGGCTAAAAGATTAAAATTATTTATTGTGTGTATTAAGACGACGACGAACTCATAGATACCAAAGTTCCATATTATAAATATACACCTAAAATGTTTTGGAAAATAACAAAGTGAAGTTATACTGGGATCGAGATATCATTACGGATAACACAGTAAACTGCAATAGACCTGACCTAACTCTTACAATAAAAATAGTAAAACTACATACTTAATTGATGTTTGCATTCCGAACACTGAGAATCTAAAACAAACATAAAATAGACAAAATTCATAAATATTTACCGCTTGTTGATGAAGAATAATACCTATCATACTGTCGTCTGTTGGTTTTATATTAAAAATCTATTCGCATCTCTAAAAGAACTAAAGTTACGTAAATCTATATTTGCTGAACTACAGAAATCTGTAGTATTAGACACATCCGCAATAGTCCGATGATTTTTGAGCTTCTCTTCAGTACTTTCTGGTCCTACTCTATAGTTCTTAATATCGTGAGAACCAAGATACTTGGCAATAGCCCGTACTTGTCCATAAAAATCACCGGTGTAAAAGCCGAGAAAAACAGAAACTGTTACGACATAATAATAAAAATAATTACTTTTAACTTGAATTTTTTGTATTGTATGACTTGAGGGTTTCCAATAAATAAGTAAAAAAATAACAAAGTATCTTTCTCTTTAAAACGAAAGATGTCCTTACCGATTTAAACGTGTGTCTTTTTGCATACGTAATTTTAGTTTGAGGAATGTCCAGAATTGAGTAATCATTTCGATTTCCCATAAAAGAGGACACCTAAGTCAAAAATTTACTATAATATAACAAAACCCGCAGACACCTGAGTGCACTCGACACGTCGCTCGAGGAGCGCTCAACGAGGTCGCCGCGAGTGGACAGCGCAACCTAATGGAGCATGTTCGTAATATCTACCTAAACACTACAGAATATTTAAAATACTACTAAGTATATTGGACTAAAGTGATTGATATCAGTACTCGGTGTTTATTTTACGACTATTGTGAAATAGCTCGAATGCTTTAAATAAATATATTTTTAATATTTTATCCACACTCAAAATTTCGAAGTCTAAAATTAGCTATATATAACTAATCCGCAGATACCTGAGCACACTCGAAACATCGCTCGAGGATCGCTCAACGAGGTCGCCGCGAGTGGACAGCGCGACCTAATGCTACGGAATATATTTTTCATATCACATGCATTAAAACAGCGAGTTTTGATCTCTGTTATGCCAGTCGAAATAAGACAATTTCAAACCAATGCGAATATGTCAGTCAGAAACAACGTTGTTTCTGCCCTAGGTGAGAAACAACGTTGTTTCTACCCGGCACCTTCATTTATTTATTATTTACGACCGCCGTACGCATTACATGTGATATGAAAAATACAGTGTGTGGCTCGGGATGAAACACGATTTCAGACCAACATGTCTGTCTGTCTGCTACGCTTTTCCACTTAAACTACTGAACCGATTTTAATTTAGAACATAGATAGAGTGGACCTTGGGAAAAGACATAGCATGGTTTTTATCCTACGGGAACCTTTAAAACGAGTCCACGCGGGCGAAGCCGATGGTAGAAGACTAGTAATTTAATAAACCTTAAGGGCTTTTGCCTTATATTTAAAGTGAACCAGGCAGACGTTGTCCTGCCTTAAAGTATCAGAAATAAATTAATATTTTGACTATAAAGTGAGATGTAAGCTATTCTATCTTTCAAGTTGGATCAAACTGCACACGGTGTGCAAATTTTATTAAAATCGGTTAAGTAGTTTAGGAGTCCATTGCGGACAAACAACGTGACACGTAATTTATATATAATAAGATAATATTTATTTATTTATACTTTATTGTTACAACAAAAAAGTTGTACAAAGGGCGGACTTAATGCCTGGAGGCATTCTCTACCAGTCAACCCTGGCTGATGGTGAGAATTTTTAGTAGGTGGCAACAATATTATATTGACGTAACAAAATTTTAACGCAAACTGTATCTAAAGCGTGCGTATAAACTTTTAAAGAAATTTTTAAACAACTATGACTACTGTACATATAAATATAATAAGATATACATAATACACACATAAAATATATTGTAAACTACAAAAATACCAATATCTTACATATAATTATAAATATAATAAAAATATAAGTATATTTATGTATAATAATATATACATACAAATAGATATAACAGTAACACACAATAGACCAGATATTATATACATTAATAAAGAAGAAAACCAAACTTATTTAATCGATATTACTATACCATCTGACTACAACATAGACGCAAAGGAAATTGAAAAACTAAGTAAATACCACCACGGAGTTGCAAATAACGCGCACACTGTGAATACCACGTACTAAAAACCGTAATAACTAGGCTATGGAAAATACCCACCACCGTCATACCAATAGTAATAGGAGCAACAGGAATAATAGCTAAAAGTTTGCATAAATACTGCAAAAGGTTAGATTCAAACATAAACATAAATATATTACAGAAACAAGCAGCTATACATACAACTACAATATTAAGTAAAGTTTTAGGAAACAGTATATTTGATGGGGAAACCGAGTCTCCTTCTTCCTGAGGGTTTCAGGATGGGAACTTTGAAAAAAACCGACTTTTTAAAGGTCGAGCATGGAAAAACCACACCCATAGTAGTATACATACAAATACAAATATAATACATAAAATATTAAATTTGTTACCTAATTATAATTATAATCTGTTACTTTTTTACACATTTTTTGGCAGATGATACAGATATACGTAAGACTGGTAATGCTGGTGGTGTAGTAGAATTTAGGTTAACTAAATAAGATTTTTCCAACTCAATTTTACTCAAATGCTTTTGCAGCAATAGCTTCGAAATTAAGTGTCGCAGATAATGATCGTAATTTCCATCGGTCTTAAAACATTTTTAATCCTTCCCTTACATTTCTGTGTTAAAGATAAATCGTCGGAACGTGATAAGCTGGTCTCGTAGTGACGTTTGAGAAATTATTCCGTTTAAAATGGGAGTTTTGAACGTTTCGATGTAGTCGATAATACTGGAGTAAAAAGTTAAGTTGATTAATGGTTAATTTATGAGTACAGTACGGTAAGTATACTTGAATACGCGAAAGAAAGGATAAAAAGCTATAATGTTATGAGATGGTTATTATCCTTACTAATATTATAAATTCGAAAGTAACTCTGTCTGCTACGCTTTCCCGCTTAAACTACTGAACCAATTTTAAAGAAATTTGGAACACAGATAGAGTTGACCTTGGGAAAGGACATAGGATGGTTTTTATCCTACGGGAACCTATTAAACGGGTCCACGCGGGCGAAGCCGTTGGCGGAAGGCTAGTTGTTATATAAAATAAAGAGTGGACCATGATGCACGCGAGACGTCTTCGTGAAAGAAATGGCCAATTGAATCATAAGAAATGTTGAAAAATATTTAAAGAGAGAAATAAAATCTATATCTATACTTCTATACTAATATTATAAAGAGGAAAGATTTGTATTTTTGTATATGTGTGATGAATAAACTCTAAAAAAACTACTGTTCCGATTACAAAAATGCTTTCACAATAAAGCTACATTCACCCTGAGTAACATAGGCTACTTTTTACCGCGAGAAAATGCTTCATTCCTGGACTACGTGAAAACGGGTAATAGGGTCAACGCGGTTGAAGCAACTAGCTAAACGCCTATGATTTTAATATAACAATAAAGCCTGGAATAGCACATAGGCTATTTTTTATCCTACGGGGACCCATTGAACGGGTCCACGTGGGCGATGCCGCTGGCGGAAGTCTAGTATTCCATAAAAGGAGTGTTGCGTAAAAAATAAAGGTAAATAAAAGAAAAAAATGTGAACCTAATATACTTTATGTCATGATTGTAAAATGAATTACATACTTTAATAAAATAATAAAACTGCAGGATATATTCAGGCTTGCTTAAGGCTGATTTAAGGTAGTGTTTAGATCTCCGTTAAAATATAAAATAAATAACAAAATGGTTTGAGTCATTGATTTCCTTATTCAAAATAAGTTTATACTGTAAGTGATAATATTCTAATTCTGACTCACTGTTCGACATGACTGTATCGTATGCGTGATATATTATAGCAATAAAAATTACTTACTTACGATAATTATTATGTTCGCAAACTAGCCTTTAAGTTGCTTGGTGTCAAGTAGCAGCAAATAGAAGAAAAACATCATTATGTAATTAATAGGTACACTTGGTGTGTAGATGCGTCGTATTATTTAAGGACAATGATAAAGCATAGACAATGATAAAGCATTCATAATTTCTCGAAAGCATGACGTCCACCAATCCGCACTTGGCCAGCGTGGTGGACTATGGCCTAAATCCCCGCTCACTTGTGAGAAGGAGACCTGTGCCCAGCAGTGGGACATAAAAATTGGTTGAAAAAAAATATGATAAAGCCGATATTGTATTAATTTTTCAACGTCTTCTAAGAAATAAGTCGCCTACTACAATCAATAGGTATTGAAACCTTTTGCTGAATAGCTTTCTGACCAACTTGTAAGTAGGTACCTTCTTGAACATATCATTAAAATAATTGTAAGGAATCCGAAATATCTTTTACTGGCATTTTGCTAGTCAATAGTGATTGATTTTCGTGTGGTCCACAAAAGGCCGAGTGACTATAAAAGTAATTTCTCGTAGGTATGATAGAAAAAACCCTTTCAACAAAGCCTAGTGCCTTTACATTGAACTCTACACAGTAATTAGAGGTTATTGACTTGTTCCACTAGCAGGGTTCATTCTATAAGAGATTAGTTAGGATAGAAGAACTTGAACGTTCAATTATTATAACATCTGTTTGGTCGATTTTTTGCGTACCACTTCTGGGCACGGATCTCTCCTCAATATTGGAGAGGCCTGCAGCTTACTCCATCACGCTGCTCCAATGCGGTTCATACGGCATGATATCTGCCAATCCGCACTTGACTAGGGCTGGACTATGGGCCTAAATCCCTGTCACTTCCGAGGCCTCCCATCGGTGCCTTGCAGCAAAACGTAAAAAGGTTAAAAATAGAATGGAATATGGCCTTAATCTTTAATTTCTAAAAGGTCAGCCGTGTCTAAAAAAAGGATATATGGAAGGGTTGATAATAATAGTTAAAATCTATACACATAATATGTATAATAGATTTTAACTATACTAGCTAACCCGACAGACGTTGTCCTGCCTTAAAGTATCAGAAATAAAATAATATTGCGGCTATAAATTGAGATGTAAGCTATCCTATCTTTAAGGCTTTAAGCCTTAAAGGCTACAATAGATCATTTACTGGTCGCAGTGGCCTTAGGGTTGTACCCTTCCCCACCAACTCAAATAATAATATCCTATCTTTTAAGTTGGATCAAACTGCACACGGTGTGCAAGTTTTATTAAAATAGGTTAATTAGTTTAAGAGTCCATCGTGGACAAACAACGTGATACGTAATAATAGGTATTACTAGCTGACCCCGCGAACTCCGTATCGCGTTTAAATATTAAATAATAATAATAATGGATAGCATATAAACCTTCTCCGTGAAAAAATACATATACATACCAATTTTCATAATAATCGGTCGAATAGTTTCTGAGTTTTGTGATGCCATATATACAAACATCCTCTTTTATATGTATAGATAGATTATAATATTAAGATTTTGAAATCGCTATCATGGCTTACCAGATGTAATAGTGAGACAAGTTCATTATTTACCTTCTAAAGCCTAATTCCATCGGATAAATAACCGAACGAACCTTTTCTTCTATTTGGAACTCCAAAATCAACATTTTCAATGAAACCTTACCCTTTTGTAGGAAATCTTTTAGCTATAATTAACTTCTAATTTACTTTAAGATTTCAATATTAGCGTAGCCAAAATTTACTCAGGTAAACCTGCTAAAATAGAACTTAGAATAGATGGCTGCAACCCTTTTCGCGTCCCACTGCTGGACACTGGTCTCTTCTCATTATTGGGAGGCCTGGAGCTTTCTCCACCGCGCTGCTCCATTGCGGGTTGGTGGGGATGCGGGTTAGTGGCCAACCCGATGTTTTCAAACCGCCCATAAGGCCTCCGACTAGGTTTAACGACTGTTATCTATCGATAACAATCGGGACCGACGGCTTAACGTGCCCTCCGAAGCACGGAGACGCGCATGAAATTTTTGTCAATAGCGGTCACCCATCTCACACCCGACCGCGCCCGTTTGGCTTAGCTGCATAGATCGCTTGCGTTCTATGCTCGCCATCCGGAGTAAAATGATGATTGAAGTGAAATTGGTGGCCGTATTTTATTAGCAACAATGACTGGTAAGGTCAGTTTGGGTCTGATATTTCTGTTTAAATAAGTTATCTCATTTATTCAGGCTCTCTAATCCCAGCAATAGCAAATGTACACCCGTACAGTAACCATCACTTTACTTGAACATTTGACTGACTAGGACTAGACTGACTGATACCTGACGACTAACTGATTTTTCCTAGGACTACAGTGATGCAAAAATTTTACTTGACGCTGGCAATATGCACAGAGTTTGCGACGCCATTATTAAAATTGAAAAGTAAATATTGAATGGCTGAAATGATTTTTTTCCAATGCCGTAAAACGAATTAAAAAAATAAGATTCTTAAATTTTCTAATTTTCTGCGTAATTTCCTTATTTTTTTCTTTCATAAGAACATTATCCGACACTAACACGCAAAACAAGAAAACAACTAGCGAATTCGGACCACCCGTTCACACGTGATGCCGTGACCAAGGAAAATAGGAATGCATTTTTTTATACACAGTACGTGGACGCCCGAGCGTTGCTCGGATAAAAACAATTGATTTTCTTGGTTTATTTTTAAGCAAAACTTTCATTGGCTTAGTGTTACTTAACAAAGCCTTTTGAAATACCTATCTCCCAATTTACAAATAAAAATGTCACAAAAAATTAAAAAAAAACGCAAATTGCCTACCTGAGGTTTGAACCCGGGTCTCTAGCTCCGTAGTCAGGTTTCGTAACCATCCGACCAAGAAAGCTTTAATACCATTGACGAAATTTTTATACAGGTCTTTCATATCGACATTGTCATTTGTTTGAAGGGCGGATTGACGGTCGACATTTGACGGCTTTCTACGCCACAATATTATTAATATTTTCCAATAGATATCAGTAAGAGTAATTTTATATTTAACGGCATAAACATTAAATAAAATGACAATTTCTATCAATAAAAAATTTCTGGATCGATTTATCATCCCCGAAACCAGGGTACCAAATTTCATCAAAATCTTTGGAGCCGTTTCCGAGATTCAAAAAATGTATTTAGATATATAGGTACAAGAATTGCTCGTTTAAAGGTATTAGATAGATATACTTAGTTCACTTTCTCTTTGATTTTGTGAGTAGTTATACATCAACGTGCTTCATGATACAAAATCATTTAACAAATTACACTGGTTAAATGCGGGGATGTTGAAGCGCTTTTCATTAAAATTGTATTCCAACCGCGCGATAATGAATTGAGGATCATCCGTAATTCGCTATTATTCATATTAACCTGAATTTGGTGCTTATGCGTAGATACATAGAATTATTGATGTATTTCACTGTGTGTAAAAATCTTCGTCGGGAGAAAATAGATGCAACTCTTTCTTGCTATGCAGTGCTTTCTCCTCGTAGTTGAGGGTGCGTAGTTGAGTTCAGATTCAGTTCATATTGAAAGAAATAGGGTTTAGTGGCCACCGTACTGTCAGATTTTGAATCTCTCGTGAGGACTCTGCAACTGACGACAACCGTGGTGGAGTAAGCTAAAAGCCTTCGCAATAATAGGGAGAGATCCGTACCCAACAGTGGGATGTGAAAAAGCTTGTGCACAATAAGCGCAAAAAATATGTTTAAAGTGTTGACTAGTAAGTTTAATTATCACCAAGGAGTTTCAGAGAGCACTTTATTATAACGTTATACGTTCAAGGGGAAAAAATGTTATCATGACGAAAATAAGTAATAAAAACTCTCCTAGTATTTTAGAAAACCCTACAGAATGTCATCTCTACGCTACATCTTTATATTCTTACTAGTCTTCCGCCAGCGGCTTTGCCCGCGTAGACCCGTTTTAAAGGTTCCCGTAAGATAAAAACCACCCTATGTCCTTTCCCAAGGTCCACTCTACCTGTGTTCCAAATTTCATTAAAATCGGTTCAGTAGTTAAACCGGGAAAGCGTAGCAGACAGACAGGCAGACAGAGTTACTTTCAAATTTATTAGTATGGATAGTCCGCATTGGAGCAGCGTGGTGGAGTAAGCTCCAGGCCTTCCCAATAATGGGGAGAGACCCGTGCCCAGCAGTGGGACATAAAAAGGGTTGCAGCCAGCCAGCCAGTATGGATAGTCACACCTATTGACTATTCGGTGGCTGCCATATTTATGACCGCAATTGACCGGTTCTGACCTCTATTGAAGATTTGATCTGGTTTGAAGGTATCAATTATCAAAATATTGGATTCGTTGTTTTATTTAAGACCGAGAAATATTATGTGTAAACGTAATTCGACAAATATTGATATTGATATTTGCCGAATCCACGTAATTCGGCAAATATCCTATAGATATCACACTCTCCACTAATTCTCTTCTAAATGACAGTCAATATAAAAGCTTTGTTATTCTTTCTATGCAAGACATTATTTTGATTTTTTATTAGTTTTGTTTGATATGATATTATTTTGTCGAATAGAATTTGCAGAGACAGAGTTTAGTAATTAAATCTACAATATATTTACCATTATCACCTGTTCTTATCTAACATATTAGATCCAATCCGTTCACACATCACATTGCTTCCAACAAATTAGACATACCTTCCATTCCTACTTGAAATGAAAGGGAATTAATTTATTTGAAAGTGTACGCGGTTGAAAGGGATTAGGCAATCCGCATAATGAAAGTCCTTTCGGGCGATATCAGACGCTAACCCGCAGGTATGGGCTTACTGAACCCAACAACGGATGACGATTAGTAACGGGGTACCCGTTACTATCTATACTGAAGACTTTTCGCCTTACATTATTTTGGAGCAATATCACATTTCTACCGCAACACGATTATTTTCTTTACACGTTGAAAAAGGAATCTTTGTGTCTGCAACAATTTAACTAGCGGCCGCCCTCAACTTCGTCTGCGTGGACTTTGGTATAGTCATAGCATGATGTTTTATAGTCTATAGCCTTCCCCAATAAATGTACTATTCAACACAAAAAAAAACAATTCAAACTAGTAGTTCCTGAGATTAGCGCGTTCAAACAAACATACTCTTCAGCTTTATATTATTAGTACTTATATAATTTAATTTATCTGAAATAAATATACATATAACAATATAACAGCGCAAGTATAACCTTACTGCTTGCTTACATACTTACATATTACTATTAGTACCTAAGGTGACACTTTTTTTGGTATCGGGAGGGGGGGGGGGGAACCTTCAAAATGTACCCAGCACCTTGGGAGAGGAAACCGGGTTATGTGGGATTTGACCTCACTAAAACCCCCTTGGTGACCTGCCTCTGCGCTTGGGGAAGACTCCGGGATCTCCCTCGGAACGCACCGGTGCCCTCCATACGCGACGTCCTGGAGCGGGCCCATCTTTGGGAGAGCAGATCTCCTACACCTTCCGATGCTAACGGCGGCATGCAGCCATGCACACACCGCCGTCCTTCCCGGGGTTGCTGGCTGGACATGTCGAGCTCCCACTCTCACCGAAACTTACTCAAAAGTATGTACTCGTATGTAATAATAAATAAAAATAAAATAAATTTAAACATTTCACACTCATAGCCCCACAGTAAGGTAGATATACCCTGTGTCATGGCTGCCATGGATACACACAAACACAGAAACACGAAGACCCAGACCGAGAACAGAAATTTAAACTCATCATTCAAATTTATGCTTCATCGGGAATCGAACCCGGGACCCCGGGATTGCCACTATCCGGCATGATAACCATTGCGCTGCAGGCTCGTCAAATGTGTCATATTGTAACGTGTGTAATTAACCCATATCATTGAAGAGTATGCGCTATAAACTATTATAATAATACTAGTGAACCAGGCAGACGTTGTCCTGCCTTAAATATATTGAAAGAGGATTAGTTTCTTTATCATCTCAAAGAGTTTTTATGTTACTGCCAAATAAAAAATATAAAACAAATAGTGACAGATGTATTGTTATTCAGACAATGTCAAACTTCTGGACGATGGCGCAAAATCAATGTTTGACAGTTACTAACAGAGCGAATCCGGCAGACGTTGTTCTGCCTTAAAATATCAGAAATAAAATAATATTGCGACTATTAATTGAGATGTAAGCTATCCTATCTCTCAAGTTGGATCGAACTGCACATGGTGTGCGAATTTTTTTATAATCGGTTAAGTGGTTTAGGAGTCCATTGAGGACAAACATTGTGACACGAGATTTATATATATTAGAAAGATACTGTGTTAAATATCTGCCTGGTTTTATACTGTTATCATATTTTAGAAACATAATGTAAGTGAAACGGATGATAATATCTGACCTGACTTTTACAGATTCAAAACCGTATCAACTCCTGAGAATCCATCATACTTACTTAATCTAATTAATAGGAAACTTTACCTGTTCACAGACACAAACTTAATTTAAAGTGACCTAAAAAGGGTCAAATCTACAAAGGTGTTTAATTATCTTCGGCGCGGCCTACTAGTGACCGACAACGACAGCTTTATCGCGCTGCGCCCAGCGCTATCCGCTACGTGCGATAGAGACAGATGCAGCTCAGACCGATTATACCTACAAACTTTCTGACTAAATCGAGGTTTCGTATTCCCCTGTTTCCTCGTTCAAAATTGAGTTTATTAAAATTGTCTTTTCACAAATATCAAGAAATAGAATAAGTCTATGCATCTATGTTTTTATTTGGTTGTAAAAACCTTTCAAATTTATTTTGCAGCGGTTCGATTAGGGCTGTATGAAAGAGGCATTTTGTACGATTTTTAAAGAGTCATATTTTCTGATCTAATTAGTTGATTGAAAAAACCAAAACATAGGGGCATAGCTTTAGTAGAATTAGATATTGTCACAATAAATCATTCCTCTAGAAGCATTTTCCAGGGAGAAAATAGGACGTTACCTTTTTATGGCAATAGGGCGCTAGAGTTTCCTCTTAAGGAAGAACCTCGTGTAGGATCGAAACTAGCCAGGCTCCCACTAAAATTCCCTAAATATAACGTGAGTAAAGCCGGATAGTAACAATCATGTATTTAATTTAATCACATTAGCTGAAAGTTTACGCGGTTGGAAGGGTTTAAGCAATTTCCGTAATGAAACTCCCTCCTGGCGATATCGGGCGCTAATCCGCAGGCGTGAGCCTACTGGTATCCTTTTGAAGTATTGTACCTGTAAGCACTTCTAGTCTTAAGTCCAATTTATATTTAACTAAATTTCACTCATTAATCTCCTTTTTACATTGCTGAGAGTAAGAGATGCATATATAGAAACTAATCTACTCTTTGAGTCCACTGGTTCTTAAAATTCGTGATTTCATTTTACTTGTTGAAGTACTAAGCAAGTTAAGCAATTAAAATTGTTAAACAAGACAGGCTTTGTCAGTATTTAAATTGATTACCACTGAAATATAGAAAAGGGAACATTTACGTCTAAACCTAAGATAATTTGGCGACCCACGTGGCGTAATGGTTACCATGCCGGACTGCCGATCGGAGGGTCGCGGGTTCGATTCCCGATAAAACAGAAATTTGAATGATGAGTTTAATATTTCTGTTCTTGGTCTGGGTGTTTGTGTTTCTGTCTTTGTGTGTTTCCATGGCACCCACGACACAACCCTGTGTCGTATATCTACCCTACTGTGAGTGTGAAGCGTTATTTATTTTTTATTTATAACTAATGAATCACTAAAATCTTTTTCGAAGTAAAGAATATAAAATTAATTCATTTCAAAGTATAGGTTCCTGAAACTTATTAGGTGATAAGAAAATATTTACTAATACATCTATTTACAAAGATATTGTTTGTGTTATAATATAAATGAGGTCAAGCAGGGCCGATCAAAGCCTTATTGAATTATGGATGGGTGTCGGCTATGGGGCGATATTGATTGATGGCGGGTTAGGGTTAACATAAACTAATATCCAACACGCAATGTATTCAACATAAGTATTTGTAGGCAAAACTTGCTACCCTCCGCAGGGCTGGATTTAGGGCGGGCCCCCACAATAGAGACTTCGAAAAAAAAAATCAAATTCAGACTGTTACTCATTAATAAATCCACTCCACACCTATGTTGCGCCGAGGCCTCCAGACCTCTAAATCCGGCCCTGACCCTCCGTCATCATCTGTTTCTCCGGAGGGGTGTGGTTCCCGACCACACTTCAATGACACCTTTTAGTCTCTTTGAAGCGCACAATTTCTAGCAACTAGCTTATTACGCAAGCGATCTACGCAGCTAAGCGAAACAAGCGCGGTCGGGTGTGAGATGGGGACCGCTAGTGGCAAAAATTTCATGCGCGTTTCCGTGCTTCGGAGGGCATGTTAAGTCGTCGGTCCCGGTTATTATCGATACATGTCAGTCATTCTTAAAGATGTAGATGAAGTCGTTGATAAAGTTGTTGGTGGCCTCATGAATGGTTTTAAAAAATCAGGTGGATGTTAGTGGCGAACCTGCTGTCGGGTGTGTTCAAACCACCTATAAGTCCTTCTGCAAGTTTTATGACTATTATCTAACTACACTAACACCCGACCGCGCCCGCTTGACTTTGTTGCGCAGATTACTTGCATTGTACAGGGCCGTGCTCGCTTCAAATAATTTATTTACAATAATTTATGATCATTTATTGACGAATAAGAATGTCGTCGAAGATCGGAAAAGGGATAGTGAAGAAAAACAACTTATTCCGCAAATGTTTAATAATATTTGAAAACAGCTAAGGCTAAACGTATATTTTGTAATAATAAGTCTAAATAGAATAAATAAATAACGATCACACGGATTCCCTATGTCGTGGGTACCATGAAAATACACAAAAATTAGCACAAGCACCTTATCCGAGAACACAATTTTAAGATTATCATTCATTTTCATGCCTTGCCGGGATTCGAACCCAGGACTCTCAAACGTTCGTAGCAATCGTATCACGTGAGTCGTCAACACAATGTGAAAAAAAACATGTAAAGGTTGTTTTTATTTTAGGTTATCAAAAAGAGGTTTCTCTTTGCAAATCAATTAAAGATAAAAAAACAACGGGTTGCACTCCGGTAGTGCCGGCAGAAGTGAAAACTTGAACATTAACGTTGTGCATTTTTGATATTTTGGAATGATTAGGGAATAATTTTGCACGAATTGCTTTTATTATCAGTATTAATTTTCATCTAGTATTTTTATAAAGTACTCACTCATTTTCTTTCACTATTTCTACGTCACTTTTGTCATTAATAGATGCACTTTGTTCAATGTCCATATTTTAAATACTTGATATAAACGACAGCTAAACAGCTAGCTTATAAATAATAATCTAAACTGGTTTGAAACAGGACCTATTATATTTTGGCTTCGCTGTAGACAGCTTTAAGAAGTTAGGTCTAAAAAATTGCTAGTTTTATTTTACAATCAATATTTTTTACGCTTGCGTAACTTTTTGGATCTGCTTTATGAAGTCAGTGCTTATTTTTAAATGAGTATTTTTGTAAACACCCTTATAAGCTAATAAAATAACAGATTCATTTCATTTCAATTACGTATTCACAGTATTTAAAAATAATATATTTAAAATAACAGTTTTATGAAGCATAATATGAGCACACCAGTACAATATAATAAATAAGACTGCCATACATACTTATACCACATTTAAACGACAAAGTCATTGTGTACTTGACATACTTTCCAATACGAAACACACGTTTCTTAAATACTAATTCTTTAACACTTTTTTACACTAAAATATATGTATGTATAAAACTTATTTAAGTATTTATTTAATAATAAATAAATGTCGACACAAACGAACACGATTAATATTCCAAGAGTCGAGCGAACAAAAGTTGCTAATTTCTCTCATTCTGAAAACTCATTTTTAGAATAAGGTAATGTGATATTTGTTATAGGCGCTAGATCTTTTCTGGTTCGACTGGAGAAGTGCCATCTCATCCAATTTTGTCGTGAAGAATTCTATTGTGTTGTGGTGGTAAGGTGCAGCTGCCGGAAAGATTACATGGGCTGACCATCAGCTACCGGAATAGCAGTAAAACTGCATAAGAAAAGGCAAGAATCAGACTTGCTTCAAGTAGGGTGTGTAGATGTCCATAAACTTCTGCTGGCTCGTTCGCTATTTCTTTTAAATAAATTAAACTTGACGTAATTACAACCATTTTCTTAAGGTTGACTTGTACGGACTTACGCCGTACACATTTTTCATTGTCAGCATTTTGAGTACCGCGCGCGGCCAGCAGACCAATTTACTTCAGTGCACAACTAATTGTCGTCCGCGTCGCGTGTACTCATATCTAGCGAATCTAGCAATATATAGTTACACAAAATCTGTGTCTTTTAGTCAATCTCCGCCTAGCTCGTACATGGTCCTTCGAGCCGGATGCTGCACGCAATGATGTGGGTACGAAGTATTTGCAATTTCGGATCACTTCTCTCCTCTCTGACTATAATTCTTATAAAGTGACGTTGCATTGCATGATATTCTATATCCAACTTGCTAATCTGGATACGACGACGACTCCACGACGACCATGCTTATCATGCAATACATTACCTGCTGTCCTCTTAGTTTTATCTCGTTCGCTAGGAAAACTGTTGTTTGACGAGTTTGATGAACTTCTTTCTATGTAGAATTTTACAGCTTTAGATATGATCAGGCTGTTTTCTAGTAGTTGTGATGCTACTCTGGAGGCTAATGGTCACAACATTCAACTTTGATGTAACTCTATCTCTATTTTTTACTATATCTCGTTCGCCAGCCAACGGTTTTGAAGAGTCGAATGATCTATGGAGCTGGAGATTTTACATGTCCTGATATGATCATGTTGTATTCTACCCTAGAGTTTTATTCATGCCAACGTGAAAATAACACATATATAACAAGTTCAATGCCCTGGTATCAGAATCTTCTAGTTGCTGGACCATAAACCGATCTTCATTTTAACATACGAAAAAAGATTTTATGGTTTATTCCATCGTAAGTAAGGTCTATACTCTATGTTCCTTTATATTCAATTTTGAAATTGCCTCTGCTTCTTCTATAGTATCCGGTAATTGGGTATTGATGGTTTCGGGTAATTTGTAAATGAGAATGCTGGCAATCAGAGCAACGGTTCCGAAAAATATTGCAGGTAAATTTTCGTAGTATAGAGCCTGAAAAAAGTTAATTACTTTACATATTTCTCAGAATCAAAACAGCAAATTATTATTAAATGAAATGTTTATAATTTTGCAAGATTACTTTTTTTTCTACAATTATGGCATCGCTAACTCTGCATATTGCCAGCGTCATGTATAATTTTTGCATCACGTTTTTGCCAGTTTCGGTGAAACTGGACCATTAATAATAGGTAAAGTTAGTAAGTCGTCAGTAATCAGTCAGTCAGACATTCAAGTAAAACCATTACTTCTTTACCAGGACTTGACCAATGGAATTTTGGAGGCAAGCCGAAAAAACATATTTTCGCACTGATATTTTAATTCACAACACTCGTCGAGTGCACTGTAATTAACCTATATCGAACAAAATGCCATCAAATTTATCAGATATAACTCAAAAATACACCAAGAAAGTAAAAATAAAACAAGAGCACAATATGCCTTTTTCGACTTCCCGCCAAAAACCTCCAAGATTACTTGTTGATTGATGGATGGTGATGGTAATTTGATCAACTAAAATGTCATTGGTTTTCAAAATCAGAAACCAAATAAAATAGCTACCTTTTTTAACGTTTCGTTGACGTAGACCAGTTGACTAATATTAGTGGGTGGAAGAAGGAGAAACTACATACAATTATAAACAGACTTCTTGCCTTTATTTAGTAATGTACTTCGAATAATCGGTCAATTTTAATTTAAGAATCGTCAATGTTACTTTATATTGTGAAACAAGAAAAAAAATCGGGGTAATTTTTAACTCATGAAAACTACATATAAAGCAATTGAGAAAGAGAAATATCTACTCTTTTTCTGAACATACGCTTGTTCTTATGCTGAAATAAATATAAGTTACTGGATTTTTCGCAAATTTAAGTTATAATCAGGAGCGTATTAAAATGCATGCACCTTAAAATGTATCAAAAATTGAAAAAAAATTACGTGTTTGAGAGTTAAACACTAAAATCTCGAAGGCATGATATTCTGTCTTAAAAAGGCTGAAAAAAGAGATACCTACATTTAATTTAAAAAATAACCAAGAAAAACTTACTAATAAGGGTGTTAGTGGTGCTAATGTAGTCCCAAACCGACCCATCGTGGAACAAAATCCTAAAAGTGACTGTCGTACATTAGTAGGAAACACCTCGGATACATAGATATAGATGGAAGTGTACGTCATTGTAATACAGAATTTTCCACAAAGATACAAAGTGTATGACCACCAGACTGTATCTGTAAATAAAGCAATATGTTATTGATATAAGGCTCTTTTGTAATCTAGTTACCAAAATAATCACACTGACAAAATTTAACTAACGATGCCTTGAAATTTCTATCTGACCTTCAAAAACTGTCATTAGTTTGGATAGCGTTCGAATCAAGAATTAAATACATATTGCTACTCCAAGTTATAAGGTTTTTCTTACCTTTCGGCAAAGCTGATAAAGTAATACATATCAATCCACTCAATACAAAGGTTATTGTTATCACCCTTTTTCGTCCAAATCTATCTAATACTAAGAGACACAATATATCTGCTGGTAATTCGACAAGAGCAACTACCATGAAATTAAGATACTTATTCCCAGCAAGAGAAACTGAATTTATTGAGAGTCCATAGTAAATAAATGTTCCACTCATCCACATATAAGAACATATAATTAATCTGATAACCATTATTTTGGATTTAATAACTTGTAAAAATAAAGACTCTTTCTTTCCTTCTGTAACATTTCCACCATCTTGTTTTCTTTCGACGTCAAGAGTGATTTTTGTGAAATTTTTGACATTGAGCATATCTTCTGGTATTTCAACTTTATTTATTTTGACTGCCTTTCTGAGAACTGTTACAGCTTCTTCACATCGTCCTTTACTAATAAGCCATCTTGGACTTTCATCTAAAATAATGAAGTAAGACGTGGCGAGAAATGCTGGAGCAAAGATGACTCTAAGAAGGTGTCTCCAGTTTTGAAGCCACCAGGCTAAGCCGGCAAGGGTTACCATACCAAAAACATAGACAAAACAAATTAAGGTGTTTCCTAAAACTCTTCCTCTTGTCCCAACAAGTTCCATAGCTGAAAAATAAATGCAACTGTATCATTATTTTTTTATTGGCTTAAAATATAAAATTATAAGTGATTAACAGTTGTTGTTTCAAATGAAAGCGTATTCTCATTCACAGTTTTACTTACCCATTACAAAAGAAGTCGTATAATGTCCTGCCCCTAACGACGCTTCTAAAAATCCAAAGACTAAAAACATTGTGTAACTAGTAGAAAATGATCTAGCAATACCAAGTACTCCATTCATAAGAGAAGCTAAAGACAATGCAACCGTTCTTCCATATCTGTCAGAAATCAAACCAGTGAGTGGTAAGGCAATGAAGAAACCGGAATTGTGTATTGTGCCTATTAACGTCCTTTTCCAGTTTTTGCATCCCAGATCAAACTGAAATTGGGAAAAAAACGTTCCATTGTCACGAATCAAACAAGTGGTAATAGTAACATAGTAACAACATGGGTTCATGTTTATTAGCAATATTAATCTACTAACATCATATTTAAATTTTTAAACAAATCAGTAAAGTGTGTAATATATGTTGATGTCGTGGAAATATTTTTTGTTATCAGCATATTTGTACCTTCGTTAAACTACTTTTAATGACTTACCTCTTTAACTACAGAACCTACATCTTCATATACATAAGAATCACAATCCTTAGTGACTGAGACATCAAATGCTTTTGAAGAACAGCTCTTATCAGTATTGTTATTAAATTGATACATCTTGCATTTTGATAACTCTCCCTTCTCTTGAGGTATAGCATATTCCAGCCAAAACGTGTTATTTAGATCTTCACACACGGGGACTTCACATCTGTGATCAAAAATGAATCAAATACAAAATTAATAATGATGAAAAATACTTCGCTAAGAGTTTACTTAGAGACTTAATGCGTTTTTGATTTTTAGGAAAGCAGCAGTAGGCTTCCGGTCCAGGTTATCGATGGGTAACAATAGTTTAACTTATTAGAAGGCCTTATATGCAGCTTATATTATTTTAGACGAGCTGCGTGGTTCAATGGTTACAATGCTGGACTGCCAATCGAAGCGTCCCGGGTTCGAAGTCCCGAAGTAGAAATTTGAATGATGAATTTAAATTTCTGTTCTCGGTCTAGGTGTTTTTGTTTCTGTCTCTGTGTGTTTCTATGTTACCCACGACACAGGGTATAGCTACCCTACTGTGGGGCTATGAGTGTGAAACGTTATTATATGTTATATAAAAGTTAGACAGTGGGTTGGCCCCGGGATTCATATATAACCGGGATTCACCCGTACTGCAGTAGCGTGGCGGTAGAGTAGGCTTCTGGGCTCCTCAATTATCAAGAGAGACTCGTTCCCAGCGATGGAATCCAAAAAGGGTTGCACCCAACAAGCAGTAACAAATATAAGCAACATTGCATTATCTTCATTCACGTACAAAATATATTTTATAAAATTACATTAACCTTTAAGGTTTTCCAAATATTAACAAGTCCATATTAATACTTTAGTGAACACTAGCATAAATTTTCCAGCTGTCGTATTAGTAGATACTTAAAATTTTATACAATGTGAACAAAAAAATTTAGTTCATATTAAATTTTGGAATGTGAATTATGTATCGCTGCTGATAGTATCGGAACTAATTGGTATTGTTATCACTTGCTATATGAATTTTTGTTATTATGGCTTATAAAATAAGACCCATTTTCAAGTGTTCATTACATGTTAACTGCGTCATTTAAATTTGTATAAATATATACCTGTTTTCCTTTAAGGTATCTAAATTAAAGAGCACCAAACATTTTATAGCAGTAAGTATATTCTAGTATTTTAATTTATTGTTACGTGCTTCACAAATGATACTGTTTTCTGTATAAAATAATCAAATGAACACTATATTTCTTGTGGAACCGTTGAATAGTTAAATTATAGACGTAGTACATAAAGTTATTATAATATCTGATCTGGTCGTATCTGATCTGATCTGAACTTATCGGATCATTGTATGACACAATGAGTTAGTAGTAGTCTATACTAATATTATAAAGAGGAAAGATTTATATTTTTGTATTTTTGTAATGAATAAACTAAAAAACCACTGTTCGGATTTCAAAAATTCTTTCACCATTAGAAAGATACATTTACCCTGAGTAACATAAGCTACTTTTTACCGCGGGAAAATGCTTCATTCCTACGTGAGAACGGGTAATAGGGTCAACGCGGTTGAAGCAACTGGCTAAACGCCTATGATTTTAATATAGCAATGAAGCCTGGAATAGCAGATAGGTTATTGTTTAACCTACGGGGACCCATTAAACGGGTCCACGCGGGTGAAGCCGCTGGCGGAAGGCTAGTCATATATAAAATTATATGTCCCATAACTCGGTGAGTCCACTATGCTAGTCAAGTACTCACGTATATACCCTCGTATATACAATACGTATATACAAGTACGCCTAATAAATAAAAATCTACACTTGTGAACGTACTCCTTCAAAACGACTCTCTATAATTTCATGATTTGTTTGTATATTTAATAGTTAGTAAAGGACGGTGTGGACCGGTAAGTAGTTATGACGTTGCTATCCAGATTCTTTTCGCTATATTCAACATCTCAATCTCAACAATGGTATTGAGCCTCTCTAACATGAAAGAAGCCTCAGGGAATAGTTAATAAGCTTAAGATATGTTAGTATATAAAAGTCCATCTTAGTTATTGCTTACAGTTCGAATTCAAAAACAAAAAATACTTCAGCTCCTCACAAATGATGGTTATGAAAGATTGGAAGTCTGTAAAATAAATCGTTAAGTAAAAAGAGATAATAAAATAAATATTTACCTGTACGGAATATCAATAGCTTCAAAATTATAGGCCGAACCGTAAAATCCAGCCAAAAAACAGGGCACCAAAACGAAGGCATAGTTGAACACTGTGTACCGTCCAAAAGGTCCTAATTTTTTTAACACTTCTTCTAATCCAACAGCTTCATTTTCTTTTGTCATTGTTACACTTTTTATGGAATAATATTTGGTTTTTATTTTGACAAAAATCTTATTTAAAATTTAAATATAATTGCATGTTTTAACTTATTTGTCGATCACACGATTAAATTGATTCTTATTACAGCAGTATTTACTGTGCGTTCACTATACGTCAACAACTAAACAATTAAACAATTGTTGTAAGAAAACCAGACATAACTTTATTTTGTGAACAAATATTATCATTCACATCTGGCACAATTGATTAAGTCTTCTTATCTTCATTACTACTCAAAATTTTGACAAACAGGTCAAGGAATCACGAAAGACCTGAATTTATTTAAAGAAACTTTTTAAACGTACATCGCGTGATATATATACTATAACTGAGAGATGTTGAGCGAGTTTGAATACGATGACTAACAAACAGAGAGCTCACGTCAACGCTATCACATATAGGTACATATAAGAGCGACCTTTACACGTGCAAACATACTACAAGACCTATAAGCGCGACGAACAGCACACAACTCATCAATTCTGGTTCAACATAACAAAAGAGAAGTTCTCTAACGTCTTTAGTGTACCAGAACCAGTGTCATTAAATTTTCAACGTTTTTATGTCCCTCTGCTGGGCACAGGTCTCCTCTAAGATGAGAAACCTCTCTCCTGAAAGAGATTTAAGTCATAGTCTATCACGCTGGCCTAGTCCAGATTGGTGGATATCATACCTTCGAGAAATTATGAATTTCTTCTCAGGCATGTACGGTGATGGAAAACCGCCACAATATCACAATATTTTCCATCACCATGAAGCAGAGATGAAATTTCATTAAATATTACGCATTATCGAAGCGGGATTCTAAAGTGACACTTAAAAAAACAGTCCGTTTACTTTAAACTTATCATCCAGCCTGTCATTTTTTTAACAATCTTTTCAAATAAACGAAATATTGCATATTGTTATGACCTTGGAATAGAATTACCTTGAATGCAGGATTTTTTAAACGTTTTCCTTCCTACATTTAAAGACTTTATTACATCACGATGTACCGATGGTAGTAGTGATGTAGATAATTACGGGATAATAATTTAGGGCTTAATACGTGATTAGGTCTCGTATAACTAGTGTATTCTATGGGTGTTTTAATTAAACGTTGTGTTTATATGTGCTTTTGGGGAAGCAACGCAACTGCATACGAGCTCAGACACGATTTAGGCTTGCTTGTGTGTAGATGTCCATGTTGCAGCGACCACTTTACACCACATGGCCAACATGCTCGTCTGCTACTCCATGCAAATAAAAAACCGGCCAAGTGCAAGTCGCACTCGCGCACCGAGGGTTGCGTAAAATATTTTTAATAAATGATGTAACCAATAATTTCAAAATTTTGACAGTTTTCACAATTTCCCTTTATCTTTGCTATAAGACCTTGCTTCGTACCAAATTTTAAGATTCTGATTTCACGGGAAGTACCCTGTAGGTTTTGATTCCCTTGCGAGTGTCGAAAATTTGTAGAAATTTACGACATAAACGGCTGTATGGTTTTTAATTAGATTAATTAATTAATAGAAATTTAATTATTTTAAATAATTTAATAGAAGTTTTTTTTTTTCACAGCTACAACGGACAGTAGGTCTGAGTATTTGATGTAAATTCCTGCTTGATATCTCCACGCGTTCCTGAGAAAAAGGGTCTTGATAGACAGACAGACGGACAACAAAGTGATCCTGTAAGGTTTATCCTTTAAGGTTTTTTTCCTTTCGAGATACGGAACCCTTAAAAGGGCCTCCATTTCATTAAAAATGTTTTAATTTGTATATCAAATCTACGATGAATATTATTGTATATTATTGTTATTGTGTAATTGTTTAGAATTGTACCCGGATATCATTTATGTCATCCGGACCAATAATCAATTTGCACGTGTATTAGAAGCCAGTGATAATTAAGAATAATGAATACCTATCTGCTCGTTGTTAAATATTCAACAAGAAAATGTACTAATTACAACTTATAAGATACGTTAATAATACAGAACTATACTTATAATAGGTAAATAAATACATTAGTATCTGAAACTCGGTACAAACGGCTATTGTCGTATAAAAACTTAAAAAACCTGTTCATTGTCTTGATTTATCAGATTTATTATTTTTTACTTTCGCTAGCGCCGTATTCCCATACAAACGCATTCTCCTATTTCCTCCCTGGATAATGCTTCTAGAGGAATGATTTTTTGTGACAATATCTAAGTCTGCTAAAGCTATGCCCATATGTTTTGTTTTTCTCAATCAACTAATTAGATCAGAAATATGACTCTTCAAAAATCGTAGAAAATGCCTCTTTCATATAGCCCCAATCCAACAACTGCAAAACAAATTTGAGAAGTTTCTTGATATTTGTGAAAAAAAAAATATTAATAAACTCAATTTTGAAAGAGGAAACAGGAGAATACGGATCCTCAATTTAGTCAGAAAGTTTGTAGGTATAATCGGTCTGAGCTGCATCTGTCCCTATCGCACGCAGCAGGGCGCAGCGCGATAGCAATAGTTAGTTACGTTTCCTCTTAATATATGGTTCTAAAACCAAATCTACTTTACTTTTTACACCAAATTTTTTATCTCTTAAAGGTTTTATTAATCTTAGTAACACAACCTGTATTAATTTCGTTTTTTATTTGGAGCGCGCGTTCTGCGCCTGTATCAGCACATTAGTACATTATTCCTCAATGATCAGCGCTCGGGTTTTTTTTCTAAAAATACGTTTTTTTTTCTTTTTAAAGAAATAAAAGAAAAAATTATGTACCTCAATAATTAGAAATTAAGATAATTAGATTCCACGTGAAACCTGAGAGCAAATTAAATAGCAACCGTAGTTTTATATAAAATCTGGATTTAATAGCAGACACAATAACGATATGATCAAAAAACCTAATGATAGACTAATGCATAAACATGCTCTTTGAATCCATACTAATATTATAAATTTGAAAGTAACTCTGTCTGTCTGTCTGTCTGTCTGTCTGCTACTCTTTAACGCTTAAACCACAGAACCGATTTTGATGAAATTTGGCATAAACATAGAAAGGACGTTGAGAAAGGACATAGGCTACTTTTTACCGCGGGAAAATATCTCATTCCCACGGGAACAAATGAAATGAATGAAATGCGCCGTGTAGTGTTATAAATACACTACATGGTATTACTTACTTTATTCACGTCCATTATCATATTTAATAACTTATATCCTTTTGTTTTATTCTTATACTTTGCTTTTCCTTTATTATTTCTTCACAAAATTATTTACTTCAAAACTGTCATTCTTTTATGTTTCTTTTTTTATTCGTTTTACGGCATTGTATAAAAATCCTTTTAGCCATTCAATATTAAATGAAAAGAAAAATTTTATGTTTCTTATTTAATTTCATAGATTAATAAAGTACCTATAGTATTGTCTTTTTTTATTAGCCCGTTAATCAATATTTTAATCTATACATAAAGCTGAAGAGTTTGTTCGTTTCGTTCGTTTGTATGTTTGTTTGAACGCACAAATCGCAGGAACTACTGGTTCCAATTGAAAAAATATTTTTGTGTTGGATAGTCCATTTATCGGGGAAGGCTGTTCTTAAAGGCAGACGGGCCGCGTGGTGTCAAGCGATAAACGTCGCCTATGGACACGGGCAACCCCAGGAGAGCCACCCGAGGGCTTTAGGCTATATAACATCATGCTATGACTAATACCGAAGTCCACGCGGACGAAGTCGCGGGCGACCACTACTATATAATGAGAACCAGCTTCCTCCAAAACTTGTCTTATAATAGAAGCCAACAGCATTCACTGGAATTATCCTACATCCATACATTTGACGATCGATTTCTAACTAAAGAAACAGGCGTTAGGACAGACCATAATATAAAAAACCGGCCAAGTGCGAGTCGGACTCACGCACGAAGGTTTCCGTACCATTACTAATAAAAAATCACGTTTATTGTATGGGAGCCCCCTTAAATATTTATTTTATTCTATTTTTAGTATTTGTGTAACAATAGCGATAACAGAAATACATCATTGCCTTTGATTATCCATAGAAATCATTAATGATCAAAAGGTAAATTGTGGTTTACGATTTATGACGTATTAAAAAAAACTACTTACTCGATCTCGTTCAAACCAATTTTCGGTGGAAGTTTGCATCGTAATGTACATCATATATATTTTTAGTTTTATCATTCTCTTATTTTAGAAGTTACAGGGGGGGGGGACACATATAATTTTTGAAGACCTATCCATAGGGGTTTTATAGCACACATATGGGTTTGATCAAAACAAAATTTTGAGCTTCAGTTCCTAGTATGGGGAACCCTCAAAATTTATGGTTTTTTTCTATTTTTGTGTGAAAATCTTAATGTGGTTCACATAATACATCTACGTACCGAGTTTCAACAGTATAGTTCTTATAGTTTCGAAAAAAAGTGGCTGTGACATACGGACGGACAGACAGACAGACATCACGAATCCATAAGGGTTCCGTTTTTTCCATTTGGCTACGGTACCCTACAAAGTAGTGTTCGACCGAAAGTTCGGTTTCGATTTCGGTCGAGTTTCGACAAAAAAGGGGTTTCGGTTTAGTATCAGATAAACCTGCCGAAACTGCGACTGAAACCGAAACTGTTTTGGGAAGTTCTCTCGCTGTAATCGGTCGTGTTCGGCGCTTTGAATTCACACCTTATGAAACACTGACATTATGGAGCTCATAATTTATTGTCATAAGCGTGATAATTATGTGCCTTATATCTACGGAGAACTAAAGCTACTTGGGGGCTAATTAAATACCTAACTAAGCCGTGCAATGAAATAAAAGAAACAATTAAAAATATTCAAATAGGGTCATTAAATATTACAAACACAACCGAAATAGCAGAGCAATTCAATTACTTATACTTAACACAAAACATTAGAAATTCGTTTGTTGACAGATATATTCCCAAATTTAATAGCGCATGTGCAAGTATATATCTTAAACCTGTTGATGAACACGAGATTATCACCATAGTTAGGCAACTCAAAAATAAGAAAAGTTGTGGTTATGACGGTATTTCCATTCAGGTAATAAAATCCTGTATAAACATAATTGCTAAGCCCCTGGTGCATGTTATAAATATAATGCTAGAAACAGGTTGCTTTCCAGATGAACTCAAAATTACTATAATCAAACCACTGCACAAAAAAGGACCCAAAGATATAATGAATAACTACCGACCAATAGCTCTACTGCCTTGTTTCTCTAAAATTTTCGAAAAAGTGATTTTTATTAGACTTGTTAATTATCTAGACAAATGTAAAATACTAAGTGACTTTCAATATGGTTTTCGGCAAAATAGGTCAACATCTTTAGCTATATACAGGATGCTTAGTATGGTCTGGACTTATATAAACAATAAAATTAAATGTAGCTCCTTATTTATAGATATGACAAGAGCTTTTGACTGTGTTGTCCATAACATACTTTTAAGACAACTCGAACATGTAGGTATCCGAGGTATTGCATATAGGCTAATTCAATCCTATCTAAATAATAGAAAGCAAGCAACAGTACTCACAACGTATAATGAACAAATAAATACACTAGAAGAAGTGCAATCTAAGTATGAAACCTGTAGGATTGGTGTCCCTCAAGGTAGTGTACTTGGCCCACTTTTGTTTTTGATATATATTAATGAACTACCAACAGTAACAAAATATCCATGTGTTATGTTCGCAGACGATGCAACAATCATATTTCATAATGATGGTAAATCAGTCGAAGATTACAGAAATGAAATTAAACTAACACTTTTAACGGTTAAAACATGGCTTGAAAATTTGAATCTCACAGTAAATTTAAATAATACCAAAGTAATGCAGTTTAAAAATTATAAACAAGACTTGGAAAATCTTAATATTCAATTAGGTGCTGTAGAAATAGAGGAGGTTACGCAGACGAATTTCTTGGGGGTCTCTTTAGATACCAATATAAATTGGAAAAGTCATATTAACAACATAAATTGCAAAATATCCTCAAATTGCTACGCTCTTTCAGTTCTTGTAGATACCTCAACGATTGAAGTACCTAGCCAAAAGTTTTTACTATGGAAACATTTATCCCCTTCTAACATATGGAATAATATATTGGGGAAACTCTGTCAATGTGAGTAGTACTTTTATGTTACAAAAGCGTAGCCTTAGAATACTGTATAGCAAAGCAAGCGATGATTCTATTCGATCATTATTTCTCGAAGAAAAAATTCTAACATTGACTGGTATATATATATTAGAAATTTGCACTTTCGTTTATAATAATAAAAATCTTTTTGAAAAGAAAGCTAACATGCGCGTCAGAGATGTTCCCGCAAGGCAAAATGATAACGATATTTTATATCTACCTCGAATAAAATGTCACATTTTTAAAAAGAGTACATACATATATGCCATTATAGTTTACAATAAATTACCTAAAGATATAAAAATGTTGCCAAATACAAAATTCATGAAATCACTTAAACAATGGCTCATTAAAAAAGTTTATTATAGTATTAATGAGTACTTTGATGACAAAACCTTTTGAAACCATCTATTGAATAAAAGTACAAAGGTTTGGGAAGCTTTTTCGCGATAAAATATAAATGTAACAATGCCTGAGAGTTTTTTTTCCTCCGGCTTTTTTTCTCTCATTGACCCAGCGGTGGGTAGGCATTAAAGCCGAAGATCCGTTAAAATTTAATTAACGGATTCTTAAAACTTTAAAATAAACTTGAAATTTAAAATTTAAATTAAGTTATAATTGTAATTAATTTAGTAAATAAATAACTGTAGGTTAATTTAGTGATTATTGGATGCCTGAATAAGGTAGACTGTTTAAATACTATTGTTAGATGCAAACACCAAAATTTTTTGTAAACAGTCATCAATAAACGTTTTTCATTTCATTTCATTTCATTTCAACTGCTGAGACGAGATAAAATTCAATTTTATCTAAAACTGATAGTCATCAATGAAGCATTATTTTGACATTGTTACATTGATAACATCGGTAAATTTATCACTCGACGGCAGATTACTAACGATCACTTTAAGAAGTCAACATATGAGTTTAAATGATAGTAATGATCAAAAATAAATAACATTATTAATTTATAATATGATAATATATATAAATTAAGTGTCACGTTGTTTGTCCGCGATTTACTCCTAAACTATTTAACCGATTATAATAAAATTGGCACACCGTGTGCAGTTTGATCCAACTTGAAAGATAGGATAGATTATATATTAAACTTAAGATTAGTTCTGACACTTGAAGGCAGGACAAAGTCTGCCAGGTTCGCTAGTATTATCTTAATATATATAAATCTCGTGTCACAATGTTTGTCCTCAATGGACTCCTAAACCACTTAACCGATTATAATAAAATTCGCACACCATGTTCAGTTCGATCCAACTTAAGAGATAGGATAGTTTAAATCTCAAATTATAGTCGCAATATTATTTTATTTTTTATATTTTAAGGCAGAACAACGTCTGCCGGATTCGCTCTGTTAGTAACTGTCAAATATTGATTTTGCGCCATCGTCCAGAAGTTTGACATTGTCTGAATAACAAGACATCTGTCACTATTTGTTTTATATTTTTTATTTGGCAGTAACATAAAAACTCTTTGAGATGATAAAGAAACTAATCCTCTTTCAATATATTTAAGGCAGGACAACGTCTGCCTGGTTCACTAGTAGAATATATATATCCTTTAAACTCTTAACTTTAATGGCTCAACGATTTTCATGAATTATCTTCTTTTTTTTTTTTTGTTTGATGGTTGGGTTAGGTTAGTTTCATTAAGAAAGGTTTTCGGGGGCAATAAGTCGATCTAGCTGAAAAAAATTAATTGCTTTTATCATAAATTTAATATTTTATAGTAAAGACCACGATCTGCCACACGTAGATGCCGGGTTCAAAACTTCGGCGTGTATCTCTGACAAAGATATTTGGCTGCAACCCTTTTTACGTCCCACTGCTGGGCACGGGTCTCTCCCCATTATTGGGGAGGCCAGGAGCTTAGGTACTCCACCACGCTGCTCCAATGCGGGTTGGTGGAGTTATTTACAATACAAGAACAAATATGTTTACAATGTGCTTATTTATCGCGGCTTCATGGTGATGGAAAATATCGCGATATTTAAGTAATTCACAATAATAGGCAACTACCGATCCTCACTTGGCTAGTGGCTTGTTGTGGACTATGTCCTAAATCTGCAGTGGGACACAAAGAAATTGGTTGAAAAAAAAAGGGAAGGAAACTTTACTGTAACTTCTCTGTTTTCTTCTAAATATTTACCCATACATTCCAGCCAAATAACAGGGGAACAACAACAATGCATAGTTAACAACACTATATTTCCCAAACGGTCGCGTTTCCTCGAAAATCGAATCAATTGTCACAATATCTTCTGCCATTTTATTACAGCACCCTTTTTATTGAGTTTATCTAAATCTTTATAGTATTCTTTCATGGATCTTTGGCAAAACGTGTTAGAATAAAAAAAATCGTTTTCGAATACTTGTAACGTTTCCAAGAATTAAAATTCTATTTTTAATGTTCTTAACAGGCTGAGGTATTTTTAATAACAGTAAAGATTTATTTAGTACACAATACGAGTTTGTTTAAGACATTGATTTATATTGTATATGTACTAGAGACATTTTTTTGTCATTTGTTTCGTGTTTTATCGATTTAGACAAAAACGCTTTGACACAAATTGATAAATAATTTGTAGGTAAATGGACGTTTGGACCTCTGGTCGCGTCGCGTCAGGTCTTTGAGCCGCGTTGGGTCACGTCGCATCGGGTCGCCTCGGAGTGTGGCGCGTCGGGTTGCGTCACGTTGGTTCGCTTCGCGTAGCGTCGCGTCACTTCTCGTCATGTCGTTGTGTCGTGTCGTTGTATCATGTCGTTGTTTCGTATCGTTGTGTCTTGTTGTGTAGCGTCGTGTCACGGTGGGATATTACGTTGGGTCACGTTGGATGGCGTCGTGTCGCGTCGTTGTGTCATGTCGTGTCTTGTTGCGTCGGGTCGTGCGGGTCGCGCCGGTTCGCGCCGAGTCGCCTCTCATCAGGTCTCGTCACGTTGGATCGTGTCGCGTCGAGTCGCATCGCGTCACTTCGTCTCTCGTTGTGTCGTTGTTTCGTGTCACGTCGCGACGCGGTGCGTCGCGTCTGGTCGCGTTTTGGTCGCGTCGGGTCGCATTGGGCCGCGTCGGGTCTCAACGAGTCGCGTCGGGTCGAGTCACGTCTGGTCTCGTTGGGTCGCGTCGCTACGAGTCGCGTCGCATCGGCTAGTCCTATTGGATCGCGTCAGGTCACATCACGTCGGGTCGCGTCGCATCGGGTCGCGTTGAGCCTCGTTGGGTCGCGTCGGGTCGCGTAGCGTCGCTTCGGGTCGGGTATCTTCGTGTCACATATTCTACATTCAATTAAAAATGTCAAAAGTTAATTAAAATTAACTGACATTTTTGTAGTTGATGATAAAACAAGAAATAGAGTTGCAATTTATAATGGTTATTTTGTTCGCTTAAATAGTTTTCGGGATTTTCTGTAGAACTTGGCGCTCATTTAGATCTTAATATATTTTTCGACGTGTCCACAACCAAGACTTCTTAACTTATAAATATTGTATTTATCTAGTACACAATGCACACGTGCTGCACGGATTTACAAATTTCAAAATTTTCTCAAAAGAAATATATATTTTCACCAAACACCACGATAGATATGCTATTTCTTAAATCTCTCTCAATTTTAAAGCCTGTGACTATGAAACATTAAAAAGAGATTAAAAATGTGTAAAAGAATTTAATTCTATACAAAATCCGCGGTTTAACAAGTTTATACCCGATGGAATGCTTCGTGTACAAAAATCTGTTAAACAATATTCAGCAGATTAATCCAGCGAGCGCCATTGCTAATAGAAACAATCCCGAAAACCATCAAACAATAACCTATCTACCAATGACGCAACAAAACTATTTTAACTCCAATCAATTTAAAACTATGCTAAACGTCACAGAAAAAAAATATGGGAGTAAAGATGGATTTTATTGGTACCTATTTTGAAAAAGCATATAATACAATCTATCTGCCCGTTTGTGTACTGAAATTCTGTATTGGGAAGAGAGAGAGAGAGAAGGAATTTTGGAAAAAGGATGTAGAGTGAGATGGAACACTTAGGAGAAGATTATCTGAAGACCGAAGCGACAGATTGTGAGTGCATACAAAAAATTAAATTGCTGTTTAAGATAAAGAGCCTTGGATTGAATAAGACGCTGTAGAAAAGAGATAGAACATAAGCATTCGGCGAAGTCTGATAGGAAGCCACTTGAGTTTAGCACGATATTCAGAGACATGGTCATATTTTTGGAGTCCAAATATAAACCGTATACATAAATATTGGAGACGCTCAAGCTTATTTAATTGCTCCGAAGTTAGGTCTAGATAACACACATCGGTATAGTCAAGAATAGGAAGATATTGTAGAGACTGCGCAAGCAAAATTTTAATAAGAATTGGTAAAACATTATTGTGCTTCCGAAGTGAACCCACAGCAGCAAACATTTTTCGACTAGTCTAATATTTACCCAATTTAGCCAAACATTTTAAGCCTTTGATTATTCAATTGTAACCAATCCTTCAAAAATTGTAAAAAATCTCAAACACTAGAATGAATTATAAAGATATGAACGAATTTTCGTTCATATTTTAAAATATTTTCACTGCCACGCAGGAGGTTTAACATGATGGTTTTATGTTCTGTGTAACGCGCGCTCTTTTGTGTGAAAACCTATTGAACAAAATATCAGTGCTTTTCCCCACAGTATTGTTAAAATAGACTATAAAAAACCTCCAATAAATAACGAGTCCATGAACGGTTAAACGAAAATATTTTAACTACATTCAATTCAAAACTTTGTTAAACATAAAGTCATCTGAAAACTGATTTGTTTTACAAAACATTGAGTGACACATGAGTTTCAGTGTTTTGAAATCACAGGGCTTAATAAAATTACTCGCACGGGGCAAACGTAAAACTTATATGTAGTAGGAATGTAGAATACTAATATATTTTTATTATTAACTAGCGGCCGCCCGCGACTACGTTCGCATGGATTTTAGTTTTAGAATTTCTCTGAAATAAAGCCTCAGTTACTCCTTATTACATCAGCTACCTGCCAGTGAAAGTCCAGTCAAAATCGGTCCAGCCGTTTTAGAGATTAGCCAGAACAAACAGGTAGACAGATAGACAGACAGACAGACAAAAATTGTAAAAAATGTTATATTGGTATATGTATCGTATATAAATTCATATACATGCAGTAAAAAGCAGTTCTTCTAATATTACAAACAGATACTCCAATTTTATTTATTTGTTTAGAGGTATAGACAGTAAATACATCAAATTAATAAAGTCAACTATGCTGACCATTACAGGTCCAATGCCTACTTGGCCAGCGTGGTAGACTATGGCCTAAATACCCACACTTCTGTTTACGAGCTAACCACACAAGGCTACTTTTGAACAGATTGTATATATTTAATAAATTATTAGTAACTTTGAGCAGGTGCCGTAGTTATATGCCTCAAACGATCTGCACTGGCAGAACGAGCTGACATGTGTGCCCATTATCGACCCAAACCTATTCTGATATCTATTTTATTTTCTACATTATGTTCTATATTTATGAAATATACTTTTTTTAAGGGTTTCGCTGGGAATTTTTTCACCGCCTTCTCGCTCTTCTCAACACATGAAGCCCAAACGGAAACGTAAAAACGATAACCAATTTTCTTTCCTTCTTTTTTTCTTTATTTTTACCTTTCTTTTCTCTTAATTGTCATCGCAGTTTCACGCATCATCGCAGGCATCACGTTTTATTCAAGTTTCCTTGAAACTGAATGAAGTAGTAAGTAATAGATAAAATCAGTAAAGGGCTCTTTCACCACCTTCAAGTAAGTGACAAGTACGCTATATGTCGGTTAAAGTCACCCGTAACTTCAATTTCAATTTCACGATGTTCGAGTCGCACTAATCATATGAGAAACTGACCCGTACTCATAGCTTTTACTTGCCAATTAACTTTACTTGGGACGTAACTAATCAACACTTTACTTGGAGATGGTGAAAGAGACCCTTAGTCGTCAGTAATTAGTCAGTAAAATCAGTGACATGCCCAAGTAAAGCGAAAGCTACTTTAATAAGACGTGTCTGATGGAGTTTTGGAGGCAACTGGGAAAAAATCAGCCAAGTTTGAGTCGGACTCGCTCACCGAAGGTTCCGTAAAATATTTTTAACATTATGATGTAACTGTAGCGACTTTCCGCTGCTCATCAAGAGATGGCGCCATGGGTATTCCTGAATCACGCTATCGAAGTTTTCGGAATATCCTACCATATATACAAGCTCCGAATTGAGTCAGTTGGGAGCGCGGCCGCTCCCCGGGCATGATCAACTCGCCCGGCGGGAGATCTCCCTTTACCAAACTGGTGACCCCGGACAAGAATACGTCCCTTCTGACCTTCATCAGTCGCACCTTCACTCCCTGAATGGACTGCAGCATTACTTCACCAGCTCGTCAGGTTCATCGCAGCGCACCATGTAAACGCTTCCTGTTCCTGACACAGCTGCCTTCAAGGACTTCATGGACGGCTTGAGTAGCCATTACTCGCCTCCACATCCTACCCTCATATCCCGACTCACCGTGGATAGAGGGCATCTCCACTCTTCGCTTCACCCTCACATCCCGACTCACCGCGGACGGAGGGCTACACAAGGTCTGCACCCTCACATCTCGACTCACCGCAGATAGAGGGCATTCAAGGCGCTTGTAAGCGAAGATTGCACTTGGATTACTGAAGTCATCGACCTTCGGTCTGAGCAGGGGGTGATGTAGCGACCTTCCGCTGCTCGTCAAGAGATGGTGCCACGGGTATTCCTGAATCACGCTATCGAAGTTTTCGGAATATCCTACCATATATACAAGCTCCGAATTGAGTCAGTTGGAGCGCGGCCGCTCCCCGGGCATGACCACCTCGCCCGGCTACTAAAAATTAACTGTTTTCGAAATGTTTTCGTTATCTGTGCTTTAAGACGTTGCTTCGTACCAAATTTCAAGATTCTGATTTCACGGGAAGTACCCTATAGGTTTTGATTCCCTTGCGGCTGTCGAAAATTTGCGGCATAAACGGCTGTATCTTTTGATTACGCTAGCTTAGAAATTTGATTTTTTCACAGCTCCAAGGGACAGTAATATTGAGTATATTTGATATTTTCAGGTTGATATCTCCACGCGTTCCTGCGAAAAAGGGTCTTGACAGACAGACGGACGGACAACAAAGTGATCCTATAAGTGTTCCGTTTTTTCCTTTCGAGGTACGGAACCCTAAAAACATGATTCCGCACTATTTGAAAATAACGCTTAAATACTCCAATATTATGAAAATGAAACAAGATCACAACATGAATGTTACAACTTCCCGCCAAAATTATATTTTCATCTTTCAGTGGAAGTTACGACGCAAGTTGAACAGTAAGGTGGAAGTGTACAAGTGTATCCCTATCTTGTAGCAATCTTTTACGTCCCAGATATGCGACCTTGAGCTGCAACCCTTTTTACGTCCCACTGCTGGGCACGGCTCTCTCCCCATTATTGGGGAGGCCTGGAGCTTACTCGATCACGCTGCTCCACTGCGGGTTGGTGGAGACGCGGGTTAGTAGCCAACCCGCTGTCGGATGTTTTCAAACCGCCCATAAGCCCACCGACAAGGTTTAACGACAGTTATCTACCGACAAAAACCGGGAACGACTGCTTAACGTGCCCTCCGAAGCACGGAAACGCGCATGAAATTTTTTGCTACTAGCGGTCACCCATATCACACGCGACCGCGCCCGTTTGGCTTAGTCGCATAGATCGCTGGCATTCTACGCTAACCGCCGGGCCATGCGCGCTCCGTCCCAGATGTATGCGTCAAATTAATCGCTGTAATGAGCTTTGGCAAGTTTGTGCTCAAAATACAATTCTGTTTAAATAAAATAATTAAGTTAAATTTAACACACGAGTAATTTATTTATTTCTTCATACCCTTTTTTCTGTCTTTTCCTTTTGTCTTTCTTTTTTCTTTATTTGTACCTTTCGTAGCGACGCAGGTTGAATAGAAAAGATGAAAGCGCACAAGTGTAATCATTCACGTCCCAGATGTTTGCGTCAAATTAATCGCTGGAATGAGCTTTGGCAAGTTTGTTCTCAAAGTAGTTTTATGTTCGAATTGTATTAGTGTAAGTTGCCGTAAACTACATGCTTCACTTTGGATTAAACAGTGTTTGTCGGTTTAACATAGTTTACAAAGTAATTACCTGTAATATTGACTTGTGGCAATATTTCAGGCGCGTTTTTACCGACTTCCAAAAGGAAGGTAAGTATTAGGTAAGGGAAAAGGGAGGAAGGGCTATGCTGCAACCCTTTTTGCGTCCCACTGCTGGGCACGGGTCTCTCCCCCTTATTGGGGAGGCCTGGAGCTTACTCCACCACGCTGCTCCAATGCGGGTTGGTGGAGATGCGGGTTAGTGGCCAACCCGCTGTCGGATGTTTTCAAACCGCCCATAAGGCCTCCGACAAGGTTTGACGACTGTTATCTATCGACAACAACCGGGACCGACGGCTTAACGTGCCCTCCGAAGCACGGAAACGCGCATGAAATTTTTTGCCACTAGCGGTCACCCATCTCACACCCGACCGCGCCCGTTTGGCTCAGCTGCATAGATCGCTTGCGTTCTGCGCTAGCCGCCAGGCCATGTACGCTTCAGTTATGTTATCAGCTATATTAAATAAATAAATAAACTTTTATTTGCCAAAAACATTGTATATTTTCTATTAAAAATAACATGCAAAATTAGACACACTATGGTATTTTCCTTGGAAATCTGACACTCAATGTAAGATTAAACTTGTGTTATGGGTGTCAGGGATTTCATGGAAATTGTGCTTTTCAGATTACATATTATTACAACGATCAAGGATGTTATATTGTATAAGTGAAGACAATTACATTGTAAGAAAAAAGCAACAAATGGAAAAAGATTTACACAAACTTAAAATATAAATTTTATATACGTATTATTGTCATTGCTACATGAGTATGTGTGTGTGTGTGTGTGAGAGAGAGAGAGAGAGAGAGAGAAAGAGAGAATGTGTGTTCTTGGTTGGTGAGCTTACTTAATATCTTTTAATCTCAACTCTTCTGACTGTACATTTTCAGAACATACGATAAGTTTCAAATTAATTTCAGCTTTGGAATAAACGCGCGTGAAATTTGCCACTTGCGGTAAACCATCTAACGCCCGATCACGCCCGTTTTACTTAGCTTCGTAGATCGCTTGTGGTATCGATCGCAGCCGTTGGACTGTGGCATAAAAAATTCGAATTATAGAATAACGGGATTAAACTTCCATTAGAATAATTCCATATATCTTTTTATCCAGTTTTCTATCGATTTTAAAATCATCAACATAGTCACAATTCTACCCTAATGGCGCTGAAGTAAGGTCTGCACTAACGAAGAGCTTTGTTACTGGCCTCAATGTTTCAGCTCACCCGACTGTACATTTTCGGAACTTTCGATAAAATTTAGAACACATTCATTTCAATTTGGAACTGTTCTTTTAAAACGTTTTAATTTTAAAAGAATAATTCTAATCTCAATCCCATCCTACGAGTACAATGAGTTGGAATACGATCCCGCTTCTTCACCACATCGCATTGGAGCAGCGTGGTGGAATTAGCTCCATTCCATCCTGGATTTTATATTAATTCGGATCATTCACTTCTAATCTAATAATATTAATTATATAATAATTATCTGCTAATAGGCTCTGGCTAAAGAAAAAAAAAATCAGCAGAGAGTTAAATAAGATTTAAAAGGTACCAATTTTGAATTTGGATGTTTTCAAAACACCCATAATAATTTAAGAGGAATTCTTGTGTACTAAAGAGTACTAGTTAAGATAATATTTGGTACTATAAACGCATATAAAGTTAAAATGTATCATTGTTGAACTGTTATATTTCAGTTTATTAATCCGATTCATTACAGATATCCCTGGATAAACGCATCACGTTCCTTTGGGAATCGCGATTTGTTTCGCGACTGTAAACTTTTCGCCCGAGTCTTACCATTGGACGAACTCGACAGTATAATAACGAGACATTTAGGACAATTACAATCACTGGAAAATAAGTTGTCAGAATCATTTTTGGAGACTTGATGATCTTTTAAATTGGCTGCAACCCTTTTTTTCGTCTCACTGCTGGGCACGGGTCTCTCCCCCTTATTGGGGAGGCCTGGAGCTTACTCCACCACGCTGCTCCAATGCGGGTTGGTGGAGATGCGGGTTAGTGGCCAACCCGCTGTCGGTTGTTTTCAAACCGCCCATAAGGCCTCCGACTAGGTTTGACGACTGTTATCTATCGACAACAACCGGGACCGATGGCTTAACATGCCCTCCGAAGCACGGAAACGCGCATGATTTTTTTGCCACTAGCGGTCACCCATCTCACACCCGACCGCGCCCGTTTGGCTCAGCTGCATAGATCGCTTGCGTTCTACGCTAGCCGCCAGGCCATGCGCGCTTCTTTTAAATAGTAATCAAAAAATAGGTCATTGTACCTTGAGAGGGATGACAAAAATTTGCCCCACGAACTTATTGTATTGAATAATGTATGATAATATATTGATGATATTAAACATTTAAACACTAAAGCTGTACAGCAGTCTGAAATGTTATAAATGTTAACTTAAATGTCAATACAATTTATCAAGAATAAAAACATATCGCGCCAAGCGCATATTGGCTATTTGCTAAGCAAAACGGGACCGATTGGGTAGGTAAGTAAGACTATCAGTGTTAAATCTTATTTGCGTCTCTATTTCCGTGCTTTAAAAGGCACGCTAGGACGCTTGTTTCTTATATTAATGTAGATAGACAGATGTCCTTATAAGTTATTGTCAGTCCTGTTGGAAGGACAGGTTGGCTAGTAACCCTTATCGGCCACCAATCTGAATTCAACTCGTATTTAAAACAGAAATACACATGATAATTTTCTTTTTAGCCCTTTTTATGTCCTACTGCTGGGCACAGATCTCCTATGTCCGATATGAAAAGGATGTAGGCCAAGATATTATTAACTTTCTGGCATGTACGGTGATGGAAAACATTGTAATTGCTTATTGTAATAATATATTCTCCATCGCTGCGGAGAAGCGATAAATACGCACGTAACAAATTTCTTTGTCAGTGGTTCACGCCGGGGTTTCAACTCGATATCTCCGTGTCTTTACCGCTCAGCCATCGTTGCTCTATAATATTATATAAAACACAATTATTAATTAAATCTTTGCTGATTCGAGTTTAGTTATTAGCAAAAATCTGTCGTTAATTTGAACAACCCAACCATTCGAAAACATGTAGTAGGAACCATTACAAAGTTGGAAACTCGTTCCAAAACTAACTTCCCCGAATAAATGTAGCAGAAACCTTTGAAGGTTTAATCGAAAATCGCGGCTCGCGGACCGCTCGGCGAGATAAAGCGAACATTTTAAACAAGTGCTACAACACGATTATGTCGAACCGCTCAAAGTGACTAAGTAATTCCATTCCAGAGTTTGATTGGAAAAATTTACTTAGCGAACTTGGGGACTTCGCGTTTGAGACTGGGAGACACAATGCAGCGTTTTGTTGCTTACGAAGTATTCAAAAATAAATTTAGTGACGTAATAGGTGTTCGTGTTCAGGTATGCATGCATGGTGCATGGAACTCCATTTTTTTAAATTGTTTATTTGTATACAAAATGGACCCGCCTAGTTGTCATGGTTCTATGGCTGTAACCCTTTCTATGGTTCCGTACCCGAAGGGTCCCACGGGACCCTATTACTAAGCTTCCGCTGTCCGTCCGTCTGTCTGTCATCAGGCTGTATCTCATGAACCGCTATGGCTAGACTTTAGAAATTTTCACAGATAATGTATTTCTGTTGCCGCTTTAACAACAAACACTAAAAAAAATACTAAAAAAATTAATATTTAAGGGATCTCCCATTCAACAAACGTTTTTTTTTATAAATAATGGTACGGAACCCTTCGTAGGTGAGACCGACTCGCAATTGGCTGGTTTTTTGGTACCACTGCTACGCTGTAGTCTCTCCCCGTTATTGGGGAGCCCTAATGCTCACTACACAATGCTGCTCCAATGTTAAGAGCTAAAGCTAACGAGGAAGAGGATGTGGAGATGCGGGTTAGTGGCCAACGCCTGTCGGATGTTTACAAACCAACCATAAGGCCGATAAGGTTTAACGACTATTGATAACAGCCGTCAGTCCTCCGAAGCAGGATCACGCATGAAATTTTTGCCACTAGTCACCCATCTCATACCCAAACGTGCCCGTTTCTCTTACGCTGCGTTCACACGGAGGTAAGTTTTGTCGGGTCTTATTTCTGACTGATCTGAAAAAACCGAACGTTGTGTTCACACGGCGCTGTCGTGTCCGACTGTCCCGGATCCGGGTGTCTTCGGTGCCTGTGTGAACGCACGATTCGATTTTTTTGCAGAACAGCGCTACGTCAGACTCTGTCTTTTGGAAGCGATGGACGCAAAAACTATTGCTATATTATTATTATATTGGTATTATCGCAGTCAGAGACATCTTAGACTTCTTCTAGGTGGTGGTTAAACCCAATGGTAAAAAGACGATCAACGCTTGGTGCCTTTAAAACTCTAATGGCGCGAGATGGATTCGATTGTAAGATCCGACGAAAAACCGAATCGACTGACACCGTGTAAACGCATGTATTAGTAATACTATGTCGCTTACATTGTCGGTCCGGTTCAAGCCGCCAAATCGGATGTCAACTTGAGTAAGATTAGGGTTTTTTTTTCGGATCTTAAACCGAATGCTCGTGTGAACTCTAGCCATAATAATAATAATAAAAATACAGCCACTCCCGGATCCTACAAAAAATCAGATTCGACAGAATAAGACACGACTCCGTGTGAACGAGGCGTTAGCTGCGTAGATCGCTTGTGTTCTACGTCAGCCGACGGACTATTCGCGCTTCACGCCATATATATTTTCTCAACCTTTTTTTTATGTCCCACTGCTGGGCACAGGTCTCCTTCTCACAAGTGAGAGGGATTTAGGCCATAGCATGAAGTCCTGTGAGAAGGAGACCTGTGCCCAGCAGTAGGACATAAAAAAAAGGTTGAAAAAAAAATTATGAAGTCCACCACGCTGACCAAGTGTGGATTGGTGGACGTCATGCTTTCGAGAAATTATGAATTTCTCTCAGGCATGCACGGCGATGTAGAACATCGTAATAATCATTAAATATCACGATATTTTCCATCACCGTATCTAACGCCATATCTAATTATACACAATAGAAAATACTTGCCTCCAGAAACTACTAAACTACAGCGCTGTATCAATACTTGTTATGATTTGTATTTGAAGTTCAAATTCCGGCTCCAGCAGTAAGCTAGTTGAGGAATAGAAGAGATTCTGCTATTATATTAGAATGCACAAAGAATGGCAGAGATGACCTCTTGAGTCCGAGCCAATTGTTATTAAATTCCTTAGCGCTATTGCGACTGTATTGCAAAATTCCTTTAATATTAATATATGTTTATTTTGTTTTTTTTTAAGAAAAAAACAGCTTTATGCATGTTATTAAAATTTTAAGCGATATTTAAATTATTAATGTTTAAATCATTGGCATTCATAAACTTTGTTTAGAGTTAACCATCTATTTAATATGTGTATTAAATAGCTGTGAAATCAAACTTCCTCGCCTATTGTCGTGTCCGAGATTCAAAAAATATATTTAGATATATACAAGAATTGCTCGTTTAAAGGTATTAGATATGTTTTATTTCATTTGTAGAAATAAATAAAATTGTAGCACTACGAAAACAGAACGAAACGGAATATTTTTAATATGGTTATAAGTAATTTATCGATTAATAAATAATTGAGTAAGTACCTACCACAATTATACAATATCAATAAGTAAGGTAACTTAATTGTATTCCCGTTTTTTGGTATCGGGGGGGAAACCTTCAAAAGGTACCTAGCACCTTGGGAGAGGACACCGGGTTATGTGGGATTTGACCGCACTTAAACCCCCTCGGTGGCCTTCCTCTGCGTTTGGGGAGGAGTCCGGGATCTCCCATGGAACGCACCGGTGTCCTCCATACGCGACGCCCTGGAACGGGCCCATCTTTGGGAGAGCAGATGTGATCTCCTGCACCTTCCGATGCTTACGGCGGCATGCGGCCACGCACACACCGCCGTCCTTCCCGGGGCTGCTGGCTGGACGGGTCGAGCTCGCACTCTCACCGCCCGCAGCCCCGGATAATTGTAGTCCCTGTAGCTCCGGTATTAAGAATAGAGCTCCGGTATAGTAATCCTGCCTGATCGTAAGAGGCGACTAAAAGGGGGCTTCCGGTGCTGCGGGCGGTGAGAGTGGGAGCTTGATCCGTTCAGCCAGCAGCCCCGAGAAGGACGGCGATGTGTGCGTGGCCGCATACTACCGTAAGCATCTGAAGGTGCAGGAGAGCACATCTACTCTCTCAAAGATGGGCCCGTTCCAGCGCGCGTGGAGGACACCGGTGCAGCGCGTGGTGGACACAGGATAATATATAATTTTAGGAAATAATGTCGGTACTTTTTTGTATTCACACATGCATTCCTAAATTATAAATATAACCCTCTTAATATCCACGTATATAAGATTTCAAGTATACTTAAATATTTTATATGTACACTATTCAGTATCAGCGATTCCAAAACGGTTCTTATGTAATCTCAATACAGATAGGTAACATTAACATATAAGAAAAAAAACTAAATAGCTAACATATCACAATCAGTAAGATTAAAAGCAAAAAAAGTATAAATGAAATTGTATCCATATTATGTATATACGGTTGTTGAACGCGCATGGCCCATTAGCGTAGAACGCAAACGATTTATGCAACTAAGCCAAATGGGCGCGGTCGGGTGTAAGATGGGTGACCGTTAGCGGCAAAAAAATTCATACGCGTTTCCGTGCACGAGGGCACGTTAAGCTGTCGGTCCCGGTTGTCGTCGATATATAAAAGTCGTTAAACCTTTGGAGTCCTTATGAGCGGATTGAAAACAACCGACAGCGGGTTGGCCACTAACCCGCATCTGCACCAACCCGCATTGGAGCAGCTTGGTGAAGTAAGCTCCAGGCCTCCCCAATAATAGGGAGAGACCCGTGCCCAGCAGTCGGACGCAAAAAGGGTTGCAGCCATGTATAGCCTAAATATACGTGTTAAAGTTATTTTAGTTGTTTAAGTAGATCTTTAATGAGCGACACTGATGATGTATGTAGTAAATCTTGTGAGCATCACATAAATCTGCTGAAAGTAATTAATTCTCTAATGCGTTTTCTAATTAACCCCACAATGGATATCAACTCAAATTACTCTCGTAATTAACTTGCTATATAATTGTATCCAAATGGGAAGTGACATATTGTGTTCAAAGCGAAGCGGTTTTATATGTAGCGGAAAGTTTCTTTACCAGTTCCTTATTTATTTATTTTTTATTTCTTTGGAAAACTTACAGGTAACACAGTAGCATAATATTAAAATTAACATAGGTAAGGCCATTTATAAGTTTCCACAGATAATATGTAATATTTATGACAACCTGCGTGGCGCAATGGTTATCATGCCGAACTGCTAATCGAAGGATCCCGGGTTCAGTTCCCGGCGAAACAGAAATTTGAATAATGAGTTTAAATTTCTGTTCTCGGTCTGGGTGTTTATGTTCTTGCCATTGTGTGTGTCCACCATGTTAACCATCACGCAGGTCGCCCATGGACATCTAAATACAACCTCAAGCAAGCATAGGTAAGTCTTGTCTGAGGTCGTATGCAGTAACGCTGCTACTCCGGAGGCTGGTGATCGCTTCATGTAATTGTGGCCGGCAACTGCTTCTACCACCTATGAAATTTTTACTCTAGGCATGGTTTTACTCTTCATTTGATATATTTCATACTAGCCTTCCGCCAGCGGCTACGTCTGCGTGGTACCGTTTTATAGGTTTCCGTAGGATAAAAACCCATCCTATGTCCTTTCCCAATGTCCAATCTATCTGTGTTCCAAATTTTATTGAAATTGGTTCAGTGGATTAAGTGGGAAAGCGTAGCAGACAAACAGAGTTACTTTCGAATTTGTAATAATAAGTAGGGATTATTTTTACTTTAATATTTCATTTTTGGGCAACTCACAGGCATGCACGGTGCAGCTTAACAAAACTTGGGCGTCTGGCTGTGAGATTGGTGACAACTAGTGGCAAATTTCATGTCCGTATCTGTGCTTGGGAGTTACACTTTGTAGGAAGCCTTGACGGAAGGTTTGAAAAAATCCGACAGCGTGTTGGCCATTAACCCGCATTGGACCAGCGTGGTGGAGTAACGTCCAAACATCCCCCTATAAGGGGAGAGACCAGTGCCCAGAAGTGGGACCTAAAAAAGGGTTGCATCCAATGATAGTAGTAGATGTCTATACTAATAAATAAAATTCAAGGGAACGATAATATTAAATAACCGCTTTTTACTACATCCATATGATAGTATATACTATATTTTTTCAACCTTTTTTATGTCCCACTGCTGGGCACAGGTCTCCTTCTCACAAGTAAGAGGGATTTAGGCCATAGTCCACCAAGCTGGCCAAGTGCGGATTGGTGGACTGTATATATTACCAAAATAAGACTTTTTATAATTTTTGTCTGTCCGACTGTTTGTTCCGTCTAATCTCTGGAACAGCTGGACCAATTTTGACTGAATTTTTACTGGCAGCATATATAATAAGGAGTAACTTAGGCTACTTTTATTTTAGAAAAAATCTAAAACTAAAGTCGTTCGTTGTACGATGGACACACACAAAGACAGACCGAGAACCCGGGACCGTCCTTTGGTATGGTAATCATCGCGCCACACGGGTCGTGAATAATCTTGATATTATTTTATGTATGTTACACACACGCACACACAATCATGCATATACACGCACATGCACGCACACGCACACGCACACACACACACACATGCATGTATACTTAGCGACCGTAATTATAGGTTTTACAAGTATAATGTAAATCCGTTAATGGATCTAAGATTTAGATGTAAGTAATGCTTAAATTTAATCTGTCAGCTGTGGATTTTGTTTTCAATGAAATGAAATGAAATGAAATATTCTTTATTCACTGTACGGTTCATTTACAAACTCTTAGTGAACGTTATTTTTTTTGTTCTGTCTGCTCTGGGTGCGCTTAGGCAATGCTGAGCTGAAGAAAAGAGCAGACGGAGAAAAACCTCAGCCCTGTTTTAAAATATGAGGTATACAATAATAAGCTTTCTTACAGAGTAGCTATGGGCAGATAAGGAACATACGTGACAGCTACCGCATGTGTCAATGTCGTCCCACAGCAATCTGTTAACATTGGCAGTTTGAGTGATTTAAATCTATTACATCAGTTATAGAAACAGCCTTGTGGGAATACAGCTCAATCCCAAGCTTTTTTATCAATTAAATAGTCCTTAAGATCGTAATAAGCCTTGCAGCACAGGACTTGTTTGACTTTCTTTTTAAATCTGTGCAAAGGAAGGGATTGAAAACTTTCCGGGATTTTATTATAAATTCTGATCGACATCCCGATAAAAGAGTGGCTCTTTTTGCGGAGCCTACACTTGGGGAATGCAAGTTTGTGGCCATTCCTTGTCGAAACACAGTTCGAACTATGTAAATCCAAAAAAGTCATAAATTTGTGTTTATTTTTACGAACATACATGATATTTTCATAAATATATTGCGATGCAAATGTTAGTATATTCGTTTCCTTAAATTTTTCTCTCAGAGACTCTCTAGAATTTAATTTATAAAATGCGCGAATAGCCCTCTTCTGCAAAATAAATATTGTGTCGATATTAGCAGCATTTCCCCACAGTAAAATACCATACAACATTATACTATGGAAATAACTAAAATAGACCAGTCTAGCTGTATCGACATTTGTAAGTGATCTAATTTTTTTTATTGCAAAGACGGCAGAACTTAGTCTATTCGCTAACCGAGAGATATGGGGTCCCCATTGAAGCCTAGAATCTACAGTTAACCCAAGAAATACAGCTTCATCAACAAAGCTCATTTCCTCGCCATTCAATTGTGGTTTTACAATAATTTCTTTAACATTAGGTGGTGAAAACTTAATACAATTGGTCTTTTTATTATTGAGTAGTAAGTTATTTACATTAAACCAATTTACCACCTCAGAGAGAGCATTGTTCACATCGTCATAATCATCAGTTTGTCTGTTAGTTTTGAAAATTAAGGAAGTATCATCTGCAAACAATACTATCTCGTGATTATTCTCCACCATATATGGCAGATCGTTAATATATATTAAAAATAAGAAGGGGCCGAGGATTGAGCCCTGTGGGACCCCCAAAAGAACTACAGACCCGTTTGACCTTTTACCGTTCACTTCAACCTTCTGGATCCTATCACTCAGATAAGACTCCAGAAGCCTGAGCGCGGTAATAAATAAATAAATTATTATGCAAATGTACCCTAATAAGGCGCGTTGCTTTGAACGCTGCTTAAATGGGAACCTTTAACGACTCCATCGAAGATCCCGTCGTTATGTTCTAGTTTTCCCAAGAAACCTATAAATAACGACGTAATTTTACGCACAATTTACTCCATTCGGTCATCTGAAATCACCTCTGCAGGCATATCTTGCTCGTAAATATCTTTTTTCAGAACCATTACAGAAATGGTAGTCTTGGAAGTAATATTCTTTTGAGATAAGGTCCTCAGAACTATTTACTTATCTTGTAATAAATGGTATACCCTCCATTATTTAGCAGGTCTAAGGTTACCTAGAACATTCAGTTAAATGTTGCCAAGACTTGTTACCCTAAGAATAAGCTCCTGAATTTTCACGCCCAAACTAACAGCCGTTTTGGCGTCTCACGATTGAGCTCTCCATTATTTGGGAGACTTGGAGCTTACTCCACCAAGCTGATCCAATGCGGGTTGGCAGAGATATGGGTTAGCCGGGGCTGGGCCAACGATCTGTTTGATGTTTTCAAACCGCCCATAAGGCCTCCGACAAGATAATGACCGGGACAGCTTAACCTTCCTTCCAAGGCACGGAAACGAGCATGAAATTTTTGCGATTATCGGTCACCCATTTTACACCCGACCGCTTGCATTTACGTAAAGGACCCTAAATGATCCCGTCATGTATCTAATTGATAAAATAAAATTTAATAAAAAACTTTATATTACATAATACAAACTTTTAATTTGACGACCCTCGTAGCATAATGGTTACCATGCCGGACTACCAATCGATGGGTCCCGGGTTCGATTCCCGGCGAAGCAGAAATTTGAATGATGCGTTTAAATTTCTGTTCTCGGTCTGGGTGTTTGTGTTTCTGTCTCTATGTGTGTCCATGGTACCCACAACACAGGATATATCTATCCTACTGTGGGGCTATGAGTGTGAAACTTTATATTTAAAAATCTAAAAAAACTAGTTTAAATCTCATGCTTATATGAAAGGAACATAACACAGTCTTACAACACGGCTTTACTCTTCAAAATAGGAATTTGCTCCAACATAAAGCCGGAACTTCATTAATGTTGCATCCAAACTGTTCCCGGAACAGCATTTAACTGAGGAAATGATTTATTGCTCATGGAGAAGAATTTCTCATTTACATATTAGAGTTACAGGGCAAAACTAGCAGTGTTTATGTGTTTAATAATGGGGTTTCATAAATCTTTTATAATAACCTTCTCGCTCATCATAGTTCTCGTTTGCAAGATATAAACGACGATTCGACGACCCTCGTGGCGTAATGGTTACCATGCCGGACTGCCAATCGAAGGGTTCTGGGTTCGATTCCCGGCGAAGCAGAAATTTGAATGATGCGTTTAAATTTCTGTTCTCGGTCTGGGTGTTTCTGTTTCTGTCTCTGTGTGTGTCCATGGTTCCCACGACGCAGGATATATCTACCATACTCTGGGGCTGTGAGTATGAAACGTTATTTATTTATTTTATTTATAAATATTCAAGTCATATAGTCCATCACTCTTTTCAAATGTATGTAAATGGATATTACACACTCTTAAAAAATTGGATCTCTTCTTTCGCGATGGAGCCTGGGCTGTTGGCTTAATATGGTATCCAAAGTTCCAAAGCATCTTGCCTCTTGCAGTTATTGATTTTACACTCGGAGAGGGCATGAATGCAGCACACGAGGACCTCAACTACATCCGGAAAGACTCGTGAGGTTGACAGCTTCAAGATTATGGTAATCTGTGCGTTGGGCGGACCTATCGTGTTGAACGAGCGCCTAGACGTTGAGCGTTCTTGATTACGGTCGTCATCCGCTGACCACGTCTGTCACCGCTTAAATCTTAATATAATGTCAAAAATACAATATTGTTACGACTTTGAGTACCTATATCTCGAAAACAAAGCGTCGTACAGCAGAACCCCAAAAACGCATAAACAGGTATTAGGTCTACTATCGAACAGTGAAGAAAGTTCTCGAAAAATCAGTCATAAGAAAAACATCGATTTCTACGAGTAAACAAATCCGCGGTGAGTACGTACCTATATATAGCGTACGTGTATAGGTTGTTTACATCGCGGGTCGCGGCTATTGTTTGACTGTACATAGTGTGTAATAATAACTAATAACATAAAGGAAGGTTCGGGACGGGCCTATTGAATTTGGTGGTTCGGGAAATTTCTGGAGAACCATGGGCAGCCGTATATAAGGTACGCGCCGAGCCGCGACTGGGCAGTTTATTTTCGGAAGTGAAATCGAAGCGATCTCTCTACCAAGCGACAAGGAAGAATTATTTCGACGACTACAGCGAAGATATTGGACTATAGTGATTGTGCATTGTGATTCGGACTCTGTGAAGTGGATTTTTGTGAAAGCTGACAATAAACGCCTTCTACGTTACCAACGGCATTTTTATTACCCATAGCGCGTAACAATTGGTGTCAGAAGTGGGATGCCGTTAGTACAACGAGACGAAGAGGGGCGCACTCCGAGGACCAGGAGACAGGTCGGTATGGATGCTGCGCGACAACTTGCGGCTCAAGGGGAGGACGAGACCGCTGCGCCGGGGTCGTCGTCAGGGGCAACCGCAGCACCGGCTCCGACAATGGATATGGCAGCGCTACTGTCTGCCATACAGGGGATGCAGGAAAAGATGCAGGCCGATCTAGAAGCTCGACTAGAAGCTAGCCGCCACGAAATCCAGGAGCAGATCCAGGCCAGCCGCGAAACTGTCATTGACAAAATTAATAGTGGGCTGACTGGACTTGGGGAAAAGCTCAAAGAGGTGCAGCAGGAAGTAAAGGAAATTACGCTGAGGACGGATCATTTGGAGGAGCGAGTCGAAGGCCATGACAACCGCCTACAACAGCTTACCAACGAGGTCGTTAAACTAAAGACTCGCGAGCCCGTAATTGTTCCGTCATCATCATCGGCGAGGCTCGACCTTCCACATTTTGATGGAAGCTCTTCCTGGTCGGCGTTCCGATACCAGTTCGAGACGCTCGCAAAAGCAAATGCCTGGGGGGATGATTACTCTTTTACTGCTCTAACTCTGGCCTTAAGAGGAGACGCCTTGATGACTATAGATAACCTACCGAAGGAAGGCCGGACACTGGAAGCTCTAATGGAAGCGCTAGAAACTCGCTATGGCGAGAAACATTTAGAATATGTGTACCGAGCCCAGCTTCGAGAGAGGACCCAGAAGCCCAACGAGAACCTCCAGCAGTGGGCAACGGAGGTTGAAAGGCTTGTAAGGCGTGCTTACTCTTCGACACCAGGGAATATCGAAGTGTACTTACTGCAGGCATTTGTCGACGGGATACGAGATTTGGAGGTCAGGGCTGCTGTGCGTCTGGGACATCATCAGTCTCTAAAGAATGCTTTGGCACATGCCCTGGAAGTCGAAGCCGTGAGACAGGATGCAAGGTACCACAAAGTAAGAGAAGTGGTCACGGAGCAAAAGAAGCCACGTTTTATCCCCACCTGCTATGGTTGCGGCGAAAAGGGGCATATTCGCTTAGAGTGCCCCAAGAAGAAAAGAAGATGGGTTTCTGACACGGAAACCCAAGTGGACGAGTTGCCGTTAAACTAGATTTCGCCAGGGCCGCGGGGCGGGCGCTGGTTGGTCAAATTAATGCCCCCTGTATTACAATTAACCAAGTTTGCAACGGAAACAGCTTAACAATTGAGGGTATTGTGAATAACCGGACTTGCCAATTCACTGTGGATACTGGAGCCTCTTGTTCAATTGTGAAGCCTGAGCTACTTCCGCGAACCATTCAGTGGACCAAGCGATCGCCAGCATACCGTCTTCAAACAGCAACCGGCCAACCAGTTTCCGTCCTCGGCAATATAGACGTTGATTTGAAGATTGGTGACCGTGTATACCGACATCCAGTATTAATTGCCAGTATCACCGATGATTGCATATTGGGACTGGACTTCTTAAGGAAAGAACAGTGCGTTGTTGACGTACGGAAAGGGGTTTTGAGGTTCCCTGATCAAGAAGTATGTCTTAATGGATCTGAACCATGCAATCTTTACTGCTTGAAGGACACTGTACTGGCACCCAGATCGGAGTCTCTAGTGAAAGTGAAATTCCCCTCGAAGGTTAAAGTAAGAAGATGCGTGATTGTTGAGGACACTGGAAGTAACCATAACTTGATTACTGCAAGAACTTTACTCATGTCCAAAGGAGTATCTACGGTTCGGGTTCTCAATATGAGTAACGAGGAAGTTCATTTAAAGAAGAACAGCTTAATGGGAAGATGCGAGGAAGTGAAACTTCTTAGACAGCTGGGAAATATCAAAGCAGTACAGCCAGAGAAACAAATTAGCGCCGATATTGTCTGTCAACTTCTCGAAGCTTCTAAGGAGAATTTATCTACTTCCGAGCGACAGCAGGCATTTTTGCAAAGGACTGTGATTTCGGACGAACGGGACTCGTCAAGCACCAAATCGACACCGGCGACGCTAGGCCCATTAAACAAAGACCTCGAAGGATACCATGGGCAAAAGAAAGAGAAGTCACTGAACTCGTCAAAGACATGGCTAGTAACGGAATTATCGAACCTTCTACAAGTCCGTGGTCTTCACCAGTTGTCTTGGTAAAGAAAAAGGACGGAAGCACAAGGTTCTGTGTAGATTACCGGATGCTGAATAACGTTACCAAAAAAGATAGTTATCCCCTGCCTCGAATAGATGACACGCTGGACATGCTCAGTGGTATGAAGTGGTTCTCAACCATTGATCTCAAGAGTGGATATTGGCAGGTGGAGATAGATCCGAAAGATAAGGAAAAGACAGCATTCAGTACAGGAATAGGAAACGGTCTATGGCAATTCAAAGTTATGCCATTCGGCTTGTGTAATGCACCCGCCACTTTCGAACGTCTCATGGAAAGGATAATGGTGGGCCTTCTTGGAGACGTATGTTTGGTCTACCTTGATGACATTATCATCATGGGGCGTACTTTTAAGGAACACCTGCGGAATATGGAAAAGGTCTTTATACGGCTTAGGAACGCCAACCTTAAGCTAAGCCCGAAGAAATGTGCCCTCTTCAAGAAAGAAGTGAGCTACCTTGGGCACATAATTTCCCCGGAAGGAGTTAAAACCGACCCAGAGAAGATAAAGGCTGTGCAGGACTGGCCTACTCCGAGGAATAAATCTGAAGTACGTTCATTTCTGGGTCTGTGTACTTATTACAGACGTTTTGTAAAGAAATTTTCAGATATAGCCAGGCCATTACATCGTCTTACGGAAGAAAAACGAGATTTTGTCTGGGATTCGACTTGTGAAAATGCTTTCAGAGATCTAAAACGTTGTTTGTGTGAAACGCCTATATTAGGATATCCAAGTCGCGATGGGAGATTCATCGTGGACACGGACGCGAGTAATACTGGAATCGGCGGCGTTTTATCACAGATACAAGGCGAGCACACGGTAGTGATAGCATACTTCAGTAAATCACTCTCGAAACCAGAAAGAAATTACTGCGTTACTCGTAGAGAGTTACTTGCCGTAGTCAAGGTCTTGCAACATTTTTCGAAGTACCTTATTGGTCGCCAGTTTACACTACGGACAGATCACGCAGCGTTACAATGGCTCCTGCAGTTTAAAAATCCTGAAGGTCAAGTGGCACGATGGCTCGAGCAACTGCAAGAGTTTCATTTTGTTACGGAACACCGGAGTGGAAAAGGACACAGCAACGCCGATGCCTTATCACGAAGACCTTGTCCTGAAGATTGCAAACACTGTCAGAAACAGGAAACCATAGGACATGTGAAATTAATAAGGACACAAGGTTTAGACGAGGAATGGACCAACGAAAACATGAAGAAAGCGCAAGAAGAAGATGATGATCTACGGTTAATACTGGACTGGAAACGAAGTGAGAACAAACCCAGCTGGAATGATGTGTCAGCATGTAGCCCAGTCACTAAAAGCTATTGGGCTCAATGGGACAGCTTAGTCTTGGAGAATGAAGTCTTACATAGAAGATGGGAGTCTAACACCGGAAAGGAAGTAACTTTACAGATCGTAGTACCAAGAAGTATGGTGTCTTCTGTCCTAAGGTACATTCATGATGGAACTTCTGGTGGGCACCTTGGCGTCAAGAAAACACTAGTAAAATTGCGAAGAAGATTCTATTGGGTACATTGTCGCGAAGATGTAGAAGACTGGTGCCGAAAATGTATAGCTTGCGCTTCAGTCCGAGGTCCCCAAACAAGAATTAAAGGCAAATTAAAGTTGTATAACGTTGGAGCACCTTGGGAGCGTATAGCTATAGACGTAGCTGGGCCATTTCCAGTAACTGAAGATGGAAATCGATACATCGTAGTTATGCAGGACTATTTCACTAAGTGGCCTGAAGTGTTTGCCACTCCCAATCAAGAAGCACACACCGTGGCTAAAAAGCTCGTGCAAGAAGTAGTCTGCCGATATGGTGTACCTATGGAAATCCATTCGGACCAAGGACGTAATTTCGAGTCGGGGCTTTTCCAAGAAATGTGCAGTTTGCTGGGCATGCATAAGACACGCACGACTCCTGCTCATCCACAGTCAGACGGTATGGTCGAGAGATTCAACCAAACGTTGGAAAATCACTTGGCTAAGGTAGTGGATGAACATCAAAAAGATTGGGACCAATACATACCTCTGTTCCTTATGTCGTATCGTTCGGCACTCCACGACAGTACAGGATTTACTCCAGCAAGGGTTAACTTCGGCAGAGAAATGAGGCTTCCGATAGACGCCATTACTGGCACTCCACCGGATGGTCCCAAGATTGTGACGGAGTACGTAAGTGATCTTCAATACCAGCTAAATGAGGTACACAAGATGGTTCGGGAGAACAGCTTGAAAACCAGCACAAGCATGAAGACCCGCTACGACAGGAAAGCCAATTCTAAGGGATTTGAAGAAGGAGCTTTAGTGTGGTTTCACAATCCGCAGAGGAAAAGGGGAAGTCCCCGAAATTACAACCTCGCTGGGAAGGACCTTACACTGTTGTCACCAAGATTAACGACATCACGTACCGGATTAAGAAGGGTCCCCGCGGCAAGCTAAAAGTAGTACATGTAGACCGACTAGCAAAATACTACGGAAAGAATCATGCTCGGGACGAGCATGACTAAGGAGGGGGTAATGTTACGACTTTGAGTACCTATATCTCGAAAACAAAGCGTCGTACAGCAGAACCCCAAAAACGCATAAACAGGTATTAGGTCTACTATCGAACAGTGAAGAAAGTTCTCGAAAAATCAGTCATAAGAAAAACATCGATTTCTACGAGTAAACAAATCCGCGGTGAGTACGTACCTATATATAGCGTACGTGTATAGGTTGTTTACATCGCAGGTCGCGGCTATTGTTTGACTGTACATAGTGTGTAATAATAACTAATAACATAAAGGAAGGTTCGGGACGGGCCTATTGAATTTGGTGGTTCGGGAAATTTCTGGAGAACCATGGGCAGCCGTATATAAGGTACGCGCCGAGCCGCGACTGGGCAGTTTATTTTCGGAAGTGAAATCGAAGCGATCTCTACCAAGCGACAAGGAAGAATTATTTCGACGACTACAGCGAAGATATTGGACTATAGTGATTGTGCATTGTGATTCGGACTCTGTGAAGTGGATTTTTGTGAAAGCTGACAATAAACGCCTTCTACGTTACCAACGGCATTTTTATTACCCATAGCGCGTAACAATATTTTGGATAGCTTTAACCATCTTATATCAGTATTATTGTCCAGAAATGAAATAAATTGTATAAAAATAATGTTAAAATATCAGCAACATTTTAGAAATTCCGATTTGTGCCAGTGTATAGATCTATTTCATATGTGCAAGTGCATAGAACTAGGGCCTTACTTAGTGGTTTGAAAAGTTTCTTCATCAATTGCCGTTAGAGCTACATAGAGAAATTTATTCTAGATCTCTTCCATTATCACACAAGACTTGTTATGTAAACATGTTTTTTGAAAAAGAAAGTTCCTCCGTGGTAATAATAAATTCGTCGCTTAACCTATCCAACTTTTCCTGACCGACGGTAATAGAAAGTACAAGTATTAATTTAGGAATGAAATCAAAATTTATTGCAATGTAAAATCAGTTCATGGGCGATAACGCTAAAATGACAAAGTTGCTGGTGGAATTCGGTATTAGCTGCGAATGGAGATCTTCGTGGGTCACATCTGTAACATAATATGGAACCATTCGCATTTTGATCACGTACACTATGGACCAGGTCAATTTGAATTTTTACTGCATTAAAAAATCATTGTATTCGCCTCGTGGTCGAAATAAGACCTTAACAAAATGCAGAAAAAAGGACATGGAACAGGTAAAAAAGGTATCCTTGTTATCGTAATTTCATTTACATATACGCAAATGTCAATCGTCACGACAAACTCTAGTAGTGTGTGTCGACACTGACGACTTATATCTCTTGTGTGTGTTTATTTTACTAATTTAATATTTATGTTAGCACTAGTATAAAAAAAGCATTCAGCACTTCTTCTCCAAATATACTTTATGGATGCCGAATTTTTTACGGAATATTGCATTTCGAATAAACCACTTTAAGTAAATTGCACAAAAACGTATAAAACTTCCATACTTAATACCATAAATGTAAAAATGTGTTTGTTTGTTTGTGTTGTCCTCCTTTCACGTCACAACAGTGCTACAAATTGACCTGATGTTTGTTTTTGAGATAGTTTGGGCGTCAGAAAGTGACATAGTCTACTTTTTACCCAGGGAAGAATCTCATTCCTATGGGAAACACGTATAAACACCCACGTGGGCTTCCTCAGTCAGTATTCGCTAAATTGTAACAAAATTAGTAGATAAAATTAAGCCTCCCCGTTTTTAATCCTATATAATCAAGCCGATTACTTAATACCATATATTATGGTATTAGATTTCGGTGTCAAATTCAATAGTTCATGGATGATAGGTTCTAGGATGACAATGTACTTACTTAGTTTCTGTTGAAATCCGGTATTAGCTCCGAATCGAGGTCTAATAGGCTACAGCTAGGTAGCTGATAACATATATAACATATGGAACCATTCTCATTGCGACCGCGTACACTGCGAGTGTGAACATGAGCGCTTTCGAATTTTACTTGCTTTAAAAAGTGATTTAACTACAATTTCAACGTTGCCGATTTGTGTAAATGCCTTTGAACTGTTCGTCAACGTTTTTCCACAGCAGTCATTCGATTAAAACGCACATGGCCCTTGGGCTAGGAAGAAATAAATTAACGTTAAAATAAAGTAGAACATAAGTAACGTGGCTCGTCGGCCGTTTGGCTTAGCTGCGTATAGCTCGCGTCATGTATTTATTTATTTATTTATTTATTTAGAAAGATACATTTACAATATTTTTACAGGAATGCTCCCAAGACAATATTGCAAGCTAATAACTTATTAGAATATATGATGAAAATAAAATAACTCTGATGGTCAAGCTGCGCATTAGGCGATTTATCGGTCTATTTGGTGGTATGGAATATTTCAATAACCTAAGAATAACCTATATACAAAGTCACGAGCGAAAGGTTAGTTCAAAAATAAAACCATATGCCAAATTTCCTTCATGGGCAGAAGCCCGTTGTGGGGCTGAATTAGCTATGAGTTCAGTGATGCAATGGTTAGACAAAAATTTGCTGACCCTCAACTTAAATAAAACTACTTTTACCACTTCTGCTCCAAGTCGGTCAGCCTTGCCCAGTACAATACCTACCATTGTAGCGCATCGCTGTAATCAGGCTAATCATTTACTCAATCGTAATTGCTCATGTACATCTCTAACACACAAATGCCATGTTAAGTATTTAGGAGTTTACATTGATAATCTTATGACTTGGAAAGATCAGATAGACGCTACTGCTTCCAGGGTAAGGAAATTAATATTCATATTTAAAACCTTGAGGGCTGTTGTTGATCATCAAACTTTGAAGACAGTTTATTTCTCCTTAGCTCAATCAGTCTTAACTTACTGCATAGCCGCCTGGGGCAGTTCAGTAAAAACAAGGTTTCTGCGTAATCGCAGTTCTAATGAACGGGCTCAAAGATACGTACTTAAAGTAATACATTCAAAACCAATCTTATTTCCAACCACACACCTTTATAAAATCTCCAAAGTCTTGACCGTAAGGCAATTGTACATCCGTAACCTGATATTGCGCAAGCACTTAACACTACCTTTCGTCAAACACACTTCTAACACCGTCGCCCAACTTTACGAGTATGTTATGTCTCCCGTTGTCGTACTACCTTAGCAAGGCGTAATTATGAGAACATCTCCAGTACTATCTATAACAAAATAAATAGAGTTTCCAATATTTATGCCCTGAGATACTGGGATTTAAAGAAACATATGTTTCGCTTTTTACATAACCTCTATTACGACGAAACTGAAGCACTCATTACAACAAACTCGAATCTGTGAGATTCACACACATCACGCACACACACACGCTCACACACATACACACACACCCACACACACACACACACACACACACACACACACACACACACACACACACACACACACACACATACCTTCAATCACTGTTCTTCTCTTCTGTTACATTATTTTAATATAAGGTATCACAGTTTGTAACAGGTTATAATTTTCACTACTTTTTGTTTAGTTTGTATAGACCTTTAATAGTAGAATTAATTATATGTATTGTGTACATAGTTGAACAATTGTCTATGTGTTTTGGGGCGGGCGTAAACTGCTGCAGCACAGTTAATTAATTAACTATTGTAGTTGTTAACGATCATTATGTTTTTGTATTACTGTTTTTGTGTTCAATAAAAATCTTTTAAAAAAAATCTACTTTCGTGTGCGAGTGTACCCATGCGCATACATAATTATATACCCCCTCCACTTTCTTCCAGAGTTCTTTTTACATGACGCAAACTATAGATCACTTGCGTTCTATGACTGCCGCGAAGCCATAATTACTTATGTAACACTTTATTTTAACGTAAAAAATATATTATTATCTTATACTAAAATCATTATTGGAAGTCGAAATATTTAATTGTTTTTTGGAATACAAATACTTTCTCAATTAACGTCAAACTTATCGTCGTTATCGGCTCTAGGTGTCCTTATAGGCGATGAGTTGAGCTGAGAAAAAAGAGCCGTAGGAGAAAAACACTCAGCAGCACTCTTTTGAATGCCTGTTGTTGTTAAGTTCACAGTTTCAGTGGTCCCAGTAATAGTAGCTCGCCTCAGTACAATTGTAGTCCAGCTGCATTGTATGCGTGCTATGCTCTGTGACGTAATGATTCGCTTTGATCTGTGATTGTGGTATACATGATTAAACTACAAAATATATTTACTTTTATATTAATCTACAATTACACAACATAAATTGTCTGAACACGAGCATTGTAGCCCTACTTCCCGATAGCTTCGTGGTCTAGGTTTCTAGGTTTAGGTGGTGTTCTAGGTACCAGTTTCCGACACCGAGCACTTTACCTCATTAACTTCATTACTTTCATAGGTACCCAAAGCCGACGATCGGATCCGATCCGAAAATAATAATAAATAAAAATTAATCAATTAAAAGTGACAATAAGGGTACAAATAATGATGATAATAATATAAGTATAATATAATAAAGAACTATATTTCAGTGTACATTTTTATATTTGTAATTAGTTAAGTTTTAATTATTGTAATAGGTATTTGCATACCTAATGAAGGTAAATATGGCGAACCAAATTTGTAGTTGGTAGAACTATTATGGTTCGCCCGGGGAAGTACCACCGCTGCACCCACTTCTGCCGTGAACCAATTCTGTTGTATTTCGGTGGAAAGGTGCAGTTGCCGGCCACACTTGCATGAGGCGACCACCAGCCTCCGGAGTAGCAGCGCAACTGCATACGACCTCTGACAAGACTTACCTATGCTTGCTTGAGGTTGTATGTAGATGTCCATAACCTGCAGCGATCACTTAACACCACGTGGCCTGCATGCTCGTCTGCTACTCCATTCAAATAATAAAAAAACAAAGTATAAAAACACCTTTTGTAAACACCCATTTGTGCAAATAAATGTCTTTGTCTCTGAATTACTTTACTTATTGTGTCAAGTGGAAGCAACTATGTACACATTAATATTTACCTCTAAGGAGTAACATTTCTTTTTGGTTACTATGTATAGAAATCAAGAAAAAGCGTTTGCGTTTGCGTTGCGGCTAAATTCATGATTGTGAACTATATTTCCCCCCTCCCCCTCTTATAATCAAATCCTAGACCAAGTCAGTGGTGACTACTAAACGGGTCATCGTACATAGGTTCTACGTCATTTTCAAATTCTACTAATAACTCATTGAAGTATTACAGATTTATTTATTAAACCAACAACATAATCGCCAAAACACTTATTAATTACGTTCAAACATCCCTTGGTAACCATTGTTACTAAACTAAATTGTATTGTCTACGTTAACCTCCCGAGGGCGCTGTTTACTTTGCCTAGTTACTGCGTATTAAAATTAAGGAATGTGTTTCTGTTATTTACTATTAGAATTTATAGTGGAAATCTTAACTGTTTATTACAGAATGGCTCAGTAAATAACGTTTCACACTCATAGCCCCACAGTAGGGTAGATATACCCTGTGTCGTGGGTACCATGGACACTTACAAAGACAGAAACACAAACACCCAGACCGAGAACAGAAATTTAAACTCATCATTCAAATTTCTATTTCGCCAGAAATCGAACCCGGGACCCTCCGATTGGCAGTCCGGCATGGTAACCATTGCGCGTCACGGGTCATCATTGTGTCGTAAATGAGCATACATTCTTGATTAAGTGATCACTTCGATAATTTATTCTATGTTTCTCGTCTGCTTGTTTGTCGTTATGTCTGTCTGGCTCATAGATTTAGAAATATTTTTGCTACTTCCTGTATAATGGTGTGGCTATTAGTCTGTATTTCTATTTGTCAATCTCTGTGACAAATTGATCAAGATATTTTTCTAGGAACTAATGGATCAAATTCATCAAGAAAGTTTTAAATACTAGAGTTATTCGTGAGAAAAGGAGAAACTGTATCAGTCTTCAAGAATAAGAATATCAATCTTGTAATAAAATATGCCGTTTACTGCACATATCCCATAATGATTTTTAAATATATAGTAAGTATACTATGTATCAAATTTGGTTAAATTTAAACGCTATTAATATAATAACAAGAAATTTAATTAAATCACTTGATGTATATTTTATTACTTGAAAATTACTTCTAGTAAATGTGTGATAAGTGGTAACCGAGAATCTATACATACATTACATTTTTTCTGAATTAAGCGCTCCTACCGAAAGCTGTAAGCTGTAGTACAGCTTTCTGTATATAATGTTTAAATATTTAATTCACAGGCATGCACGGTAATGGAAAATGTCAAAATGAAATATTGCAATGTTTTCTTCCACCTCCTCCTCCTCCTTGGACCTCTGGACCTCCACGTTAGAGATCTGTGTCTTAACTACTCGGTTATAACATCACTAACTTAGTTCCTCATAAATTGATGTTCATACAATTAGTTTTATCAGTTCTTGCCCAAAGCTACTTGAAGACCCTTTATAAGCGACGACGTTGGTAGATCGGCTATCGATATAATAGGTCTTTAGCTATGAAATTGCCGTTCTTCAGTACTGGTCATTTCAAAAAAAAAGTTTGGAATAGCTTTGTATTCTAAATTCAATTAATTTTGTTTTAAAGACAAACAAAACATGACATTCTTTTTTTTTATTATGGCATCGCAAACTCTGTGCATACTGCCAGCGTCAAGTATAATTTTTGCCCGTTTCAATGAAACTGGACGAAGTAATAACAAAGTCAGAAATCAGTAAGTCTAGTCAGTCCAAAATTCAAGTAAAGCGATGGCTACTTTACTAGAAGGTGTCCGATGGAATTTTGGAGGCAAGCAGAAAAAACATATTTTAGCACTGTTAATCTATTTCACAAACACTCGTGCACTGTAATTACCTATATCAAACAAAATGCCATCAACTTTATCCGATATAACTCAAAAATACACCAAGAAAATGAAAATAAAACAAGAGCACAATATGTCTTTTTCGACTTCCCGCCAAAACTCCTATGACATTCTTTTTACAAACTCAGTCTTTTGTTTATTGATTAGCGTTGTATTTTCATTACATTTGAACGTTTGTGTAATTATGGAATATGAGTTCTGTCGCGGCACCAACGCGACACAAACGGCACGTAACATAAAAATATTTACGGTGAGAACTGTACAAACGAACGCACAACCCGTTATTGGTTTTCCCGGTTCCGTTCTAGAAATTTTGACTTGAAAAATGAAGCTCGTGGTCGTCCGGAGACTTTGGTCAATAATGGTGAATTAAAGGCGATTGTGAAAGCTAACGAAACTCAATCTACAGCTGAGCTAGCAGCAGCTTTAGATGTTAGTATCAAAACAATTTCAACCATTTGCTACAAATAGGCAAGGTAAAAAAAATTGATAGATGGGTGCCCCACGAACTTAACGATCGCCAGCGCAACGTACGCATCGAGACCTGCCTCGCGCTGTTTTAAAGGCAAAGAAATGAAGGAATTTTTAACCGAATTGTTACGTGCGATGAAAAATGGATTCTGTTCGACAATCGAAAGTGCTCAGCAAGTTGTTTAGATCCTGGTTCAGCACCAAAGCAATGCCCTAAACCAAAAATGACCCCTAAAAAGGAGATGGACACTGTTTGGTGGTCTAGTGCGGGTGTGATTCACCACAGCTTTTTACAAAACGGCATGAGCATTACTGCAGATGTGTACTGTGAAGAACCACAGGCAACCAGCTTTGGTCAATCGGTCGTCCCCACTGCTCCTTCACGACAACGCGCAACCCCGTACTGCACAACAGACAGTCTCCAAGCTGCAAGAGCTGGGGTTGGAAGCTCTCCCTTATCCGCCATACTCACCAGACCTTGCACCTACTGACTATTACTTTTTCCAAAATTTAGACAACTTTTTAGTGGGTAAAAAAATAATTGCCGAGAGGCATTACAAAATGCCTTTGAAGAGTTTGTTGCCTCCCGTCCAGCTGATTTTTACAAGGTCATCAATAAATTGCCAATGCGTTGGCAAAGATGCGCCGATTGCATGGGTGATTACTTTGAATAACAGAAATAAAAAAGTTTAAAAAAATAAGTACTTTCACTTATTCCATACAAAACGACAATTTCATAGGTAAAGACCTAATATTATAAAATCAACGTTATGGTTCTTCAGAATACATTCCGATATTATGTCTAATAGTTTCAGAATTCGGCCAAGAATTCGTTGTAAAAATCTACGGTTAATTCGCCGTGCGTAGGCTCGGTTGTTACAGCCGTATTCAAGAAGCATACTTCCTTATGTAAAGCTATGCAAAGAGCGTACGTTTGTTATGTCAAGCCATAGACAAACGCATAGTAGCAGGATTCACTCAAGTATTGTCTATGAATTCATTCGGTCTGGGTGTTTGTACTCCTGTCTTTGTATGTGTCCATGGTTCCCACGACACAGGGTATTAATTACCTTACTGTGGGGCTATGAGTATGTAACGTTTATTATTTATTATTTATTTAGATGACCCTACGCGTTGGCGTGCACTATGAGACCTCAAAGTATTATTAACGAATACGAGTGTTAGTGTTGTATGAAACTCAGTCGGAGATTGTTGAACGGTGGAGAAACGGTACGGGGTGCCACCGCCGAATGCACTACGAACAACAATAAGCTAAGTAAGTATTAGTACTTTAGGGTGTTTTGTTCTGGTAAAGCAATTTAATACATATTTTTAGGGGCTTGTTGAAGTGTTTTACAAAAAAAAAACAGTGGATAGAGGTCGTGCCCATTCTTGGTTATGCATGAATCATTACTATATTTACATATAAAACACGTGAATACGTTCTTAAAACATAATTATCAAGTTCTTTTCAAAATTAAATAAAATTCTATTTACGATGTTTCCAGAAGTGTAGATCTAAAACTTGAATGACCCATGTATGGTTATAATCATGGAATTCCATGTCGGATGAATAGGATATATAGGATACGAAAAAATATAATATTCCACTGCATTACGATGTTTTATCTATACTTAATATATAAAGCTGAAGAATTTGTTTGTTTGAACGCGCTGATTTCAGGAACTAATGGTTCGAATTGAAAAATTATTTTTGTGTTGGATAGTCCATTCATCGGGAAAGATTTTAGGCTATAATAACATTACGCTGCGATCAATAGGAGCGAAGCATCATTGAAAAATGTTGCAAAAACGGGGAAAATCCATACTAATATACAAAGCTTGTTTGAACGCGCTAATATCAGGAAGCACTGGTTCAAATTGAAAAAATATTTTTGTCTTGGATATTCCATTTATCGAGGAAGGCTATATAACATCATGGTATGACTAATACCAAAGTTCATATGGACGAAGTCTAATCTAGTATTCTATAAACTTGCATGCTTGGAAGAGGTTGTTTAAACTTTCCATAGACATACATGTCGGTCCCTATAGCTTCGGGATTAAAAATAGGGCTACGGTATTCCCTGCCTGATCGTAAGAAGCGACTAAAAGGGGGCTTCCGGGGTTGTGGGTGGTGAAAGTTGGAGCTCGATCGTAAGGAGTGCGTGCGTAAGCAGCGGAAAAGCAGATGTACAGGAGAGCACATCTGCTTTTCCGAAGATGGGCCCGTTCTGGGGCGTCGCGCGTGGAGGACACCGGTGCGTTCCGCTGGAGATCCCGGAGTCCTCTCCAAGCGCAGAGGCAGCCACCGAGTGGGTTTTAGTTTAGTCAAATCCCACATAACCCTGTACCCTCTCACAAGGTGCCGGGTACCTTTTGAAGCCCCCCCCCCCCTCCCCGATACGAAAAAAAGAAACACATGGCGGTGGAAAATCGCAAAGACTGCTTCTCAATTCTGAGCAGAGACCTGTATTCTGCACTTGCACATTAAGGGTTGAAAAAATAAAAGATGATAAATAGTCTTCGTCCGGAGTTGTAAAGAAGCTTCGTATAATGATTATCGGCGGCGAACGCGTGTTGCCGCAGATAAGCGCCGATACGTAATTTACTGCTGTTAATGCGTTTAAATTATCTGCAACGCTTTACCGCTTTAGTTGCTGATATATTATTATTTAATAATTTTTTGATTAATCCGGATAATTTAAAAACTTGGTTTATGTAGATGTTACTACGGATTTTAAGATAAAGTACAACGTGTGGCGCTATCCAATATTCAACTTATTAATTTCTTTCCGCCCCCTTTTTCTCTCAGCTCAACATCTAACCCAAACGGGCACCAAAACGTGATGACTCGGGTAAAAATTATTTTGTATTCCTGATCCATATTAATATTATAAATTCGAATGTAACTCTGTCTGCCTGTCTGTCTGCTACGTTTTCCCGCTTAAACTACTGAACCGATAATGAAATTTGGAACACAGATAGAGTGGACTTTAGGAAAGGACATAGGATGGTTTTTATCCTACGGGAACCTTTAAAACGGGTCCACGCGGGCGAAAGACTAGTATGAAATAAATATGTTTTCTTTCTTACTATGTTTCCGTCTTTCTTCCAGCATAACAATTTTAGTAAAAACATTTTCATTTTCATAACACTGTTTGTTACAAGTGGTAGTAGGTACTTTCATGGTTCGTCACGGAAAGTGCCCTGAAGCAATTTATTCTATTGTGTTTCGGTAGAATGATGTAATTAGATAAATTCTATTGGATTGAAGTTAATTCTGCTAGTCTAGTGGACGTTACTTATTGCCGGTAACGAGCGAGCGGTAACAAGCTGGCGTTCATTATTTGTGTACTGTTTCGCCGATACTTGCTCCTTCAATAAACACTGTTTTAACATAAAAATTGTTGTGATGTTAAAGTTTCTGATGGAAATATCACATAAAGTAACTGTAAGTTAAAAAGCAATACATATAGCTATGTATAATAGTTTTTTTTCTATTATTGTATATAGTAGAAATACTTATTTTTGAACAGAAAAACTATCTACATATAGGTAAAATCATCAAAGGCAATATTTTCTTTTGCTTTTGTTTACAGAAGACTCACTCTGCGTGTTCTACCGACTTTACTATGGTAAGTCCTCCGAGGAACTTTTCAAAATGATGCCTACGTCACCATTTCATAAATATACCAACAGACGAAGGTTAAAGTTCCACCGACACCATCTGGACTCGTTGCGGTCCTCCACAGTACCCTTTGCACGCTGCTTTTTACCACGGGCGTGAAGGTTATGGGACAACCTTCCAGCTGAGGCATTCCCAGTGGACTATAACATGGGGTTCTTCAAGAAAACTGTAAAAAAGCTCTCCTCCAAAGCCGTCAATGCTCGGGTGGCTCCCCTGGGGATGCCCGTGTCCATAGGCAACGGTGATCGCTTAACACCACGCGGCCCGTCTGCCTTTTTGTTCGGTTTATTTATAAAAAAGATATACTTACCATTTTTATGAAAATATGATTACATAGGAAGCGCGCATGGCTCGGCGGCTAGCGTAGGACGCGAGCGGTCTATGCAGTTAATCCTAACGGGCGCGGTCGGGTGTGAGATGGGTGACCGCTAGTGGCAAAAAATTTCATGCGCGTTTCCGTGCTTCGGAGGCACGTTAAGCCGTCGGTCCCGGTTTCTGTCGATAGATAACAGTCGTTAAACCTTGTGGTCGGATGTTTTCAAACCGCCCACAAGGCCTCCGGCGGTTTGAAAACATCCGACAGCGGGTTGGCCACTAACCCGCATCTCCACCAACCCGCATTGGAGCAGCGTGGTGGAGTAAGCTCCAGGCCTCCCCAATAATGGGGAGATACCCGTGCCCAGCAGTGGGACGCAAAAAGGGTTGCAGCCATGATTACATATTATTCATAAAAGCTAAATAAAAATCTCACAATTTCAGACGAGTGCTTGTTAGGGGAAGCGTTTAAATCGCTTACAAATCGCTCATTGCTGGTAACAAGCGAGTGGTAACAAGCTGTTCATTATTTGTGTTTATACTGCTTTTCCGATACTTGCTGCTTCAATAAACACTGTTTTGTGGCTCCATGAAGTATCAAGATGTTATAATCATACTAAAGTTGGTACATTGAGACAAAACAAATTCAAGCACTTACGTCCTAATAAGATTTTCGAGAAAGTATGTTCTAGAAAAGTAGGTATCTCTATTCATTCGGCAAACCTGAAAAACGCAAGGTTTAATTCGTAGTTGGCATTTAAGCATATTTTGTTTAAACGGTTGTTTTAACAGTCCATTTATAAACATCCCCAATCCCCATTAATTTACTTAGTACCTGGACGCCCGAGCGTTGCTCGGATAAAAACAATTGATTTTTGTGATAAAAACATTTGGTTTATTTTTAAGCAAAACATTCATTGACTTAGTGTTACTTAACAAATCCTTTTGAAGTACCTAGCTCCCAATTTAAAAAAAATGTCACAAAAAAATAAAAAACGCAACTTGCCTAGGTACTTGAGATTTGAACCAGGCTCCATAGCTCTATACATCGATAACTACTATATCGATGGCTCTATAGTCAGCTTTCGTAACCATTCGACCAAGAAAGCTTTAATTCCATTGACGAAATTTTTATAGAGGTCTTTCATATCGACATTGTCATTTGTTTGAAGGGCGGATTGACAGTTGACATGAGACGGCGTTCTACGCCACAATATTATTAATATTTTCCAATAGATGTCAGTAAGAGTAATTTTATATTTAACGGCATAAACATTAAATAAAACGACAATTTTTATCAATAAAAATTTGTGGATCGTTTTATCATCCCCGAAACCAGCGTACTAAATTTCATCAAAATCTTTGGAGCCGTTTCCGAAATTCAAGGTAAAAGGTATTAGATTTAAGGCAGGTTGCCAATTGAATAAAGATTATGTTGATATCAAGTACAATAAAGTGCAAAAGTGATATGGCATTCTTAAAAAAACTATCGGGTGAACTTAAAGTTGCACATATGACTTTCTTCCATGAGCACATCACACACAGATAACGTAATGGCCAGGCCACACTAACTACTTTTTGAATCAGCGAATGATTGAAGCGTGCAGGCGAAAATCGACCAAAATAGTTAGTGCCGTTTCAGACCAGCATAATGTTATGTATTTTGACGCGCGTATAATAATATGGTCGTTTCTGAAAACGCGCTTACACGTGCGCTTGTTTATGTATCAGAAAATGTCAAATCTTGACAGTTCGCAGCAAAAGACGCACAAGGAGTTTTGGCGGGAAGTCGAAAAAGACATATTGTGCTCTTGTTTTATTTTTACTTTCTTGGTGTAGTTTTGAGTTATGTCGGATAAAGATGGCATTTTGTTCGATATGGGTTGATTATAGTGCACGAGTGTTGTGAACTAAAATAACAGTGCGAAAATGTGTTTTTTCGGCTTGCCTCCAAAATTCCATTGGTCACGTTCTGGTAAAGAAGCCATCGCTTTACTTGAATGTCTGACTAGTACTAACTGATTAACGACTAACGACTTACTGACTTTACCTATTATTACTCGTCTAGTTTCACTGAAACTGGCAAAAACATGATGCAAAAATTATACTTGACGCTGGCAATATGCAGAGCACGCGCCGAAAAATACGCTGGCGTGAAACCGCACATACACAACTACTTTTAAACCCTCATTGTACCTAAGTAAAAATATTTCATTGCTTGATCGTTCTCTTTTAATGTCATTTATAAAGATTTTACCTGAAATAAAGCTTTACGTCTCGTTATACTAACTAGCGCAACGATTTCTTAACAAATGGCTCTTCAGTTCTATCACAGACTACTAACTTTTACTAACGTAGTTCTATAGAGAAATCTATTCTCATTAGCGTTACCATTTACCTTGCTTGTGCAGTTTTGCTGCTCATTTGTGGCTTCAAAATAGAGCTTTGAATACGTTCTGTTGCTTTGTGATAGAAATAGGCTAGACCTTGGCACGAATCTAACAGCATTAGAATACAAGACAATAGAGTATACGACTGTAATCTGTATATTACGGTACCCATACCAAAATATTCAAATATTTTTTCTGGTGAAACGAATAAATTTAATTTGTAAGGCGTTACAAAATTTTCCAAACCTTGTTCCCGCCGCGGTAAACATATACGAGTAATACATACAAACAGGAAATGGTGCTTCATTTACAGAAAAAAATCTTTAAAGTTAACTAAAATTACAATTGATTTTAATAAAAATAACCGGGCAAGTGCGAGTCGGACACGCGCACCGAGGGCTTCTTTTTTTTTAAATATATGATGTAGCTAAAAATTTACGGTTTTCGCAATTTTTCTTTATGTGTGCTATAAGACGTTTCTTTGTACTAAATTTTAAGATTCCGAGTCTACGGGAAGTACCCTGTAGGTTTTGATTCCCTTGCGAGTGTGCGAAATTTGCGGCATAAACGGCCTGTATCTTTTGATTGCGCTGGCTTAGAAGTTTGGTTTTTTCACAGCTCCAAGGTGCAGTAAACTTAAGTATTTGATATAAATTCCAGTTTGATACCTCTTCGCGTTCCTAATAAAATGGGGCTTGACAGACAGACAGACGCACAACACTTAGAGATGCTTAGAGATGACAAACTAATTTGGATTTAGTGTGCTTTAAAATTATACAGATAAATGTTTAAATACATACAGACAATTTTAATATCAGTGTCAAAACTAAAGTTACTATGAGAATTGATGTACTTTAATTAATTCATATCATACTAAGTGTTATAACAGCTGCTACAGAAGCTACTCAACATTGTTTAAACAAAATATTTTCCAAACAAAAGGAGTAAAGTATGAGGTAATAACTATGAAAGCTTTTATTTTTAATGGGATTTTTTATTAAATAATTATAGCAATACGCTACCCAAATCGTAAAATGTTTTGCTTTATTGTACACAAGACACAACACAGCCTTAATAAAGATGTTTAGACAGTTTAAACCCGGATGTTCCGGATAGGAATTACAGGTCTCAGCTAAAACGTTATTACTGCTGATGTTAGATCCTACACGGAAAACTACAGGCCATTATTTTTGTATAGCCATTTATGAAATATTCAGTCAAATTTAGCCCATAATAAAACAAGAATAAGTATATTTAAAAAAATCCTTCTCGTTGTAAATTTTAAGCATTTAAGAACCGCTGAGTAGAAACACCATTACAAGTTCACAGCTCAAATAAAAATATTACTGTTTTCGACAGAAAATGTAACTTTCATGACTATAATTTCGTCACTGGAAAGGCAAAATTGGACCTATTTACGCAAACTGGAACCAATCCACACTCATGCCGAAATTGAGTTAAGTACACAGAAAAGCTTAAAATTGCACCTTCTATCGACCCTGTAAAGATCAAAATGATGTGACAATTTTGACAGAACAAAACATTTTCATGACATGTTTACCAATCTACAAAACATCAGTTGTTAATTACATTAAACAGCTTTTTCTCAAAACTTTCATCATCATCATCATGTGTGGATTGGTTCCGGTTTGCGTAAATAGGTCCAATTACTTTAGCGCCAAATTGACCATATTGAGTTATTATTATATTTGGAATCAGCGAATTTTTCTCCATCGATCTGTCTAGGAAATATCGCGATCTGAGCACTTTTGTGGCGCTTAAGTAACCCGAAAAAAGGTGGGTTTCTTTTTTTCAAAAATTCTTAAGCGACGCATATTTTTGTCTTTTTTACACACGTGTCGTTTAAGTCATATATGCCCACCGGATACTTATTCCAGGTGACATTTAAGTAAAATAGACTTACTGTTATTTTAAAAATAATGCTGTAGAAGTACTTATGCCCTTCCGATAATTTAAGTTTATAGTTGTTTAAGTAATTTTGATTTGCTGAATTTGGAATAGGGCATGGCGTACAAGTAATTTTGCATTCTTATCTTTATAGAGAGCGTAGCTTATAAGTAATGTTTCTTTCTTGTTCTCATACAGATCATTGCGTATAAGTAAATTTGCCTTCTTGTCTTTATAGAGAGCGTGGCGTAGAAGTAATTTTGCCTTCTTATCTTTATACCGATTATGGCGTAAAAGTAAATTTTCTTGTTATTTGTTAGAGTATTCTAGGTATGTAATGACGTTCCGTCGAAAGAATTTGTGGATTATGGAGTTCTATCCAATGGTTAGGGCACGAGTTCAGAAGATGTTCAGCTATGGCAGATTTCTGTGTCTCGTTGTTTTTAACCGCCTTTATGTGTTCTTTGATACGGCATGAGATGGTACGTTTTGTTTGTCCAATATATGAGCTCCCACAACTACAGTTGACTTTATATACCCCAGGATGTTGAAACGGAATCTTATCTTTAGGTGAACGCAAGCTTTGCCCAATCTTCTTATGAGGTGTGAAAATGGTTTTAATGCAATACTTGTCCAGTATTCGACTTATTTTATCTGTGACCTCTTTCATATATGGCAAAAATGTAGGCTTTCGTTCTACCTTCGGTATAATCCTTTTTTCCCTTGGCTTTATGTCATAGACATTTACCTTATATCCGTTCCTCATTAATACTTTTTGAACATGTGCTAGCTCTTGTGTAAGATGTTATTTATCGCACAGGTCATTGGCGCGATTTGTCAATGAGCTGACAACGGAGTTAAGGTGCAGGGGATGATGATGTGAGGTAGCGTGTAAGTACCGGTCTGTGTGTGTCGGTTTTCTATAAACAGTGTGGCTCAAGGTCACATCCTTCTTTGCTGTTATTAAGACGTCCACGAATGGTAGGGATCGATCTTTCTCAATTTCTGCTGTAAATTGCATAGCTGGGTGGATGCTATTCAGATGTTCCAAACACTTATTTTTTCTGTTTGGTCGCCCTTGAGTATGCAACAAATGTCATCTACATACCTTTTCCAATACTTAATTACGATAGGACAGCTAGACAAGGCTTGTTCCTCAAAGTGTTCCATCCACAGATTAGCAACAGCTGGTGCCACTGGACTTCCCATTGCTACTCCATCGATCTGCAGGTAAAACTGTCCTTTATTAAGTAGTTGGAGGTCAAGCAATGTTCAAGCAGTTTTTCAAATTCACTGGGGATGTTGTTCTCAGTCAATTTCTTTTTATAACTTCCAAGCACTCTAGTATTGGTACTTTGGTGAACAAAGATTCAACGTCGAAACTTACCATTATCTCATCAGTTTGGCTAACTATTGGGCGGAGTGGTAGATCTTTTTTATGAATTTTTGGCAATCCGTAGATCTTTGGTGGCTGTGGTACTCTGGGTCGTAGAAGTTTCTTTCCTGTGTCATCCGTGAAAACATCACCACATTCTTTCACCAATTTTATTGTTTGCCTAGTTACTCCATTATTTCGCACTATCCCCGAGTAATTGCTCCATCTTACTATCGTACTCTGCCACGTCCAATACGACTGTAGCATTCCCCTTGTCAGCCTTTAATACTAGGATGTCCTTGTCTTCTCTAAGTTCTCGTAGTGCCCTCAGTACTTGTGGGGTAATGTTGCTACTGGGAGACTTTGCGTGACGTAACACTGTTGCAATATCTTGCCTCAAGGTGTCCGCGTCAATACGTGGTATTTTTGTGTATTGTCTCCTCTATGGAGACTCTATGACATCTTCAAAAGGAATGCGTTTTGGAGTGGGTGCTAAATTTAACCCTTTTTTTAGTACCTGAATAGTAACCTCATTCAATACCTTACTTGACCTATTGATGACAGTTTCAACCACACTAATTTTATCATCTCAATGATTCGAGTCGTGTTTCCGTAGTAGGGCCTCTAACTTACGTTGTTGTTTTAAGGCACTGAGTTCGCGAGAACGTTGTGCTTGTAGGTATGTAACACGGTCACACTGTTCAAAATCATCTTTAGATAACACCGAACTTAGCCATAGATGTAATTTGTACAACTCACGCTGGTATTTGTCGTGAACATAGCGATTGTGTCTTAAGAGTTTCCGTAACAATTTTTCACTCGCTTTGTGCAGAACATTAGCAGAACCGGGAATATCTGGTCTTGATTTTATGCGTACGCACACGGGTATAACGTTATTATCGCGGCACTTAGTTAAAAATACCAACGATTCCCTTAGACACTCACACTTTTTCCGTAAACGTTCTAGATGTCGAATTTGATTATAACATCCGTTTCAACATCCTGGGGTATATAAAGTCAACTGTAGTTGTGGGAGCTCATATATTGGACAAACAAAACGTACCAACCATCTCATGCCGTATCAAAGAACACATAAAGGCGGTTAAAAACAACGAGACACCGAAATCTGCCATAGCTGAACATATTCTGAACTCGGGCCCTAACCATTGGATAGAACTCCATAATCCACAAATTCTTTCGACGGAACGTCATTACATACCTAGAATAGTAAAGGAAGCCATAGAAATCGGGAAATGTAAAAACTTCAATCGAGATGATGGTTTCCAACTTTTTAGTGCGTGGAATCCAGTGTTAGTGTGTCTTAATAACAATATGCGTCCAAAATATGAAAAAAACCATACGCAGCGATACTGTGAGTGTTTTTTGTCGTGACTTATGTTCGAGTACCGGTAGTAGCCGTAGCAAACGAGTGAGGAAGAGGGTAGACCGTTACGGCTGTCCTTAGACTTTTTTACATCCACCCGCAATATCCAGTTCGTCCGTGATCATGGTGCATGCAACTGCGCCGAAATATCGGGAGCTCAAAAGCAACGCGAATCGTGGTATATATCCCGTAAGTAACAATTCAGATATAATTAAAGCCATGTTACAAAGCACTATCACCAATTTCAAAAAAGAAATTTATGGACCTTAACAAACTGTGTACTAATAAAGTTATACCCAAAATGTACCACGAAGAATATAAAAGACTGAACTGTAATAATAATGTTCAAGACTCTTTGATTGATACTGATGAAGAGGATGAAGAGAATGAAAGACTGTTTGATTGATTGATTTGACACGGATGAAGAGAATGAAAGACTGTTTGAATGATTTGATACGGATGAAGAGAATGAATGACTGTTTGATTGATTGATTTGACACGGATAAAGAGAATGAAAGACTGTTTGAATTATTTGATACGGATAAAGATAATGAAAGACTGTTTGATTGATTGATTTGACACGGATAAGGATAACAACAATGAAAGACTTTTTGATTAGTACTAACTAACTAAGTTCCTACATACGCCAAAATTATTATGTTATCAACGTTGATTTGATTTTGTTAACTCCTCACTGCTGGTACATTTAAATATAATAATCTACTTAGTTGGCTATTGTTATTATTGCTGATTACGTGTACCGTTGTAGTTTAGAGCCATTATTTAAATACTTGTTTTGATGTTTAAAAGAACCAAAATAAACCGGTGTCTTTACGCTTTCGTAATCAAGGTATTGTACCTTCAGTTCAATTTAAGTATTTACTATTCAAGTCAAATGCAAGTGATTAGTTCCTAACTCATTAAAATTTAATATCTATTTCTTTATGATTTACTGTTTTTTTTAATTTAAATACCTGGTTCCTTTGCTAATACATGTGAGTTCTTCAAATGTATATGTTTTACTTTAGCGCCACCTATCTCCTAAACCAGCTTGTAAATCAATATTTAATGTAAAGATAAAAGTGTATCATAGCTAATTAACAGTAAATAATTTTATTTTATTAAAATCGGATGATTAGGTAAAAAGTTATGAATTTTTTTGTAAAAAAATAAACTTTAATTTGATTTTTCTAGGAATGCTATTGTGGCGCTAAAGTAATTTTGCCTTTCCAGTGACGATTTATTATTATCTATTCCTCAATGTCATTACAATATAAGCAATGTTATAGAGCGCCTGATAAAAAATTACAGCAATACGCTTACCAACCAATCTTTACCCAATTCTAAATTGTACTCGTTCACCGCAGAATCATAAATTCACAACTCAAATCAAAATTTTACTGCTTTCCACAGAATAATTTGATCACACTTTATTTAGGATTTTTCTCACGTACTACACGTGACCATTACTGCGCAATTTGAAGTTGAAGTGAGCATTACGGCAATGTAACTATTATGGCCATTCTGACGGTTTCAAGCGTTTATTTGAATTGGTTGCTGTAAATATAAGGCAGCTCTTATTTAAGTTAGTTTTAAAATATCAAAGTACAGGTAGCTATTAAGTAAAATGAATTTAATTCAAAAAAATACAATAGTATTTTTATTATAAATAAAATAAAAAATACAATAGTATTTAGGCATTTTGGCATTACGGTAATGGAGCTATTCACAGAGAAGGTGCGGGTTATTTGGAACTCTGTGGAGCTATTATTGAATACCTATGAAAAGATTAATAGCAATTCGCCTAAAAACCTATTTTATAGTTTACAAATTTTAATCTATTACCGAAACATAGTTGAGCAACATTTTGTAATTTTCCATAGAATAATTTGATCACACTGTATTTAAGATTTTTCTCACGTACTTTCACGTGACCATTACTGCGCCATTTGAAGTTGAAGTGGGAATTACGGTAATTGCGCTTTTATGACCACTTCTACGGTTGCGAGCGGTTATTTTAGTTGTTAGCTGTAAATTCAGGAGATGAATTAGTTTAGTAATAACAACATGGCCGCAACCCTTTTTGCGTCCCACTGCTGGGCACGGGTCTCTCCCCATCATTGGGGAGTAATAACAACATACAGATGTTGAAACAGACAGAAAAACTAAAGCGATATTTTTATGCATAATCATGAAGATGAGATATTTAATTTATTTTCTTTTTTTTAAATAAGGCATTATATCCATCGCTTGTTAACAGTATTATTACAGTACTGTAAACAGTACTAGAAGTACATAACACTAATAATTGCTACTCGTACTTGTTTCAACGCCGTAAACGCCGCAAAATTGAACTTTTAAATTCACGGTTTAAAGCAACAATTATACATGTTATTTATATTTGTATGTATGTATTATTATTATTTATTGTGTACGTTAAACTTTGTATATTAGATTACACAATGTTAGTTTACTGTTTTGTTTCGCCTACCACAATTTATCGCCATCATCAAGGGTTAACTGGCAGAGAATGCCATTAGGCATTAAGTTTGCCCTTGTAAACTGTAGGTTTACAAAAGAGTAAATAAATAAATAAAGCAAAATTTTACAACTTCCCGTATAAAAATTAGGCCACCGTTCAGTTCAGATCATTCTCGCGTATGAGTGATGAAGTAAGGTAAGCGATCATTCTCGCTTACCTTACTTCATCACTCATATTGTGCAATAAAACTTATGGAAATACTGTATTCTAACTGCAAAATCTCCCTATGCAAAATCTGCTAAATCTGCGAAATCGGCAAAATTTCGTATACAACCTCTTAAGTTCTCAATAATTAGTAATTATTTCGTGTAAAATTATTAATGATATAGTAAAAAATAAAATACAAGTAATTAGTAATATATTTCACTTAGAGTAAATATCAGTTGAAAAAAATAATCAGTTGAAATAAGTCGGAATATAAGAATCCCTTCCATTCCAATAACTGAAGTTAAAAGTGATTTTTTTTGTTAACTACACTACTTCTATTTAAAGGTCAAAACTCACGCGATCACATTAAGTATTGTAATTTATTTCAGTGGCATATCAAATGATGAATCAGATCTCTAGCACACACTCGTCCAAGCGAAATATAATTTGAATAAATAATGTAGTTTAAAAAACTAAAAAACACGCTTTTTTGAAAATACGGACTAAAAAGTAAAAAATAAGTAGAAAATGTATTTTACTGCAAAAAAAAGCGTGGGGTGCATGGTGTCAATAGTATCTCAAAAAGCACCCCACGCTTTTTTTACAAATTTTCAAGTTAATCTGACGCTTAGAAGGTGAAAATGAAGTTAAAAGATTCCGTTACATACATATACATACATACAAGTCAAGCTAATTTAAGCGTGTCAACGTAAGCGAACAAGAACGGAATATTAAGATAATTGAACTATTGTTAAACTGAAGTGAGACAAAAATATTGATCTAACAATACCTTTTTTTTCGTATCGGGGGGGGGGGGGGAACCTTCAAAAGGTACCCGACTCCTTGGAAGAGGATATCGGGTTATGTGGGATTTGACCGCACTAAAAACCCCTCGGTGGCCTGCCTATGCGTTTGTGAGGACTCCGGGATCTCTATAGGAACGCACCGGTGTCCTCCACGCGCGGCGCCCCAGAACGGGCCCATCTTCGGGAGAGCAGATGTGCTCTCCTGCACCTTCAGGTGTTCACGGCGGCATGCGGCCACGCATACACCGCCGTCCTTCCCGGGGCTGCTAGCTGGACGGGTCAAGCTCCCACTCTCACCGTCCGCAACCCCGGAAGCGCCCTTTAAGTCGCCTCTTACGATCAGGCAGGGGATACCGTAGCTCTATTCTTAATCCCGAAGCTACAGAGACTGATCTAACGATACCTAATTCATAACAATACATAATAATTGGTAATCCTTTCGAGAATTAAGTAATTAAATCAAGTATGTAAATTGTTATCGTATGACTGCTCTTTAAACGCACTCCATCATCGTCAAGACGTTGAAACGAGCTCGATATTTCTGTCAAGAAATTGCAACTGAATTGAAAAACTGCATTTACTCTAACGATAAATTTAATGAAAATGAAATGAAAATAATTTATTTGCACAAATATGGGTATTACAAAAGTTGTTTTATGTACATTTATTAGTTCGCAATATTTACCTCAGCGAGGTATGCAAATTTGGAGGACAAAATTAACACGTAAGTTAGCAGCATAACTTAAATTACTTATAACTAAATTTATTATAATTGAAGACAACGTTGATATTATTTTGACCCATATCTTGCGGTTTTTATTGCGATGTTTTATCAATTCTGCATTTAATTATAAAATATGTTTATACGAGTTATATTTTTATCCGGGCCATCGGCTTTGGGCACCCAATTTACTGGGTTTAATAACAAAATGATTAACAAGATCAAAGTGGGTGTTCAATAATTTGTGTCTTACAGTCAACTCTATTAAATTTACAAAAGTGTTTACAAAAACGACTTCTTTTCATTTGTAATATTTATAATCCCAATTTATACACACTTAGAATGAATAGGTACTATAGGTTTAATAAATAGGACAATATTATATTAACAAATAACGTTACAATAATAACTTAGTGGTTAGGGTTTGGATTATCATTTCCTCAAATAAGTTCTATATTTATAATTAACAACTCACGAGACTGTCGAATTTTGTTATCAAAATCATTACTGAACCTTGTTGTATCGTAAATTGCTCTACACACAATTTGTAAAGTGTCGACACTTCAAATACCTTATCATTTTTAATGCAGTGATAACTCTATCATTAGCTTATTCATTAATAAAGTCACTACAAAAGCACTAACAAGTGAAACATAGCCAACTCTTTCACACCTTAATACTACAGCTAAGAGTAAAATTTGTTTTATCTTTGTCTAACGATCATGCGATGATTCCGTTCTCAACCAGACTTTCTTGTTTATTTTTGTGCCCGAGCATTCATGTGAAGACACCTGAGTATAACGCTCGGTTTTAAACATTTTTAAAAAGTATTCATGTGGGCTTATACTTTATATTTTTAATACCACAGAGAACACACAGCACCTATTTTATAACACGCATGCGTGGAGTTACGTCAACAAACGTGGTACGGCTCGCGTCAAACGAATATTCACGCGTGAAAGTGGTTTTGAGCTTTTTGTTTACAATGTTTTCTTAAAATTTTGTGTGTGTACCGTTTTGTTAAGAAACAATAGTGCTAGAAATGGGAAAGGACGTAGGCTTGGATGCGATTTTAAAAGAATTAGGGCCGTTTGGTAAATATAACATCATAAACTATGCGTTGCTTCTGTTTCCAATTTACTTGGCGGGAATGTATGGATCAGTATTTGTTTTTGAAGCCCCTGACGTAAGCTACCGGTAAGTCATCTAAAACTTTTGAATTTTATAATAATTATTGAAGAAACACGTACATTTTTGCTCATTTTTGTAATACCCAAGAACAGTATTTAGTTTACAATTTTTGATAACCTCATTGGCATTTGATTTCATTATCCTCATTAAATATTATATAAACTCACATAGAAGATACTATATCAAGCTTAAAATTATATTAACTTTATTAATAGTATTAACTTTGAGGTTATTATTCGTTTCACTAACCCTCAGTTTACAAAAGCTGTCTGGTAAACTGCGCATGTGTGAACTTTTATTTTAAGCTCTACTGAAGGGGTCACGCAAGGAGCAGTGTTAGGACCCTTCTATTAAAACATTATCTTATCAGATGGGTACTTAACATGTTTCCGTATTATAAACTTGATTTTAATTTAAAACACAATATTTTAAATATATATTGAATAAGAATAATTCAGTTTAATATTATAATTAAGTAATATTAAGATTATATCACACGTTAACCTAGCAATAACCTTCCATGAGGTTAATGCCTTTGTTTACATATTTTTTATTTTAACGATAAGTATGGTGTCACTGTACTTTTATTAAAAATACATAGGACATAGGTACTTGTATATGAAAGTAAACTTCTGTGCATAAAACTTATTGTTCAGTCCAGACTTAATGGCATGAGCAAAATATGCGTGGTCTAGGGGACACTCATTATAGGCCTTTTCAAAAAGCCGTGAACATGCTGTCACCGAATTGATTTCATTGTTTTTAATAGATGATTAAAAAACAATGAAATTTACTAATAAGAAAGGAAACATCTGATGCGTGTAGCAAGGGTTTTATAACAATATGTTTTTTTTTATTTGAATGGAAAAGCATGGAATAGCTTTCAGTTATGATTTTTTTGGGTCATCGAGTAAGTAGGTTTAATTCCGAACTGCGGACTGATGTGGGCTCTTAAAAAACAATGAGAGTAGTTACTACGAGTATCAAAGTATAATACCTATATAAAATTATAAAATTTTATTACAACAATGGCAATGCATTGAGCGATTGTTATTGTTGATCTGTTCCACGTGTATCGTAGCCTTGATTTGCTTTGATAATGCTAAATCTTTTGTTTTGCAACACAGAAAAAATCTTTCTTTTATAATATTGTCAATACAATTTTAAGTTAAAACCAATTTTTTTTTATATCGGGGGAAACCTTCAAATGGTACCCGGCACCTTGGGAGAGGCGATACCGGGTTATGTGGGATTTGTACTGCACTAAAACCCCCTCGGTGGCCTGCCTCTGCGCTTGGGGAGGACTTCGGGATCTCCAGTGGAACGCAACGGTGTCCTCCGCGCGCGGCGCCTAGTACGGGCCCATCTTTGAGACAGCAAATTGCTCTTCTGCACCTTCAGATGGTTACGGCGGCGTGCGGTCACGCACACACCGCCGTCCTTCCCGGGGACGCTGCCTGGACGGATCAAGCTACCACTCTAACCACCCGCAACCCCGGAAGCCCACATTCAGTCGCCTCTTAAATGCAGTTTGCCTATGGTTTATTGGCATTGGCAACCTAGGCGCGGTCACAGGGGACATGCCCCCCCCCCCCCTCCAAATCCAATAGTCATGCGTAGACAGTAGCAGATCCAGCCCCCTTGGGTTAAGCTTTTTCACCCTTGACGAAAGCGAGACGAGAATTATACACATATCATGACTAATTTTCAAAAAAAATCACATGCCACCTGGATGCGTTTGGTGGCTTCAAAGCACGTGCAGATAGCACAAAATTCGCGCACTGTTGTCAACAATTCACAACGTTTCACAGCAGCGCATTTGTCGGCGTATTCGCGCGTTTTCCTTTTGTTTTTTGAAGCGCGTATAGCCACGAAACGTCAAAATTTTACATTTTCCGGAATAAAAAGAAGCAAGCGGTAAGCGCATTTTCCGAAATGTCCAAAACGAAAAATATGACACTTTGATGACGTTACGATAAGTCAAGCCCCCCAAAATATCTTACTGATCCCTCCTAAAATTTAAGACAGCGACCGCTCCTGTAGCATAGCCTTGTAGCTTACTTTGATTTTTAGGATTTTTGGGGACGCAGCTTAAAAAAGATTGTTAGTGATCTTTAAGAGTAATTTCAGATCTTGGTTGAAAAGGTACAACCCGTTCACGATGTTGTACCTCAAAAGGAAGAAAGATCCACGTCCGATTACTTAGTAGTAAAGAGTAGTAGATGGTATAGTAGATCATCATTCACAAGGCTATGCGCGTTTCTCTTTTCGTACTACTTATACGTTTTTATTATTGGCGATCAGAATTTGTAACTGGGGAACCAACAGGGCTGGAGATTTTTTCCGCCCGCTTTTTTCTTCTAGCCCATATAAGCCTTAGCGCACCCAAAGCGGATGACTGTCAGCCGTTGGCCGTACAACAATGACAAACATCAAGTGTATATTACCCAGGATGTTAATAAACTATTTCATTTCAAACTATTTCATTTCATTTCAATATTAATATTATAAATGTGAGAGTGTTTGTTTGGTAGTCCGTTTGTTTTTCCTTCTTTCGCGTCTCTACGGTGCTTCGGATTTATCTTATTTATTTATTTTTTAAACTGGGTACCGCGCTTAATTTTCCTTCCGCGTTAGACGAAGACACGCTCACAAAATATTAAATATGCAAAGGAAACAGCAGGAGGTAGCATATCTACCTTATTTTTTATAGGTTTCTCTTTTCGTTTAGGGGATTTTTGAATCCCTGAATCTGGACCAGAGCTGGCAGCAGCCCAGCAGAGGGACGCAAAAGGATTGCAGAAAGTAGTATAGTTTTTTATTTGGTATGGGGGGGAAACCTTCAAAAGGTACCCAGCACCTTGGGAGAGGACACCGGGTTCTGTGGGATTTGAACCTTACTAAAACCCCCTCGGTGGCCTTCCTCTGCGTTTGGGGAGGACTCCGGGATCTCCCATGGAACGCACCGGTGTCCTCCATGCGCGACGCCTTGGAACGGGCCCATCTTTGGGAGAGCAGATGTGATCTCCTGCACCTTCCGATGCTTACGGCGGCATGCGGCCACGCACACACCGCCATCCTTCCCGGGGCTGCTGGCTGGACGGGTCGGTCGGGTCGGTTTTGGGGGATACCGTAGCTCTATTCTTAATCCCGAAGCTACAAGGACTTAGCAACAAACTATACTTAGATACGAATGCGCAAACCAGTTCCAAAACCAAACAAGCGAATTAATCGCAAAAGCAAATGATCAACTCAGACTCAGAGCAGCATGTGAACGCATCAATTTGCATATATTTGCATACAACTGCCGCTGCGTTCTGTTTGAGGGCATGAGTGATAGCTGAGGAGTTAAGAGGAATGGGGATGATATTTATTCCACAAAAGGTCAGCTTCTATGTCGTCAACTTTTTATGACACTATAAGAGCGATTTTCATAACCAAAACAGGTACATTTTAACAACTTCTATGTTCTAATATTTTACTGTTAAAGTGGTTTTTATAGTCATCAAAAAGATGTTTAAAATAACCCTTTTAGATCACGGCATAGTACAATTTGATACTTACCGACCTAAAAAAAAATACTGGTTGTTTGTAAAGTAGGTTTACGATCGAGATGTTTACGTGATAACGTCTTATCGGTGATATAAGTTTTTATTTAACGTGTCTTTTTTCCATCTTTCATTACTTTTACAAGTTTATTCAAGAATGTTAATTGTTAGTAAATAGGCTATTTTATTCACCTTTTTTTGTTGCAATTGTTGTAACACTTCACTTGCACTTCACATTTTGTTTCACTGTTAAACATTCAACGAAAACTTAACCGCACGAGAAAATCTCCATTCGTTTGTATGCCGCTAGAGTGAGAGAGACGGAAGATCGGTCCACTCACTCGAACGCTATGCCAGCCTCCGCTCGTGAGGATTCCGCGTGACAAGTTTCACGGAATGATGACTGGCAGCGCTCGAGATGAGACGGGAGATCGGTCCGTCTCTCTCTCGTTATACCTGCGATCGCGCTCGTGAGGTTTTGGTGTGACACAATTTTCTGAACATGTCACCCGACTAAAACGATTTTAAAGACGTTATCACGTCAATAAATAAGAGTGTTATTTATTTAAATTATGAGATATATTTTGAATTGGTTTTATTTAAGATGATGGAGCGGATTATATAGAGCTAACCCGTAATGCCACTTAAGATACCGCATTTCCATACGACCACCTTTGATTAGACAGATTATCATATACTAGCGGCCGCCCGCGACTTCATCCGCGTGGACTTTAGTTTTTAAAAATTCTACAACAAAAGTAGCCTGAGTTATTCCTTATTATATCAGCTACCTGCCAGTGAAAGTCCCGTCAAAATCGGTCCAGCTGTTTATTCCGACTAATCTTTTAGCCGGAAGAAACAGACAGACCGTCAGGCAGACAAACATTGTAAAAAATGTTATTTTGGTGTATGTGCCGTATATAAATTCATATGGATGTAGTAAAAATAATCGGTTATAAGCAGTTAATGTTGCAAACAGACACTCAAATTTTATTTATTTTGTGTAAATTATGACATATATTTTGAATTGGTTTCGTTTGATATGAGGGAGCGGACTATATAGAGCTAAGCCGTAATGCCTCTTAAGATACCGGACTGCTAACGCACACCTTTGATTAGTCAGATTATCCTATATTTTAAGCGGCTTAAAATTGTCTTTTGAGTGGCCAAAATCATTGTCCCTAGTTAGCTTAAAGGTACTGTGGTCTTTATTGTAAGGTAATACTTGTGTACCTTAGAAATATACTTTATGACAATAAAGCTCTCTACTATTTAATGACCAATCAAACATTGTATTTATTGTAAAGTGAAACTCATCTACAAATTGTTTAATAATTCAACTGGTGGGTATAAAATAAATTTAAATAAGATATTAAATAAGACTTCTTAAGACTTTAGAGAGAGAACTATGCTCGATACGAAATCAAGGAAATCCGGAGTAGGAGTAAGGTCACCGACATAGTTTATGAGCCGGCAAACTTTGAAGTGGGCTGGTCACATCTGCCAAAGTACCGGCAATCGTTGGATGAGATGGCTTTTAGAATGAAGACCGCGTTTAGGCAAATGTAATGTAGAACGCTCCTTTGTGAGGTGGCAGGAAGGTCTGCGCAAGCAGAGGTTCATAACGTTATAAAAAATATCAAAATATAATGTTATATAACGTTATACGTATTTCGTTTCGTTATTATATTGACATTACTAACGAAAAGAAGAATAGCGGTATTAAAAGAATAACGTTATGAAATATCAAAATCGAAATAAAATAACGTTATAATATCGTTATTGCCGCGTTGTTAGCTCGCTGCATATGATAATTATTATGCCCCGTAAACATAACGTTATTTATATCGTTATTTTCTAAATAGCGTTTACTGACATAGCGTTATTTTGACGTGTAAATAACGTTTAGTTGTAAAACTTTATGTTTTTTATAACGATATGGGGAAAAGTAGATAATAACGTTATGATTTTATAGCGGTATTTGAAGCTCTGTGCGCAAGGCGGGAAATAACTGGATGAGGATGCGAATGGATCATGGATCTGGATCAGTGACATACATTAGAAAAGGCCTAGCAGTAAACTTATGTAGGCTGATGATAATGATGAAATACAAACGTAACAGCACAGTCGTTTCACTGCAAACACTATGTTTATCGCTCACCATACCTGTTACTCGTTCCACCCGATACTGCGATTTGCATGTATCGTATTTACATTCACATTCAGTGTTTGACGTACACACGGTAGCGGGAACTATAAATATATAAATAAATAAATAACTTTTCACGCTCATAGCCCCACAGTAGGGTAGATATACCCTGTGTCGTGGGTACCATGGACACATACAGAGACAGAAACACAAACACCCAGACCGAGAACAGAAATTTAAACTCATCACTTAAATTTAAATTTCGCCGGGAATCGAACCCGGGACCCTTCGATTGGCAGTCCGGCATGGTAACCATTACGCCACGCGGGTCGTCAAACGACGATTTACGACTAATATCGTTTGATGGATTGATTTGCGGAAGATGATGACGTCACAACTTGTATAGTTATTGCAAATGCATATTACTCTTATCTTATGCGGTATGGGTTTAATGCAAAAAACCAAAGATATATCAGGCATTATCAAAATACATATATTCTTAATTAATAGTTGTTTGTGTTTTTATTGTAAATTTAAATGACACATATTAGGAATCAGAAACAAGAATGTGTAAATTTACATTTTTTTAATGGAGTAGCAGACGAGCATGCATGCCACGTGGTGTTAAGTGGTCGCTGCAGCCCATGGACATCTACTTACAACCTCAAGCAAGCATAGGTAAGTCTTGTCTGAGGTCGTATGCAGTTCCGCTGCTATTCCGGAGGCTGGTGGTCGTCTCATGTAAGTGTGGCCGGCAACTGCAACTTTCCACCGAAACTCATAAGAGTGGGTTCACAGCAGAAGTGGGTGCAGCGGTGGTACTGGGTGGGCCATAATAGTTCTACCACCTACAAAAGATTTTTTAGGTCTTAATGGTCAAAACCACCTGAGGCTATCGAAGTAGCAATGCGATAACTTGCATACATCTAGGTACTACGAATTGAGAACACAAAAAAAATACAAACTCGATTTTAGCAATGTCCTAAGCACAGAGTTCGATTTATCCTATAATGTTTATCGCTCAGCAAAACACGTGTCGCTCGTTGCACCCGATACTGCGATTTGCATGTATTTGCATTCACATTCAGTGTTTGATATACACACGGAAGCACCAACATTGTCTCAATTTACGACAAATATCGTGTCGCTAGATGGAATTATTTGATTTGCGGAAGATCCGATATTACGAATAAGATTAATACGGCAATTTACTGTCGGCTCTATACAAGTGTATAGTTGTTAAAGCTGAAATTAATCTTGTCTTAGGCGATGCATATCCGGGTACATTGTATAGTTAAACGTACAAAGTTATGCTTTTAATATTCACTTGTGATAGTTATTATCGAAAACATGTATCTTTAATTAATAATCTGGATTATATTTTCATTTTTTGTTGTTAAAAAATGCAAAATGCACTCATTATTTCTCGAAGGACTAATTCGCATTTCACCAGCGTGGTGGACTATCACCTAAATCCCTCTCACCTGTGTCCAATGAGACATAAAAAATGGTTGAAAAAAATGCATACATTTATTTATTAATTTATACTTTATTGCACTCATTAAAGAAAAGTACAATGGGCGGACTTAATGCCTAATGGCATTCTCTGCCAGTAAACCCGTGGCGTTGGTGTGAAGCTGTGGTAGGTGCATAAAAAGAACTGTACCTATTATGAAAGTAGAAGAAATATTTATATAATATAGACTATAATATAATTATAATGTACTTATAATAAACAATAGTATATCTAATATATAAAATTCTCGTGTCACAATGTTAGTTACCATACTCCTCCGAAACGACTCGACCGATTTTTATGAAATTTCATATGCATATTCAGTAGGTCTGAGAATCGACTACTATATATTTTTGATCCCCCTAAGTGATCAGGGTGGCCCACCCCAAACATTTAAACGCGGTACGGAGATCGCGGGGTCAGCTAGTTAAGTATATAACAAAAAGGAAATCGTACCTGCTTAATACATAAATACTTACCTACATTAACATATAAATGATATCTAATACCTTTAAACGAGCAATTCTAGCATATATCTAAATTTTTTTTTTTTTAATCTCGGCAACGGCTCCAAAGATTTTGATAGAATTTTGTACCCTGGTTTCGAGGATGATAAATCAATCCACAAATTTTTATTGATAGAAATTGTCGTTTTATTTAATGTTTATGCCGTGAAATATAAAATTACTCTTACTGACATCTATTGGAGAATACTAATAATATTGTGGCGTAAAAAGCCGTCAAATGTCGACCGTCAATCCGTCCTTCAAACAAATGACAATGTCGATATGAAAGACCTCTATAAAAATTTCGTTAATGGAATTAAAACTTTCTTGGTCGTATGGTTACGAAAGCTGACTACGGAGCTAGAGACCCGGGTTCAAACCTCAAGTAGGCAAGTTGCGTCTTTTTATTTTTTGTGACAATTTAAAAAAAAATGGGAGCAAGGTATTTCAAAAGGCTTTGTTAAGTCAAAGAATGTTTTGCTTAAAATTAACCAAGGAAATCAATTGTTTTATCCGAGCAACGCTCGGGCGTCCAGGTACTATAAATTAATAGTGATATAATAAGAATATAATAACATCTACTATATAAAAAAAGTAAAAAGCACTTTATTTGCGAGTTTGTATGGTTGAGCCGGTTTTTAGCCAAATGACATCGCAAATTACTAACAAACAACAGCAGCTGGACTTCAAAACAAATTAAACTTGTCCGAAACTTAGGGTGATCTCAAGCCATAAACTATTCTGTGATGAAATAGCTATGTCACTCGGGTTAGTAATTTGCGGGTACCCTCCGTGACCCACAAACAATACAATTCTAATAGCATGTCACGTATGAGACAATGTTAGTGCTTCTGTGTACGTCAAACGTAGTTGTATATGCAAATACAAGTAAATCGTCGCATTGGGTGAAGCGTGCTTCACGTGTTTTGGTACTGAATACATAGAACAAAATATTTCTCAGAATATGGAGACTTACTTGTTAAAAGTTTTGTTAACGTTTCACAGTCATAGCCCCACAGTACACATTCGCTGTGTCGTGGGTACCATGAATACATACATAGACAGAAACACAAACACCCAGACCGAGAACAGAAGCTTCGGGATTAAGAATAGAGCTATGGTATTCCCAGCCTGATCGTAAGAGGCGACTAAAAGGGGGCTTCTGGGGCTGCGGGCGGTGAGTGTGGGAGATCGACCCGTCCAGCCAGCAGCCCCGGGAAGGACGGCTGCTCTCTCTAAGATGGGCCCGTTCCAGGGCGTCGCGTATGGAGGACACCGGCGCGTTCCACGGGAGATCCCGGAGTCCTCCCCAAACGCAGAGGAAGGCCACTGAGGGGGTTTTAGTGAGGTTCAAATCCCGCATAACCCGGTGTCCTCTCCCAAGGTGCTAGGTACCTTTTGAAGGTTTCCCCCCCGATACCAAAAAAAAAGACCGAGAAAAGAAATTTAAACTCATCATTCAAATTTCTGCGTCGCCGGGAATCGAACCCGGGACCTTCCGAGCGGCAGTCAGCAGTCTGACATGATGACCATTGCGCCACATGGATTGTCTGTATTTGCATGTTTAACTTGATATCTAAGTATTTAACTCCTAGAATTTTTTGGAAAGTTGAAGTTTTAACTGCAAAAATTGCGGAACCACTACAAGAGGTTCAACTCTTGTTTCATAAATAGGTTACCTACCAAAATTACTCATAACTACCCCGTTTAGACTGTAGTACTCCTCGTATTACACAAGTGCATCCTACAAATGAATGAGTGTACTCGTGCTGAGTAGCGAGTGAATTATACGGGAAATAACTCAAGATATCTCGACCTGGAGATGAGGAACAAGTTTAGATGCACCAATTTGGATTTAATATTTAGTATTACATTAAAGTACTTCAGAGGGCATGTTAAGCCGTCAGTCCCGGTTATTGTTGATAGTTAACAGTCGTTTAACCTTGTCGGAGGCCTTATGGGTGGTTTGAAAACATCCAACAGCGGGTTGGCCACTAACCCGCATCTCCACCAACCCGCATTGGAGCAGCGTGGTGAAGTAAGCTCCAGACCTCACCAATAATGGGGAAAGACCCATGACCAGCAGTGGGATGCAAAAATGGTTGCAGCCAAGCCAGCCACTAAAGTACCGAGAATGTTTTAATAATGAGGATTAACAGTATTTTACAATAATTAATTTTGGTTTGAGGTCGTGTGATTGATTGAGCTTAAGCTCAGAAGGTTATCGGCACAGATGGCAGTGATAGTATCACAAACTTACCCTAGTTCTCACGCAATATAAGTAACTATTATATTTTAACTACTTACGTATCTTACAAGCAAAAGTTATCTTCATGTAATTTACAAAATATATTAAAAAATGGTAATTTAAGCATACTTTAAGCAGAGCTTTAATCAGCGTGGTAGCTTCCGGCCTCCACAATTTGACGCAGAAGTGAACTTGATGTGAGCACATCACAGACGCTAAGTACATAGATAAGAATACTGGAAGCGTGCAAGTGAAAATCAATCAAAAGAGCCTACAGAACTTTTGAACCCTGATTGTATCTACCACAATCGGACACGAAAAGAGCGAAACAATTAAGTTATAAAAAGAACGACTGTCAAATAAAATCCTATGATGCAGTAGTCGTGTGGGTATATTCCATTTTAAGCACAGCTTAGAATTTCAAACGGCAAAAATTCGTTTCGATTCAACCTCAAATCAATTCACGCAAATCCAACCGCAAGCATTCACAGTTTCGTCCCAGGAAATGTAACCATTTGCGTATCGATAGTGCATTCCATACGCAAATACGAGTTCCAGGATAAAAATGGAATACGAGTTTTCCAATTGGAATATGGAAAAATATTACTCGGTTCCAAATTTCATCCAGCACGGTAATCCTTGTGGGCTTTGTCCGAATCGTGCATCGAATTACGATTGGGTCTCCGATAGGTGAATGCTTTAGACAGGGCTGTCAGACATACTCGACAAAGGCCTAGGCGGGGTGGATTAGAGCGTTACGGATTTAGATTTACAGATTATAAGACGGATTCGTTTACAGTCTGATATACGATATTTGAGGAATTGGAAGAAGACGGTTCGGTAATAAATTATATTTGTTATGGAAGAAGCAACAGCGGTCAAGACACTGAATACGACGCTGCACATGCCAAGGTTAGACCTTACAAAGAGTACTGTTCCCATCTCTGGGCAGGAGCACCTAAACACTAGCTATACTCAGTTGACTCGTTCGAGAAGCGCGAAGTCCAAATTGTCAACGACCCAAGATTGACCGACAGGCTAGAACCGTTCAGCTTGCGAAGAGACATTTCGATGGGTCTAACATGCTCGCTATTCCACTTCACCACTCTGGTTTTCTGTCTCACTCATTTGCCGTTCAATCCGCACGACTCTGGAATGCGCTTCCTGATGATTTAAGAAAACCCGCCAGCAAATATATTTTTAAAAGGAATCTCCGAAGTTACCTGCTCAATCCCACTAAATGATGTAGTCATTTTTCTCCATCTTCGCGTTGGGATCGTGCTTGTTACTTTAATCATCATCGCTATATGTATATACGAGTATGTATATTATATTTATATGTATATATATGTATTTATTTATTTATTCTTTATATTATGTAAATATATGTATGTCTATATTTTAATATATTATTTGTGTATTTAATATTGTCAATGTATCTATTTTATAAGTAGGTATATATTATTTGGTTAGATCGAATTTTTCTTTCACGCCCTGTAAACCACCTTTCGTTGCTTTTCAGACTGTCTTGTGGTTGACTGGCAGAGAATGCTTTTAGCATTAAGTCCGCCCTTGTTCTTGTACGTTTAGTATAAGTTCAAAAAGTTTAAATAAATAAATAAATAAATCTGAGTATTCTACCGACTTTACTATGGTGAGTGCTCCGAGAAACTTTTCAGATGGATGCCTACGTCACCATTTCATGTTTATACAACCAGATGATTCGGCTGGCCGTCCTCCACAGTCTGCTGCCCTTTTTTACCACGGATGTCTAAGTTATGGGACAACCTTTCAGCTGAGTCATTTCCAGTGGACTATAATATGGGGTTCTTAAAGAAAGCTGTCAAATAAGCTCTCCTCCAAAGCTATATTATATAACTATGTGATCTTTGTGTGTACATAAATATTTTATTTAAAGATAAGGTACAGGTGTTGATCTGTTCTGCTTATAATGCTAACATTTTTAGTGGCAGAACTTTAGAAATCAAGTCACATAGTTGAAATAGAAAATTAGTCTTCCGTCAGCATATCTTGTTCTTTGGCAGTGGCAGCCCTGTCCAGTTTGAATAGATTTGAGCACGCACGTTGTATTGTATATGCACATCTTATATACAGGGCGCGCGGATTGGAGTCGGATTTATGGCCTCACTGATTTACGCAGAACCGAGACAGGTTAAAGATTCTTTCAATAGGCGTTAACGAGAGAAGATTCAATAATATCTATACAAAACATTAGGTTGAACACGAAAGAAACATAGGTATTAGATGTCAATCTTCCCGTGTCGAAGTCGGCTAAACAAGCGTTGATACATTTTTTTTGCCTAGAGCAAGACAAGTCTGGATTTGTGTAGCGCTACTAAAGTAATTTATTTATCTCTAACTAAACACCTCGATTAAAATATCTGTTCGAAAATTATAAATAAATAATAAATACAAAAAAGCACCTCAGTCCCCAGTAACCCTGTCTGTCTTTCGCCCTTCCTGTATGACACATACCTTACATGCTTATCTATATATCGCAAGTTAATCGTGAATGATGAATGTCGACAATTGGGACATACGGTCGCATTGCGATTGCGGCCGTAAATCCCGCCGTCACTCGCTATTGATCGTTGTTCCGAGCGATAGCGTCCAACACGTCAAAACTTCACTGTGTAAGATCAAATCTAAAGTTCCACTTTGAATGCGTGATTTTTCACTGTTTTATTTTATCATCGTATTAATTTGTGCCGTATTTAAAAATGGGTTTGGTTTCAATTACTTCACAAATAATAAATAAGCTGTACATACCCCGATACCTTGATCGATTTGGTATGACTAGGGGACTAAAATTAATAATATTAATTTTTATAAAAGATATGTTGAAACTAAACTAAAACTAAGAGAGATTTTCTATAAAATACAAAGTGACATTGAATTATAACAAACTACTGTCAAGGGTTGCAAAAAATACTAAAAGACTACAAAGATGTAATATTAAGACTAACTATAGACTTATTTATAAATCAATAAGCTGTATTATAGCGTCTAATGCAGCATATCACTCCGATTAAATTAACATTTAACATATCCTTCTTGTTAAGTTGTGAAATGATGAATGTCGACAATAGGAGCGTATGGTCACATTGCGATAGTGGCCGTAAATCCCGCTGTCGCTGCTATTGACTGCTGGTCTGAGTGATAGCGTCTGACACGTCCAATCTTCACTGCATGAGGTGGAATCTATTCTTCCGCTTTTCATTTGTGATTTTTGACTGTTCTATTTTATTAATGTAACGTTTCAAAAGACAAATACTTTAAAAAGACATTACATACACCAATACTATGATTCATTTGGTATGATTAGGGAATAAAGGTGAATTTAATTCATTTTATAAAATAATATTATGATGAGGCCAGACTTAAACACAGAAAACATTTCTGCTTAATACAAAGTCATATTTAATTACTTAGAGGTTACATAGCACACTACCAAAGTAGTGTGGTGCTTTCTGTAAAATATTAAGAACTAAGTCTATGTTCATATTTACAATCAATAAGCTGTATTATTGCGTTTATTACTGCATATTATAATTAGTTAGGTTACATTATCATCCTATATAATCCTACGTGATAAGATTTTAAAAGATAAATATCGACAATAGGGACGTACGGTCGCATTGCGATTACGGCCGTCAATTCCACTGTCGCTGACTATTGACTGCTATTCCGAGCGATAACGTCCGACACATCCAATGTTGACGGCATGATTTTGAATATGAAGTTTCATTGAAATCCTAGATTCCCTAGGTTCTTTGGACGTATTTTAAAGCCAATCTCTGTCAGATGTCAGCAATGTAAAAATTTATTTATTTAATCTTATAGCATTACTTTAAAATAATTAATTAAGTTTTTAACAAAAAAAATAGAACCGACTTCAAACGGTATAAAATAAAATTGTCAGTACCTACTTCTTCTTGCTTATGGTAATGACTTTTAAAACTATTTTTGGAGTCGGGCCCTTACTAAAATGTCGTACCATTCGTTCTAAAAGGGCACCGACAGTACAGACAGTGGGACAGTACCTAATTCTTCTTGCTTATGGTAATGACTGTTAAAACTATATTGGAGTCGGTGCCCATTCAGAACGAAAGGTACACTATATTTACCAAGACAGGACATTTTACTAAGGGCCCGACTTCAAAAATAGTTTTAAAAGTCATTACCATAAGCAAGAAGAAGTAGGTACTGACAATTTTATTTTATACCGTTTGAAGTCGGTTCTATTTTTTTGTTAAAAACTTAATTTATTTCACTCTTTTTAGTCATTTTAATAATTCTGCACACATGTATAAGCATAATTGGAATTTTTTTTCAGTTAATTTCTAAACGTTAAAGAGATAACTTTTATAATCATGTTTATCTAATAGCCATCTTATACCCTGAGAGAATACTAATATCAGTCCACCTGAACGTATAAATTAATGAAAGAATTTGCTCTCAGCTCCTAACCGTTGAGGAGTTGTACCTTCAATCATCAGCTTAGCAACATGAGGTGATAATTACCGGACATAAATATTTGTATTATGTTAAAAAATATGACTAAAAGAATGTGTATGCCTATTGAGTTTCAGTGTTTCCCTCGATTTCCCTAGTATCACATCATAAAATTTTGCCATGGTGAAAGTTGGACCACCTCAGCAATGTAAGATTTCGAACAAAAAACCATTTATAGAAAGAATTTGCTCTCAACTCCTAACTGTCATAGTACCTTCCATCATCAGCTCAGCAACATGATATGATGATAATTATACACAAATACCTGTTTTGCTTTAGTAAAAATATGAAAATCATTTGTTGTGCTATAAAATTTGAATGTTCCCTTCGATTTCTCTGGGATCCGATCATCAGACTTTGACTTGGTGACAGTTGGACCACCTCAGGAATGTAAGATTTGGAATAAAAAACTATTTATTGAAAGAATTTGCTTTCAACTCCTCACTGTTGCAGTACCTTCCATCATCAGCTCAGCAACATGAGATGATGATTACTATGCACAAATTTCTCTTATGCTTCAGAAAGTATAAGAAAATCAATGTGTGTGCCTATAAAATTTGAGAGTTCCCCTCGATTTCCCTGGGATCCCATCATCAGATCCTGATTTGGTGACAATGGGACCACCTCGGGAGTATAAGCATACGAACAAAAAAAGAATTTTGAAAATCGGTCCACAAACGGCGGAGTAATCGGTGAACATATATAAAAAAAAATACATACAGCCGAATACAGTACCTCCTCCTTTTGGAAGTCGGTAAAAATAAGGAACACAAGGGCGTGCTTAATGCCTAATGGCATACTAAATCAGTAGAGAACTGAATATTTCTACATAAATACACATTCATACTAAATACTAAATAAATACTCACATGTATAAATACATATTATACATGATAAATATATAAATGGAGAGTTGGTAAAAAAAAGCAAAATGCATAAGCATTAACTTTGTTTTATATGGGAGAAAGTTCTTTAGGCGGTAAAGAGACTGTAAGCAACTGTTGACCCTTCTGCTTATTTCATTAATTTGAGCTTGCCAGTTCATACCACTATCCAATTGCAAGCCAAGGTTTTTTGCGGTATTATTAAAAGGTATAACGACATTGTCATATTATAGCTGGAAGGCTCGGGATTTGTACAATAATTTAGAATTACCAAACAGTATCCCCTGGCATTTTTTGGGATTTACGTTTATACCGTGTGAATCTGACCACATTTTAATAAGATCAAGATTGCGATTAAGATCAAGGACTGCAGTGTGGCGAGTTTCAATTTTGGAGTGGACATATAGTTATAAGTCATCAGCATAAAGATGGTACGAACAATTTATAATGGAGGTGATAGAGTTGATAAAATTCTCATGTTAATTGAAATACTTTCCAAAAATGCTTCTAATTCCTTATTAACTCAAAAGTTCTAGAAGTAGTTCTAGTTCATGAAAGGTTCTAGAAGGTTCTGGAATCAATATTTTCGTATTGACGGTCTTTCGAGATCTTGCTTCATGGAACGACATTTCGACGATACATTAAAAGTTCTAAAACTTGGACCCTAGTGTTTTAATAAAAAAAGATAATATCAGTATCAGTCGCACGTATCCGTATACAATGTGATTTTATATGTACATGGATAATATTGGATACGTGCGACCGACTAAATAAACTAAATATTATATAATTTCGGAAGTAACAATATTTTAGACAGCATTATGCTTTCGGCTTAGAATAATTACAATTGCATTATAGAAACCAAGTTCGCACGCCCAAATTGAAGCATGTTGATTGGTGCCATTAATGACACCAAACGCCGGGACGCTCCGTAAGACTAAAGGTTAAATTTTATCACAACACTTTTTAAAAACAAAAGAAATCTAGTAAAATAACTTTTCACAGTGTTTTCAATTATCAATTATTATCAATTTTAATTATTATATAACGTTCAATATCTTTGCTTTTATACATGTCAAAATCTTGAACGATGAATGTCAAACGTATGGTCGCTTTGCAAAATTTGCGAGCGACGTCCATAAATCCCGCTATTGACTGCCATTCCGAGCGACAGCGTCCGATACATCAAACCTTTACAAATCTAAATTTCTATTTCGAAATATCGATGTTCTGGTTTTGATTTCATCTTATTCTATTTTCCTTGTTGTAATATTAGCAAGGTATGTAATACCTATATTAGTGCCTTAATGTTTTGAAACTGCCCGTAAGGCCTCTGACCAGGTTTAACGATTGTAATTTCGTGAAGAGGGCACGTTAAGCCGTCGGTCCCGGTTGTTATCGATAGATAACAGTCGTTAAACCTTGTCGGATACCTTATGGGTGGTTTGAAAACATCCGACAGTGGGTTGGCCTCTAACCCGCATCTCCACCAACCCGCATTGGAGCAGCGTGGTGGAGTAATTTCCAGGCCTCCCCAATAATGGGAAGAGACCCGTGCCCAGCAGTGGGACGTATAAAAGGGTTGCAATCAGATTACAATTCAATAACAACTGGAACCGACAGATTCACGTGCTCTTCGCAGCACGGAAACGCCCATAAAATTTGTCTAGATGGGTGACCATGGTTTACCATTTCGGGATTAAGGAATCCCCTGTCTAATCGTAAGAGGCGACGAAATGGAGGCTTCCGGGGTTGCGCGCGGTGAGAATGGGAGCTCAATCTGTCCAGCCAGCAGCCCCGGGAAGGACGGCGGTGTGTGTGTGGCCGCATACCGCCGTAAGCATCTCAATGAAGCTGCAAGAGAGCACATCTGCTCTCCCAAAGATGGGTTCGTTCCAAGGCGCCGCGCGTGGTGGACAACGGTACGTTCCACTGGCGATCCCGGAATTCTCTCCAAGCACAGAAGCAGGCTACCGAGGGGGTTTTAGTGCGTTTAAATCCCACATAACCCGGTATACTCTCCCAAGGTCCCAGGCACCCATCTCACACTAACCGTGCCCATTTCATTTAGCTGCGTAGATCGCATGCGTTCTAGGCACACACACACACACACTGTGGTTCTAGGCCAGCCTTTGGACCACGAGCTCTTCAATACATTCACAGTTATTTAATGGTAAATCCCGTGCTGCCGCTTGCGTTCGGTTCGAGATATCAAACCTAAGCTCCAATTTAAAATTTTTGATTTGAGAGTACTGATTTCAATTCCACTATTCATATAATTTGCACTTCGCACTTGGCCAGCGTGGTGGACTATGGCCTAAATCTCTCAATTGAGTGATAAGGAGACCTGTGCCCAGCAGTGGGACATAAAAAAGGTTGAAAAAAATACATATAATATTACTAGTGCAGAGCAATTGAATCAAACTACCTGTAATGGGATGCTATTAAAAAAAATAAACGTTATTTCCCGAACTAAAAGCACGACCATAAATAAATACGTCGTCATACATACCCGTCAGTATTACGCGATACGACACAACCTCCTAAACGACAAAAGACTGCAGAGGGCGCTGCGCTCGTAAATCCCGCTGTCTACTGCAATCACATCATTGATGACTATAAATTGTGATAGCCCATAATGTTTCCAGTTTCCAGATATCAAATAGTTTGCTCGTTTTAGTTGTGACTACTAAAAACCTACTAAAAACAAGCAAGCTCTAGCTTGCTTGTTTTTAGTAGGGAATTACCACGACTGCACCCGTATCTGCCATGAAGCAATTCTATTCGAACTAAAATCCGAATCGTTTACCCGAAATAAAACCATGATATTTAAAATTATACGTACGTTTTAATTTAATATACTGGAATTGACATATTAAATTTTAATTGCAAGTGTATTTATAATTTTTGCCTTAATATTTATATTTTTATCAATAAATTAACTGTGAACTTAAAACTCTTTGGTTTCGGTGATTTTTTTTGATGAAAATTCGGTGCAGTTATTAACCAGACAATAATAAAGCAATTGCTAACGATTGGCATATAGGTTGTGTCCATGAACTACAGCAACCACGTATTAAATTAAAAACTAAATGAACAAATATGATTTCAAATATTTTTTCCTAGATTTTGTCTTGCTTCTGCTTCAAAGCAGTGTACCTTCTCGAAGTAATAACTAAGTATAATAATTAGTTAGTTATTTCTTCGAGTATACTTATACATATTACGGGTTTCGCAAATCTTTCAAAACAAGCTAATAGCAGATGGACATAGTGGACACAAAAACTCATAAATCTCATTGTGGATTGCGATCGTATCACTGATATCGATAAATCATTATGGTTGAATTTACGTGTAGTGCTCTCGATATAGTTCACCCAATTTGATCAATTTACATAGTTTGACCCACTTCTAAGATGAAATATTATTTTCGAAAAAAATATATTCAAATAGGTAGTCCTGGCTGCAACCCTTTTTAGGTCCCACTTCTGGGCACGGGAAGCCTGGAACTTACTCCACCACGCTGCTCCAATGCGAGTTGATAGAGATGCGGGTTAGTGGCCAACCCGCTGTCGGATGTTTTCAAACCGCCCATAAGTCCTCCGACAAGATGTAACGTCTGTTATCTATCGACAACAACCGGTACCGACGGCTTAACGTGCCCTCCGAAGCGCGGAAACGCGCATGAAATTTTTTGCCACTAGCGGTTAGCGGTTACCCATCTCACACCCGACCGCGCCCGTTTGCTTACAGCATTTTATTTATGTCGATTACCTACTGAAAGGCATGAAAGCTAACACATGCGTAACGGCACCGCCCATCGCAACGTGAAAACTCATTAGTATGAGTAGTGACAGCGCGCCACCTTTTTCGGTAATATATTCGGCCTAAAATATGCTGAGCTCATGGATCTCGCCATTGGCTGCGATCACAACATGGATAAGTTGTTTTAGCAAATATTGTCTGCCAAATAATAAACCGAATTACGCTCATTTACTGTAAGCTTTTGCCACATTTCGTCTTCAAAATCTGGTCTATTTTCAGTTAGAATACGTCTATTTCTGATACTGTAATCGAAACTGACAAACGGTATTGCTGGGCATTGCGTTTGACACTCAAATCTCCCTGGGGACTGCGATTACAACGATGACAGTAAATCGCGATCATATACGATATTATTCATTCTTGTTCAGAATATTCGCAGTTTGACCCAGTTTTGGTATAAACGGTTAGAATAAGGGAATGAAATTAAATATCATTCATCAGTTTTTGGATGTCTACTCAACGATAAAATAGACGATAAATTGTTATCGCTCGTTACAGTCATTTACATAAAAGTTTGACGGTTTGACCTGTTTATGCATTAAGCAAAGTAGTTTTTTTTTTCCTTTTTGCGCTCCACTGTTATCAGTATAGCAGTAAATGCTTTCCAGCAGTGGATGCTCCCGTCCACTTAAGACGACAAGGCGCACGCTGAGGGCCCACGTAAACAACCTCAAGCCTTTCCACCGATACCAATGACAATGTTAAGTAAAAAATACGTAGACATATCTGCACTATAACATTTTAATTTGAAAATTGTGCCTCGGATGCCTTGATGTTGTATGTGGCAAAACTTCAAAAAGCAAGGGAGCTGACGTGTTTAATATTATGAGGACAAATGTGTCATATTATGCCATTCCAAGGGGTAATTTTTGACCGACTATAATATCTACTTTTCCTAATATCAGTTTACGATCAGTGCGGTGCAATGGTGACCATGCTGGACTGCCGAACGGAAGCTGCCGGATTCGATTCCCGGCGAGGCAGAATTTTGCGCTGGTACTACCCCTATCGAATCATGAAAGTATTGAGTTTCATGATTTTAGCTGCTCTCTTTCAGGAAGAACACTTAAATTAAAGATCAATTATTTCATTGTTTCAGATGCAAAATCCCAGAATGCGAGCATTTAAACAGCAGTTTGTGGCTAGAGCACGCAGTACCCAAGGAAAAGGGCGTGTTTGACAAATGCAATCAGTACGCTTTCAGTGGCAATTATACCAATCACACTTGTGGCCTTGAAACTTTCGATACGTCAAATGTTTTGCACTGTGATGAGTTCGTGTATAGTGATGAAGATTCGGCTGTGAGAGACGTGAGTTTGGTTTCTGATTTTTTTCAACCCTTTTTAATGTCCCAGTACTGGGATCATTATCTGCACAATATCTGCTCTCGACATTTTGAGGGTTTTAGGCCGTAGATCAAAATACTGGCCAAGTGCTGGTTGGTGGAAATTCTTATACCAAAGCAACTGAAGTACTTAGATGCAACCCTTTTTGCGTCCCATTGCTGGGCACGGGTCTCTCCCATTATTGGGGAGGCCTGGAGCTTGGTGGAGCCACGCTGCTCTAATATAGGCGGAGATGCGGGTTAGTGGCCAACCCGCTGTCGCATGTTTTTAAAACGCCCATAAGGCCTCCTGTTTAACGACTGTTCTCTATCGACAACAACCGGGACCGACGTCTTAACGTGCTCTCCAAGGCACGGAAACGCGCATGAAATTTTTTGGCTACTAGCGGTCACCCATCTCACACCCGACCGCGCCCGTTTGGCTTAGTTGCATAGATCGTTTGCGTTCTACGCTAACCGCCAGGCCATGCGCGCTATACACTGAAATACTTAAGTCAATTTAATTAAGTGCTGGGATGCAATGCTCTTAGTGTCACAATACTGATAGATTTGAATTTGCTTTACCAAGAATGAGCACCATAAGCCAGCGGTATCAAACAATTTGTCAGAATACTAACTATTACCCTCAACTCTCCAATGACTGTTATTCTAGTCTGCAAAGAAACACAACTTGGCCACTAACCCTCAAGTCTGCCGATTATCCTTTTACAGTACCTTTTCAAGTGCATGGCAATGAGTCACAACATTTCTTTTCTGTTTACGGTTTCCACAGTTCAAAATATTCTCTCAAAACTCATACCACATAGAGCCACATAGAGGCATACAAGCGTGATGTCCACCTCGCCAATGCGATATTTGCAGCGTGCGATTACCTAACAGTTCCGTTTTGAGATCTAGGTCATTGCCCCGATATTTTTATCACACACACTGGGTCAAAGTACGATTGGCGGAGTAAAACTGATAGTAGGAGCCACGCCTTCGGCATACGCTGACACTTATCTTTCACGCGATCGTCATTTACTGTGTGATGATAACCGTCAGTTCACGTGCTGATACTTTTGTCATTTTTATGCCTTACTAGTGGTCCGGCACGGGTTCGCTCGGGTGATTTGAGTATATGATTACTAGTGGACCCCGCAGACGTTGTCCTGCCTTAAAAGTAATAAAACAGGATTTGTTTTCTTATTATCTTAAAGAGACTTCATGTTACTATCAAACAAAAATATAAAACAAATAATGAGATACGAACTGTCCTGTTATTTTGAATGTGTCAAAGTTTAGAACGGCACGGCACGAAATACAAACGTTTGACAGATAGGAACAATTTATATGGGAAAACTACTTATAAATAAAAAAAAATTAAAAAACATTTCCAGTGGCCCAAATTGTGAATCTAAACCATCCTCGAATCCATTTGAATACCCACAAAAAAATTCATTAAAATCTGTCCAGCCGTTAAGGAGGAGTTCAGTGACATACACACTCACAGAAGAATTATATATATTAAGATACTTATCAGTCTTGAACATTATATTTTACTGGAATGAAAAGTAGCCAATGTGCTAATCCAGATTAAAATATATCTCTATGCCAATTAATTTAATCCCAGATTGTAAGGTGCAAGGCACAACACTTAGCGAGGACAGTAGAGGAATGTCAGTAGTATTTTTGTACGTGTTGATAATAATTCTTGCATAAATTGTTAAGATCTCTTGTTTCGTTCTCGCGGCATTATTAAATGTGTGGTCTAAAGCAATAAACTCTTTTATTCTCTTATAAAATTAATATAAATATCTTTGGACAATTTACACAATACCATCTGATTTCAAACCAAGCAGAGCTTGTACTATTGTAATCAGAAAGCAGATGAACATACTTATATAATTCTAAATACATACTTAAATAGATAAATTAACACCCAGACAGATAACAAATAGTCATGTTCATCACACAAATATTTGTCCTGTCCTGGATGGGAATCGAATCCTCACGTTTCGCAGTCGACTCTTCACCCACTAGGCCACGGAAGTTTTTATATTAGGGTTGTAACTAATGATTTTTCGCTCAAATTTGTTTTTTAGATACCTACCTCCCCGCATAACTGAAACACTTCACTTCAAAAGTTTTTTTTTCTTCATATAAATCCTTAGTATTTATTAAATATAATATCTATTGTACTATCTATGCAAACGAACGCACAGCACGGAGCACGCACTGGCCATGCACACTAATACCATAGTAATACGTATCATAATAATAAACGCGTGCACGCTTATTTCATTTTTTATCTATGTCCATACTTCTGTATACTCGAGTAACAATATAACATTGTCTATTTTCGAAATGTCGCGAACTGACAAAACGCCCACAAATGCACTTATATCATTTTGATACTGATAAGTAACTTATGATGATAGCCAATTAAAATAAATCAAAATATCAATTTGCCTAAACAATCGCTAAGAACCATAGACATACCACTATGTTGATAATAATCACGGAACCAGCGCGTTAGTTCCGCGGTCCAAGTTTGTTTAGGACCCGCTTAGGGATAAACAAATAGAAACATTTATGTATGTAGTGTTACGCAAATTGTCTATTCTGATGACTTTGTAATAAGAAATATTATTTTTAAATTTTATTTTTAAGATATATTATTTTGTAGGTGGTAGAACTATTATGGTTCGCCCGGGGGAGTACCACCGCTGCACCCACTTCTGCCGTGAACCAATTCTGTTGTGTTTCGGTGGAAAGGTGCAGTTGCCGGCCACACTTACATGAGGCGATCACCAGCCTCCGGAGTAGCAGCGCAACTGCATACGACCTCAGACAAGACTTACCTATGCTTGCTTGAGGTTGTATGTAGATGTCCATGGGCTGCAGCGACCACTTAACACCACGTGGCCTGCATGCTCGTCTGCTACTCCATTCAAATAAAAAAATAAAAAAATAGCAAAATGGTATACAGTTTCGCTTTAAGCAGCGAAGCCCAACCTATCTCCGATACGGAGATACCGAGTTCAATCGTTGCTCCACGGTAAGGGAGAACACTGTAATATTTAATTGCGATGCGATCCCATCACAGTGCAATATTAAGAACTACTAATAATGTCTTCACCAACCCGCATTCGAGCAGCGCGGTGGAGTAAGCTCCAGGCCTCCCCAATAAAGGGGAGAGACCCCTGCCCAGCAGTAGGACGCAAAAAGGGTTGCAGCCAATAAGGTCTCCACGGAATGATGTCCACCAAACGTGGCCATGGTCATGGTGGACTTCCGGAACCTGCGCCCAGCAGTGGGACATAAAAAGGGTTGGAAAAATCGCTAAAAAATTTCAATTTCAAAAAGAGATCAATGATTAAAACAAGTTTGTATAAGAATGTTATTGTTATCTACACACAGCCACAATGCAAGCAATTGTTTCAAAAACTTTAAAAAAAAGTCTTTCTTATTATAATTTCTGAAATCCGAAATATACTTGACTATCATATAAAAAGGATTCCAATAAAGTAAGTCAAAGATTAACTAAAAAATGAGTTCATTCTTCATTCCTTATTTGTCGGCTAACAATCTTTAGCGCTGAATAAATACTTGATGTTGTTAAAAGTATGCGATGGGATGACAGTAGATTTAGTTATCAGTTATCTATTAGATAGGAGAGTGCCGACTTGTGAATCAAATAGATAAGTAGCAAAATACTTCTTTGCCCGTGTGTTTGTCTGTCAGCTTTTCCTCAGGACGCATGGAGGCGCACGATAAAATTTATATTAATTAATCAGTTTTGCACCTGTCATATAGACGACCCGCGTAGCGTAATGGTTACCATGCCGGACTGCCGATCGGAAGTATCGGGTTCGAAAGGCGTTCCGGCGAAGCAGACATTTGAATGATGAGTTTGAAATTTCTGTTCTCGGTCTGGCTGTTTGTGTTTCCGTCTTTGTGTGTGTCCATGGCACCCACGACATAGGGTATTAATTACCTTACTGTGGGACTATGAGTGTGTAATTTATTTATTTATAAAAAATTATGCGATGGCACAATAGAGAATAAGTATAAAGAAGCTCTTTGTATTATGGCGATGGGATGACAGTAGATTTCGTTATCAGTTATCTATCAGAAGGAAGAGTGCCGAGTTGTGAATCAAATAGAGAAGTAACAAAATACTTCCTCGTTCGTTCCTTCTTCCGAAATCAGGTTTGCAGGCCCTTATCTGTCATACTCCTCCAGACAACCAAAAAAAACTTTTACTCTTTTTTAAATAATAATAATAGGGTTATAGTATATATTATTATATTAGGGTTCTTTTTTCAGTTCAACCTCGGCTGTCAAAACTGGAAGCGAACGTTGATAGGAACCATACATAACGCTGGTCTATTCGTCTCTCTCCCTCTCACTGGTATCATTTCCGACAAGTATGGAAGAAGGCTGGCTCTGTCCATCGCGTCGCTCATGAACGGAATCTTCGGATTCCTTCGGTCCTTCTCGTTCAGCTATCCCATGATGTTGGCTTTTGAGTTTCTTGAGGCTGGGCTGGGTGCTGGCGCCTACAGTACGGCTTTTGTTATTGGTAAAGTTTTTCCAAATTTTTTTTATTTTTATTATAGCACTCTCATATAAATTGTTTGATAAATTTAATGTCAATGACCCCCGTTTTGGGGAATAAATAACCATTAGTGAGAAAAAGTATCATAATAAAGTACTGAACAATTTTATTTTTTACCGTTTGAAGTCGGTTTTAATTTTTGTTAAAAACTTATATAATATACTTGTCTACTTTTGATAAATTTTAGTATGCTTTATTTAGTATATAAGTAGTTTTAGATAAATTATAAGTAAGATAAGTATTAAAAGCACGTTAAAAATGGTCGAAATTAGATGGAGTGTGATGAAGTGAGCCTTAAAAATAGTTAGAAGCCTGTACTTTATGTCCTTTATAATAATATAAGTTGCAATATTTTTCTTGAAAAAAACGAATAAATATATGAAATGATCCTATTTGATCAGATGTTAAGATTTTACCAAATTCTAATAACATAGCTGTTACTAAATCCACACGTTTTTCACAGCAATGGAGTTAGTTGGACCAAAAGGCAGAGTATTTGGAAATACCCTCATAAATGCCGTATACGTCATGGGCCTCATGACACTCGCTGGCCTGTCCTGGTGGCTTCAAAGCTGGAGAACTCTTCTACGCGTCATCTATATACCAGCAATGTTTGTGATCTCCTATCTCTTGATTCTAAATGAGAGTATCCGATGGCTTATCAGCAAAGGACGACATCAGGAAGCAAGAACAATCATTCAAAAGGCTGCAAAGATGAACAAGGTTGTCTTGTCAGAGGATGTCTTAACGCCGTTGTATGAGCTGGAGAAACTACCTCTAGCTGACTCAGATAATAAAGACGATGAAGTCCCTAAGGACGTGAAAGTAGAGAAAGAAGAGTCAATCGTCAGAAAAGTGCTCAAATCAAGTATTATTAGGAAAAGAGTGTTAGTGTGTTCGTTTCTATGGATAACATGTACGTTTGTGTATTACGGATTATCAATAAACTCAGTGTCACTAGCGGGAAACAAGTATGTGAACTTTATGCTGGTGGGTTTCGTGGAGATACCAGCGAATTTTGCTTGTTTGATGGTGCTGGACAGATTCGGGCGGAAAAGAGTGTTAATAATTACTTATGTTCTAAGTGCGTGTTTGTGTATGAGTCTGTCGTTCCTGCCAAAAGGTGAGTTTACCAAACACAATATATTTCTAGAAGTAGTAGATGATCGTGCAGATTTCGTGAGGTTAAGTAGTGGCAGCAGTTTACGGACCCACACATAAACCAAGGCTCGAGCCTCGTCTAAATTCTTAAGTCAGCCTGACCTGTAACTACAGCTCCTGACAAAACAATAATACATATTTTCATGTAAAACATTGCCAAGATGTGGCTAGTGTATTTTTCCTAATTTTGTGAAAAAGTATCAAGTAGAACCAAGCTCCTGAATCTGCACACCCTAACTCTGACAGCACTAACTTCACTTACTCTACAATCTCAGTTAAAATGTGTGGCTTCGTCGTTTCGCTACCGTTATGAAGACATTTGTTACTTTTTTGTTATGCATTTAGTTATTTAAAGTAACGAAATGAACAAGCCACAACACATGTAATTTGATTTACCTTGTACGTACACAGTACACTTGCTTCTATGTGTCAAACATAGAAGTTATAGAAGGCTTCTTCAAATTAATAGCTGATCCGCAGTATAGCCGTAGCCGAAACATAATACTGTCTCTCTAACTGCGACCAAAATTTAGTTTCAAGGAGAAACATGTACTCACGCTCCACTAGATCTCGGACCCAGATGCGATTAAACACGAACACGATAAAATGACCTTAATAGTCCTTAAATAGATTATCCGATGCGACGTCCTAAATGATTACTTGCCATAGTATAGTTTAGCGAGTGATCAATTTGTTTGAAGCAAAGGAACTATATATAATAATAAAGTACTCTGTGCTGGGCCCATGGCTAGAGTAGTACGCAAATGATCTACGCAGCTAAGTGAAACGGGCGTGGCTGAGTCTGAGATGGGTTCCGTTCTAGTAGCAAGTTTAACGCTCTTTTCCGAGCCATAGATTAATATGAATATACTGTTCCGAGCTTCGGAGGGCATTTTAAGCTGGCCTGGTTGTTATTGTGCGTTATTTGGAACTCCATGGTGGTAACGCGCATCTCCGCCAACACGCATTGAAGTAGCGTTTTACAGTAAGGTCCAGAGCTCCCCAATAATGGGGAGAGTCCCGTGCCCAACGGTGGGACGCAAAAAGATTTGCAGCCAAACGAAATTTGAACATTGATCTCATCAATTTGTGCAAATGCATAGATTATGGAATGTACTTAAATGCAGCTTTTTTGCTATTTAAATTCAAAGTACCTGGTCGACCCATCGCGTAGGTCAGATAAAAACAATTGATTTTGTTGGTTTAATTTTAAGCAAAAAACTTATTAGCTTAGTGTTACTTAATAACGACATCTGAAATAGCTCCCATTTAAAAAAAATGTCACAAAAAAAATAAAAAAAACGCAACATGCTTGCTTGAGGTTTGAACCCGGGCCATCCCGCAGTCAGCCTACGTAACCATTCGAGCAAGGAAGCTACGATTCCATCGATGAAACTTTTATAGAGCTCTTTCAAATCGACATTGTCATTTGCTTGAGCGGGGGATTTGCGGATGACGTTTGACAGCGTTCTACGCCACAATATTATTAATATTCTCCAATATGTCAGTAACATTCATATTTCTCAGTTTATATTTAAGTTGATTATCGCTGATAATTCGAATAAAACGACAAATTCTAAAAAAAACCTAGCTTGAACAATCTATCACCCCAGAAACCCTGGGCACTAAATTTCATGAAAATCGTTGGAGCCATTTCCGATATTCAAATTATTTAAATAGGTATTTACAAGAATAGCTCGCTTAAAGGTATTAGATATCAAACATTAATTACGAGTACACTATGTTTCATATGGATGAAACGGTAAATGCGAATACCTATACGAATTTGTGTTCCTGTAACTATTTTCGAATTAATAGAAAAATGAGCCTTACGGGTTTTGTGTTACTTGAAAGTTTCTTACTAGTTTACCATAAATTGTTTTGGGGATTATTAAAGTCGCCGTCCGTGTCTTATCTCGCCTGCGGTCCGTGATCTAGTGAGCGAGTTGTTTGTTGTTACAAAACAAACTTTGTTTACGCTTAGATGAATAGAACATCCTTTACAACCAAGCCCTACTGGCTCCTTTTAATGTCAATGATCGGTAATCGTAACTTTATACAAGTGAAAACGCTAAAATGCGCGATTCCGCTACCGCGATTGAATTTGGATAGTCACGAAATCGCGATGCAGGCGGATGCTAGGGTTGTCAGAAATAAGATGTCCGGCTTTTTACAGTTGTGTCCGGCCAAATTTATGCAAGTCCAGCTTGTGCGGCTTGTTAAGCTTTTGACGTGTGTAAAAATCTAACAAAAGTTCACGCCAGCTTCACGCGTGCGCATGCAGACGATTTGGAAGACACGACTCGCGCCACATTTTCTATAAAATACCCGTATGTCCGGCTTTTACGGCTTAACGTCCGGCTAATTTTGAATCTGTGACCGTCTTTTTAATTTTTGGCCTGGCAACCTTAGATACAGCATCCATAAGTCACGCCATTCAGATGCCACGTCTAGGTTTCCCAAACGGGACAAACGTAATGAAGTGTCAACGCGAACGTAAAATGGCTTGTCGCCGATGCTATAAGTATACATTTTTCAATAATGGCATCGAAAACTTTTTGCACATTGCCAGCGTGAAGTATAATTTTTGCCCCACATATAGTAGTCATAGAAAAAATCAGTAAGTCGTCAGCAATATAATAATAATAATCCTTGTAAATAAAAAATAATTTTAAAAAATATTATCCAGTGGATTGTGTATCTGAACCATTCTTCTTCAACTTCAACGAACAATTCCCCTTGAACACACACAAAAAATTTCATCATAATCCGCCCAGTCGTTTAGGAGGAATTCAGTGACATACACACGCACACAAGAAATATAAGATAAAGCTCACACAGTTACAAATCGTTGTTTAAGAAACATTGCATGAATAAATGAATGAAGTCGCTTCGGTTCCAAGATTGATCTGATATTGAAATCCAAAAGTTGATTATACGCCATGAACCGAACGTGGAGTAAAAGCTGTTTAAAACTTAGAGCAACAAAGGTACTGACTCATTCGTCAGTAGAGACGGCATAGCGCCTCGCTTCGATACATAATTTTTGTGCCAAATCTGGTGCGGGGGGAAGAACGCACACATTTTAATTTTGTCACACATTCACACCTATTCTTTCCATTACTACAGATTTAGAAATGTCTAAATATGTAAATTTCAATTAACAACGTCATTTTCTATGCACCGAGAACACTGACACGTAACACACACAGACACACTAGTTGTATAACTAGACGGCACATTGTGTATGGACATTGGGACGAGGGGTTCGCCCGTAAAGGCCACTCCTCTGACCGGTGTGATACCTGTCATCTTGATGCGTTTAAAAACATTACCATCTAAATAAGAAAGTTTTTTTTTTTTTTTATAAATAAACCTAACAATAAGGCAGACGGGCCGCGTGATGTTAAGCGATCACCGTCGCCTATGGACACGGGCAACCCTAGGAGAGCCGCCCTAGCATTGCCGGCTTTGGAGGAGAGCTTTTTTTACAGCTTTCTTGAAGAACCCCATGTTATTGTCCACTGGGAATGCCTCAGCTGGAAGGTTGTCCCATAACCTACACGTCCGTGGTAAAAAGGAGCGTGCAAAGCGGACTGTGGAGGACTGCCACGAGTCCAGATGGTGCCGGTGGAACTTTAACCTTCGTCTGGTGGTATAATCATGGAATGGTGATGTAGGCATCAATTTGAAGAGTTCCTCGGAGCACTCACCATAGTAAAGTCGGTAGAACACGCAGAGCGAGCCTATGTCTCTTCGCAAGCTAAGCGGTTCTAGCCTGTCAGTCAATCTTGGGTCGTTGACGATTCGGACTGCGCGCTTTTCAACGGAGTCAAATGGGTGTAGCTGGTACTTCGGTGCTCCTGCCTAGAGATGGGAGCAGTACTCCATGTGGGGTCTGACCTGGGCCTTATACAGCGTCAGGAGTTGCCCCGCAGTGAAGTACTGCCTCGCTCTGTTGAGGACACCAAGCTTTTTTGATGCCAATTTGGCTTTGTACTCCAAATGACTCCGGTACTGCACTTTACTCGTAATGTCAACTCCCAAGATACCGACACTTTCACCGATGGTGAGCGCGGTGCCCTTGAACTGGGGCGCTATAACAAATGGGGCTTTTTTAGCGGTAAACGCGCAAACTTGTGTCTTCGTGAGGTTAAACCCGACAAGGTTAAGTCGACCCCATTCCGAGACCCGCTCCAGAGAGTTCTCGACTTCAGACACAAGTTTGATTCTGCTTTCCTCCACTTGTGACCTAGAGGCATTGGCTCGACAGGTGTATAGTGCGTCCACCGTACTATCATCTGCATAGCAATGTATACTGCGGGATTGCTGCAGCATGTCATTGATATGCAGAATGAATAGTGTAGGGGACAGCACTGAGCCTTGGGGAACACCGGCAATAATACAGTAAAAAGAGAAATTATACTTTTGTAAAGTGACTGCTTTGTCATCAAAACTTACAACTTAACTATTTAATGTCTGTGAACTAACAATCGCTAGGTACTTTTGTCCTGTTCCTATGTGTACATTCCTATACATTTGAAACTAATTGGCGGGGGCATATGAGCCTACAGAGTCCTTAGAGAAGTATACGGCCTTTTAACACTTTTTCTCCTCACAGATCAAAAATGGTGGTCACTGACTTTGTACCTCTCGGGCAAGTTCTCCATCACAGTGGCCTACAGCTCCGTGTACATCTACGTGTCAGAGGTGTTCCCGACCAGCGTACGACAGTCTCTACTGGCCATATGCTCCTCGCTGGGCCGTGTTGGGTCCACCCTGGCGCCTTTGACGCCACTGCTGGTAAGTTATAACGGTTTTAAACTAGTGTTGACAACAATATCGGTGTACCATGCAAAAGGCCCTCGGATTTATTCTCAGCAGGGGAGATAATATCAGAGGAATTTATTTTATTTATATATTATTTAGAACCACCTTAAACTAGGGGTTACAAGGTAGTCTTAATGCCTAATGGCATTCTCTACCAGTCAACCCTGGGTGTTGGAGAGAACTTTAGGTAGGCGGACGGAGAACAGCGACTTTATTATTAATTAGGTATTTATTAATAAATTTTGTACACCCTAAGGGGTAAATATGGAGTTCCAAATATTTTGTAAAACCTTTTTCACTTTCACTCATATTTGTGGAAATAAAATGATAACGAGTATTTTATTATATTGCCAGAGATTAGTTATATACAATCATGGTAACTCAGAGATCTTTGTACTTTATAGTAGAGTGAGTGACCAGATTTAGTAATTTCGTAAAATAGAAGTTACCTCTCCTTATTATCTCTCCTACAAAATTTCAATTCATTTCAGTTTCAATGTCTCGTAGAAACGAAACTACAAAAACAACGAAACATTACGTTTTTATACCAACTCGAAATTTATCATTATTAACACTCTTTTTCTCATAATATTTGTTGTAAGACATCCAATTTGAGGCGGAAATGAACCTGTGGCTGGCGTAGACACAAGCGATCTATCTACTCAGTTAAGCGAAACGGGCTCAATCGTGTGTAAGATGGGTTCTTGTCGATTGATAACACGATGCTGAGGGCCCACTCTGTACGCCCGTATCCGAAACTAGGTGAATTTTCGGGCCTTATTTTTGGATTAGATTGAAGAAATTCTAGCAATATTATTCATTCAATAGCTTAATGTCATCAATGACAACGCTTATCTTATTAATTCATGAAAAAGAAGCGATCTGAGCATGCTAAAAATTATTCCGAAAATGTTAGAACTTACGGACGGATGCTTACAGAGTGGGCCCTCTGAACCTAACCGGTGTCCTTATGAACGAGTGCAAAACACCCAATAACAGGTTAGTCACTAGACAGCATTTACACCAACGCATTGAGCAGGGCGGAGAAGCAGCTTCTGGGCCTCCTCGGTTACTGAGGAGGACCCGTGCCCAGCAGTAGGACAATAGGTTGCAGACTTAGCATAGCGGCGCATATGTTTTCGAATATAACGTTGACTTGTTAAAACAAATACGTTTAAAAAGATGAAAAGAAAAAAGAATAAACCGACATTTAAGGATTTACATAGTTGGAACGTCTGTTAGATTTATAATAAAATTCCAGAAAAAGTGCAATCCTTGCCTTTACAAAAGTTTAAGAAAACCGTTAAGTCCTATGCTGCAAGGCCTATTATGAAACTAAGGATTATTTAAATGATAAAAAGACTTGGGATTAAACTTAACTCACATAAGTCTGTTTGTATATAACGTGTAATAATTTTAATTTTTTTGAAATTTGTAAGCGGATGGCAGTATAATAGCATTGACGCACACGATAGCAGTATTGTGTGTTTCTTGTCGCCCCACAGTCATGCTGCATTTAAAATACCTTTTGTGTACCTGAAAATTTATTGGAGATTTTTTCCTATTCTCCTAGCCCATATAAGCCTTAATGCATCCAAAGCGGATGACGGTCAGTCGATGGCCATACAACAATGACAAACATCAAGTGTGTGTACAAACATGCAGTGTGATAGCATTGACACACACGATAGCTGTCTCGTGTGCTCCTTGTCGCCCCACAGTCATGCTGCATAATAAATATCCATTGTACCTGAAAATTTATTTAAAACAGGGCTGGAGTTTTTTTCCGCCCGCTTTTTTCTCCTAGCCCATATATGCCTTAGCGCACCCAAAGAGGATGACGGTCAGTTGATGGCCGTACAACAATGACAAACATCAAGTGTATATTATTACCCAGGATGTTAATAAACTATTTCATTTCAAACGCGTATATTTATATTTCATCACGCGGCCCGTCTGCCTTATTGTTAGGTTTATTTATAAAAAAAAACTATTTCATTTCATTAATAAACTATGTATATTGTTACCCAGGATGTTAATAAACTACTTATTTCATCATTTCACTATTTCATTTCATTTAAGATACAATTATATCACAGAGGTCCCATTGAAGACGGATGAGCATTGTTTCGTTCTGTTGAGTTTCTGATTTGGTTTGTAATGTATTTTTCCACGACTAATCCTGCGTGACAGTTAATGGAATACGTCCTTCTTCCTCGAGTAGATGATTCAGGTAATTTTCGGTTTCGTTAACCTGACAACTCTATTACTGCTAACTGCTCACTTCCTCACATCTTACGAGCGAGCTTCAATGTTAACTTCATTACTTTGTTGCTTCAATGAATGAAAATTGAATTGTTTCGTCATTTATGAAGTGTCTTTTCATTATTTCAAATTTATTGTATTAGGGTAAATAACGATATATTGGAACTGCCGTACTCATCACCTAATCATCGTCATCATCATCACTTATTCTGTCATCATAAAAGTATGAAATTGTTTGTAAAATATCTACTGTCTTATGTTACGGGCCTAATCCCATAATTGAGGGTTCACCCATAAGGGTGCATGACCCAGCGGCTGGCGTAGATCGCAAGCAATCTATGCAACTAAGCTAAACGAGCACGGTCGACTATAAGATGGGTGATGGGTATGAAAAATTTCATGCTCGTTTCCGTGCTAAGGAGGGCTCGATAAGCCGCCGGTTCTGGTTGTTATCGATGAATAATACTCGTTAAAACTTGTCAGAGGCTTTATTGGTGGTTCGAAAACAAAACATCCGACGGGGGTTTGGCCCCTAACCCGCATCTCCACCAACCCGCATTGGGGCAGCGTGATGGTGTAATCTTTAGACCTCCTCTATAACAGACCAACAACAACAGTAGGACGCAAAAGGGGTTGCAGCCATAAGGGCTTCTATATTAAACTGTTAAACACACGAGTACATAATCGTACGTAGAACCCGTATTTAGCACACGAAGCTAGAATCCGTTTTTTAGATGGCATTAGCGATCACCCATCCAACTGCTTTGTGTTCCACCCACATTGTTCATCTTTCTAGATAGCTTTGTTCCTAGTAAAATTATAACTTAGCACTTTCGAGATTAAGCATCAGATAATTCTCATTAAATAAATACCTATATTTCTTCCCAGGCGTTGTACTACGACAACCTGCCAGCTATATTCTTCGGAAGCATGGCACTTGTGGCCAGCGTTCTGGTCTTCACGCTGCCGGAGACCATTAACGTGGCCTTACCTGACACCATCGAGGAAGCTGAGATGCTGTCACAGAAGAAGAAAGACAAAGATTACGCTTAGTACCTTCCAATAATTTAAGCAATATGATCCCGTGATATTCAATCTATATGCGAAAGTTTGGTTGTATGTTTGGATGGATGTTTGTTGCTCAATTACTCTTAACGAATGGGGATGAAATTTGGCACAAAGATAGATAATAAGTCTGGAATAGCAAAAAGGCTATTTTTATCCCAAAAAATTTACTGTTTCTGTTGGATAGATTGTTATAATCCGGTTGAGCGAAGCTGTGCCGGATCCCTTGTAACCTTATAAAAGAAGACCTTAGGAAATACTTGGATGACAAACAGGCTGATCTTTCGAAGGCCCGCTGATACAACTCACACAATTTTATTGCATTTTCATGTTGCGACGGGCGCCAATATCACGCTTATTTCACGTGTGTTGTTCAACGACAATACACACTCACACATGTAAATCGCACAAGTAAGTATGAAATTTTAGTTAGAATTGTCCCCGAACCATAAGAATAAATAATAATTACATAGAAGGGAATCTCCTTTGACCGGGTGGAAAACGCCGCTATTTTTATACCTACTTCCCCCTTCACCTCGTTACGCCCCTCTGTCGCCCAGGCGTGTTGACAGGGTTGTCAACTGTTAATACTGCTTTTTTATAGATAATATAGGTAGCTAAAATATAAGTTTTCCTTTACTTAAAAATCATTATTTTAGTTTAGTATTACAAAGTATGAGAATGATAAATACTTACCTACTCTATAAATACTTATAAATAATATTACTTAATAAATAAGTACCATACCAAATGAAGCCATTTAAGTAAGTATTACTTACCTACATAGGTGTAAGTACTTACGTAGTGTAGGTTTAAAATAAACGAATTACATATTAAGTATAACGTGCGTGCGCCAGTGCCGCGGCGCGGCGCCGCAATCGCGAGGCAAAACAATCGAGAAAGGTTCAATGACCGATGGCGGGGGCTATTAAAAAATATTTTGGCGACATGTTAAAATGCTGTAGTTATCTAACATTTTTTTTTTATAATTGAGTGAAAGTGAAACAATTGGCTACACAAAAAGAACTGGTCACATCCATTTGATAAATTAGGTACGGAAAAGGAATAATATTTAAAAAATATTACTTATCTCGCATCATCTTTGGGCAAACTAAAAAAACTTAAGTTTGGCATTGTTTTAGAATTGTTTGTACAACCAAACACACCACATTAACTTGTCGCCGTTATTGTAATTGACGCGCCCGTCCGAGACAGCCCGTCTTCAGTAGTCGGTTTAGCCGAAATTAAAGTGTAGGCTAATATCGTGACCTTGAGCCCGTTTTGAGCGGGAGTTTCCATTCTACGTAGTATTATTTATTCTTATGCCCGAACGTTTGCTTGTGATGCAAAAAATGTATGATTGTCAGTACAGTGACCAGTGAGCACTACTTTATTAAAGTAATAAATTCAAAACTACGAAGACATTCATAGAATTAGGGCAAAATGCATTCTGTACATCATACTTTCTAAGAGCATATGACTATACTGAGGATAAGTACATTCAAATGATATATGGGTACCTTCCACATTCAGAAAATTTCTGTCTTTTTTACAATTTTTTATAGTATTTTTTTTAATTTATACAAATTTCTCTAAAAAATTTTGAATTAAGAAATGTGCATATTCACCTAAGTTTAATAATGGTCGTCTTATTTGAAATCTATTTTCATAAAAGCTCAATTTTGTAGCCTTTAATTAAAATTTAGAAATTATCGAGGAAAGGTGTCTAAACTAAGATTTTCTGATATTTTATATTTGTGCCATTTATTAATGTACCTAATTCTTTGTATTACAATATACCAACTAGATGTTATTAATAAAAGGTATTTTTATTATATTTTAGAATTTATATCTTAAAAATGGCTGTGCCAAAATGTAATTTAAAAATCCTTCTTTTTATTCAAATTATGTATTATATATAATAAAAAACAACGAAATACATGCAATGTAAAAATATCCCAATGAAATGAATGATCTTAAGAATATTTTCACTATTTTTGATCTTACCAATGTACTGTAAAAAACTATGTATACATAGTTATAAATATGTTTATGAATTTGTAAGTATCTTTTGCCTTTATTGCGCCTAGAACTAGTTCCTTGCACTTAAACCTCTAATATTGACACAGCACTTCATAATATTTTTTATAGAAATTCATACAAATTTTGACTTTGTCCTCTGAACAATTTGAATGCCTTTACTTTGTTATTAAATATTCTTACCTAAGAAATGATGTATTTTTATTTATTTCTGAAACCATAAGATACAAATGCAGAGATTTCCATATACATCTTCAGATGGTTAAAAAGCTTTTAATTTCTTTGATAATCGGAAGTAAGTAAACCTTCTAAAGTTCATAGGTAGTACGTAGGCGAGACGAAAAGCTCTTGTGGAATTATCAACAATAACACCACCATTATATTGGTACCTATCTACCTTATCCTAACATAGAGTCGTAAATAGAAACATAAGTTGAAACCTACATAATATATTATATATGTAGGTAGACTAAGTAATAGTTTACCTAAATTGAATTTTAACGCCTGACTGAATGGGAATAGCAATGCTCTAGTTCTACATTTACATTTATGCATTTACAGGCGTTAGAGCCATCCCGGTAAATCGACAAATTCTCTTGTATCGGAAATCAGTCTTTAAACGTTTATTTTCAGAGTTCACTTCTTAGACATGCGGAGGAAGAACATCCAAATGGTATTTACCTTCGAACTAGTGAATTAGTACATAATTTATCTGACTTATGAAATCAAATACTAATATTGCATTGGAAAATTTTATTATTACTTTGTTAGATTCAAAGTGCTCTTTGAAATCCCTTCTCTAAAAGAAAACTTCACACAAAGGGCATATTTTAAAAAAAATTGTCTAATACTTGCACAGTTTTAGCAAAGAAGTAGGTATCAGTGCCCTGGCAAATTGCACCATGATAATATAGTGGATATTTTGCATTTATGCAGTAACTTTCCAAGGTTCAGTGGAAATATGCTGTTGCCGGTCACACTTGCATTAACTATTGATCGCAAAAGTACCTACAACTAACAAGTGTATCGTACATATAAACGTATGTATGTTATATATATAAATGATGATTTTTTTTTTCAAATATTTTCTGCAGTCTACTGCAGGAAATAGTGTACTCAGTACCTATTGTGTACTTTAACGTAATAGTTTATCTAAATTGTATTTTACCGCCTAACTGGATGCTAATAGCAATGCTTTAATTGCGCGTTTACGTTTATATACTTACAGGCATTAGGACATATCGGGTTGCACATCTACAAATCCTCTTGTAATTTTCCAATGCAAGTTGTATTAGAAATCGGTCATCAAGCATTTAATTTTAGTTATACACTTAGAATAAATACATATAGAATGAGTGTCTTCATACAAGCGCGCTGTCAAAATTGAAGTACTAAATAGATTCCTACAGCTGGGAGTTTTGGCGGGTAGTCTGAAGGGACAAGACAAGTTGGGCTCTTGTTTTATTTTCATTTTCTTGGTGTATTTTTGAGTTATATCGGATAAAGTTGATGGCATTTTGCTCGATATAGGTTAATGATAGTGCACGAGTGTTGTGAAATAAAGTAACAGTGCGAAAACATGTTTTTTTCGGCTTGCCTACAAAACTCCATCGGACATGTTCTGGCAAAGTAGCCATCACTTTACTTGAACATTTGACTGACTGACTAGACTGACTGATACCTGACGACTAACTGATTTTTTCTACGACTACTAAGTGATGCAAAAATTATACTTGACGCTGGCAATATGCAGAGTTTGCGATGCCATTATTAAAAATGAATAGTACATAATTTCATAGTTACAGAATGATTAATGAAAAAATGAAGAAGTATTTTAGTAACCACCGTAAAGACGAATGTAAATTTGTTTTTCTTTCTTGTGACCCTAGTAACTCAAATACTACTGTCGTTTACACGGGAAACATTACAAGTTGTACTTAACTGTGACCAACGAACATAACGTAACCTGCATTTTTATGGTGAACGAGCATATAGGCCGAATAGCGCAAAACGTAGCAAAGAATGCCTTTGTGATCGTCGCTACGCCAAAATTAGGTGTAACCCACTGCATTAGATATTCCATGACATCAAAAATACACAGTACTAACGGCAAAGCCATTCTAGCTACTTTAACAGTCAGCGATCCGTGATTAAACGCAGAGTTAAATCAGCTCCGAAACGCGCGATTTTAAAGCCCGCCAAACCCATACCGATTTAATAATAACGCTTTACACTCATAGCCCCACAGTATGGTAGATATACCCTGTGTCGTGGGTACCATGAACACAAACAAAAACAGAAACACAAACAACCAGCCCGAGAACAGAAATATAAACTCATCATTCAAATTTCTGTTTCGCCGGGAATTGAACCTGGGACCCTTCGATTGGCAGTCCGACATGGTAACCATTACGCCACGCAGGTTGTCAAATTTGACCGATGCTTGAAGTAGCAAGTGTGGTCTGGCCGTAACTCGTGCTACAGAATTACAATAAAAATTCTAAAGTTAGCTTACAGTAGCATGGATAAGTTAGCGTGCGGAAATACGAGCCGATTAAGGTAGCAGTGTGTGAATAATTTCAGGTAAAACCACAAATGTCTAATAACAGGACATGAGTGAAGCTATGAATGTTATTTTAAAGTAGAACAGGTAATGGCCATTGGCCAGTACTATAAAATTTACCTACTGTAAAAGTAATAAATTACGTGTACATTAACAAACACTAACAACAAATATACAAATGGCTTCTGGTCACTCCCCAGAATTGGGAAAGCCTGGAGATTTTGCTCAAGTACACAGTTTCAATACTTCCAATGCCAGTTGGTGGTGATACAGGGTAACTGTTGAGTAATTATAATCACCAAGATCTCGGACACGAGAACTACAGCTAATCTATCGATACAGACCATGCATTCCAATCATGTATTCCGAAGCAATGAAAATCCCATGACTATAATGGTCACCTTTGCCATCCATAACAACCGGGTACGACGTATTGACGTGCCGTCTGAAGCACTGAAAGGCACATGATAATGTAGGTCACCTTTGTCACTCAGTTTGTTTAGCGGTGCATTGGCTAGTTTTGCAGGTGCTAAAACTATAAAGAAACCAAACAATAGACGACCGATTCGACGACCTGCCTGGCGCAATGGTTATCGTGCCGGACTGCCAATCGAAGGGTCCCGGGTTTGATTCCCGGCGAAACAAAAATTTGAATGATAAGTTTAAATTTCTGTTCTCGGTCTGGGTGTTTGTGTTTCTGTCTTTGTGTGTGTCCATGGTACCCACGACACAGGGTATATCTACCCTACTGTGGGGCTATGAGTGTGAAACGTTATTTTATTTTTTTATTTTAGATGCGAATTGACCATTTACTGATATGACCTACTTATTACAGGCACTGCAGCATCCGCACTAACGTAGCCTGTCAAGATAACGCGTGTGAGTCAGCATTGTATTTAGATAACGCTGAATGGAATACTGATTACTCTATTTATAGTTTATTGATCAATTTGTTAGATAAATGGTACTGTGTTGTGAAGCTGAACGCAGCATCAGTTTTAAAAAGCTGTCGAAGTACAGTCGGACTCGGAACACCATCTATACAATACAAATAAACTTTTTTAATAATTTACTACATGCAAATGAATGTATATACATACACCTGTCGGAGACGGTCATTGGTATGGTAGAACTCGGACCCTCCGCTCTAGGAACTGTAATTCGTTTCCTTTAATCGGCGGTTATAATTGTTTAGTAGTTTGTCAGTTAACTGTAAAACGGTGGGTAAGAGTGTTGTTTCTCTTTGCTCGATCACTCTAGCGCGCCCACACAATGCCCTACGATGATGTTAATAATACAACTAATCCGATATACCAAAAATACGGTACATATACCAAAGTAACATTTTTTACAATTTTTGTCTGTCTGTCTTTCTCTCTGTCCGTTTATTCCGGCTAATCTCTGAAATGGCTGAGCTGATTTTGACGGGATTTTCACTGGTAGGTAGCTAATATAGTAAGAAATAATTTAGGCTACTTTTATTTTAGTTTTTTTTTAAACTAAAGTCCACGCGGACGAAGTCACGGGCGACTGCTATTATTTGTAAAAATGGCAAACAATCGCGTTTCTTGTATGCATCCCCTTAATTTATTTTTTTTATTTTTAAAATGCATATAAAACTTAATATTTATTGAATATTTCAAGCGTCTACCAGTGTTTGTTTTAATAACAAAATCAAATTCAAGATCAAGAAAAATTTGGAAAAAAATCACATTTGTTGTTTGTGAGCCCCTTAAAATTTTATTTTATTCTGTTTTTAATATTTGATTTTATAGTGGCAAAAGAAATACATAAATTTTTGGTTGCTGTGCTTAATGGCAAGGAGTCATTCATTTTTCGTATATAAATGCCCCATACCTTCTCCGTAGGCAACTACACAATGCGTTTCATATAAAACTAAATACATACATAAATACCGATAAACACATGTCAGGTACCCTTGGCCGACTTCGCGCTAGAATTCCAAGTCCATATCGAGTAGGTTGTCCAAACTTGATGTAAAGGTGCATATAGACTATGTGAATTATGTGTATGTTGAAATAGCGATGTTGTTCTATGTCACAAAGTCCGTTGGGCTATGAAAGTTGTAACTCAAGAGCCCAAATGAATGACTCTGAAAGCAGGCGCGGTCCCAGGGGGGACACATAGGGGACTCAAAATCCATCAGTCATGCGTAGATGGAAGGCGAAATAAGGTAATTTGGGACACCTTGTTAGAAAGATATTTTTACATGATTTTGTGATAATGACAAAAATGTTAAAGACAACCAGAGCCGATAGAACAACGTGAAATAGTATATTATTATCTGTAGGTACTCATCTTTTAAACGCATTTTAAAATTTTTGGTTCTAGAAGTTCTTGAAATAACGTACACGACGTAATGCTTCATACTATAGCCCGACAATAACCTAATAAAGATACATAAATAAAATAATATTAAAATAACTTTGTGTGTGTAAGTGTAGGTCCTGTGCCATGGACACACACACCCATAAATACAAGGACACAACCACCTAGACAGAGAACAAAAATTTAAGCTCGTCATTCGAATTTCTGCCTTTTAGTGCACCGAACCCGGGACCAGAAGACCCCCGATTAGTATCCATAATTGCACCATAATATTACTGGTACACATAATTTAAATTTATAATTAAACTTTTGTTAGTGCTATTTCTTTATTAGACTTAATATAAATTTTATAGGCATATTTTAAAGTAAGAAATAAAACGTAAACATTTTTACAATATATCTATGTAACTGAACAATTCTCGGAGAGGTGAGGTTGTGTAGGGGGATCGGAACTACACTACTAAATAAATAATGTAGTTTAAAAAACTAAAAACACGCTAAAAACTTTGAATGGTTTCGGGGGTGATAAATCGATCCTGCTAGGTTTTATTTTTAATTTTTTTTAATTATAATAAATATTTTTAGCGATAATCAACTTAAACATAAACTGAAAAATACGACTCTTCCTGACATTTATTGGCAAGTATTAATAATATTGTGGCGTAGAACGCCATCAAACGCCATCCGTCAATCCGACCACAAATACAAGGAGCGCCTGTGTGATCCGACGTTCAAAGAGATGACAATGTCCTCCAAAAATCTTAGTATTATTCTTCCTCCACATAATAGTGGATTTTTCCATCACTCCTTCACAGTTCAGGCCATACAGTTCTGGAACACCCTACCCGAAAATATAAGAAAGGCACCCAGCAAATTGGCATTTAAGAAATTAGTCCGAGAGCATTTCTTGAGTATCCCTAGCACCATCTAGTATTTTTATTAACGATAGTCCTATTTATTATATATATTATCGTCATTACATCCTTCCAATATGCTTATATATATGTATGTATGTATGTTAGTATGTATGTATGTAACGTATGTAACGTATGTATGTATGAATATGAATACATATATGTTGGTGTACGTATTTTATTATGTACGCAGTTATCATTATTATTTTTAATCTTGTCTCTTTAAGCTTGTTTATTTTAGAAGCCTACCTCGCATTCTCAACATCACCCAGGGTCGACTGGTAGACAATGCCAATAGGCATTAGGTTTAACCCTTTGTGAACCTTAGTTTTAAGTTTTTCACATAAATATAAATAAATAAATAAAAATGTCAATTAGAAAGAGCTCTATAAAAATCCGTACATTGAATTTAAGCTTCCTTGGCCCAAGGGTTACGTGGGCTGATTGCGGAACTACATACCCGAGATCAAACCTCAATCAAAACCATATTGCATTTACAATTATTTTTGTGATTTTTTTATTGGGAGCTATTTCAAATGGCGTTATTAAGTAACACTAAGCAAAAGTGTTTCGATATACATTGTTTTATCCGAGCAACGCTCGGTCGTCCGGGTAAAAATATGTTTTTCTACTCTAAAATGGACAAAATAATCCATAAATGATATTCATTATTTAATTTTTCTAATATAATAAACGTCGTTATATTAGAAACTTTTTAATCACCCAAAAGCTTTAGTGAACTCTACATAGCGCTGGTAATATAATTATAAACATGTGCTTTTGGGGACGTCTGGACTGGACATTGTAAAAGCAACACTCAACTATCTAGGTTACGAGTATATAAAATTACACTAAACTGGCCATTATTAAAACTAAAGGATAACAATAAAACAAAATTATAAATACAAGAATTGAATTATCCTATTTTTTAAAACCACACATTTTATTACACTTATTATACAATTATTTATTAAAAACACTTAATGCATTGTGCTTATCTTTGCTGCACTATAAAGCAATTCTTCTGTTGAATTTATTTAAGAATAGAACAACGGTATCCTTTGCCCGATCGTAAGAGGCGACTAAAAAAGAGCTTCCGGAGTTGCGGGCGGTGAGAGTGGGAGCTTGATCCGTTCAGCCTGAGGCCCCGGGAAGGATGGCCGTGTGTGCGTGGCCGCATACCGCCGTAAGCATCTGAGGGTGCAGGAGAGCACATATGCTCTCCCTCTCTCTCTCTTTGCTACCTGCAAAGAGAGAGAGAAGGTGTCCCGATAACAAAAAAAGGTTGGGTTGCCGACCAGAAATACAATACGCGACCATAAGCCCCCAGAGTAAGAGCCCCAACTAGATGTCCTCAGGACACAGACTTGGTTGCAGACTTTTATGTAAAGTTGTGCTGTGCTCTGGTAAATGCACACGAAATCTGTATAAATGAAAGTCAAACAACCGTTATTAAACTAAGAACTTTTTAAAGAATCAAAAAGCTTTTGCAAAAGTCTACATTGCGGTCGTAATATAGTATGAGCACCAATGGGGACGTCTGGCCACTTTAAAAACTATCTGTATTATAATCAAGTTGCCATAAAAGAATGTTATACATTTTTTTGAAGAAAAATCAGATGATTCTTCTTATCTTAATGTATATCTTCTCTTTATGTATCATTATAAAATTCTCGTGTCACACTGTTTGTAACAAAACTGCTCCGAAATTAAACTTATGATTTTTTTAAATATAATGTTCATATATACAGTGGGTCTGCGATTAAGACGTAAACTATTTTATATACCCCTAGAATGATATTTGGAAATCAAATAGTTCTTAAACAAAAATTATTCGTCAAAATAAAATATTTTTATATTACGTTAATCGTGCAAATTACATTTTTCCAGTAAAAAACTTTAAACCCCATAACCGGTCAAACATTTGACTATTTGAATAGGTATTTATTCGACGTCAATAAAAACAATTTTTTGTCTTTCACTTTACTTAAAACTTGGGGTGATTATATTCCTTAAAAACCGGCCAAGTGCGAGTCGGACTCAATCACGTTTATTGTATGGGAGCCCCCTGAAATATTCAATTTATTCTATTTTTAGTATTTGTATAACAATAGCGGCAACAGAAATACATCATTGCCTTTGATTATCCATAGAAATCATTGCATTAAGATTGAATGAAAGTTAAATTGTGGTTTACGATTTATGACGTATTAAAAAATATCTACTTACTAGATCTCGTTCAAACCAATTTTCAATTTTTAATCAAGTTTGCATCGTAATGTACATCATATATTTCGTTTAGTTTTATAATTCTCTTATTTTAGAAGTTACAGGGGCCCAACATTTTACCACTTTGGAAGTGTCTCTCGCGCAAACTTTTCAGTTTAGAAAAAAATGATATTAGAAACCTCAATAAGGATTTGATGAAAAGAAAATTTTTGAGTTTCAGTTCCAAGTATGGGGAACCCTCAAAATTTATTGCTTTTTTCTATTTTCGTGTGAAAATCTTAATGCGGTTTACAGAATACATCTACGTACCGAGTTTCAACAGTATAGTTCTTAAAGTTTCGGAAAAAAGTGGCTGTGACATACACACAGACAGACAGACATCACGAATCCATAAGGGTTCCGTTTTTTGCCATTTGGCTACGGAACCCTAATAAAAACTATATAAGTTTGGAACGAAAGTTTGCATTGAAATTCACACATACATATCAGTGTAAAAATATCACATAAAACTTCGGGGCACATCAAGTTGTAAAGTAAATGGCCTGTGCAAAGGCTGAGTGAATCAAAAGTATTAGTTATTAAATTGCCTAAGTTTTACACACATTATCGTGGCAACTCTGACATGAAAACTCTATTATATTAATTACCTACTCAAACCACTAAATTAGCAACTTCTTAATTAACCAAAAAGCTTTCGAGAACTAACGCTCTATAATCTTACATAGAGTTCGCACAGAATATTAAATTAAATATTAATATATTAATAATGAAACCGTCTAGCCAGTTTGGAAAATATTTCATTATCATTCCTATAATAAAACTAGCTTTTGCCCGCGACTTCGTCCGCGTGTACTTTAATTATCAGGGCATATTATTGTTTCAAGTAGTATAATGTCGTTATAATTGCGACATGCATATCTGTGTGAATAGCGAAGTACTACCGTAAACGATAGGTTCACTACAGTACTTCGCTTTGAAGTTGGTGCTAGAATGACCAAGCTATTTTTTTTAATGGAGTAGCAGACGAGCATGCAGGCCACGTGGTGTTAAGTGGTCGCTGCAGCTCATGGACAAACACAACCTCAAGGAAGCCTAAGTAAGTCTTGTCTGAGGTCGTTTGCAGTTACGCTGCTATTCCGGAGGCTGGTGATCGCCTCATGTAAGTGTGGCCGGCAACTGTACCTTTCCACCGAAACACAATAGAATTGATTCACGGCAGAAGTGGGTGCAGCGGTGGTACTTCCCCGGGCGAACATAATAGTTCTACCACCTACCAAATTTGGTATTTGGTGCACTAACATACAAGCAAGCCACATAAAGCTGACCGTGAGTAAAACGGGGGGTGTTTTACTGACGGTCAGCACTATGCTAGGTGACCTCCATGTCACCTAGCATAGTGCTGAGCTCTTCCAGGTTCTCCGCCAGGATTACTATATCATTGGCAAATCGAATGTGTGTGAGGTGTTCGCCATTGATGTTAATACCCAGCCCGATCCACTCCATCAGCTTGAACACATCTTCCAGTGCAGCGGTAAACAGCTTCGGGGATATAACATCCCCTTGTCGCACTCCCCGCTGCAGTGGAATAGGTCCAGTGCTTTCTTCGTGGACTCGGACTGTCATGGTTGCGGCTTTGTACAAACACTTCAACATCTCGATGTGGCTGCAACCCTTTTTACGTCCCACTGCTGGGCACTGGTCTCATTATTGGGGGAGGCCTGGAGCTTACTCTACCACGCTGCTCCAATGCGGGTAGGTGGAGATGCGGGTTAGTGGCCAACCCGCTGTTGGATGTTTTCAAACTGCCCATAAGGCCTCCGACAAGGTTTAACGACTGTTATCTGACGACAACGACCGCGCCCAATTGGCTTCGTCGCATAGATCGCTTGCGTTCTACGCTAACCGCCGGGCCATGCGCGCTTCGCTCACTCGATGTACCAATAGTCAATCTGGCATCGCTGGAGAGACTCTAGCACCGCCCAGGTCTCGATAGAATCGAAGGCTTTCTCATAGTCCACATACGCAATACATAGCAGCAGATTATACTCCTCGGTCTTTTGTATAACCTGTCGCAGCGTGTGTATGTGGTCCATGGTACACGGGGCACGGGTAGAGACCTGTGCCCAGCGTACCCGTGGAACGCAAAAAGGGTTGCAGCCAAGTCCAGAAATGAGAAAATTTCCATACAAACTTTACCATTAGTCATTCAGGATTTTATATATGTATGTATAGATTGCTAATAAGTTTATTACAGAGCAAACATGATGTGTTGAATTAGACATGCCTTCATGGGACACCTGGCAGTTGTGAAACATGTTAATTTTTTACACATATAAAATATGCATAAATAAAATAAAATATGCATAAAACTAAATTAATATGTGTACATTATATCTTTCTTGTACGCATGTTCCCTTTAATAAAACAACCTTGATGGTGACACCGTGTATTAGCATTCTTTCTACAAAAAGAAAGGAATGCCACTCTAATAACACTAGCAAGCTATATTTTAATGTTATGAAACTTTTTTAAGATCTGTTGATTAATTTCGGGTTCCATTCGGGACAAACACAGCGACTCAGGTTTTTTATACATAAAGGTTTATATTACTTATTATATTAAAAGTAGTTCACAAACCATTAAGAGGCCGTATGCGAAATTTTGCTAATTTCGCTGGTTTAGCTGATTTAACATACGAGATTTTGCAGTTAAAATACAGTATTCCGTAGGTTTTATTGCACAATGTGACTGACAAGTAGGGCATGAATCTCGGAATCTCGGAATATCGCAATATCGGAATTTCGGAACGTAAGCTCCGATATTACAGTTCCGATATTGAATGTTCCTATACCGTAATATCGGAATGAAATTTTTGTACTACATATTTGAGTTTTAAAACAACCAAAACTACCACATGCCCTACTGACAAGCAACATTTCGTATACGGCCTCTTAATAAGCTTACAACTAGTCCAGCACTTAAATCCAACTACGAAAGATTTATGATTTACTAGCGGAAAGGATTCCAAAGAAAAGAACTTTGAGGCCTTGAGCATTTCTGAGAAGTATTGTTTTACTGAGAATCCCTGCCAACAATTCTACCTGTACAAATATGATCGAATATAGTTAAGTATTTTAGAATTGGTTGCGCATTTCTCTTTATGTCATTTAGTAAGTCAAAGACAAAGACTTTTATTTGCACAAATATGGGTATTTACAAAAGATATTTTTATACATTTGGTTCGCCATATTTACCTTAATGAGGTATGCAAATATTAAGAAAAGAAAAGAAAAGGAAATATTTTATCTGCACAAATATGAGTAACAAAAAAGGTTTTACAAAAAATATTTAGATCGCCATATTTACCCTTCAGGGTGTACAAATTTTATTGTAAAAGTTATGTATTACAAATTTAAATTATAAATTAATTATTTACAATAAACACTATAATACGCACGCACTAAAATACAGTAGACTTAAATAATTCTACATTATTATCACTTTAGTAAGATTAATTTATTTTTGTTTAAAAGTTGTGGTTAAGTACAATCGTATTCAATGTTCAAACATCTATTAAAATTAAAGTTATTCATTAATTTCATCAATCAATTCTAAAATGGTTACCATTGATATTAGCGGTTATGGATGTCAAATGAGGGGGCTTGGATTATAAAAATTCATACACCATAAAAAAACAAATAACATGCGCTCGATTTAACAATAAATACGACCCACGTGGCACAATGTTTACCATGACAGATTGCTAATCGAGGGGTCCCGGGTTCGATTCCCGGCGAAATAGATATTTGAATGATGAGTTTAAATTTCTGTTCTCGGTCTGGGTGTTTGTGTTCCTGTCTTTGTATGTGTCCCTGGTACCCACGACACAGGGTATTAATTACCTTACTGTGGGGCTATGAGTGTGTAACGTTTATTTATGAGTGTGTAACGTTTAAATATGAGTAGTTTGGTTTACCCAATACACCTAATTTACTTGTAGTTTACTAATAAGTTGTAATCATGGCATAAGCTACATATATTTTATGTGTTACGATTACGATTAATATTTATTGTCTTTCTTAATCGATCGATTGATAAATAATGTTGATCATGCGTTCCAGTGATATTACTTTTATTGAAGAATCCATCTCACACTACACAAGAAGAATCTAGAAGGAATAAAGATGTCAGTTACATTGTTTCCGCGGTGAAGAAACGTAGGAGGCACGCATGCATGGCAAAAACAAGTGAACTAACCGGACCTGGACCACCATAGGAACATACATGTCATTATAATTACGCATCTGAACCTCACACGAACATTGAGAATGAAGGCAATCTAATTGGTTATACGACTGCTAAAAAAGCAATTGATTTTCCATACATCTCTATCTAGTCAAGAGTCACACGCGGTACACCGGCCATTTAAATTTCGAATCAAAAAATAATTATATTATATAATTAATACATAACAATAAAGTTGATAAGGAGGAGTTTTGGCAGGAAGTCGAAAAAGACATATTGTGCTCTTGTTTTATTTTCATTTTCTTTTTGAGTTATATCGGATAAAATTGATGGCATTTTGTTTGATATAGGTTAATAACAGTGCACGAGTGTTTGAGAAATAGAATAACAATGCTAAAATATGTTTTTTCTGCTTGCCTCCAAAATTCCATCGGACACGTTCTAGTAAAGTAGCCATCGCTTTACTTGAATGTGGGACTGACTAGCCTGACTGATTACTGACGACTTACTTACTGACTTTGTTATTACTTCGTCCAGTTTCATTGAAACTGGCAAAAAATTGATGCAAAAATTATACTTGACGCTGGCAGTATGCACAGAGTTTGCGATGCCATAATTGAAAAAAAAAAGTTGATAAGGTAGCCATCGCTTCATACTTTGAGATTTTGACTAAATATCGCCCGATTTTAACAAAACGGGCAAAATTGGATTTTCCTTGACACTGGTAATATGCCTAAATGACATTTTGTTTAAGTAATAATTGACCTACTATTGAAATAAAATAACAATTCAAAAATGGTAAAGTAGACATCGCTTTACTCATAGGTATACCATTGACTTGACTGATTCGTTTGTTTTGTTACTAACGACTCACTGGTTTTGACTATAATTATTTAACTCGGTATCAACGCTATTATAAAACATTGAGGTACTACTAGTAGGTAATATAGTTGATTGTTATAGAACGAAAATTGAAAAGATATCGTTCACTTACTTAAATCTAATGATGATAAGGACAACAGTATAGGCACGCTTCACCTATCTAATTAGTATCGACTGTGGTATCGATCAAATAGTACTTGACACATACTCAGGATTTACCAATTACGGGTTTTCCAACAAAATTATTAGCGCCAATTTGTTCCCTTAGCTTATAGAACAAGATAAGCATAGAATCCACGCAAATATAACAAACTATCAATAACCTAAACATTGAGCTTATGCATCGTCTTATTAATAATTCCTCCACGCAGCACTTATTTAAATCCATCACCCTATGCTTATCTCTAAACGCATACAAATACCATGTGGTGCATTCTCTAGCCAGACGCGTCACATTTAAGTGGACCACAATAGTATCTCTACATCAATAACCATTGACGTGTCGTTACGCCTTTCTTTTTTGAGATAAGAGATAAAACAGCAATGTATGTAGTTTCAATGGTAGAGTCAGGTCGGGTGTCGGCGTACGCGCGTGGTGTTAAAAATGACGTTTCACGGTAGCGAGTTCGAGCCGCGCGTTGTTCACTCAGCCAATGGCTGTGTTCCGACTCGGAGCCACACGCGAAACGTTCTTACGCCGGCCGGTCGTTCGATATTCGATTTATAAATCGCGTTTGTTTTATTTTTTCCCGAATTTTCTATACCGGTACTTTGTGCAACACACGTGTCTGGATTTCGAGGTTACCTACACTGTGCAGTGAATTCGTTGGTTTACAAAAAACGTAAGTATGCCTATCCATTTGACCGTTCGCTTAAATTTTTAACGAAATTGTTTTGTAATTATGGACGCTTTTATTAAAATAGCGAGCGCATGTTCATGTCATTAATTGAATTGCGATGTACACATGTCGACATGGTGGTTACTCGAAAGGTAGATTGTATGTGCCATTTTTCGCCATAACACTTTCACATAGGAGTGAAGTTTGTCTGCACGCTGCCAACTTGTGGGTGTAACTGTGTCACAGAGTGTATGACACCCAGGCTGTTTGAGAGTGAGCCGATACCGATAGTTAATAAGTCTTCTTCGAAAGATTATCTTTCTTTAAGTATTGATTACATTTTGAAAGGAAGTCTTCTACATGTAGGATTTATCTATAGAAAAGAATCTATGGAATGCACCTACTTATCTTATGAATTTATGTTAAGAATTCGATACTTAATATCACCTTAATAGTGAAAGCCAAAGCTATTAATATATTATAAAGGAAATTATAAAGGAAAGAAATATATTATAAAGGAAAGCTAAATCTACAATTAACCGGAGATAATGATTTTGGAAAATTCTTTTCCCTTAAAATAGAGACACCTATATTAGAAAAAGAAGGACATATTGTTTTACTGAAAGTAGAATTTAGTAACTTTTGCCACTTGTTGGAATAAAAATAAATTTTATTAAATAATAATAGAATCAGGCGTTACTTTGATAAAAACACATTTAATAAATGTATTTTTATCGCTCACACTAAATACTTACGTAAGTTACTTAGCAATGAGCACCGAGTTGATAATAACTCATTTAAAAATATACAATAATTAAATTATCCAATTAATTTAATACTTATAACAACTATGAATAAATTTTATGCAAATATATTGTTGACAATCATTCGATTTTTTCAATTCACCAACTTCATTATCATCTAAGTATAACTTTACTGTACCTATGTAGAACACTGTTGTAATCAAGATGGAGATGTAAGATTTTTTAATTTGATACTATTCGATGGATTTTTAACATAGCGAAATAATTTGCCGGCCTAAGCACCGGGTGTTGAGAAATCATAAAATGAGAAATTTACTATAAGGAAAAAATAAGGAAATAAAATATAACAAAAAGAAAAAAAAACATGCAACGAGATATGAAAGACTTAGATGAGAGTTTATACGGTTTTATTAAAAATAAATGTTTGAAAGAGGACAATTTTTTATACTCAAATGGAAAAGTGAAGTTTCAATCACGAAACCGGAAAAGATTTGTGAAAGCAAAGGTAATGTTATACTCGTATCATATAATTTGACGTCAAAATCCGCATCGGACGAGTTTATCTCTTCATTACAAATGGGAAAATAATGCTGCAAAATTTGATAAGCAAACGGAAGTTAATGACTTAGTGAAACTTTTACGAGTAAGACAACAAGTAATAACTATTAATCTCATGATAACATGTTGTGACTGTATTTATCCTTTATTCTTTAGTATAACAGCAAAGGGTGATGAAAGAATGACGTAATTATCTGCATAGAAAAGACAATATTCGAAAAACCAGCCAAAAATAATCAGTGGAATAAAATGAAAATTCTCTCAGATTTTTTTCTATACGATTAGAAATTTTTGGAAATGGATTTCCTAATAACCCGAAGCAGGTGTAGCTTCTGTCAACGATTCTCAACTCCAAGTATACAATAAATCGAAAGAACTTGGCCTGGGCTTATTTCATACATGATCATTATAATTTACGAGCTCAACTTGTGGAGGAAAAACAAACTGGTGATAAAAAAAGATTGCTTTTATAATACGAGTAATTTGAAATGTTTTAACAGAAACAAAATCGCAGTATACTGATACTGGCTAAACCCGACACCATGTGAGGGCCCCAAATACCGAAGCCAGAAAAATGAAGTTATAGATGCCGAAAATCCATACAAATGCTTTATGTAGAATCAATATAAGAACAACTTATGAAGCAAAGTGTGTCAGAAAGCACAATGATATATAAAATGTGGATTACATCAATAAAACATTATGAGTGGGATAAATGAATTAATGCAAACGGGTTTGATAAATGACGACAATAAACATGTTTCACTGTGAGGTATGGCTTTCTAAAATAAACTGGTAATATAGATAAGATAAATGATAAAAAAGAAAAAGCTATTGTGGCTATGAGTGGACTAGATGTCAGTAACAACTCTACTAAAAAATAAAATTATAAAATTGTTTTAACAAAATCTTACAAAGTTTTCAATATGAATGGGATTTGGTATATTTTAACACCCATTTGCACACCTACTTCAAATCCAACTCGTAGTGAATAACAAATTACAATTCAACTTTTATGATAAAAATGATAACGGAAAAGATATAATTTAACAGGCCAACAACTTATTTTAAACCAGGTAAAACCTAGATTAATATATTTGCAAAAATATTTAGAGAGAGAATTGAATCTGAGTGGTTTATGAACCAATAACAAAATCCATCAGTGTAATGGATTCAATGGATTGTGATTTTGAATGATGGAATCTAAAAATAAACAAGGTACTGGGAATTCGTATATTTATAGATTTGGCCTCTTTCACAGCTTTCTTTGAAATATATGAAGTTTTTGTTTTAGGAAACACTTACCTGTAGTACGCATCGCATTAGGTTTTAAACATAGATGTTTCATTCAAGACTTAAGAATCGATGAAATTGTATACAAAAATCAAATTTTAACGCCAGTCTTTTTTGAGCTGTTTATCCTTTTTTTTTTTATTTTTTTTTTTTTGCAAACATTTTCTCTCTCTTATAGCTGTTGGCAGTACCACAGTACAGAATAAGAAAAATATTCTGTGCGTGGTGTAGTGCTTTACCAATTACTTACTACTACTATAAGCAGTGAACGATAGTAACATAATATCATTGATATATGTAATAGTTACTGGCGAGAGTTGCTACCTTGTGTCCGCTTTGGATAGCAAATACACAGACAAGATGAGTGTTGTTTGTGTGCCCTGAGGGATTGTTAAATAGTGTGTAGATATGTAGATGCCCATGGGCTGCGACGACCACTTATGCGCACCGTGGTCTGCTGATTGAATGCTCATCTGCTACTCCATATAAATAAATTAAAGATAGAATTCTACATTGATTCAGTTTGAATTAATACCGTATCGGAACATCGTAATCCTAATTAGATAATTGAAAATAAAGAGCTTATTTCACCCATGAATAGCCTGTTTAACATACAAAACGATTTGCCTGAATAAAGCTCAGATAACGGTTCAGTTATCCCAATCGGTGTAATTTCAATTAAGTATAGGACTTTGGAACATACGAGTGTTTATCAAGTGTGATACAGGATGAGTTTTAATAATGTACATAAAACCAAATGAGAGGAAATAATGCTTAAATAAATAAATAAAGATTTAAAACGTTTAATGAATTAAATCTTAAGATACTTCAAAAGTTCCTATACTGTATGTCCTATAAATAATGCTTTCTTTTTTCTTCATTTTTAAGAGACGACTATGTAGCTACGTGATATGTTTAAAAATTAAATAACTTCCTTTACTCGGATATTATTTCACTTTTTAACCTTAATTTCCTGAAATCACAATAACAATAATATATTTTACCATCATTTTTAAGTTTTTTTTATTTATTAAACAAGAATAGCATTTTACATTTAGCACAATACATAGTTTTTGCCAAACTGGAGACCAGTTTGTCGGCAAATTTCGTCCTATAACTTTTCACCCCTAGTAAATTGAAATATCTCTCATTTTTACTTGTGAATATTACTAACTCACCCTCTATAAGTGTTCTGCTAAAAGATTTCTTTGATCAATGGTAATGACGACGTACGACCGATCCCGACAGTTCAAGGATACACAAGTTAAAATGTCTAGAAGTAGTGATATATTTTATATGTATTCTGTGTGCCTGTATAGACGTTCTATGCCACAAAGTCCTTTCGGCTATGAACGTTGTGAGGCGTGCACATGCACATTGTAATAGTATGATAAATTGATAACTCAATGTAGAAGAGTTGTGTGAGTAAGGTAATATTTTTAAAAGATTTTTCTTAATGAGAGAGATATTTAGGCACTTCAAAAGCTTACATATACAAGCGTGCTTGTCAGTACCCATCACTACACCAACTTGAGCCGATCGGACTTCATAGAATAGAATAACTTTAATGTATGTTCAATCCAGCGTTATGTCCTATTTCATTCGAAGAGAACATTTGATTTTTTAATTCGGTGTACAATAGCAAATCTTTATTATGGAGTACGTACATATGTTTTGGGATCCAGATTAAGATAACAGGTATATGTACTTCTGTACGCTTTTGACAGTCTCAAAATAGCCATCTGTAAGCGTTTTTACGTTGACTTTTTCATTTGTCCATCTATCCATCACCCTTTAAGTACACTGATCGCCTTAGGCTTTTCGTTCCATTCATAATTCCGTCCTGTTCTACGTCTTCTGAATACTACAGGACCCTTACGTGTTCTTAAGGTCGTCTTTTCGAAAGAAGACCTATTCCCCTTTTGCCATAACTTGGTCGCAATTTCATAATTTTTCTTTAAATTCATTTAGCACACCAGTTTTCGGACTATCCGAAGACTTGCCAGCGTTTCACATTAACATTAACTTTAAATTCAATTAACTGTCCATGGGCTACGAATTCTTTTTCGCAATGTAGTTTATGATAAAAAAACTACATTTTATAGTCCTAGAAAGACAAATTTCACGACAGCTTTATTGTTACAAGAATATATCTGGTTTAACTATACACCTTCACATTATAAGCATTTTTATATTCAAAATGTGTCGTAACGTAATGTCCACACACGAAAATGAAATGACCGTCTGTGGTCGACCGCCACCGAAGTGGCCTACCTGCGCAGGTACAGGTTACAGTTATGTAACGAAACGAGTGTAGAGAATTGCACCTGTGCAGTTTTTTGATTCTGCGCTGGCTACCGGCGCAAGATCGAAAATTAGTTTTGTAATATCTATGATGCACCGTAGGGTTTGGCATGCATAAGATTTTTATTTTATTTGATGATAACAACTTACCTACATTAAAACAAAAATAGGGGAAAATAGGTGACTAATCTCTAGCTCGTGGATCCCTTAAATTAGGTCCCTGTTCTTTCATCAATCGCAATCGGCAAGTGACATTTTGCGGAGCGAGATTGAAGTTGTTACCATAATGCAATATTAAATGTTACCTACTATCGTAACGTGTGATGAGTTAGGTAAGCTTTTTGGCAGGACCCGACTGAAAGTACACAAAAACTAGACATCAGTAGCACGCGTGTCTCACTCACGCTACCTTCAAAATAAATTTGTTGTCTCTGTCCTTCTAGGTAGTACAACGTTAAACAGAATCAAAACCGTACGTGCATGTAATTGTGCAGCATCCCCGTTTTTAGTTGACAAGTATAAAAGCGTGCCAAATCTTTCACGTTCTTTTCAGGGGACTCATTATAATACCTTATCAGTCTCGCCTACAGTAACACAAAAACGCAGAGGGCATTGTTCGAACGGTTAATACCGCAAATAGGACAGCGGCGGACACAATCGCCTATAAATACTTTACCATCACTTTTGTTCTGTCTTCAATATGATTGTCTTGAAGTTCACTGGTAGAATTATGGCAACGGCATTCTGATTACATAATTGTAATAGAACTTTTAGCTTAAACGTAAGTAAAGCGCTGACAAGTTATAAATTTTCCATGACAAATGGTGACGACGAGACCTGAAATTGACTCAAGGAATTTGTTTGAGTAAGAATCAATTACACTCTTACAGATGAAGATTTTGGATATAATCTATCTTAGATTTTATTACTGTTGAATTAGTTATTATATAATATATGTAGTGATTTAATGATGCAATATTCTCTCTATCTCGTTGCAAGCCGCAAATAATTAAAATAATAATAATAATTTAAAGCCGCAATCTTATTTGAAACTTAATTCTCTCTTAAATCTGTCGTTATAGCACTTGTCACAGATACAAGCACTAAATTCCAAGTAATTAGCACTTCATTCCAAGTAATACAGTGACACACTAGCGCGGCAGTATTTGAACCACTTCGAACGGTAAATAGGACGGCGCTGGCGGACACAATCGCCTATTTGCATACATTACCATCATTCACGTCTTTTGTTCGATCTTCGATGATTGAATTCTCTGGTCTGATGAATCGATTTGAGGATTTGATCATTTTGAGACTGTATTAAATATTGTGTTACTTTTGGAACATGTCTAAAAGATAAATATACTACATACTTACCCGACAGACTTGGTTGGTTCAATTTAAATTTAATATTATATTTATAAATATTGTTACGGCTATCTCTAATCATACTCAACACAATGGTTAAAGACTTATCTTATTCAAAACCTATCAAGCCTTATCAAGCGTTTCTAATGTTACTAAAGATGAAACTAACTAATTCGTTGGTTTGTCATTCTGTCCGTTGCCATATAACTAAGGCCCAGCCATAGCTAAATAAGCCAGCAAGATACGAGTGTACCGAATCAATAGTGATATAAGAGGTGTTAATAATAATATTGCATTTCGCAACTACATCATACGTATGTGTCAATTACCAGATATAAAAAAACCGGCCAAGTGCGACCCGAACTCACGCACGAAGGGTTCCGTACCATTATCTATAAAAAATCACGTTTATTGTATGGGAGCCCCCTTAAATATTTATTTTATTCTATTTTTAGTATTTGTATAACAATAGTGGCAACAGAAATACATCATTCCCTTTGATTATCCATAGAAATCATTGCATTAAGTTTGAATGAAAGGTAAATTGTGGTTTACGATTTATGACGTATTAAAAAAAACTACTTACTAGATCTCGTTCAAACTATTTTTCTGTGGAAGTTTGCATCGTAATGTACACCATATATTTTTTTAGTTTGATCATTCTCTTATTTTAGAAGTTACAGGGCGGGGGGACACACATTTTACCATTTTTGAAATGTCTCTCGCGCAAACTATTCAGTTTAGAAAAAAATTATATTAGAAACCTCAATATAATTTTGGAGACCTATCCACAGATACCCCACGCGTATGGGTTTAATGAAAAAATATTTTGAGTTTCAGTTCTAAGTATGGGGAACCCTCAAATTTTATTACTTATAAATAAAATATATATACAAATTTTCTATTTTTGTTTTAACAGTATCTATAGTTCTTATACTTTCGGAAAAAAAGTGGCTGTGACATACGGACGGATAGATAGGAAAGCGTGGGTAGGTGTGACAGGCAAAACAGCTGTTTTTAGTATCTCTTGTTTTATATACAAATTAATTCCATTTAAATAGTACCTAAGTCAACTTAATTGGTGTGCAAGCTTAATATTCAGTGTGTACTAAAATAAACAAGTGTAATGTGTATGTGATTTAATATTTTATAACTTACATGCACCATCCATCAACTTAACCTACAATTTGTATCAACTGTCACTTCACTTCAAAACAAAACAATCTATTTTGCATCACTTCTCAATTTTTTTTACGTGCAAAATGGCCAGTGTAGCACAAGTAGAAGCCATCCAGAGGAGTATTGAGGAAAGGGTTGCAAAGAAAATGGGTGATTTTGAAGAAAAACTGAAAGCGGTGTCCAGCTCTTCAAATAGCTCAAATCCTTCTCTTACAAGCTTATCTGAGGAATTCTACGCCTTCAAGGACCTTGTATCAGAGTTGTTGGGTGCTCTCCATCAACAAATTCAAGCATGTGTCAGTGTAGTGGACGAAATTGACATGAGACAGCGTCGCAAAATTTTATTGTTTCATGGTATTCCTGACAACGAGGACAAGAAACCCGATGAAGCAGTGCTTAAGCTCATTAACACCACTATGGGTCTGGGAAATGTAACAAGCTCCTCCTTGAAGCGGTGCCACCGCCTGGGTGCTCACAAAAATGATCAAATTAGGCCTGTGCTTGTACATTTTGTTGATCACCAAACAAAATCAAATGTATGGAAAGCAAAGTCCAAACTCAAGGGGACATCTTGCTCTGTGGCTGAGTTTCTTACAAGGGTCCGGCAATCAATACATAAGAAAGCCCGTAAACATTTTGGAATGCAGAATGTTTGGACCCTAGATGGGGTCATCCATATAAAATTGCCCTCTGGAGGTCGTGCAAAGGTCTTATCTGAGGAGGACTTTAACGAGTTGGCCACAAAGTTTCCTCCTTGCTCTGAAGATGGCCCCTCAGAAAATGAAGCCCCGGAAGACACATCCTCAAGCCCCACACGTCCGCAAGATACTCGACGTAAAGCCAACGGTGGGGCAGTCATAGAAGATTCCAAACGGCCTCGCCGTGCTGCTTCCAAAGTGAAAAAGTGATAAATTTGATGAAACATCATGGGATCCAGTGACTGCCGGTGTAAACAGCCAATTAATTCTTTTACTCGCTGCACGTAGTTATATCTGTTTAAGTAGTTTTGTTTTGTTCATTGTTTACCGTCTTTTTTAATCATTTTATTCAGTACTGACACAACTCACTGTTTTTAAAGCATATTTTAGCATAATTTTATTGTTACATGTTTGTTTGTACCGTAAAGTTGTCATAGATCACATCTGACATAAGTGACATTTTACTGCGATATTGTGGCATAACTGTTTGAGTTTTAAACGTCAAAAGTAAAAGGCTAAAATTATGTACATATCATGCCAATCAAATCTATCGCATTTTGTATCTTTTATTTTATAAATTAACATGAACTTTTGTTATTGTTGCATGATAATGTTGTATTTTATGTAGTTTTCTTACTGTTTGATCAGCAATATAATTAAGTCTGTCCATCTAAACCATAGATACCTTTTGACGTTTCATCCGTTGTGCCTAGGAGAAACAGATTAAAAATATTTTATTGCATGTTACATATAGATAAATAATATTTTCTTAAAGATTTCAGCAGTAGTTCAAAAAAAAAAATTTTTTTTTTTTTGTGTTGCAACAATTAGGCATTTTTTATTTATTTTATTAATATTCTTAATATAACGTCTTTGGCCTTGACGCTGCGCCTAGTGTTAGATTTAAGGTATGATTAGGTATGTCACTAAAATCACTACTCTGTTATTGAATATAAATGTAAGCAGTTGACTGATGGTATGGTGCAGAATATTATGTTTTTTGGTTTTAATTTAAAATATTAGTTTTATTACATTTTTAATAGTAAGACATATTTATATTATTGTATTATAAAATATCTGTATATATTTATTAATACTATGTCTGATGATTCGTTTCTTTCAGCTATAGACTCAGATACTTCATATGCCTCCTGCTGTGATTCTCTTGATGATAGTCTTGTTGCATTAAATAAACAGTTGGGCTCCATCTTTGATGAGCGCAAAAAAATGTTTAACGTCTGCCATATAAACGCTCAAAGCATACCAAGCCACTTTTCGGAGCTTGAAGCCACTTTCACCTCGAAGAGCATAGACGCCATATTGGTCTCGGAAAGCTGGCTTAAACCTTCACTAAACTCTACTCTTTATCCTCTTTCAGGATTTGTTTTAATACGAAATGATCGAACAGAGAAAAGGGGCGGCGGAGTAGCTATATATCTACGCGCATCTATACCATTTAAGATCATCTCTTCATCTCCTTCGCGCTATTCGGCGTCCCCCGAATATTTGTTCTTAGAATTGGATATGAAGGGTACCAGAGCTGTTCTCGGAGTGGTGTACTGCCCTCCTTCAATTGATTATTTCACACAATTAGAAACAGCACTCGATAATATTGGAGCCGGGTATACTCATTACGTAATTATGGGCGATTTTAACACCGACCTTTTAAAGGATTCTCCGAGGGCATATAAACTTCGGTCGATCTTTAAGTCTGTCAATCTCAGTATTCTTCCTCTAGCAGCAACACATCACAATTTAGACACAGATGACTCCTTGATTGACCTCATTGTTACCGCTTGTCCTGACCGTGTTGATACTCACGGTCAGATGTCTGCTTCTGGTATTTCGCGGCATGACCTCCTTTATGTTTCTTATAAGTTGAAAGTCCCAAAGCATTGCCCAACTTTCCTGCAACTGCGCAGTTTTTCTAAAATAGATATTGATAGGCTAAGGGCAGACGCCTGCGGCGTGGATATGGAACCGGTGATGTCAGCATGTTTAATTGATGATAAAATTCAACTTTTCAACAGCAAAGTCATTCAATTGTACGATGTTCACGCACCGGTCCATACAGTCAGGCTGAAGCGTCCCCCAGCGCCTTGGATGACCGAGTGTGTTCGCGCGGCAATGGCAAGACGGGACAGGGCTTTTGTAAAATTTAAAAGAAACCGCACTGAGCTCAATTGGTCCTTGTATAAAACAGCAAGGAACAGATGCAACCAGGTGGTACGAATGGCCAAACGCCGATATATTCTTAGCAATGTAGTGGACTCTTCTCCCGCACGTATATGGAAATTTCTAGGGGAGCTTGGTGTAAGAAAGCCACCAGCGTCGGATTACGGTCCCTCCCTCTCTTTAGATACCATAAATCATCATTTTACTTCTACTAGCATCTTGGACCCTATAATCCGATCTCAAACACTTGCTTCTATCGGTTTACTGCAACCGCCTCTTACCTCAAGCTTTCAACTCTCTCCAGTTACGCAGGATGAGATAAAAAAGACGATTCTGGCAATCAGATCAAAGGCAGTGGGCTGTGACGACCTGAGCAATTATATGATCCTCACTATCCTTGACTTTCTTCTGCCTACGGTTACACATATTATTAACTTTTCCCTTAGCACAGGTCAGTACCCGTCTATATGGAAGAAGGCTTATGTAAAGCCCTTACCTAAAGTGCAAAATCCTACCTCTCCCCAGCATTTTCGCCCAATCTCAATTCTTCCTTTCCTATCCAAGGTTCTGGAAGCCTGTGTGCATAAGCAAGTTTCCTCTTTTCTATTCGACCATAACCTCCTGAGTAGTTATCAGTCGGGGTTTCGTTCAGGTCACAGCACTACTACAGCACTGATAAAGGTCACAGATGATGTCAGGCATGGTATGGACAACAAGCAGTTGACATTAGTAGTGCTCGTTGACTTTTCAAATGCTTTTAACACAGTCGACCACGATATACTTCTAGCCATCCTCTCGCACATGAATTTCACGCCCTCTGCCTTGAGCTGGTTCTCGTCTTATCTTCGCGGCCGTCAGCAATCAGTTCGAATTGGACAAATGTCCTCTAATTGGGCCGATCTTTACACTGGCGTGCCGCAAGGCGGTATACTTTCCCCGATATTATTTTCAATGTTTATTAACTCCCTCACATCTGTCTTAAACTGTTCGTATCACCTGTATGCTGATGATCTCCAGCTCTACGTACAGTCGAGTGTTGGGCAACTACAGAAGGCATTTGACACCATCAACACAAGCCTTGCAAACCTTTACAAATGGTCTAGTCAACACGGAGTACACGTGAACCCCTCCAAATGTCAAGCAATACTTGTTGGTAGCCCAGGGCTCCTATCCAAAGTCAGCAAAGGGACACTACCTCCTGTGTACTACAATGGAATTCAGATACCGCTGAGTGACTCGGTGCGGAACCTGGGGCTTTACATCGACAGTACTTTGAGCTGGACACCACAAGTCACCGAAACCTGCCGAAAGGTCGTTGCTGCGTTGCAATCGCTTGGTCGTCTTAAAAATTTTCTGCCTTTTAAGACAAAGCTTATGCTTATCCATACACTTGTATTGCCCATAATAGACTACGCTGATGTGTGTTATCCGGATCTAACAGAAGAACATCTCAATAAACTAGAACGCCTACTTAATAACTGTATCCGTTACATCTTCGGTCTTCGCAAGTTTGACCACATTTCTCAGTACCGACAGCAGCTTAAGTGGCTGCCTATTCGTCACAGGCGTAATTCTAGAATGCTATCCTTATTGTACGCTATTCTGAATGATCCATCATCCCCATCCTACCTTAAGGAAAAATTTCATTATCGTGGCACTGTCCTGAATAGAGTTCTTCGTTCTTCTGAAAACCTAATCATGGATATTCCATCCGTCAACACCTGTTTCTATCAAAAATCCTTTACGTTTCAGGCTACATCACTCTGGAACGCTCTGCCGGTAGATATAAGAAAAGCCCCAACTAAACACTGTTTCAAGAAAATGCTTCGAGAGTATTATTTTAAGACAGCTGATACAGTCTAGGATCATCACAGTTTCTATCACGTATGTATGTATGTATGTATGTATGTATGTATGTATGTATGTATGTATGTATATAATGTATGTATGTGTGTATGTATGTATGTTTGTTTAGGTATATATTTTAATAGGTATGTATTTACATTTATTGTTACTTTATAGTATATTTGTTACCCTATAAATAAGTATGTTGTAGAAATGGTTACTGCCAATCTATTTCCACCTACCAACAAGATCTCACCATCGCCATGGGTTGACTGGGAGAAAATGCCATCAGGCATTAAGTCCGCCCATTGTGAACCTAGTTTAAGGTGAACAATAAAGAATTTAATAAATAAATAAAAATAAAATAGACAGACAGACAGACAGACATCACGAATCCATAAAGGTTCCGTTTTTTGCCATTTGGATACGGAACCCTAAAAATAAACTGAACAATTATGTGACTTACATGCCTCCTTAAGATTACTATAACAACCGTCCCTTACACGGCATCGAGGATCCTGCAAAGAGTTCACTAATCATCATAGGGCTATTTAGGCACCTATTGAGCACCCTCACCCTTTGCAGCCACCACTGCAAGCAGTAACATGATGTCAGCCAAATAGCACTTGATCAGTGTAGTGAAATATGACCTAAATCCATTTCAATTACGCAAGAAATGATGGACTCTGTGCTCTATGCAATACTATCAATAGCCTTTCTCCGCACTTGGGATACTGATTTTTGGGATCAAATATGGATCGCACCGGTGCAGGCTGCACTGCCCTGCAGAGCCCCGCAGTTCTTCAGTCTCCCTCGAATCACCCGAAACAATACTAATTTCTACATTTTTATTACCTCTCAAACGGAAATTATATACTATTTTGAAATTACTATCTTGTATTCTGGCTCGAGCTTAAGAGACGTATTTAGGATCCGATGAACTATTCTCGCTTCTATTTGTGAGCCTTCTCCTATTTGCATTAAGGTGTAGGATTTCTGCAGGTGACCACTTCACCTATCAATTATTGTATATCATCAATTAGATTTCATAAACGATAAAAAGGCATAAAGGAATTCCATAAAAACCTGACCAAACAACTAAATATGTAAATACATACCTAAGTAAATAAAAATGTATATTTTTAAAAGGCGATATGGAATCACATAAAAAGTTAAGCATAATAATAATATTGGTATAAATTTTACATTTTTATAAATTGTGTTATACCTAATTAGGTTTTTTCTTTACATCTTTTGTACCTCATGAAGGTAAATATGGCGTACTAAATACATATATAAACACCCATATTTGTGCAAATAAAAATTTGTCTGTCTTTGTCTTCGGTGTGGTCACGGGGTGTGGTCCATATTTTCAGTAAGATAAGGAATATCGTTGGACTTTTGCCGAAACTCGCAAGTACCCGATTGTTAGGTTCGATTTAGTAACTAACGACTGGTCTTCCCACCATCTTGCTAGGAATTTCAAGAAATTAACAGTTTAAGAAGTACGTAATAGTGATAAATGTAAAAGTGATAATTACTGTTGAGTGTAACCCAGATTGGGAAATTGTAAGAGAATTTAAGTGAAGAGCAAGAGAACAAACTAAAGTTTATAAGTTGAATCTGAGTTTTATTACACGATAAACAAAATATTTTCCCAAATAGGATAGGATTAAATTGAAAACTTTCAAGGATTTTCTCACTTCACATGTCAATATCTTTTGCACGTACGTTAACTGTACGCGCTCTTCAAATAGCAACTATCGCATGATTTCGCGAAATCGTGGTTTCACTCAACCGTGATCTTCATTATCATTCACGTGCGTAAATAGGTTAATGCCTCGCGTATTCTTTTATAATTTTTGGCATCCTAATCTATCTTCGTCACTTTTACACTTCTTATTATCTTCATCGTGAATCTTTGAATTTCGTACTTCTAGACATTGATATTTTCTTTTTTTGTTATTCCTTTCTGATTCTCAAAGGCATTGCACTAATGTGTATTTTTAAATTAATTGAACAATAAGGTATGTAACATTAACATAACATAAGTAACATTATTAAATTATATTATAATAATATTGTAAGCTAATGTGTGTCTTCTCTCTTAAGGCCACAATACTTTTGGTTGTGACACGATAACGATTTTCATGGTCTTGTTAATTTTATACTTCTAGGTATTGGTCTCGTCTCGTGACTGTCTAAAATAATAATATCTACCTCAGGCGCGGTCGCAGCCTTCAATTTTGGGGGGGTCGCCAAGAAATTTGGGGGAAGAGGTGTCCCAAATTGGCTTGTTTCGCCTTCCTTCTACGCATGACTGATGGATTTGGGTGGATGTCCCCTGTGACCCCCCCCCCTGGGACCGCGCCCGATCTACCTTTATACATGATACTTTCTTTTCATAAATCAGAAACAGCTTTATGGAAAAAATACACTAAAATAAATAAAGTCCACGTTCACAGCGTGTGTGGTGGTGTGGTGAGAAACATTTTGAAGCTTTACTGTTTGAAATCTGACATAGCCACCTTGTTTCTGAACATTAATGTAGAAGTATCCATAATAATTCCCTATGTAAACAGTAAACAAGGCCTTTCGTTAATCTTTATTACTTTATCTCAACATGCTTATCAAATACCAACTGTCTTGTGCTATTTTGTATTAGTCTGCCGGATTAGTATCGCACCAATCAAGCAGACTAATTCGCTTGTGTACTGAGATCTATTTACACCATATTTCACAGCAACCATGAGCTGACACATCAAGCAGTACAAAAAATGTAATTTAATCTGGTCTTTGGCCATGAACAAAGGTTGGAAGCATTTTGAGTACGTCAAATCAATTACGAATGGTTCGACGGCAACGAATGCCTGACGCATACTGATATTTTTACAGTTTTAGGTAATGAACCTTATTAAAAGATAACTGAGGAGTATTTTAAGGGACTGGTATGATAAATATGTATGATAAAATATATGTGAGATCTATTTTAATGATAAAGTTGACTAGAGTGAAATGTCTGAAACATCTGTCATTATCTGTATTTGATCAAGTGTAAATGTTTTTATACTAAAGCCCTTGAAATAGTTTATTGAAACAGCAGGACTCTAGAACTGACTACGAAGATTTTCACTCTTTTTTAACGTTTATTTGAGACAACAAACAGTTACAAATTATAATTTAAATAATTCTTATGAGCTATACAATAGGGTGCTTTCCCATCAGATAAAATATATTTTAACTAACTTTTAGTTTACCTAAGTTTGACCCCAATAAAAAGAATGGCGTTCCTAAATCTGACGTTACAGGACAAAAATCAAATTTGTTCGAATTACACTTTGACAGGGCCACAATTAAATCGCATTTTATGTCGTCAGTGTGCGCTGACCTTAGTGTTTTTGAGTTCAGTAAATGAGTCAAATGAATTGATCACGAGCTAATAGTGTGATTATGTAGAGTAGTCTACTACTTGTAAAGTTTACATAATACATTCTCGCTGAATCATGAAAAATCAAGGAAGAATATCGAGTAAAATAGTAAATCACCAATCACCCAGGGTTGACTGGAAGACAATGCTAATGGGCATTAGGTTAAACCCTTTGTGAATAATTGCTTAAGGTGTTTATTCACATAAATAAATTAATAAACACAAAATAAAATTAAAATAAATCTGTATTTTGAAACTCCATCACAAACACTTAAATATACATTTTGTGACTTTTATGGACTAAAAGATGGATGAACCAACAAAGTTTCTAAGTACAGATACAGTGTGCCAACAAACACCTAAAACAACTCAGATCCCACAAAGCAGATTTTTTATTTTGAAAATATATCAATATTTTATAATCGATGTCAGATTTGGATGCATTGGATGCTAAGTTCACGAATAATATGTAATTTTGCACAGCTAAAATTTACACGCTGAAGTATTTATGATTAAAAAGTACTTAAAATTTATAAAACAAACAATGTGTTCGCGTTGTGGTTGAAACAACCGACGAAAGACTAATCTTGATCAACCCTTCCAAATGACAAAGTCAAATAAAATCATCGACCTGTGATCTATACCACAGAACATTATTAAAAGAAGTTAGAATGTAAATGTGGGCGGGGCAGACGTGCCAAGGAATCTTAAGCAAACGCTCAAAATTCCAAAATCTCTATAGAAACACGCGATCGTGCTACGATATGCATGCTTGTGTGCGTGCTTGGGTGTGATTCGTTTATTTGAAATCGCGTGATTGTGCGGCGCTAAGATTAACTAGATTTGAAATTGCAAATATGTGCGTAAGCTTCGTATTTATTTAAGTACAGATGTAATGTAGGTGAAAGGCGGGGCTTGATCGGCGACACCAGTCTTCATACGAACGGCGCATTATAGCCATTCTACCTCTCTTAATAATGTTCTGTGATCTATACAATTAATAATAGTACAATGTTCAACTTCTGAATTGAAGTAAACGTAGTAATCGAGATTGCCACAAAGTTCAAGAAAGGTTAAACGTCGCAAATACAAAAGCGAAACATCGGTAAACATTTTTATCCGTGATCAGACGTATCTTTATCAATATCCGTAGCTATTTTTAAGACGTTACTAAATCGCTATCGGTAGTTATCAGTCTGCTCCAATTCATTCAGACAATCAAAGAAGAGTCGCACACATCACGTGTCATAAACGTGTTGATCTGACCGTGATATGCCATGTTTCTGCTACTCTGATATGATTTGATAGAACAAATGCTCGTAATCTATCTTTTTGATATATCTGATCTAGTAATTTCTGGTTATTCCTTTTATATTTTGTGTTATTTTAGTTAATTATTGTCTCTTGTTGGACGTTTCCGTCTCTCTCTGCAGATATTCAAATTCGAATTTTGTTATCTTATGTAACTTTAGTGGTTGTACCTTTTTTGGTATCGGGAGGGAAACCTTCAAAAGTGGGATTTGACCGCACTAAAACCCCCTCGGTGGCCTGCCTCTGCGCTTAGGGAGGACTCCGGGATCTCCTTTTAGTCGCCTCTTACGATCAGGCAGGGGATACCGTAGCTCTATTCTTAACCCCGAAGCTACAGGGACTTAGTGGTTGCACCTACACTTATATTATAAAGCTGAAGAGTTTGTTTGTTTGAAAGCGCTAGTCACACTACTGCGTAGAATTGAAATAGTATATTTCATTACAAGTGCGGAAAGGCTGTCAACGAGTTCCGACAAATGTCTACCCGAGCCGAGGCGTAGCAAAAAAAATTGCCCTAAATTTAATTTACAGGGACAAACTTAAGTAATTGTTGTACGTTCATCTGGGACGATCTGTCCACTTGATTTTGTCCTAAAAATATCACTCAGGGTCGCAGGAGGTTAATAATCGTGTTTACGTTTCGTCACCAATACGTTTTATTATAGAACGGAATAATTCAGCCGGTGATAATGATATAGATACCTACCTACTTAACAACTTAATGTCGGCATTTAGTAGATTAAGTAATTAATGATTGATTTTTGCACTAGTATTGTTTTATTGACCTTTTTTTTGGTATCGGGGGGAAACCTTCAAAAGGTACTCCGGCACCTTGGGAGAGGATACCGGGCTATGAAAAACAAAAAACCCCTCGGTGGCTTTCTCTGCGCTTGGGGACGACTCCGGGATCTCCAGTGGAACGCACCGGCACTTAATACCCTGTGTCGTGGGTACCATGGACACATACAAAGAAAGGAACACAAACACCCAGACAAAGAACAGAAATTTAAACTCATCATTCAAATTTCTGTTTCGCCAGGAATCGAACCCGGGACCCCTCGATTGGCAATCCGGCACGGTAACCATTACGCCACGCAGGTCGTCAATATGAAATGTAATGTGGGGCCTACATCTACATGACAAATGAGCGATAAATCTGATAATTTAGGCCTGATAATGATAAATTGATTTACGTTACAACTGAATTTAGTAGATAAAGTAGGGATTGATTTTTTTACCAGGTTAATTTTTCGAACTGTCTATTTTAAAGCTAAATAATTGTGACTACGATATTATCTATACCTACTTATTACCTACTTATAATATTATAAAGAGGAAATATTTGTATTTTTGTATGTTTGTAATGAATAAACTCAAAAATTACTGTTCCGATTTCAAAAATTCTGTCACCATTAGAAAGCTATATTCACCCCAAGTAGCATATGCTACTCTTTACCGCGGGAAAATGCTTCATTCCTACGTGAAAACGGGTAATACGGTCGACGCGGTTGAAGCAACTGGCTAAACGCCTATGATTTTAATATAGCAATGAAGCCTGGAATAGCACATAGGCTATTTTTTATTCTACGGGGACCCATTAAACGGGTCCACGCGGGCAAAGCCGCTGGCGGAAGGCTAGTCGTATATAAATCAGAAGACGTATAAAAAGACATACTTAGAAGTACAAACAAACCACAGTCTATATAGGTATTTAATTTGTTGTGGGTGACAACATTTTATTATATCGATGGGTGACAATGATGCATTAACCGCACAGAATTCTACTCAGAATCCCAAATTCAAATAAATTTCATAATAAAACTACGACCTTTGTTAAAATATAGAACTACTGTCGCGTCGAGAAACTGCTCATGCATTTAGGAGCTACAGACAAACATACAGATCCATAAACACGTTAGAATAATAACCCCATGCTGTCAAAAATTGGATACGCGCAACGATTTGACAATGATGGCGCAACGCTATATTTTTTCAGAACAGATTTTGCATTAGTAACAATAACAATAGTCTTAATACATAATCAGTGTTTATACAAGTTGGTTACCGCAGTAAGGCGATCCGTCCTTCACAGTGATCACGGGTTGTATCTGGGAAATTCGCTTCACTGATTTCCTACCATTGTCTTGCCTTGTACTGTCTTGTATATCTAGGGTTACAGTCCGCTTATATAAAGTGTATTATGATGAGTTATCTTACAATGTTGCTTGTTATGAGTAGATATGAGTATGAATGTGCTGTTGGTTTCCTTATTCGAAACTCTGACTGTAAAACGTATGCCCATCAGTAGCACCACTAAAACAATTTTTTCGGCTTTTTTTATGTGTCCCACAGCTGGGCGCAGGTCTTCTCTCGGAATTGAGAGGGCTTTAGGCTATAGTCCACCACGCTGGTCAAATGCTGATTGGTGGTAGTAAAAAGGGTTAAAAACATAATTCATATTTGACGATCATATACGATGACAATCATGACGATAATTTAAATTTGACGACCCGCGTGGCACAATAGTTAATATGCCGGACTGCCAATCGAGGGGTCCCGGGTTCGATTCCCGGCGAAACAGAAATTTGAATGATGAGTTTAAATTTCTGTTCTCGGTCTGGGTGTTTGTATTCCTGTCTTTGTAGGTATGTGTCCATGGTACCCACGACACAGGGTATTAATTACCTTACTGCTGGGCTATGAGTGTGTAACGTTTATTATATACTTGGCATCGACACTTTTGACATCAAAATATTACACTACGCACACGTCTCTCCTCATATTGGAAGAAGCGTGGAGCTTACTCCATTACGCTGCCCCAACGCGGATTGATGAAGGTATACCTCAGCCTTGTATTAAATGTAATTCTCCTTACGACCAAAAACTAATATGTTATCCATAGTTTTGAGATCGTTCCAATTTGTACCCATTTTTACTTTTTATTTGACGATGAAATACTTGTCTTGTAAACTTTTTCTAGGTACCTCTGGTCAACATAAAAACAACAACGTTACACACTCATAGCCCCACAGTAAGATAATTAATACCTTGTGTCGTGGGTACCGTGAACACATACAAAGACAGGAACACAAACACCCAGACCGAGAACAGAAATTTAAACTCATCATTCAAATTTCTGTTTCTCCGGGAATCGAACCCGGGACCCCTCGATTGGCAGTTCGGCATGGTAACCATTGCGTCACGCGGGTCGTCTAAAACGAACAAATAGTCGAATAAAAAGAACAAATTTCAATATTATGCACTGTTATTGTAGAAATTTTTAAATAGGAATATGTTTATTTTTTCTACCAAGATAGTCCAAAAAAGGGGTCGAGATTAAATATTGGTTTCGGTCGTTAATCTACTGACTATAATTTACATTCCCAGAATATATTAATCTCAGATATTAATGAGGAATTTCAAACCAGTGCCTGAGTTTAATGCCCTTACTGCAAAGCGAGTGATTTCAAATACACATAACACATGCTAGTAATTGAGGTGTGAGATCTAGTACTACGTCCGGAGTTCACATTTCTTAACCCTGTTGGCTGCTTTCATCACTCTCTCTCATACATACATACATACAGTGAAAGTAAGTATTCTTAATAGTTAATGTTTCAATTAAAAACGCATGTTTAATAAAATTGAGCATAGATATTTTGTTACAAATGTGGCTTTTTATTCCATTTATTTAACAACACGGGCATTCTCCTGAAGTTTTATTTATATTAATATTATAAAATAAAATAAAGTACCTCAGCAGACAGTCTATGGACACCTCCACACAACTTCAAGCAGGGCCGATATCTATCTATATCGATACATATAATAAATCTGTGACAAGTCGATTTCTGTACATTGAAGATATTTGAGAAAAACTGTCACTAGGGTTATTTATTGGCGTAATATAACCCAAAACATGGATTTTAAGAATTATTGTCTGTTTGTCTGTTTGTCTGTTCGTTTGTGCGCGCTAATCTCAGGAACGGCTTAACGTAGAAGGATGCAGTTTTCACTGATGTGTTGGTATTTTTTTGGATTAACATTTAGTGTTTGTTTTATTTAAATCGCTTCAGAAATAAAAAGTTACGTCCATATCAAGAATTAATCGATCAGTGTTTGGAAGTATCGTTGATTTATCGAAAACTTCAGTTAATGTATTGAAGTTTTATAATTTACAGTCCCTTAAATGATAACATGAAACTTATAAATGAAAAGAAAAATAGATAATACATAGAAAAAAAAAACATAAGATGAGCTGGCAATAATATGGTAAACTGTACGAAAAAGGGTTCACGTTTTTTCGTACAATTCCCACACGTCGACAATAATTAATCAATATTTTAATCTATACATAAAGCTGAAGCGTTTGTTCGTTTGTAAGTTTGTTTGAACGCACTAATCTCAGGAACTACTGGTTCCAATTGAAAAGATCTTTTTTGTGTTGGATAGTCCTTTTATCAGGGAAGGCTTTTTTATAAATAAACCGAACAAAAAGGCAGACGGGCCGCGATTACCGTCGCCTATGGACACGGGCAACCCCAGGGGAGCCACCCGAGCGCTTTAGGCTATATAACATCATGCTATAACTAATACCGAAGTCCACGCAGACGAAGTCGCGGGCGGCCCCTATCTTGTCTAAAATCGTATGCGGTTGCTTCAAATCCGATAGGTAATGGCAGTTGATCCAACAACTGAACCTTTTCAACGAAACACTATTAAAATCGTAATGCGCAATTAAATAAGTACAAGGAATTTCGGACGATGGTACCTACTTAAATTAATCCCTCGGGTTTCATCTTCACGAAGAAAATTTTCTTTTACGATTACGTCTTAGCACATATGTATATCAAATCTCCTGATTCAAAAGATGGTAGGATCCACAGTTGTGGGATTTACAGTATTTTTGGTAACGGAGGGAAACCTTCAAAACGTATCTGACACCTTGGGAAAGTTATCAGGTTATGTGAGATTTTTTCCTATACTAAAAAAATCGCAGCGCTTGGGGAGAACTGCGGGATATCCGGAGGAACGCACCGGTGTCCTTCACGCGTGGCGTCCCATAACGGGCGGGCCCAACATCCGGTGAGCAATGGTGCTCTCTTGTGCAGTCTAACGTTTTAGCTAGTTCCTCCTTTTAGGCTTTAAAAAGTTTTATTGCTCAATTATGAGTCACAGTTATCTGTTACCCATTCAGTAGTCGATTCATTACGTTAATTGTATAATCATAGCAATTAAGACAAAGGTCAAGCCGGGGCAATATGGCTAATTCGCAATTGACCTACAAGATCACATTAGGGCCCAGGAAAGTGAATCAGAGAAGTATTTTAAAACAGGGCTAAGTTACAGAATGATTTTTTGACGTGATAACGTCTTTAAAATCGTTTTAGTCGGGTGACATGTTCAGAAACTTGTGTCACACCAAAACCTCACGAGCGCGATCGCAGGTATAACGAGAGAGAGACGGACCGATCTCCCGTCTCATCTCGAGCGCTGCCAGTCATTCCATGAAACTTGTCACGCGGAATCCTCACGAGCGGAGGCTGGCATAGCGTTCGAGTGAGTGGACCGATCTTCCGTCTCTCTCACTCTAGCGGCATACAAACGAATGGAGATTTTCTCGTGCGGACGTTATCAGGTAAACATCTCGATCGTAAACCTACTTTACAAACAATTTGCCGTTTTTTTACATGTTTTTCTATTAGATTTTTTTTTATAAATAAACCGAACAAAAAGGCAGACGGGCAGCTTCATGTTAAGCGATCACCGTCACCTATGGCTGCAACCCTTTTTACGTCCCACTGCTGGGCACGGGTCTCTCCTCATTATTGGGAAGGCCTGCAGTTTACTCCACCACGCTGCTCCAATGCGGGTTGGTAGAGATGCGGGTTAGTGGCCAACCTACTGTCGGATGTTTTTAAACCGCCCATAAGGTCTCCGACAAGGTTTAACGACTGTTATCTATCGTCAACAAACGGGACCGACGGCTTAACGTGCCCTCCGGAGCACAGAAACGCGCATGAAATTTTCGTGCCACTAGCGGTCACCCAGCTCACACCCGACCGCGCCCGTTTGGCTTAGCTGCATAGACTGCTTGCGTAGGTATTATGCTAGCCGTCGAGCCATGCACGCTTCTATATCCTTTCCTATTTTTCCTATTCTTATCCTGAGTAAATCATTTTCCAAATTTTACCTTTCTTATTTACAAGAAATAAGTTAATTTTGATGACGTTGCAAAGTCGGTGGGTGGTTACAAGTCTTTGCCAGTAAACCAAAACAAATGCGGCACGAATGATACTCTTAGCTTAAAACGTCAGCATTTATTCACTTTTAAATCAATAAACATTCAGTAAACTGAAACAACAGGAAATGCGGCAATATTATTCTGTAGTTGTAGACAGAAACCTATACTTTGGGGAGATACGACGTAAATATTTACTTGAACGAACTTACGGTATAAGTTTTTACGTACAGCGTACCTAGTTGCCGTACGTATAGTGTAGTTACGTATAGTATTTGGTTTCCGAATAAAAATCGTAAGCTCAAAAGCTTATTAATCACGTAATTAATGCCCTAATGTTTTCAGTTTACCGCTGTCTTATATCACACGTAAAAAATATCATTCTCAAACAAATGACTACGATATAATAATGTACCTCTTTCAACTTTCCACCTAAACTCCTCCACCTGATTTTCTTTCAATAATGGCATCTGCACATATTGCCAATATCAAGTGATCATTTGTATCCAATGTTTGCTAGTTACGTTGAAACTGGGAGAAGTATAATCAAATCAGTCGCAGGCGCGGTCTCAGGGGCGGGGGTCACAGGGGACACGATCAATCCATCAGTCATGCGTAGATGGAAGGCGAAACAAGCCATTTTTTTTATAACGATTCACACTCATAGCCCCACAGTAGGGTATACCCTGTGTCGTGGGTACCATGGACACACACAAAGACAGAAATACAAACACCCAGACCGCGAATAGAAATTTAAACTCATCATTCAAATTTCTGTTTCGCCGGAAATCGAACCCGGGACCCTTTGATTGGCAGTCCGGCATGGAAACCAATGCGCCACGCAGGTCGGCCAATATTTCTTTGGGACCCCCTCCCCCAAATTGAAGGCTGCGACCGCGCCTGATCAGCCGTTAGTAAGGTAATGATCTTATCATACAGTCAAGTGAGTCAAGTAATTTAGATATCCAAGTACTATGGAATGGATGGCTACTTTACCAGAACGTGTCCGATGGAGTTTTGGAGACAAGCGGAAAAAACATGTTCGCACTGTTATTTTCACAACACTCGTGTACTGTAATGAACTTACATAGGTATATTGAACAAAGCCGTCTACTTTATCCGATATAACTCTTTAACCAGAAAATGAAAACCAGACGAGAGTAGGTACGACATGACCTTTTCAATTTCCCGCCAAACCTCCTCCGACTGACTTACTTTTTATTCTTCAATTATGGCATCGCAAACTCTGTGCATATTGCCAGTGTCAAGTATATTTTTTGCATCACTTAACAGTCATAGAAAAAATCAGCAAGTCGTATTTCTAGTCAGTCAAATGTTCCAGTAAAGCGATGGCTACTTCACCAGAACGTGTCCGATGAAATTTTGAAGGCAAGCAAAAAAAAATATATATTTTAGCACTGTTATTCTATTTCACAACACTCGTGTACAGTAATTAACCTGTACATGTCGAACAAAATGACATCAACTTTATACGATATAACTCAAAAATACAACAAGAAAATGAAAATAAAACAAGAGCACAATGTCTTTTCCGACTTTCCGCCAAAACATCATCGTCTGACTTACTTAAAACAATCGTTGAAGTACTTCAAACATCCGTCACCCACCGAAGTACATTGTCTTAACATACATACAGCCAAAGTAATGAAGTATTTAGTATAAGAGCCGTGAAGGTTATGTCGTGTTTAGGAATCTCAAGGACCAATCACATCACCGTAGCTGTAACCAATTGTTCAACCTACTATTTAAATGACTTCAACGTTTGCAAGCCAAATGAGCAGTCGTGTTTGTACAAAAGGTGTTAAAGCAAAGCTGGGAAAATACTTTTTCGCTTGGATATGGATAAGGCATCTTTACATCTTCATATAGGGTCTTGTCATTACCAGCAAAAACTCGAAGAAGTTTTTCTACGTGTTAATAATTTTAAGGCAGTTTTTTTAAATCATTATTTTATACCTATTTGATTATTGCTATGATGAAATACGTTGAAAATTCATACGACAAATAAGTTTCAGAGATTTATTTACTAAGTAACATTGGTTAGTTAGTACTTATATTGATTCTGTGACATTAGGAAGATATTCGTATGAGGGACATACGAATATCTTCCTCCTTCCTACATTTTAAAAACTCTTTATTTTCTAACAGCTTGGCGTTAGTGATACAAAAATATTATTCTCTATCCAATAATAACGTTTTACACTTATAACCCCACTGTACCTTGTGTCTTGGGCACCATGGACACACGCAAAGACAGAAACAAAATCCAATGAATGCTAAATTATTAATCTCAGTTTTATTAAATGCTTAAACACATAAAGATATGATTTTTTATTGCCAATGCGTGATGGATTTTCAGTGACGTGTACCACAAAAATGCTCAGGTTGTGAGAAAGTGTTTGACTTGACTCTGTCCGCGTCTGACTTTAGTTTTACAATTTCTCTAGAATAAAAGTAGCTTAAGTTACTCCTTATTACTTCAGCTCCCTGACAGTGAAAGTCCCGTCCAAATCGGTCCAGCCAATTCAGAGATTAGCCGGAACAAACAGACAGACAGATAGACAGACAGATAAAAAATTTAAAAAATGTTATTTTGGTATAAGTACCGTACATCATATGTATGTAGTAAAAAGCAATTATTTTTAATATTACAACAGACACTCTAATTTTATTTATTTGTATACCTTAGATTACAAACTTAAAATAATAACGGATTGCGCACCGTTGTGTCTGTAGTACACTACAAGCGTAGTTTACCGTAGGTGTTATATTGTTGAGATGTTCCCACGGACGGAGCGAACAATCGAGAAAATTGCATTGTTGCAATATTCTCAGAAACACCTTTTATAAAACGTTGTATATTTATATATTTTCAAGTTTAATGATTCATGAAATCGTGGCGCTTACTGTTTTTCGTCGCACGCGATATTTCACACCTACGACTCAGATAAATACATAATATCTATAATTAAAACGATAACGATCAATATGACTTCTTAATTGTTCATAAGAAAAATTTATATACATACATAATATATGATCTACGTTACAAAAGATAATAAAGTCCTAATTCGGCGTCGAAGTTAAATAAAACAAAGTAGTTATATATAGTATAAATAATGAAACATAATATAACAAAAGTTGAATTTGTTCGTAAACAACTGGAGTGTAAACAGTAGGTCTCCCTTTCACCCTGATCTGCGTAGCGCAATGGTTACGATGCCGGACTGCCAATCGAAGGGTCCCGGATTCGATTCCCGGCGAAATAGAAATTTGAATGATTAGTTTAAATTTCTGTTCTCGGTCTGGGTGTTTGTGTTTCTATATTTGTATGTGTCCATGGTACCCACGACATAGGGTATATCTACCCTACTGTGGGGCTATAAGTGTGAATCGTTATTTATTTATTATTCATTTATCCACTTCCACCAAGCAAAAATCGTAAATATTAGATAAAACTTAACTCTACAAAGATTCGGCAAATTCACATTTTGTGAATAGGCCTTGAGCTTACTCCACCACGCTCCTCCCAGGCGCGGTCCCAAGTGGGGGGAATGGTCACAGGGGACATGACCCCCCCCCTCCCCAAAGTCCATCAGTCGAAGGCGAAACGCGGCCAATTTGGGAGACCTCTTCCCCCAAATTTCTTAGTGACCCCCCTCCCAAATTTCTTGGCGACCTCCCCCCCCAAAATTGAAGGCTGCGACCGCGCTTGGCTCTTCCGATGTGGGTTGATGGAGTTGGGAATTAGTGGCCAACCCGATAATAAGGCCTCCGACAAGGTTTTTAAACTGCTCTCTGCTATAGATAGCAACCGGCAACGACATTAAGTGTCCTCCGAAACGTAGATGAAAATTTTGCTACTAGCGGTCACCCATATCAAACCCGACCGCGCCCGTCCCTGCTTGGCTCCGTAGTTCTCGCTTCATCGTAATAATCCTTTCAAATGCGTAGAAACCACAGGCACAGCTAGTTTTTTTTTTATTTGAATGGAGTAACAGACGAGCATGCAGGCCACGTGGTGTTAAGTGGTCGCTGCAGCCCATGGACATTAACATACAACCTCAAGCAAGCATAGGTAAGTCTTGTCTGAGGTCGTATGCAGTTCCGCTGCTACTGTGGAGGCTGGTGGTTGCCTCATGTAAGTGTGGCCGGCAACTGCACCTTTCCACCGAAACACAATAGAATTGGTTCACGGCAGAAGTGGGTGCAGCGGTGGTACTTCCCCGGGCGAACGATAATAGTTCTACCACCTACAGATAGTAGCTTATAGTTTATAATGAAACGAGTGGTTTTGAGGAAATAATGCTGAGTAAACCAAATACAATGTTAGCATAATATCAGTTATTGAACTGTGTGTACCGACGAACTTGATAATTCAATTAATTAATGTATACATGATTAAGAAAACATAACACAAATACTCTTAAAATACATAGTTATGACTTACATTAATCATACTGAAATTTTGTCCTTTGCTTAAAGATCGACACATAATAAGTTAATTGGAAATGCTGGCGGTGTTTTCTCCATTTAAATACTCGACGTAGGTAGATAGATAGATAGATAAACTCTTTATTGTTTGTAATGCACAACAATCATTATGACATAAAATAAAAATACAAAATAACATTTAAACAAACAATGGGCGGCCTTATCGCTTATCGGTATTTCCCTTTAAAAATATACGGGTTACTGGTTAAGTTGTCCTATTCCCGTTAAGGGCGTGTAGTTTACATAATTTCTGACAGATTTCACTATGAGACACGCTATCCTTAATCTAGCCGTTTTCGAGATATTTGAATTTATTGTTCTTTTACAAAAAAAAACCCGATTTTCGGCTGTTACACAGATATTTTAAAATTTGTAAGTCTTTTTATTACTATTATTTTATTTTTACATGTAAAATAAGATGGTTTATCATCTTAATTACTAATATTGTCTACGTAAAATGAATAAGTAAGTCGTTGTAGATTGTAGACGATTGCAACTAAAAAAAAGTTTATTTTTCTTTAATGGACATCTTAAAAAAAATATGGCGCCACTTCCGTTCTATAGAGACACAGAACATATTAAATCTGTGTGTAGAGACATAGTTCAAGTCTTTCTCGGCCGATCTTTCGTCTAACCCGACACAAAAAAAATATCGACTAAAAAAATGTTCAACAAGACCTCAAAACCGAGCTTTGCTCAGATAAAAATAATTGATATTCTTAGTCTAACTTAAACATCCATTGGCTTGGTGTTGATTAACAACGCCATCCACTGAAGTAGCTCCCAATAAAATAAATAATGTAGTTTAAAAAACTAAAAAACACGCTTTTGTGAAAATACGAACTAAAAAGTAAAACCCCACCCCACGCTTTTTTACAGTAAAATACATTTTCTTCTTATTTTTTTATATATAAATCGAAAATCGGCCGTGTTTATGGAACAACGCATTGAAAGAGTATCTGACCGCAACTTGAAAATTAAATGTTGGGATGAAATGGTGAACATTTTTAAAGAAAAAAATAATAGAAGAATTTTTTTTTCGTTTCATCTTTTTGCGACGCTGGTAATAATATAATAACAGTGCAGTAATTTCCACGTCCATTCCTGACTGTGTCGAGACAAAAGAATTGAATGCATTGGCGACGCGATTTGGCGACTCAGTCTGGCGACGCAGGGACACCAGACGTAGCCATGGCAACGTCGTTGGCCACGTCGCCGTGGCATCTCGGTGAGGTATGGCCCTTATTATTTATTTAAAGCCGAATGTTTTACCTGTGTTCCTGTGACTATGATTCTTCATAAATCACTATATTTTATTCATTTCGCGTATTTAAGAAATTGTTATAAAAATCTTGCAGAATACTTTTTGGTTGATATTTTTCTATGTCGTAGTCGGGTTTTTGTTTTTAACATTCTTTTTTACATAAAAGTATGCCACGTACTGCAATTGTGACTGCAAGGACAGCAATATTTTATTCAGATACTTTTTTTATATTCCTCAGCTCGCATCTTCAGGCGGACGGCAAACCAAATGTCATACAGATACTTCAACTCAGTTGTGCGCGCGGCCCTATGTGTGCGTGGGCTAGTAATTATGCAGCTTTAATTTGTGTGACAGTGACGCGGCCGTCGTCGTCCGAGCAACTTCGCTGTACCTCTTGTCACGCACACAAAGTCACTGTGTATTATACAGGTTTACCCACACATAGCGCCGCGCGCACAACTGAGTTGAAGTATCTATACCAGGTTCATTGATCGTATAATAAGCGCTTCGGTTTATTTTTTGTGCAGTTGGACGCCTAAAATAAGAACAAAGACAGCTTCAAATGCTGACGCTCATCTCATATCATTATAAAGAAACTGTTTGTCAGCTATATTTAGCTTGCATCCTTTTCTACTCTAAAGATATTATGTTTGGGAGAAAGGTGCAGTTGTCGGCCAGACTTGCATACGTACATAGGAGACTATCGTCCTTCGGCGTTGCAGCGCACTGTGCAACTGCGTACTATCATCTCAGTCTGTCCCGTATGTATGTTACTTTATGGGCAAGACTTCAGCTTATTTGATGATAGCAATGGCTGCAACCCTTTTTGCGTCCCACTGTTGGGCACGGGTCTCTTCCCATTATTGGGGAGGCCTGGAGCTGACGCTGACGCTGCTCCAATGCGGGTTGGTGGAGATGCGGGTTAGTGGCCAACCCGCTGTCGGATGTATTCAAACCGCCCATAAGGCCTCCGATAAGGTTTAACGACTGTTATCTATCGACAACAACCGGGACCGACGGCTTAACGTGCCCTCCGAAGCACGGAAACGCGCATGAAATTTTTTGCCACTAGCGGTCACCCTTCTCACACCCGACCGCGCCCGTTTTGCTTAGTTGCATAGATCATTTGATGATAGCAATATGTGTCCATAAGTATGTCAATTTCCATGGTTATCTTTTTTACAAAAAATAATGTGGGTCGACGCAGGACGCCTGTCATATGGGCGAAATCTAAATAATTTTGCACAGATAACGCATAAACTAATAGTTCCTGAAAAGCAATTAACTTGGAATGATAAGAAAAAATAAAAAATGGCAAAAATAGTAACAGAAGTGGGTGGGAAGTGGGAAGAAATGGGTATATTCTATATTTCTATCTATTCTATATTTCTATCCCTGTTTTCTTTATTAACGTAATAAGCTACATGGCTTTACCGTGTATATTATGTTCTATGTCACGAAGTCCCTTCAGCACGTAACTTTGAGAGCGTTCCGTCTCGAGTAACGTCAACATGACAACTAAACATAGAAGAGTTGTGTGAGTATAGTAGTATTTTTTAAATAAATCTCAAAATTGTGCAAATCCAAGTTTTAGTCATTTATCCTTTCACAGCCTGCATCACGTAGTGGGTCGACTGCAAAGCGCGAGGTCGTGGGTACGATTCCCACCCAGTACCAATATTTGTGTGAGGAACTGACTATTTGTTCTGTGTTTGGGTGGTAATTTATCTATTTAAGTATGTATTTAGAGTCATATAAGTATGTTTATCAGCTTTCTAATTACCATAGTGCAAGCTCTGTTTAGTTTGGAATCAGATGGCGTTGTTTGCCTTTGACCAATATTTTCGGATTTCTTTGCTAAATACTTCAAAAGTTTACACACTAGGCTATCTATAATAGTCAATTTATAACATACTAGCGGCTGCAGCGTAATGTTATATAGCCTAAAGCCTTCCTCGATAAATGGACTATCCAACATAAAAATATTTTTTCTATTCGAACGAGTAGTTCCTGAGATTAGCGCGTTCAAACAAACAAACAAATTCTTCCGCGAAATAATATTAAGTATAGAAGTATAGATATGAAGCACAAACCAGGCTGGTAAACTATCAAGCGATAAATAAAATAGTAATGAGTAATGAATGATAATGAAAACGTAATGAATATTAAAATATATTAATAGATTACCTGCTTGGTTACGACACGGCCCTGACCCAGATGAACTGTATAAATAACTTATGTTTGTAAATAATCGCGTCAAGTAATCCGAAAGTAGACAAAACGTTTATAAAAATAACGTGATTCAATCAGTAATTTTGATCAATCTATTTTTATGTATATTTATTTAGTATGGGTTTTGTGCGGTTAACGCATTGTTTTTAATTTATCGACAACTAATTTTACGACGACGCGGTTTTATTGCCTTAACTTGGAAGGATCTCCTCGTAGAATACAAAAAGTTTAAGGTCTAGGTCTTAGAATAAGTACGTAAAGAATGATTGTCTTCATATAAGCGAGCTGTCAAAATTGAAGCATTAAATAGATTCACTCAGATGTCGCATCTGACAAACAAAATATTTTTATCTTGACCAATTTAACTATAAAATACTTACTACAAAATATTGAAAACTTCAGTGTTTTTAGACTACTTTTGTTTTCCAAGTGTTGTGAAACGTTCGGCGTGCTTTAACCTTAAATATAACGGCCCCATGATTTTGTAACTTTGAAAGAAATTATTTCAATTACTTTGATTGAAATAATTTCTGTCAAAATTAAAAATCAGCCAATAGCGGGCCAATTTTGTAATTCTGATAGAAATTATTTCAATCAAAGTAAATGAAATCATTTCTTTCAAAGTTACAAAATCAGCCCTCAGAGCGGCCCGGCACTTTGTGCCATTATTGGTACCAATTAAAATCAATCAATCAATTTGGGCGCGCGAATTTGGTTTCTATAATGTAATTATTCAAAGGTCTATTAGAAATTGTACTTCTGGGTTTTTTCCATGAGTACAATTTTTTATGTAGGTCCTAAACGGTATATACACCAAGATACATTTTATTTTTGAATTCCTACAACATATTTCACTCCGAAATATCGTGAACGAAAAAAAAGAAAAAAGTTGAAGGACCATCATACTGTAATGATTTGACAATATTTTATATGTATTTTGTAATTGGCCTTAATTAATGTAATATGATGTATATATTTCATAATTTAATGTTTTATTGTCTATGGCAGTATAGTTTGAATGTTATAATAGCGTTATCGATAAAAAAATAAAGTGATGACGCACATTTTGAATATGGAATGGTCGTGAAAAATAAGTAACAAAAAAGAGCGCGAAGATAATTTTTTGTGGACGATATGAGTATTATCGAAACTTAATTACATTGTCATCAAAAGTAAAATACTAAATTATAACGAAAGAAGCAGGAATTATTTGTAACGAAAGATACTCGTAACTTCATAACAATACATTTACAATACTTTATTTAGAATTAATGACTTTTCATGCAGTTCAGTGCAGTTTCCCGAGAGTCTGAGGCCAGAGTCACCAATGTAGCCATGTACCTGGACTTGCCCATGAAAAATTAATAATGGTGATTAATCAAGGTCAATTACTGAAAGTTAGCACATTCATATTTGCGTGTGTGTTATGTGTAAACTACTGAGAAGCACTTTTTACATAACGACGAAAAAGCATTTTATTTTACTCATAAAAATATAATAGCGTCGCTACATACTGGTGCTTCCTCTCGATAATCGACCTAGAAAACAATCGAATACTTTACTCAAATAATAATATTACAAAATGTTCCCCAAAATTTAAATTTAAGTTCCACGAAAATATCCAATACCGTTATAACTTAAAATCGAATTCCATTTTCAGATTTAAACTCGGGCTCGGCGCGATGGAGACGAAGAAAGAAATCAATTTGGACTCGGTGCTGGAGAGTTTAGGCCCGTATGGACGCTACAATTTACTGAATTTCGTGCTGCTGCTGTTCCCGGTGATGCTTAGTGCCTTCTACGAATGCGGGTTCATATTTGAGGCTGAACAGCAGACTTATAGGTACAGTAAACAAGAACAAACAGTACACAAACAAACAGTAGACAGTAAACAAGAGAGTTATGTATGATAAAAGTCACGTTTTTGTTACAAAAAATTTTATTAGAAAGAAAGAAAGAAAAGTAACAAAAAAGAAAGAAAGAAAAATATTTATTTTATGTTCGGAATACAAAATATTCGCTTGACGAATGTAATTTTTTCGATCATCGCCCTTAGGTGCCCTTTTGGGCTAGATGTTGAGCGGAGAGAATAAAGGCGGCATTAGTAACACTAAAATATATTTAATTCAAAAATTTAAAAGAAAACAAAAAATACCAATAATATAGTAAAAGAAACTAAAAAATAATTTATAAGGAATAAACTTTTAAACAGTATTAAATATAAATAAATTCTGAATAAAGTATCCTAAGAACACATTTTTGTAACATCATCCATTCAATTATTATCACGCATGAGTACATGTGAAAACAGATACTAGCAATCACGGATGCATCTCGAATAATAAAAATGTATGTATGTATGTAAGGTTTGATGTAACTTTATCGGGCAAATGTTATCGATAGAGAAAAATCAATATCGATTGCATTATGTTGATAAGATAATGTTAACAATTTTATCCGCAACTAATTTTCGCAACAATAAATGTTGAGTTTTCTGTGGTTATCTGGACTACTTTGTGGGTGAGGGCCGAGGAAAATCATTAACGTCTCACAATTTATAGGTGGTAGAACTATTATCGTTCGCCCGGGGAAGTACCACCGCTGCACCCAGTTCTGCCGTGAACCAATTCTATTGTGTTCCGGTGGAAAGGTGCAGTTGCCGGCCACACTTACATGAGGCGACCACCAGCCTCTGGAGTAGCAGCGCAACTGCATACGACCTCAGACAAGACTTACCTATGCTTGCTTGAGGTTGTATGTAGATGTCCATGGGCTGCAGCAACCACTTAACACTGCCTGTGGCTGTGCCTGTGGCCTGCATACTCGTCTGCTACTCCATTCAAATAAAAAAATATAATTTCAAGACGTTTTGGCCCGTCTTGACTTTGTTTCATATGCGTGACAAAAACAATTTTTTTGTATGTTGAGTGTACCTACAGGGTAGATATCGATTCCCCTTAAAAATTATGAAACGGCATGACTTAGAAGTTCACAACTCTAAACATTCCTTTTACGAGTACCGTTCTGCAATAACCAGTAATGTAAAAACTAAAAAATAAAATAACCTATAAATCAGTACAAGTTTTGCAACACTGCTCCGTTTCTCGTTGATCGTATATCCGCGGATATACAGTGTCTGTTAACTTAGCATTCGGTAGCAAGAGTTGCTATGCAGAATAAATCCTTAATCCTAACCTCGATCAAAGCACCTTCTTGAATATCTCAATGAAGGTTCTGACCACAAGCCCTTGCTACTGAGCCATTTATCATTGTCACTTCCTAAACCGCAAACTTGAAATTGAAGCGGCGGCTGACGCAAGCCATCTACGCAGCTTAGCCAAACAAGTGCGGTCAGGGTGGGTGACCGTCTAGTAAAGCATAAGTAGATCTCTTGCGATCTGCCACAGCGGGTCCACACGTGCTCAGTAATATGTGCTTATATTTTTATATTTTTAAAGTGTTCAGGGATATCTCAAATGTGACTGCAACCCTTTTTACGTCCCACTGCTGGTTAGTGCCCAACCCGCTTTCGGATGTTTTCAAAACGCCCGTAAGGCCTCTGACATGGTTTAACGACTGTTATCTATCGACAACAACCGGGACCGACGGCTTAACGTACCCTCCGAAGCACGGAAACGCGCATGATTTTTTTTTGCCACTAGCGGTCACCCAGCTCACACCCGACCGTGCCCGTTTGGCTTAGCTGCATAGACCATTTGCGTTCTACGCTAGCCGCCGAGCCATGCGCGCTTCGTATTTCAAATGTACTTTTAACCTAAGTCCGTCTTTGACTAAGGAGTAAACAAAAACACGACCTGTAATAACACCTCACATTTATCTCAGTTAGTGAATAGATCACTCCGAGTAATGTGTCCTGCGGGAGCGGCCATGAGCTGACAACCTTATTACCTTTAAACGAGGCCCTTGTGAACACTTGGAACTTTAAGTTAAGTACAAGAACCAATAATGGCTACGTCAGATTCATCGCACATAGCCACAATGCGACTAATCCGCACATGTAATAGATTATATGAACTTATTTCTGCCACTATGCATTAGACAGCTTACTTATATTAGCTCCTGTTTTTACTAATGAAGCTTCCAGAGATCCTTTAACAACACCTCACATTTATCTCAGTTAGTGAATAGATCACTCCGAGTAATGTGTCCTGCGGAAGCGGCCATGAGCCGACAAGCTTATTACCTTTATACGAGGCCCTCGTGAACTCTTGGAACTTTAAGTTACGTACAAGAACCAATACTGGTTATGTCAGATTTATCGCACATAGCCACAATGCGACTAAACCGCACATGTAGGTACCTAATAGGTTATATGAACTTATTTCTGTCATTATGCATTAGAAAGCTTGTTTATATTAGCTCCTGCTTTTACTAATGAAGCTTCCAGAAATCCTTTAACATCACCTCACATTTATCTCAGTTAGTGACTAGATCACTCCGAGTAATGTGTCCTGCGGGAGTGGCCATGAGCCGACAACCTTATTACCTTTATACGAGGCCCTCGTGAACACTTGGAACTTTAAGTTAAGTACAAGAACCAATAATGTCTACGTCAGATTCATCGCACATAGCCACAATGCGACTAATCCGCACATGTAATAGATTATATGAACTTATTTCTACCAATATGCATTAGACAGCTTACTTATATTAGCCCCTGCTTTTAATAATATATAATGAAGCTTCCAGAGATCCTTTAATAACACCTTACATTTATCTCAGTTAGTGAATAGATCACTATAATATCTCCTGTGGGAGCAGTCACGAGCCGACTTGCATTAGGTTGTGATTAAATTTACGCCATTGGCTATCAAAGCGCGCATAAATCAAATAAAGAGCGCACGGTACGCAAGCGATCTACGCAGCTAAGCAAAACAGGCATAGTCGGGTGCGAGATGGGTGACTGCTAGTAGCTAATTTCATGCGCGTTACCGTGCTTCGTAGGGCACGTTGAGCCATCGGTCCCGTTTGTTATCGATAGATAATAGTAGAAAACATCCGACAATTGGTTGGTCCCCAACCTGCATCTCTGTTAAGAATCTGAATTGGATTGGAGTAAGCTCCAGGCCTTCCCAATAATGGCTGGCTGCAACCCTTTTTGCGTCCCACTGCTGGGCACGGGTCTCTCCCCTTATTTTGGAGGCCTGGAGCTTACGCCACCACGCTGCTCCAAAGCGGGTTGGTGGAGATGCTGGTTAGTGGCCAACCCACTGTCGGTCGCTGCCGCTGTCGGTTCCAATAATGAGAAGAGACAAATGTGAGACGCAACTACTAATTTTATTGATAGAGGCATATTAGTCCCAAGGCTATTTACTTTATACTGGGTAATATAAACCTTACATAACCATACGCTAATATCTCTCAGGAGCGCATCAACGAGCACTGCTATTTCCTCTTCCTCTATGAGCCCCAGGGGGATGCTTACGAAGCGATTGGAGACAAGAGGACTCAGTAACTAATGTACACTAATAAAGCAATGAGCACGTATGGCCCTGCGGCTGGCGTAAAAAGTGCGCGATCTACGGAGCTAAGCGAAACGGACACGATGGATGTGTAACGGTAAGATGGGTGACCGCTAGTAACAAATATCAAGCGCGTGACCGTGCCTCGCAGGTCACGTTAAGCAATCGGTCCCATTGTTATCGATAGATAGCAGTCGTTAAACCTTGTCAGAAGCCTAATGGGCGGTTTTGATAACATACGACAGCGGGTTGGCCACTAACCCGTATTCTCTTTGCAGCGTTAAGAGGTAACGCTACCGGCGTATTCCCATACAAATGTATTCTCCTATTTTCTCCCTGGAAAATACTTCTCGAGGAATGATTTTTTGTGACAGTATCTAAGTTTGCCAAAGCTATGTCCCTATAATTTTTTTTCAATCAACAAATTTTTTTTTCAACCTTTTTTTTATGTCCCACTGCTGGGCACAGGTCTCCTTCTCACACAATTGAGAGGGATTTAGGCCATAGTCCACCACGCTGGCCAAGTGCGGATTGGTGGACCTCATGCTTTCGAGAAATTATGAATTTCTCTCAGGCATGCACGGCGATGGAGAACATCGTAATCAAGAAATATCACGATATTTTCCATCACCGTGGAGCAGCGATAAAATCGCACATTACAAATTTCTTTGTCAGAGGTGCGAGCCGAGGATTTGAACCTGGGATCGGTCGCGTCGAAGACCGCGGTTTTTTACCACTCGGCCATCGCTGCGGCCATCAACTAATTAGATCGGAAAATATGACTTCAAAAATCGTAGAAAATGCCTCTTTCATACAGCCCTAATCCAACAGCTGCAAAACAAATTTGAAAGGTTTCACAACCAAATAAAAACATAGGGGCATTGACTTATTCTTGTTATTAATATTTGTGTTTTTTTAATAAACTCAATTTTGAAGGAGGAAACAGGAGAATACGAAACCTCTATTTAGTCAGAAAGTTTGTAGGTACAATCGGTCTGAGCTGCATCTGTCCCTATCGCACGCGGCGGATAGCGCAGAGCGCAGCGCGGTAGCAATGGTTACTCCAAGTAGACCTATTTTTCTAATTCGGCTGAAGTCGCGCTTCATCTTAAGGTTAGAATAAGCTTCACGTCTCGTCGATTATAGGGATAGACCCGTGCCAGCAGTTGGACCCAAAAAGGGTTGCAGCCAGACAGATCACTGCTCTATTTATTACTTAAATGTAAAAATATTACTCCCAAGGCTTTACTTTACATTAGATGAAATAAACCATACGCTAATATCTCCCAGGAGCGCATCAACGAGCACGGCTACGTCCACTGCCTCTATGAGCCCCAGGGGGATGCTTACGACGTGATTGGAGACTAGAAGGCTCAGTAACTAATGTACACTAATAAAAAAATAAGAGTTTAGAATCCATTTACCTAATGGCTGCAACCCTTTTTTGCGTCCCACTGCTGGTCACGAGTCTCTCCCCATTATTGGGAGGCCTGGAGCTTACTCCGCCACGCTGCTCCAATGCGGGTTAGTGGCCAACCCGCTGTCGGATGTTTACAAACTGCCCATAAAAGGCCTCCGACAAGGCTTAACGACTGTTATCTATCGACAACAACCGGGACCGACGGCTTAACATACCCTCCGAAGCACGGAAACGTAATATCTAACGAAAATAGCCTTCTTCTTTCGGTTTTCTACATTAATTTATTTTCCGACAGATTCCAAAGGCTCACTTACTAAATTAGACTAATTAATACCTGTGTATTATACACACTTTGAATTCGTTTTGTCTAATACCTAATGAGAATAACCTTCGTTCAGTTTTCGATGTAAAGTTTCTACTATAATTTATTGATTTCCCGGCAGACCCCCCAATTTTGAAAATACTGGTCTAATTATGAAGCAATTATAATTTGAACACATTAGTGTAGATGGTTGTTATGAAACTTTTGTCCTTTACTATAAAGGAAAATCATATCTACATCATTTCTCTATCTAAACGTAGTAGTTTCTATATAATAGATAGAGTCCCATGGTTTCCAATTTTCACTAGGCCAGCGTGGTCTCTTCAGAGTCTCTCTAGAAATCTCTCTGACTGCAGAGACCCGACACCTGTGCCCAACAGTGGGGCAATAAAAGAGTAATTAATATAGCTACAAAATCTTTTTTGATAGTCAATATATATCTTTCGGATTTTCTGCATTTGTAAAACATTTTTCTATTGAACATCCCATTTTCTGATTTTCTGTGCGTATACCAACTAAAAATTCCAAACAATCGAGACAAAAGTTTGTAAACATATTGAATATGAATAGGTAAGTATTTTATTTAACTGCAATTTTTAAAGATATTTTATAACGTTTCGAACTCATAGCCCCACAGTAGGGTCGATATTACCTATGTCGTGGGTACCATACCTGTTTGTTTGGTATCGGGGGTAAACCTTCAAAAGGTACCCGGCACCTTGGGAGAGGATACCGGGATCTCCAGTGGAACGCACAGGTTTCCTCCACACGCGGCGCCCAGAATGGGCCCATCTTCGGGAGAGCAGATGTGCTCTCCTGCACCTTACGATGATTACGGAGGCATGCGGCCACGCACACACCGCCGTCCTTCCCGGGCCTGCTGGCTGGACGGATCGAGCTCCCAGTCACACCGTCCACAACCCCGGAAGCCTAGTGGCCGCTTACGATTAGGCAGTGGATACCGTAGCTCTATTCTTAATCCCGTAGCTACAGGAACCCGTGGAAACCATACCTAGACACACACATAGATATGAACACAAACAGCCAGACCGAGAACAGAAACCGAAACTTATCATTTCAATTTCTTCTTCGCCGGGAATCGAACCCTTACTATGGCTGCACTAGCGCATGGTTAAGGGTGCGCACCGTGATCTTCAAAATTTTATAAAGCAGCGCTAGTAGGGTAACTTTCGTATATTGTTTTAAATACTATCCATAATTTATATTGTCATTATTTGTTGATGAAGCGCGCATGGCCCGGTGGTTAGCGTAGAACGCAATCGATATATGCAACTAAGCCAAACCGGCGCGGTCGGGTGTGAGATGGGTGACTGCTAGTGGTAAAAATTTCATGCGCGTTTCCGAGCTTCGGAGGGCACGTGAAGCTGTCGGTCCCGGTTATTATCGATAACAATCTTTAAACTTTGTCGGAGCCCTTATGGGCGGTTTGAAAACATCCGACAGCGGGTTGGCCACTAACCCGCATCTCCACCAACCCGCATTAGAGCAGCGAGGCGGAGTAAGCTCCAGGCCTCCCCAAAAATGGGGAGAGACGGAGAGACCCGTGCCTAGCAGTGGGACGCCAGAAGGATTGCAGCCAATTTATATTGTCACTTCAATAAGTTAAGTACCGAGTAATTATTCGCCGACAAACAATGGTCATTCATTGCCCCCACTTACGCCAGCCAATGAATATTAATTTATATCGATCTCAATAATCGATTGATCGATTGCTGATGCATTTACCGATTCATTGATATATTTAGCTTTACAACGAGCGTACCGACGAGAAGAACCTTCTAGAAACTATATTGTAGACAGTAATTGCGTATTTTATTTCTACTATATAGTTTCTAGAAGGTTCTACTTTTAAAGCGGGCATAGCCCAGCGGCAGACGTGGAATGTAAACGATCTACGCAACTAAGAAAAACTGGTACGGGTGTGAGATGGAGTGACCGTTAGTGGCAAAAAAGGGTTGCAGCCAAATGAGCACTTTGTTGTAGTATACGGGTTAACCAAATGGCGGACCGCGGTCCGCATCCGGACCACCAACCCATTTTGTGCGGACCGAAGAACATGGCAGCTACCACTACACGGTACTATGTAATTTAATAAAAATGTATCCTCCGCCTTATGTTTATTGACGTCAATTCTAAAACTGCCGGGCGAAGTAACAAGCGCGAAAGAGTTCGCGGATTGCGAAAGCCATGCTTAAGAAGAACTTCATTAAGAATAACTTTTAAATAACTTTTCGATCTCGACTTACTGATGAACATCTCCAGGATTTAATATCAATTGCTTGCACCAATTGGACCTATTTACGCAAACCGGAACCAATCCACACTCATGCCGAAATTGAGTTAAGTACACAGAAAAGCTTAAAATTGCATCTTCTATCGACCCTTAAAGATCAAAATGATCTGACAATTTTGACAGAACAAAACATTTTCATGACATGTTTACCAATCCTCAAAACATCAGTTGTCTTATACATTAAACAGCTTTTTCTCAAAACTATCATCATCATCATCATCATGTGTGGGTTGGCTCCGGTTTGCATAAATAGGTCCAATTTTACTCCAAACACCAGACAGATAGTCCGCAGCAAAAAATGAAATTTTTCTCATTCATATGTAAAAAAATACCTTTATTTATATATTACATTTGTTTAATAAATATGTTTTTTCTATAAAATGTAGTGCGGACCGCGATGGTCATTTCATTTCGAGCAAAACTAATTGGTGACCCCTGTAGTATAATAAGCTCACATCAAGACTTGATCATCGAAGTGGACACAAGTTTACATACTCGTAACGTAAATCCCTTCTAAAGAGCAAAAGTTTAACTGTACCCAGTAATGGAACATGAAAAATAGTTATGTGGATCGTTAATTTTAAATTAAATAATTTAATCTTGCTCAAAGCATTATTAAAATTAATTAGTTTTACCGACTTCCAAAAGGAGGAGGTACTTGTATTCGGCTGTATGTATTTTTTATATATTATGTTCAACGATTACTCCGCCGTTTGTGGACCGATTTTCAATGTGTTATCTGACAGGTACACAATTATACATGCTGTTGATTAAAATAAATTGGGAAGCAAAGCTCACAAATTCAATTTAAAAATTAAACCACACAACAAAACACATACTCGCCTTTGGAATTTTCTCCCGGAACACCTCAGGAAATTGTACTCAAAGCCATCATTCAAAAAGGGTGTTTTTTCTCATTACTTAGAGCTCTGCTCATAAAATTTGGAAGGTGATTGTAATAAAACTATGATCTCTGTCTGTCAATATTCATATCTCATAACATTTATCGTATGTACATATTTTTGTCTTGTATATGTTTCTATATATCCAACCTCTTCATTTTTTTCTTTTTTTTTCTTTTCTCTTTTACAATAGTAATTATTTTTTTATTCTTGTTGCCGCTTTTATATTTTGCACTTCCTGAAGGTTAGCTGGCAGAAAATGCCATTTTGGCATTAAGATCGCCTTTTCTTCAAATTGGCCAATAAAGAGTAAATAAATAAATAAATACTTAATGTTTATTTTCTACGAGTTTGTTTTCTGACAATATAATTTTAATGTGAAATGTCTTTACAGATGTAAAGTTTATGGATGCGAAGAAAGATTTAATGACACTTCATGGCTTAACTACACTATACCGATCGACATAGAAACCAACTTGCCAGACCAGTGCAAGAAATATGTTCGTTCCAACAATACCAGTGAATTTATGTGTGTACCAGACGACTTCTTAAGCAATAAAACAATAGAGTGCGACGAATACGTTTACGAAGAAGGCAATTCGTTAATTAAAGAGGTAAGTTCAGAAATATTATTTTAATAAGAGATTAAATGATTTTCAAAACATACGTATATAAATATTCCACGGATCTTACTATAAAACGTCTCGTGAGGATACGTAAACATGTTTATAAAGTCCCGGCTTACCTCGCGGATTACTTCGGGGGCGCCCGACATGTTTCGTACCGAGGTCCTTCATCATGAGCCATCGCGTGCGGTCGCTAGGTGGCCTCGGCGAAAACTGCAGAAGTAATCCGCGAGGTAAGCCAGGACTTAATAAACATTCCACGGATCATTTAGAGTGCGTTACATGATGCTAGTCCTGAAACTTTAGACACCTAAAAAGCATTACCTATATAAAAATATTTTTTCAACAGTCCTAGATATCTCTGAAACATACATTTTACTTGACAGTAACTTAATTGTTGAACTTTCATCGTTCAACCGGCTAAATCCCGCCGCTGCAAATATTTCTGCCTTGAAGCAATTTTATTGTGAGTCGGTGCAAAGCTGTAGTTATCAGTCATGAGGCGACCATCCATTACCCTGCTAAGCAGCAGCACAACAACCTCAAGCATGCTTGCTTGAGGTTGTGTGTGTTTCACAGGCGCGGTCGCAGCCTTAATTTGGGGAGGGGTCACTAAGAAATTTGGGGGAAGAGGTGTCCGAAATTGGCTTGTTTCACCTTCCATCTACGCATGACTGATGGATTTTGGGGGAGGGGGTGGGAGGGGTCATGTGACCATATACAGCTACATTCAAAAATAAAGAGTTTCATTTATGTGTATAAACATTTTCTCTTTCAGTTCAATCTCGGCTGTCAAGAATGGAAGCGAGCTCTGGTCGGCACCATCCACAACACAGGAATGTTTGCTGCCATGTTGTTTACGGGTGCAATTTCTGACAGATTCGGTCGTAAGGTAGCCATCGGAATGGCATCATGCGCCAGTTTCATCTTCGGCATCTCAAGGGCTTTTGCTCCTAATTACCTATCTTATCTGGCATTCCATTTCTTAGAAGCTGCATTCGGTGGAGGATTATACCCTTCTGCGTATGTTTTGGGTAAGTAATTTTGGTGCTACTAAGAATGCTCAATTATACTTCAGATCATCATGTACTAACCATATTACATATCAATGTTTAATTTGTAATTTTTTAAGACCAAAGAACATAACGTATTTATGTAAACGTCATCATTGGCTACTTTTTGCTATTAAAGTTTAACTCAGAACTATTATCAATACTTCATTTTTTATTGTCCAATACTCTCATGATATTTTATGTTTGCAGCCGTGGAACTTGTTGGAATGAAACAACGTGTCATCATCTCCGCGATGTGCAATATGACTTTCGTAGTTGGGGTCGTACTTCTCAGTCTTCTTGCGTGGTTTATCGACAACTGGCGGACCTACATTCTGATACTCTACGCGCCGGCCATCATCGTCAGCATCTACGTGTGGTTCATGAACGAAAGCTCCAGATGGCTTCTCAGCAAAGGAAGACGGGAAGAAGCGGTGCGAATACTCAAACGAGCAGCTAAAATAAACAAATTGGATCCCAGGATATTGGACTTGGACGCTTTGGGCGATCCTTTGCTGAAGCCACTCAACCAAACGACGAAAAAGATATCGCAGTTCTCGAAGGCACTGAAATCGAGCGTAATATGGAAGCGGGTGATGATTTGCTCGTTCCTATGGATGACTTGTTCGTTAGTGTATTACGGGATGTCCATAAATTCGGTTTCGTTAAGTAGTAACAGATATGTGAGCTTTATGCTTGTGGTGTTGGTTGAAATACCTGCGTATGTGGTGGTAGTGATAGTGTTAGACAAATATGGAAGGAAAAAGACGTTGGTCGTGAACTATGTGACTTGTGCGACGATGAGCCTGTTGTTCGCGTTTCTTCCAAAATGTGAGTATTTTGTAATTTTAAAAAGAATATCATTTAAGTATAGATATTCTATATCACGAAGTCCGATCGGCTCTGGTTGTAGTAGTCAAGTGTGTCAGTACACTTAACGCTTGTGTGCGTAAACTTGTGAAATGTTTGTTATTGGAATTGTATAAAATAGAAAGCAATGCAAACCTTGACTAAATGGATCAAAGATGAATTTGTTTATACCATTTATAATTCGCTATGTATGGTAGAATATTCATGATATGGTATGATATTCTAACGTTTTGAAATTGTCAAAGTTACTAATATCGGAACTGCTCCATTTATCTGGCTGGCTGCAACCCTTATTGCGTCCCATTGCCGGGCCCTGCTCTCTCCCCATTATTAGATAATAATTATTACCGAGATGCGTATTTAATGACCAACCCACTAACTCACCCCATCTCACACCCGACCGCGTCCGTTTTGCTTGGTTGCGTGGATCACTTACGTTCTACGCCTAATTTTTTAAGAAGTGAATGAGAACCGGAATTATTAATTACTAGCCTTCCGCCAGCGGATTCGCCCGCGTGAACCCGTTTTATAAGTTCCCAAAGGATAAAAACCATTCTATGTCCTTTCCCAAGGTCCACTCTATCTGTGTTCCTTTCATTAAAATTGGTTCAGTAGTTTAAGCGTGAAAGCGTAGCAGACAGATAGACAGACAGACAGACAGCTAGAGTTACTTTCGAATTTATAATATTACTAGTAGGGATAAAAGCTTTATAAAGTATGTGATGCATCGTCATCATTTTAAATATTTCTCTTTCAATAATTCGTTAGTCAACATCCTCATTAATTGTCTGCAAGTTAGAATAGACTAATTGCTGTTATCGTGAAGTGTTACAATTGTCGTCATTACTCATTGTTGGACGCCATGTTCGGGCAGGCATGTTACATTTGTGTCTAGGTTATTATAATAATTAATCCCAGTCGCGCATTTATCAAACGTTACTCATAAAATATGACTCTACGAAAAGTTTTGAAAGGCTTTTGATGAATCTTTGAAGGTATAGGACGTAAATTGATTTATAAAGGTAAAAAAATAACTTTCACACTCTTTTTTTGAATCGGGGGGGAAACCTTCAAAAGGTACCCAGGTACCTTGGGAGAGGATACCGGGTTATGTGGGATTTGACCTCACCAAAACCCCCTCGGTGGCCTGCCTCTGCGCTTGGGGAGGACGCCGGGATCTCCCGTGGAACGCACTGGTGTCCTCCATACGAGATGCCCTGGAACGGGCCCCTCTTTGGGAGAGCAGAAGTGCTCTCCTGCACCTTCCGACGGCTTTGCGTGCGACCACGCACACACTCCGTCCTTCCCGGGGCTGCTGGCTGGACTGGTCGAGGTCCCACTCTCACCGCCTGCAACCCCGGAAACCCCCTTATAGTCGCCTCTTACGATCAGGCAGGGGATACCGTAGCTCTATTCTGAATCCTGAAGCTACAGGGACTAGCCCCACAAGGTACCTAAGACACACACACCCAGAGCGAAAACAGAAACTCAAACTCATCATTTCAATCCCTGCTTGATGATCCCACTCAGGATCCCTAATTGGCAGTCCGGCATGGTAACCGTTGTGCTACACGGATCGTTATATATAGGGCTGCCATCCGTCCGGAATTCCCCGGATTTGTCCTAGTTTGAAGGGCGTCCGGGGGCCGTCCGGCAGGGGTTTTCGAAAAGTGTCCGGGTGTAACCCGCTTTCAAGAAGGGTCGGCAAAATACTCAATGATCGAATGGAAAAAAAATATTTAACGATGTTTTTATTTTTGTTGCAAACAATAATTTTCCAGAGATGTCCGGGGGGAAAACCATATTTCGCCCAAATGTCCGGGATTTTTGTCGTGTTTATCCGGCGTCGGCAATTTATGTGACGGCAGCCCTAGTTATATAACATTATATTATATATAAAGCGTATAACATTATATTATATATAAAGAACCTGGAGTCCTCCCAAAGCGCAAAAGCGGGTAAAAACACACGGAGTTTTTTTTTTTGCTGCAACCCTTTTTGCGTCCCACTGCTGGGCATGGGTCTCTCTCCATTATTGGGGAGGCTTGTAGCTTACTCCACCACGCTGCTCCAATGCGGGTTGGTGGAGTACGGGGTTTTAGTGCGGAACAAAACCTACATAACCCGGTATCCCTCCCACTCGGCCGGGTACCTAAAAAAAGGACGCAAGATTGCTTGAGGTAGTGCAATTTCTACCGAAAACTATCCGTAGACATTTGCATCTTTTCTTAAAAATCGTTTTGCGATAATCGTGTAATGTGCAGGTATCGTAAGAAAACACCTGTATCAAAGTATCAAACTATTACGTACTTTGCGTAGATAGATGATAAATACCTGACTGGATAAATTCTTTGTTTTGTTTATTACATTATAACATTCGCTGACATCCCACATGTTTACTGACACGTGTATGTAACTAATCGGTACGTACGTAGTATTACTCAAGTAAACAAACGAGTGTTTGCATGCGGGTGCTGTTAATGTATGTAGATACATTTCATATACAATATATGAAAAGGTTGCAAACTCTGGCTCTTAAGGGACTTGGAGATGCCAAGTAAAGTGTTGATTAGTTACGTCCCAAGTAAAGTTAATTGGCAAGTAAAAGCTATGAGTACGGGTAGTTTATCATATGATTGGTGCTACTCCCTATTTGACGACCTGCGTGGCGCAATGGTTACCATGCCGGACTGCCAATCGAAGGGTCCCGGGTTCGATTTCCGGCGAAACAGAAATTTGAATGATGAGTTTAAATGATCTCGGTCTGGGTGTTTGTGTTTCTGTCTTTGTGTGTGTCCATGGAACCCACGACACAGGGTATATCTATCCTACTGTGGGGCTATGGGTGTCAAGCGTTATTTTTTTTACTCGAACATCCAGAAATTGAAATTGAAGTTACGGCTGACTTTAACCGACAATGGGCATGATGAAACTATTAAAGAATCAGAGAATAAACGGTTTTACAGAAAAATATATGCTAAAAAAGTTCTAAAATATGATCCCGTTTTAATAAAAACATTAAGATCAATAAGATTTGCAATAAAATAAAAGTATTAAATACAGCAATCGGCCATGTTATCTAAAACGCCAATCAAAAGGAATGACGTCACGTCTCAGTTAATGTCATCGTGTTGCTTGAAGTTTGACGAGCAAGCCGACGCCATCAAATTACATAGCAAATAATACATTAATTTACGTTAAATGTTGAGTTAATTGCTAAAATAAACTTTTTTTCGAAACTAGGAGACGTGTACCTACAATAAGGAAAGGTATTTGAAAATCTGTCATCATGCCCATTGGCATACTTGTCACTTTATTTGAAGGTGGTGAAAGAGCCACTAAGTCCTAAGTTTTTTAACCAGGATTTTCGACCTAGCGGAAACAGTAGTTTTGCAGAGTACGAAAAAATTTTAATAGCGACCAAGTGCGAGTTGGACATGCGAGGAGCACGAAGGATTCCGTACAATTATTTATTAAAAATCATATTTGTTATATGGGAGCCTGTTTCGGTTTTTGGGTATTTGTTGTTACAACGGTAACTGAAATACATTATCTGTGACAATTTCAACTGGCTAATAGGTTCATAAAATACAGCCCCGTCCGTTAAAAGTGTGTGAAATCGAGACCAAAGGAGAGTTAAAGGAGGTTGCCATTAAAGGAGGGTTGCCATCCTTCCGGGTTTCCCCGGATTTGTCCTAGTTTAGAGAGCGTTCGGGGGGCGTCCTTCACTTCATTTGTAGTCAGGGCTTAAAAAAAATTACACACGTACTGTGCCCGCACACCGCGATCAACCGACGAACCGACTCGGTAAATTCACCGTCCCCCCGCTGTTGAAATATCCGGGTTTTGGGCTCTAAAATCCGGGGTTTTAACGCGTCTTGTCCTGTTTTACAAATTTTAGAGATGGCAACCCTAGTTACAAACAAGCTCACAAACTCACAAACATACAGGTGAAGCTAATATAAGCTTAAAAATTAAGTTATACCTACCCTGTGCAAAATACTCGTATCTCTTCCCATGAGCGAGACGACGCAGGGATGACGCGGGTGAAATCACGGAGTTTTTTTATTTGAATGGAGTAGCAGACGAGTATGCAAGCCACGTGGTGTTAAGTGGTCGCTGCAGCCCATGGACATCTACATACAACCTCAAGCAAGCATAGGTAAGTCTTGTCTGAGGTCGTATGCAGTTGCGCTGCTACTCCGGAGGCTGGTGGTCGCCTTATATAAGTGTGGCCGGCAACTACACCTTTCCACCGAAACACAACAGAGTTGGTTCACGGCAGAAGTGGGTGCAGCGGTGGTACTTCCCCGTGTGAACCATAATAGTTCTACCACCTACAAAGGGTTACAGCTAATGAGTTTCTTATGTTCTTTTCCGTGACCTGAAGGTAACAAAGTTTAGGGGTCGAAATAAACATTTATTTTTTCACTTTCACTTGTCTGGCTAGACAAACTCAAAGTACATATGCACGCTCGGCATTCATTTAACCCAGATCTACATTAATTAATACCTACATTGTATGTTTTGCATGTGTTTGTCACCAGTTGCTCTTGTTACAGACTTTATGATATCGATTAAGATTTTGAAACAAAATCCCCTAGAACTCCACAGATCATGTCTATTTCGCTTTTCACAAAATGCGAGGAAAAGGGTTTATTTTTCTAAATTTCATGAATTATCTGTGGTGAACTACTAAAAGGAAGCGCGCATGGCCCGGCGGTAAACGTAGAACGCAAACGATGCGGGCGATGCGGTTTCATGCGCGTTTCCGTGCTTCGAAGGGCACGTTTAGCCATCGATCCCGGTTGTTGTTGATAGATAACAGTCTTTAACCTTGTCCGAGGCCTTATGGGCGGTTTGAAAACATCCGACTTCGGGTTGGCCACGAACCCGCATCTCCACCGAGTAGCATTGGAGCAGCGTGGTGGAGTAAGCTCTAGGCCTCCCCAATAATGGGGAGAGACCCGTGCCCAGCAGTGGGATGCAATAAGGGTTGCAGCCATTAAAAGGAAAGGACCCATAATAACATCCCGTTCATTTAGCACGTATAAGTAAGATCCCTTGAGGAACATGAATCCTTACTGCATTTTTTTTGCGTCTCTTAATTTTCCTGCTAGGCACAGGAGCTTTTAACTCCAACAAATTGCATCAATACCTGATAAGCCACAAATACCACAACATACCACCACAGTTGAAGGTGTCGAAGACAGTAGGGATCTTTTCGGAGTATTTAGGGGTCTCACTCGATTGTTAATATTTATTATATTTAACATACAGGCTATAAAACATTACAGAATTGTTAAACTCTAAAGCGTTCTATAGCTGTGAGATGTATTCTCCTGCCGTCCTGCCAATTTCGGAGTATAAAATACGTCTATTATTATTATTAATATACAGCTCACTCAATCCTTTTTGTCTCCCGCCCCTGGTACACATCCATCTTCATCTAGATCCCAAAGATGTACCAAAAGCTCACCAACCCGCATTGCAGTAACATAGTGGAGTAAGCTCCAGGCCTCTTTAATAATGTAAAGAGACGTGACCAGCAGTGGGACAAATTTTATAACTACTGGTCATATGTTCTATTTAACTATGAAGGTATTTTTGATTAAACTTTTTTATTTTTTAATACTATTTTCTACCGATTTGAGCAAAGACTAATTGAGATTGAATATTGGCTTCGAGCGTTAGATGTACAAATGAGCAAGGTCCCTTACGCGTCGTGGATTATATTATTGTAGTCCAACACAATCTTAGCCCATAGCCATATATTTACATAAATCCTGGTTATAGTACAGCGGAGACAGTTACTAATGTTCGGACATTTCATAAGGATTTATCATAAGGAATTACTCCGTATAACTCAGTTTCTACTTGTATTCACGTGACCTATTTCTAGGGTAGGTAATCTGTAATAGGTGTAGATATTAAGACTATTTTTATGTCTTTGTTAGGATGCGGATTTAGAATACTAAGCATGAGGATTTAGAATAGAGCTACGGTATCCCCTGCCTGATCGTAAGAGGCGACTAAAAGGGGCTTATGGGGTTGTGAGCGGTGAGAGTGGGAGCTCGATCCGTCCAGCCAGCAGCCCCGGGAATGACAGCGGTGTGTGCGTGACCGTATGCCGCCGTAAGTATCGGAAGGTGCAGGAGAGCACCTCCTGAGGATGGGCCCGTTCTGGAGCGCCGCACGTGGAGGACACCGGTGCGTACCTCTGGAGATCCCAGAGTCCTCCCAGAGGCAGGCCACCGAGGGGTTTTTGTGCGTTACAAAATCCCACATAACCCGATATCCACCACATAACCCAAGGTGCGGGGTACCTATCGAAGGCTTCCTTCGATACAAAAAAATGTCCATACTGTGCACTATAATAGTTATATTCATAAAAAATCCTTATTCCTTGGCATTACGTAACAGATTTAGACAATTCGGAAAGACACTGGAAGCACTGATCAATCAGCCAGTTAGTCAAATACTTTTTTTTAATATTATTAGTTTCGTCTTCAGCTTTTGATAGATTTTTTATATTAGCTTAGTAGTAGTAGTTATTTTATAACAGACTCTATAATAATAAAAATAACGTTTCACACTCAGCCCCACAGTAGGGCAGATAATATACCCTGTGTTGTGGGAACCGTGGACACACACAGAGACATGAACACAAAAACCCAGAGAAAAGAAAATAAAACTCGTCATTTCAATCTCAGCATCGGGCAATTAAATTCGGGACCCCCGATTTACATTCATAATAACCGTTGTACCACACGCGCCACATGGATCATCAGTACTGTATTGAAAATAATCTTTCTATTCTATTCTTTTCCTCATGACGCAAATAAACAACGCAATGCAATTAAAAAAAAAACAACGGGTTGCACTCTGGTAGTGCCGGCAGAAGTGAAAACTTGAACAATAACGTTGTGCATTGCATTTTTGATATTTTGGAATGGTTAGGGAATAATTTCGCACAAATTGCATCAGTGATATTTTTCATCTAGTATTTTCAGTAGGTTTTCATCTAGTATTTTTATAAAGTACTCACTCATTTTCTTTCACTATTTCTTCGTCACTTTTTTCATTAATAGGTGCACTTTGTTCAATGTCCATATTTTAAATACTTGATATAAACGAATTTTACAAGTATAGACAGTCGAGCCGTCACCCCTCCGTCTTACGAATATTCGATCAGACCACGTGTCCTGACGCGAGTTTAACATTTATTACCCATCCCAAAAAAAAAGTGCACAACGCCGCTAAAGAAGTTTTCACTTCAAAAATGAAAATTTGACCGCAACACTATTTTTAATGCTGGCCTACGAAACGACAACAAATGGTCCAAAAGCACACCAGCGTAGTGAATTACGCCTAAATCCTTCTCAATTCCGAACCACAGGTCCTGCCAGGGCCGTAAGAACGGTTAAAAAACATTTTGATGTGCTGCATCTACATAGAATAATTTTCTTTCAGCTGACTGGTACTCCCTCGTTCTCTACCTCATCGGCAAGTGGAGCGTGACGCTGGCCTACAGCTCGGTCTACATCTACGTGTCCGAGGTCTTCCCTACCAACATGAGGCAGACCCTCATATCTGTCTGCTCCACTGCGGGCAGGATTGGATCCTTGGTTGCGCCTCTGACTCCGTTATTGGTAATATTTGACCATCCATTCACGTCCTATGATTTCCTTTTTTTTTGATATCGGGGGGGAAACCTTTAAAAGGTCAAGGTGCTGGGCATAGTACAGAGAGAGGATACCATGTTATGTGGGATTTGTACCGCCCTAAAACCTCCTCGGTGACTTACCTCTGCGCTTGGTAAGGACTCCGGGATCTCCATTGGAACGCACCGGTGTCCTCCACGCACGGCTCCCCAGAACGGGTCCATCTTTGGGAGAGCAGATGCGCTCTCCTGAACCCTCAGGTGCACACAGCGGCCACGCCCACACCGCCGTCCTTCCTGGGGCTGCTGGCTAATTATATTGTGCAATAAAAATTTATGGAAATACTGTACTTTAGCTGCAAAATCTCTTATGTAAAATTAGCTAAATCAGCGAAATCCGCAAAATTTCGTTAATTAATTAACGAGGCTTTCATGCTCGCCTGCAACTCCTTTAAATAACAAAACACATCCAGTGACAAATATTAATTTAACTTTATTTCTAGTACCTAATAGAAAAAACTCCGGTTTTATAACTACTATATGATAGAGAAGGGCGAATAGTTCAACTTATGTCGTAATCGCTGTTGGAACTTTTCCCCACACACTTAGCGTGGAAACTTAAACCTACTCCATTAAATTTTTACAAACTTTAGCTTTGACTTTCCGTAAGACCGTCCATAAATAGAAGGTTGCTCCAACTAAACTATTAATCCAAGTGCCAGAGTATCAATAACGGCAAGAAAATCGCGGCCATTAGGCGGTTTGCGCAACTCCATTAATATTAAAACCAGCAAAGCTTGCTTATTATTTTTTGTCAACGGCTTAATTATACAGATACGCGATTTATGTTGGCGAGTATTTAAAAATTTTATTAATTTTGGGTTAATTAGGTTAAATTGATTTTTACTCGATTTTATTTTTCTTTTTTTAAATGGCATAGCAGATGAGCGTACTGGCCACGTATTAAGGTGTCTGCAGTCCATAAAGCAACCCTCTTCGAGTCCCACTGCACTGGTACGGGTCTCTCCCCATTATTGAGAAGGCCTGGCCCTTACTCCACCACGTTGCTCCACTGCGGGTTAGTGGGTTGGCTGTCGGATGTTTTCAAATCGTCCATAAGGCCTAACAACAAAGTTTACCGACTGTGATCTATCGATAACAAGGACCGACGACTTAACGTGCCCTCCGAAGTACGGAAACGCGCATAAAAATTTTGCCACTAACCGTGACGCATCTCATACCCGACCGCGCCCGTTTGGCTTAGCTCCACAACTTCCGAGCGATGTTTAACGGTATCGATCTTTCAGACGCAGTACCACAAATCCATGCCAACTGTGATCTTCGGAGGCATGTGCATCATCTCCAGCCTACTGGTCCTGTTGCTGCCTGAAACGAGGAACATGAGGCTACCTGACACCATTGAGGAGGCCGTGGAACTTACCAGAATGAAGAGTAGGAAGGAAGGATCGTAATAACAACTTTATTACGATATGCGGTTAAGCGCAATGGCTTTGAATTTACCACCAATTAGATGAGATCGGACATATCCAAGAAATAAGGAAAATACCCTTAAGTTAGCTCCGAAATTGGTATATGTTTAGCCAGAACTGTGAACTCCAGGTTTGTTTTATGAAAGGCTGTGTCTAGGTTCTCCAATAAAAACCCAATAAGGGCAGAGGCCTTCCCATTGGCATATCCTCTGTTGGATGTTTATATTGTTAAGAAAACAAAAACCTCACATTATTAGTATCCAGCCTAAATCAATCGGCTAAAATTAATATAATTTAAAAACAATGTATTTTAATCTAGGCTGTGCATTTCTTTCTGGTTTCGAGATAATTTTATTGGAAACTGCAGTAAGAAAACAATTGTATTTAAAAAACTTGAAAGTGTTAATACAGCTAAAGTCAATACAAGGTTACAAGCACAAGCAGATAATTCCTTGAAGTTTTATTAAATAATCTTACATTAGCAGTAATTCATTTAATTAACATTAGAAACAAATTACACGTGATAACAAATTCCTGGATAATACTCCTACTACATTTGCATCTGTTTTAAGACGGAAAAAACTTTTGGTGCTGGTTACCAAAATGTTGACACGAATGTAAAATGCCAAATTATATATTTTACTAAAATTATTTTTATTCCTATTTTAACAATTTTAAAACGCTTGAGTTCATTCAATTTTGCACTTCAAGAACAAGGCCGGGAAAAAATTACAAAGCTGTTAAATAAATATAAATAAAATAAAAATAAAGTTATCACCACATTGTTACTATGACTGATTACAAAATGCAAGCAAAAGTATCACTTAAAAAATGATTTGTATTTACGAGTTTTTTTTTTTTATTGGTTTTTGTGGAATCACAAAATGTTTCGAACTTAAATCGCTAAGACTGTAATTCATACTTCTAAGTAGTTAAAATTGTTGTAAAGCTTAAAAAAAGTAATACTTAATTTACAAATCTGGTTTTATACCTACATGCTTATACAATTATACTATACCGATACTTAATTTTTTAAACTTTTATACATTTTACCGTTTTGAAATAACTATTTATAACTTAAAAAACTGTAAGTATTTAAATTAACGAATCGTATTCGATAGAACAATTAAGTTGATATCCACAAAGACATTTTATAGCGTTAAAGTACCCTTACCGAATTAAGTACATAAATTTTGTATACGTTATAATCTTATAATATAACATTTTGTATACAATATATAATATTTTCTATACGTTATAACGCAAGCCACAATAGCTACTTATGGACTTTATCTATGATTACTTGTCCAGTTTCAATGAAACTGGCAAAACGTTATGTAAAAATTATACTTGACGCTAGTAATATGCACAGCCTTTGCGATGCCATAATTAAAAATAAAAAAACACTGGTTTGAAATCGCTTTAAGGATCGCGATTTCGTGACTACACTGACTACCGAAACTCGAACGCGGTAGCGAAATCGCGCTGTTTAGCGTTTACAGTTGCTGCGTTCGATCGCTGCGTTTAGCAAATAAATCGCCAATCGCCGATGCTAAAAGTAGCTAGTGTGGCTTGATCGTAATATATTATAATTGATATTTCATATTATATTTGTTTATGTTATACATAATACACTTATTTTAAAATAAAAGTTTGGTAAGATCTACCCTAAAATAAGAATCATCACCAATAACTATTTTGTATTAAGAATACTGAAGTAATGATAAAGTAATTTATGTTTATTTATGAATTCTTAAAAAATTGTGTTGTCCTTTTTGACACTGTTCGCCGTTTTATATTGTTTTAATAAATTATTATCAAAATTAAATTTTAAATGAACAATGTTATAAAAAATTGTTCTACTGTTTCCACGCACATTTTTCCGCTAAATTATTGTAATATTATAACATTTCCGAGCTATAATCAATGTAATCTCATCACATAATTTACAATTAAGTACATATTTATTTCGAAGTTTGTCAAAGAAAAACTTAAATGGCGACAGTTTTTTGTTACAAAAAGCATTTTTCGTTTGCAAACGAATATCGACAGTATTTTAGTAACTAAGAGCTCTTTTTTGTGTGTACCGTAGAAATAAGTTTGTATTTATGGGACCAATGAAATCAAAAAAGGAAAAAAACAAATAATAACTTTCTGTAACACTGAAAGATGTTTGATTATTACAATGGATATAAATCTTTTCAATTTTACGAATCTTCAGTATAAAGCAACTGCCTTTTAGCTAGGTTTTTTCTACACATACATACATCGCATGCACAAATACTCCAGATAGCTATGTATGTGTAATAAACTGTTTTTAAATAAATCTAAACCTGTATCTTTAAATACATTATTAAATCATACAACTTTTAGTTTTCTTAAATAATAAAAAATATTATGGCTTATTTTTATTTTTATTACCTAATATTTATTAGTACAAGTATCTAATCGTATTATTATTAGCTTTGAACAAAAGTAGCTATTACTTTAACATTGTATGTACCCTCTTAACTTACATACTTAGCATTATTTATGAAAACTCATTAAATAGCTTTCTGGGCATTATTAAACTAATACAGTAATTAGCCCTTAAACAGTGGTTACAAGAGAATAAGTTTGATTTGACAGCTATGTGTCTTTACACCTTAGAGCATCAAAGGTACTGACTCATCCTTTAGTAGAGACGGCATAGCGCCTCGCTTCGATACATAATTTTTGTGCCAAATCTGGTGCGGGGGGAAGAACGCACACATTTTAATTTTGTCACACATTCACAAATATTCTTTCATCGCTACAGACGCATACATTTCTAAATATGTCAATTTCAATTAACAGCGTCATTTTCTGTGCACCGACACACGCAGACGCACTAGTTGTATAACTAGAAGGCACATTGTGCATGGACGTTAGGACGAGGGGTTCGCCCGTAAAGACCTTATAGAAGTTCTTTGACGGGTGTCATACATACCTTGATGCTCTAAGCTTTACATAGATTAAACCGATGGTTAACCTAAAACAACGTTTTATGAATATCAATTATTTAAACATTCATTTAAATACTGCTTAAAATTTAAATAATGTTTATGAATAAGGCGTACTATGTTCTGTGTATCAAACTATTTAAAAACACTGAAATTTATGTGCTTACAATGAACGCGTTCCAACGCATTTATATTAGCAAGTAAATTTACTAACTTTGTGTTTGTGCATTGTATAATATAGGAAATATAAAATGGTATATTGGTCCGTATTTTAGTTTAATTACAATGTAAAATACATAGGATCCATGAAAACATCATGGAACTAGCAGTTGCTTTAACTAATGGTCAATAAACCTTAAAATAGTGGACTCGAGTACAGTGTGCATTGTTATTAGAACCATAGAGCGATAAAAATATAGAAATTCTACTTGAACTTTTAGTTTTAGCAGCGTTTAGGGCCGATTTTTCTATCTGTCAAATGCGCCCTTAATAATTTAAATATAAGACAACCACCCGCTATTTTTTCAATATGAATAGCTAATAGTGGCAAAATTTATTTTGACGTTAAAAAGATAAAAGTGAATGTTTTTGTTAAAATATTATTTGCGTCTTATAAAGAATATAATATTATTGTAACGGAGTAATACTATTGATAAAGTAAGCTATCCATATCGATAATTTAGCATTTCTAATACCTACATTCTCTGTGGCTTCACAGCATTAACTTATCTATCGAAAACGTATATTATGTATACACGTTTGATTATTTTGTCATTTAATTTATTAAATTCAGTATTGTTGTAGAATTTTTATATATTTTTATAATTAAGTACATTGTATGTATTGATTACTACTGATTTATTAGTTAACAAAACATGGCGTTCAGAAGTTTAATCTATAAATTTATTTATTTCATTAAAATGTGATTGTGATATGTGTTTCAATATGCATAATTTAATTTAAGTAGCACATTCACAGTGCAATTAAATCAAATTATATTTGCGTGTATGTATTTTTTTCTTACTTACTGAGCTTACTCAGTATAAACCGATACTACTTGTACTATTATTTATTCTGTGCCGATACCGAATAACTATCATGACGACGAATGTTACTACCCTCATTATGCACCACGAGCAGCACATAACAGAGAAATAATATGATACCTATAATAGTTCATAAAGACTTGTCATTGAAGAACGTCGCCATTCGTCGTGCTGCATGAACAAAAAATAGTAGTACGCTGTACTGCAACGCGTGGCACAAAATCGTGCAACGTGTTGTCTTCTCTATACGTTGTAGTGTAGTACCTCAATGTTAGCATCATGGAACAGCCATCACCCTCATGGTATAATGACTGTGACAACTTCAAGTTTCTTAGATTAACAGTTGCAAAAATCGCGATTTAACGTATTATAATTTATGTTTTGCTTTTATGTTTTAGCTGTACTGTAACCTTTCTTGTCAATTTAAGAATAGAAGACATTTATTTTTGACCAGTATTGTTTTAGCTTGCCGTTAAAACAGTATATTGAGATTAGCGTACTTACTTACAAATACCAACATAATATATTATTATCTGATACCATAAAAATATGGTATAAAAATGACAAAATAATCATTTGTGTTCTATGTACTTATAAGTTTAAGATTTGTAAGACGTTTAACTTTGTTCTGACTTATATCTATTTAAGTATAACTTTGTTATACTTATCATATTTATTGAAATAAAATAATAACAGTTCTGTGTATATCTATATTGCATGATTCTTAGTCCTCAATATTCCCTGTCTGCTAAATACAGGTATTTAGTATGTAAAAACACTTTTGTATGGTTCGCATTTTTTTTACAATAAACTTTTTAAACAGCAAAACGAATCTTTCATTTTCAAAGAGTTTAGAGAAAAAATTATGTAATGTTATGAGAAAAAATATTCAAAATGACAGCCTCCGTGGCGTAGTGGGTGATGAGCCGACTGCGAAACGTGAGACCGTGGGTTCGATTCCCACCCAGGACAAATATGTGTGACGAACATGACTATTTGTTCTGTGTCTGGGTGTTAATTATCTATTTAAATATGTATTTAGAATTATATAAATATGTTTATCAGCTTTCTGATTACCATAGTACAAGCTCTGCTTAGTTTGGAATCAGATGGTGTTGTGTGAATTGACCAAAAATATTTATATTTATATATTATTTATATTAAAAACTCTCCTTTTTTAAGTAATAGTGACGCACGATCAGTCATACTGTCAGTGTCAAGTTAAGTTTTGTCCGTTACGTTGAAACTGGTGATCAATATTACAGAATACGAAAATAATAAATTTATCAGTCAGATCTGAGAAATGCTATAATAACTTCCTTGCCAGAATGTGTCTGATGGAGTTCTAGAGGTAACCCGAAAATTCTCGGGCACTGTAATTAACCTTTCCCACCTCTTCATGTAAAATGTTGCCAAGACGAGTGCATAATAATATGGTTTGGTCTGTAAAAAACATATCAAATCTCATGTAGAGTAACCTATCCCACCTCTTCATGTAAAATGTAGCCAAGACGAGTGCATTTACATTTACATCTACATTTCAGTCAAAATGTGTAGATCTGCCGTTTCGCTACCGTCACGAAGGCGTTCGTTACCTGTCTGTTATGAAAATATCTAGTTTCTGAAGTAACAAAAATGCCAAGCCACTTTCAAGAGGATGCACCTTTTTTGGTTTCGGGAAACCTTCAAAAGGTACCCGGCACCTTTGGATAGGTGTTATGTGGGATACCGGGATACTGGGTTATGTGGGATTTGTACCGCACTAAAACCCCCTCGGTGGCCTGCCTCTGCATCATTTGGGAAGAACTCTGGGATCTCCAGTGGAACGCACCAGTGTCCACCGCGCGCGGCGCCCAGTATGGGCCCACTTCGAGAGAGCAAATGTCTCCTGCACCTTCAGATGCTTACGGCGGCATGCAGCCACACACACACACCGCAGTCCTTCCCGGGGCAGCTGGATGAACGGATCTAGCTCCCACTCACACCGCCCGCAATCCTGGAAGACCCCTTTTAGTCGCCTCTTACGATCAGAAAGGGGATACCGTAGCTCTATTCTTAATCTCGAAAGCAACAGGGACTTCGAGAAGATACCTACACCGAAAATAAAACTTTGTTTAACATGAAATTCACACACCGGGGACCGGCAGAGAAAATTTGATGATTTAATATGTTGATGGTGCAAATATCTATACATATAATAAAACTGTAAGCAGGGTCAATTCTGTACATTGCATATAAATTAAAAAAAATACTTCTAGGGGTCTTTTTATAAGTAACAGAAGCTAAAAATATAAGTTTTGAAATTATTGTCTGTCTGTCTGTCTGTCTGTCTGTCTGTCTGTTGTTAGCTTTTCACGCAAAAACTACTGGACGGATTTTGATGAAACTTTTTTTGTTTTATATATATTGTTCCTCGCTAACATTTAGGCTATAGATAATTTTAAAAATCACCCTTTAAGGGTGTGAAATGAGCGATGAAAATTTGTATGGAAAACTTTGATTTTTTCTATAGATTTTCTTGAAATTTGGTATAAATATTTTCTAACCAAAATAAAAGAATACGTGTTTCAGCATTTCCCGAAATTCACCCTTTAAATGTCAATTTTCTTTGAAACTCTTTGAAAATTGAGTGTCGAAACTTGATGTACAGAATATTTTTGTGCAGAGTAATATACTTATTATTTTGTATTTGTAATCTTTACTAACATAGTAAGAATTCTATTTAAGCTTTTTTCAAAACTACCCCTCAATAGCAAATAAAATGGATTCGAAAGTTGGTATCTCAAGCGTACAATAATTAACCTTAACTTAAATATTTCATTCTCAAATTCTTTTCCCTTCTTTGTATGATGTGTTTACTGATATATTGTTGAAATAAATTTCCGTAACATTAGTGTGTATTTTATATCAATCGGGTGATAAACAAAAAAGTTATGTTCATTTACTTTGGCACAGTTCAGGCACAGTTCAGGCACTTTGGGGAATTCGTATGAAAGTTTCGGTAACAGCCCATTCAAAACCATAAATAAAAGTTTAAATTTAAGTAAAATTATTTTGAACTCTCACTAATATTGACGACTATATTAATATACTTAGATTAGCTTACTGTATTTTCTTTCGTTGGCCGAGTATGGCTAGACTATAGGTACCTAATAAGCGCATCGCGAGCCTTACCGCCGCCGAACCTTACATCACAGGCTCCATTGAGTTAGTTGCTCAGCTTATTAGTCTTCTTTTGGGGTGGAAGATTATGAACAGGCTGCAGCTGAAACGATTATTATCGCAACATTATATCAAGCTGCAACCTTTTTAGCATTCCACTGCTGAGCATGGAGCTCTCTCAATATTGAGGAGGCCTCAAGCTCCGATGAACCGAAATCCAAATCTTACAATCTCAATGCATCCAGCATTAAGGTTGTAAGATACGGAATCTAAACCTTCATAAAGAATGTACAAAGCCTTAACAAAACGAGACTACTGCAGACATCTAGGTGACGAATAGTTAAACTTTTAGTGAACCAACTGTTAATCTCAATATCTACCTATTTGGTAATTTGACATTCGATTTATCAACCACAAAGTTTACATGCCATACGGTAGATGGCGTTATTGAGCAATATTCATTTCTTCTCCAAAGTGAATCGATGGAGATAATTTCAAATAAAAGCCTTAAGTCTTATAAAAGTAAGTACATAGTGTAAAAAAATAAAAAATAACATTTCACACGTATAGCCTCACATTAGGGTAGATATACCCTGTGTCGTGGGTGCCATGAACACACATAGAGACAGAAACACAACCACCCAGACCGAGAACAGTTTAAACTCATCATCGAAATTTCTGCCGGATTCGCTGCCGGATTCTAACCCGGGACAGTTCGATTAGCAGTCCGCCATGGTAAACATTGCGCCACCCGGCTTGTCCCATCGTTGGGTAGGTATCCGTATGATGCTGAACATTTTTAATTGGACCAATGATAACTTAACTCATTTTTTGCGTCTCTTTATTGCGTACGGGCTGAGGGATCATCCACACACGTTGATTGATGGAGATATTAAGGATTCTTTAAAGATTCTTTATAAAAATATTCTTTATTTCCAAATACAGATAGCACACTGTGTAGAGACCCTGCCTTCTGCTTTAGTTTTCACAATGTTATATGAGTTATGACTTATAACCAAACTGCTGTCCGCAAGTTTTAAACCTTTAGTTTATTAATTGACCTTACAATTATTTTTCCGATTGTTTAATCCTAAACACGTGTATATTTAGAAATTTTATCTCCCAAGTACAAGTAGTTGTATAGTGCACCTCTTTTCTGCAGTAGGTTAAAGCTATGTATATAGAATGAGTCTATACATTCTTTGCAGTATAAATTCACCCAATTTACTAAATATACTATTTTTAACATAGTTGAAGCCACGGGCACAGCAGTATCTCTTAACTTTAATAAACGAGGTACATATTTGTAAAGAGAATCTGATTGCGCGAGAAAAGCGAAACGTGAGAAAAGTGGATAGTAAGATCAGTACAGTAATTCCTTACTGTTTTAGGTTTGAAGGATTTAGAAAAAGTACATTAGGTTTCTTCTGAACATATGAACATTGTATTATAAGTGATTTTCACTATATGTAAGAATAATCTACCTGCTACTTATTCAATGCAAATAAATAATATTTAATTTTTAATCAATCCATTTTATAAGTCTTTATACACGCGGACGACGTCGCGGGCACAGCTAGTTTATTATAAGTGCTCTGCTGCTTTCCACAAAATTAAATAGTATGTATATCTGAACATCTTAGTCCGTGTAAATATTTAACTACGCTTAAGTGACTAATTAGTCAAAATTTGCGAGTACATTCTCAGTCTTCGCGAGAATAGCTAATAAGTAAAGACTCCCACATACTGGCTAAGATAGTAATTTATTGGGTTCTAAAACATTACATCTTATCTTGAAAGCGCTATCGCGTACAGACAGACAGATAGCTTACCTCTAAAACAAAGACTTTTTAGAAAAAAATGTTCTTAGTAAGAGGTGCGTAGGATTCGAATCTGGACCCTAGGTCTTAACCTCAAGTAAAATATAGTCCTAGCCCAATATGATACAAATCCGTATCAATGATTTATTTATAGTAATTAGGGTCCCGTACCTCGAAAAAAAACCGGAACCCTTATAGAATCACTTCTATGTCCGTCCGTCTGCATGTCAAGACCCTTTTTCTCAGCAACGCAGGGCGGCATCAAGCTGGAATTTATATCAATTATTTAAGTATACTGGCCCTTGGAACTGTGAAAAAAATAACTTCACGCAAAACGCAATCAAAAGATACAGCCGTTTATGCCGCTTCGACACTTGCAAGGGAATCAAAACCTACAGGGTACTTCCCGTGAACTCAGAATCTTGAAATTTGGTACGAAGCAACGTCTTATAGCATAGATATAAATAAAGGAAAAATTGCGAAAACCGTAAATTTTTCGTTACATCATATCATATATTAAAAGTATTTTAAGGAACCCTCGGTGCGCGACTCCGACACGCTTTGGGCCGTTTTTTTTTATTGAAATGGAGTAGCAGGCAAGCATGCAGGACACGTGGTGAAGTGATTGTTGCAGCCCATGGACATCTACACACAACCTCAAGAAAACATAGGTAAGTCTTGTCTGAGGTAGTATTTAGTTGCGCTGCTACTCCGGAGGCTGATGGTCGCCTCACGTTAGTCTGGCCGGCAATTGCACCTGTCCACTAGAACACAGTAAAATTAATTAACCGAGAAGCGAGAGCAGCGGTGGTACTTCCCCGGGCGAACCATAAAAGCTCTATAAAGTTAGGTAAAAACTACTTTGCAACAATCCGCAATCAAAACGTAATAGTATGATGGTGTATACCATGGCGGTAACACACTCGCAGTATTTGCGGGAGGGAGAGCGGTGCACGGAGTTCCAAATAACGCGCGCACCCCCCGAATGCTATTGCATGAAAAAGGTTTACACCATCATACGTTCTTATTGAGTAAAGTAGTTTTTACAAGTAGTTTTGTTAATTACATAACAGATCTTCCACCTAAAAAATATTTAAAATAAATTACTATAGATCTGGACGATATTCCTTAATCAAAATAAAAATCAAAAATATTTATTTCATATTAGGAATAAAAAATATTCGCTTAATGAATGTCATTTTTTCCCGGTCATCGCCTTTAGGTGCCCGTTTGGGCTAGATGTTGAGCTGAGAGAAAAAAGGCGGCGGAAAAAAACTCCCAGCAGCACTCTTTTTTTTAAGAAAAAAGTACATATATAATTGAGATAACAGTATGGCTATGGGTCCATAATGGGCACACGTGACAGCTGATCGTATGAGACACTATAAACCCACTTCCAGCTGCTCACAGATGCGATTAATTACTAAAACTATGTTTTACATTTAATTTAGAAATAGATTTGTGTGGGCGAGATTCATTATTCCCACGCTCCTTTATGATTAAGATAGTCCTTAGTGTTGTAGTAAGCCTTGCGGCAGAGGACTTGTTTGACTGTCTTCTTAAAAGGTTTTAAAGGCAGGGATTGAATCTTTATTGGGATTTTGGAAATGCCAGCTTGTGGCCGTTCCTAGTTGAGACACAGTTAGGACTATGCCAGTCCAATATGATAGTGAATTTCTCTTTATTTTTGCGTACATATATTATGCTTTCGTAGATATATTGTGAAGCAAATGTAAGAATATTTATCTCTTTAAATTTTTCTCTAAGTGATTCTCTAACACCTAAGTTATAATTTGCGCGAATAGCCCTTTTCTGCAAAATAATCTTCTACTTAGGTAAGCCTAATGTCATGTCACTTAGCCCAGAATAACGAATTCTATGACGATCGTTGAAAATTTTTGGACAAAAAGTTAACTCGTGTGCTGGTAATTTTGAATCCGATTTTTGATAAAGAAACGCAATATATTACAATTTTGTTGGACCACTACTATCCCACCGGAAGATATGTCAGACCACTGACTAAGCTGCAGTTCCGTTGCCCTTTGTAGTGACAGCGGGCGTCGAAATATTGCGCATATCTCTAGTAATGTGAATGAGTTGATAAAGTCTTGCTACTTTATTGTGTAAAATGTGGTATTTGCAAAGAGTGGGTCCATTTATATCCCAAACTTTTTGTTATACATCCATAGATCGTCACGAACACCCAAAAAGTTCCATTGGTGCCTGTAGCACATAAGCCTCTGTTTCAAGCAGAATTTAACCTACATGCTCACTCCTTTTTACTAAGAAAACGGGTTTTTAATAAAATATAACAAGTATATATTTGACTTAACCTATACAAAAGAATTGAATAATACTTTCTAAGGTAATTATTTTATATCACGCACATAAGTACACAAAATTACGACATTTCATCCTACCAAAACGCTAAGTTATATATTTTTTTTTGTACAAAATGAAAATGGCCTAGAAAATTATATTATCTGTATCGGATTTTAATCAAGCAAATTAAAAAATCATAAATGAATTAAGATCTTTTATTTGGCGACGTTTCGACACTCTCCGCGAGGTCATTTTCAAGCCTATTATGAACAACAGAAATGATAGTGAAAAAAATCCCAATTAAATCCCAATGTACACGTTCCAATTGGTCAAAAACCAAGAAAAAGGTTGATACAGATAATTTACTATCGTGGAACGCTTGGGTATTCACTTATATATATAGAAAATTATAAGCACGTTCTTTAAACCCTAATCAACTAGATTTAGGGCCTATTTCACCATCTCCAAGTAAAGTGTTGATTGGTTATATCCCAACTAATCCCAAGTAAAATTATTTGGCAAGTAAAAGCTATGAGTACGGGTCAGTTTAACATAAGATAAGTGCTACTCGAACATCGTGAAATTGAAATACGGTTGACTTTAACCGACAATTAGCGTACTTCTCACTTTACTTGAAGGTGGTGAAAGAGGCCATATGGCTATTAATGTTTGTATCGCTTTAATATTATTGCTTTAATATAAACCTTGGTATAGTAGGAGATATATTATTTGGACAGATGAATAATTATCGCTTTCTTTCTATAGTTACAACCTGTGGTTACAACCCTTTTTTGGATCCCTATCAGGCACGGGGCTTTTCCATAGTTGAAGAGAATAATTCCTTCTGTAATTACATTGATTACTGAAACGATTACACCTTAAAACCTTAGTTTTTTTCTGGTTCCCCAGCATAAATGCTTAAAATATTAATATAAAATACTGTTTTGTTTATTGTAAAAGATTCTTAAAAACAATTTATTCTAGAAAACAATAAATATACTTTAAAAACTAATAAATACGCTTTTAAAGCACATCAAACTAAAAAGTGAAAAATAATTCTTAATATATACAGAAAATAACATTGAACAAAAAAATTAGTACTATTGTGAAAAAAACGTGGGGCGCTCTGTGCCATATTTCAATTCAATTTCAATTTTATTTATTTGCTAGATAAGTACATTGCAGTTGTTACACATAATATAGCACTCTTATCTGAACCCACCCGGGTATACTAAATAAATTTAGTTACCAAATTATTACAATTGTAAAAATAATTTGGTAAACATTATATAATTTACTACATTCAAAAACAATATCATTAACTATAATAAAAATAACATAATATGCAATAATTTTAATCGAAAATGTACATCAGTTACCAGATTACAATTAAAATAATTTACAATTAATAAACTTAAATTCAATCAACTACATTTCATTTCCATATTTTTCGTATGTCGAGCAACCCACGCTTATTTCACAATAATACTAGGTGGTGTATTGTTGGTTGTTATTTTTTTCTTATATTATGGATTACTTAGTTTGATTTGCACGTGTTTTTTTAGATTTTTAAAACTATTTAAAAAATCATTTTTGGTTTGATTTTTTTTTTTTATTTAATGAGATAAAACTCTTTCTGTAACTGGCGCCACTGCGATGCCCGGTGTCGATTTGTTATCATAAGCTAAAAAAAATTGAGTCTAAAGGAGTTGGTTACTAATGCAAACAAACATATATACATATATATACAAGTGAAGCTAATAAAAGCGTGTTAACAAATATGACTAGTAATATATATGATCGATGCAAACATGGCATAAGTACTGTGTTATTTCATATCTATTTTTAAAGTCAATCGCAATTTGTAGTAAGTCTACTAACATAAAATGCCAACATTAATGAAGTTGTTTGCATTACTTATTAGTAATTTTGCCAGTAAATTTGTGAGTACATTCTCACTCTACGCGAGAATAGCTAATAAGTAAAGACATGGCTAAGACTCATAGTAATTTATTGGGTTCTAAAACAGTACCTACCTCTTATCTTAATAGCGCTCAAATCGCGTACAGACGGATAGCTTCCCTCTAAAACAACGACTTTTTAGAAAGAAATGTTCTTAAAGTCAAAGGTGCGTAGGATTCGGATCTGGACCTTGGTCTTGGTCTTGGCCTCAAGCACAGAACATTAATAAAAGCTCCATTACATCTGTACTTAAATAAATACGAAGCTTACGCACATATTTGCAATTTCAAATCTAGCCAATCTTAGCGCCGCACAATCACGCGATTTCAAATGAACGAATCACACCCAAGCACGCACACAAGCACGCATATTGTAGCACGATCGCGTGTTTCTGTAGAGATTTTGGAATTTTGAGCAAACGCTCAAAATTGGCGACGTCTGCCCCGCCCACATTTCCATTCTAACTTCTGTTAATAATGTTCTGTGGCCTCAAGTAAATATAGCCCTAGTAAGTGGTATAAGGTATTCCTAATTCCACTTTCATTCCCGAGATAGCTTAACCTTTTTCTCTTACATTGAAAACATAAGCCGTATAATATATAAAATAATAAGCAATACATGAATAATTAGGTGGTGTAGGTTATAATTAGGTAGGGACTATTTTTCTATTTTCATTATCTCACTAATATCAATTAGTACAGGTGGTATTTATCAAATCAATCATCATACTTCATACATGCATATATGGATGTTTGTTACTCTTTCACGTAAAAACTTCTGAATGGATTTTAATGAAACTTTACAATAATATAGCTTAGGTATACATCAGAATAACACATAGGCTACAATTTGTAAAGATAATTTGTGAATTGTCCAAAGTATGACGATAAGTGTCATGTAAGTGGGAAAAAATTCTCCATCTACGAGCTATTCAGGCGTGCGATGCCAAAACCGCTAGAGTTACACATATGTAATGTATGATGGAAACGTTTATCCTAAATAGTCCTACAAAACAGCCCGCATATATATCTATATTTTATGTGTAAACCATTATAACCAAAATGTGTAAGCCATTATAGGCAAAATAGTTAACCATCATAACTACACTAAAAATTATAATTTACTGACGCTTTCTAACGCGGGTGAAACCGCGGGGGGACCTCTAGTTTGATTATAGTTTTCTAGTTTTCCCACTATAACTAAAATTGTTAAATAAACATATAGATAGCCTGTTCCTTTCAAGCAATTTTATTTCACTAATTTTTGAAGTGAAAACTTCTTTAGCGGCGTTGTGCACTTTTTTTGGGATGGGTAAAAATGTTAAACTCGCGTCAGGACACGTAGCCTGATCGAAAATTCGTAACATACGTTTTTAACATACATACACATGTGTGTTAAAAACTATCAATTGAGATAAAACTCATTCGGTTATGGAAATTATTCCCTCCATTCCAAAATATCAAAAATGCACAACGTTAATATTCAAGTTTTCACTTCTGCCGGCACTACCGGAGGGCCAACCGGTTTTTTTTATACGGCAATGACGTCAGTATCGTTTTCTGCTGTCCAATGTTTATTTTAAAATGCATTTATATGTATATCATGTGTTATTTATAAGTATTTAAAAATTTGAGTTTGATGTGCTTATCTTCTAATAAAAATGGTACAACTTTACCATTAAAAGTTTTAACCACAATTTTAATAAATCAGCGTAAATCACATTTCGCCGACCATACCGTGTGCTTAAACAGGAGCAGTTCATGCATATTGAAATTTGCTAAGAGTCTACCAAGTTTGGGCTTGGATTGGACGCACTGACCTATAAAGTTATGAATATCGTCTGTTAATATTAATATTAACTTTGTACTTTAGCTTTAATATTGCAATATCGTAACATAAATTGACTCATCCAAATTCATAAAAAAGTTTTACTTTGTTTTTAGAACATTCAATACATAAACAGCTGAATAAAGCGAAACAAACGGGATAATAAAGGTTATTTTAATACTTGGAAAACCTTATTTTGTGACTTAGAATGTTTTGGTAACAGTAGAAGTTAATCAGGTAGGTGCAATGATATTTAAAAGAAAGGAATTCATGTTATAGCCGCTCAGAAAATGGTCCCTAAAAATCTGGTAGCTCAAAAATTGTTAGCACTCTCGCTTAAAATGTCTGCCATGCGTAATTATTCTAAGTCTGCCATATTGGGCAGTAATCAATCACACTAAAGTTTTATACCGGTGACATGTCAAAGTATTTTTTTAAATCTAATATATAAAATTCTTAGTATATTAAACGCGGGACGGAGTTCGCGGGGGCAGCTAGTTATATATATATATATATATATAATATTATCATTGGGTAAGTGTGAATTAGATAAAATCTCTAAAATATATTTTGGTTAGGTAACGATCGTAGCACCGACCCACGAAAATGATGAGGCATGTTCTACCAGGAAATCAAGGGACAATGACCATTTGCCCTTAATATCCAATCCAATTTCCATTATCTATTATTATTATTCACTTTTCACTGAAAAATAGTGACCAAAATTGTTTACAATATTGAAAATAAAATTTACTTACATATATTAATGTACGATATAATTATCTGACGACCTGTGTGGCACAATGGTTACCATACCGGTCGATCGGAGGGTCCCGGGTTCGATTCCCGGCGAAGCAGATATTTGGATGATGAGTTTATCTCTGTGTGTGTCCATGGTACCCACGACACAGGGTATATCTACCTTACTGTGAGGCTATGAGTGTGTAGAGTTATTATTTATCACAAGCTGTCATGGTACAAAAGCTCTTTGTGAGATTGAAATGCAGCCGCTTCTAGATATCGCAGCAACTGTAGTTATCTACTACTCGTGCCGTTATTGGTACACGGGAACACAAACGTACGTTTTCAAGGATTCAGGCGAAATATTGTCATTATGACTACCACTCAAAATCAAATTCTCTGTATAAGACTGCCACGGTGCTGCCACACTCTGGTTTTCAAACTACTCATTAGGCCTCTAACGAAGTTTGATGATAGCTATTCGTCGATAATCACTGAGACTAGCAACTTAATATGCCTTCCAAAGCCTGGACAGTAAAATCTGCCTATTAATATTATTTGTCCCTCGACTGCTATAATTATGTTGGCATTCGTCTATCCAATAGTCTTTGTAAATCCAATGTAGGACACATATAATATATGCCTTCCCTGAATCATTCCATTCCAATCCATCCAGTCTTTTGCCCTCTAAATCCAGCGTGAGGCATGAATATTATAAAATGATATAAGGCACTAGGTATATAGGATAAAGTCCCTGTAGCTTCGGGATTAAGAATGGAGCTACGGTATGCCTGATCGTAAGAGTCGACTGAAAGGAGCTTCCGGGCTTTGCGGACGGTGAGAGTGGGAGCTTGACCCGTCCAGCCAGCAGCCCCGGGAAGGACGGTGGTGTGTGCGTGGCCGCATAATATATATGGGGTAAAATATTAAGAAATGTTAATGGATAAGTAATTAATATCAATGTGTAAAATATTTAAGTTCATTAAGTATTGCATACTGCAGATAATAAATATGGAGAACGAGTTTTACCAAATAAATAGAAAAAAAAATGTTTCACTCTCTTTTCCCTTTTTTACCGACTTCCAAAAGGAGGAGGTAATTTATTAGGCTGTATGTATTTTTAGTTATATAATTGTTCAACGAATACTCCGCTATTAGCGGACCCAGATGATTATCCCAAAACATAGTTCTGTGAAGAAATATTTACAATACTTTTGAAGCTCTCCTATATTTTCAGGAGATTTACCGTTGTTCTTTTCGTAATTTATTACAGCATTAATGTTATATAATGTCTGCCAGTAACCACAACTAGTATTAATTTGGAGAGCCGAAGGTCTTAGCGGTAATTACTAAGACCGTATAAGTAAATTATTCTTCACGCCTACGAGCAAAACGATTTGGTTAGGATTTGGATGTTCGCTAAATATACCTAGAATACGACAGATTTATAGGAAACTAGTGGCCGCCCGCGACTTCGTCCGCGTGGACTTTGGTATTAGTCATAGCATGATGTTATGTAACCTAAAGCCCTCGGGTGGCTCCCTTGGGGTTGCCTGTGTCCATAGGCGACGGTGATGGCTTAACACAACGTGGCCCGTCTGCCTTTGAAAAAAAAGAATTCCCCGGTAAATGGACTATCCAACATAAAAAGATTTTTTCAATTGGAACCAGTAATTCCTGAGATTATTGCGTTCAAACAAACATATAAAAGAAAGAACGAACAAACTCTTCAGCTCGGGCTAATATAAAAAAACATGAATAAGCCAAAGAGAATACTATACTTTATTAATCTATGAAATAAGAAACATAAAATTTTTCTTTTAATTTATATAGAATGGCTAAAAGGATTTTTATACAATGCCGTAAAACGAATAAAAAAATAAGAAACATAAAAGACAGACATGACAATTTTGATAGCTGCATCAAAATGTAAATAAAGAAACATAGAAAGTAAGTAATTTTGTAAAGAAATAATAAAGGAAAAGGAAAGTATAAGAATAAAATAAAAGGATATAAGTTATAAAATATGATAATGGACATGAATGAAGTAAGTAATAACATATTGTAGTGTATTTATAACACTACACGGCGCATTTCATTCATTTCATTTGCTTCCCGTGGGAATGAGACATTTTCTCGCGGTAAAAAGTAGCCTATGTCCTTTCTCAACGTCCTTTCTATGTTTATGCCAAATTTCATCAAAATCGGTTCAGTGGTTTAAGCGTGAAAGAGTAGCAGACAGACAGACAGACAGACAGAGTTACTTTCGAATTTATAATATTAAGTATGGAAGTATGGATAAGCGACGTAATTATAAATCGGCAAAATTGAACTATGTAATATTCGGTGTTTCAGGTATTAGAACCACAGGTCGCCCTCCAATCAGGTAGACCGACAACTTGGTTGGTTGGTGATGTGGTCTCCATTCGAGGACCTACCTTCCCCATCGGTTGTCAGTCGTCCTAACTATATGGTCTACCCATTGCTACTTTAGCTTGTAGATTTTGAGAGCTACCTAGTAATGGCATTTAAAAACTTACCGTGACGTAACTTTGCGAGTAACCGTTGTAGAGTCAATAATCCTGATGATGCTCTGTTTTGGGGCGAAACACGTGATGGTGGTTGTACGTATGTTGGTGTATATTTTTTATTGTTGCATGTGCAATTGTGCATGTATCCTAAGTGGGATGGACGGAGGTGCTATTGCATGAAAAAAGTATACACCATCATCGTTCTGATTGCGGATTCTTGCAAATTAGTTTTTACCTAACTTTATAACAATGAAGTTCCGCAAAGTAACGCCTGATTCTATTAATTATTTAAAAACGCTTAAATAAAAATCCTCTGTACGAGTACTTTCTAATATCCTCTACTCGATCAGTAATATTAGTAGCAATATGAAATCGCCATCAATATGAACTATGGATGAAGGAAATCTGTTTCTAATATCATCGGATATCGTTCTATGATGGCCGGCTTTGCTCGGCTTGTAAAATTTATATGAAAGATGTTAGCGCTAGGTTTTTATGATTACTTTCACCAGTTTAAAGTGCATATTTCTCCCGTTCACATTAAATAGCTTCCGATTTATTGAAGCTACAATTCGACAATTTTATAAAATTATGCTGATAATTTTCGAAAATTAAAATTGGTAGGTATATAATTGGAATTAATTTTAAGTTTAACTTCCCAATCCAATTACGCGCGTAGTGGAGAAAAAAGGTCTTTACAGAAAGAAATACTAGTATGAAGAGGAAACGCGGCTTCAGCCGAATTAGAAGAATAGGTATTTTGGAGTGACTATTGCTATCTCGCTACGCCCTGCGCTATCCGCTGCATGCGATAGGGACAGACGAAGCTCAGACCGATTATACCTACAAACTTTCTGACTAAATCGAGGTATCTCCTGTTTCCTCCTTCGAAATTGAGTTTATTCAATTATTTTTTTCACAAATATCAAGAAATGTAATAAGTCTATGCCTCTATGTTTTTATTTGGTTGTAAAAACCTTTCAAATTTGTTTTGCAGTGGTTGGATTAGGGCTGTATGAAAGAGGCTTTTTGTACGATTTTTGAAGAGTCATATTTTCTGATCTATTTAGTTGATTGAAAAAAAATTAAACATAGAGGCATAGCTTTAGCAGACTTTTATATTGACACAAAAAAATCATTCCTCTAGAAGCATTATCCAGGGAGAAAATAGGAGAATACATTTGTATGGGAATACGGCGCTAGCGTTTCCTCTTAAGTACAAGGAGAAAGAGACAGCGCTCAAGTAAATAATTAAGTATTGTATTCCTGCTGAGGTACAGATCCATAAAAAAGTTTACAAAATTTAAGAATCTTTCGTGAATCAACAATTTTTGGTCTATATATCTCTGAAACAGTCACTGTCGCAAAAGGAATTATTCGGTGCCTACAGCGCAAGTACCGAGCTACGACTGTAATTCGTGTATTTTAGTGCATTTCCAGGCTGCTGCTATTTAATTAAGGTTGTTTAAATTAATTAATGTCCTTCACGGAGACACGGTGGGACAACCCGGGATTTAATGAAATACTGTTGTGTTGTTGTGATTTTTATTTGCTTTGTTTACATGGAAACAGTGTGAACTGATGCGAATAAATGTTATTAAACGCTGCTACGCCTTTATTTTGATAAGTCAGGCTGAGAAAGATATTAAATGAGCAAGAAATTAGTAACTAAGCTATGAAGGGCACGTTCCGGAGCGTGGAGGCTTTTTTCATGCATGCCTTTGAACCCCGTAAAGAAAAAAAATCGTTCCATTTCATGGTATTCATTGTAGGTTTTTGACAGTTTTAGGGATACAATAGTGAACACTAGCAATTACCCACTTTCCAAAAACATTTAATTTTCCTGAATGAATCGTGGGTGTAAATTATTGTTGCTAAACCATATTTTTGATATTTTTTGTCTATTTGGCCGCTTTACGTGTATATTTGGATATCGAGTTATTTTGTAAACCTGGCAATGTTTCTTTTGTGAAGGTCATGCATAAATTACTTATACCAATATACTCCATTCTATAGTTGATATCTATTATAGTTATTGTAAACAATCTTGACACTTGAATTTACTTAATCAAACCATTAATACCTTACAAACAGAAAAATGCCGGTCTCATTTTGAAGACTTCCGTCCGATACCAAAAAAGGTAAAAGAGTTAATTGAACCTACATTATAAACATTTTTAACCGGATGTCATAGGACTCACCCGGGTGTTATAACCGGGTATGTAACCGGGAGTAAGCCACGGAATTAGATACGTGTTTAATGTTCAACACAACGACGCACTTAGTTTCAAAACAACATACAGGATACTGCAAACTCAGAGGTTATAGAGCCTTGAGAGATGGAATAGTATATGATTTATTGTAATCGACAACATTTCATAAGGAGTTTTGGCGGGAAGTCTGAAGGGACAAGTTGTGCTCTTGTTTTATTATCATTATCTTAGTGTATTTTTGAGTTATATCGGATAAAGTTGATGGCATTTTGCTCGATATAGGTTAATGACAGTGCACGAGTGTTGTGAAATAAAATAACAGTGCGAATACATGTTTTTTCGGTTTGCCTCCAAAACTCCATCGGACATGTTCTGGTAATGGCCACTTTACTTGAACACTTGACTGACTAGACTGACTGATACCTGACGACTAACTGTTTTTTCCTACGACTACAAAGTGATGCAAAAATTTTACTTGACGCTGGCAATTGCACAGAGTTTGCGACGCCATTATTAAAAATTAAAAATTGAAACATTTCATAAATGTTAAGATCTACTACAAAAAAATGGTTTTATTTCATGGACAAGTTTTTATTACTTTTCTATTAGGCTTTGCCCGCGTGAACCCGTTTTATAGGTAGGTTTTATAAAAACCATCCTATGTCCTTTCCCAAGGTGCACTCTATCTGTATTCCAAATTTCATTAAAATTGGTTCAGTAGTTTAAGCGGGAAAGCGTAGCCGCTCCCCGGGCATGACCACCTCGCCCGACGGGAGATCTCCCTTTGCCAAACGTAGCAGACAGACAGACAGACAGAATTACTTTCGAAGTTATAATATTATTAACAAATTAATAATTATCAATAGAAAGGATATATTCCTTCACTGAGGATTAAATAAAAATCATCATAAATTTTTTTTTGTCATGAATTCAATTAATGAATGAATTTAGACTGTCAGTCTAAATTCTTAATTGAAAAATTCTTAAATGAACCTTCTTATAAATATTATCTAACCAATTAGCATAAGAGTCTCCTGAGCATTGTAACCGGTTGTTTCTGTAACACACCCGGTTTTGAGAGATTTTGTTCTCGTTGTAATTGATAAGATAACATTTTAAGGACTGAAGATAATAAACTATTTTGCATTTAAATCATTAGATCAATTTAGTTTGATCTTGTCGGAGGTTTTATTGAACGGTTAGAAAATATCTGACAGCGTACTGGACACAAACTCGCATCTCCACTAACACATTGGAGCAGCAGAACCCCGGATTATGGAGAGAGACTCGTGTGATATAAAAAGGTAACAGCCGAATAAGAATAGCTGCGGTGGTGATATGATTATTCCGGTTGAACCGGAACCATAACCATACGTTACTTTGACGTCTGTAAAAGCTTACAACTATTTTCTTCTATTCTTATAAAAATACAAAAAGAAAAATCTTAATAACGCTTCACACTCATAGCCCCACATAGATACACCCTGTGTCGTGGGTACCATGGACACACACAAAAACAGAAACACAAGCACCCAGACTAAGAACAGAAATTTAAACTTATCATTCAAATTTCTGTTTCGCTGGGAATCGAACCCGGGACCCTAAGATCCTTCGATTGGCAGTCCGGCATGGTAACAATTGCGCCACGCAGGTCGTCAAATGCCTCTGAATTGAAATTAGTCTATAAATCGCACAGATTTATTCGTCGACTGGGAGTTGAGCACTAAGCGAAGTACTTGCTTTGTTAGTGATGTATTACTTAATTAGTCTAATAATTCTTTGGGTAATCACGCAGGGTAAATGCGCCAATAAACATTAGGATAATTGATTTAAAACTATTTATTATCCATACAAATTGAATTAAATATAGAGCCTTTGTATAATGGGTTGGGTATGCAAACTAACAATTATTGTGGTGAAAAAAATAATTAATTATTATCATTTAATGAAAAAATCCTAAAAGAAATTGACCTGCACATCTTGGGAGTAATAGCCTATCCCTCCACCCTGAACCCAACAAAAACAATCTGGGACTAGTAACATCTCGGCCAGCAATTTGTAGATTTTTTTTTCGTTTTGTAAGTAAAAAACAGTATAAGTCAAGCCTCAAAAAATTATTAATTATTATATTTCAGGTTGATTTCTATTTTTAAATTATTTTTACAATTTAAAAAGCCAGAACTACTGTAGCGATACGAAAAAATCCTTAAGGGATTCCAAGAATAATACTGACACAAATACACCTGATTTAACTAATTATATTAGTTATATAGCAATAACTAAGTAACATTTATATAACAAAGCTAGCAAGGCAAGCTCTCTTCTGCGCCCTTTCATTTTCTTACCGCAGTCAGTCTGCAACAACTCGACACAAAAGAATGTAAGTGCGTTGCCACTTTGAAAGATGAGACAACCTCTCTGTTTTGTTGCTAATTACTCTAGTGCTTTTAAATCGAGAAGCATATTGTACTTTTCCCGTTTAGATGTTCATAACAACATACTTTACTATAGTACCATACTTAGACAAATGAATAATACGTCTCTGAGACTCATAAAGTAATTTCAAAGCTTTTGGAAGCTTTATTTTTTTACGATTAATGCTCGATTTTGGCTATGAATTTTAAGCATCTTCTATACAGATTTTTTATGAACATTATTTATTTATTTCATATTATAAGGTAATATTAAGGTTCTATTAACAATACCAGCCTGCAGTACGGAACTGCAAACAAGTTTTGTCGCCTAACATGAACGTTCCTACGGACGCTCCACGATATAAGTTCCAGCACAGAGGGGTTACATATATTACATATATATGGATATAATCCTTAATTAATTGATAAAAATAATTAATTAGTGCGATATCACGCCTTACCTCGAGGGAGTCATATCCCAACAACCCTGTAGGAATAGACTTGGAAACCTATATGTGCGGGTATCCAACATGGTAGTTATGATTAAAACATATAAACTATTGGATATACTTTTAGTAATATATGATCATTTTTATAAAACTTTTTTCATTTATTCTTTCTTCCTATTGAAATAAAAAAGTAACTGTAATACAGTTAACACTGTCTCTCAAAACTAAGAAAAACAAATTATATGTATGTATGTACATTACATTTGCTTTATTCTGTAATGATTTAATAATCCACTTGATTTTATTTTCTTTTAATTACGTACTTCTTTAATGTTTAATTAGTTATTACTTAATTTTTCATTTGTAGTTATGCAAAGTAAAGTTTACACTTAGCAAGAAAGAAAACATAGCCTAATTATGATATAATTTTGAAAATTTAAATTGTCAAAAATAAACGAATCTTAAACAGCAATTTTAGTAACACTTATTGGCTTTTCTAATTGTTTTATTCAGATTCAAAAACTATTTAACAATGTACAAAGTTCCATTATATAACAAAATACAAAAAATTGGCTTTTCATACGTCAAATCATTATAACTACAACATTCAATTTTAACTTCGCATAATGATACTTAAATACAAAATGACTTCATTGAGGGTTTGTATTCAAAACATCTAATTATTTTCATCATAAAAATGCCATGATTTATGATTATCTCTACACTTTTGTGTAAAATTATGTATGATTTTAGTTAGGTACCTACAAAAAATTATGACATTTTCTTAGATATTTTAGTCCAACATTGAGACAAAACCTAACAGCGTGTACTGGTGCGTTTACCCTACATATAAGCCTCAAGGCAGTCGTTTTGGATTAATTATTGCATTGCACAGACAGTAAGAAATCTTAATATATTTTATGAAAACATATTATTAATGTATATTTGTAAAAAACTTTATACTTTTTAATATTTAACTAGTAGTCTTATAGTCGGTGGCTTACTTGAGGTGTTGTAGGTGTCATGGGCTGCAGCCGCCATTTTACAGCACGGATCGTGTAGCTCGCTTGGATACCATTTAAATAAAAAAAGTATGAAGCATATAATAGTTACAGTCAACCAGCGTTTTCTGAGAGAAAACAACACCTTATAAACAAAAGTCTGGTACCCAACAAAGAAGTAGACTTAGGAATTTTATCTTCGAAAGATGAAATTCGGATTCATTTTTGTAAGAGTGCTTTGCTATAACCAGCTATTCCAAGATTACATAGCTGTTAAGAGGAAGCGCATACATTTGGAGCTACTTGGATAACAATCCCTCAGAGTCAAAAAGTTTCAATCCCACAAAGAGCTTTTATACGAGAATGTTTTAAAATAGTGAGGGGAAGTAGTAACATCGATAGTTTTGATTAAAGCGTGTTCTAGATTAGTGATCTTAAATAATATATTATGTACAATGTAATATTTCTTGTGTGTATGTCACTGACGGATAATGATAATTTTTTTATGTGTATTCAAGGGGATTTGGGAATGGTTTAGATTCACAATTTGGTCTACTGGAAAATGTTGTTTTTTTAATAAGTTGTTTTTGACATTGTCAGAATGCGCCAGTAAACATTAGGATATTTCGTATACAGAACAGGTTAATTCGTTTGTCATTATTTGTAATAAGTATTTATGTTTGACAGTTACATGATAACTCTTAAAGATATTAAAAAAACAAATCCTCTTTCAATACTTTTAAGGCAGGACAACGTCCACTAGTTAAATAATAAATAATGCTTCTCACTCGAAGTGCCAAAGTATTTAGAAATCCCTGTGTTGCGGGTCCATCCATCCATCCATCAGCCTTTTAAAGTCCACTGCTGGACATAGGCCTCCCCTAATGTTTGCCACTCCGTCCGGTCCTGCGCCCTCTGAATCCAGCGGTTTCCCGCTATCTTCTTCAAGTCATCAGTCCACCTGGTTGGAGGGCGGCCTGTGCTCCTTTTGCCGAGACGTGGTCGCCATTCAAGGACCTTTCCTCCCCACCGGTTGTCAGACCTCCTAACTATGTGGCCTGCCTATTGCCACTTCAGCTTGCAGATTTTGAGAGAAATGTCGGTAATTTTCGTTCGTCTACGGATTTCATCGTTACGGATTCTGTCGCGTAGAGAAATATCAAGCATAGCCCTCTCCATCGCTCGCTGCTATATAGTATCATCGCTCTCCGGACGATGGGCCCATTTAGGGGCACCGCGAGTGTAGGAAATTGGTGCGTTCCAGTGGAGTCCTGAAATCTTTCCAAGTGCTAAGGCAGGCCATCGGCGTGATTTTAGGTTTATTTGGGTGAAATTCCTACATAACCAGTATCCCCCAAGGTGCAGTGTTTGAAGGTTTCCAGTACCAGCATTTTTTTAATAAGTAATCTGAACAAAAAGGCAGACGGGCCGCGTGGTGTTAAGCGATCACCGTCGCCTATGGACAACCCCAGGGGAGCCACCCGAGCATTGCAGGCTTTGAAGGAGAGTTTTTTTTACAGCTTTCTTGAAGAATCCCATATTATACTCCACTGGAAATGCCTCAGCTGGAAGGTTGTCCCATAACCTACACGTCCGTGGTAAAAAGGAGCGTGCAAAGCAGACTGTGGAGGACCGCCGCGAGTCCAGATGAAATGAAAAGCTATCTAGACTTAATCAACTACTTACCACCTTACTTAACCACTAGCTACCTTAAAGCACTAAGAACTTACTTAAATAAAATAATGGCCATAATAACGAAAAACTTCTTCTTCGTCGTTGATACAGCAGTACACCCAATCACATAAATTCATCTCATCTCTGCACACAAAACTTATATCGCAAACTTCGAAAGCTTAGAAAGAAATTCTTTCAGTGCACGAACTACAAACAAACCTATGAAATGGCGGAAACTACGAAAAGTCGCTTAAAGTAAAATCAATAACTTCCCAGCAAATAGACATCTTGACGAAAAAAGGGAATCTTGCCGAATCAGTTGGGAAGACGTGAGCCGAGTTCATAAACTTGGACAGAAATGTGGAGAATTTCAAGTTTTTCTGATTTATTTCTAACGAGCTTCCGCCCGTCATTCCGCTAGCGCTAAATCTGATAAAAATGGCGGTCGTCTAAAGTTTTCACGTGCTTAAAAAGTTATCATCAATGTTTGATCGATGTAAAGTGATAATTTGATTAAACATTATTATTGTCCCTCTAATTCTGTCCTCCAAATTTGCATACCTCGCTGAGGTAAATATGGCGAACTAATAAATGTACATGAAGCGCGCATGGCCTGGCGGCTAGCGTAGAACGCAAGCGATCTGTGCAGCTGAGCCAAACGGGCGCGGTCGAGTGTGAGGTACAGTAGACCGCTAGTGGCAATAAATTTCATGCGCGTTTCCGTGCTTCGGAGGGCACGTTAAGCCGTCGGTCCCGGTTGTTGTCGATAGATAATAGTCGTCAAACCTTGTCGGAGGCCTTATGGGCGGTTTGAAAACATCCGACAGCGGGTTGGCCACTAACCCGCATCTCCACGAACCCGCATTGGAGCAGCGTGGTGGAGTAAGCTCCAGGCTTCCCCAATAAGTGGGAGAGACCCGTGCCCAGCAGTGGGACGCAAAAAGGGTTGCAGCCAATAAATGTACATAAAACAACTTTTGTAATACCCATATTTGTGCAAATAAATTATTTTCATTTTCATTTATTTTCATTTCTAAAGTACTGTCAGCGAAAGTGCTGACAAATTTATGAGGCAATTTTTGCCATTATAAACTTTATACGGTGGTCCGTCCTGCGCCCCGGATGTAACGGCCGCGTCACATCGCCATAATGTCATCAGTGGCGACACACACTGCTCAAACACTTTAACCACAATATAGATATAAAGGCAGGCGCTCCTTGTATTGTGCTTTAACGTTTAAATTTAAATAAATTTTAAATTTTAAAATTCGAAACACTACTATATGTCGATGACGTCACTAGCTTGCAGTCCGGAAGTGCAATATCGGATAGCGGTAACATCAACGTAGTAGGCACATAAGAGACTGCAGATTCTTGTTCGAGCCACGTATATCGGGAATACATTCTTACGAGCTTTGATAGCCGAGTGGTTAACGGACGGATTTTCATGCAAAGAAATCAAATCCCGGCGTGCAACTATGAGATAGCTCTAAGTTTATATATATTATCTCTGTTCTACGATAAAATAAAACATTGTTCTTATTAAATTCGATGTTCTACTTCACCGTCTAGTAATCTTTTTCAGTTCTGAGAGGGAAAGAAGAAACAGAAGACAGTTTAGCGTTACTCAGTTACATTATACAGGGTTTTTATTACGTCACACAAAATGTTTCTTTAGTAAGAGGTGTATGCTGGTATTCGAACTTAAATCTTGGCGAGGGAGCCGGGTGTTAACCTCTAATCAGCCTAGATAAGAAGGTTACAGTCTCTTTGTAGCCATCCTATTACCAACCGCATCCGACCTTACTCATCTTCCTTAATAAATCGGTTTGCTCTATATGTCTCTGAAATAAGTAATTCTCAAAAGAATAGAATATAAAATAAAAAATTACAGTTTAAACAAGAAAATGCTGTCGCAGATTCAACGTGCGGTTAGGCAATGCAGTTTCGCAAAACTACCAGTATACTGCAGTTAGTTATTACTGAAGAATGTCGCTCGTTCAATTATTATAGCTTTATTAAACATTGTGGTAAACTCAGCGAAATACGATACTACTCGTAATAAAGCAAAATGTTCTCTTAGTATCAAATTACTTTTTATGTTTGTGGAAGAACACACTGCATTACATTATTTTATGAATAGTATTTTTTTATGTACTGTTGAAGAAAAATATATTACCTATATTGTAATCTGTGGTGCGTTAAAGGCCGCGAATTACTGTAGCGACACCTACAGGGCGGTTAAGGGAATAGGCAAGAAGAGAAACGCGGTTATGTTGTAAAAGAAGTCTAATTAGGTCAATTTTCACAGGTAAGTAGGTATCTATTCAATATTTCACAGTATTTTGTGATTAATTAGGTCAAAATAAAAATATTTTGTTTCAATACTTAGTGTTCCCCGCTATTGAAAATATTTTTACCATTTTACCGAATTTATTTATTTTATTTATTTATTTATTATTTTGTAACCACCTAAAACTAAGGGCTACAGGGTAAACTTAATGCCTAACGGCATTCTCCACCAGTCAACCCTGGGTGATGGATAGAACTTAAGTTTATTGCCTTGACTGATTAATTTAAAAAATGCTACTGATATTTACGTAAGTATTTATGTATGTTCTTTAATGTAGGTGTTTGTGTGATGTGATAAATCGTTAAACATATACATATATCCTATGCAAAAGACACTGTTATGATAATATAGGCTTGCCTTGTTCAACAGCTTCTAATGTTGAACACAATTTATTGTTATGTGTTTTTTTTTATATTTGAGGATATCATATTCAGTGATTTCAGTTTTGACCATTTAAAAGATCTCATAAATATAAAAAAGGGAGTGTCATTATTTAAAAAAAAATCCAAAAGTGCACGCCTCATAATCTCATTCTTCAAAATAAAATTGATTAATATATAGATATACTAAAACTATGAAGAACAGTCGATATACTTTTTTAAAAGTCATGAAAAGTGAAAGGGTTCTATTCCTAAGTATAACGAAGCGTAAGAGAAATTAAAAAATTTGGGATTTTTTATTCATCAATATTAATTAAACAATAGTAAATTAAACTGCTATTTTCAATACCAGATCAGGGGAAACAATTCTGAATGGGAAAAAAAATTTAAAAAAAACTTGATATATGCAGTATTACGGACGTTATCACTGCCACATACGGGATCCATACGCACAGAAACACGGACGTCCATAGAAGATTTTTTTCAACCAGTTTTTTAATTATATAAAACACAATAAATGTTCATTTATTAGTTTACTAATGTTAAAATAATAGTTCATCTGCATATCGGTGTGCTCGTATGAAAGAATCGGTGCAAAATACATAGATAAGAGACAATCAAAGTTCAAGAAAAGCACATTTTCTAGCTAGTTGAGTGAGAGTAGTGCACTACCTCAAACGCTTCGCGTTATGAGGCGTGCAATAGTTTAGTCAATTCATTTAGCCAATGTAAATTAATAATGTTTTGATGAACCCCGTTTAGAATAATAAGAATTAATTAGGTAATAAGTATAGTGGGTAGTCCCCGTAGCTTCGGGATTAAGAATAGAGCTACGGTATCCCCTGCCTGATCGTAAGAGGCGACTAAAAGGGAGCTTCCGGGGTTGTGGACGGTGTGAGTGGGAGCTTGATCCGCCCAGCCAGCAGCCCCGCAAAGGACGTGGTGTGTGCGTGGCAGCATGCCGCATACCGACGTAAGCATCGGAAGGTGCAGGAGAGCATATTTGCTCTCCCGAAGATGGGCCCTTTCTGGGCGCCGCGCGTGGAGGTCACCGGTGCGTTCCACCGAAGATCTCGGAGTCCTCCCCAAGCGCAGAGGCAGGCCACCGAGGGGGTTTTAATGCGGTCAAATCCATGAACCACCTCGATACGTTCGGAAACTAGTCAAGATATCACGAAATAAATCGTAAGTTATACCTGTTTACTTATCCTAATCATGAAGATACATAATCATACGTGTCCTCACGAAATGATTTATAATAAAACCAAATAAGACATCACTAACTGCTTAGAAGTGGTTATTTATTTAATGCCGCTAAACGTTTCTACTAGGACTTATTTGCTACAAGTGATCCGGCCTGGCTTCGGTCGGATTATTAAAATATATAAATTATACATTATTTGTAAATTATTAATTATTTATCAATTAATGATCAGCTTCATATTCTATAAAATTACTTCTGTAATACTAATAATTTGCACAAATAAATATTTTTTCTTTTATTTATTTTTTCTTTTCGTTTCTTTTCTTTTCTTTGCTTTGCTTTTCTTTTCTTTTCTTTTCCTTTCTTTTCTTTTATTTTCTTTTCTTTTCTTCTCTTTTTCAGGTTAACATTGATAAGACACAAACTATCTTCGACGAAAATTTTAGTTATGTATAAATACCTATACATACATAATTTGACGACCCGCGTGGCGCAATGGATCCCATTTCCCAATCCAATCGAAAAGTCCCGGGTTCGATTCCCGGCGAAGTAGAAATTTGAAAGATGAGTTTAAATTTCTGTTCTGGATCTGGGTGTTTGTGTTTCTGTCTCTGTGTGTGTCCATGGTACCCACGACACAGGGTACATATACTCTACTGTGGGGCTGTGAGTGTGAAACGTTATTATTGACAGTACAGTTTCCGGGATAAAATATAGCCTATGTGCTGTTCCAGACTATATTCTATCTCTGTGCCACGTTTTTTTACTCGTCCGTGCTCTGTACCAAATTTTATTCCGATTCGTTCAGCCGTTCCTGGGAAATTACGAAAAAACATTCAACCAAAGTAACCAAACAAACATACACTCAAACTTTCGCGATTACTATATTAGTAGTAAAGATTAACGTAGTCAGCTATACATCCAGCAAATAACGACCAGAAGTTTGACTGTAAACGTAACAGACAGACAAACAATGCATCACGATCGCTTACGCATAGTAATTGGCACTGAAGTTACTTAAGAAAGAGGATAGGTATACACATCCCTCGAAATTAAAAGGCAGTGATATAAAGTCATCGTTTGAAGTGTACATAACCATCATCAATTCTTGTCGTCATATTGTGTATAAGTTAATAGGCATGATGACACTATCAAAGAATCAGAGAATAAATGGTTTTACAGAAAAATATATGCTAAAAAAGTTCTAAAATATGATCCCGTTTTAATATAAACATTAAGATTAATAAGATTTTCAATAAAATAAAAGTATTAAATACAGCAATCGGCCATGTTATCTGAAATGCCAATCAAAAGGAATGACGTCACGTCTCAGTAAATGTCATCGTGTTGCTTGAAGTTTGACGAGCAAGCCGACGCCATGACACCTACGAGCGTTTTCGCGCTTAATTCAAATTACATAGCAGAAAATACATTAATTTACGTTAAAACTTAAGTTTATTGCTGAAATTAACTTTTTTTTCGAAACAAGGAGACGTGAACCTACAATAAGGAAAGGTATTTAAAAATCTGTCATCATGCCTATTACAGTGCACGAGTGTTATGAAATAAAATAACAGTGCGAAAATATGTTTTTTCAGCTTGCCTCCAAAATTCCATTGATCACGTTCTGGTGTAGAAGTCATCGCTTTAATTGAATGTCTGACTGACTTGACTAACTGACGACTTACTGACTTTACACCTATTATTACTCGTCCAGTTTCATCGAAAGTGGCAAAAACGAGATGTAAAATTATACTTGACGCTGGCAATATGCAGAGTTTGCGATGCCATAATTGAAGAAAAAAATAATACCTACTAAGATATCGTGAATTTATATCACTTAACTATCTCTAGTCTACCATAGTATAGGCTGCTTCTAACGTCATAATATCCTATCGTCACATTATCTAAATACATAACGACCGGTACTAACTGAGGGATAATACAAATAGAAAGACAAACATCACGATCACTTACGTATAAGAATTAGCACTGAATTATCCGAGAAAGAGAAAATTTACAAGTACACGTAAGGTTCATGTACACTTGTTGACAGAAAAAGGGTAAAATATACAAAATCTTTTACTTTGTTCACGTACTTAACCTCCATCGCCTAGATCAATGTCATAGTCACGATTTAGCATACTTGTCTATAGTCTGTTTTTTTAAGAAACGAGTACCGAAAATTGTTACTGCATTGCTATTGGTCCACGTAATCAACATAAAGTCTGTTTCACACAAACGCTGTAGTTAGATGCACGTTCAGTTCAGTCATCGACTACCTGCGCGTCGCACGGGAACCACACGATGTTGTTTGTGTGTGAGTCATGGCGGACATGTCTCCTGTAGTTATGCGTACTAAGCGCCCTTTGCAATCTACAGAAACACAAATGATATACAATTTGTTTAAATCCTTTCATCTTCATTTCAAGTCAAGTTCATCGGAAGGAAGTGATGACGATAGTTTTTAAGATTGCAAGAATTTCATTACAATTATTTGACTCTAATGCATATGTTATATCCGGGTTGCCAATTTTATGTAAACTATTGCAATATTCTTTTATTGTTATTTATTTATGAATTTTTTTTTTAATTTTGAACAAAATTGATTAGGTAAATAAATTTTAGGAGTATTCAATATGAACGGGCCTTAACAATTTCAAAACAAGAACAAAGGCGTGGCCCCGCCCCTAACAATGACCCATCTCACTCTGTCAATATCGGAAATGTGCGAGAGACATACTCAGTACTCGTTTGTTAAAAAAAACAGACTTTAAATACGGAAATGCTCATGAAAAGTTGCTTTCTCGTTCATAGAAATCTTGTGATATTTTGTGAAAGGCATAGATTTGTTATGCCTGGTTATAAATCCCCTTGAAATTATATGAGGTAAATTTGACCTCATAAATATTACAGTGACCTCGCTATTTTTGACGGGTAACTACATCAAAACTCAAAACGTATGTATTAACTAAGGTACGTAGCTTTCTACTTTTCGCCCCTTACAAACTACAAATTCACCCAGCCGGAAATGCTCGGGTGGCTTCTCTGGGGTAGCCCGTGTCCATAGGCGACGGTCATCGCTTAAAACCACGCGGCCCGTCGCCATCGGCGTTTTGGTTCGGTTTATTTATTTAACATTCGTACCACCTTAAATTAAGGGCTACAGGATTAAACTTAATTCCTAATAGCATTCTCTGCCAGTCAACCCTGGGCGATGGTGAGAGCTATGGGTAGGCATGACATAAATTATAAAAATGATTATTATGTAAAGAGAAAAAATATATATAATTAAAACAAGTAATTGAATAAACAAGATTTATACCTAAGTATTTATTAATAATAGGTAATAAATCGGTTCATTTATAAAAATAAAAAACACAAACATGCTGTAAAATTCTTTTTTCGCTGTGACACTATACCAGATGATCGCACATTTTATTAATATTTGATTGTGTATGTGATACGTCGAGCAGAAACGGCCAATACGTAAAAACCACGGTCTCTGACAGGGAGCTTCCGAGTTCAAGACCCGACGCGAACCTCTGAAAAAGATAAAAATAATTAAATAAATAACCCCACAGTAGGGTAGATATACTCTGTATCGTAGTTGCCAGGGACACACACAAAGACAGAAACACAAACACCAAGAACAGAAATTTTAAAGTCATGATAAAAATTTCTGCTTCGGGAATCGAACCCGGGACCCTCCGATCGGCAGTGCGGCCTGGCACGCCGCGCCACGCGGGTCGTCTAAGCATTAAGTGCCTATTTATCGCTGCTCCACGTTGAGAAAAAATATTGTGATTTTTAATTAGTTACGATGTTTATCATCACCGTGCATTTTATTTCAACCATTTTATGTCCCACTGCTGGGCACAAGTCATAAGTAATAGGATTTAGGCCATAGTCTACGACGCTGGCCAAGTGAGGATTGGTGGAAGTCATGCTTTCGAGAAATTATGAATTTCTCTCATGCATGCACGGCGATGGAGAACATCGTAATCAATCACGACATTTTCCATCACCGTGGAGCCTGAGAGTAATTCATAATTCCTCAAAGGATGTCCACCAATCCGCACGTGGCCAGAGTTATGGACTGTGGCTTAAACCCTCTCACTTCCGAGAGACCTGTTTGACCTGTACCTAGCAGTGGGACATAAAAAGAGTTGACAAAAATTACATACGCGTTTCCGTAATATACTTATTTTTTTTTTGCACAATTCACACAACACCATCTGATTCCAAACTAAGCAGAGCTTGTACTATGGTAATCAGAAAGCTGATAAACATACTTATATAATTCTAAATACATACTTAAATAGATAAATTAACACCCAGACACAGAACAAATGCGTTTCCGTAAAATACCTTTTTTTTTCACAATTCACACAACACCATCTGATTCCAAACTAAGCAGAGCTTGTACTATGGTAATCAGAAAGCTGATAAACATACTTATATAATTCTAAATACATACTTAAATAGATAAATTAACACCCAGACACAGAAAAAATAGTCATATTCATCACACAAATATGTTCACACATCACATCAGTTTTGCTTTAAGCTCATAATTTAAACCTATACATATATATAGAGGCTTAGGCCTAGATAGAGGCTTTATATAAGGTACTCTGTGGAGGGTGGACGGTCGAAACACAACCCATAGCGGTTTTGCCACCAAACGGGTGAAGTACACTCCATGTTTCCCTTATATATTATGAGAAAGACATCCTCAACATCGGACATTGTTGAATAAATAGATGACTACTTCTCTTGCAATTAAGTTAAACTGACCTAGAAGGGTTAAGTGAATTAACACTACTTTAAAAATCCAAAAGTAAAATATCGATTTCGTTATCCTTCACCTCAAAGCAAGTGATAATTTTTTAATATACAGTTCGGCAAACGAGATGCGTGCCTAATAATTGGTCACACTCTACAAAAAGGAGTGGCAAGGTCAAACCTAAGAATTGAAAGTAAATATTTACAGTTTTTCAGTAACCTCTAAGTAAAAATAACGGTAATAAAGAGCTTGTCCGTGAAATTGTATATCGTGTCAACAAACAATAAAATTTAACACAAGATGGCGCTAGGTAATCGGAGGTATATTTGTCGAAGGTATCATCTCTTGAACCTTATTTACAAACACTATAAGAAAAAGCTAAACCCGTGGTCAAATAATATATAAATTTCAGACACCTAGAAATAATTATTATTTGTATTAATTTATGCGAGAACAGTAGCAACCTTCACCAAGGACATAAACACTTTCTTTACCGTCGTCTGAGCAGCTACGATCGCTTTAATAAGAGTAAGAGCTAACAGCTTAGATTTACTCTAGATAAAATAATGAAAAAGCGCGGATGGCCCAGCGGTTAGCGTCGAACGCAAGCGATCTACGCAGCTTAGCGAAACTGGCGTGGTCGAGCATGAGATGGACGAATTAACCAGCAATTTCCTAGCTTTCTAGGGCATGTTAAGCCGTCCTTCTCGGTTGTTATCGATAAATAGCAGTCGGTAAACCTTGTTGGAAGCTCTCCATATCTAATACCTTTAAACGAGCAATTCTTGTACATACCTAAATTTATTTTTTGAATCTCGGAAACGGCTCCAAAGACATTGATGAAATTTATTTCATCATTTCATCCATTTTAATTCAGTTCCCTAGTTTCGGAGTTGATTACCTACTCGATCCAACTTGGTTTTATTTTTAGAATTTTTAAATTATTTAAATGTAAATAGAAACATTGAATAACACGACTCTTCCTGACATCTATTGGAGGGTATTAATCTTAGGCTAAGAATAATGTACTTGTATAAATAATATTGTGGCGTAGAACGTCAAACGCCATACGCCAATGCGACGTTCAACAAAGTCGATTTGAAAGAGCTCTATAAAAATTTCGTCTATTGAATTAAAGCTTCCTTGGCCGAATGCATGTCGGAAGCCCTATGGGCAGCTTGAAAATACCCATCTAATCTACAAATAATCAGGTTGATCACGAATCAGCCCACATTAGAGCACCATAATATGTTCCGCTTGAGATCCCGAAGTCCTCCCCAAACGCTGAAGCTGGCCACCGAGGGTGATGTTTAGTGCGGTACAAATGCCACATAACCCTCTATCTACCAAGAGTCCTAGATGCTGAATACATTGCAGGATTCCTCCCGATACCCAAAAAGGAACGAGTGATGCACTATCACCATCTCACCTTATTCTTCTGTGTGTCATATCATATTTTGCTTTTATAGTTAATGAATTCCCACCAAAAACATAAACGTAAAAAGGAGAGCCAAGTTCAATACAAAAATTATGCTTGGCTGGGGACTTCGCCGCAAAAAGAATGGAGATCTAAATGAGTGCCAAGTTCTATGCAAAATCCAAATATGTTGTTATAGGAACAAAATAACATTATGAACAAGTATTAAGCTCTATTTCTTTGCTTTATTGGATACCTATAACAATTGCTGTTATTTAAAAATGTGAGATCTTAAAGTAGGTTAGATTTCCGACTTTTTGACCTTCATATCTCTAAAACCGTTTGAGCTAGCTTCATAAAATTTGAGTTTCTAGATGTCCTTATGGATATAATTAAACGCCTGTAATTTTATATGTTTACGTTAAATAGGTTTTGAGTTATAGTAGAAGGGTCAAAAGTTCCACCAAGTGGTTCGTGTTATATTACTCTCGGCGCTGGCTAGCCAGTTCCTTTACTTGAACTTGGCTTGACACGCTGCCGCGTGTCTAGATTAAGACGTTATAAAATTACAGGAACACCGCACGTTCATATTGTACGGTCAGCATGACCTAAGGACATTTTATGGACCTATCATGTTCCTAATTGACCAAGACCAAAGTCTGACCTTATTTATTCATTGGCTTGAAACAATTTTTAGGGTTCCGTTCCCGAAGGGTGCCAACGGGACCCTATTACTAAGCCTCCGCTGTCCGTCCGTCTGTCTGTCATCAGGCTGTGGCATGAACCATGATGGCTAGACATAAGATTTTTTTACAGATGATGTATTTCTATGGCAGCTATTATACAAATACTAAAAATAGAACAAAATAAATATTATGGAGGCTCCCATACAATAATAGTGATTTTTATAATTAATGGTACGGAACCCTTCGTACGTGAGTCCAACTTGCACTTGTCCGGTTTGTTGTGACAGCTGAGGCTTTTATGTACATTTCCGTGTTACGGAGGGCACGATTAGTTTTCAATAGCGAGTAGGTACCTATTAAACCAAAACCAATTGCAACATCCGATAGTGGGTTTCCCGTTTATCTACCTATGCGAATATGGTGGAATACGTTTCAGTTTTCCTCAATAGAAAAAGTCCAAAAGCGATGGAGTTGCTAAATTTTAGTAATTTTAAATAAATAAATAATAATTAAATATTTTTTATTACTATTAAAAAGAAAGTCATTGAGTCTGAAAACTCTTAAAATAGCATGAAATAAAATTGAGTAATTAACATTGCAGTAAGAAAAACGGTTTCAGTTCGATAAGTAAACGACAAAGATTTTTTGATCAACAATAAAAACGACAGAACCAACCACTCTCGCGCACTATCGACCGACTGACGCACGCGTTCCATTTTCAAATCAATAGTTTGAATAAATCGAATAATTTTCGTTACAACAATAAATTCTAGTGTTGTCTTATAATTGGTTTAGTCGAATAATTTATTGGAATAATGGATCCGGAAAAGAACAAGGAGGAAGTGACTGTGGATGACATTTTGCATGTTTTGGGACCGTTCGGAAAATTCAATGTGTACAATTATTTACTGATTCTGTTCCCGGTTTTTCTGGCCGGGATGTACTCGTCTGTGTACAACTTTGAAGCCATGGACCTTAAATACAGGTAGGAGAAAAGTTTTAAGTCATAATTATTTTTGATCGGCATCGGCAGGTAATACTTCGGTGTCGTAGTTAGTATGTAGTTTTGAACTACACGATAACCATACGCGGTCAATATTTACGATGTTTGTTACATTCACAATAATGTTGTTGGATATAGATAAATAGGAAATAGGATTTAATTAGTATTAACTATAGTGACGATTCGTTATTTAATTTTCGTTTCACAGTTACAAAGATTATAACTACACTGAGTGTTCTGTGTTTTATATTTGTTTTACATTACATATAGCAATACACGAAACGTAACGCAAATTCATTAATTTAAAATAGTGTTACAGGTAGAGATCATTCTCATTCTAGTTTCATAAAATTATCGCATACGTAAAGGAACCATTTATTATTTCCTGAGTAAAGTAATTTCTCGCAGTCATAAAGAAATTATTAATTCACGTTTAAATCACAAATGCGGAAATAATACATTATTCAATATATGGTACGTGAATACTAGGCATTGTATAATCAATAAACAATTGTATAAAAATGTTTAAAAACAATATTTTTTCGTTATAAACAATGTGTAGTAAAATTCAAGCAAGGGTACTCCCTTTGAATTTCTAAGTGTAATTTATTAAACTTATATAGAGAACTTATAACTTATATAGAATTTGAATTGCTAAGTGTAAGTTATTAAACTTATATAGAGATTGAGAGATATCTAAGGGTACTTGCAACCTATTTTTACTACTGGAGACCTTTTTTGTTATCGGGAGGAAACCTTCAAAAGGTACCCGGCACACTTGGAGATATACTAGTTTAAGTGGGATTTGTGCCGCACGTAAACTCCCTCGGTAGCCTGCCTCAGTGCTTGGAGAGGATTCCGGGATCTCCAGTGAAATCATTTCATTCCATCATATCCATTTAGCTCTCCTACAGCTTTTTTTTAAATATTTAAACCGAACAAAAAGGCAGACGGGCCGCGTGGTGTTAAGCGATCACCGTCGACTATGGACACGGGCAACCCCAGGAGAGCCACCCGAGCATTGCCGGCTTTGGAGGAGAGCTCTTTTTACAGCTTTCTTGAAGAACCCCATGTTATAGTCCACTCGGAATGCCTCAGCTGGAAGGTTGTCCCATAACCTGCACGTCCGTGGTAAAAAGGAGCGTGCAAAGCGGACTGTGGAGGACCGCCACGAGTCCAGATGGTGCCGGTGGAACTTTAACCTTCGCCTGGTGGTATAATCATGGAATGGTGATGTAGGCATGAGTTTGAAAAGTTCCTCGGAGCACTCACCATAGTAAAGTCGGTAGAACACGCAGAGCGAGACTATGTCTCTTCGCAAGCTGAGCGGTTCTAGCCTGTCAGTCAATCTTGGGTCGTTGACGATTCGGACTGCGCGCTTTTCAACGGAGTCAAATGGGTGTAGCTGGTATTTTGGTGCTCCTGCCCAGAGATGAGAGCAGTACTCCATGTGCCGCATGCAGTACTCCAGCTTCAGGTGCTTACAACTGCATGCAGCCACGAACAAACCAATTCCCGGAACCGCTGGCTGTAGAGTTCAAAGCACGGGCGTAGCCACTAAAATATGTGGTTTGCATTCTCAATTTTCGTTTGAATATAAGGATTATTTTATGTACCTACTTTTAATCGTTTTATTTTCTTCTACCCCACCCGATAATAAAACCTGGCTACGCCTATTAAATGGTGGCTACAGTCCATGGAACTGAAGCAAGCCCTGCTTGCCCGAGGTCTTATGTAGTTGCGTTGCTACTCCCGTGAATCATTTTAGCCAAATCGGCAAGAACGCGCAGAAATTGCGACTAGTGGTCATTCATCTTAGACCCGACCGCGGACGTTTCGCCTAGCTGGGTAGATTGCGCGTTTCTAGGCAAAAAATAATACCCTTTATTTTAGTGCCTTTGAATCTCACATATAGTTTAGGTAGGTAGGTTTTATTTTGATAATTCCTTTGTATTCGAAAACTAATAAAACGTTATAATATCTTGAATAGCATAGCGTTCTCCCGCTTGCACTATGTGCGTGTCATTTAAATTCAACAGCTTATTGAAAAATGATCAAGATATTAAACAAATATTACCAAATACTTGCGTAACATTGAAATAGATTTTACATTGAAAACATTAAACCTGTGGGCCTACTCTGTACACCCGTATCCAAAACATTTTAGGACTAACTTTGGATTAGACTGAAGAAGTTCTAGCAATATTATTCATTTAATAGCTTAATGTCATCAATGACAACGCTTATCTTATTAATTTGTGAATAAAACGTTCTGAGTATGCCAAAAATTATTCCGAAAATGTCAGAACTTACGGACGGATGCGTAAAGAGTACGCCCTCTGTCCCGTAGTCCCACAGGCACAAACATAAAACTATTTTACTATCATAATGCTAAAAAAGTACCTCCTGCGTTGTGTGGCAGATCTTTTATGGTTAACCCGCACTGCACTGTGAATTAACTATATCGTTAATGTTCGCTGGAAATGTGCAGTTGCCGGCCAGAATACACGAGGCGACCATCAGCCTCCGGAGTAGCAGCTAGCAGAGCAATAACATACGACAGCAGACAAAACTTATAATAATCGAATACCTCTAAACGAGCAATTCTTGTATATATCTAAATATATTTTTTGAATCTCGGAAATGGCTCCAAACCAAACATTTTGATGAAATGTAGTACCCTGGTTTCGGGGGTGATAAATAGATCCAGCTAGGTTTTATTTTTATAATTTTTTTATTATAAAATTTTTTCAGCGATAATAAACTTAAATATAAACTGAAAAATACGACTCTTCCTGACATCTATCGGAGAGTATTAATAATATTGTGACGTAGAACGCCGTCAAACGCCATCCGCCAATCCGACGTACAAAGAAATGACAGTGTATATTTGAAAGAGCTCTATAAACATTTCTTTCATTAAATTAAAACTTCCTTGGCCGAATGGTTACGTGGGCTGACTGCGGAACTAGAGACCCAGGTTCAAACCTCAACCAAAACCATATTGCATTAATATTTTTATTTTTTGTAAAAATATTTTTTATTGGGAGCTATTTCAGATGGCGTTGTTAAGTAACACTAAGCAAATGAGTGTTCCGTTTGATATTAAAACAAGAAAATAAATTGTTTTTATCCGAGCAACGCTCGGTCGTCCAGGTACTGTTATCTTAAACGTCAAATATCTACTTCTTCCAAACATGTGGAAATAGAAAAAAAAACATTTCACCTTTTGTAGATTAGTCACGAAACGAATTTCTCATATCGCGTCGCTTGATAAATCGATTTGGGTAACATTTATTTCAGTAATATTAAACTGTGTAAATTACGCTATTAGATATGATGTTAGTTAAGTTCAAAGCGACTTAGTAATGATGCAAAACAAATTATAAACTTGGGTTAAAGGTTACAATCCTAACTTTGATCTTGGTTTGAGCAATTTGAATATATTAGTACTTGAAGGTTGAACTCAAATATTTCGCTGCCTAATTTCTAATACCAGGTGACCTTTGTTCCTTCATAATATATGTCAAATTGGAGCATGCCCACCGACTAGATTTGACAATATTTTCTCAGCCGATTACTAATAGTAATTTTCATAAAAAAATACAAAACATGGTAGGTACATATGCTGTAGTCCCTGTAGCTTCGGGATTAAGAATGTATCCCCTGCCTGATTGTAAGAGGCGACTAAAAGGGGGTTTTCGGGTTTGTGCGGGGTGAGAGTGAGAGCTCGATCCGTCCAGCCAGCAGCACCGGGAAGGGCGGCGGTGTGTGCGTGGCAGCATGCCCCCGTAAGCATCGGAAAGTGCAGGAGAGCACATTTGGTCTCCCGAAGATGGCCCGTTCTGGGCGCGCGATCCCGGAGTCCTCCCCAAGCGCACAGGCAAATCGGCAAGAGGCAAAAGGCAGGTCAAATCCCACATAATCCGGTATCCTCTCCCAAGGTGCCGGGTACCTTTTGAAGGATCCCCCCCCCCCCCCAGAAACAAAGACAAGGTACTTATATATTTAACATATGCTGTAAAAAAATAATTTCCGAGAAAAAATTCCTATTTATTTTTACAAAAACTATTCTTGTTTCTTGGCATTTCTTGCATATTTCAATCTTTTTTTTATTTATCATTAAAGTGTCGTAGGCTTGAAAACGTTCAATTATTAGATTACTGTATGTTTCAAGCTCATTTTTATTAACAAGCCACTTCTATATTTTTTGTTTTAACACGCTTTTATTAGCTTGACCTGTATGTATGTATGTATGTAACGAAATATTTTAACTTCATTTTCACTTACTTTTAGGAGTCTGATTAACTTGAAAATTTGCACAGGGGTCAAGGGTCGATGACAACACAATAACCTTATAACTTTATATTAAAATCTTAACTAGGCTCATCGGGACAAAAGAATATACAAGGGGTGGCTGATAAGTTCGCGGCCTAAGGCACTTAATAAAAATTTGCACAGGGATCAAGGGCCGATGACAATGGTTTTCAAGATACTATTGACACCATGCACCCCACACTTTTTTTACAGTACAATACATTTTCTTCTTATTTTTTACTTTTTAGTTCGTATTTTCACAAAAGCGTGTTTTTTAGGTTTTAAAACTACATTATTTATTTAAACATTTCAATGATTAAATAGAATGCTGTCCTTTGAATATATTTTTGCTTCGTTCGTTGATTTCCTATCCTTAGGTTTATAATCTGCACTTCATATTTTTTGGCAAGTTACTTTATAAAGATACTTAGATGAAAATTATTTCCCAACAAAAATGTTTATACTAAGTTATTGCGAAGTATTGCTGTACCTGTAGGTAAAAATAGATATAGTGTGTTTTGTTTAAGATTTGTAACGCTGTATGTGTAACCTTTATACGCAATATGCCATGTAATTATGGACATACTAGCGGCCGCCCGCGACTTCGTCCGCGTGAACTTTGGTATGAAATTTTTCCTGAATTTTCTTTACTATAAACCTCACGCAGCCCGAGACCTTTCCAACGAATGCAAAACCGTGGAAATCGGTTCGTGCGTTCTGGAGTTATAGCGTCAGGAAGGAAAACCCGACTTATTTTTATTAAGCTAGACTTCGACTAAGGTACAATAGTTTCGATTTCTACAGCACGACACGCTATTAGTGCATTTTACCATTTTAATGAGTGGTGTTATGTGGTAGTTGCAGCTAATGATGTGTATGCCATTTACATTGTAGGTAAGTACACATGTAATGGCTTGAAGCGCGCATGGCTCGGCTGCTAGCGTAGAACGCAAGCGGTCTATGCAGCTAAAACGGGCGCGGTCGGGTGTGAGATGGGTGACCGATAGTGGCAAAAAATTTCATGCGCTTTTCCGTGTTTCGGAGGGCACGGTAAGCCGTCGGTCCCGGTTTTTGTCGATAGATAACAGTCGTAGAACTTTGTTTGAGGCCTTATGTGCGGTTTGAAAACATCCGACAGCGGGTTGGCCACTAACCCACATCTCCACCAACCCTCATTGGAGCAGCGTGGTGGAGTAAGCTCCAGGCCTCCCCAATAAGGGGAAGAGATCCGTGCTCAGCTGATAGGCTAATGATCGCCTCATGCAAGATGGCCAGCAATCGCACCATCACACCAAATCAATGAAATTGCATCACTGTAGAAATGGGAGTAGTGATGGTTACTTCTACGGACAAACCATGGAAGCTCTGTAAATGTTAATGGGCTGCAGCGACCACTGAACACCTGGTGGCCTACCGCTCATCTAAATTTACATTTTAATTTAAAAAATCTATATTAATATATAAAGCTGAAGAGTTTGTTTGTTTGAACGCACTAATATCAGGTACTACTTGTTCGAATTGAATTCTTTTTGTGTTGGATAGTCAATATATCGGGAAGGCTTTAGGCTATAATTATAACACCATGCTATGACTAATACCAAAGTCCACGCGGACGAAGTTGCGGGCGGCCGCTAGTCTATAATGAATAAATAATAAATAAATAAATATCTTTGGACAATTCACACAACGCTATCTGATTCCAAACTAAGCAGAGCTTGTACTATGGTAATCAGAAAGCTGATAAACATACTTATATAATTCTAAATACATACTTAAATAGATAAATTAACACCCAGACACAGAACAAATAGTCATGTTCGTCACACAAATATTTGTCCTGGGTGGGAATCGAACCCACGACCTCACGCTTCGCAGTCGGCTCATCACCCATTACGCCACGGAGGCTGTCAAAAATCATGAAATGGTAGACTAACTGGTTCTCTTTTACCTTACTATACATTTACTTTATTAAAAGAGAACGTCTTATACCATCTTATACCACGTTAATATTAATATTACCTTTTACCATACATGATTGACTTTGCAAAAAAAAACCTTAATCAAAGCCTAAGGATAGGTTGCACTTGTTTAGTGATTTCATTACCAAAAATAAGTTTAACAAACAAATATGCACCATATACGAATAAATGATTAATAACTTATTAAATTATTATTCAAACAGTTCGTGTAAAGTGTAATTTGGGAATATTCGAATTATGATCTAATTCTCACGATTATGAAATCAGTTCGTCGATATCTATGTACTTGAATTTTAATGACCGGTATTTAGTACCGTTCTTTTTAGAATGCTAATGTTATAGCTTGAACTGTAGGCACGGCCTTAATTGTAGGTCTTGCGTGTAGTTTTATTAGGTTTCTTTGTATTATAATGTAGGTTACTTGTTCGTTTTTAGCAATGTATGAAAATTCGGCTCGCAGCCCGTTTAGTTATCATTCTTTCTTTCTGTAAAGTTCTTCCTATAATTGAATATAGGCCTTTTCGTTGGTATCGGGGGGAAACCTTCAAAAGGTACCCAGCACCTTGGGAGAGGATACCGGGTTAGGTGGGATTTGTATCACACTAAAACCCCCTCGGTGGCCTGCCTCTGCGCTTGGGTACGACTCCGGGATCTTCAGTGGAACGCACCGGTGCCCTCCACGCGTGGCACACCAGAACGGACACATCTTCGGGAGAGCAGATGCGCTCGCCTGCACCCTTAAGCGCTCACGGCGGCATGCGGCCACCCACACACCGCCGTCCTTCCCGGGGCTGCTAGCTGTACGGGTCGAACTCCCACTCTCACCTTCCGCAACCACGGAAGCTTTATTTTAGCCGCCTCTTACGATCAGGCAGGGGATACCGTAGCTCTATTCTTAATCCCGAAGCTACTGGGACTGGTGCTTCCACTCCACATCGCTGTTCCTATGCGGATATGTGGCGATGCGGATTAGTGGCCAACCCGTCGAATGAATCAAACTGTTCAAAACCTCGTTTCAAATGATAACAATGCGATCGACGGCTGTTCCTATGCGGATATGTAGCGATGCGGATTAGTGGCCGGCCAACCCGTCGAATGAATCAAACTGTTCAAAACCTCGTTTCAAATGATAACAATGCGATCGACGGCTGTTCCTATGCGGATATGTAGCGATGCGGATTAGTGGCCGGCCAACCCGTCGAATGAATCAAACTGTTCAAAACCTCGTTTCAAATGATAACAATGCGATCGACGGCTTAACCTTCAAAGCACGGGAACATATATAAATAAATATAACGCTTCACACTCATAGCCCCACAGTAGGGTAGATATACCCTGTGTCGTGGGTACCATGGACACACACAAAGACAGAAACACAAACACCCAGACCGAGAACAGAAATTTTAAACTCATCATTTAAATTTCTGCTTCGCCGGGAATCGAACCCGGGACCCTCCGATCGGTAGTCCGGCATTGTAACCATTACGCCACGTGGGTCGTCAAATTGATGAAATTTGCCACTAGTTTCCCACCATCTTACACCTGACCGCACTCGTTTCGGTTATCTGGGTAAATATCTTGCATTATAAGCCAGCCGTATGGTCATGCTCGCTTTGTTTATTTTATTAGTTTCATTTATTAGGTTACTTGTACGTAAACATTTATGATAAGTCTAGAAAATCCAATTTAATTACGTATGGATGTCTTATAATCGAATCGATTATACCGCAGCGTTGGATCGAAGATGTATATTTTGCGTGCAAAATTGCTCAACTAATAACATAGCTACATACATATACAGTACACAAATACATAGTACACAAATCTTGGGAATCGATTATTTTAATGTTGTAATTATATTGTAGAGGTCCCGACTTTAAAGTTTGATAATTTTCAGTACCTACCAACAAATTTTTGGACCAATCCGTGGGAGAAATATTTTTAATTGCAATCAGCCATTTGCATACAATTTACATGATAAAGTAACACTGTAGTCTCATTAGTAGGTTATCAGATTAATATTGCATAAAATGCTCTCAAACAATCGATATTAATATTTATCATTCGACTCACTGCGATAATTTGCTTGTGATTTTCTGAATTTGTTTACATGATTTTTATATTTACATTCTTTTATTAGGTCAAGTTGAACCTTAATTTCACCTTCTAATTGTTTGTTTATCAGTTTGTCGGGATCTCAGGCACAATAAAAAGAGAGTCTCAGGTCGGGATCTAGTTTTTTTGTTGGATAAATCGTTAGTTAGTTATATAATGTCAAGAAGTGATTTTAAGGAGCACACCGAAACCAATTTCGATGATATCTATATTTTTATTCGAAAGAAAGCACGTTGGATTGGTCCAATATTAATTTGGTTAAGTTGTGATCATGAGATCCATGCGGAAAACCATCATCATTTAAATGTCATGACTGGTTTCCGTCCTAAGAGTGTGCGCAAGTTTGCGTTTTACATAGTCCTAAGAAATCATACAGACCTTAGTAGTTTAGTAGTAGGTAATAATTACGTCAGACCATCAATGTGCCATAATTTAAATAACTCTTCAGAAAAATGTTGAAAGAAAGAAAGAAAAGAAAAATGATGTATTTGCGCAAATATGGGTATTACAGAAGTTGTTTTATATATATAAAGTCCGCCATATTTACCTCAGTAAGGTATGCAAATATTTTAAAGAAATAAAAATTACTATTATTTGATTAAAGAAATAAAAAATGTTACAGGTTTTTTTTTGCGCTCTTGTGAATTGATTGGTAGACCTAAAAAAATAAACATTTATTATAAACCCAAAGGAAACCAAATACTGAATACACGCAGAAGGTCTGAACGAAGTTTTAATTAGTGCTGAATTTCTCAAAGACAAGCGGAAATGAAACGAGATATTTCCAGAAATGTCCTCAAAAAGACTCGAAGTTGGCTAGTTAGTGGAACGGGAAGGAATCGAGAAGTGTCTTTACCTGCCTGTTTCTTTTGGAAAATAGAACGGCAAGTAAAATTTAAAAGTTTTGTACATGAATAATTTTTGCGGCTCGTAATTTAAAGCTCCAAAGGAACAATTTGCTTTTTAAAAGTTGAAGTGTGCAATGGGCCTGACATTTGAAGAATTTTAAATAGCTATCAGCATTTTAAATGATTGCATGTCCCGGCGGCTGGCGCAAGCGATCTACGCAGCTAAGCCAAAGGGCACGGTCGGATGTGGGATGGGTAGTGGCGCTAGTGGCTAAAATTTTAAGCGCATTTCTGTGCTCCAGAGGGTACTTTGAGCGGTGGATCCCTGTTGTTATCGATAGATAAAAGTAGTTATACCTTGTTGGAGGCCTAATGGACAATTTGAAAACATCCGACAGCAGCGGGTTAAATTAGCCACTAACTCGCGTCTCGGAGTTTTGGCGGGAAGTCTGAAGGGACAAGTTGTGCTCTTGTTTTATTTTCATTTTCTTGGTGTATTTTTGAGTTATATCGGATAAAGTTGATGGCATTTCGTTCGATATACGTTAATGACAGTGCACGAGTGTTGTGAAATAAAATAACAGGGCGAAAACATGTTTTTTCGGCTTGCCTTCAAAACTCCATTGGACACGTTCTATTAAAGTACCTATCCATCACGATCACGAACATTTCACTGACTAGACTGACTGATACCTGACGACTTACTGTTTTTTTCTGTGACTAAGTGATGCAAAAATTATACTTGACGCTAGCAATATGCACAGAGTTTGCGATACCATTATTAAAAAAACACGCCTCTCCACCAAGTGGAGGCCTGGAGCTTGACCTCCCCAAAAGGGGAAGAGACCCAGCAGCCCAGCCGTGGGACACAAGAAGTATTGCAGCCAAGCCTACTTGTCAAAGTGGGAATATCTCAGGTAAAAAAGAATAAGTAACACAATCATATCGCCAATTCTTACTTGCCCGATTGAGCGGTCGGGGTCGATTGCTGGCAACACGAAAATTTAAATGATAAAATTAAATTTCTCTTCGCGATGTAGATGTTTGTGTCTGTTTTTGTGTGTGTCCGTACCATGATACCCTCGTCACTATCCTTGTGTAAGACAATAAATGTGAAGCATTGTATTTTATTGTATTGTAAACAACAGCTCAACCTTGTTTTATTCAGAACAGTGAACTTATCCTCATATTTCAGATGCGCAATCCCAGAATGCGAAAATAACGAGACGATAGTCAACTACACCATCCCAATACACGACGGTCAATCGTCCAGGTGTCACCGGTTTGCGCCGTTCACCAACACCTCTACGGACACCAACGACACCTGCTCTCCACTCTACTATGACACCTCCACAGAGATCGAGTGCGACTCATACATCTACTATGAACATCACTCCATTGTCAAAGAGGTTAGTTCTGCTTGCTATCGTAATTTAGTTTGTTTGACTTTAATTAGTGTATCGTAATTAGTATTAGTGTATCGTAATTTAGTGTTTTCACTAATGACGAACAAGGGAACGCCTTACTAAGTAACTCCTAATTTAGGGCAGTGCTTAACATAAAGTTCCCTATCGATGTATATCGATGTAGGTTGGTCCTATCTATGAGTAGCCTAGTTTCATCAGAATGGACTACTTACTTCTTTTTCTTCTTTACGAATTGCGTCTCGGTTTTTTGATCATTTTACCAATGTCAAGTGAAAAAAATTGTATCCAGTTTTAGCCCGTTTCCTGTAGCATAATTAATCTGTTAGATATCCCAGTAAAGCAATGGCAATTTTACCAGAACGTACCCGCTGTAGTTTTGGAGGCAAATTAAAAAACATACTTAAATTATTTCTGTTTCAACTTGCCGCCAAAACTCAATGGACTACTTATGATGACTACATTCAGGAGAAGCTCTTTGTATTGTGATTCAGGTGACAGTTCGTCTCTCTTTGTTTTCTCTGAAATAAGGACTTCTAGAAGATAAGATTTTTAGTAGCTTTCCTACCTGCCAGTTCAAATGCATCTCCTTTCAAAGCAAGTGATTCCAAACAAAAAGTTGCTCCCCTTTCGAGTTTATGTAATACATAACAGTGGCTATATAATAATTTAATAATGCAATTTGCAAATACATTAAACCTTATTTAGTCAATAAAATATCGAAATTACCGACAATCCCTTGACAAATTTTATCATGCCATAACTCCAGAAAACAGCAACTTAATTTCGTAAGACGATTCGTTGGTGTTAATTTGTTTTTCATTATGATGATTTATTTATCTACGAGTAAGATAAAATATTGTTAACGACTTGATCGTAAAGTTAACGGATACTAATAAATAAATGGAGACAGGATTCTCGCGAAGATAATTATAATGGCAACGTAACCATATTATTTTAAGTAAACAGTAATATAAATGTTAAAAATGACGTATTAAAAATTACGACCAATGATTGCCGGACTGCCAATCGAAGGGTTCAATTCCCGGCGAAGCAGAAATTTTGAATGTTGAGTTTAAATTTCTGTTCTCGGTCTGTTCATGTGACTCGTAAGATGGGTAACCGCTAGAAGCAAATTTTGTAGGACCTGTACCTCTAGTGTGCGTTATGTCGTCGGTAGCGATTGTGAGCGATAGCTAGCACTTTAAACATTGTCAATAGCATTATGGAGGGTTCCGAGAGACGTTAAGCCGTCGATCCCGCTTGTTATCGTTAAATAACAGTCGTTAAACCTTGTCGGAAGCATTATGAGCGGTTTGAAAACATCCGACAGCGGGTTGACCACTAACCCGCATTGGAGCAGCATGGTGAAATAAGCTCCAATAATGAAGAGAGCGACCCTTGACCAGCAGTGGGACGAAAAAAGGGTTGCAGCCAGAATGAAAAAGATAAAAGACACACACAACCACAAGCTAAGCCTAAACAGTTTAAGAACATTTCTCTGATACGCCGAATGAATTTAATTAAAAATTCCTTTACTAATCGATTTGCCAAGCAATTAACTTGACAGTCGCTCGCATGTTTCAGAAGAAAAGCTATGAAAATCTTTTAACAATGGTTATTAAATTTATTTATTGTACAATAGAAACATAATTTTATTATTGAATGTAGGTAACTTGTTGAGCAGCGATGGTCGAGTAATAAAAAACCGCGGTCTTCGACGCGGCCGATCCCGGGTTAAAATTCTCGGCGTGCACCTCTGATAAAGAAACTTGTAATGTGTGCATTTATCGCTGTTTCATGCTGATGTAAAATATCGTGATATTTAATTGATTACTAAGTTCTCAATCATCGTGCATGCCTGAGAGAAATTCATAATTTCTTAAAAGCATGACGTCCACCAACCCGCACTTGGCCAGTGGATGATGGTGGACGATGGCCTAAATGCCTCTGACTATAATAAATAAATAAAATTACTGTAGGGGCACGAAAGGGCCCCCAAAACAAGCCTAACGTAGCGCAACCTTCCTTTCCTCGAAGTGCTTCATCGATTTTTTAATAACTTTGGTTTTGAATATATCAGACATTTTAAATTCTCGCGATTTGATCCCAGTAAAGAACTAAATAAACATAAAAAGTTTCAATTGTTTGTTTCACTGCTCTGATACTTAGATTTTAATGACATCCAAAATACGCCGATTTCGTCACTGTCATCCTGATAATCATAGAAATTGGTATACATCCCATGACTGTTATCTGTCCGCGTTATATACGCGCGTGGCGCACCTCAGTCGCCGGCTGAGACAGTTTTTGAACTGAACGCGCGGCGCGGGCCCACATACGTTCGTCAACAATTAAGAAAATTAACTGAAAATCCAAGATTTAGAGACATGTCCGCAATGTAAAAATAATTCACTGCGTTTGTGAAGTGTTTTAAATCAAAACTACAAACATTAAAGAACAAACAGGACAGAAATAACAAGCAACCAACATCGCGTGTTCGGTATGTCCATCCAGCAACTTTTCCTGTGTCTACCTATAATAGGTCAAGAAAACCCAAAAGAAGCACCTTTAAACCACCGCCATCACATACCTTGAGAAGGTTGTAGGTACTCAACCACGCTTGGAAAGCAGGGTATTTGTTAATTATTTTTTTTACATGTTTTAACTGTCTTAAACCAATAAAAATTTAGTCAGTTGACTACAAATGATTTGTGACGTCACAAATTATTTTCTCTTGCGAAATGTATGAGGATTTCACGTTTTGACAGCTCATTAAACGTATATCTTAATTTGGTAGTCCAAGACTCGTTGATTAGGTGAACCTAATCAATAATTAACCTCCAGGTCGTGAGATATAACCGGAACTGAATCAAGCACTCAATTTTCTATTTCGATATATTCTAGCCATCGATCATATAGCACTAATAAAATATCGATGACTTTGATACTGTGACCATAAAGCCTTCAATAACCTTTGTACAATGTTACTATGAGCAACACGACGCATCCATAGATTGACTTGTGCGGTTATCACCTTATATCTTGTATTGTATTACACTGAAGTAAGCATTTGCGGGTTGCCGCAACAACCGACCTAATAAACAAACATGTTATTGACTTCTGAATTAAAATAGCTGGGTGAAGTACTAGCTGTATAGGAAATAGGATTTAAACTGCTTTGCCATCAATGATATTTGCGGTGTGATATTATTATTTTTAAACGGATTAGTAGACAAGCATCGACGGGCGTCGTCATGCACCTTCACCGTTCATGCAACCACGTGGTTTGTGATTGTAGCTACAGCCTATGGACATCTGCACAGAATCTCTACTCGAGCGTCATCAGGACCTTGCGCATTTTATAGGTCGGTTGGTAGGAAGATTAAAAGATTATATGGCGTTTTCCGTTTAACCGGTGGAACGCCTATAGGTTTTACTGTACCTTTCGTATACAGGTAAAATAACGACAAATATCGATCAATAGTAGAATAAATTAAATGCTTGGTAAGTCATATTTCAGTAATTTAAATGCTTGGTAAGTCATTTTCAGTAATTTGATGATTTTAGTATGAATGTATACAAAACAGTGAAATAAAAAAACACCATTTTGGCAATATCGCGAGAGTTCGAATTTTTATTATTTATAAAGTCATGGTTCAACGGTAACGGGGTATTATAATCTGACCATTTTGACATCAGGAAGTAAGATAAAAAAATACTGTACCTATATAAAAGGTTTCTTAAATCGTGGCAGTACTCAACAGGATGCAAGGTATACTGATATCTTAATCTGACGCGCGACGTCTACTATATGAAGTTGTGCTTCTACTCTGGAGGCTAATAATGGTCGCCTAATGTAAGACTGAAGATGAAATAAAATAGAATTGAGAAAAAAGGAGTAACGTGGTCCTTGTATTATTATGTATTTAAGATTAATAATTAAAAGATAAACTTTGCAATCGAACACTTTATTTCTTAACACAGAAGCCATCTACCATGACAGTATATAAAACCAAAACCATAGTCTTAATGACCACAGATAATATGCAGTTTCATAGAACACCTTCCCCTCTTGACAATATTAACAACTTTTAAAACAAGTTATAAAATTTGTTACAAATTCAGAACATTACGGGTGTGGCGGATAGGTCGCTGGATTTTATAAATAAAAATTACGATTTGATATTTGACCGAATCGATGAGGGCGGCGGCAGCGAAGACAACATTTTTTCTTATTTTCTATTGACAATGACGATTGACATTCGAAGGAGTTTTGCATTCAGAATGCATAGGTTAGCTCGAATTACAGACTAACGCGAAACGGTTACTCTGCCACCCACCTCAAACGGCAAGTTTATTTAAAACGAATTAAATTTACAATTAATAATGAAAATACTAATATTAATACCGCACTGTCGTGCACATTCTCCCGCCGTGCACTTCTTGCACTTCTTTCGCAAGCACGACGATCTTTTTAACTGCTCTTCTTAATAGTCCCGATTTAGTTTTAACCTCGACCACTCGGACCACTCCATCTCTTCCGGGATATACGTTGGTTATTTGCCCTCGTGGCCATGTGTTTCTCGGTAAATTTTCATCCACCAGTAGAACGATGTCGCCAATCTGTGGTGCTGGACCCCGGCTCCGTGTCTCCCGCCGGTTTTGAAGCAGTGGCGCATATTCTTGCACCCAACGACCCCAAAAAATATCAGCAAGGCGTTGTGTATGTCGCCATCTCTGCTTTGCGTTTAGGTCTGAATCACTGAAACTTCCTGGAAGCGGTACACGTGCTGGTCCTCCAAGTATAAAATGCAGAGGAGTAAGGGATTCTGGATCATCTGGAGAAACTGAGACAGGTGTCAATGGGCGGTTATTAACGGTGTATTCGGCTTCTAATAGCAGAGTCAACAATACCTCTTCAGTCGGATGGCGTTCATTTAAAGTAGCAGCTAAGGCTCGTTTTATAGACTGCACCAACCTTTCCCAAGCTCCACCCATAAATGATGACCCAGGTGGAATAAAACGCCAGGTAATGCAGCGGGATGTAGCCTCTTCTTTTGTTGCACTATAAGCTGCTCTTCTCAATTCGGCATCGGCTCCGCGTAGATTTGTGCCATTGTCGCTGTGAATTTCCGTTGGACAGCCTCTTCTTGCCATCATTCTTCTCAGCGCCATAATTGCGCTATCTGATGTCAAGGAACCAGCCAATTCTATATGCACGGCACGAGTGCTAAGGCATGTAAATAGTGCAACATATCGCTTTTCATGTCGACGGCCGACGGTTATGCTGTATGGCCCAAAATAGTCAAGACCGACAAAAGAAAAGGGACGGTGATGGTGCGCCAGTCGAGTATACGGATGGTCTCCTGTCATTGGTAAAGATGGTTTTGCTCTCAAAATGCGACACTTCGTGCAGCTCTTCATAATGCTTCGCACCGTCGGTCTAAGACTCAACACCCACATGCGTGAACGTATTTCATTTACTACTGTCTCCGCACCAGCGTGATGGTTGAGTCTGTGAATCCATGCAATATACAGACGTGTGTATGGATGTTTCCCGTCAAGAACCGGTGGGTTGCGCTGTTCCGACGAAAGCTCGGTGGCACAGTCAATCCGCGACTTTATTCTAATGACGCCATCATTCAACACGACGCTCAGTGCTCGAAGTTTACTGTCTTGCACGAGTGGAAGATTTTTCTGGAGTCTATGCAAGTCCTGTCCGAAACTCTCCTCTTGGGAAGCTCTCCACCAAAGATTCTCCGCCGCCTTCATATGGTGCGCTTCGAGAGTGATATAAATGAATTTAGGTGAAACCATTACCGGCGATGTGCGAGACGTTGTATTTCGTCGCGATTGTAGCTTCCACAGGTCATCAGAGTCTCGAAGTCGAGTCCGTTTCATAGCCCTGACAGTGTGCCGGGGACGACATCGCTCGATGAACTGTAGAACTCGGCCCGTCGTTCTTATGAGACGTAGCCACGAAGAAAATTTAGAGATCTGAGGAAGAGCGTTAACAATGAGTGAAATGTTATGGGTGATTGTGAAAATGCGTTCTTCTCCAGTGATTGGTGGTTCTGTACGTTCTGGCTCCTGAGGCCAGAGCTGCTCAGGCTGGTAAAGGAAGTCTGGACCACGAAACCAGCGGTGATCGTGATTGAAACCTTTTGGAGTGCCGCGAGTAGCGTCATCCGCAACGTTCTGTGCCGTAGGCACCCAGCGCCACTCGGTGACTTTGGTCTCGTCTTCCACTTCTGCAACTCGATGGGCAACAAATGGTTTATAGGTACGCGGTCCAGCTCTAAGCCAAGCCAGAACGGTGCGTGAATCGGTCCAGAAGACTCTTCGTACTGGCTTCAAATCGTGTTCGATTCCCACAGTGCGAGCTAGACGACAGCCAATTACAGCTGCTTGTAATTCAAGGCGCGGTATTGATGTCACTTTTAATGGAGCCACCTTTCCTTTGGCCATGGCTAGAGATACATGTATGGTACCTTCTGCTGAAATAGCGCGCCAGTAGACGGCAGCAATGCAAGCAGACTCGCTTGCGTCCACGAACGTATGCATCTCCAGCTGCACTGCGTCTGCGTAGTAAGGATAACATCGATCAATTACGAGGTGATTTAGAAGTCTTACATGGCTTAACCACACAAGCCATTTCTCATGTAGGTCATCAGAAAGCTCGTCATCCCATCCGACACCTAAACGCCAAGTATCTTGCAGAAGTCGTTTTGCTGGCATTGTGATGGGTGTAATAAGGCCTAATGGATCGAAAAGTGACATTATAGCACCGAGAGCTTCTCTTTTAGTGGGTCGCTTGCTTCCATCGATGATCTCCGACTGTACTCTCTTCAAATTCAAATTGAAAGTAAGATGATCTTCAACGGGCCTCCATACAAGACCAAGTATCTTTTCTGAAAAGGAATCATCTTGCAATTTTACTTCCAGACTTCTTTTTTCTTGACCTGAAGTAAAATGCTCAAGTACTTCTCTTTGATTAGATGCCCACTTCTGTAAATAAAATTTCGCACGTTGGTGAACATAATCTACATCTGAGGCAATTCGAATTGCCTGCTCTATCGAATCAAAGGACTGCAGATAATCGTCCATGTAATGATTATTGCAGATGGCATCTGCAGCTTCGGGGAACTCTTGTTGGTGTTCTCTTGCATTTCTGTTTTTGATGTAGATCGCAGTACAAGGTGAGGAAGCTGCACCAAAAATGACGCTAGACATACGATACTCAGTGGGAGGCCCCTCCCGCCGGTTTTCTCTCCATAGAAAGCGTAAGGCATCTCTGTCTTCTTCACGCATGCTGATCCGCAGAAACATCTCTTTAATATCAGCAGTGACAGCTACTCGACGTTGCCGGAAACGCATTAATACTCCAGGCAAAGACTTCAATAGATCAGGCCCAGTAAGTAGCGTGTCATTCAAACAAACACCATGAGTTCTTGCTGCTGCATCCAGTACGATCCTTGGTTTCGGTTTCGAAGGATTTAACACCGCAAAATGTGGTAAATACCAAGTACGTCCAGGACATGGTGGTGAAGAAGCTATCTCTACGTAACCACTATCTATGAGATGCAACATTTGCTCATTGTACTGTTGCTTTAAATCTGGGTTCCTATCCAATTTCCTTTCGATATTTTCTAGACGTTTCATCGCCATGTCTTTGTTGTTGGGTAGTACGACATTGTCATTTCTCCACAAGAGACCTGTTTCAAAACGACCATCTGGCAAACGACGACTACGTTCTTCAAGTATGCTCAGTGCTCGTTCATTTGGATCATTCTTGGGGAGCTTAGGTTCGATTCCAATGGCATCTAGATCAAAGAAATTCTTTATCATGTTATCGATACGTTCTTCTTCTTCATCGTTGTGGACTGTAATTTTCGATACGAAGTGTATTCGATGTGCTTTATCTCCACTGGGACCATGCAGCACCCAACCAAGTTCCGTGAGTGAAGCTGCTGGCTGACCTCGTTCGCCGCTCTTTATTGATCTCGAAACGATGAGATGCCAGTTATCCTGGCCGATCAATAGTGTTGGCGTTCCACGATGATAGACGAGGTCGTGGGCGATTTCTTTTAAATGGTCGAATTTATCTAAGTAAGCTTTATCGATGGTCTGGGGCGAAAGGTGAAGATGGTCAATGGTACGCGCTGTGAATTCATGATATTGTTGCTCGTGTCTTCCCATGATTTTCAACGACACGCGTCTTGACGAGTCAGCGTTTATTCGAGATCCACCAACCCCCTCGATGTCGAAAGGCTCATTTGGTCCAGTTGCACCGACTTTTTGTGCTACGTTCTCTTCAATCAGAGTTATCGTGGACCCTTCATCTAAGAGGGCGTAAGTATTTATGGTTCCTCTTGGTCCTGTTATTCTCACTGGCAAAACTTTTAGGAATGCTCCGTCTAAAGTTCGTGGTCTAGCAGACGTAACTACAGCCATGCCGGAACTGACTTCCTCATCTGCGGTTTCTTTTGGGCTGTGCAGGAGAGGGTGATGCGAACCTTTGCAGTCTCCAATGCCACATGGTTTGTAGTTGCATTTGTGGCGAAAATTTCTCTTGTTCAGGCACCGAAAACAGATGTTAAATTCTTTCGCTCGATCCCATCTGTCGCTAACAGCCAGGTCCTTAAAGCGCTTGCAGTCGATAAATTTATGTCCGCCCTCGCACATAAGACAAATTATATCAGATGGACTTGTTGATTTTTTAGGCGACGAACGTGTTTTCGATTCTGACGGAGTTGTAGTGTAAGCTTTTTGAAGTCTCTTGTGAGTCGATGGCGAACGATCTCTGACATTTTCCGCCGGAGCATATCGACTACAAAGCTCAGCTTCTTTGGCGAGAAAGTTTGCGATTTTAAGCAGATCAGGTTCATCCTCTGGTCTTTTTGAGGCATAATCGTACCATCGATATCGTAAAGAAGGAGTCATCTTCTCAACTACAATTCTCACTGCATCGGGGTTGTACAAATAATACTATCTTTTTAGAGTTTGTACAACAGCTACGATGTTATTCATACGACTAGCGAAAATGCATACATCTCGTGGATTGTCTGTCAGTCGAGGAAGAGTCTTAATTTTATCCATCTCTGCGATTACCAATGCGTCTGGACGACCGAATCTTAATTCCAGTAATCGCATCACATCATCAGGTTCTGTTTCTGCTATAAAAAGAGATATCGCAGCCTCTTTAGCTGCACCACGTAAGCATCGTCTCAATCGAGTCAGATTCTCGGCCTTAGTGAAATGTCTATTGCTATCTCGATAGGCCGCTCTGAAAGCTAGCCATTCACTGCTGGCACCGCTAAAGTAAGGTAATTCTTGAAGATGTTTCGGTAGCGCGTGCGATGTTGTTGCTCGCGCGACCTCATTAAGGGCTGCAACAAGTGTTGCTACATCTATCTGCTGTGGCACGCTTTTTGCCGTTGCCACACACCGATCGATGGGTTGCCCAGGAGCCATCTCGGTAATGTCTCTTGGATCGGGAAACAATATCTTGCTATCGATGTGCGCACCTATCTCTCGTTGCGTGTCGAGCCAACTTTCCACAAGAACGGACTTATATTCAACTGTCCCCGGGTCACCCTCATCATCAGCGTCCGTAGACAAGGCGTCGATTCTAGCTACCTCAGCTTCAGCGAGAGCAGTCGCCGCCCGCGCTTCTTCAAGTTTAGCCTTAGCCAGCCGTTCTAATGCCTCGGCTCGATGAACACTTTTCTTCGAATGCGCTGACAACCGACTTCGTAACGACGTAGCTTTTAAATCCTGTGTCATCGGTACGCTTTGTACCACCGAGGTACCCGGATCACATGTGGAAGCTTCTTTCACTGTTGATGACGAACGTGGATCAGTGACCGGCTTTTGTTCTGGGGGAACTGGCTCGATCTTCAAATTCCCTTGACGTCGAGATGTCATTGACCTCGTTATTGGCATCTTAGATTAAGTCTTTATTTCTCTTTTAATATTAAATTATATTTCACACTCTTATTACACACAAAAACACGCACACAAATTCAAAACATAACGAACTAACAAAATATAAACTTTAACACTCAAAATAATCTTTAATTTAAACACAAAAAACGCGATACGAAAATGTCACTTATATTTTCTATAAATTCAATGTCACCGCGACCGCCATTACAACTCATACGTTATGTCCCGTTATAAGCCGTTATGCTTCAAATGTGCAATATATTATTTTTAGAGACTTCGAATATATTATATAATGCAAACACGAAACACACAATTACACGAAACGATAAGTTATTCACGGCTTTACAAGTTACGAATTAGATGCTTAGTTCATCACCGAAATTAATGTTCATGTTTCCTTACACAAAACGAAACGATCTAATACGATAGAAAACTAAACGTAATGAACACCACCATTACACAATGTTAAGCCGAGAAATGTCAAACTAAATGTTCATAGTTTTTTCACGAAATAAGTTCATACGATACACTAAACACATAACACCGATACATCCAAAAATCATGATCCGCTCGTAAGGCCAAATAATGTGGCGGATAGGTCGCTGGATTTTATAAATAAAAATTACGATTTGATATTTGACCGAATCGATGAGGGCGGCGGCAGCGAAGACACCATTTTTTCTTATTTTCTATTGACAATGACGATTGACATTCGAAGGAGTTTTGCATTCAGAATGCATAGGTTAGCTCGAATTACAGACTAACGCGAAACGGTTACTCTGCCACCCACCTCAAACGGCAAGTTTATTTAAAACGAATTAAATTTACAATTAATAATGAAAATACTAATATTAATACCGCACTGTCGTGCACAACGGGGTTTAACAATTCTTCCACTTCTTGTAGTTTTAAAATTATTTCGAACAGTTTCTGTAACTAATGGTTCTGTAATTTGTACAGGAGATTGAGGAGATGTTATAGTATTTGTACACTTATTGTATTCGTTATAAAAATTATAATCATAAAAAGGAGCAGTATATTTATTTTTAGTACAAGACTTTTTTAAATGTTTTATGTTTCTTCTTATGTTACTTTCTCCTTCCCTTCCTATCCAATAAGATCTAGGTTCTTTACATTTAGCAATAATTTTTCCTTTTTTCCAATACTTATCTTTATCTGTTTTATGAACAATTTCATCTCCTACCTTAAATTGAACTTCTTTCTTTCTTATTACATCTTTGTTTTGTTTATTTAATGATTGTCTTAAAATTAACAATTTATAAATATTATTTTCTACCTTAGGCTTTAATAAAATATCTGTTGTAGGTATGAGAGTTCTAACTCTTCTACTATTTAAAATTTGAGATGGGGAAACTTCTAAACCTGTTAGTGGAGTGTTATTGTAATTTAACAAGTAGTCCCTGTAATCTACACAATCATTATTTGCTTTCTTTAAAATCATTTTACTAATATGAACAGCTTTTTCTGCCATACCATTGCTTCTACTATAATGTGGACTGCTTGAAGTGAACTCAATGTCCTTGGACTTATAATACTGATGACATTCAAAAGAATTAAATGGATTGTTATCAGCTATTATCTCCTCTGGATAACCAAATCTCGTGAAAACTTCCTGATATGCATTAATAACAGATTTAGATGTTTTGTCATTTAAAGGTAAAATTTCCAACCAATGCGAAAAATAATCAATAATAACTAAAAAAAATTTACCACTAAAATCTAAAATATCAGTGCCAACCTTAGCAAATCTACGATTAGGTATCTTATGTGGTAACAATTTGTCATGAGAATTAGCTGGTCTAAACTTCTCGCATGTACGACATTCAAGAACAAACTTATGTATGTCCTTAGAGAGACCAGGCCAGTAAAATAATTGCCTTGCCTTACTGATATTTTTGCAAATTCCTGGATGCCCCTCATGTACTAAGTTTAAGACATAAGACCTAAGTGAATAAGGTACAATTATTTTATTTTGAAAAAATGCTAAACCACACTCAAAATATATATCATCCCTAATTTTATAATACTCTTTACACTGTTTTGGAATTAAATTTTGTTCAGGCCAACCACTTAGATAATAATTATGTAGCAAATTTAAAACATAATCTGATTTTGTTTCTTTTTGAAATTTAGATTTTCTTTCAGCTGACATAGGCAAGTGTGCAGTTACTAAGTGAACAACATGTGACATTCCTTTATCTACTTCAGTGCACTTAAGGCTATTTCTAGACAACATATCTGCAAAATGTAGCAAATTACCAGGAACATAGTATACATTCAAATTATACATCAATAATTTTAATCTTAACCGTTTCAAACGAGGAGATCCAATTTTACAAATGGGTTTTAACATTATTGACACAATTGGTTTATGGTCAGTTTGAACATCTACCTGATACCCATATATAAATCTATGAAATTTTTTTACAGCATAACATATAGATAACAATTCCTTTTCTGTTTGACTGTAATTTAGTTCCGCATCATTCATGGTTCTAGACGCACAAGTAACCAATCTTAAAACATTTTGTTCATCTTTCTGAAATAAACAACAACCTATACCATTCTTAGATGCATCACATTGCAAAGTAATTTTCTTTTTAGAATCAAATGGAGTAAGAGCTGGAGCCATACACACTTTTCTTTTAAGTTCTGCAAATGCTAGTCTATGCACAGGTAACCAAATAAACTCTGTATCTTTCTTTAGTAACTTACAAAGAGGTGACAATAAATTAGCCATATCGGGAACATATCGACGGACATAATTAAATGAACCTAAAATTTGTCTTAGCTCATCTCTGTTTACTGGCTCTTTTAAACTTAAGAGGGATTTAATTCTATCCTTATCGAGAGACATTCCATGCTCGTTAAAAACTTGACCTACATACTTAACTTCTTTCTGCTTATACTGAAACTTGTTTTTGTTGAATACTATTCCTAACTTTTGTGCCTTCTCAATTACACTTAACAATGCTTTATTATGCTCTTCTTCTGTACTACCCATCACTAAAATATCATCTGCCCAAATTACAACATTTGACAATTCCCCAAAATGATTTTCAAGCGTATCCTGAAATAACTCTGGAGCATTCATCAGGCCATATGGTAATACAAGATACCTATATACTCCAAGTGGAGTGGCGAAACAGCACTTCCACGATGCAGATTCTGAAAGAAAAAGATGATGAAAACCTTCAGACAGATCCAAAACTGAAAACCATCTTTTACCTTTTAATTTAAAACTTAAATCTTCAAGTGTTGGCAACACCTTAGGCTTTTTAACAATTATTTTGTTTAAATCTAATGGATCTAGGCATAATCTTATATTACCATTTGGTTTTTCTACAATTACAATTCTATTGATACATGCATTTTCATTAATCTTATCTACTTTTGCTATAGCATTTCTATCTTCCAATCTTTTTAATTCTATTTTTAATGGCTCAAGTAAAGATGATGGCAACCTCGGCGAAGGGTGACAAATTTGTTCCTCTGTATACTTAGTAGGAATATCAACACTTCCAGGCATTCTTCCTATTCCTTCAAAAACTTTTATATGCTTTTTGATAAATTTTTCTTTATCATCATTAACATTTGCTAAATGCACTCGTTTAACTAAATTTAATGCCACACATGCTGGTAATCCTAATAGCATGGTTTTACAGTTTACAACAATAAAATTTTCATAACACTCATTGTCTTTGAATTTACATTTTAAATTTACTATACCGATAGGCTTCACCTTCTCACCAATAAAAGATTCTATTTTTAAATCTGTTTCATACAATTTACACTCAATTTTAGCTTTAATTTTATCAAAAATTTTTACAGGCATAATGCTTACATCAGCCCCAGTATCTAATTTACAACTAATATTTTCATTTTCAATAATAATATTTTCATACCACTCACATTTATTAAGGCTTGCCACATTGTGTACCGCATCACAGTACAAACTTTCATTGGAAGAATTAGGATCCGGAGACTCAGAACACTTAACTTCTTCAACTTTCTTCCTTCTACAGCTCACTGCAAAATGATTAAATATGCCACACTTCGAACACTTTTTGCCGAATGCTGGACACTCCCTCGGACCATGTATTTGTTGACATCGCGTACACTGGAACTTAGTTTTTTCATATTTCTCAAATACATTCTTGTTAAAACTTTGCCTTTTATAATTATTGTTTCTATTTTTCACTACATCTATTTCCAACATGGGGTTCATCTCTTTCACTTGCATTTTGCTTACTTCACTTGCTCTACATATATTGGTTACCTTATCTAATGTTAATCCTTCAATACGCAACAAACTTTCTTGAAGTGATTTGTCTTGCAATCCTTGGACAATCCTATCACGAAGTAATTGATCTTCTAACGACTCAATTTTTGATGTGCCATAATTACATGTTGAAATTAACTGTCTCAAAGACGTGTAGAAATTTTCGAAACTTTCATCACTCTGTTGTTTCCGTTCATTAAATTTAAATCGCTCGAAGACCTCATTATATTTCGGGTTCACATAAGCATCAATACTAATCAATAGCTTTTATAACATTGTTATAAATTTGAAAATCTTCTTTTGACAACTTTAAACTCATTATTACTTTTGTCGACTCGGGACCCATCATATTTCTCAATAATGTAAAACTTAATTTTATCAGCAGCGTCATCTTGGCCCACACTCACTAGATAATCTTCAAAAAGACATTTCCAAAATATCCATTCAGAAGCGGCGGACTGAGCACGTATGTCAAAGTTTGGAGGCAATTTCACCGAATTTTCCATGATAAAATCAAAGATCATCTACCAAATAATAGCACTTTAAACTCAGTGTCATATTAAACTTGTTGGTTTTTTATTTCCTTTAACGACTGCGCCATGTATTATTATGTATTTAAGATTAATAATTAAAAGATAAACTTTGCAATCGAACACTTTATTTCTTAACACAGAAGCCATCTACCATGACAGTATATAAAACCAAAACCATAGTCTTAATGACCACAGATAAATGCAGTTTCATAGAACAGTCCTTTCCAGACCGAATCATGCTATTTCTATCTTGTATGAAATAAGCAGACAACCAGTGTTACATTAAAAAGGGGTTAATAGGATAAATTCGGCTAGCTTTACCCTAACTGCTAGGTGGAGGCCGTGGAATATAAACAGAACTGACTCAAGCACTCAATTTTCTATTACGATATACTCTGATATTGTGACCATAAAGCCTCCAATAACCTTCGTACAATGTTTTTACGCGAGCACTACATCCATCCATAGATCGAGTTCAGCGGTTATCACTGAACCTTATATGTATATTGTATTACACTGAAGTTAACATTTGCGGGTTGCCGCGACGACCGACCTAATCAACAAACATGTTATTGATATCTGAATGAAATTTGCTGGCAGAATTAATCACCAATCTTACTTGAAACACAACAGAATTAGATGAATAGCAAAAAACAAATTTTCGGCGTACCAAAAGCGCAGACGATTACTTGACTTATATGTATATGCTAAAACCATGGGGATTTTTTTAAAATTCTGCCCTACATTCTATACGTAAGTATTTATATTTATTAGTGTACGTATTTCTTTATGTACGTAGTTATTACATATTATTATTGTAATTATTTGTTCTTTTAGACTGTTTATTTTTAGAGGCGTACCTCGCATTCTCAACATCAACCAGGGTCGACCGGCAGACAATGCCAAGAGGCATTAGGTTTAACTCTTTGTGAAACTTAGTTTAAGGTTTTTTCACATAAAATATATATATAATAAATCAGTAGTTCCTGAGATTAGTGCGTTCAAACAAACAAACAAACTCTTCAGCTTTATATATTACATAGTATAGATTACGACAGACCTCACTCGTATTACAGTCCGGTGATGTAGAAAAAACCTGATAACAACCTTATGGCTGGTTGCAACCCTTTTTGCCCACTGCTGGGCACGGGTCTCTTCCCAATATTGGAGAGGCCTGGAGCTAACTCTACCACGCTGCTCCAATACGGGTTGGTGGAGATGCGAGTTACTGGCCAACCCGCTGTCTGATGTTTTCAAACCACTCGTAAGGCCCTCGACAAGGTTTAACGACTGTTATCTGTCGATAACAACTGGGACCGACGGCTTAACGTACTCTCTGAAGCACCGAAACGTGCATGAAATTGGCACTAGCGCGATAGCGGTGACCCATCTTACACCGGAGCGCGCCGGTTCGGCTTACTACACACGCGATGAAAACCGGTAAATACAACACCGTTCCGTTACACTGAGTCACACGTTACAATACAAGTATGTAATCGCGATTGGTGCAGCACGAGTGCTAATCTGATACAGTGGTTTCATTCAGAAATTAAGTTATGGTCTGCTTAAAAAGAGATTAAATTTTTATGACGTAATTTCATGTTTCTTTCTAGATAACGTTTTAAACTCATAGTCCCACAGTAGGGTAGATGTACCCTGTGTCGTGGGTACCATCAACACACACAAACACCCAGACCGAGAACAGAAATTTAAACTCATTATTCAAATTTCTGTTTCGCCGAGAATCGAACCCGGGACCCTTCCGGCAGTCCGACATGGTAACCAATGCGCCACGCGGGTCAATGTCAAGGTATTGACAGGTATGACACCCGTCAGATGATTGGCCTTTACGGGCGAACCCCTCGTCCCAACGTGCATACACAATGTGCCTTTTCTAGTTATATACAACTAGTGTGTGTGCGTTGGTGTCAGCGTTGTCGGTGCATAGAAAATGACGTTGTTAATTGAAATTGTATGCGTCTGTAGCGATGAAAGAATATTTGTGAATATGTGACAAAATTAAAATGTGTGCGTACTTACCGCCGCACCAGGTTTGGCACAAAAATTATGTATTCAAGCGAGGCACAATGCCCTCTCCACTGACAGGTGAGTCAGTACCTTTTCGCTCGGCATCCAATCTGACGGCTTATATTCCACTGCATTCTACTGGTTTCTTCCACAATTCTTTCTCCGTTCAGGCTGTACTGCTCTGGAACGACCTACCTCTCTCCTTAAAAAAGGCTCCCACACTGTATTCCTTTAAAAAACAACTGAGAAAACCCTTCTTGAATCTCAGCAACTAATTGCACACCGATATAATATGGTCACCGTATAATTGTATTTAGTATAATATATATGTATGTATTTATCATATTGTGTATATATATTATTATATCTATTAGTTGTATTTGTATGTATGTATGTATGTATGTATTATTATTATTATTTATTATGTGTATGTATATTAAACTTTTGTGTATTAGGTTATGTTATGTAAGTTTGCTGTTTTGTTTCGCCTACCACAATTTATCGCCTTCATCAAGGGTAACTGGCAGAGAATGCCACTAGGCATTAAGTTCGCCCTTGTAAACTGTAGGTTTACAAAATGGTAAATAAATAAATAAATAAAAATACCTTTGATGTTTTAAGATCAGCCCTGTCAAGACAATAGTTTTTAGGGTTCCGTAGCCAAAATGGCAAAAAAACGGAACCCTTATAGATTCAGCATGTCTGTCTGTCTGTCTGTCTGTCCGTCCGCAGCCACTTCATTCCAAAACTCTTACTGCTTACGATACGAACCGCTTTACGATTTTTATACAAAAATAAAAAATCAAATTAATAAGGGGGGCTCTCCATACATAGAACTCAAACAAAAAAAATTTTTTTCATCAAACCTATTCGTGTAGGGTGTATTTAGATAGGTTTAAAAGAAGCCAGCGGCTTTGCCTGCGTACACCTGTTTTTTGGTCCCGTAGGATGAAAACCATATTATGTCCTTTCCCAAGGTCCACTCTATCTGAGTTCCAAATTTCATTAAAATTGGTTCAGTGGTTTAAACGGGAAAGCGTAGCAGACAGACAGAGAGACAGAGTTACTTTCGAATTTATTTCATAACTTTAAAATTAATAGAATCAGGCGTTACTTTGCGGAACTCCATTGTTATAAAGTTAGGTAAAAACTACTTTGCAACAATCCGCAATCAGAACGTATGATGGTGTATACTATGGCATGAAAAAGTGGCCAAGTGCGAGTCGGACTCGCCCATGAAGGGTTTTTTTTATTTATTTATTCTTTATTGTTACAACTTTAAACAGTGTTGTACAAAGGGCGGACTTAATGCCTAGAGGCATTCTCTACCAGTCAATCCTGGCTGATGGTGAGAATTTTTAAATAGGTGACAACAATAGAATTACTTCTACAAGAAAACAAGGAAAATCTTTCTAAAGGTTTGCTTGTATCTAAATAACTAACTGTAGTAAGTGTAAATATATATAGTAAATTATATAATACACAGCAAGGGTTCTGTAGTAACAAGCATTATTATTTTTCGTCAGCAAAAGTAAGTGTGTTTGTATGAACGACAAAGTTATATTTGCGGTTTTTAAAAAATTACTATATCTCAAAAACTGCGTGCTATATCTCGTTCAAACCAATTTTCGTTGAAAGTTTTTATTGAAATCTACAACATATATTTTTGATAGATTTTTCACTTTCTTACTTTAAAAGTTAGGGGGGGACACACATTTTAACACTTTGGAAGTGTCTATCTTTCAAACTATTAACTTTGAGAAAAATGAATTTAGGAACCTTAATGTCATTTTATAAGACCTATCTATAGCACCCTACATGAACAGGTTTGATGAAAAAAAAAATTTTTGAGTTCCATGTATGGAGAGCCCCCCTTATTCATATTTATTTTTGTATAAAAATCGTAAATAAGTTCAGAGATTACATCTACCCACCAAGTTTCAACTTTGAAGTCCTAATTGTTTTGGAATGAAGTGGCTGTGACATACGGACGGACAGACAGACAGACAGACAGACAGACATGACGAATCTATAAGGGTTTCGTTTTTGCCATTTTGCCTACGGAACCCTAAAAAAGTATACACCATCATACGTTCTGATTGCGGATTGTTGCAAAGTAGTTTTTACCTATCTATATTCATAACTTTATGTCCTCTAGAGGCTCTAGAGGTTAGTTAGATTAATTTATTGCGATTTATTATGATTCATAGCCCAAAATCATCGAACAATTAAGATCCATATGAAATTCAAATTATGATCAGCAGTTCAAAAGTTATGGGAGAACAGATGAACATCATTCACACATAAGCGGTCATTACACAATCAATCTAGATCGCTCTGTGATCTAATTCAATTACCGCAATTCATATTGATAAATGGGTGTGTGTGTATTAATCCGTCAGTCTACTTCAAACATTATTATATAATTCTAGTGGACCCCGCAAACGTTGTCCTGCCTTAAAATTATTGAAATAGGATTAGTTTCTTTCTCATCTCAAAGAGTTTTTATGTTATTGTCAAATAAAAAATATAAAACAAATAGTGACAGGTGAATTGTTATTCGGACTATGTCAAACTTCTGGACTATGGCGCGAATCAATATTTGACAGTTAGGTACTAACAGTTTATGTAGAAAAATAAAATAAGTTGTTTTACAATTAATTTCGCTTCCATATTTTCTCATCGTTTTAACGTTCCCTGGACTTCTACTAATATATCAAGACCAAAATTAGCCACATCGATTCAGCCGTTCTTGAGTTTTAGCGAGACTAACGAACAGCAATTCATTTTTATATATAAAGATCCAAACAATATGGATCGCGATTTAAACTGATTATAATGTGGTTGCGATACATGCTTAAAGTCATATTCACTGATCATAATATTAACCCTGCTTTTTGCTACGTTATTAGCTAGTAAATATAGAAAACAATCGAATGTTTCATACCATAAGCGTCACACGTAATACTGTGACAAAAGGTATGTGTCCGTTATGTTTATATACATTTCTTTGTTTCTTAACAACAGTCTGACGTCAATCATGGATGATTTCCATATAAAAGGATTCTTATTTCCTAAAATAAACTCCTAGTGCCTGGGCGACTGAGCGTTGTTCGGATAAAAACAATTTATTTTCTTGGTTTCATTTCATACGAAACACTCATTTGCTTAGTGATACTTAACAACGCCATCTGAAATAGCCCCCAATAAAAAATCCCAAAAAATAAAAAATAAACGTAATATGGTTTTGATTGAGGTTTGAACCCGGGCCTCTATTTCGCAGTCAGCCCACGTAACCATTCGGCCAAGGAAGCTTTTTCAATGAATGAAATTTTTATAGAGCTCTTTCAAATCGATATTGTCATCTCTTTGAACGTCTGATTGACGGATGGCGTTTGACGGCGTTCTACGCCACAATATTATTAATATTGTGATTATCGCTGAAAATATTTTTTAATAATTTAATATTTCTAAAAATAAAACCTAGCTGGATCGATTTATCACCCTCGAAACTAGGGTACTAAATTTCGTCAAAATCGTTGTAGCTGTTTCCGCGATTCAAAATATATATTTAGGTATATACAAGAATTGCTAGTTTAAAGGTATTACGTATAACTAATATTATTTTTCATAAACCAGGCGATTTAACTATAGTCAATCGTCAGTTACCTAATCGGGAAAATGGAGTTGAATTGGTTTTTTACACTGGCGTTCAAGCAAACGCTTATTAAATTTCACTTATTCGCAATCCTGATAAGACATATTTCTTCAAATAGATTATAAGAATCTCATTAAAAGTCCATATATGACCGCTAATTTTCATCAATTGGTCGAATGATGTCAGGGAAAAAACATACTTTTTGCATATACATACATATAATAATTGTTAAACACATGTAAATGCTGTAAAAAAGATAACTCTGCAAAATAAATTAAAAATGGTTTCAGCATTTTGTAACCATTCAAAATAATCGTCGTCATGATTAATGTCCATTATTAAGTCCATGTAAATTGTTTCCTTCCATTACTCATACGCCACATTATTGTGGTCATTTGTAGTCATTTGAGCATTTAGCCAGTCTAGATCGAGATTAGATATTGAATAAAATACGCTTAAGTTAGGTATACCAGCTTCAAATAACTTTGAAGTTTTCTTCCATTACCGGGGGTCATATTTCTGATTATTGGCGTCGAAACGATAGGGCTTTAGTATGTCTCCCGTAGCTCAGGTCCAGAATATTCCTGCCATTCTCTGCCTGTCGTAAGAGGCGACTAAAAGGGATTTTCAGGGTTGCAGGAAACAAAAGTAGGAGTTAAGACCGTCCAGTCAGCTACCCACAAAAGTAAACCACGGAAAGTGCCTTTGGTAGCAATCCGTTTGAGTTGGAGAGTATAGACTGTATATAAAAGTGGAGAATGTTTAGGACTTAAGCGCGAGAACTCTGCCCCAGTGGCATTTCACTGGAGATGCCGAGGCCCTTAAATACAGCTGAGGCGCCCAATCAGGGGATTTTAGTACCAGAGGTAAAAATCTCATATTACCCAGTAGGTATCTCGCCCATGGAACTTTTTTTCCAAGGGTTTTCCCGATACCAAAAAATATTTGGCTATTAAAAAGGGCGCACACAGTCGTGAAATAGCCCATAAGCATAATAAGTGATTGCTTTGCATCATGCCTTGGAGTACACCACTTCTTTCATAATGTTTTCGTCTTTCATACAGATCCTGAAGTGATCCATTTACTATACGATTTTTAAAGACCGTTAATAGTTTACTGATATATGAGGTAGACACTTGAATTGTATGGAACATCGAATAGTCCTAAATATAACACTGCGTCCTAATACTGGACCTATATCCCCAGAAAAACAATCTGGATGTTAGCTTTTACTATGTAATTGTATATTTTTAGTTAAATATCTTACCTAATCTTTACAAGTATATTTTCAATTATAATTTTACTGTTTATTATTGATAATAAAAGTCGTTCTGCGTTCTCGAAATCGTCTTATTAATTTTATTGTAATCTGGCTGCAATCCTTTTTACGTCCTACTGCTGGCACGGGTCTCTCCCCATTATTGGGGGGCCTGGGGCTCCACCCACCACCACGCTGCTCCAATGCGGGTTGGTGGAGATGCGGGTTAGTGGCCATCCCGCTGACGGATGTTTTCAAACCGCCCACAAGGCCTCCGACAAGGTTTAACGACTGTTATCTAAGGACAACAACCGGGACTGACGGCTTACTTAACGTGCCCTCCGAAGCACGCAAACGCGCCTGAATTATTTTTTTTGCCACTAGCGGTCACCCATCTCACACCCGACCACGCCCATTTGGCTTCGTTGCATAGATCGCTTGCGTTCTACGCTAACCGCCGGGCCATGCGAGCTTCTTGTATGTAATCTACGTTACTGAATATAAAATCCGTAATATAAGAAATAAAATTGTCTCTAGTAGTAAGGTCATGTCATTGTAATCATTCTGCTTACAGAAATTATTGGTAATTACATTGTATATTTACAGCCATGATCTAACTGATTGATCAATATTGATAGCTTGTTATTGTTTTTGTAATCTCCTTCAACGCGTTTAATAAGAACTTGGTATGTTGACAAGCACTTGTCTATAATTAATTTTTGATCAACATTAGCCTGTTCAGCCAATTTATGTTTAATTGTTAGCCTTTTGTTTTAAGTGTCCAGTAAAAAATATATTCCATAATAGAGTCCTAAGCTGGTAAATGATTTATAGTATTGATTTATAGGTCTATACTTATATTAGTGGGCCCTGCAGACATTGTCCTGCCTTAAAAGTATTGAAAGAGGATTTTTTTCTTATTATCTTTAAGAGATTTCATGTTACTGTCAAACAAAAATATAAAACAAATAATGACATACGAACTGTCCTGTTATTCTGAGTGTGTCAAAGTTTAGAATGACACGGCACGAAATACAAAACGTTTGACAGGTAGGAACAATTTATATGGGAAATCTAAATAAATAAATAAAAAAATAAAAAATATATTTTCCAGTGGACCGAATTGTGAATATTAACCATCCTCGAATCCACTTGATTAAACACACACAAAAAAACTCATTTAAACCGGTCCAGCCGTTTAGGAGGAGTTCACTGTCAACACACGTACAGAAGAATTATATATATATACATATATAATAAAGATTGTAAATCTGAAAAGTATGTTTAAAACTCAAGAACGTTGAACGTGAAATATTCTTCTTGTGATGGATGGATTATTCATTTATCGGGGAAGGTTCTTAGGCTATACATGTATAGCCTATAGCGTGATGTTATACATATGTATATGTATAACATCACGCTTTAAAATGGGTAAAACCGCGGGGCAGATGCTTAGGCTATACATGTATAGCCTATAGCGTGATGTTATACATATGTATATGTATATGTATAACATCACGCTTTAAAGTGGGTAAAACCGCTTGGCAGATGCTTAGGCTGTCCATGTATAGCCTATAGCGTGATGTTATACATGTATTTGCATAACATCACGCTTAAAAGTGGGTAAAACCGCGGGCAGATGTGCCCATCCATGCCATCCATATTAAATTCTAAAATATAAAATTCTCGTGTCACAGTTTTAGTTAACATACCTACTCGTATTTTCTGAAACGGCTTGACAGATTTTGGTGAAATTTACCTATTATTCATTACTATTATTTAATTAACCGGTAGATCTGAGAATAGGTTATTATATATTTTTGATACTCCTAAGTAATAATGACGACCCAAGTTATTTTTTTTTTTTTGTAAATATTTTATGATGTGTTATTAAAATAATACATAAGTACAACCCTAAATTTTTATCCATCAACATCTATTTTTAATAGCCTCATGAAAAGGCGTTACCGAATTCGCTGGGTGAGTTGTGTTGTTTTGTTTAGAATAAATAAAATAATAATAAATAACGCTTCACACTCATAGCCCCACATTAGGGTATATATACCCTGTGTCGTGGGTACCATGGACACACACAAAGGCAGAAACACAAACACCCAGACCGAGAACAGAAATTTAAACTCATTCAAATTTCTGTTTCGCCGGGAATCGAAGGGGGGACCCCTAGATTGGCAGTCCTGCATGGTAGGTAACTATTGCGCCACGCGGGTCGTCAAAATCACTCGGTCATTTCTTTGTTTTGTTTATTTGAAATTTAAATCTCTTTAAATTTTTTCTTTTTAGTTCGACCTTGGCTGCCAAGACTGGAAGCGTTCCCTCGTTGGTACGGTCCACAACGCTGGCTTTTTCATCTCCATACCGCTCACTGGCCTCATCTCCGACAAGTTTGGAAGAAGAATGGCGCTGGTATTCGCCAGCGTGTCCAACGGAGTCTTCGGCGTCATACGAGCGTTCTCGCTTAACTATGAAATGTTCATAGTACTGGAATTTCTAGAACCGGCACTCGGAGGCGGCGTGTATACTGCGTGTTTTGTTCTTGGTAAGTATTTTTTTCAGTAATGGCATTTTTTTTATTTGAATGGAGTAGCAGACGAGCATGCAGGCCACGTGGTGTTAAGTGGTCGCTGCAGCCCATGGACATCTACATACAACCTCAAGCAAGCATAGGTAAGTCTTGTCTGAGGTCGTATGCAATTGCGCTGCTACTCCGGAGGCTGGTGGTCGCCTCATGTAAGTGTGGCCGGCAACTGCACCTTTCCACCAAAACACAATAGAATTGCTCACGGCAGAAGTGGGTGCAGCGGTGGTACTTTTCCGGGCGAACCATAATAGTTTTACCACCTACCAAATATAATTGCATTGCAAAATCTGTGCATATTGGCAGTAGGTATTAAGTAAAAACGCGAAATACTAATAGTAAGTAGCAGAGATTTGGAGGCAAGCCCAGAATCATGACTGCTCTGTTATCATATTCCGCAACCGTCGGGCACTGCTTACTTATATGTAAGAAAATACACTTTACCCGATATAACTCAAAAATACACCGGGTCTAGAAAAAAAAGAAGATTTATACGATAATCTCCGACAAAGTTTAATGACTTAGTATTAATATTTGCTTTAATAACTTTAAGCAATCAACTAGCTACTAACAGTAGGTACGAATTAGGTATCTGTTACCAGTATAGTTTAAAACCTGATATAATAATAATAGATAGAAATACCTGTATAAAAAATTGGGATGCAGTAATAGACTCTCAAAAATATAATTACAAAAGGTGCCTCAATTTTTTTTTAAATTGTTAGTCAAAATTCAAATCATAAATAAATATTTTAAAATGTATTTGTCACAAAACTGGTCAATGCTGAACTTTACATTTTCTTTGACACCTAAAAGCGATTCTATTCAAATTATGACATCTGGATACAATGGTCATAATGATGCATAATCCAAGGGCTTTACTGTTTGATGATAATTTTTGATTAATATGCATCTCGCTTGCAATCTTGCATGCTATAAATAAATATGGATGGAAATATTGAAAGAACAATACAAAGAAAAACATTGGTTTTTTCAGGAATAAATTGGTAGTTATACCATTCTTTGCTGTTGATACTAAATTGAATAATTGAATTTTGTTCATTAATAATGACAATTAAAATAGTAGATTATGTAACGCCCTGACCTAACTGCATTGATGAGGGCCTGCTCGTACTCTGTACACATCGGTCCGTTACTTTTAACATTTTCACCATTATTTTTGGCAGAATCAGATCATTTATTATTTCATAAATTTATAAGATTAACGTAGTCATGGTGCCATTAAGTTATTGAGTTAATAATATTGCTAGAATTTCTTTAGCGTTATCTAAAAATAAAGCACGAATCAGATCACGGTGTAGCGACCTTCCGCTACTCATCAAGAGATGGCGCCACGGGTATTCCTGAATCACGCTATCGAGGTTTTTCTGAATATCCGAGCATATATACATACATGCTCCGAATAGAGTCAGTTAGAGCGCGGCCGCTAGCCCGGCGCGAGATCTCCCTTTGCCAAAACGGACATTTTTCTGAGGCCCGAATACTTTACTTTACCTGATAACAATCCATTCACTTCTACTGGATAGGTATGGAATTTCAGTAAAAGAGGGGAACATCTCCACTAAAACTCAAAACAATGCTTTACTGACGGAATTTTCTCCCGATTCAACCTAGCTTTAACTATTAAAAACAAAAAACAGTTTTTGCAAAAAAAAACAATTTAAACAAAAAGTTTAAAGTATGAGACTCATGGACAACATTACTACTACTGATTTCTGACAAAATCAATTTTACACAGAACTGTTCAATTTATGATAACAGTCAAAAGAAAAAAATATTTCATCAAAACTATCAGCTGTGAGACAATTAAGTACTACTGATATTTTTTGCTATAAAAACCCTCTCAAATGACTTTCTACGTTCAAGAAGTAATGGAAGGTTAAAAATAAAGAGACGGTGCAGCGCAGTTTTTGTCGCGAATTCTTTTTGCTTCACCTAATCTTGGCAGAATACAAAGGAGGTCATGGAAATGTCTCAGATACTCAGATACACCTTTACTTGTCAAAAATTTTCAATGCCTTGCGAATAAGCAAGGTCTTTCTTAGACATCTTGAAATCTGGAGCGTACAATACTGCAATATTGGGAATTGTTGTGGCCTTAAAGTCATCCATTTTGCCCGGAATACTTTTGGCATATCGATAAATATCGAAATCTTAAAGTCTTTTCTTTCATTGATTAACTTTTATCTCATGATACTGAAATATAATTCTCCACCAACCCGCATTAGAGCAGCGTGGTCCAGCAAGCTCCAGGAATCCCCAAGACCCGTATGATACAGAACGGCCCTGTTTGAGGAAATGACTAGCCGGAATGAAATACGGCGGAATATACAATCCGACTGCGACATATATACATTTCTTGTGTTCGTGTGTATGTCACTAAAGTACTCCTAAACGACTGGACGGATTATGATGTTTTTTTTTCTGTGTGTTCAAGGGGATTTGAGAATGGTTTAGATTCACAATTTGGTTCACTGGAAAATGTTTTTGACGTGATAACGTCTTTAAAATCGTTTTAGTCGGGTGACATGTTCAGAAACTTGTGTCACACCAAAACCTCACGAGCGCGATCGCAGGTATAACGAGAGAGAGACGGACCGATCTCCCGTCTCATCTCGAGCGCTGCCAGTCATTCCGTGAAACTTGTCACGCGGAATCCTCACGAGCGGAGGCTGGCATAGCGTTCGAGTGAGTGGACCGATCTTCCGTCTCTCTCACTCTAGCGGCATACAAACGAATGGAGATTTTCTCGTGCGGACGTTATCACGTAAACATCTCGATCGTAAACCTACTTTACAAACAATTTGCCGTTTTTTTTATTATTTTTTATTTTATTTATAAGTAGTTTACTCATATAAAATGTTCCTACCTGTCAAACGTTTGTATTTCGTGCCGTGTCGTTTTAAACTTTGACATAGCCAGAATAACAGTTCGTATTTCATTATTTGTTTTATATTTTTGTTTGAAAGTATCATGAAATCTCTTTAAGATAATAAACAAACAAATCTTCTTTCAATACTTTTAAGGCAGGCAGTCTGCACCTGGGCGGAGCTAGGACCTTAAAGCATCAAGGTATGACAGGTATGACACCCGTTATAGGAGAGCCTTTACGGGCGAACCCCTCGTCCCAACGTGCATATACAATGTGCCTTCTAGTAGGTAATTATACAACTAGTGTGTCAGTGAGTGTCAGTATTGACGGTGCATAGAAAATAACGTTGTTAATTTGAAATTGACATATTTAGAAATGTATGCGTCTGTAGCGATGAAAGAATATTTGTGAATGTGTGACAAAATTAAAATGTCTGCGTTCTTTCCCCGCACCAGATTTGGCACAATAATTATGTATCGAAGCTAGGTGCTATGCCGTCTCTCCTGAAGGGTGAGTCAGTAACTTTGATGCTCTAAGGCTAGCACGGACCACTAGTTAACGTACGATATAAACCATTCTACACAGATCGGAACTTTGATAGTAAAGAATTTAAGGTCATTCACATGGAACGCGTTTGTAAAGCCTATCAGTAATGCTACTGGTATTTACGAGTACTTCCTATGCAACGTCACTCTTTGTAACTTTAAAAACTTCCTATTTCAATCGCATAGTAGTATGTTCTACTTCCTAGTAAAACTTAAATGGAAGGTCAACTTATTCAGAAACTTTATGAACGAACAAACAAGATGATGTTAAAAAGACTTTCAATTTCAATTTCTTTATTTGCTAAAACATAGTAGGTATAAATTTCACAAAGTAGGTATTATATTACAATTTTCAGGTCCGTATATTCTGCCTAATGTGATATGCATTTTTTAGGACATAGCTATAAAAAATTATACTTCTATTTACCAGATAAACTTAAGGCCGTATACGAAATTTTGCCGATTTCGCTGATTTAGTTGATTTTACATAGGAGATTTTACAGTTAAAATACAGTATTTCCATAAGTTTTATTGCACAATATGACTGAACATTTCATTAATAATCTAATACATAAGCCACTTTTTGAGCTTTTAAGTACTTTTAACTACCTTACTTAACTAGTATAAGACTCTTTCTTACCATCAAAAGTAACATTAGGTATTTGGTTGAGTCTTGATTTAGGTAGAAGGGGTTTTTTTTAAGACGTAATTCCATAATTACAACTTTACTGTGAAACGTCTAATACGGATTGCCCCGATTGCCCCGAGGCGACAAGCTTGTTAAACTACTTCTATTAATTGCTAACTGACTGCAACCCTTTTTTGCGTTCCACTGCTGGGCACGGATCTCTCCCCATTACTGGGGAGGCCTGGAGCTTACTCCACCACGCTGCACCAATGCGGGTTGGTGGAATTGCTAACTACCTATGTACTAATTACTTCTGAAGCGCGCATGGCCCGGCGGTTAGCGTAGAACGCAAACGATCTATGCAACTAAGCCAAACGGGCGCAGTCGGATGTGAGATGGGTGACCGCTAGTGGCAAAAATTTCATGCGCGTTTCCGTGCTTCGGAGGGCACGTTAAGCCGTCGCTCCCGGTTGTTGTCGATAGATGACAGTCGTTAAACCTTGTCGGAGGCCTTATGGGCGGTTTGAAAACATCCGACAGCGGGTTGGCCACTAACCCGCATCTCCACTAACCCGCATTGGAGCAGCGTGGTGGAGTAAGCTCCAGGCCAGGCCAATCATGGGGAGAGACCCGTGCCCAGCAGTGGGACGCAAAAAGGGTTGCAGCCAATTACTTCTACTACAGATATTGTATTTCGAAGTGTTACAAATAAAAATATTTTAATCCGATATAGTACAGTATATAATCGATGTTAGCTTGTTCTAAACAACATGTTTGTTTAATTGAAGTTTAAGATTTAAAGTCTCCTCGTGTAAATCGTGATTGTAAGATATTTTACCAATACAAAACATCGGGTCACGATGCCGGTTTACCGGTTAAGCAACTCCGTTAGATTGCCCTTGGCCCTTTTTATAAGGTACAATAACAAAACAACCACGTGCCCTTTTATATCACCATACCTTTTCTTCAAAAAATAACACTTTAAAGTCATCTTTACATAGTCCTTCTTTGGTAACATTTCTCTACAAGTTAGTTTTAAGGTTTTTTATTTTTATTTGAATGGAGTAGCAGACGAGCATGCAGGCCACGTGGTGTTGAGTGGTCGCTGCAGCCCATGTACATCTACATACAACCTCAAGCAAGCATAGGTAAGTCTTGTCTGAGGTCGTATGCAGTTGCGCTGCTACTCCGGAGGCTGGTGGTCGCCTTATGTAAGTGTGGCCGGCAACTGCACCTTTCCACCGAAACACAATAGAATTGGTTCACGGCAGAAGTGGGCGCAGCGGTGGTACTTTCCCGGGCGAACCATAATAGTTCTACCACCTACTCATGAAGGATTTGGCCAAGGAATTCATCAGTCGTCTCATTTGAACTGCTTTCGGCATCAGTACTTTAACAGGACATAGAGGAGGTACATACTCAGTCGAAGTATTTGTAATGACCCCTTGCTTGACGTTGTGCGTAGATGTCCATTGGCGATCTCCGTGGCCAGGAGGTCTACTCTTAAAATCGATAATCGTTTTATCGTAAATTTTTCAGCACATTTTAGATCCTGTTCTGACCTTTATTTTTGTGGATATATAACTCTAGTAAAGTTATTGAGAATCTAGTGCTACTAAAAGTGTAATTATAATTCTTCATACTTTTACTTAACGATCACTCGAAAATCCACGATACTTCGGACGATTGCGCTTAGAGTAAGGCCCCTGCATGTTCGTCTGATACTTCCTTTAATTTAAAAAAAAATCCGAAAAATCGATTAAAAAACGGAGAAAAAAAATGTATGGAAGCCCCCATAAATAACAAATTTATTTACATTAATTAAGTAAATATACAACTTAATATTCTGTGAATATATCAAGCATCTACCAATTTTATTGTCGTTATTAAGAACGAGAAATCAATCGCAAGCAGACGTTTGTTGTTGTCGTAAGGGGGGCTCCCTTAAATTATTCTGTTACTAGCCTTCCGCACGCGTGAACCCGTTATATAGGTTCCCGTAGGATAAAAACCATCCTATGTCCTTTCCCAAGGTACACTCTATCTCTGTTCCAAATTTCATTAAAATTGGTTCTGTAGTTTTAGCGGGAAAGCGTAGCGACAGACAGACAGACAGAGTTACTTTCGAATTTATAATAAGTATTAGTAGGGATTACTGGTGACTGTGACGGACGGACAGCGGAGTCTTATTTATTATAAATATGTATATATCCTTATAATATACACTTATACTTATACCCGTTTATACCCTTATTAGGTACAGAACCCTAAAAAAGACCTACAGTTTATTTAAATCAATGATCGCATAGTTAACAGCACCTTCAAAATCATCATGACCTTCCCCTTTAACGCCTCATCAGTTGTTTGTGACTGATTAAGGTTTTTATCGCCACTTCCGGCTATAAACACCTTAAAGTTCATAAGGCTTTAATCACGGATGACTTGCTTTTGCTATTGCTATGTTTAGAGCGTAAATAAAGATATTGCTTCTTGTAAAGTGTAAAAAAGCCGTCGTCGCGGGATGCCTGGTAGATGTGAAGTACAGATAATATGCATAAAGGAATAATGTAGTTTAAAAAACTAAAAACACGCTTTTGTGAAAATATGAACTAAAAAGTAAAAAATAAGAAGAAAATGACGTATTTTACTGTAAAAAAGCGTAGGGTGCTTTTTGAGATACTATTGACACAAAAATATTTTTTTAACATTTTTTGTCTATCTGCCTATCTGTCTATCTATCTGTTTGTTCTGGCTAATTTCTGAAACGGCTGGACCGAATTTGACGGAACTTTCACTGGCAGGTAGCTGATGTAATAAGGAGTAACTTAGGCTAATTTTATTTCAGAGAAATTCTAAAACAAAAGTCTACGCGGACGAAGTCGCGGGCGGCCGCTAGTAACAAATATAATAACATTAATTTAATACCAGAGTCATAGTTGCTTCCTGTGTTCCCTTTTACATATTATTTTATGCAACGAAAGAAAGGGTGTAAATACTGAACACTTTCTGTTCACTTATTTAGTACCCATGACACTTCTCAAGGTTTACTTTTTTATCAGTATACAATATAGGTACATTCTTGTAGATAATTATAATTAAATCAAGCCTCACTTACGTTCTTGGTAATCACATCAATTACATCTTTAAACTTATGGAGGAATAACGACGACAAAAGATCACAATGTCAAAGTTAATTTATTACAGCTTATTTGAAGTCAACAGGTGCAAAATAATTATATAATATGCATTTAATAAGAACACGACACTTTAATATGAATACCTGGACGACCGAGCGTTGCTTTTATATTTATTTTGTTGGTTTAATTTCAAACGAAACACTCATTTGATTAGTGTTACTTAATAACGCCATTTGAAATAGCTCACAATAAAAAAAACACAAAAAATTTCAAATAAATGCAATATGGTTTTTGCTTGAGGTTTGAACCCGGGCCTCTAGTTCCGCAGTCAGCCCACGTAACCATTCAGCCAAGGAAGCTTTATTTCAATGAACGAAGCTTTTATAGAGCTCTTTCTAATCAACATTGTCATCTCTTTAAACGTCGGATTGACGGATGGCGTTTGACGGCGTTCTACGCCACAATTTTAATAATAATACTCGCCAATAGATGTCGGTAAGAGTGGTATTTTTCAGTTTATATTTAAGTTGATTATCGCTGCAAATATTTTTTTATAATTATCATTTTTCATCAGATTTATCACCCCCGAAACCAGGGTACTAAATTTTATTAAAATCTTTGGAGCCGTTTCCGAGTTTCAAAAAATATATTTAGGTACCTATATACAAGAATTGCTTGTTTAAAGGTATTAGATATCAAAGATACTGCCCTCATACAAGAAATAGTAAAAAAATACTCAATAAAATTAATTTAGTTTTGTTTTATCTTTTCAGCTCTCGAATTGGTTGGTCCGAAAGGCAGAGTATTCGCAAGTCTTCTCTTCAACACCATGTTCATTCTGGGAGGAGTAACAGTCACTTTACTCTCCTGGTGGCTTCAGAGCTGGAGGTATCTGCTCCTCATCATCTACACGCCAGCTGTATTCGTCTTCGTCTACATCTGGATTCTTACCGAAAGCTTCCGATGGTATTTCAGCAAAGGATTCTATGAAGAAGGACTCAACGTTCTTCAGAAATGCGAGAAATTTAATAATGTTTCAGTTCCAAAAGACCATTACGATCAAGTTGAGAAACAAGCTATAAGGCAAAGAGAGGCGAGGAAAAGTGAATCCATTGAGAAAAACCAGTCGACGTTCAAGCAACTACTTCTGTCAACTTTAATATGGAAAAGACTTTTCATCTGTTCATTTCTGTGGACTGCGTCTACTCTGGTCTATTACGGTCTTTCCATAAATGCCATAGAGCTCTCAGGGAACAGTTATTTGAATTACATAGTAGTGATAGTGATAGAAGCGCCGGCAAATGTATGCAAGCTGATTTGCCTGGACAGGTTTGGCAGAAAACGGGTGATCGCGACAGCGTTCATACTAGCAGGCCTTATTCTCATCAATTATGGATTCATTCCAGGTACCTAACCATTCTTTCTTTATATTGCATCATACAAATTTCTAATATTTTATTTTTAGTAATTGTTTTAACATTTTGTGCCCTTGCCGCTCGCTGTTAAACAATCAACCCAAAATTTAGTGCATAATATTTTCTCTTGAAAGTGAAAATAAAAATTAAAATAATTTATTTGCGCAAATATGGGTATTACAATAATTGTTTTATGTACATTTATTATTTCGCCTCAGCGAAGTATGCAAATTTGGAGGATAGAATTAAAACGTTAATTTAATGTTAGTAACTATAACTAAAATAACTGATAACTAAATTTATTATAATTGAAGACAACACATCAGTGAATGAATAAGATTTTAACCCATATTCTCTTCATTAAATGAAAAATCTTAAGTTGTATATCAGGGATGCAAAAAAGGATTACGTAAAGATTTTCTTTCATCATACGTTTTTTTTTTCAAAAGAAATTTTGGTACGATTGAATCCTGTGTCGTCAAATGAAGCAATTTATATAATGTACTGATTAATCTCCTAAAAAAATGTTATATACCCTTGGTATTATCTTCTTTCAGCTGGAAACTGGTCCACGACGTTCTACCTCGGAGGGAAGTTCTTTATCACTCTCGCATACAATTCTCTGTATGTGTTCGCAGCTGAAGTGTTCCCCACCAACTACCGAACTACATTATTAGCTATATGCTCCACTTTGGGAAGAACTGGATCCGCTTTGGCACCTCAGACACCGCTATTGGTAAGTTTATTAAGGTTTTTTATAGATTGCGTACATTAGATAGGCAGATTCTTTTCATGGGGAAATTCATCATAGATAAGTTATAAGTTGAGACTCCAGATACGCTCCAGCATTCTGCCGCGATTCCGGCGACAACGTCTTTATAAGGAATTCTGTCACCTGAGGCTGTAGGGATGTAGTTAAGAGTTCCATACGGTACCAGTACCAGTTCATCAGTCCAGTTGTTTTTAGTTAATTTATTACTTTGTTAGTTTTTTTCTTTTACATGCATGTACGAATGATATTATTAATATGCTAATATTAATTTTATGCTACTAAAAATAGCTTTAAACTTTTCATTAATAATAGCTAAAGTATATCCTGGACGTATTAAATAAGTGATATCCGTATGTTCCGCACGCGATGCAGCAAATGAGTTGTAGTTATGGCTGCAACCCTTTTTGCGTGCCACTGCTTGGCACGGGTCTCTCCCCATTATTGGGGAGGCCTGGAGCTTACTCCACCACGCTGCTCCAATGCGGGTTGGTGGAGATGCGGGTTAGTGGCCAACCCACTGTCGGATGTTTTCAAACCGCCCATAAGGCCTCCGACAAGGTTTAACGTTTGTTATCTCTCGGTAACAACCGTGACCGACGGCTTAACGTGCCTTCCGAAGCACTTAAACACGCATGATATATTTTGCCACTAGCGGTCACCCATCTCACATCCGACCGCGGCCGTTTGGCTTAGCTGCATAGACCGCCCGAGCCATGCGCGCTTTGAGTTGTAGTTATAGTACTACTTATATAAATGTATAAACGGCAACACATACCTACTGGAAAATAAAGGAACCAACCCTTTAACTCGCTTCAAAGTAAATAGGGGCGAAAGTCTACAACCACAAGGTATTTGAATAACTTTTTTGGTTCAGCAATTAAGTAGTGCACACGGTGGTTCGACCATAGAGCAACGCGGCCTGTCAACATCTTTCAAATAGTCATCAAACTCACCTTTGGTATCGTTTTACTTTTGTCTTCATTTTAAATTGTCATTACTCTAGTACGGACAAGAAAGTTCTTTTCTCAATGTTAGCGAAATATAGATGATTTTTTGAATAATTCTAATGCCCTTGCCTGAACTGAATCTTTGTGTCCTTATCTTTGTGTAAATCCACGATATCCATATTTTTTTATTAAACTCTTGATCTCCGAGAATGCAAACATTAATCTCCCAAACAATTAACAAATGTTACGGCTTTGTCTAAAGTACGATAGACCCGTATAATGTGGTTAAATCTCTTCCATACTTTCTCGCTACATTGTATCCATCAGACCAAATCTCAAGTCGCAATCAATAATAATCTATCAATAATCAAGTCAATCTTTAACTCCTCGAGTATTGGCCGCCCTCCACCGGTAAGGCTCTCCTCTGAGGGCCTCGGAGACGGGCCTTACCGGTGGCCGCGTTTCTTCACGTGAACGGCCGACCCGAAAAGTTTATTTTGGACCATTTGCGCCACTTTCTCGCTACGTATTTCACGAGACCAACCCTCAAGTCGCATATTTTAATTCGGTTCAATGGATTTCTTTTTCCGTGAATTAAATTACGTAGAAAGGCACGTTTTTAGACTATTTGTCACAGAGTTGGTTACACATGGCTTACCTAGAACTGTGGACTTTTTTAATAGACCGTAGAAGTATTTGGAGGAAAAAGGTTAGCTACGGTCTCATTATACTTTGGCCGATCAATGATTCTTGGTGACTTGTGCCTTATGTTGTATTTTCGTTTGATTTAGATGTGTCATTAACTGTAATTTAGTTACGTGTATTGTCGTTATGTTTAGAACCAACCTGTTATTCAGTAAAAGACAAAAATACGATAACGAAACTCCATTTTTCTTAAATATGTACAAAATTGATCGTTGCTCTTTTAGGGAAGATGTTTGATTACGTCTTTTGTTTTTTACAGATTGTTCATTTGAATGCAATATGGCTAGGCCTATTCTTTTTCTGAATAGGCACCATCTTATGGATAACTGAGTACTAAAAAATTCGAAAATAATCTGTAACTGATAGATTACAAGTAAACCTGTCAAAAGTCCATAGATGATATAAAAACTTTGTTTCATTTTCCAGGCGAAATACTACGAATTCCTGCCAACGATTCTGTTCGGGATCATGGCCGCACTTTCTGGTATCCTAGTCTTCACGCTACCAGAGACAAATAATCAGAAACTGCCAGACTCCCTCAAGGAAGCTCAAGAACAGGAAAAGGCAGCATCACAGCCAGAAAGTACAGAGAAGAGTGCAGACAATAAGACCAGGTTATGAGGAGGACAGAGATAGCTGTTGATAGTGCCAGTTGTAGAGTTAAGCGTAAGAAATGACCGCTTAAGACCTCCGGGTGGCAAGAGACGCTAATGTTACAAGCAAAGGAGGTTAACAATAAGTTTAACCGTGTGTGTGTGATATTGATGATATTGAGTGATGATGATATATTTAAGCGTTAGCATCCTAGTAGTGTGTGATCTATTTAGGCTTGCAAGTATGCACAATTTCGTAAGTGTATGTTTGTTTATAAATTTCTCTGGATCTTATGAACCTGTTCGATTAAAATCGGCTGTATGTACTTGAGGTATAGTCCCAAGTTTCATAAAATCGCTTCAGAATCGATGTTCACGCATTTCCCTCCAAAAGAAAACGGTACCTCACATTTATATTGATCCAGACTTTGTAGTACTTTTTTAATAGTTTTTAATAGTATATAATCAAGCAGAGGTTTATTTAGCACTATTGCTAAATAGTCACTGGAGTCCATAAATAAATAACGCTCCACACTTATAGTGTCACAGTACAATGAAAGAAAAAAAGGAAAAGGAAAGAAAGAAAGCTGTAAAATAAGCTCTTAAAAGCCGGCAATGCTCGGGTGGCTCTCCTGGGGTTGGGTGATCGCTTAACACCACGCGGCCCGTCGGCCTTTTTGTTCGGTTTATTTATTATAATAAAAAACAATAGTACCCACGACACAGGGTATTTTTATCCTACATGACGATATATTAAGAGTGACGACCCGAGTGGTGCAATGGTTACCGTGCCGAACTGCTGATCAGAGGGTCCCAGGTTTGATTCCCGGCGAAGCAGAAATTTGAATGATGAGTTTAAAATTTCTGTTCTCGGTCTGGGTGTTTGTGTTTCTGTCTATATTTGTGTCTATGGTACCCATGTCACATGGTATATCCGGCTACCCTACTGTGAGACTAAGTGTAAAACGTTATTTATTTATAAGCTTTGTAGGTGCTCTCTCTAATTAAACTATTGTATAGCACATATTAAAATTAATATGTTAATTTCAAAGTCATCTATTTGCAATGTAATTGACAACTACCTAACCTTTACAAACGAAATTTATTTAAATTAGATAATATATAATATATTTTACTGCTGTGGGACCTTCATTAAATAAGAAAGTTTAAATGAAATATTCTTTATTCACTGTACGGTTCCTTTACAAACTCTTAGTGAACGTTATTTTTTTCTGCTCTTGGTGCGCTTAGGCAATGCTGAGCTGAAGTAAAAAGGCAGACAGAGAAAAACTTCAGCCCTGTTTTTTAGTAGGCTATATAAATTATGAAGTCAATTATATGACGTCACAATTTTATCATTTTTTTTAGTGCAAGGTTTTTATTTGCGTATTAAAAAGTAACTCTAATGTCATACTTAGACTTTGTGTTAATGTAAAATATTAAAAAAAATGTCTGCTGACATCTTAGAGCATCACAGGTATTGACTCTTGTCACAGGTTTTAACTGTCAGTACCTTTATTGCTCTAAGGCTGACATAGATACTAAAGTACTAACTGTCACTGTGCAATGGTTCTGTATAGTTTTTCTTTACTTTTAAAATTATACAAGGTTTTCTGGAAGACATCGCTGTTTTAGTGATGATACTGCCTGATGGACATGTTTTAACTATGACAATTATGTTAATGTGAATTTCAATTTTTATTGGTATACAATAAAGATAATTTATATTTGTAAAAAATACACGTAACAGTAAATTACAACGCAAACAAAATACCAGCTGCCTAACTCGCTCGTCGCATTATATTCATAGGAATTTAGAAGTCATTTTTTGTGCTTCATAATAGCCTTTTAATAATGTTTGGCCGTGATCTTGTCTGATAGAAAGTGAAGGTTTAACTGTAACTCTGTAAGAAAAACCACAGATAAGATAATATTCGATCTCTGGAATAAGCCTTTTGGACTTTTGGCGGTAACTTTAAACCTTACAGCATCAAAGGTACTGACTCACCCGTCAGTGGAGAGGGCATTGCGCCTCTCTTGTCTTCTCGGGGGGAAGAACGCACACATTTTAATTTTGTCACACATTGAAAAATATTCTTTCACCGCTACAGACGCATACATTTCTAAATATGTCAATTTCAATTTAACAACGTCATTTTCTATGCACCGACAACACTGACACCGACGCACACACACACTAGTTGTATAATATAACTAGAAGGCACATTGTGGATGCACGTTGGGTCGAGGGGTTCGCCCGTAACGGTCACTCTTCTGACAGGTCTGGTGTCATACCTGTCAGTGTAATTATTATTTATTCTTATGCCTGTCAGTACCTGTGATGCTCTAAGCTTTAAACCGACTGGTTATTGACGACTCACTGATCCATGTATGTTTAATGTACTTTATATAAACCTAATATTATAACCCTATTATACCGACATTATTTTTTGTGTGAGTGAATTTTTTTTAATTGTTGATTCCCTCTATAATAATAACAATGTTTTATTTTATTTTGATACAAAATAGATGCATAAATATAAAAGTTTATTTATCTGTAAGTGGTCTGTAAATATTTGATGTTTATTTAGAAGCAAACGGAAAGAAAAAAATGTAAAATGTGTATAGTAAATGTTTTGTATTATAAAGGAACTTAGATAAATTAAATTAGGTAGATGCATTCCTTTTGATAGTACAAATATTAAATGTTAAAAGGATCATTTGTGTAAGTACTTAATGTAAGAAATATTGTGATAAATATTAAATGAAGCTTAACATTAATAATTAATAGTACAAATCCATGACATGGTGTCTACTTATGATTTTAATCACAGTAATTTTTATATTAAATTATTATGTGTTATAATAAATTATATTGTGTTCAATCACCATAGAGCTACTAAAACTTTTAACGTGTCGCGATATGACAGTCGTTGTGATAATAATTAGGGCTGATTTACATTGATCCAGCGCTGGCATGTAACTACGCTGCATTCCAGCACTGGATCGACATTGCAACTGACACAGGCCGCTTACATTAAAATACTGTCAAAAAATCTTTGTTACTGCTTCACGATGCGAATGAATTGTTTGAGAAACATGGGAGAAAGGAAAAGCTAATTTGAGAAAATGGATAAGTAAGCGATATGCAGAGTTCTTCAAAAAATGTCAAAACATACCCTGTTTTGATTTAGACATTTTTTAGCAAACTTGTATTTTATACTTACCAGACAAACAGCAGTGTGGTCACTATACGAGTACGCGGCGGAGGCTGGCCAGTTGCGATTACACGGCTCCAGTGACACTGGCGCGGGGTGCGCGGCGTGCGGGGGGAGATCACTGGATTGAAAATAGAATAGGATCGATTCTATTCCGATCCAGCACTGGACACTCTAATGCCAATCCATTACAGCATCTACGCTGTAAACATGTTTACATTGATCCAGTGCCGATCCAACGCTGGAATGCATCGTCGTTACATGCCAGCGCTGGATCAATGTAAATTAGCCCTTATGATTACTGACGGAAGCATATTTATTTATCTACAACAAATATAAGTCACTATTGTAAAAAGCCACCAAGCAGTGGATATTATTAATTTTTCGGTTTTACGAAGGCATTTTGAATAATGTGTACTTATATCATATTAAGTTGTTCTGTATTTTACATGAAAAATTATTTTTTTCTTGCGATAGACACAAAAGGTTACAATACCTATTTGAACAGTGTGTGACAGTGTAGATGATCCTTAATAATAGATGCTATATTATTTTAAGACTTTTACATTACCTGCATGTTTTAAGACGACTTTTGTGATTCTCCTCTAAAATGTTGACGTATTTAATTTGTTTTATTTAAATCCTATCCTCAAATATAAATTAAGTTTTTAACAAAAAAATAGAACCGACTTCAAACGGTATAAAATAAAATTGTTCAGTACCTACTTCTTCTTGCTTATGGTAATGACTCTTAAAACTATTTTTGGAGCCGGGCCCTTACTAAAATGTAGTACCATTCGTTCTAAATGGGCACCGACAGTACAGACAGTGGGACAGTACCTACTTCTTCTTGATTATGGTAATGACTGTTAAAACTATATTGGAGTCGGTGCCCATTCAGAACGAAAGGTACTTACTAAGACAGGACATTTTACTAAGGGCCCGACTTCAAAAATAGTTTTAAGAGTCATTACCATAAGCAAGAAGAAGTAGGTACCTACTGAACAATTTTATTTTTTACCGTTTGAAGTCGGTTCTATTTTTTTGTTAAAAACTTAATTTATTTCACTCTTTTTAGTATATTTAATAATTCTGAAGTATAAGCATAATTAGATATTTTTTTTAGTTAATTTCTAAACGTTAAAGAGATACCTTTTATTATCATGTTTATCTAATAGCCATCTTATACCCTGAAAGAATACTACTGTAAGTCCACCTGAACGTATAAATTAATTAAGGAATTTGCTCTCAGCTCCTAACCGTTGAGGAGTTGTACCTTCAATCATCAGCTTAGCAACATGAGGTGATAATTACCGGACACAAATATTTGTATTATGTTAAAAAATATGACTAAAAGAATGTGTGTGCCTATTAAGTTTCAGTGTTTCCTTCGATTTCCCTAGTATCATATCATCAGATTTTGCCATGGTGACAGTTGGACTACCTCAGAAATGTAAGATTTCCAACAAAAAACCATTTATTGAAAGAATTTACTCCCAACTCCTAACCGTCATAGTACCTTCCATCATCAGCTCAGCAACATGATATGATGATAATTATACACAAATACCTGTTTTGCTTTAGTAAAAATATGAAAATCATTTGTTGTGCTGTAAAATTTGAATGTTTCCTTCGATTTCTCTGGGATCCCCTCATCAGACTTTGACTTGGTGACAGTTGGAACACCTCAGAAATATAAGATTTGGAATAAAAAACTATTTATTGAAAGAATTTGCTTTCAACTCCTCACTGTTGCAGTACCTTCCATCATCAGCTCAGCAACATGAGATGATCATTACTATGCACAAATATCTCTTATGCTTCAGAAAGTATAAGAAAATCAAAGTGTGTGCCTATATAATTTGAGAGTTCCCCTCGATTTCCCTGGGATCCCATCATCAGATCATGATTTGGTGACAATGGGACCACCTCGGGAGTATAAGCATACGAACAAAAAAATAATTTTGAAAATCGGTCCACAAACGGCGGAGTAATCGGTGAACATATATAAAAAAAAATACATACAGCCGAAGACAGTACCTCCTCCTTTTAGAAGTCGGTAAAAATAGATAGACACTGTCGGGAATGGGCAAAAATGACGTGTTCGCTTAGGGAAAATAGTTATAATATAAATATTTTTTTTATTTAATAAGAATAAATAGCATTTACATAATAATATAGTTTTTGCGTCCTCGAGTCTATTAAAACATTTTTTCATATTTGCAGCTGCAAATATTTGTTATTTAGGCTGTAACCCTTTTTGCGTCCCACTGCTGGGCACGGGTGTCACCCTATTATTGGGGAAGCCTGGAGCTTACTCCACCACGCTGCTCCAATGCGGGTTGGTGGAGATGCGGGTTAGTGGCCAACCCGCTGTCGGATATTTTCAAACCGCCCATAATGCCTCCGACAAGGTTAAACGACTGTTATTTATAGAAACCAACTGGTATAAGTACGTTAGGGTAAGATCGTGAATGGGTTAAGAACGTATAAGTTAAATATCTACCGAATTTGTGGTTATTTTTATACTCGCAACATAGTGCGAGGCGCCAATTTGTTTTGCTACTTCCTTCAGTAACGTAAAACTTTAAAAACGTAAATAGTTCCTGCTATATTTTTAAACAAAATAAATTATTCAAGAAGTATGTTGTAGCAAGTATAAGATCGGATATTTTCTTTTTATGAACCTTATGCTTTTAGCCATTTGGGTGATTTTAGAGGGTATTCCAGTCTTTCCCCTACATCGTCCGTTCTTTCCCATGTTTTTTTAAATGTATGTCCGTACTTTAAACTCGCATAACTCAGTAGTCGTTATGTCTGTGCAAACGAAAAAATATTTTTCTTATAGCTTGTTTATTGATTATCAGTTTTTACTTTATTTTTTACGCTGGCTGGTATAGATTATGAGAAATAAATAATGTAGTTTAAAAAACTAAAAACACGCTTTTGTGAAAATACGAACTAAAAAGTAAAAAAATAAGAAGAAAATGTATTTTACTGTAAAAAAAAGCGTGGGGTGCATGGTGTCAACAGTAACAGTGGTAAAAATCACCCCCCGCTTTTTTTACAGTAAAATACATTTTCTTCTTATTTTTTTACTTTTTAGTTCGTATTTTCACAAAAGCGTGTTTTTAGTTTTTTAAACTACATTATTTATTTTTTATTTTTTAGTTGGATTTTTATTCTCAAATTATTGCATTATCATCGGCCCTTGACCCCTATGCAAATTTTCAAGTTAACCAGACGCTTAGACGTGTTAAAGTACCTTAGGCCACGAACTTATCAGCCGCCCCTCGTATATTTTATTTTATCCTGATGATCCTAGTTACGACTTTAACATAAAGTTATGAGATTATTGTATTGTCATCGGTCCTCAATGAATCTACAAAGTTTGAACGAAATCTGGCCGTTTAAAGTGGGTCAAAATCGCGCCCAAAGAAGTCGGTTACAAACATACAAACATACAAACATACAAACATACAAACATACAAACATACAGATGAAGCTAATAAAAAGCGTGTAAAAAAATTGCCAACATCTTACGAATGCAGCTAAAAACCATCCGAACTTACCCCAACATACTATACCGACGGCTCAACGTGCCCTCCGAAGCACGGAAACGCGCATGAATTCGGTCACCCATCTCACACCCGACCGCGCCCGTTTGTCTTAGTTGCATAGATCGTTTGCGTTCTACGCTAACCGCCGGGCCATGCGCGCTTCATTTGTGTCTTAAATACTTATAATTATTTTACTTAAGCATCAAAGTATTGACAGGTATGTTTGATGCTTTAAGACTTAATGTCATTACATTAATGTCCTATACTCAGTGAGACCCAATTTCACCAAAGCAAGATTTCTTAAATTTAGAATACAACCTTAACATAGTTTTTAGTGAAATTGGGTCCAAGTATTTCAGGGAAACATGGACATTGGACAGATAGTGTTTACGTAAGTAAGTGTTTAAGCTGCGTTTTAAATATATAGGGTCACATCTCACATCACATAGTCCCTGTAGCTTCGGGATTAAGAATAGAGCTACGGTATCCCCTGCCTGATCGTAAGAGGCGACTAAAAGGGGGCTTCCGGGGTTGTGGACGGTGTGAGTGGGAGCTCGATCCATACAAACAGCAGCCCCGGAAAGGGCGGCGATGTGTGCGTGGCCGCATGTCGCCGTAAGCATCGGAAGGTGCAGGACAGCAAAGCTGCTCTCCCGAAGATGGGCCCGTTCTGGGGCGTCGCGCGTGGAGGACACCGGTGCGTTCCACTGGAGATCCCGGAGTCCTCCCCAAGCGCAGTGGCAGCCACCGAGGGGGTTTTAGTGCGGTCAAATCCCACATAACCCGGTACTCTCTCCCAAGGTGCCGGGTACCTTTTGAAGGTCCCCCCCCCCCCCCCCCGACAGCAAAAAAAATAAAAATAAAAGGGTCACATCACATATTTCTGCTACTTCATTGTAAGTATAGTGTAGGAGTTAGCCACTGTGTAGTACGTCGACGACTAGTTGTTGACGACGACACGTGTGGCGTAATGTTTACCATGCCGGACCACAGATCGGAGGGTCCCGGGTTCGATTCCCGGCGCAGCAGAAATTTGAATGAGTTTATATTTCTGTTCTCGGTCTGGGTGTTTGTTTTTCTGTCATTTTATGTGTCCATGGTACCCACGACACAGTTATTTATTATTTATTTGGTACCTGGAACTTCATTTTTTGTGTATTTTGGCGATTACTGGTGAAGAAATCCTATTTCAGTTTTAGTAGAAAGGTGCATAGCAGGTAGTTCATGATGCTGGTCAGGCTTAAATGAGACGACCATCAGCCTTCAGAGGAGTATAGCAACTACATACAGGCAGGGTTGTTTGAGGTTATGTTTAAATGATGGACATTTAAAGCTAAAGCAACCAAATAACACCACGTGACCTCCATTCAAGTGGGAACAACGGTGGTACCTACTACCTCTCCGGTAAAACCAATAAATTTCTACCACCTAACTATCAGTCGTCAAATTAACACATGACGAACCGTACGGCGCAATGGCTATTATACTGGACTGCCAATCAAAGGTCCCAGGTTCGATTCCCGGCGATGCAGAGATAGAATGATGAGTTTTTGTTTCTATTATTGGTCTGGGTATTCGCGTTCATGAATTTATGTGTGTCCATGTTACCGGCGTCATAGGGAATCCTAGGATGAAGCGATTATTTATTTTATATTTTACTACACATAACTAGGTAATCATACGTTATCAGATACTATCTTATAGTTATAACATCCAGGAATACCTTCAATAGCACTTCAGCAGTAACGACTAAGTCCGACAGCGAGCACGCGCCGGCAAATGGAATCACGCGCCAAACGCATAATTACCTTCCGCGCTAAAAGGGACAATGTTTTTATTTTAATAATACGTCACTTTATTCTCAGCCAGAATTTAAAATACGAACGTGCCTCGCATTAGTTTGAAGAAATGGAAAGTTTTTATCGTATTCGTAAATCAAATCGAATTTGAAAAATAATTGGTTCTTGATATTAACAAAAAAAATCCTAATATTATCCTTAGAAAATTCATCGCACCCTTAGAATTATAGGGACCTAACACAAAAATTCATGGTTTTGATTTTTCATCATGAAACGACGTTATACAACTATCTATATCGACTCTCACTAAAACAGGGCCCGATTTTGGTGTCGAAAAGTACACAACGTTCTCTAAAAACTGAACGCGATTGTTCAGTTTTACAAAAAGGCAAGCAGTAACATATTATGCCTGTGCAGACCATGCTTATTTTAGTTTAGTAATAACCTAATCCGAAATAGACCAATACGGATCTACGTATAAAATAGTAAGTGCACGTGATATTTTTTGATTAAATAAAGACCTTATTTATATTTGAGTCTATAATATTACACATTTTGACGGAATATTCAGAAATAGAGAGACCTATATAATAAAGAATCGTTTGAAAAACCTGTGACATTAATATTATAAAGACCTAATATGGATACATTATTTTTAAATATTAAAAAAATACAGATCTTACATTTTCTTAAAATATTTGCTAACTAAACATGTAGAAAAATAAATAAACAATCAAATTAAATTATATTGTTACGACTTTGAGTGCATATATCTCGAAAACAAAGCGTCGTACAGCAAAACCCCAAAAACGCATAAACAGGTATTAGGTCTACTATCGAACAGTGAAGAAAGTTCTCGAAAAATCAGTCATAAGAAAAACGTCGATTTCTACGAGTAAACAAATCCGCGGTGAGTACGTACCTATATATAGCGTACATGTATAGGTTGTTTACATCGCGGGTCGCGGCTATTGTTAATGACTACATAAGCTGTACATAGGTGCGTAATAACATAAAGGAAGGTTCGGGACGGGCCTATTGTATTTGGTGGTTCGGGAAATTTCTAGACAACCATGGGTAGCCGTATATAAGGCACGCGCCGAGCCGCGACTGGGCAGTTTAATTTCGGAAGTGAAATCGAAGCGATCTCTACCAAGCGACAAGGAAGAATTATTTCGACGACTCAAGCGAACATATTGGACTATAGTGATTGTGCATTGTGATTTGGACTCTGTCAAGTGGATTTTTGTGGAAGCTGAAAATAAACGTCTTCAACGTTACAAACGGCATTTTCATTACCCATAGCGCGTAACAATTGGTGTCAGAAGTGGGATGCCGTTAGTGCAACGAGACGAAGAGGGGCGCACTCCGAGGACCAAGAGACAGGTCGGTATGGATGCTGCGCGACAACTTGCGGCTGAAGGGGAGGACGAGACCGCTGCGCCGGGGTCGTCGTCAGGGGCAACCGCAGCACCGGCTCCGATAATGGATATGGCAGCGCTAATGTCCGCCATACAGGGGATGCAGGCCAATCTAGAAGCTAGACTAGATGCCAGCCAACGGGAACAGGAAGCCATCCGCCGCGAACAGGAAGCCAGCCGCCGCGAAATCCAGGACCAAATCCAGGCCAGTCAGGAAGCCAGCCGCCGCGAACAAGAGGCCAGCCGTCGAGAGATCATAGAGAAAATCGACAGTGGACTTACTGGCCTTGGCGAGAAACTTAAAGTAGTGGAGCATGAGGTTAAGGGAGTTACGCTCAGAACTGACCACCTGGAAGAGCGCGTTGAAGAATTAAGCAAGGAGGTCGTGAAACTGAAGATACGAGAACCGATAGCAGCATCTCCTGCGACATCGGCTAGACTCGACCTTCCACACTTCGATGGAAGTTCTTCCTGGGCGGCTTTCAGATACCAGTTCGAGACGCTTGCGAAAGCAAATGCTTGGGGACAGGATTACTCCTTTACCGCTTTAACCCTGGCCTTAAGAGGGGACGCCTTAATGACAATCGAAAACTTACCGAAGGAAGGCAGGACTCTGGAAACTCTAATGGAAGCGTTAGAAACTCGCTATGGCGAGAAACATCTCGAGTATGTGTACCGAGCCCAGCTTCGAGAGAGGACCCAGAAGCCCAACGAGAGCCTCCAGCAGTGGGCAACAGAGGCTGAAAGACTTGTAAGGCGTGCCTTCTCTTCGACACCAGGGAATATCGAAGTGTACTTACTGCAGGCATTTGTCGACGGGATACGTGACCTAGAGGTCAGGGCTGCTGTGCGTCTGGGCCATCACCAGACTCTGAAGAGTGCTTTGGCCCATGCCCTGGAAGTCGAAGCCGTGAGACAAGATACAAGGTACCATAAAGTAAGGGAAGTGGTAACGGAGGAAAAGAAACCACGTTTTATCCCCACCTGCTATGGTTGCGGCGAAAAGGGCCATATTCGCTTAGAGTGTCCCAAGAAAGAAAGAAGATGGGTTTCTTACTACGGGACCCATGGTGAAAAGATGGAATGCAAACCTGTCTCAGCAGAGAAGGTGTTCGGTGCCGCCAAGCCCGTGGATACGGCGTCAAAGGACCGCGCGATAGAAGAGCGTTACCGAAAGCAGGCAGTTGGGGCCTGGCGCGAGACTGAGGGGAAAGAATGTTGGAGGAGCAGAAATGGCGACACCGGGGAACGATGTGGAGGCAAGGATTGCGGGAAGGACACTCGCCGTTACAGCAGAAATTGGCCTACGAGGAACCAGTATCTACATCCAGAGACGCGAGAAGCTGCAGTTCAAACGGAAACTGCACATGGAGTATCCTTAAGTGGAAAAGGGCAAAATAACGCCGACTGTCGGAAACCGGAAACCACGGGACATGTGAAATTAATAAGGACGCAAGGTTACGACGATGAATGGACCAACGAAAACATGAAGAAAGCACAAGAAGAAGATGATGATCTACGGTTAATACTGGACTGGAAACGAAGTGAGAACAAACCCAGTTGGAATGATGTGTCAGCATGTAGTCCAGTCACTAAAAGCTATTTGGCTCAATGGGACAGCTTAGTTTTGGAAAATGATGTCTTACATAGAAGATGGGAGTCTAACACCGGAAAGGAAGTAACCCTACAGATCGTAGTACCAAGAAGTATGGTGTCGTCCGTCCTAAGGCACATTCATGATGGAACTTCTGGTGGGCACCTTGGCGTGAAGAAAACACTAGTAAAGCTGCGAAAGAGATTCTATTGGGTACATTGTCGCGAAGATGTGGAAGACTGGTGCCGAAAATGTACGGCTTGCGCTTCAGTCAGAGGTCCCCAAACAAGAAGCAAAGGCAAATTAAAGTTGTATAACGTTGGAGCACCTTGGGAGCGTGTAGCTATTGACGTAGCTGGACCATTTCCAGTAACCGAAGATGGAAACCGATACATCGTAGTTGTGCAGGACTATTTCACCAAGTGGCCTGAAGTATTTGCCACTCCCAATCAAGAAGCACACACCGTGGCTAAAAAGCTCGTGCAAGAAGTAGTCTGCCGATATGGTGTACCTATGGAAATCTATTCGGACCAAGGACGTAATTTCGAGTCGGGGCTTTTCCAAGAAATGTGTAGTTTGCTGGGCATGCATAAGACGCGCACGACTCCTGCTCATCCACAGTCAGACGGTATGGTCGAGAGATTCAACCAAACGTTGGAAAATCACTTGGCTAAGGTAGTGGATGAACATCAAAAAGATTGGGACCAATACATACCTCTGTTCCTTATGTCGTATCGTTCGGCACTCCACGACAGTACAGGATTTACTCCAGCAAAGGTGAACTTCGGCAGAGAAATCAGGCTTCCGATAGATGCTATAACTGGAACTCCACCGGATGGTCCCAAGATTGTGACGGAGTACGTAAGTGATCTTCAAAACCAGCTAAATGAGGTACACAAGATGGTTCGGGATAACAGCTTGAAAACCAGCACAAACATGAAGACACGATACGACAGGAAAGCCAATTCTAATGGATTTGAAGAAGGAGCTCTAGTGTGGTTTCACAATCCGCAGAGGAAGAAGGGGAAGTCCCCGAAATTACAACCTCGCTGGGAAGGACCTTACACTATTGTCACAAAGATTAACGACATCACGTACCGGATTAAGAAGGGTCTCCGCGGCAAGCTAAAAGTAGTACATGTAGACCGACTAGCAAAATACCACGGAAAGAATCATGCTCGGGACGAGCATGACTAAGGAGGGGGTAATGTTACGACTTTGAGTGCATATATCTCGAAAACAAAGCGTCGTACAGCAAAACCCCAAAAACGCATAAACAGGTATTAGGTCTACTATCGAACAGTGAAGAAAGTTCTCGAAAAATCAGTCATAAGAAAAACGTCGATTTCTACGAGTAAACAAATCCGCGGTGAGTACGTACCTATATATAGCGTACATGTATAGGTTGTTTACATCGCGGGTCGCGGCTATTGTTAATGACTACATAAGCTGTACATAGGTGCGTAATAACATAAAGGAAGGTTCGGGACGGGCCTATTGTATTTGGTGGTTCGGGAAATTTCTAGACAACCATGGGTAGCCGTATATAAGGCACGCGCCGAGCCGCGACTGGGCAGTTTAATTTCGGAAGTGAAATCGAAGCGATCTCTACCAAGCGACAAGGAAGAATTATTTCGACGACTCAAGCGAACATGTTGGACTATAGTGATTGTGCATTGTGATTTGGACTCTGTCAAGTGGATTTTTGTGGAAGCTGAAAATAAACGTCTTCAACGTTACAAACGGCATTTTCATTACCCATAGCGCGTAACAATATTTATTATGATTTCTATAGAACTTCAAACTTATAACCTCTGTTTATTAATTGAAAAATCATAATCGTCCAAAAACTTTATTTAACGTTTCCCAAAAATTGATGCTTTTTCATTAAGTCACTTTCATTCTAAGGAAGCGACATATACCCACACACAATACATACCTACTACATTATAGTCGTAAAATACTTATTAGTAAAAGTACAAAACATGTCACCCATTTTAGGTAGAAAAGTTTCTGAACGATAAAAACACAACAAACCTTTCACCAGTAAGTAATAAATGTCACGTTTATTAAAGTTGGCAAAATGTTAAACTGAACTGCAACCGGAAGTAAAAACGGTCTGAAGTATTTCTTACGGTCAACCCTTTTGCTCGGGTTACCAATTATGATCTCTTGTTTTGTAGGATATGTCCAAAATAGATTGACATATTTGTCAATATGGGTCAAAGATCAGCATGAAATAGAGTGGAATAAATGTTTGTAGCTAATAGATAATTTAACCTTTGCCGTAAGTACAAAATCATATCGCCCAAATCTACGTTTATTCGTCGTTATAACAAAAAATGTTTTACAGTTTAGTTTGTGTCCGCTGTCTGTCTTATCGTTCTATCGCAGAACTGTTTTTTTTTAACGGAGTAGCGAATGATCTGAGCTGAGATTGTAGTTGGGTTGTTACTCCAAATGATCGCATTGCGTCAATCTACAAATGAATCTGCACTGCCCTGTTTATCGGTTTTGGTACTTTCCCGGTCCGACTATATAATTTTTTATGTATGTAAATCGTATGTAATAATAAGTCCTATAATTTTTCAAAACATATACCTGTATTACTTTAGATGCTGTTAACAAATAGGTACCACGTCAAAAAATAGTGTGTGCCCAAGAGGCCTCTATTATAAGCTAGTGTAACAGAAGTAGATTGGATAGTTCTAACACTTTATACGAGGGTTGACTTATTACAAACATTTATACATTCTAATATTACTTATACTTGAACTCTCACAATAGTTTCACACAGCATTCGGGCATGATAACGCTTTAGCCCTCGTACCGAAGAATACTTTCACACAATTCTTCGGTACGAGGGTTAAGGCGTTATCATGCCCGAATGCTGTGTGAAAGTATTCTTCGGTACGGCTTATTCCCCATACCGAGCCTGCGACGTCTTTAGAAACAGCTTTAACTCTGTAACAGTCTTGACCAAAGCGCTCTAAAAAGAAACTAATTTTTTGGTTAATTCTGACTGCACTTTGGTATGAAAGCATTCACATGCGAATCCAATCAGAATTGGTCAGTTTCTTTTGTATCCCATTTCAAAGGAACGTCCTGGTTACCCTCATACATTCCGAATTCATGAATACGTTAACCCTAGCCGTCGTCCGCACTTTCCGGGTTTTAACACCTCAAGAGAAAAGGGTTCTCTGAAGGTAATGGGAAATGATTGGAATACGCTGGATTGTTCAAACTTGTTCAAGACAAATGGAAACTGTTGGATTTACGTCTAGGTTTAGATTTAGAAGTGACCGCAGTTTAAAGACAGATATTGTTGTTATTAAGAAAGAGATGGAAAACGGCAGTCCTTGCACATAAACCAAAATTTGATTAGAGTGAGTAACTATACTTAGGTTATATATAGCATATCTCTTAATATAAATATTTCTAGTGTTCGTCTGTATGTCACTGAACTCCCTAAAGGACTGGACGGAATATGATGTTTTTTAGTACCTACTCGTATGTTCAAGAAATTTGAGAATAGTTTACATTCACAGTGCCACTGGAAAATGTTTTTTTATATTTTTTTATAAGTAGTTTTCCCATAAGTATAAATTTTTCCTACCTGTCAAACGTTTGTAAGTACTTATTTCGTGCCGTGTCGTTCTAAACTTTGACACAGTCCGAATAACAGGACAGTTCGTATGTCATTATTTGTTTTAGGCTTAGACTAAGAATACTTAGGTATATTTTTGTATGACAGTAACACGGAATCTCTTTAAGATAATAAAAAAACAAATCCTCTTTCAATACTTAGGTAAGTACTCTTAAATGTCTGCACCCGGGCGGAGCTGGGCCGGACCAGTAGTATATTTATAGGCCATTTATCTAAACTATATTATTACAAGCGTTTTATTTTCTTTCAATGTATGTTTGTTCGTGTAAAATCTTGTAACTTCATTCTAAAGTAGATTTATTCAACCGTTTGTGCTAAAATTTTGCATACACCTTTAGATAAAGCATGCAATGACAATGCAATAATATAATTATTTAAAATCAGTGGCCGCCGGCGACTTCGTCCGCGTTGACTTTAGCATTAGTCATAGAATGATGTTATATAGCCTTCCACGATAAATGGACATCTAACACAAAATATTTTTTTTTAATTCGAACCAGTATTTCCTGCGCGTTCCAACAAACAAACTCTTCGGCATACTTCATTAGTTTACAAGTAGATATTGTCGTAAATCTAAAACTTCGTCTCTACAAAAAGCTAGATCACTTTGCTGCAATCCACCTATCCTGGGTATCAAATGGAAGGGCTTGTAGAATACAATACTTACACCCAAAAAAAATCGAATCCAAGATGGCCGCCATCACATAATAGTGGATTACATACAACGATATGGATATCCAATAAAGGCTAAAATCGTAGAATAAGCATGATGTATAGACATTATAAAAAAATCTTTTTGGAGAATGTAAATTAAAGCTTACTTAAGTACCTATTTATTAAAAACATTTTTAAAATTTACTATTTTATTATTTCATCCTAATAAATGAGCAATAGTCCGGATAAACAAAATATACAGCAATAAGTCCCCGGGCATTTGTGCGAACTCATTTGCATTCAATGTTGTCCTGCCATTCCTGTTTAAATTCCCGGAAAATGTTATTCGCGTAATGAACACTATGTGTCATTTTATTTTGTGTCAATAGGAAATTTAGTAAACGCGCTTGATTTTGTATTTTGGAGCGTTCAATCATTCATTAGTTCAGTAGAGCATTCGTTTGTTCACTCATACATTCAGTACCTATTGTGAGAAAACATTGCGAAGTTTATTGGCGGAAAACTGAAAGGGGCAAGTCGTAGTCTTGTTTTATTTTCATTTTCTGGGTGTATTTTTGAGCTATATCGAAAGTTGATGGCATTTTTATTTAAATAGAGTGATGCCATGCACAGCCCATGAACACCTACACACAACCTCAACTAGCCTAAAGTATTTAATTTTGCGCTGTTACTGCAAAGGCCGCTAAATGTAGTCCAGCAACCTCACCTTTAGCCGAAACACATTAGAATTATCACGCCAGAAATGGGTTCGACGGTGGTACTTCCCCGGTCGAACCACGTATGTTCTACCACCTCTAAAATTATTTTACAATGCCAACCGCACCGCACCGCATTGTACCGCACTAAAACCACCTCGGTGCGGTGGCCTGCCTCTGCGTATGCGACCACGCACAACAGATAAAAATCCGTTCATCCGTTTTGCAGATACGTTTTTACAGACACGTCAAACTTATCAGTTATCTATCACACTCTTTTTACGCTTTGGGGGTTAAAACACATCCATTCAGTTTGTTTCTCTCAAATTATAATGCACACACTGCTACTTGAAACAATTAATAACCGGGATACCTATTGCATTGGTGACAAGGGGTAACGGATGGTGCGATTATGGCAAACGATCTATGCAACTAAGCCAAACGGCCGCGGTCGGGTGTGAGATGGGTGACCGCTAGTGGCAAAAAATTTCATGCGCGTTTCCGTGCTTCGGAGGGCACGTTAAGCCGTCGGTCCCGGTTGTTGTCGATAGATAACAGTCGTTAAACCTTGTCGGAGGCCTTATGGGTGGTTTGAAAACATCCGACAGCGGGTTGGCCACCAACCCGCATTGGAGCAGAGTGGTGGAGTAAGCTCCAGGCCTCCCAATAATGGGAGAGACCCGTGCCCAGCAGTGGAACGCAAAAAGGGTCGCAGCCAATACTTAACTAGACGTGCCCCGCAGTTTTGCCGTGATGAGTATTATGAGCGTAAAGTAAAATTCGTTCATAGCGGATGTCTACTAACTATACCTAGCTATCTAGCTATTAAATGCCTCTCCACCTTTCAATTTTATAGCACAAAAAGGTATCATAATAAACTTGCGAGAGCCCTTAGACCTTATCAGGCACAAAATGCTTTCTGAGCAGCCGTCTGTTAATTATAAAATCTTCGATCAAAGTATATATATATATATATATGTCAAACGATTTTAGTGACGAAATGCATATAAAAATAATGCACACGCAACTCTGACTTGAAGGCCTTGAAGTAATTTATAACTGCTACTATATTGCATTGCTGTCAGCGGGTGACGAATGAAGCGAATATGGCGCTGATCTCTCACAAGCCAGGTAGGCTTTAGGCGAAGCGAAATTAGATTACAATTGTATTTTGAAATGTTATACTTACTTAATATGTTGCCTCTGAATTGCAATTTTTTGACGTATAGCCTGAGAAATGTGTTAAAATACGTGGTATAGTAGCCTTCTAATTTTTATCAGTTTTAATTAGGTCGTTATGGAAATTATTTCACCAACACGCGGATTGATGGACTGAATGAACAGGATGGATGTGTTGCACTCCAAAGCTAAAGCTAGTGGTTAGGTTATTGATAGTCCAAAGCCAAAAATTTAGATCTGGTATGGTAGTTCTAGTTTACTACCTTCCTACCCTGCCCTTTCTTTGTATCGGAGGGGGAACCTTCAAAAGGTACCCGGCACCTTGGGAGAGGATACCAGGTTATGTGAGATTTGACCGCACTAAAACCTCCTCGGTGCCTCTGCGCTTGGGGAGGACTCCGGGATCTCCAGTGGAACGCACCGGTGTCCTCCACACGCGGCCACGCCACGCAAACACCGCCGTCCTTCCCGAGGCTGCTGGGTGGATTGAGCTCCCACTCACACAGTCCACAACCCCTGAAGCCGCCTTTTAGTCGCCTCTTATGATCGGGCAGGGGATACCGTAGCTCTATTCTTAATCCCTAGAGCTAGAAGGACTCCCTACCCTATTGCATCTAACTTCTGCACACTGGTCGTTCCCGTAGAAAAATATCTTTGGGGTTTTCCGAAGGCTTGAAGCTTACACCAACTCCAACGCTACTTTATTAATAAACCTTTAACGCAAAAAATATAGTCAACTTAAAAATATCTCATTTGATGTATCCATATAAAAGCCAAAAATCATAAAGGACATTACGACAAATCCTATAATTTGTAATGATCGCGCACAGATGATGCGATGACCCGCTAATAATTCTGCGTGATTTGACACAGGAATGCATATATTATAGTACCTGGACGCCCGAGCGTTGCTCGGATAAAAACAATTTATTTACTTGGTTTATTTTTATAAGCAAAGCATTCATTGACTTAGTGTTACTTTACAAATCCTTTTGAAATACGTAGCTCCCAATAAAAAAAATGTCACAAAAAAATAAACAACGCAACTTACCTACTTGAGATTTGAACCCGGGTGTCTAGCTCCGTAGTCGGCTTACGTAACCATTCGACCAAGAAAGCTTTAATTCCATTGACGAAATTTTTATAGAGGTCTTTCATAATTATCGACATTGTCATTTGTTTGAAGGGTGGATTGTCAAATGTTGACCATTTGACGGCTTTCTACGCCACAATATTATTAATATTTTCCAATAGATGTCGGTACGTGTAATTTTATATTTAACTGCATAAACATTTAAAAAAACGACAAATTCTTTCAATAAAAAATTGTGGAACGATTTATCATCCCTGCAACCAGTGTACTAAATTTCATCAAAATCTTTGGAGCCGTTTCCGAGATTCAAAAAATATATTTAGATACATACAAGAATTGCTCGTTTAAAGGTATTAGATTATAGTACTCACACTCTGACCTGAAGCAATTTATGACTGCCATAATGAATTGCTAATAGTGTGTGAGTGTGACTGATGACGCTATTAAGGCACTGATAAGACGATTAACAGTGAAAACGCAATGCAATTAAATGTTTGTGTTAATATGTCAATTAGGTTGGTGGCTGACATCCCTGTAGCTTCAGGATTAAGAATAGAGCTACGGTATCCCCTGCCTGATCGTAAGAGACGACTAAAAGGTGGCTTCCGGTGTTGCGGGCGGTGAGAGTGGGAGCTCGATCCGTCCAGCCAGCAGTCCCGGGAAGGACGACAGTGTGTGCGTATCCGCAGACTGCCCGTAAGCATCGGAGGGTGCAGGAGAGCACACCTGCTCTCCTGAAGATAGGCCCATTCAGGGCGCCGCGCGTGAATGACATCACTGGAGATCCCAGAGTCCTCCCCAAGCGCAGAAGCAAGCCACCGAGGGGGTTTTAGAGCGGTCAAATCCCACATAACCCGAGACCATTAGCCTCTGGAGCTGGAGTAGCAACGTAAGTGCATATTCAAGACTTAGACTTTCTTAAGGTTGGGTTGGGTGTAGATGATGTCCACGGCCTGTAAGGCTGTTCATATTATTGCATTGCCATCGGTCCTTGATATGTATGAAAAGTTTTAAACTTTACGGACGGTTACATACTAACTAACATACGACATTTAATGTTATGATGATGCCTCTACAAGCTACAACACAAATCAATCGCCTTATTGCATTAAAACTACTCTAATTTTGTAATGACTCTATACGCTTCATTTTCGATGACAAGGCGAAAAATGCGAGTTCCTTTCTGTAAAGCACTCGTTAAGGTTTCAGCGATCGGCGAGCGAAGTGTCGCAGGTGTACGAGCATGTTTGTGAAACGCTAGCAGTTTGCCGCTACTGCAATAGGGCTGGGGCAGTGGCGCTTAGATTTCAGGTAATATTAAATTATTTTTTAATACGGAGTAACATGTGGCTGGCTGCAATCCTTTTTTTGCGTCCCACTGCTGGGCACCTTATTGAGATGCGGGTTAGTGGCCAACCCGCTGTCGGATGTTTTCAAACCGCCCATAAGACCTCCGACACCGAGGTTTAACGACTGTTATCTGCACGGAAACGCGCATGAAATTTTTTGCCACTAGCAGTCACTCATCTCACACATGACCACGCCCGTTTGGCTCAGCTGCATAGACCTCTTGCGTTCTACGCTAGCCGCCGAGCCATGCGCGCTTTTACGGAGTAACATTATAGGCATTGTTTGTTAAATTGTAACATTTCACTGAACTTTTACACAGACAAATAAACTAATACAAAACTTCATCTGGATAATTAAAACTGAATTTGAATTAAATGTGATTTTATGTTAGTCATGGTGAAAAAGTTCTTATCTAATCATCAATTTCTCTCGTAACGTGTCTATTTCTAGCTCTAGCTGATTTATTTTTATGCTTTACAATATATTTAAGCAGTAACTATCAAGTACAATACGACAGATAAAATATTATGTACGTACATACATATATTAAAACAAAGATACTACCTATATGCGTACAGCAAGACAATGTGCCTACACTGATTTTCTAAATTCAGGTGTCTAATACTGTAGTAAAAGTAATATTATGAACAAATAAATTCTAAAGATGGCAGCCCTAAGTGGCACTGCAATTCGCCCGCATGACCCGCAATACATAAATCTAGTTTCAGAGCCACTGGAATTCTTCATTACACAGCTAACACGTGTAAGGAGTGAGTAAAGTTCATATGTATTTTGTTTTACACACATAGAAATTTTTCAATATCTTTGTTTACAAACATTTTATCGTGTTCAATGTCAACATCTTTTATGGACCAACGGTATTTACCAGGCCCAAGGTCAAATTATTTTTCGTCGGTAGACAACCCTGGCCACCACTTAATTTAACTCACCGCTTCTTGATCGCCTCAACAAACAGTTAAACTAGGTTCGGTTAGCATGGTTTGAGAACACCGAGATTTATTTATTCGTTCCTTAAATGTAATTTACAGGTTACCCTAAAGCATCACATGGTCTACTTAAAAATAACTTACACACTAACATAAATTTGCTTAAACTCGCCACAGAGTACATTATATATTAGGCGCGAGCGCTGCGCGAGCTCGGCCAGCAGCCAGCCGGGCTTCCTGCCGCCGCGCCGTAATTCCCGCGCATGTGTGGCGACGGCACAGAAAATATTAAAGAATATATAAGTAAATAATATATCAGTATGTTCTGTGGGCGACGGGATCTCTAATCCACAATCAGCGAGCGCGGTGGTAAGTATTTCTAGTCCCTGTAGCTTCGGGATTAAGAATAGAGATACGGTATCCCCTGCCTGATCGTAAGAGACGACTAAAAGGGGACTTCCGGGGTTGCGGACGGGGAGAGTCGGAGCTCGATCCGTCCAGCCAGCAGCTCCGGGAAGGACGGCGGTGTGTGCGTGTGGCCGCATGCCGCCGTAAACATCGGAAGGTGCAGGAGAGCACATCTAACCTCCGAAGATGGGCCTATTCTGGGCTCCGCGCGTGGAGAACACCGGTGCGTTCCTTAGGAGATCCCGGAGTCCTCCCCAAGCGCAGAGGCAGGCCAACGAGGGGGTTTTAGTGCGGTCAAATCCCACATAACCCGGTATCCTCTCCCTAGGTGCAGGGTACCTTTTGAAGGTTTCTCCCCCGACACCAAAAAAAATTTTCTACGCGCATACCCATGATTGAAAACTCAGTATAAAATTTTATAATCGTATTAAACAGCGGTAGATTAGAGTTACAGAGAATATTATAATAGAATTATAAAAGATAAGAACGCTTAATCTAAACTGAATTAAAACCCTCTGTTTACGGAGGCTTGATTTCTCTAAAGTTTTGAAGCTGATCCACTAATAGTTACTAACTATCGACGAATAGTGTTGAAGTAACGGTAATCTAATAAAAAAGAGCGGTCAAAATCCGAGCTCTAGTTTCAGGGAAATTCGTTGACGGTAGGTATGTCTACGGACACCACAAATTACGTATCGGCGGCGGCGCGCCGGACACCTTACATACTTACTTACCTACGCCTATAAAATTTAGTTAATTATTTAAATAACATGTTTAAAAATAAGGAATATTACTATGTACTTACATAAAAATTTAAAACATGGCACCCCTATAGTGACACCGTAAGTACATGCCCGCCCGCAACCCGCAATAAATTCTATGCAGTGACACTGGAATGTGTGTAGTATTATCAGGCGTCTGGATAAAGCCGGACATATGTAGGCTTTTTGATTGCGTGTCCGGCCAGAATAAACGGTGTCTGGCTTGTCCGGCTTTTGTTATTTGTTAGGCTTCTACTTTTCGCAAAAGAGCGAGCACAGAGCGTGGCCAAACGCAGTCGAGTCGACTGTCGGTCGCTCTCGCAGGCCGCAGTGTCGCCAGTTTTTGTGTCGTACCTATTAATACTGAGACACAAAATTCTCAATAATGCAATGTGTCCGGCCTTTCTACCCAAATGCCCGGCCAAACTGGCTGGTCTGTCCGGTTATGAGATTTGGCGATCTGGCAACCCTAAATGTGTGGAATGCTTCATTATACCGCGAAACTGATACTGGTAAAGTGAGTAATATTTAGCTGTAAAGCCTATTGCCCATGATTTACATAAGTTGTAAAGGAACGCCGGTGAGTGTCGCGTCAAAATAAGTCAATATTGTTTCTTTAGTTTTTACTTAGCTGACAAATGGCTGACATTTTGGTAAACATACATATGTGTTTTTTTTTAAATCTTCACTTAAAAAATAAAATGTAGACTACACAGTAAAGAACGCCTTAGTTAAAAAGTAATTAAAAAATCATCATACAGAGTTTTGACAATATTTTTAACTCAATAACTGCCCGAATGGAAATTCCGTAAAGGAATTTCGAATGTATGCGACGGGCCTCAAGGACAAATAGTAGTTTATCACCCGCTGGCCAGACCAGTAGAAGCGCAACTAATACGATTCAATACGACCTCAAGCAATATTAAAGCTTGCTTGAGGTTGAGATGTGCATAGGCTATAGTCTATAGTAAGACTTAACAACACGTGACTTAACAACACGTGACTTTTAAGCTTGCTGCTACGCTAAGCAAATATACCAATCAACACTGCATAGGTACGTTTATGATTTTAGTGTAGCGAATGAAGTGGATTTGTAAAAATATATAACGAAGTTTTCTACGCCGCGGCCGTACTCGCCGTACGTGCCTATGTTTCACAAAATTATTGAAAGATATGTTTACCACGGTGGTCAAATGTCGGTTAATGGACCTTATGCCTTTCAATAACTGTGTGACAGTGATGAAAAACATCGCAAGACCTGTGCCCAACCCATCGTTGGAATTTAAAAAAAGGTTGTAAAAAGGCCATTTGTCTCTACTTCCTTGTTAGTGAGGTGTAACGACTGCTACATGTAGACAAAAACTAGGCCTTTAAGGGCATGAATTTTGCATGCAGTTGTCTTCTACATAACTCATCGCTTCTGTTATGCTTACCAAGATGGTCTTAGTATCTACCTTAGAAATCATATAAATGGAATGATATTAAAACAAAAAGCAACTAGTAGAAATAATCACACAATAAAAATAGCAATAACAATTTATTTACAATTAAGTTATCCCTCATCAAATACAATCTTTTTACCCTGGAATGGTAAAATGCCGGATTGACGCTTTTTAGCTTCCCATGATGGATGCAGTTTCTCTGGTTTAGGCTGCTCATCAAAACTTTTATCAGTATTTCTGTTATCATTAAAATTACTTTTTCTACTGAATTCACCAGACTTGTTAAATCTTTCTTGTTTTTCAAAGCCATTGGATTTAAACTTTGTATTTGAATTATCTCTACTTTGACTGTCATTAAATTTATTGAACTTAGTATCGCTATTTTTAGGCCCAAAGTCATTTCTTCGGGGTTTGCCTTTAGGTGTGTGACCAAACATAACTGCTCTTCTATATTTTCGATTTCCTTGGCTATGTTCCTCTTTAACTTCATCTGGCTGCCTTGGCTCTGCTAATGATAAATAATTTTCACCAGTAGCAGTAATAAAGAATGGATCTACTACTTTGTTTTCTTGCACAGCAACTTCTGGTTTATCTTTATTAAATTTTTTCAATAGAATTTTGTTTTTTAAATTTTTATTCTTGTTACTATCTTTATGCCTTTCATTGACTTTCTTATTACTGAGGTTTTCTTTTACTTTCGCTATTTTATCAACTGGTTTCTTACTAATTAATGCATTGTTATCAGATAAAGTAGGAGTAAACTTAACAAATTTGCCAATAGTGTTACCATCATCTATCTTTCTATTGCTGGGCTCATTATCCGATACCTCTTCATCGCTTGATTCAGCAGATTCTTTCTTAGAATCCTCAATATCTCTGTCACTACTGTCATTATTATCATTATCATCACTGTTGTTAATGTTATTAGCACGTAAATTACATTCAACATCAGACTTGTCCACATCATTTTCAGATTCATTATGTTCACCATCAGTAGAAGATTCACTATCTTCATCAGATTCATTTCGAACTTTAATATCACTCATGTTTATATCCTCAACATCCCAATCTCCCTGAGCTTGTATAGGTGCATTGCCTTCTTTACCCTTCTTCTTACTCTTTTGTTTTTCTCTCTCCTCTTTCTTACGTTTTAACCTTTCCTGGCGGGACATTAATAAATCTTCTATAGGTACATTGGAAAATTTATCTCTTAACATATTATACTTACTTTGCAGTGCCTTGTGCAACAATAACCTGGCACATGCTTTATCCTTATCCACTGTAGGTTTGTTCAAATATTCATTTAACTGTCCCTTATGAGTTACAATAAATCTTGCCACATCTCTTGCCTTTATTTTCTGTAAAAAATACGAATAAGTCATTAGAAAGTAAATAATTGAAATAGCTTTTACTTTTGGGGAATTTTGTGCGCTTTTGAGAAATGAATTATTACAACTACACTCACTGCAGATCAGCTATAAATAAGGACATAAGAGTTTGAAGTTTTGACTCCAGGCTTAGGAAGAGGTCCAAGTGGGTAGAATCCACCCCAGAATTGTTTGGTCCCATAAACTGCTCAGCACTGCCCTGAGGCAGCTAGGCCTACTCTAAGCATTCTTGTTCGAAGTATTTTTAAGTCATGTATTTTTAAGCAATTATTTACTAAAACTTTGAAAAATTATAAAAGGTATTATATTATTATTCTAAACAGCTACACATACACAACATAACATTGATTTCATGATAATTTCTTTTAAAATATCCCTGGATAATATATCTAGCTATGCCAATGTTTTGATCTCTGGACCTCTACACTCGAGATCAAAGTCTTTATCACTAGGCAACTACTACTCACTATGCACACACACAATTACATAACCTTCCTAATGTAATAACTAGAAACCGGATTATATGCATTTCAATTCAAATCCAAATTATTTATTGCATGAATACAGTATACAGGATGGTCATATGAGTAAAACAAAAAGATCTTGTATCCTACCACAAAATCATGGTGTGCAACAATATTATCAATTTAGTAATATTAATTTAAGCCAAACATATCAATACAAATAATTTCTCAATTTACTAACAAAGTCAATATTTCATTAAGATCATAATTATTATTTAACATAGGTATGTCTAGCCAACTAAAAATCTTATTTTTAAAAGACTGAGGAGGTAACTCTTTAAATTTATTTGGTAAGTGATTAAAAAGTCTTATAGCAGTTACATACGAATTTCTCTTACATATTTTTAATTTGTTTTTTGGTACATACAATTTATACTTATTTCTAGTTGGAGCACTTCTTTTTTACAACTTGCGAGTGGATTTCAAAATATTCAGGATGTTGCTTTGACATTTGCATAGGCATTTGCATATTTAAGCCATCCTTAGTGGTAATAGCATATTTTACCTGAGATCTAATTATGGTACATATTTACAATATTTTTCCGAGTACCTACAGTGCACTGACCCTGCGTTCCGAAATGCGATAATAGTGATAAAATCTAGAACGCAGAGTCAGTTCAGTATCCGCGCGCGTCTTTTGTTTTGGCTCGTAACTGCCAAAGGACACAGAAGAACGTCGCGCTCGCCTACTGCAAAGTGATACTTACCATCTATTACGCACATAAAGTGTTACTTGTTTTTACTTGACATGCGTTACCTTTACAAAAATATTAAATAATTTTAATTTCATGTAATGTAGTAAGCGCCACATCAAGCTATAACATAACTGTCATTTTTATCAACTCGATTTTCAACACTAACATTATGGCGTAAAGTACAAAATCTATTGGATAAATTTGACAGATATGCATAGCTTGATGTGAAGCTTACTGTACCTATTAAAGGATTTTGAAATAAAAAAAATAAAACAAACTTTCCTTTTTTTAATTCCTAAAATTTATCATATAATATTGCATATTCTGCCAATATTCGTGAATATTTCAGGCATTTTTCATGTTCTTTTATGTTGCATATAATCTGGTCTAGTAATAACTGTGTTTAAAAATTAAAAAATATTGATTAAGACCTTTACCTTTAAAATTAAAACCTCCTTCACAGCAGATTCTGCTTTCTTAGTGAATTTCCCTTTTAGTTTTTCTGGAACTTTCTTCTCTGTTAATGTCTTTGCTTTTCTTGTGAGTTTATGGATTATCTGTATTTTTGCCTGGTTTAAATTCTTCTTGAGTAAAATGACCTGTAAAAATTTAATTTACAATTTTGAATTAACATACAGTGGTCATTCTCCAGATAGCCAGTTCTACTAAATGTTTTGACTGCTTTTGAGTTTTGTCTGCTGCTAGTTCAAATTTTGGAGGAAAAATACAAGGATGACATACAAAACAAAAAAAATGCTTTAAAAGTAATATTGCTCTGTTACTTTTAAAGCTATTTTTTATGTCTCCAGACTTATACATGACATATAAATATAAATGCCATTTCTGCACAAAAGCCTATAGACTTTATTTAGAGTGCTTTAACTCTATTATAAATAAATAAATATATTAGGACAATCCACACAACGTCATCTGATTCCAAACTAAGCAGAGCTTGTACTATGGTAATTAGAAAGCTGATAAACATACTTATATAATTTTAAATACATACTTTAATACATAAATTTACACCCAGGCACAGAACAAATAGTCATGTTCATCACACAAATATTTGTCCTGGGTGGGAATCGAACCCTCAGTCGGCTCATCACCCACTACGCCACTGAGGCTGTTATCATCCTATTACAGACATCATCCTTCAATGTAAGTCACAATTATGTGTATAATTGGGTTTGACCTCCGTAATATGCTTTAGAATAGCAGTGCAACTTGTACTTGTACATATAAGTTCTTCACTGTTGAGATCTTAAATCAAATAAAAAAATAAAAAAGAAATATTTACTTTATTAGTTACATGAAAATAATAAAGTGAGCATGGTATTAGGAACATGTCTGGAATGTTTAACGTTTCACACTCATAGGCACAGTAGGGCAAATATACCCTGTGTCGTGGGTATCATGTACACATATAAAGACAGAAACACAAACACCCAGACTGAGAACAATTTAAACTCATCATTTAATTTCTGCTTCGCCGGGAATCCAACGAAGGACCCTCAGATTGGCAGTCCAGCAAGGTAACCATTACACCACATAGTTGAATTTAATCACCCCATTATTATTATGAAACAAAATGAATTATTATCTCCACCAACCCCCATTGGAGCAGCGTGGCGGAGTAAGCTCCAGGCCTCCCCGATAATGGGAAGAGACCCGTGCCCAGCAGTCGGACGCAAAAAGGGTTGCAGCAAACTGCAAGGTTCCTTTACAACCTCTTAGTGAACATTTTTTTTGTTCTGTCTGCTCTTCTTTCATTAGTATAAATTACACCCTTTCCCAACATGTATTGGATTTTATTGTGAATATTGTTATTTTTGATGTTTTGCTCATAGTTCCGCAATATTAGACTGGCAAGCAAAGTGCAGATTTGTTGTAAGTCAGTGCGTGTAATCCAGTCTTAATTGTTCTCACATTGTTGTCAGCATTCTTATATCTTTTATTTAATCTGAGGATGAAAAACACAGTTACAGTTGTTGAAACAAAGTACACCTTATTCAAATTTACCTCATTATTAAATGCTTGTTTGACTGCTCCTACTTCCATTTTTTCAATAATTGTAAGAACTTACTGAAACCTGAAAAGTTGAGGTTATGTTTATGTATTATTATAGAATTACACCAATAATTGTAGGTGTGTACCCTATGCAAATTAAAACTTGAAATCACTTATAATTTTAAGCAAGCAGCTTAATTTACTTATAAATAAAATTCACTACGAATAAGTATCAAAATCTCACCTGTTACGTTATCCGTCATGAAGTGTCATATTCATGCTCTGCTCTGTCTGTCATATGTGTCAATAAACTGTCACTGTCATGTGTCATTTTTTATAATGGAATCGCAAACTCTGTGCATATTGCCAGCGTCATGTATAATTTTTGCATCACTAGAAAATATCAGTGAGTGGTCTGGTATCAGTCAGTCTAGTCAGTCAGATGTACAAGTAAAGTGATGGCTATTGGCTACTACTTTACGAGAACATGTCCGATGTAGTTTTAGAGGCAAGCCGAAAAAGCATGTTTTCGCACTATTATTTTAATTATTTTTAATTCACAATACTCTTGCACTGTCATTAACCTATATCGAACAAAATGACATCAACTTTATCCGATATAACTCAAAAATACACCAAGTAAATCAAAATAAGCTCTTGTTTTTTGTGTGTGAATGTGTTTTCTTCCAGTAATTGCACGATTTTTGCGTATCACCATTATCAATAAAACATCTTAATATAAATTTTTAAGTACTTCAAAAATATAATTTCTAGTACATTTAAGATTTTAATCTGATTACTGTCCGATCCCCATATTGTTATTCCTTTCCCCTTAAAAAACTTTACATTACAAACTGATGTTGGAGTATGCATAATCTGCGAAATATCCTTATTATAGTAAGGAAAAAAGACTGATATCCAAGGCCGTAGAGGTAGAAATAAAATAGACACTGATTTAAAAACTCCACCAATGTCAAACGTCAATACGTCACTGTCAAACAGCTTTCAAAATAAAAGAATTGTCTTTTTTGGAAAAGTGTCAACCCGGAAAGTACGTGAAAGATTATTGTATTTTTATTTATCAGTTTAATCCAAACATTTTATGCTAAAAATACGCTACAAATAGTGTTATATCCACATTAGTGATAATAAGTGCTGATTATTTTGGTTTCTTCAGTTCACGTATTGTTATTTTCAGCATGGCTCCCCGGTTTGAGATCGCAGTTGGTCTTCGTAAAGGCCACAAAACGACCAAAATTTCCGCTGGCAAAAAGGGAATTACCGACAAAACAATCAAAATCAGACCAGCTAGGCTGAAGGGGGTAAGTTTACATAGTATAAACATTTAAGTAAATAACCTACCTACTGGATTCATTCAGGTTACGTTTTTAAGTTTTTACAGTATAGGTATATATTATATTTCGCCAAATAAAAGATCTCAAACATCTATGATTTTTAATTTGCTTGATTAAAATCCCAATGTACACGTTCCAATTGGTCAAAAACCAAGAAAAAGGTTGATACAGTATAGGATTCGAGAACTTTTTAATATCAGATATTTTAAGGACCCAGCTAACAAAATCTGTTAAGAACATGCTTCCATTTACAACAAAACATTTGTAGCTATTGTCTATACTAATATTGTTATCATACTTATCATACATGCTAAAGGAATGTTTATTTGGATAGATGTGTGTGTCTCAAGCACGCAAGGGTTCTTGCTACGGATTGGGATGGAACTTGGCACAGAGGTGGATTATAAAAGCTTATACTAGTTTTTATCAGAAAAGTGTTCCAGTGGAATAGATTAAAATATGATATCACCATAGCAAAGCTGAGCCAGATCACTGGTTTGTTTAAATGTTTACTCAAAACTTTTGTTTTTCAATTCTAGCTTCAAACCAAGCACTCGAAGTTTGTCAGAGATCTTGTCCGTGAAGTTGTTGGCCATGCTCAATATGAGAAGAGAGCTATGGAGTTGCTAAAGGTAAATTAAAATATTATATTGTTCTTAAGCGCACATTGATCAGTAAATTATTTACCAATGAGCCCATAAACATTTTAAATAACCTGCAAATTCTATAAACTAGTTATAAGTATATAAAAAAGTACCATAATTCCAAAGAATGGTATCAAGCTCCAAAATAGATTCTACTTGGTCATGTTAACATGACACTTGAGGGCTGATTTTGTAACTTTGAAAGAAATGATTTAATTTACTTTGATTGAAATAATTTCTGTCAGAATTAAAAATCAGCCAATAGTGGGCTGATTTTGTTATTTTGAAAAAAATTATTTCAATCAAAGTGAATGAAATAATTTCTGTCAGAATTACTAAATCAGGGGGCTGGGATTCTATTCTGTATGCATCTGTCCATAAGGTCTAACAATTTTGTAATCAGTTTTGGCATATTTAGACAGTTTTTTTCATAAATTTATAAGATTAGCATTGGCATTTATAACATTAAGCCACTGAATGAAAATTATTGCTATAATTTTATCAGTTTTACTACAAAATGAGGCCAGAAAATTTACAAACTTGAATACTGGTGTTCAGAGTAGACTAAGGTGTCATGTTAACTTGACCGAGTAGTAGAAACATAGCTAACAATTACCCAGTTACAGTAACCTTTACTCATAATGAAACAAAGGAATGTACAGCAATTTTATGTCTGAAGAATGTATGAATGTCGATTGCAATGATAACTGTTATTGCTGTCAACATTTTTGATAGGTGGGACAACTTTAATGATTCAACCAGGGAAGTATCACCACTCTACCCACTTCTGCTGTGAAGCAATACAATAATGTTTCAATGAAAAGGTGTTGATGCCAGCCAGACACTCATCAGATTACTATTTTACTTTGAAAATCACCACTGCATATGACCAGAATCTCATCTGCTATTCCATTCAAATAAGAAAAGTGGATTAAAAAAAGAAATACTATTGGATGTGTATTATAAAGTACAAATCTGTTATAACAACATCTAAGGAACCACTGTAATAACTTATTACAGTGGTTCCGTGGTGGATAAGTCACAATAACCGGTTTGTTTTAATAACTGATGTTAATTCTATAAGCAACATCAAAATTGGCACTAATTTTCGGTCATTATAACCAATATGTCATTATTAGTAAATGATGTCATTGTAAGAGGTTTTGACTGTACTTGTTAGTATTGCTACTTGTAAATAAGCATCCATTGATTTTTTTAGTTTAGACCGTTGATAGTATACAGATATAACCATAGCATTGACATACCAGGATATTTTTATATTGCTACTGACCTTAGAGCATCAAAGTACTGACCTTAGAGCATCAAAGTACTGACCTTAGAGCATCAAAGTTACTGACTCACCCTTCAGGAGAGACTGCATAGCGCCTTGATTCTATTCGATACATATTTTTTGTGCCAAATCTGGTGCGGAGAAAGAACTCACATATTTTAATTTTGTCACCATCGATATAATATATTATATTGATGTTTGTCACACATTCTTTCATCGCTACAGATGCATACATTTCTAAATATGTCAATTTCAATTAACAACGTCATCATTTTCTATGCACCGTCAACACTGACACCAACACACACTGACACAATAGTTGTTTAACTAGAAGGCACATTGTGCATGCACATTGGGACCAGGATGAACCGGCCCGGCCGGCCCGTAAAGGCCACTCTGACAGGTGTCATAGCATACCTGTCATACCTTGATGCGCTACTGACTAATAAGTTACTTGTTATGCCACTTTGGTTTTTATAGTAAAATGAAAAATCAAATCATTGCAATAATTAAAAAAATACATTTATTATTTGTAAACAATACTTTTTGATATCAGAAAAACTTTAATAGTTAACTGTCAGTCTATAGCTAAATTGGTCCAGCATTGCAGCAATCACAAAACATGTAATCCAGATACCATCAGTCAAAAATCCCCAATTAATAATGTTAAAAGTAGCATGTTTATGGAGGCTTCAAATGTTTTGCTTGTAAATTTGCAGGTATCAAAAGACAAGCGTGCACTGAAGTTCCTGAAGCGTCGCTTGGGCACACACATCCGCGCCAAGAGGAAGCGTGAGGAAATGAGCAACGTCCTCACGCAGATGAGGAAGGCCGCCGCACAGGCTCATCACCACCATTAATAAATAAAGTGTTAAGCTAACTCATGAGGTTTTATTTCTTAAAGTCATCCTTTATTTATTTTCGGTCGTCATCGTATTCTCGGTCCCGGTTGTTGTCGATAGATAACAGTCGTTAAACCTTGTCGGAGGCCTTATGGGCGGTTTGAAAACAATCGACAGCGGGTTGGCCACTAACCCGCATCTCCACTAACCCGCATTGGAGCAGCGTGGTGGAGTAAGCTCCAGGCCTCCCCAAATGGGGAGAGACCCGTGCCCAGCAGTGGGACGCTAAAAGGGTTGCAGCCAGTAATTAATACCTAATTTTAAAGCCAGGGTGAATTTTATTACAGATTCGCTACCGCTTACCTTTTTAATATTGAAACAAAAACACAGACGCGTCATAACAAAGTAGGTAGGTACTTGCTTATAAGCGCAAAATTAGTCTGTAGGTATCTACTTATTTATGTAAACAGAATACACAGTGGAAATATTTGTAAGTATAATATTATTATGGAGGTACATGGTCGTACCGAGAGGATAGTACCCGGATCAAGGTTCAAAAATCCCAAAATATCTCCTAAACGAAAAAAGAAACCTATAAAGAATAAGCTAGATATGCTAGGTACCTCCTGCTGTTTTCTTTGTATATTTTAATATTTTGTGTGCCTGTCTTCGTGTAACGTGGAAGTCAAATTTACGCGCAGTACCCAGTTTGAAAAATATTATCCCGACTAAGAACCTGGGTACGCCCATGAGTACAGTTAGTTGCATTGATTGCATGTGACAAGGGGTCATCCATAAATTACGTCACACCTTAAGGGGGGGGGGAGGGTATCACCAGAATGTGACAAGGGGCAGGGGGGGTCAAAAGCTTTGTGATGTCACATGTTAAAATTTAAAACACTCAAACGCGAAATTTATATGTGAATGAAAAACTTTAAATATTTACGAACTCGATCTGTTTTCATTAATACAGCATTCTTAAAATGAAAATAACTGTTTCATTTTGATTATTTTTAAAAACATGCATAAAATTAGAAAATGTGTGACGTCACATCAGGGGGTTCTAAAAATGTGACAAGGCGGGGGAGGGTTAAAAAGTCCTGAAATTCATGTGACGTAATTTATGGATGGCCCCCAATCTGTTTGTTGGGGATCCAGCCAGCTAGCTAGCGCAATGAAATGAAGTGGGCACAGGTTATCAACATTGCGTCAAGAGAATTTGTTTTTGTTTTGAATAACCTTATTTATTTGTTGTTTGAGCTGCTAATATCTATCTTTACCTACAATACAATAAAGTACACAGTAGTAGGTAATTAATGTAATGAACGGTACTTGATTTATCATTCTCATTAAAAGCATTCGCGGGGCATGCATTGCTTCGCCGTCGAATTCCGAGTCAGCGAAATCTGACTCCTCACCGGCCGCTGTTCCTGCACGAGTTAGCGCTAATGTAGCCGCTACTCGACCCCCGCCTCCCCCTTCGGAGGTGTCGCCTGTGAATGTCACGTCTTTGCCTCAACGTGACTACGCTGCAGCTGCTGCCCGCCAGCAACCCAAAAAGCGGACAAAAGTGAGGACTGAGAGTGGGAGCGGGAACACCCGCAACGACCCCCCTCGTAGTACGGTGTCTATTGGACAACCGGACAAGGACGGCTTTATCAAGGTGGAGCGTAAGAAGAGGAGGCCTCCTTGCCGTAACCAATGTGGCACTGCACCGACGGAACAGAACGAGATCCTGCGTCCCGCCATCCCAGCCACGTACATCTATGTGTCTCGTCTGCATCATGCTACGAAGGTCACCGATGTCGTGGAGTATGTGAAGGCGAAGACGAGGTACACAGTGTTGGCTGAGAAGCTGGAATCGCGCAACCCGGTGAACTTTAGTTCGTTTGTGGTGCGCGTCCCGACCGACATGCGAAGTACCTTTTTAAAGGAGGAGGTGTGGCCGAAGGGGGTCGTGTTCCGCATATATCGTGGACGTCGTCGACCGCCGGGTGTTACCGTAACCGCGTCTCACATCGGCGAAAAAAAAATGTGACTTAGTTATAAGATATAATAAATATGTATGTTAGTCTATAAGGTATTTATGCTATGGGCCTTGTTGCCTGATAATAAAGAATTTATTATTATTATTATTAATAAAAAACACAAGTTTGTACAACGAAGGATGATTGCATGGGTTTCTTTAATACATTTGATAATGAATAGGATACATTTTTAGTACCCTAATGGAACCACCGACATATCTCACCAAAATCAATTAGGTGGTTGGTGCAAATCTTATATCGTCGGCCTAATTATCAAAATGCGTAACTCCAAAATATACGAAATATGGATTTTAATGCCATCTAGTGCACCTTTTTGTGATCTAAACGATAGAATAATTCTTATTTCCCAAAAGAAAGTGGATTAAGAGCTAAGAGTGAATTATAAAAATGCTTAAATCCACACCTACATTTTGTAACAAGAAATGTTCGTAACTCCCGCGCTAAGTACGGCGTCGCTCGCAGTATGGGGAGGTCCTGTGCACTTCATAAAGAAAAAGGTACGTAAATTCTTTAAAATACTGTTAATGCTTCGCCATTATGGTGTATTAAGTAATGTTAATTTGTAGTTTAAGACGATACAACTTAAAATGTGGACGAGTATAGGATAAATGAGGCATATAAGTGTTACGAAGTTTTATGTTGGTTGGTCAATGAACATACCAAGTATAGAAAATGGAGTTACAAAGTTTTATTTTTGTACCGTTTCTTTCATTTGATATTCAATATAATCTTGTAATAACTTTCTCTAATATTGTTTAATTTTTTGAATACGATTAAGTATTAAAAATATTTATTTTTAATGCAATATATATTTAAGATATATTATATCGATGATGTTAGTATAATATGAAAACACCATGGGCCTCAGTTATTCGACTAAATAAACAATTCTTCATAGATTACTATAGTACTTAGGTATGTTGTTTTAATTTAACGTTTATTTTAATTTCAGGAAAATTCATCATGTATAAAAATCCCCATGAAAAATGATCAAATAATAAAATGCTTACTGTGTAATTACAGTCAGTGCTTTTAAGTCCACATTCAAAAGATTCTACTCCTTAATTAATTATTTTAATTAATTTAAATTACTTTAATTATTCAGTATCTACGGTAGCGTAGATATACCCTATGTCGTGGGTACCATGGTTACACACAAAGACAGAAACACAAACACCCAGACCGAGAAAAGAAATATAAACTCATCATTCAAATTTCTGTTTCGCCGGGAATCGAACTCGCATCCTTCGATTGGCAGTCCGGCATGGTAACCATTGAGCCACACAGGTCGTCAAATAATGATGATAATTTGAAATGAAAGTGAGGGAAAACTTACTAATAATTAGTTTCTACTATAATTATTACTGCCCTGGGAAAGTTCATCAACCAAAACCAATACCTTGTAATTGATGACCAAGAATTAAATATAACAGTGATGGATGTACGTATCTAAAGCGGAATGTTTTAGAGCAAGATAAATACATTCTTGAAAAAGGGCATATGCAGATGGAAAGCGACACTATGTATTCGGTTATAGAAATAGCGAAAAGAATAAAAAATAATAATGTACCAGCAGATAACGCATATCTGGTCAAAGTAGTATGCAAAAAGAATCCATATTATTATGATCTTGAGTATCATCACTTTTTTAAACATATTGAGAACACTTTAACTTTCTACAAGGAGGTACATTAGACCCGGGACAGCGAAAGGTACCGTGTTCCTACAGTGACTAATTTAAGTGCTCTGAAGTATGTTCCTGATGGAAAATTTATGTATAAATTAAGACATTAAGTACGGGTGGGAAGAACTACCAATAGTAAAAAAACTTGCCTTTGTTCTATGGGATAATATACTTCAGTTATACTCTTCAAGGCTAAAAATTAAACAGATAAATACTTGGACCTTCAGGCGTTTAAGAGTACTATCGAAAAAGACTATCACAAATTTTGTGATGACTTGCGTCACTTTTAATTTATATTCATATTTTTTTTAAACCCGAACTAATTATTTCCTAATTTCCTACAAAAATAAATGCTTTAAAAACTAAGTTTTGTTGTGAAAATGGTTGTTGATGTTGCTGTTCATTTACGAGTATATAAAACAGATTACGTCTTAGGTCATTCGTTGGAATCTGAAAAAAAATTACTTTTAAGTCTATTTATTATTCTTCCATAGTAAACATACTGTAGTAAAATCAACATTAAAGTTTATTAATAAAAATTTGTAATTAGTTACGTATACGATACGTATCTAATTACGAATTATTATTACGTAACTCCAAACACAATTGCTAGAAATGTCCGTAAGTCCAGTTCCATATTAATTTAAACAAATTGTATATTAAAAAATCATAAAAATGCATTTCTCGACCAATTTTATACTTATACTCATAAGCACGTTGAAAATTTTCAATAAGTAATAAAAATAATCAGTTTTTTGTTGCTCCTGTAAAATATGCTGTAATGGAGTTCCGATTTCTGATAATTAGGCCGACGATATATAAAAATGAATCGCAAAATGTGTTGGTAAGCGCATAACATTGCAGCCAACAACGCCTAGACCAATTTGGCCAATTGTTTTTTTTAAATATTCGTTGAAGTTCAAGGATGGTTTATACGGCGAGAAAAATTCGAATAATTGCCGGAAAAACCATTAAAACAGCCCTTTTCTTTTTCCCATACAAATGTTTTCTAACTAAAACGTAGTCAATTTGAGCTTTATTGCTATTGTATAAAGTTCATATTAAATTACAAGCACTCACTGTTGTCTAAGCAATGTAGGTGTGTTCCTAACGTCAAAGATCAATCTATCAAAACAGTGTGCGTGTGTGCGTTGGAGCACAGAATACATCGTTGGAGGAGTTTAATTTCGCATAGCATGATGTTATATAGCTTATAGCCTTCCCTAATAACTGGACTATTCAACACAAAAATAATATTTCAGTAGTTCCTGAGATTAGCGTGTTCAAACAATCAAACATCCACGCGGACGAAGTCGCGGGTGGCCGCTATCTCTACTAATATTATAAATTCGAAAGTAACTCTGTGTGTCTGTCTGTTACGCTTTCTCGCTTAAACTAATGAACCAATTTTAATGAAATTTGGAACACAGATAGAGTGGACCTTGGGAAAGGACATAGGATTGTTTTTATCCTACGGGAACCTATAAAACGGGTCCACGCGGGCGAAGCCGCTGGCGGAAGGCTAGTTTTGAATAAAATTGCTAGGAAGCAATCACTCACTACATAAGTGACATATACAACATTCGCAAAATACTTATTATTAGTGCATTGCATTTTGACGACCCGCGTGGCGCAATGGTTATCACGCCGGAATACCAATCGAAGGGTCCCGGGTTCGATTCCCGGCGAAACAGAAATTTGAATGCTGTATTTAAATTTCTATTCTCGGTCTGTGTGTTTGTGTTTCTGTCACTGCACTGTGTGTGTCCATGGTACCCACGACACAGGGTACCTATATCTACCCTACTGCGGGGCTATGAGTGTGAAAAGTTATTTACTTCATTGCATCATAATACATAATAATCTAATACAGTATTATTAAAAAGAAACTATTTGTCTGTTGCCTTGACCTTCAAAACTTTAGTCAATAATACAAAGGTATACAAAGGTACCACTTTCTATAATAACGAACAAAAAATATTACGTGCAGAATGCTGAATACATAGGTCATAATCTGTCACCGAAAGGCACACAGTCTACAATCTACATACAGGTAAGAAGTGGCTCCCGAAATCACAGATCAAGGGGAGACTTAATTTTACAAATGAATTATGCCTGCATGACGACTGTCAATAATTACTTTTGATGCTCTAATGGTCTGAGGCTCTAAATGTGATTTTGTTAGTATCAATACCGTACTTATAGCTTAAGATTTAGCACTTACTTATGTAGCAACTAGCCTCACACCTCGATCGCCAACTACATAGCTACATATGAATACAAAAATCAGGTTCAATCTGTAACCGTTGCGACATGATAGATTGACAAACAAACACACATACTTACACAATAACACAAATAAACAACCCCTTTTTCAACCCCGTTTTATTACGTTATTATCTCTAACATTTTGAATGTATGTACATAGCTAGGTAAGCGAGACATTCATTTTTATTATGAATATTATGATTGGTATCAATGAACCTTATTAATTTGTCCTTTGTTCATTCATTCATTCCGGTCTTTGAATCTTGGCCTCGAGCTTGAACTTCCAAATGAAAGAAGTTTTATGAAGTCATTGAATACAAAAAAAAATTGTTAGTGGACCAAAATGATAAGTTAGGTAAGAAGTAAGCAAGCTCTAGGCCTCCCCAATGATAGTCCCTGTAGCTTCGGGATTAAGAATAGAGCTACGGTATCCCCTGCCTGATCGTAAGAGGCGACTAAAAGGGGGCTTCCGGGGATGCGGACGGTGAGAGTGGGAGCTTGACCCGTCCAGCCAGCAGCCCCGGCCGCATGCCGCCGTGAGCACCTGAAGATACAGGAGAGCACATCTGCTCTCCCGAAGATGGGCCCGTTATCGGGCGCCGCGCGTGGAGGACACCGGTGCGTTCCTATGGAGATCCCGGAGTCCTCACAACCGCAGAGGCAGGCCACCGAGGGGGTTTTAGTGCGGTCAAATCCCACATAACCCGGTATCCTCTCCCAAGGTGTCGGGTACCTTTTGAAGGTTTCCGCCCCCGATACCAAAAAAAAAGGCCTCCCCAATGATGGGGAGAGACTCGTGCCCAGCAGTGGGACGCAAAAAGGGTTACAGCCAGGTAAGAAGTATGATCTCTTTCACTATAGGGCGATTTATTTATTGAAAGATGGCGCGCTGCCAATATTCACACAAATGCAATTTTTAAGTTTTAAGGTGCCTTGTTTAATGCACATGTGTTATGTAACGTGTGCTTCCCATATAATTATGTAAGTGGTGCAGTGCCAGCTTTCAATAGAATCGACCTATACAATGGTCTACTATGATTATCCTATATTTTTTTTCAGTTTATGGCAAATTAAATAAAATTTAAATAAAATAAGGATCTCTAATACTTACCTGCTTATTAAGTTATTATCACCTAATACCAGTTCGCGGAGGAGCGCTGCAGGTGACCTGTACTTCAGGCACCGGCCTCTTCCAAAGAAGGGTCTAAGGCAGAAATTTTAAATTCGAAGCGATGAACCTACCTTTAAATATTAAGACTTGTAAGAGCAAATACTTAAATGATTTTTACTTTGCTTTATATATGACGCGGTGATCAACTGATCACCATGCCAGTGTGCCGCAGCGGTCCTGGGTTGGATTCCCAGAAAGGAAGATATGTAAATGGAATATCTAAGCGGAAAAATGTAAAGTCATTACTTTCACTAGATCCCGTCAACCACTCATGACTGCAACCTTTCAGGCAAATCATTAGTAAGGGTTGACTCCATTAATGATCTAGGACTGACCATGGATACTCGGCTTAACTTTAGAAAGCATATAACAGAGGTTTGCGCAAAATCTCATAAAGTTTTAGGTTTTGTGTTGCGAACAGTAGCTAATTTTAATAATATTAATGTAGCCTTATTTTTGTATACGTCCTATGTCAGAAGCAGGTTAGAATATAACGCAATCGTCTTCGATCCACATGAGAAGAAATATTCTCTCATGCTGGTAAGAGTACAAAGAAAATTCTGTCGCTTCGTATATAAGTGTAGATATGGGTATTATCCCTTCCAATATCCGTCATTATTTGTGACTGGTATGGTTGACACCCTAGAGTTAAGACGGAAATTGTCTCTTATGGTTCATTATTACCAGTTATTAAATAATAAAATAGATAATCCGAGTTGTCTCTCCCAAATTGGGTTTGAGATACCAATGTACTATATGCGTGGTGGGTATGGTGGTAGGAGGCCTGCACGACTGTTTGCAGAAGCTGTGGTGCACGCGCGCCGCACTGCTGCTGCCCCTCATTGTGCAGCCCCCATTCTTATCAATGAACTGCTTTCTCAGAGGCCTGAAACAGATCTGTTTTTTGATAAATTATGTAAATTTATAAATATATGTAAACAGTTTTTAAGTTACATGTGATGTGTTAGGTTAAGCCTGTTAATTACATGTATATGTTATAATAAAATACATAAATAAAAAAATGACGAATGAAGGAGGTTTTTTTTATTCTGGGTCTACACCCAGAACTTGGACTCTCAAATGCTCTTTGGACTACTCCAAAAAGTATAATATAGTCCATTAGGTCCTGTAGCTTCGGGATTAAGAATAGAGCTACGGTATCCCCTACCTAATCTTAAGAGGCGGCTAAAAGGGGGCTTCCGGGGTTGTGGGCGGTGAGAGTGCGAGCTCGATTCGTTCAGCCAGCGGCCCCGGAACGGCGGTTTGTGCGTGGCCGCATGCCGTAACAAAATAACCCAGTAACACCTCTCCCAAGGATCCGGGTAACTTTTGAAGGTCTCCCCGATGCAAAAAAAGGTAGGGATGTACCACGCTGTCCAAATGCGACATGGACATTATCCCTTCCAGTAATTATGAGTACGCTCTCAGGTATGCACGCTGTTGGAAAACGTCATTAAATAGGTATCACAATGTTTTCCCGCACCATGGAGCAGCGATAAATACCTACCTAACCGCACAATTTTTTTCAGAGGTGCGCGCACGGTTTTGAATTCTGTATCTCCGTGTCGGAGACCTTTGTCTTCGCCGCTCGGTCATCGCTTTTCCCCCACAATACTTCTAAGTAAACTAAGATAGATTCTGATGATACTAGACACTAGATATTATGTACATACAAAGAACATTGCAGATTCTTTATATCGCTGATACAATGCTGATAAGATAGGTGTATAAATTGGGTGTAGATACCTATTTTATATCTCAGATCTTCATATAGCTGAAAGATGAAATATGAATTTTTTTTCACTGGTGTGCCTTGCAAGAGTCCCTGAGTACGATTCCCAACGAGATATATACTCGTATCTTTTTTTTTATTTGAATGGAGTAGCAGACGAGCATGCAGGCCACGTGGTGTTAAGTGGTCGCTGCAGCCCATGGACATCTACACACAACCTCAAGCAAGCATAGGTAAATCTTGTCTGAGGTCGTATGCAGTTGCGCTACTACTCCGTAGGCTGTGGGTCGCCTCATGTAAGTGTGGCCGGCAAATGCACCTTTCCACCGAAACACAACAGAATTGGTTCACGGCAGAAGTGGGTGCAGCGGTGGTACTTCCCCGGGCGAACCATAATAGTTCTACCACCTATGAAAATGAAGAATTTTAATGTCTTCCTAGCCTGGGTGTCCTTATCTTTGTCTTTTTGGAGAAGATTGGGTACGAATGAAACAACATAGGACTGAAAATGGTCACATTAACTTAACACAAGTACACAGTCATGATACTAATGATGAAGCAATTAATTAAAACGTAATTTTTTGTTCCTCAACGAAACGCAACTTCATTTTGAATGAAGAGTACCTACTATTAATTTAGCGACATTCTGTTAAGACCAATAAGAGTAATTAGTTTGTGAGATCATAGGTATCTGCTTTCACTAGCGGATCCAACCCCCCCAAAACATTGGGGTTCACCCTTGACGAACCTCAAATAATCCCCCTCCAAACCAGGAAAAATCATCCCGCACATGCCCCAAACTAAAATCAAGCCCCCTAAAATCCTGGATCAGCCACTGACTGCTTTGTAGTACGATATTAGAGCATTTAACCAAAGTACGATGCAAAGATTGAGGTGAAAAATGTCCGATGAAGGGAGTGGGTTTGTCGAGCTCCAGTAATAACCCGTAATCCGTTTAGCGTTTTTCGCCCCTACGCTACGTTCGAGTATCTATTGATATTGTTACATATAAATAAACAACTCGAATAATACCTACTATGACGTACAATATAGACAAGTTGTCAAGTGGACATACGCCATGTTTTCCTAAGATAGTGGACGTGCCCACTAAACAAACATCTTTACATCACAGTCGAGACCTGGGGTCACATGCTATTGATAACACAATGATGTAAGATTCGGATTGAAGTTGTCAGTAACAAACAGCAAATTTAGCTTTTGGTCTAAGGTCTGATAAAATTGATCTATTAACTGAATAACTGCCTATTCTAATTTTAAAGTACTAGTAGATGACTACATGAGTTTAAGTGGGTCGTTGCAGCCCATAAATCTAGCTTACTCCACCACGCTGCTCAAATGCGGATTGGTGGAGATGCGGGTTAGTGGCCAACCCGCTGACGGATATTTTCAAACCGCCCATAAGGCCTCCGACTAGGTTTGACTGTTATCTATCGATAACAGGGACTGACGGCTCAACGTGCCCTCCGAAGCACGGAAATGCGCATGAAATTTTTGCCACTAGAGGTCATCCATCTCACACCCGACCGCGCCCGTTTGGCTTAGCTGCATAGATCGCTTGCGTTCTAAGCTCGCCGCCTGGCCATGCGCGCTTCAAACCATAATACTGTAAAAGTTAGTCTAATATTAAGTAAATTCGATTCGAGACGATCATAGTATTACTATAACCAGCAGGCGCGGTCGCAGCCTTCAATTTTGGGGGGTCACTAAGAAATTTGGGGGAAAAGGTGTCACAAATTGTTTCGCTTCCATCTACACAAGACTGATGGATTTTAGGGGGGGGTCATGTACCCTGTGACCCCCCCGGACAACGCCTGATAATCAGTATATTATTATCTTGAAGATTATCAGTTATCACTTTACTTGACAAGCTCATCAATAAAAAATTAAAATTCTTTGTTTTAAATCGCGTTATTTATATAGTTGACAAGTTTCCAAGCAGTGGCGATAAATTTGCCTCCAGTGGGCAGTGGGCTATTTTTGCGCCTCTTCTGACCTCTGAAATTCAATTCTCCAAAATTTCTTGTCTTAATTTTGTCAAACAAAAAAGTTTTTGCCGCCCTAGGCTCCAGCCTACTCATCCTTATGGTAAATCCAGCTGTTTCCAAGAATTTTCCTTTGCCATTGATATAAATGGAATAAAATATGTTTTATACACTTGCATTAAATTTATCTTAGCCACCAGGCAGGCAGACTGCATTGTATGTAAACCAGCAATTACATAAAAAAATTGCCAGGAACCATTTGACTATAAAGTTAATGATTGATATAAGTAGCAATCAAAGGCATCATAATTTAATATTAAAAGAGAGGAACACTGTCAAGTGTTTTATTAATTTCTTAGTAACTAAACCAAATATACATAATCATTTTGTAGTTTTAGAAAAAAACATTTTACACAATAATCTAAAATTATTTACCTATGCCAATGAAAAATAAAATTTTGATATAGGCTTTTGAACTACAATAAAAATGCTTTACATCAGGTTTCAATATTTTTAAATGTATAAAAAGTATTCAGCAATTCCAAATTTATGTAAATATTTACACCAATAAAGGCCACTTGTACATTTTTCAAAATTTCTTCCAAAGCTTATATTTTATACAAATTTAAATCCAATAGTAGCTACTAAAATTAGAACATAATTATTAGAAAAACACTGGTTATTAAATGGACAAATATAATTCATGTCTTTTAAAGAGGTAATGTAGAAAACAATCATATAAATGCATTTTTTGTTTGTTTAAATTTGAGAACTCTATGGCAACATGGAATGAATCTACATCTATGCTATGTAATATTGTCATGTAAAAAACTCATTAATTTTGGATGATAAGTTAAGTAAATAAAAATTTGATATTTTTTCTACAAATAATTGACATGTAAATAAAGAGTGACCTTATTGCTCCATTAAAGCATGAAATGTAACAAAGTACTACACAATACTTAATGATCAATTTAAAATTCATAACATTTAATATTTCAAATTACATAACTTTTTTTCTATGAAAACAGAGGAATCTGTAAAAGCTAACAACATGTAAGTTGGAGGTTACATATGAAATCAGTTTGAGGACCAGATAAAATGCCTCATTTCAGCCAATGCTGCACAATAGAAAATAAGAAAATAGATTGAGCTTGAATTTAACAAGCTTTATTTTAAACTTAATGAGATTAAAACTAAACCTATATTAGTAGGTATCCAACAGTCCTCCTGCAACACGAATACAAACAACAATATCACTGTATCATACAAATTTTAGCCTACACTAATAGGTTATAACATATCGGTAAGCATGCCTAGATATTATGGACATAATTTCTGTAGCAATCATACAGATGACGTCGGAGACCATATCCTAAATGTAATTAAACAAAAAGATCTAAGCTAATACGGAACATTGGAAAATAGGTACGAAACGGACTCTCCGTTATGTGTACGTCTGACAGCCTCGGCTAACATCATTGATACATCGATACACTGTATTTTGGGACACTCCTGCATGTGCCTCTCTTGGGGTATAGTGTTTGTAACTACGACAGCTTCTAAGCATGCATTGTTAATCCTTGAAATAGCTGGCCCAGAGAAGATTCCATGGGTTAGAATAGCATACACTTTAGTAGCTCCGGCTTCTATTAATTTCTCTGCCGCATGACAGATAGTGCCACAGGTGTCAGCCATGTCATCAACCAGAATGGCTGTGCGGTCCTTCACATCACCAACTAGCACCATTGACGCAACTTCGTTAGCTTTTTTTCGTTCCTTGTGAATAAGAGCAAATTCTACATTTAGGCGATCAGCAATAGATGTCACTCTTTTAGCACCACCAGCGTCAGGAGACACAACAATACTAGTCTTCCAGTCGGGAATGTTCTCCTTGATCCATTTCAACACAGCCGGCTCAGCAAAAAGGTTGTCCACAGGGATATCAAAGAATCCCTGGATTTGAGAGGCATGGAGGTCCATGGTGATTATGTGATCAGCGCCAGATACCGAGAGGATGTTTGCGACGAGTTTGGCCGTGATGGGCGCTCGGCTTTTGTCTTTTTTGTCCTGACGCGCGTAAGGGAAGCAAGGAATGACGGCCGTGACGCGAGAAGCCGAAGCTATTTTACAAGCGTTGATCATAATTAGGAGCTCCATAAGATTGTCGTTGATCTCTCCGCTCCCGCTCTGCACGATATAAACATCTTCACCGCGGACCGACTCCCCGATCTCCACACACGTTTCCATGTTACTAAACTTCTTGGTTACCACTTTTCCGAGATCGATTCCAAGGCGATCTACGATTTTTTGCGCCAAGTCCGGGTGCGAGCTTCCGCTAAACACTTTGATGTTCGGCATCCTGGTTGTCAAAGGTAACGCGAGATTATCTAATTTATTCACTACTTCTTCAAGCGATATAGTTGATTTCATCAGCAACGGAGAGAAATGTTCTCCGGTCCGTCGGCCGCGGTATGTATGACAGGAATAAAGTGATGATTTAATTTAAGTGATGAACTGTTTTGCGTGCCTAATAAAAAGATAAGAGTTCGGTACTTGTGACAACGTGGGGACTCGCGCCGAGCCGCAAATACGCCACACTTCTCGCGCTCTCCTCTCACGCACGTTTTTATTTTATTCAATGAATTGTCAGTCAAGCAAGATGAACGAAAAACGACAAGGGCAAATAGTGGTGTGACCAGTTATATTTTTTTTTGTTGTACTTAGTTTGTCTTGTCGATTGATCAATCTCGATTATAATAATATATTATCTCAGATAAATAAATAATTCCTAATTCATTTATTTGCTCAAATTGTTGTTACAGTAGTTAAATAAAGATATATTATCTAGCTTTATGTTATGTTTTGGTGTTATAAATAGTAATAAATACAAATGATTACCTATCTAAAGTATCTAAACTTAGTGTAAACAACTCGCATTACGTAGTTAGAATTCCATGAAATTATTTAGAAATATATCAGCTGAAGGCTGAAGACGGCTAAAGTAAGTGAAAAACGTCAACACCTGTGGTCAACACTCAACAGTCGACAACGTCGTCCTTTAATGAATATTGACCTTATTTATAATAATAATAATAATACACCTACGGATTGAACGTTTGACGTGCTTTCGTGCTACGTGAAATAATTATTGACTCTGCTGTTTTGTATTTAAAACAAACTTAAAATACTTATCTATACTTATTACCTATCTGTGGTACATTATATTAAATTATTATGGAGTTTTGGCGGGAAGTCGAAAAAGACATATATCGCACCCTTAATCCAACACTGGCACTAAGTCAAAAATACAAATTGTGCAGTACACGTATTTAAACATTTTAAGTGTGCAGAAATGTACATAAGTTAGAATTAATAATCGTTTACAGCAGCAAAGCTATTCCAATTTTAAGTATGCGTGTCCAATAATTACTTACAAATTCATTTGTATTTTTCTTGTTATTATTTATTGCTTTTTTTCATGTAAATATCAGGGGTCTGGGAACAAAACTGGTTACGTCCATAATTTTTCGAAATTAATTTTTTGATGTCAACATTTCCATTTTGTCACTACCATTCATAATAAAAAACACTTCGGCATTAAAGTTGGTTACGTCCTGAGTTATTTCGATTTAAAAACCGAGGTTAGGAACAAACATGGTTATGTCCACTACTCGGTCGAGTTAACATGACACCTGGGAGGCTATTCTGTATGCATCCGTCCATAAGTTCTAACATTTTCGGAATCATTTTTGGCATATTTAGACACTTTCTTTTTTCATGAATTTAAAGATTAACGTTGTAATTGATATTATTAAGCCACTGAATGAATAATATTGCTAGAATTTCATCAGTCTTACTCAAAAATGAGACCCGAAAATTCACGAAGTTTCGGATACGGGCGTACAGAGTAGCCTCCCAGGTGTCATGTTAACTCGACCGAGTAGTAAGTTTCACTATCAAACCTGGCTACGCGCCCGGCAGCCAATGAGAGCGCTCTATTGAGTGCCATATAGTAATGGCTGCCGATACTTTTCTGTGTGAAGATACCGTCAGTTTTTAGTTATTTTAATAAGAATTACTGTAGTTTCGTGTTATATCAGTCAATTTTTAGCAAGATGGATGTTTTTCCGTCACCTGTGGATAAAAACCAGGCACGGAAACAGACTGCGCAACCACAAAACTGGAAGGCAAATGTAGCGAAAAAATGCGGTAGATTTGAATTTTTACCAGGGCCGGCTAGTAATAAGTATATTTTCAAATGGACTGCACTACAATTCGAGTCAGCGTGGCATTATTAAAAGTGATTCTTGACACATTCATTTTATTTCGTTATTATATTACAAGGCCGGAAAAGGTGCTGGAAAATCTTTGCATTTGTTTTATTAGCGATAATTTATTTGTACAACTGCCCAAAAATGAGGTGTTTAGAGTTCATCTATGTAAATAAGTGTTGTGAGTTTCTTTTATTCTATCATAACTTTTAATTTTTATTTTCATAGTTTTTACTTAAACATTTATTTATTATTGTTTTAGATATGCTGCAAAAAGTTAAACATTACATTATAACAGAGAGGATTTCGAACGTGAACCTAGTGTAGAACCACCGACTTATTGTGTAATTAAGATTTCTAGAAGTGATGCAATAAGCAATAGGTACTTGATTAAAACATTTTTAATTTACCTGTTTCATTCCTGACTATCCTCTGAATAAACTACTCATTATCGCTTGTTATAATGTAAATTTATATTTTCACTATAATTCGGCACTAGTCTTCCGAATCCGACCCTGGAGGGGTTTTGCTGAGTTGGACGTAGCACCTTGGCATCAAACTTGGCCAAGTCCCATGAAGTTTGAATCAAACATGGTTATATCCACAACTTAGAAACAAAATTGGTTATGTCCAATCGATTTTATCAAATTATCGTAATTTTTTGTTCAGTGGGTATGCAGAAGGTATTTCCAGTAGAAAAAAATTTTTTTTTTCATTTTTCTAGAGGAAATTTCTTCAAGTTTAACTATTCGTATAAAAAATATAAAGGTTTTTTACTTCCTGTAAAATTTCACTTGATGGACATATCATGTTTTGATTCTACACCCCTGATATATTTAAGTCACACTTTTCTATCAAAAAGTTCATTTTTATTTTTTATTAGTGCCATTTTGTTTTAATTTTATAAAGAAATAATAGAAAAATATTTTTGTATTATTTCATCTACAATAAACTCAAAAACGTAATACAGTAAAAAATTATGCTGCCTATGCCTATACATAATGTTATAATAATAAAGATACATATCAAATTAACATAAACACAACGACAATCAAATACACTGTTAATAAAAATATTCTGTAAATAGATCCTATCGTTAGTCAGTCTTTTCACTATAAACGTAATAATCTAATTACTGCACCGCTATTTGATTACAAAGAGATCAAAGGATAAGGGATACTTAATTCAACCTCAAATCAAAAAAGAGATTTCAATTCAATTTTAAAAATGAAGGTGTGACTGACGAAACAATGTTGTTATAAAAGAAGTTTGCAGAGAAGAAGAAGAACGTAATATTCACAATAGTCTAATGCTAGATCACAAAGAGATCTTGCATACGATTAACTTAGTCTTGTAGTAAAATGTAGATGTTGTGCACATAGGAAGAGGCAGAACTGCTTGCGAGTCGTAACACGCTATCACATACTTTCTTCTTATCTTCTTCTTGGAGAGGTCGATAGTTGCCGATTGTTACGCGTGGTATTCCTTTCTGGCTGTCGACGGTTAGAAGCCGAAGCAGGAGGTGTGTTTGATATCGTGCTGACGTGAGAGTTCACGTCAGTCACCATCAAGTGATGACCCTCGCCGTTGATGCTGTACGTTTGTATCGTGTTCCGAATGAGTTTCATTCGCACTTTGTGCTACATACAGGTTTATCAACATTTGCATTTTGTGAAGAGCTTGAACTAGAAGAACTGGAACTGGAAGAACTTGAGCTTGAAGAGTCAGAAGAAGAACCACTTGATCTAGAAGACCTTGATCACGGCTTGGTGATTCTTGGAACAGAAGATGTGAGACCTTTCTATTGGAATAATTTGATTAGATAACACTATTCTGACATTTCTGACAGAAAGATCTAATCAAATTATTCCAATAGAAAGGTCTACCTCACATCTTCTGTTCGAAGAAATCACCACATTGCTCTTCGTTCTTCTTATTTACGAGTGCTAGTATTAATATTAAGTTTTTGGGCGATATCTTTAATCACCGTAAAAGAAAAAGTAATGTGGGTTTAAAAATATTATTATTTTCATAAGGAAATATCGACACTTTAAATCGAAAAAGCACAATTATAAGTAAAGGTAAAGTGTCATTAAGACAATAAAAGAAAGATCTCGTCTAATCTAGTATTATTTTTTAGTTTATATAATAGCGGAATAACGTCATTATACGTAAAACTACATTTCTGACATTTATTTTATATAATGAAAACCGAAATGTTTATTGGAAAGGCGTCACTATACGTAAACATACACTTTTCTGTTAGAAATCCATAAAATTTTGTTAATGTGGATTATTCGAAAAGCGTCACTAAACATAAAATGACGTTTTGGAAACAAATTCCGAACACAACATTTAAATATCCTTAGCGCAACACTATCCCTAACATAACTGTCATTATAGGAATAAAAAAAAAGTACGTACCTTATACAGCGGTGCGTCCTTTTTCGCATACGCACAGTTTAGGACAAAGAATACTATACTCCACGGGTTTAGGACTAAACCAGGGGGTAGATTTCGTTTAGTGTCGAAACGGATAATAGCGACATCTAGGGCTTAAAGAAGGAATTAAGAAATAGAAGTCAGTGCGAGGCGTTGCTCCTCGCTTTTTTAACAAGATGGCGTTAAAAACAGGTTTTACGAAAATTTTGTATAGTGACAGTATTGGATTAAGGGTGCGATATTGTGCTCTTGTTTTATTTTCATTTTCTTTGTGTATTTTTGTGTTATATCGGATAAAGTAGATGGCATTTTGTTTGATATAGGTCAATTACAGTGCACGAGTGTTTGTGAAATAGAATAACAGTGCTCTAATATGTTTTTTCTGCTTGCCTCCAAAATTCCATCGGACACGTTCTAGTAAAGTAGCCATCGCTTTACTTGAATGTTGGACTAACTAGACTGACTGATTACTGACGACTTACTTACCGACTTTGTTATTACTTCGTCCAGTTTCATTGAAACTTGCAAAAAATTGATGCAAAAATTATACTTGACGCTGGCAGTATGCACAGAGTTTGCGATGCCATAATTGAAAAAAAAATTATGTCATAAATTTCCGTATACCCTATCCACTATTGCATTATTGTATTGATTGGAGTTTTGGCGGGAAGTCGAAAAAGACATAATTGTGCTCTTGTTTTATTTTTACTTTCTTGGTGTATTTTTGAGTTCGGATAAATTTGATGGCATTTTGTTCGATATAGGTTAATTAAAGAGTACGAGCTTTACTTAAACGTCTGACTTACTTGACTTACTGATTACTACTGACTTTACCTATTATAACTCGTCCTTCGACAAAAATGGCAAAAACGTGATGCAAAAATTATACTTGACGCTGGCAATATGCAGAGTTTGCGATGTCATGATTGAAGCAAAAAAAAAAGATTGATTGACTTGACTTTGATTTGACAGCTGACAGCTTTGACTTTGACTGCCGTTCTGGCATAGACAGACTTAACAAATGCGTTCTGGGCTTTGGTTTTTAAGAAAAAAATAATGTTTTTCCTTGTACTTCTCGCCGACTTTAATGAAGATGTTATTTTTAATGTTTCTTTAATTTTTCTGTGTGATAGTCGGGTCTCAATATAATAAATTGTAGAAATGGCAGACTTGGCGGGAGTTGCCCTAGAGACTGCCAAAGCAAAGCTGGATCGTTGTCTGGACTGGCTTCAGAAACAGAACGAATTGATTCCCAAAAAGCTATCACTACAAAACCAGAATGATATACAGTTTATTATCGAGTGTAACGCCCAGCGAAGAAAGTTTCTTCTGTCGACAGCGGAAGATGATACTACGATACCAGCTGGTGTTGATGAGCCCCCTGTGGAACCTCTAAAAGTCGTAAGTGTTCATTCTTGTATAAATAGTATTTAGAATATTAAAAATGCTTCATTTGATGAGATTTATTATATGAAAATTGCACAGAAATGTGAAGACCATTGCAATTAATAATAAGTTTTCTGTAGTTCATCTTCTTCACATAGCAAGAATATCTTGCCTGAGACATAAATATTTGTAGCTGGTGCACTATCTATGAATTCTGTATCTGTACTTCATTTTTTCATAGGAGTTGGTAGTGGACAATTATTATTGTCTGGAATGATAGACAAGTTTCATGCCCATTAACATGTTTTAGAAAGCTGCCCAGTAATTTATTATATTTATAAATAGCTATAAAGCTTTATAGGTGGTTTCAAAATAACCTAACCCAAACTATGTTTGCAATGATTTGTATTGGAGACTAGCATACAATAGGCAGAATACCCCAGTGAAGCCCTGCAAGTTCTATCACCTACTATGTGCTAACTACCACAAAAAGTCTAATCTATTCAACTCTAAAGCTGTTATCCCACTGATGTTTTATGAGCGTTGGTGTTTCTCCAACCGCACTGCGTAACCATTGTACTTTTGTAAGCTGTGTTTTCCAAACCTGGCAGTCCTCGGATGGCTCCCCTTGGGTTGCCCTTGTCCATAGGCAATGGTGACCGCTTAACACCACAGCGCCCATCTGCCTTTTTGTTCAGTTTATTTATAAAAAAAAACAATGTCGATGTTGTGAGTCTCTAACCATTAGAATTGACACTGAGAATGTCATGGTCGTGTCACACTGGTGCAACGTCGATGCTACTAAATCCCTAGTGAGATAGCGGCCTAATTACAAAGTGGAATGCTTGTATTGACACAAAATTACTATTTCCCTTTTCCAGCCCTTAAAGCGCCTGCGTGTTGAGAACCTGCGCATGTTGTGTGAATGGAATGAGTGTGAATATTATTTCACTGACTATAAGCTATTTCAAGAGCATGTTGCTGGTCACTTGTCTCATGTGAAGTGCATTGGGAAGGGAGACTGTAGTAAGTGTTTAATTAATTATTTTAACCAATTTTGCACCATATTATCAAATATAAATACTAAGTCATATATTTGTGAGAACAGTTACAGTTGTCTGTTCAGCTACGAATGCTGTGAGGAGTCCACATGCACATTGTTTTAGTGTACACAACCTCTGGCTATCTATGTAAGGCTGCAGAGGGAGGAGGTGAAATAAAACTTAAGACACAAACTAATCTATTTTAATTAAAAAACCTATAATGAACTACACTGACAGCCTGACCAGATGTAAGGTTGCCCTAACTTAAAAATTACATTATTAAAACCAAACTAATTCAAAGTTGGAATTAGTATCTAACCTAAAGCCCTAATCTACCTTAAAACTACATTCTGGAAACAATATTAGAATCCGAATGAATAAATCTAGGTACTTAATACTATACAGAAACTGAAGTGTGGGAAGGTGTCATGTCTGATAGTTCCACTGCATCGGCATATTGTTGCTGGTGGTAGCCTCCAGCGATGCGCGACGAGCGATAGACGCGGTGGTAACATATAACAAGCTAGAATTATCAGTGTTGAGTAACATCAGCATGGCAACTAAATGTGGAAGAGTTGTGTGAGTTAGCTATTAGTTTTCACAGATTTTTTTGTAAATGACTAGACATGCTCTGATTTCTTTGCTAATTCTTCAAAAGCTAACACAGTGCGCTTTTTGCGCCGCTCAGGTTCATGAAATACAATATCTTTAACAAAAAAATTTAGTACATTAATACAATAGTTATTGTCTAAACTCTCTCTATAGTCGTACACTCTTGTTGACAGAGTGGTCATGGCATTATCATGACAGCTGGTTAGTTGTCACAGTTGGTTTTTGTTCGACAGCAGCTCTTGCGATCCTTCTGCACCGGCTTCTATTGCTGGCATTTCGGCAACACTGGGCAATATATTTTATTAGGTCTGCACAGCATGTACTGCCACATGACCTTTTTTTTTCCACCTGTCCCTGAACGACAAGCTGGAACAAAGAGCTTTCATCTCTACAAATGTAACAGAAATATTTAAATATATGTATCTGGATGGTCGCAGATAGTCTTACTTTAATATTTACCTCTTTCAAGATAGAATAATTATTGGTAGGGTGAGCGGTCCAGGGAATTTGGAGTACCGTACCGTCTCCATCACCACATCTCTAGGGCACTACTTATAGAAGACTTACATTGAATAGACCAAAAAATAGCCAATTTTATTTAAAGAATGGGTGATATAATAACAGAAAATGACCATTTTTGAACTTATCATGCCAATACCAAACACCACAGATCTTTATTTATTTATTTGTATATTGTTTGTGTATTTATATATGTATATATTTGTTTATTATGTATGTATGTATATCAATTATATACATAGTAATTCGTCTTTGTTTGCTGTTTTTCTCATATACTTATAAAATAAACCATCATTCACAGCTTTTCTCACCACCTAAGGGTTGACTGGCAGAGAATGCTCATAGCATTAAGTCCACCTTTGTACGCCTAGTGTAAGGTAGGTACAAAGGTAGGTATAAAGGATAAATAAATAAACGTAATTGTCTTTAATTTTTCCAGTCATATATGCGTGCCTGTGGGACATCTGTGGTCACAAAACATCTGACTTCATGGAGATGACACGTCACATAAACTTCCACGCGTACCACGCCAAGCTGCTTTCGATCGGGTTCAACGCCAGAGCTACCCTGAACCTGGAGAGGTGCCAGAAAGATTCTAGTCACAGAAACAGCCTGCCGCCACTGAACACGGAACACAAGTGTTTGTGGGTGAACTGTGCGGCGCAGTTTAATTCTATACAAGTGAGTATTTGTTATTTGATTTAGTTCTTAAGAATTTTTAATGATCAATGCATTGTCCATCTATCTGCATTATAAAAACAATAAATAAAATTCTGTTTTAATATGAGAGATGGCTATTTCTAATGAAATCCTTTATATTCTGCTCCATCATTTATGTATATTTTTTCAATTCTAAAAATCCAATAGCAAAACATGTAATATTGCTTGTCTAAAGTAAGTGACTAAAAGAAAAATTAGTATACATACATAATAGTATATTTCATTACGAGTGCGGAAAGCCTGTCATTGCAAAGAGTTCCAACAAATGTCTATCCGAGCCGAGGCACAGCCGAAGGTGAGGGTTGACAGTCGGAACTCTTTGCAATGACGGTTCCGCACGTGTACTGAACAACTATTTTTAATTTTGTTTTCAACCTTTTTCTGTCCCACTGCTGGGCACTTAATATCTTCAAAAAAAAAACTCAAAACTCAAAAAATGTTTATTGTCTCAACACACATATTTCATGACATACATTTGATTCCTTCATATTATTTAATATCTGGTGCGAGACCTGGTGCCCAAGCTAAGCCGTAGCCTGTATTTTGGCACACCAGGATTCCCTGCAAGCAGTAAAAATAGCGGGACAATTGAGTACCTTATGAGGTTATAATCAGTGTGTATGTGTATGTGTGTGTGTGTGAGAGTGCGTGTAAGTGTGTTTGTTACATTACTTTAGTGTGTGAGTGCGTACAATAATGTTTTAATAGATAATATGTAGCGCATGCGACGTCGAGAGACAGCAAATATTTAATTATATACATATATTTATAAATATATGGAAATAGTTGAATAAATAAAAATGAAAGTTCATGTATATTTAAGTAATAAATTTTCTGTTTGGTTATAGTCTTTTTTAAGTAGCCATTCTATCAATTTATCTTTACATACATAACGATTGCAGTGTGATATGTTGAGTAGTTTATTTAGTCTATTATATAATATACAACTGCGGAAAGAATAGAATTTTCGCGCAAATGATGTTTTAACAACCGGGATTTCACAGACCTCGTAGTGTCTTCTTGTTTGAGCTATTTTATTTACCATGTCAGGATTTATTTTTGCGTGTTTACATAATATAGTAAGGAATACATAAAGTTGTCTTACGGATGGTAGTTTGGCTTCAACGTATAACGTCTTAGTGGGAAATAATCGAGGTTTAAATAGCATTATCTTAATTATTAGCCTCTGTGCACGTTCTAATTCAATCAGCTTGGTTTTATGCACTCCACCCCATGTAGTTATGCCATATGTAATAATAGATAGATTGTGTGAGTGCTTCATAAACCATTTTGATTGTTTTGCCATCAGCTACATGTCGAAGTTGCCGAAAGAAGTAACTTAGTTTTCGTACTCTTAGTGAGACAGCGTGTATATGTTTTTTGAAAGATAAGTTTTTGTCTATTATAATTCCCAAATATTTGATGTCATTAGTGGGTTTTATTATTTGACATTTACAATTAACTTGTGGCGGGAAGTTGCATTTATGGGCAAATAGTGCCTCCGAAGTATTTAGCCTTGTCTCAAATTTGTTTTGAATAGAAAACGTTATGTATTTAGTTTTTTCTTCATTTAGTGTAAGATAGTTTGCGGCTAGCCAATGGCAAACTTTATTAAAACCCATCTGAGCAAGACAGAAAACTTCACTCCACGTATCTGCATAAAAAGTCAAAGTCGTATCATCGGCATAGGTTAAGATTTTGCAATTATTTAATTCCAAATCGCACAAGTCATTAATGTAGCATAGAAAAAGTGTTGGGCCCAAAATACTTCCTTGCGGCACGCCATAATCAATAGGTGCGTCATTACTGATATGATCACCTATTTTTACATGTTGAGTCCTATTTCTTAGATAACTGGAGAAAAGGGATAGTTGTGTATCTCTTATACCCAAATCTGATAATTTTTGGATGAGGCGAGGGACAGATACTGTGTCAAACGCTTTTTGAGATCAAGGAAGATTGTCAGGCATTTATATTTTTTGTCAATTTTATCAACTAAGAAGTTAGTAAAATCAAGAATAGCAATTTCGGCAGAGCGACCACATCTAAACCCATGTTGAGCAGGGGATAACAAATTGTATTTTTCCAAATATTTTATGAGTCTACTATTTATAACTCGTTCGAAAACTTTGGTAAAAGAAGATAATATTGCTATGGGTCTGTAGTTGCTGACAACAGTTCTGTCTCCCGCTTTATATATAGGAATAATAGTGCCTTTTTTTAATGCATTTGGAAATATTCCAGAATGAAAACTACGGTTTATTAGGGTTGCCAGTACTGGTGCTATTAATGGTGAAATGTGTTTAAGTGTGTTGGCAGAAATAGTATCCCATCCAGGAGAAGAATCGTTTTTAAGGTTCATGATTGCTTTATCTACTTCTTCGCTGTCTGTTGGTAATAGTACAAATGAGTTAGCGGGTGTATGAGAAATTGTTTCAAGTAATTCAGTTGGACCTATATTCATCGCGAGGAGTTTACCTATATTTGAGAAATATTGATTGACATTATTTGTGGCTATGTGTGGATTATTATGGTTACCAAGTAGTTCTAATGGCTGATGATTTGGAGTATTAGTATGTGTGATTGTTTTTATGTTTGACCACAGCTTTTTTGAGTTGTTTTTACTAGATATTAATAGGTTTTTCTGGTATTCTTTTCTTAGTTTTTTAAGTAAGTTATTACAAAGGTTTCTATATCTTTTATAAGTACATTTTAAATCGTTATCATCTGGGTGAGTTTTCATTTTTTTGTGCAATTTGTCTCTAGTTCGAATACATCTGAGCATACCAGGAGTCACCCATGGTTTAATTTATCCTTTTATTTCTAGGGACCATGCGTGTAATTGTGTTATTGGATATTAGTCTTCTAATGGTATCAATAAAATTATACATTGCAATATTAATATCAGGTTCATTATATATTGTGTCAAAATTGTAGTTGCTGCATTCAACTTTTAATTTATTAAAGTCTACTCTGTTTATAAACTTATGTGTCAGAGCTTTAGGGTTTGATATTTTAAGGCAGAATAAGACACCTTCATGGTCCGTGATAGAGGTGTGTAAGACGAGAGTGTAGGCTTTCAATCTAGATTTAAGAATGACATGGTCTAAGCACGCATTAGCCCTGGTTGGGATGTTTATTGCTGGAAGAAGGCCATGATATCCTACAGTATCTATATAGGAAGTTGTGTCGGAATTATTACTTAATAAGTCAATGTTAATATCACCAACTATTATAATGTTTTTACAGGATGATAATGATTTTAATAAAACATGAAGTGAGTTTAGGAAGTTTTCAATGTTAAGAAAACTGGGTGGCCTATAGATAGCGATTAAAATTGTGTCTACATTGATTTTTATATATAATTATAATATCTGAGTTCAATGGACTATTTGCGTAAAAGCTTGTGTAGGTCAGTAACTAAAAGTCAGCACATTCCAGACCATTCACATTTGCGAGCGTGTATTGTCTGTGAAGCACACACTGCATAAAATCTAGATTAGGCAGTTATATTAAAGACTTCTTCAACTACAGACGCCTTATTACCACCGAACCTGTAACGTCACTCACTATATTGTGACCCTGTCAGGCCGGTGCGCGTGCACCACCGGCCTGGCAGGGTCGGCGTCATAAATACAACATGACGGAGAAAGAAGCAGTAAATATTGAAGAAAAATGATAGAAGATTTCTGCGATTAAGTAGAAACTACCAAATATGACTGACTACTAGAAAAAACAAAAACAAGTTTAAACATCAAGAAGAAAGGAGAAGGAAAAAATATCACGTAAAGAAGAAGAAAATTTAGTCGTTAAAGTAAAATAAAATGAAAAGTAAATGAACCAATAAGATGAAAATAAAATTGAAAAAAATAATTATGGAAGACCATAGACTAAAGAAAATACACTTATTACAGAAGATCTTAACGATCTTAATAATAAAGTAAAAGAAGAAAAGTTTTCACCATCGTTAACTACCAAAATAAAAAGAGTAGAAGACATCAGACTAATCAACATCGCAGCATAGGATGATAATACAGGAATGTGATAATCAATTTTGCCTGTTCTTTCCATGATGTGTAATGATTTGATCATATCTAATACCTTTAAACGAGCAATTCTTTTATATCTGAATTTGGGAAAGGTTCCAACGAATTTAATGAAATTTAGCATGCAGGGGGTTTCGGTGAATGAATTGTTCTAGCTAAGTCTCATTCAAAAAAAGTTGTTTCATTTATTTAGTTATTTATTTATTTAATCTTTTGTAAACCTACAGTTTATAAGGGAACTTAATGCCTAGTGGCATTCTCTGCCAGTTAACCCTTGATGATGGCGATAAATTGTGAGGCGATTGAAATCAGTAAACTAACCTAATAACCTAAGATACAAAAGTTTAATATACACATAATCATGATAATAACACATACAATTATAAGTAATAGATATAATAGTATAAAAATAATATATAAATTTCATCCGCGCTACAAGCAGTGAAAAACTGCACGAATGAATATCTGCGCCTCCATCCATCCATCAGCCTTTTATTGTCCACTGCTGGACATAGGCCTCCCCTAACGTTCGCCACTCCTCCCGGACCTGGGCCTTCTGAATCCAGCGACTACCCGCTGTCTTCTTCAGGTCGTCAGTCTACCTCATGGTAGGAGGGCGGCCTGTACTCCTTTTGCCGAGACGTGGTCTCCATTCAAGGACCTTTCTTTCCCATCGGTTGTCGGTCCTCCTAACTATATGGCCTGCCCATTGCCACTTCAGCATGCAGATTTTGATCTGCGCCTACGAAGGTAAATTTTCATCATCCACAATGTTAGACCCCGGTTTGAGTGCAGATGCCTCCAGTCCGACTATTTTTTCTCTTTTTTTTTTCATGTTCCTTCTTTTGTGAATAAAACTTCGCTGCGTTAGTATTGGCCGTTTTCAACGCCATGCGTCACGTTACACCAAAGACAACAAAGATAAACGTCACCGTTTCACTTTGGTTCATATATCTGTCTTTCGAGGTTTTCAAATCGATGTGGTCCTTTAAGAACACTTGATCCCCATGCCAAATAGATTCGATTGATACAATAAAAAAAATCATGTCCAGATTCTTAAGAGGAAACGCTAGCGCCGTATTCCCATACAAAGGTATTCTCCTATTTATTCCCTGTATAATGCTTCTAGAGAAATGATTTTTTGTGACAATATCTAAGTCTGCTAAAGCTATGCCCCTATGTTTTATTTTTTTCAATCAACTAATTAGATCAGAAAATATGACTTATCAAAAATCGTAGAAAATGCTTCTTTCTTACAGCCCTAATCCAACAACTGTAAAACAAATTTCCAAGGTTTTTACAACCAAATAAAAACATAGGGGCATAGACTTATTCTATTTCTTGATATTTGTGATTTTTTTAATAAACTCAAATTTCAAGGAGGAAACAGGAGAATACGAAACCTCGATTTAATCAGAAAGTTTGTAGGTATAATTGGTCTGCGCTGCATCTGTCCCTATCGCACGCGGCGGATAGCGCAGGGCGCAGCGCGATAGCAATAGTTACTCCAAAATACCTATTTTTCTAATTCGGCTGAAGCCGCGTTTCCTCTTAAATGCAATGGGCATGATTTTTTAAATACCTTTCCTTATTGTAGGTACACGTCTCCTAGTTTCGAAAAAAAGTTTATTTCAGCAATAAACACAACTTTTAACGTAAATTAATGTATTTTCTGCTATGTAATTTGTAAGGTGTCATGGCGTCGGCTTGCTCGTCAAACTTCAAGCAACACGATGACATTAACTGAGACGTGACGTCATTCCTTTTGATTGGCGTTTCAGATAACATGGCCGATTGCTGTATTTAATACTTTTATTTTATTGAAAATCTTATTAATCTTAATGTTTATATTAAAACGGGATCATATTTTAGAACTTTTTACCATATATTTTTCTGTAAAACCGTTTATTCTCTGATTCTTTAATAGTGTCATCATGCCTATTACCGTCTACTCCAGGTACTGTTCGAGCACGTGAAGGCGCACGCGATGGGCGCGTCGGACGAGGTGTGCTCGTGGGCGGGCTGCGGCGCCGTGTTCCCGCGCCGCTCGCTGCTCTACATGCACATCCGCACGCACACCAACGAGCGCCTCATCGCGTGCTACCACTGCGGCCGCCACTTCGCCACCAACAGCCGCCTGAAGGACCACCTCGACCGCCAGCAGGTTTTTAACACGCTTTTATTAATTTGACCTGTATGTATGTATGTATGTAACGGAATCTTTTAACTTCATTTTCACTTACTTCTAGGAGTCTGATTAACTTGAAAATTTGCACAGGGGTCAACGGCTGATGACAATACAATAATCTCATAACTTTATATTAAATTCCTAACTAGGATCATCAGGATAAAAATAATATACGGGGGGCGGCTGATAAGTTCGCGGCCTAAGGTGAAATAAATATAAAGTTTTCTATTTTTAACATGTCAAAGCGTCTGATTAACTTGAAAATTTGCACAGGGGTCAAAGGCTGATGACAATGCAATAACATGAGAATAAAAATCCAACAAAAAAAATGTAGTTTAAAAAACTAAAAAAACAAGCTTTTGTGAAAATACGAACTAAAAAGTAAAATAATGTAGTTTAAAAAACTAAAAAACACGCTTTTGTGAAAATACGAACTAAAAATTTAAAAAATAAGTAGAAAATGTATTTTACTGTAAAAAAAAAAGCGTGGGGTGCATAGTGTCAGTATTATCTTAAAAACCACCCCACACTTTTTTTACAGTACATTCAGTACTGATGACAGCTCGACTGTTTATACTTGTAAAATTCGTTTATATCAAGTTTTCAACTTCTGCCGGCACTACCAAAGTGCAACCCGTTGTTCTTTTTTTTTTTTGTTTTTTTTTTTTTTTTTATAATCGATATATATGAATACGAATCGGTCAAAAAGGCAGACGGGCCCGATCACCGTCGCCTATGGACACGGGCACAGCTACAGGGAAGTCACCTGAGCATTGCCCGCTTTGCAGAAGAGTTTTTTTACAGCTTTCTTGAAAAACCGACCCGTGTGGCGCAATGTTTACCATGCCGGACTGCCGATCGGAGGGTTCTAGGTTCGATTCCCAGCGAGGCAGAAATTTGAATGATGAGTTTAAATTGCTGTTCTTGGTCTGGTTGTTTGTGTTTCTGTGTGTGTCCATCGTATCCACAATATAGTGTATATCTATCTACCCTACTGTGGTGGTATGAGTGTAAAATATTATTTATTATTTATCAAATTTAGTGTGGAGTATATGTAAGTATCTCAAAAGTTTCTCAAAAATTTTCTTTTCAGAATGTAACCCCCGACACGGGCCACGTCTGTCACATGTGCAACTTGACGTATGCGACGGCGTCCCTTCTACGAGAGCATACGCGATCGCATGTGTCTGCATATGCATGCCATCTATGCGACATGACGGGTCCCTCACCCGGGGCCCTCGCCATGCATGTACTGTACAAACATCTATCCAGCGAGGACATACGGACTCATGCTTGTCCGGAGTGTCCTTACAAGTAAGATTTATTTTGTACCTATGTCATTAATGTTTTAAAATTTTAACGTTCCTATGAAAACGTTACACGTAAAGAAGCGCTTTATACCTTGGTCTATCTGTTCATCCGTCCGTCCATCCATCTGTCCGTTCGTCCCGTCATCCGTCTGTTTATCAGTCCATGGAGCCGTCCATCTGTCCATAAGCTAGTCCGTCCGTCTACCCGTACGTTTGTCCATCTATCAATTATTGTGCCATACGTCCATACTGTTTAGAGGTATAAATCTTAAATTTATATCACATACTCATGTCTATAAACCATCTGTGTATCTAAATTTAACTTATTCTATTTCTTTTTTTTTTTCAATTATGACATCGCAAACTCTGTGCATACTGCCAGCGTCAAGTATAATTTTTGCATCAGTTTTTTGCCAGTTTTAATGAAACTGGACGAAGTAATAACAAAGTCAGTAAGTAAGTCGTCAGTAATCAGTCAGTCTAGTCAGTCCAACATTCTAGTAAAGCGATGGCTACTTTACTAGAACGTGTCCTATGGAATTTTGGAGGCAAGCAGAAAAAACATATTTTAGCACTGTTATTCTATTTCACAAACACTCGTGCACTGTAATTAACCTATATCAAACAAAATGCCATCAACTTTATCCGATATAACTCAAAAATACACTAAGAAAATGAAAATAAAACAAGAGCACAATATGTCCTTTTCGACTTCCCGCCAAAACTCTTCTAATTCTTTCATATTACAGAGCGATAACAAAAGGCGATCTCCATAAACACCTGTACACGCACGCGCGCAAAAGAAAACGAGCGAAAGGCAAGGATGATGACAGCGAGCCATCCGACGAAGAGGACAAAAAATACGAAATGTACAAGAGAAAGAAGACCCCAGCGAGAAAGTACGCGTGCCATATGTGTCCGGGAAAGAAGCCAAAGGTGTTCACGAGAGGCACCCGGCTGACGAGGCATCTGGTGAAGGAGCATGAAGCACAGTGGCCGTTTGGGATCAGTCGGTTTAGGTAATACATTTTAAATTTTTGGTTAATCAGCGAGCCGCCTTTATCTGACCTTCCTTCTGATCTGACCGTACGTCCGTCCGACCGCACGTCTACCCAACCGCACGTACCTCCGCCCGAACGTCCGTCCGTCCGTCCGTCCGTCCGTCCATTCATTCGGGCTTCATTTTATAGGCGGTAGAACTTTCATAGTGTGACGGGGAACATACATACCACTGCTGCACTTACTTCTCCCATGAAACATACCTGTTACATGAGCTGACCATTAATAATTATTAATCTCTTTGGGGTTAGTAAATTTGCGACTTACACTTCACATTCATAGCCCCACAGAAGGATACCCTGTGTCGTTTTACACAGCACAGAGGAACGGTAACAACCAGGGCCGGATTTAGGGAAGGGCAACCGGGGCTACAGCCCCGGGGCCTCCACAAACGAGAGGCCCCCACAATAGAGACTTTTATTTCACATTTTTTCGCGCTTTACAGTATTTTGTACAAACATGATTACTTTAAATATTAACAGAAATCATCGATCTATATTTGTTCACTCCAATCAGGCAATCAGTAAAATATCACTGATTGAAAAAACAATGTCGATTATATTTGGAAAATAGTTTGGGGCCAAGGGGGCCTCCACACTTTTGTTGCCCGAGGCCTTCAGTCCTCTTAATGCGGCCCTGGTGACAACTGGGATCCTTATGGTATGGTAGTAGAATTTTCCATCTATTTCTGCTGAGAAATGTATCCATAGGCTATAACAACCAGATAATATCATGTCTTGTCATCATATATGCAACTAAGACAGACGGGCGCGAGTGAGTGAGATGGGTGACCGCTAGTGACAAAAAAATTCATGCGCGTTTCCGTGCTTCGGAGGGCATGTTAAGCCGTTGGTCCCGTTTGTTGTCGATAGACAACAGTCGTTGAACCTTGTCGGAGGCCTTATGGGCGGTTTGAAAACATCCGACAGCGGGTTGGCCACTAACCCGGATCTCCGGAGCTCCAGGCCTCCCCAATAATGGGGAAAGGCCCGTGCCTAGCAGTGGGACGTAAAAAAGGGTTGCAGCCAATATCATGTGTCCTGCATGACTGGCTACTAACTACATACTACCCATTTCTCAACCTCTGCATTCTCACGAAAACTTTTTTCAGGTACCAACTCAGCAGTGATGGCATGTACAGATTAAATATTGCGAGGACTGAATATCTCGAAATATCTGAAGAAATCGAAAGTTCCAACGGTCCGAAAGCCACAATAAATAAGGATTTAAAATTTGAGGTGAAAAAAATTGCAGAAGCAACCGAATGGACCCCGAATTGTTTTGAAGTGGTATTGAAGAATGATGACGAATCGAAAAAAGATTCCAAGGAATTAAAAATTGAAGAAGATTCAGATGAAAAAACTAGGGATGTAGAAATTACTATGTGCGATGTTGATGAGGACGGTAATATTATAAGTTCGAAAGTAATTAATTCTGTAGTGTTTGCTTAAGTATTACTTTCATTCCGTGTTCCACCGGGCCCGATTGGTTCCCTGTCTCTTAGGGAAATTTCTATTACACTAAAATTGAACATACATACATATCTATTCTGACAAGTGTTGTCCGTATTTGTAGTTTTTATGAATAGGATTTCTTGTTTTTGATGAAGAACGTTCATTTTAATTTGTGAAATTGCAACAAATGTTTGACAGATTTTATAGACAGGAATGGAACTAGTATTCGAATAGATTTTAGCCAAATTTCTTTAATTAGAATGCGAATTGGGAGCTTGTAGTTGGTAACACAACCTACTATCCGTTTTCTTATTTCATTAAGCGTTCGGCAGGGCTGGTAAGTCAGGACAAGCTTTAGTGAACCTATGGTTAATTTAAGTATGGGCTGAACTATTTTAATTTTTTATTGAATTGGTGCGTTGACTACTTAACGTTTGCTGTGTAATGTGTATACAGACAATACACACTCGCATATATAATGTGTCGCACGTGCCAGCTATAGGAAAGTGTGTTTCAAATGAGCGTGTCTTAAGAGGCCGTATACGAAATCGAAACGGGCCAGATTAGGTATTTGAAAGGCACACGGCGTAAGCGGGAGCATTTGGTCGCGGGTTTGTGTGAGTCCTGAATCGTCGAAGGCTGGTACGACGATTAAACGGTTTTGATACTTTGTACTTTTTTCGGTGTCTTTTCCTCAGTTGTTTTTTGTCAATTAGAATAAAAAGTCTGATAGTACACAACTAAGCATTTATTAGTGTAGTACAAGTAATGATCTATACATGTAATGAATCTGTAGATAAGCAAAATCTGTACATTTAATTTAATTTAATTATTCTTTATTACACTATAAAATAAGTACAAAGGGCGGACTAAATGCCTAATGGTATTATCTGCCAGCCAACCCGTGGCGTTGGTGTGGAGCTGTGGAAGGTGCATTAAACAGAATGGTATTATGAAGGTGGAAGAAGAAAATATAAATAAAGAATAGTTCATTAAATACCTATATCGCAAAAAAAATCATATCTACTTAATACATAAAATACATAAATACTTTCAGTATAACATACACAAAATGATATTGCTTTGTTTTTAGAAAAACCATTTTAATAGTCATTATAATTATAAAAGGAAACATACGGAATTGGTAGTTTTTGAAGAACTTGTCTGTGTGTCTGTGAAACTTTTTTATTTTAACTGACTTCAATCAAAAAGTAGGAGGTTATCAATTCGTCTGTATTTTTTTTATGTTTGTTACCTCAGAACTTTCGACTGGATGAACAGATTTTGATGATTCTTTTTTTATTTGAAAGCTGATACTTTCCGTGTGGTCCCATTTTAATTTGGTCCAGTTCTGACAATGGTATCCATGCGAAAACCATATTCGCATTAAGTAGCTGCTCCATAAATGGACTAATAACTCAATATCACGCCAACCAATTATGATGATTCTTTTTTTATTGGATTTTTTTTTCTTCAAGGGTAGTTTAATAAGAGTTTGGTTAAGTTCCGAATAAGGGATCCATGACAAAATAACGGGACTCTTCAATTCGTAGGAGTAAATTAATGATACTCGATCGAATCTTTTATAGACTAGTAATTGTCGTAGTTGAATTTGATGATCAATGAAACTCCTTAACAGCTTACAGTAAGGTTGCAATCTGAGGTAGAACTGTTAACTGTTCCATTTAAACGGCGCTGTCTTAAATGAGCAGCACGTCTAGTATGCCTACCCACATTCAAAAAATAAGTTAGTATACATTAAAGTTACTAAAATGCAAAAAATAAACAAAAATTTTAACAAAAAAAAAACCGACTACAAAAGAAAACTATTCCAAAACAAATTAAATTGCACTAAAAAGAAAAAAAAATGCTTATTCTTATACAATTAGATTTAGAATAGTAGACTTACATTTTCTACTCATCAATATGTAGGTACGATCTGTGTTTACGATAATAATATAATGTCAGTACAATTATTATTATTTTTGAAGTCAAGAATTTACAGTCGGGCGGGACCCATTCTTCAATCAATGGAATTTTTCCAAGAAGCCAAGTAAAATTGAAATGGATACTGGCTGTTAATTTTTCTATTTTGAAAATAATTTATGATATATCGCTTACAAATCTTGTTTCTTTCTTTTTAGTTTTTACTCCACAGTCGAGGTTTATGTTTCTATTATAATTTTCAGGGATGTTAGGGAGCTCCGTAACCGTAACCGAAACTATCGGATATCCGATATAAAAAATATTCGTAATCGTAACCGAATCCGAAATAATAGTTTCGGATAGTATCGGATAGGGACGGAGCCTAATTGAGACACGTTATGACGAGTTGTTTTAATTAATATTGTATAAGTAATAATTTTGTTATTACATTTTCATTTTAAGTAGATTAGATAACACTCAATGTAACACTTAATCATTTTTGTTTCAAATAGCTATAATAATTACTCACAGACTGATTGTAATTCTGACCAAATGGTGACATATAAACAAAACCAATTTATTAGCTACTAGCCTTCAGCCAGCGGCTTCGACCGCATGGACCCGTTTTTATGGTTCCCCATAGGATAAAAAATAACCTATGTGCTATTCAAGGCTTCATTGCTATATTAAAATCAAAGGTGTTTAGCCAGTTGCTTCAACAGCGTTGACCTTATTACCCGTTTTCACGTAGGAATGAAGCATTTTCTCGCGGCTAAAAGTAGCCTATGTTACTTAAGGTGAATGTGGCTTTCTAATGGTGAAAGAATTTTTGAAATCGGAACAGTAGTTTTTGAGTTTAATTAGGATAAATTATATGATACTGAGTTACATAAACAGAATAGTTTTCTGCTATTTTGTGTTATACAACTTAGGCCCTCCTATTTAATACCCATATCATAGGGTTGCACAAATAAATGTTATCCGCCATTTTGGGATAGCGGCCATCTTGGATTGGCTGCAACCCTTTTTGCGTCCCACTGTTGGGCTCGGGTCTCTCCCCATTATTGGGGAGGCCTGGAGCTTACTCCACCACGCTGCTCAAATGCGGGTTGGTGGAGATGCGGGTTAGTGGCCAACCCGCTGTCGGATGTTTTCAAACCGCCCATAAGGCCTCCGACAAGGTTTAACGACTGTTATCTATCGACAACAACCGGGACCGACGGCTTAACGTGCCCTCCGAAGCACGGAAACGCGCATGAAATTTTTTGCCACTAGCGGTCACCCATCTCACACCCGACCGCGCCCGTTTTGCTTAGTATCTTGGATTAGTTTTTTATAATGTATTTTATTCTACAAATTAATCCCTTTTATTTGATACCCATATTGTGTGGCTTTATGTGCAAAAAATATGTGATCCACCATTTCGCTGCAGCGGCCATATTGAATTAACGAAAATGTTACTAATAATTATATTGTCATTTAAAATAAAAGTGTATTTCAAACTTCAGCTCAATCAGACTCTCGAAAGTGGTTCAAATTTAGCTTGCAATATTTAGCTAACACTAACAACCTTACTAACACGGCAATCTATAAATGCTTGTAAACATACTTTTCTACATGAGATACACAAAAATTAACAATGGAATTTTTACTACCCTATCACTTGTTGTATTAAGAACATGGTAAATCATCACAAAATATTTAAAATTATTAGCTTTTCAAAGTGTCAAGCACACGCTGCGCGCTGTAGCCACGCCGCTCTGTAGTCGGAGCATCGAACTAACATTGCTACGAACTTGTGCGACGTCCAGGGCGCCGCGAGGCGCAGAGCGACATGCTGACTCGTAGCTTGCGTCGAGTATTATAATGCGAGTTTTAGGTTACTTTAAAAGATTATTAATGCCAAATTTTTATTCACAATTTGATTATGTTTTTCAGAAAACGGATTGTTTATGAACTGAAGTTTATTTGTGTCTATTAAATTTTATGAATGACTGTTTCAATTGGCCAAAATTAAATGCAATGTCTGGCCCATTTTCTCTTAAAATTGACTAATTTCAATATTTTTTTACTAGTTTTTTTGTATGAGAGTGGTAAAATGTGACACACATTTTATAGGCGATTCTTACAGCAATACACAGCATTTTTTTCAATCCGCTGAGGTTTCATAATGATCTAGAAATATGTAACATTCTGTACCCATTACAGCAAAAACTGTCATCGTCTTCAGGTCTAATAAGCACAACAAAGTAATAAAAATAAAAATGTGGCTAATGTAATAGCTTATTATTGAAATGACCAGTCATATTGTGCAATAAAACTTATGGATATATTGTATTTTAACTGCAAAATCTCGTGTGTAAAATCAGGGAAATCAGCGAAATCGGCAAAATTTCGCATACGGCCTCTTAAATCATAAAATAGATTAAAGTTAAAGTTAAGTATCTTTTGCCCGGTGTAATTATCTGTGATTTTTATTAATAAGGAAAAGCATACATATTAAGGAACTGGTTGAAATCACAATTGTAAATGATCGGTTATAAGAAAAAAACATATTATAAGTAATTTAATTTCTATATTCCTTTTTAGTTTGAGGAAATATGGGCGCCTTTGTTAATTAAGTACATTGATTCTATCCATTAGTAATCTACTATGAACTACTTCTAAGGCGCTACGAAAACGTACACCTTTTTGTCTAATTGGGCTTTCTTTATTTCTTTATTTTCGTTTTTTTTTTAAATTGCATTTTGCAAATATTGTACTTTTATATACATACAATTTTTTTTTATTTTGTGTACATTTTAAACCATTAAGAGGTAATTTTTATTTCTTTACTGCCTGTATTTTTACCATTAATTTTCAAACTTTTTTGAAAACATCCTATATTGTAAAAATAATGAAACTCCGTTTGATATGTAGAATTTATTGATAAAAACAATAACATTGTATAGTAATAAAATAAAATAAACCTTGCATAATACATTCAAGAAATATAAAACTGTATTTTATTTATTAACATTATTTCATATTGTTTCCGGATTACTATGATTGTGGTAGTGTATACATGCACATTGCACATTACCTCTATGTGTGTCACCTAAGAAGCTGTCAAACCATCAGTCAAACCTGGGCAGTCAGGTTACTAAAGTTACGAAAGGGGAGTTTTGGCGGGAAGTCGGAAAAAACATAATGTGCTCTTGTTTTATTTTCATTTTATTGGTGTATTTTTGAGTTATATCGCATAAAGTTGATGGGATTTCGTTCGATGTAGGTAAATAACAGTGCACGAGTGTTGTGAAATAAAATAACAAGACGAAAATATGTTTTTTCAGCTTGTCTTCAAAATTCCATCGGTCACGTTCTGGTAAACTAGCCATCGCTTTACTTGAATATCAGACTGACTCGACCGACTGATTACTGACGACTTACTGACTTTATCTAACATTACTCGTCCAGTTTCAACGAAATTGGCAAAAAAGTGATGCATAAATTATACTTGACACAGAGTATGCGTTGCCATTATTGAAAAAAAAGTTACCATAAAATACTTTTTACATGTGGTGACTATAGTAACTAACGACTGATTGACAGCTTAAGGCAACATGTGTTCACTGTGTCTGTGTGATCACAACAATGTGCACGTGCTTACATCCATAATCTTGGCATAATGGCGTTCGTGAGATTAAAAGTACAAATGGTAGCTCTGAAGTTATTTTTTAAAGCTAGCAATAAGTCTTTCAGCTTCCCTGAAGCCAGATTCGACGGCTCCGTGGACTGCGGCGTGACGGTGGTGAGATGTAGCCTCTCCCGCGAAGCATACCACTGGGAAACTGGAACAAGAGGTCTCATCATTCAAATTGCTGCTTCGCCGGGAATCGAATCCGGGACCCTTCGATTGGCAGTCCGGCATTGTAACCATTACGCCACGCAGGTCATGCAGAATGCGCACAGAGTAGGTCCTCAGGGCACAGTAAATTGGATGTAAAAAAACGGTTAAAAATCTACTAACCCTTTACTGCTGCTATGATATAGAGGTTCGCTGAGAACGATGGCACTCCCACCTTGCTCCTCAGAGGCCACACTGCGGTACGAGTACGACCCTCTTGCTAAGGGATTGGATGCCCACTGTGATCTGTGAGTACAAAAAATAGGGTTCTAGAGACCAGGAACATGTGCACTGTATGCAGGCGTGGTCGCAGCCTTCAATTTGGGGGGGGGGGGTCACCAAGAAATTTGGGGGGGGGGGGGGTGGGGTCACTAATAGATTTAGGGGGAAGAGGTGCCCCAAATTAGCTTGTTTTACCTTCCATCATTGATGGATTTTGGAGGGGGTCATGTCCTGTTGAAACGTTAAGCACGCATGGCCCGGCAGTTAGCGTAGAACGCAAGCGATCTATGCAACTGAGCCAAACGGGCGCGGTCAGGTGTGAGATGGGTGACCGCTAGTGACAAAAAAAATTCATGCGCGTTTCCGTGCTTCGGAGGGCACGTTAAGTCGTCGGTCTCGGTTACTGTCGATGGATCGGATCGATCGTTTAACCTTGTCGGAGGCCTTATGGGCGGTTTGAAAACATCCGACAGCGGGTTGGCCACTAACCCGCATTGGAGCAGCATGGTCCAGCTCCATGTCTCCCCAATAATGGGGAGAGACCGGTGCCCAGCTGTGGGACGTAAAAAGGGTTGCAGCCAGCCAGCATGTCCCCTGTGACCCCCCCCCCCCTGGGACCGCGCCTGACTGCACGTGTATTATATCGGCTGCCCCGATAGTAGTTTCCCATAGCGCATAGCTAACAGTCGCGCTTATGCATACTCAATAGCTTAAAGCTTACGCTGGTGTACTGAACTTATACTTCACAATATAATTTTTTGTATTAATATTGACTTTTGAATTTGAATACCAAACACGTGACTATTAACAAAATGATAATTTATATCAAAAGGGTAAACATCCCATTCATTACTATTGTGGTCTTATGGGGCCATCCAGAAATTACGTCACACGAATTTCAGGACTTTTTAACCCCTCCCCCCGTCCTTGTCACAGGTTGTCACATTTTTAGAATCCCCCCCCCCTGACGTGACGTCACACATTTTCTAATTTTACGCGTGTATTTAAAAAATATCAAAATAAAACAGTTATTTTCATTTCCAGAATGCTAAAGTAGTAATAAAAATAGATCGAGTTCGTAAATATTTAGACGATTTAAGCCATTCATAGATATTTTTGTGAAAAACAACTGATAAGGTAGTATTCTTCTTTTCTTTTTGATTTCTTGGTAAGAGGTGCGCGATATTAACTACTACACTACCTATAATTTTCAAAGATAGGACAATTCCTTTTTTTCTTTACTGGCATTTACTTATACTCGTAACAGAATCGAATTTTAGAGGTGCGTCAGAAGATCTCTTTCGAAAAAAAGGGAAAAAGGTCGAAGTCATGGAATAAGTAGTCAGAATTCGAATTGGTACATAAAGCGATGGCTACTTTAAATATCTCCATTTAGTTTTGCAGGTCAAATGAAAGGCCTCCCTTAATAACGTTGTTATTTTGATATCTACCATCTAGTGTGGTGGGTTTCATCTGATTTGGTATCCGGGGGAATCGTTCAAAAGGTACCCGGCACCCGGGGAGAGGTGTTACCGGGTTATGTGGGATTTGTTACTGCACTAAAAACCCCTCGGTGGCCTGCCTCTGCGCTTGGGGGGGGACTCCGGGATCTCCATTGGAACGCACCGGTGTCCTCCACGCGCGGCGCCGCAGTACGGTCCCATCCTCGGGAGAGCAGATGTGCTCTCCTGCACCTTCCGATGCTCACAGCGGCATGCGGCCACGCACACATCACCGCCCTTCCCGGGGCTGCTGACTGGAGGGTCGAGCTCCCACTCTCACCGCCCGCAACCCCGGAAGCCCCCTTTTAGTCGCCTCTTACGATCAGGCAGGGGATACCGTAACTCTTTTCTTAATCCCGAAGCTAAGGTAAGGACTACCTACAGTGTCACTTACATAGCTTTAGCTGAGACACAGTTTTTACTAATTTAGGGACCAGAGACTTCATAATGTTTTTACTGTACAAGCAAGTTTATACAAATAAATAAATAAATAGCTTTAGACTTGTTCAATATAATAAAAAGAAGGCCTGCAGCGCCATTTAGTACGTATTATTAAATATAAGACCTGTATGAAATAAAAGTTTCAAGTTGATTTTTATACGGAACAACGAAAATTAATAAAGCACTCTCACGCCTCTTACCTCAAAACATTCTTAACCGGAGTTACATTAAACTGTTTCTTAAACACGACATCCATCAGCTTACTGACACCAGCCTTAACCTTTTCATCACTAACTTTCTCCATTTCTTCAGCCCCCTGTCCATATATCCATGCGAGGAGCAGATTTGGTTGATGTTCAACAGTCAGGAACCCATACAGTTCAGTAACCCACTTCTCGTCCTCGTCTTTGAATTTGGCTTTGTCCTCATCAGTCCAGATAAGGGAGAAGTTGGCTGGGGTTTGAGGCCACCAGGGCTTGGTAAACTCGATGTAGATTTTGTCCAACACGCAGAGTTGGAGGGTATTTATGGCTGTTATCTTTTCTGGAGGGAGAGACGGGTTGAAGAGTTTTTGGTGTCTGTGAAAGAGTTTTTAAAGGATTTAGTACATGAGAGATTTATGCTTTGAAGAAATTCTATTGTGTTCTGATGCGGAAAAGTTCGATTTCTGGATAATTTTGGATGAGGCGACCATCACAACTGCATACGTCCTACTATATCTAGTTTAATGGGATTAAAAAAGTAAATTACAGACCAAGTTGATGACACAACCGATATATTTTTTCTTATTCGGTTACATAAATTCAATATTATACATAACATACTTAGAACTTAGAACTGTACACCCCAGTCCTAAAGGAAGGCTCATGCGTGCTCGATGTATGGTGCATGGGCTACAGCGACCATTGAGCCTGTATGCTTGACTGCTGCTTTGTCGTGAAAATAAAAGAAATACACGATTTAAATGCAAAGTGTTGATGATTATCAGTGTGTGTTTCCAAAGATAACCCACGATGTTGTCACATGGCCATTTACCGCTAGCCTTCTCTAATTAAACCGACAATAGGCAGGCGATACTGTTAGGTAGATCGATAACCGATGCGGAAGAAAGGTCCTCGAAAGTCGGTTTTCCAATCAGGTGAACTGACGAACGAAGAAGACAGCGTAGACAGTAGCTGGATTTAGAGGGTTCAGAACCGGATGGAATAGCAAACATTTAAATAGCATAGGATCTGAGGGAACTTTTGGTCAGGCTCGAAGTTTCTAGTTCGTTCATTTCCTTAAAAAGACAAATAGGGGCCGTTTGATTCATAGGAGTTTTGCGCCCCACTCAGTCATATTCCTTTGATACTAGGAAGTGCTACATTCAGAAGTAGACTTCTTACTTACCTTTCCTTCAAAACGGCTACAGAAAAAGTGACAATGACGCTTTTAGCCGCATACAAACTGCCATCCTTGCACTTAACTTGTACTAGAGAGTGGTCGGGCTCCTGTCCCGGCTGGGTGCTCCGCCATTTGATGGTCTCCACTTCTTTTTTCAGGAGGATCTGGACTGGGATCTCTTTTGATGGGTCTGGGTATTTGTTCTGGAAGAGAAACAGAAACTTTTTTTCTGTCCTTTTTATTGACCCATCATTTTAAATCTCCAGAGGGCACATGTGCGCAGAGCACTAATTATATATAATCATTTAGGTCATAGTCCATCACTCTTAACAGTCTAAGTTAGAAGTCAAGACGTGCCATTAAGGTGTTTTTAACATCGTAATGAAATATTCCCTTAGCTTGAAAAAGTAATAAATACCTGGTCTACGCTCACAACGAATTCATAGTCGTTAGGGCTTTGACTGGGGAAGATAGTATTGGGGAAGATTTAATAGACTGGTGTCTTAACTACTTGACTATCGCTGTTCAAACTCTTAACCCGTTTCTTTTCGTAACATTTTATGATAGATGTTTATTGGCCTTATATTTAAACTCTGTCGTCGACATTGTTTGTGATTTTTCATTCGTCTGCCAACAGACTTAGATGAACTGTCTGTTAGTACGATCGTCTATCCGTCTCTCAAAGGAATATTTAAAAAAAATATCACTATTTTTAAACGTTAAAATACTTGCAACAAATACATACCAAAAGCACATCCAGTATAGTTTTAAATCCTCTTCCTTTCCAATTCAACATGAATTCGCCGTCACAACCCCAGTTTTCTTCCAACCCTCGTAACGATTTGCCCTTTTTCGGGTCAGACTGACCTCCAACGTGACTGTTTCTCTCATACCATTCGATGAAAGACTTAGCTAGTTGCGCATCCTTCTTCAGAATTGGGTTTGAATTTGCTCTGGAAGTAACCAAATACATCTTATGACATAGACTGAGATTTACCACAGAGTAAAACATTTGTCCAAGATCTTGTTTTTTCAGTAAACATTATCTTAACTAACATCTTTTGGTAGCAATTAGGTTCCTACATGATGTATAGAGATGCCAAAATGCGGCATCTGAGTAATCAAGACGGCATACTTATTGATACGTTAGGCTGATAGTTCAGGACTCTACGACCTGTTACCTGTTACGTATGATAAAAGATCTAAAGTAGCCCTTGCATAAAATTATCGAAATATTATTATCGACAGGTTATTTACTTTGTGATAGTTTGGTTAATGATTTTTTAAGTATTTCCCGCTTGGTTGGGACAATTAAATAAATGTACATAATTGCTGCATTCAGGGCGCAAGATCGGATGAAGTAGCGAATATTAAGAGAGGCGTATGTCCAGCAGTGGAATTCTAAAATCTAACATTGTAGTTATATTTTATACGACTGTACTCACGTAAATTATATCGGATTTGCCGAAATGTTTCGGTCCTGACCGAGGACCTTCTTCAGGAGCTCCCGCCGGTCGCGGTGGCATCGCGGCGGAGACTGACAGTCTACACTCACGTGTCTAGTGTACACTCACGATTCGTTCTAAAATCTAATTTATCTATACACCCATTTAGTAGGTGAAGTACCACCGCTGAACCCACTTCTGCCGTGAACCAATTCTATTGTGTTTCGGTGGAAAGGTGCAGTTGCTGGCCACACTTACAAGAGGCGACCACCAGCCTCCGGAGTAGCAGCGCAACTGCACACGACCTCAGACAAGACTTACCTATGCTTGCTTGTATGCAGTCCATGGGCTGCAGCGACCACTTAACACCACGTCTGCATGCTCGTCTGCTACTCCATTCAAATAAAAAAATACATTAGTCTAGGATGAAGGAAAGTCGCTTGCTCGTGACCCCTCTCCCTACCCGTCCCTTGCATTAACTTGGTAGCGGGGGTATATCAATAGATGAAACCTTCCTCTCCTACTAAAGCCTCTCCTACAGACTTTTCTGGAACCCACCCTAAACCACAACAAACTTACGTCCCATAGAAGTAGGTACTTACGCGCTCTTAACACAATCGGAAATCGACCTAGCGTTATTTTTATCCGCCCTTCCAACCTCATCATCAAGACCCTTCAAAATGTCGTTCCAAGTGGCACCCGGGATCAGTTCTCCATTAGACTTGACATAGTACATTGTATCTGGGTTTGATGGCCTACCCAAAAGACCTAGAGGATTGGCAAGTTCGAATACAACGTTGTCTTTTTCGCCGTGACACCTGAAATTAAAGATAAGATAAAATTAGTATAAGATAGATTTTGTATTGCAGTATTAACAAAATATGATTAACGTAACTAAATTAAGTCGGCCAAGACAGGGGCGATAGCAATACTGCGGTTTTTCAGTAATAGACCTATGGTTGAGTTGCCGGTTCATGGTTCAAGTCCCGCCCGGCGCTCACTAAAATGTATCTTATGTGCGTATTTATCACGCTTAATAAGATAATAAGTTTTTCCTCACTATCCTTATCGTCTATGCCTGAAAGACACAAAAAGATGTCGTGTCCATGGCATCCATGTCATGCAAGAATCCAACAGCCGCATTTAAAATATTCTGATGCCCATCATTGGTCTCAGAGTCAACCACAGGCAGTATTTCTCAATAATAATGGCGTTTTCCGTAAAATGAGGTTTAGAGATTATTACACAGCACAGACGAAGAGTTTTATACGTTTGAAAGCCGGGTAGGTTACTCCATAAGTATTGAGGATCTTACCAAGCTGCTCCATTATCCAAAGCGCCATCCCCAAAGTGCACAGTCTTGATCCTGCCTTCGATGCGGTCATCGGCCTCAAGCGCCATCACCTTCAGGCCGGCATGGAGATTCCTCAATGCAGCGATGTCCGCCCGGTAGGTAACTTTATTTTTTTAATTTGAATGGAGTAGCAGACGAGCATTCAGGCCACGTGGTGTTAAGTGATCGCTGCAGCCCATGTACATCTACACACAACCTCAAGCAAGCATAGGTAGGTAAGTCTTGTCTGAGGTCGTATGCAGTTGCGCTGCCACTCTGTAGGCTGGTGGTCGCCTCATGTAAGTGTGGCCGGCAACTACACCTTTCCACCGAAACAACAGAATTGGTTCACGGCAGCAGTGGGTGCAGCGGTGGTACTTCCCCGGGCGAACCATAATAGTTCGCTCCATTAAAAATATTTAGGATCTCACCAAGCTGCACCGATATCCAAAGCGCCATCTCCAAACTGTACAGTCTTGATCCTGCCTCCAATACGGTCATCGGCTTCAAGCGCCATCACCTTGAGTCCGGCATCATGGAGCTTCCTCAACGCAGCGATGCCCGCCGCGCCGCAGCCGATGACAATTACGTCCATGACTGGCCTGGAAGGAATATGAATTATATGTAAATGAGATACAATTTTAAGTATTCCTTTGTTATCCATCACTAACAGAAACATATGGGATATCTGAATTTTATTAGAGCTGTAAAAAGCCATGACTGCAACGTCTGCAACCCGTTTTGTGTTCCATTGCACTACTGCAGAAGTTGATTGCGTAATCAATTCGGATTCTCTTATTTTAATAAGCGCCAAATGCGACAAACTCATACATTTTGCACAAAAAACATGTGTGATGCAAGCCGGTAGTCAATTGCCTAAATTATGGTTGATTTAAGTCAAATTAAGATTTCCAAGCGTAATATAGTGCAAATTTTTTGTCATATGGATAGTGCCGATATCCCAATTGTGACATCTAAGCTTAGATACTATATATTTGGTTTGGGGAGATGCGGGTTACAGGCTAACCCACTGTGGGCTACCTATATTAAAAACGCCCATAAGGCCTCCGACAAGGCACTCCAACTCCAACAAGCTGTACCGTTACTGTGTCGACACGTCGGTTTGTTACTAGAGCGGTAACCCATCTCACATTTGATCGCGCCCGATTCTCAGGGCTACGTAGATCGAAAATATTTATTAAAATTTTATCACTTTTTTTAAAACCGGACGACACTGCAACAAAAAGTCAATATCAGGACGACATTTGTACTAATTCACTTATTATTTATTTAGAATTAGCTTTCCGCCCGCGGCTTCGCCCGCGTGGAATTCGGTTATATCGCGCTTTTTAGATTTTCCCGGGAATGAGAAGTTCTCCCGCGGTAAAACATTGTTTTTCCAGGACTCAAACTACCTCCATACCAAATTTCATCAAAATCCGTTCAGCCGTTTAGGCGTGAAAGAACAACAGACAGACGGAGTTACTTTCGCATTACCATAAATATTTACCATATACCATTAATAAAGCACAACTATAAGAAAACTTCTCATTCCCACGGGAAAATCTAAGAAGCGCGATATAACGGTGGATACGATGAGTTGTTAAACCAAAATTTAATGGTAAACTATATTATATATGTTTTATCTTGGGGAGCAAAAACATGCAGATTTTGGGCACTGGATACCCGGGAACACGCTACATAGAGCTGACCATGCGAAAAACAATGTTTTTCCAAGTGTACTCCAGCAACCCTTAGAGTTTGGCCTTGTGCTTTATTAATGGTCATTGCAAATGCAATGCAATGCAAAAAAAGCAATTGATGTCTTTTAAATTGAAATGGGAGGTCTGTTGGAATAATTGGAATCCAAGGAATGAGTACACTTTCACCCTTTGCTGCGCCAGTTAAAATAAGTAGTTGCTGTAATAATATTCCGCCCAAGCTGAGCCTGGTACCATTACACAGTCTAGGGGCATCGAGATTACGTATGAGCATCACCGGAACCCTTACTTTTAATTTTAATTTATGAGAAGGCAGCCCAGATAATTCCAAAGAATTTAAGAACTCTACAGGATATGAGGTACTATGTTCTGTTTCTATCACTGTGTCTACAGATAAATATTCAGTATTTTCTCCCATAACTTCATCCAAAATATTTCCAATTTTCATTTCATTTTTGATTATTCATAACTTTTGTTAACCCTCTGGAACAATCTATTATACCAGGATAAAGGTTAGGTAAATAAGTACAGAAGTATTTGCTTAGCTGCAGTAAAAAAATACTGAGTACACAGGATAAGTAGATGTAAAAACCAGTTTAGACGATAAACCAAATTGTACGTCATCCCTCGGGAATTCCTCATTTTCGGGGATTAATTATCGTATCATTTAGCTTCTAAGTTTACATCTGCATATTCGTTTGCAATATATTACCTTGTTTTAAACGACACACAGCGCCATCTATCACCGAACTGGTATGAAGCTAACAGTATTTTGTTTTCCCTCGGGAATATCAAAATTTTCCTGGATAAAAAGTACACTATTATTTAACCCGGACTTCTAACTTTACGTCTGCAAAATTTCAAAGCAATCGGATCAGTAGTTACGGCGTGAAAGCGGAACAAACAAACAATCAAACTCACTTTCCGATTTTTAATATTAGTAAGGATAAGTTTAGAATGTTTTTCCCTTATTCATTCAAGTTCCCATCCTGCCAAAAACCCCTAAAGAATAAATGAATACTTTTTTTCAATAATGACATTGATATAGTGTATACTGCCAGAGTAAAAGCATTTGGAATTAGTAAAAGTTTTTTTTTTCAGTCCTAATGGTATTGCTTATATTGCCAGTTTTTGTCCCATTTCGTCAAAGGAAAATCAATCGCCAGAATAATCAGTCAATAGTCAGTAAGTCATTTATGTATTCGAGTAAAGATATGCTACTTTTACGTTACCAGAACGTGTCCGATGGATTTAAAAGACAAGTTCAGTAAAAATGTTTTTGCACTGTTATTTCACAGTGCTTGTGCACTATATGTAATTAATAACCTATACCGAATAAAATGTCCTTAATTTTATCCGATATAATAGAAAATAAAAATAAAAAGCACAGTAATTTGTTATTTTAACTTCCCGCCAAAATTTAGATTTTTAATTTGAAAACACTTACGTCATCCTATATTAATAGGAAATCCAAATACAATAAGAAAAGCTATTGTTTCAGTGCAAAATATTGGCGAAACTTCTATAATTTACACATAATATACACACTATAGCCAGAACTAAACTGGCTGACCATGATAAAACTTATCACCGCTTGTGACCTCATGTAGTCTTTCTTATTACGTAATATTTGATAATCGAGAATCGGATGTAAATAAGGTATTTTATTACAGTTAGTCGCCTTCCGAATAAATCTCAGCGATTGCGAATTGATTACCAATAGATTAATATGCAATTATAGCAAAATGTTTTCAATCTGACGGGTGACCATCAGAGTCTGGAGAATCCCCTGCTTGATCGTGACAGGTGACTAAAATGGGGCTTTAGGGGTTGCGGGCGGCGAGAGTGGAAGCTCGAACCTAGTGGAACCGTCCAGTCAGCGGCCTCGGAAAGGTCGGCGGCTATACGCTGTCGTAAGCACCTAAGCGCGCATGGCCCGGCGCCTAGAATAGAACTCAAGCGATCTATGCAGCTAAGCAAAACGGGCGCGGTTGGGTGTGAAATGGGTGACCACTATTGCCAAAAAGTTTTCGTGCTTCAAAGGGCACGTTAAGCCGTCGGTCCCGGTTGTTGTCGATAGATAATAGTCGTTAGACGTGGTGTCTATCAAAGTGTCGGTGGCCTTATGGGCAGTTTGAAAACATCCTACAGCGGGTTGGCCACTTGGGTTAGTAGTTAGTAGTGCCCAGCGGCGAGCGTAGAATGCAAGCGATCTATGCAGCCAAGCCAAACGGGCGCGGTCAGGTGTGAGATGGGTGACCGCTAGTGGCAAAGAAATTCATGCGCATTTCCGTGCTTCGAAGGGCAACAACAATCAATAGACAACATTCGTTAAATCTAGTCGGAGGCCTCATGGGCGGTTTGAAAACCTGCGACAACGGGATGGCCACTAACCCGCATCTCCACCAATCCGCATTGGAGCAGCGTAGTGGAGTTTAAGCTCCAGCCCCCCCCCCCAATAATGGGAAGAGACCTGTACCCAGCTGTGGCACAGAAGATGGGCCCATTAGGGGCAATTCGCATGGAGAATACTGCGGTACGCTATGCCGAAGTCCTCTCAAGGCTCTGAGGCAGGCCTAGGGAGTTTTATTGCGACAAAATAACACATAACCCGGCATCTCTCCATACACTAGCTAGTGACTATCTTACTAGTCATAGTATACCAAGGAATACCTTAGCCTTACCGTCCTGCAACAAAAACTCGAGTGATTGCAGAGACTGACTAGAGCCGCCACATTCTTCAGCTCGATCAAGTTCTGCGACACGTGACACTCACGTCATTGACCATGAGGCTGTTTGAAAAATAGATTGTCTGTTCGTTTGGATAAAATGCCGTTTACTAAGGTTAAAAATGCTCAGTAAACTATATACTTTATATGGCACCGCCGATAACCATGTTTTCGCAGTTATAACAATAAAAAAATACACAATATACAATAAAAATACAACAATTCATAATTTAAATAGTTCCTCCACTGAATCGAACATAGGAACTTTTACATGTACGGCACATCGGCGTTGTGTCCATTGCGATACTTATATGAATCGTTAGCGGGTTCTGTGATTAAACCAGATCGAAAATAATGCCATAAACTTTATTCAATAATAACTTAAAAATACTCGATGTCAAGAATATGAATAAGATTTAGAATATCTACCTAAAATTTCACAGTAAAAGTTAAGTGATATTTAGTTTATCTTATAATTCTTTGACAAAATCATAAAAAACATGTGACAACATAGTCACCCTACAGAAGATGTTGCACGGACAACGTCCTTTCAATGGTGTTTTTATACGTGGTTTCTTAGAGCCCTTAGTAGTACTTCTAGTTCATCAAGTAACTACATCTAGTTTTTCGGGCTAAGTAGGAACCTATACTCTGGTCTTTGTTAATAGATAACGCAAATAAACACTAGAATTATTCTGATTCCTGGTTGATCTGTTCTTATAAAATCTCGAAACTGCTTTGTACTAGACTAACACAAAGGGGATTTATTAATGGAACTAGCTGTGCCCGCGACGTCGTCCGCGTAGATAAAGACTTGTACAAAAGGCTTGATTAGAGTTGGATAATTTGTTCCTCCTCCTCCTTAGTCGTTCACTCTTGTCAGAGTGGTCGTTGCTGATGAGGTTGCAATTTCGTTCGTGACCGCTTGCCCTCCACTGTCCCTTGGATTATTGTTACCTTTTATGAAATTACTTATGATACAAAAGTTCATATTATTATGTTGAGTAGATACATTCTTCCTGAGTCCTTACAATCTTACTGTACTCCTCTTATAATCGACTTTTCAGTCGTTATCATCAATTTCTCTTTACAAATTAAACGTACTATAATAGCCTGTTTTTAAAGTGTTTAGATAGTACTGCTGTGCCCGCGGAAAGGATCATTATAATTAAATAATTTGTGCTGCAAATAATGCATAGATTCATTATCATTATGTAACTTAAATATATTGCAGAAAGGTGGTGAAATGTCTACGCTATGTCAGGCGTGGTTAGTAGTTGGTTAGTCAAATTCTTGGTTGCTTACACGTTGGTTGCAATTGTCGTTAACATACTGTCGTTCATACTTAATGGAGGTCTTTTGAGCGATTTAAAACTTGCAACAGCAGTTAGGCCACTAACAATGAAGACGTCATCAACCTGAATTGGAGCAGCGTGAGAGGATCAGGCCCTACGCGATTAAGAGTCAATTGGTCCTATTAACAACCCTTCACACAGCATCAGAAATAAATATATCGATTACTAATATTATTCTGGGCGTGACCACCATGCCGTGCTGCTGCCGTGACGCTTTAGCATATTAGTATAACACCAGTGCCAGTACTGTGTATGTATGTAATAGCTCTTATTAAATTAACCACTGAAAACGTCTGCTCATTTCTATAACATTTTTTTATTAGACCCTCGGCAATTGCTTATTCGTTTATTCGAAATCACTTTTTTTATAAATAAACCGAACAAAGAGGCAGAAAGGCCGCGTGGTTAAGCGATCACTGTCGCCTATGAAAATGGGCAACCCCAGCGGAGCCACCCGAGCACTGCCGGCTTTCAAGAAGAGCTTTCTTTACAGCTTTCTTGAAGAACCCTATGTCAAAGTCCACTGGAAATGCCTCAGCTGGAAGGTTGTCCCATAACTTACACATCCGTTCAAACATCAAAAGGAGCGTGCAAAGCGGCCTGTGGAACTTTAACCTTCGACTGGTGGTGTAATCATGATATGGAGACGTAGCTATCATTTTGAAAAGAACACTCAGCATAGTAAAGTCGGTAGAACACTTTGTTTTTTTTTTACGTTTCACACTGATAGCGCCAGAGTAGGGGAAAATATACATTGTGTAATGGGTACCATGCGAAACACAGAGACAGAAATACAAACACTTAAACCGAGAACAGAAAATTAAACTCATCATTCAAATTTCTGCTTCGCCGGGAATCAAACTCGAGACCCTTCGATTGGCAGTTCGGCATGGTAACCATTGCGCCACGCGAGTCCAGACGCGGTCGCAGCCTTCAATGGGGGGGGGGGTCGCCAAGAAATTTTGGTGGGGGGTCACTAAGAAATTTGGGGGAAGAGGTGTCTCAAATTGGCTTGATTCGCCTTCCATCTACGTATGAGTGAGGGATTTTGGGGGGGGGGGGGGGTCATGTCCCCTGTGACCTCCTGGGACCGCACCTGCGCGAGTTGATAATTATTATTGTCTATTAAATAAGGTCGACACCAATAATATGTGGATGTAACCACCGCGCTGCGCCTCCATAATACTCTACCACAATGAGTACAATATCAGCGCCAGTTCCAAAGCTCTCTGTTGTTAATTTTTTATTAGATACTTTATTAAGTAAATATACTCGTAATTAATTATTTGAAATAATCTCCACCTATCCACTTTGTAATAGCGTTATTGGGTAAAATAATGATTATGTAACACCACCTGTAAATCTACCTGTAAAAAGCAATTAAATATGAATAAATAAATAACAACGACATCTATCGTATAGCGTGTAAACTAAATTGTCGATATACCGAATTTGCAACAGATCACTAAATAGTTCTGAATGTGAACATAGATGTCGGCAGTAGCCTCGTTTTGTTAAGGTTTTGTACATTTTGTATTGAGGATTTCTTTGAATATGTGGTGATATGATATGTATGTTTTTTTTAATATTTAGAGATATTTAGAGATGAAATCTAGCATAAGTGTTTGAAAACTTGCTATCAGAATATTAAGAGATGTTAGTAGTTATCGAAACATATGGTGTGACCGCTCGCATTAACTTTATTATAGCGTACAGGTGTTCATCCATTTCGTCATTCTTGAAATTGACGTAACTTTTTTGTTAGTGAACCGATTTAAATAAAACAAACCCTAAATGTTAATCCAAAAAAATACCAATACTTCAGTGAAAACCGCATCCTTCTACGTTAAGCCGTTCCTGAGATTAGCGCGCACAAACGAACAGATAAACAGACAATCAGATAAACAGACAAACATACAATAATTCTAAAAATCATTGTTTTGGGTTCTATTACGCTAATAAATAGCCCTAGTGACAGTTTTTTTCAAATATCTTCAATGTACAGAAACGGACTTGTTACAGATTTATTATATGTATAGATTTGTGTTTTTTGTTTTGAATCAACGTAGGTATCAAAACATTTTTAGGATGGATTTAACATTACCATTACTGTAGGAAATTTAGATAGGCAGATGTAAGACAGCTATTGGCAGGGCCAAACCATCAATCACGCAGTACTAGCCTTAGGTACAATGAATAAATCTTTAATTGTTTTTTTTTTCTTAGAAGATCGTCTACGAGCAACAGTGTTTGGACATTTACTACAATTTTTATAAAGAAGATAGAAAGGTTAAGAGGACAAATGGTCACTTAATGCTAAAACTTATTTCGGTTTACGCTTACTTATTTTTTATTTAAAGACTTGTGCAGTGTTTTGAGTGAAAATTAACAACTCTCCCAAGAATTGCCTAAGAAAAACTCGTGGACTTAGATAGTTTAATAAACTTTCAATTCAAAGTAGAAGAAAATAAGAATAATTAATAAAGATATGATACCGAAATGGCAATAAATAAATTAAGTAAGAATTCTATTTTCAACCGATAAAATTATTCGTCAAAATCAGTATTATAGGCAAACGAGAACATATACCCTGCAGCATCTTCCCACGTCGATGTAGAGACAATTTTCCTACTAATAACCGGTAGCCAGGCTGCACCATTAAATCAGTTTTTGCGATCCGTCATTAGTCATTCTAGAAACTTAATGGCCTTTGGTGCTTAGAAATGATCGATACGATACAACTTACATTTTGATAGAAATAAAAGTTTCATTGTTTTTATGCCTAAATAAATCGCTCTCAAACTACATCTAGAGAGCAAATCACGTGAATCACTCTCCTGTCGTTATCGGAAACTCAACAGTGAAGTTGATTATTATTATTGTTAAAACTCACTAATAATAATCAACTTCACTGTTGAGTTTCCGAGTTCGTATCATTGAATCCGTAAGTACATTATTCTTAGTCTAAGATTGAATCACTCTTGAATGCAAAATAAATACTCGTACTGAGTGCAGGATTCAAGATTCGAACAGGTTTTTTTTCATTCGGTTTACGCTTAGAGCATCAAAGTTACTGACTCAACGGGTGTCCTACCTGTCAATATTGATACTCTAAATGTAATACCTGTCAATGTTGATGCTCTAAGGATAAAATCTTTTCAGCCATTCAATATTTTCATTTCATTTTTCAACAATGGCATCGCAAACTCTGTGCATATAGCCAGCGTCAAGCATAATTTTTGCAACACTTAGTATTTATGTATATTATATTATGTCATAGAAAAATAATTAAGTCGTCAGTTATTATTAGTTATCAGTCAGCCTAGCTAGTCAGTGAGATGTTCAAGTAATGCAATGGCTACTTTACCAGAACGTGTCCGTTGGAGTTTTGGAGGCAAGCCGAAAAACATGTTTACGCACTGTTATTTTATTTCACAACACTCGTCATAACTGTCATAAACCTATATCGAACAAAATGCCATTAACTTTATCCAATATATCTAAAAAATACATCAAGAAAATGAAAATAAAACAAGAGCACAACACATGTCCTTTCAGATTTCCCGCCTAAAACTCCCAATTTAATTGACATAGATTAAAAGCAGTTTTATAGAAAAGGCGGGAACAAATCATTTTTTACTCAGTACCCACAACCTTGAATATCATCATTTTGGGACTATCAATATAATATTTTTCAAAATTGAATTTTAATTCAATCTTTCATTATATTAATACGGGCTTGAGAGCCTTTATACACGTGAAAAATAAGTTTATTGTAAAGTTTATTTGAATGGCGTAATCATGGAGTAGGTAACAGACGAGCACGCAGGCCACGTAACGTTAAGTGGTCGCTGCTACTCATGAAGTAGCCTGAGTCTTGTGTATGGTATGCACTTGCACTGCTACTCCAAAGGCCGATGATCGCCTAATGTAAGTCTGGCCAGCAACTGTCACCTGTCCACCGAACAACCTTTAAAAAATATATAATTGCTTCACAGCTGCTGGGTGCAGCGGTGATACTTCCCCGGTCTAACCATAAAATTTCTACAACCTTCTATTATAGATGCAATAACAGAGGCAAGAGATTTGAGGACAAAACGTCGTCAGGTTTTTTTTCGGCCTTTCTTATGTGCCAATGCAGGGCTAAGTACAGGTCTCCTATAGGAAGCGAGATTGATGTAGGTAGATCACTGCTGGGCTAAGTACAGAGCTCGAAGCCATCTGATGTAGGGAAAAGTCCACCACGCTGGCCAAGTACGGACCTTCAATGGCTGGTAAAGATCCAAATTAGAACCTTGTAATAGAATAACATTAATTGGCGATTGAGCCCACTCACCTACGGGGGTCAAGTGGGCAGCTTGCTAATACCATGTCGACATATTGGATTTATGAATGAAACCTCTTCGCTAAAACCCCACAAGCATCGGGTTTCATGTGCGTAAACAGTATCGATACTTCCTTTGTAAGCGGAAAGTTTTATTACAATTTTCTAAATAGGTCTTACCGCCATATTTATAGACAATGCTAATTCTCAAGTACCTACCTAATTATTTGGCCTATTTTTCTATCATAGATTTAAATCGACTGAAATGTCAAAGTTTGAAGCATATAAATAGGTATACACATAGACTTAGCATGGTATACATAAGTAAGAAATACAAAAAATAATTTATTGCTTAATAATCTCAAATGTCAAATCAAAATGAATACTAACTAAACTCGTGACAATTTTGCCTGTTTACAAAGGAGAAGGTTAAGGAAATTAGAATCTGTCCAGAAAGAGAATAGTCGAACTCGCAGCACTGTATTACGTTTATAATAGTTTCGTCGCTTCTCTTTTATTTCCACCGAGGAAGAACCGCCGTTGCAGGGCATAATTTTTAGGGGGTAGCCTGCGAGGCAGTTGCTGTGGTTGCAAAACTTAAGGCGCGCATATTGCCTTACCTACCTTATAGCTTACCGCTGCTGGGACATGGCTGTAACCCTTTTTATGTCCCACTGCTGGGCACGGGTTTCTCCTCATTATTGGGGAGGTCTGGAGCTCACTCCACTACGCTGCTCCAATGCGGATTGGTGGAGATGCGGGTTAGTAGCCAACCCGCCGTCGGATATTTCAAACCGGCCATAAGGCCTCTAGGTTTAACGATTGTTATCTACCGATAAAAACTGGGACCGACGCGACGGCTTAACATGCCCTTCAAAGCACGGAAATGCGCATGATTTTTTTTGCCACTAACGGTCACCCATCTCACACCCGACCGCGCCCGTTTGGCTTAGCTGCATAGATTGCTTGCGTTCTACGCTCGCCGCTTGGTCATGCACGCTTCTGGGATATAAGCAACGCTGCTGGGACATAAGCACACAAAACTTAATCGGTTATAAAAATTCACGCCTGTATGAGATTTTAGATTTTAGAGTGTTTTCTCCGGGAAATCAGTATTTCAAAGTCAATAATACCGAGTTAATTGTAAAGTTGAATCCAGCTAGAGAGCGCTTAATCTTTTAATTGAATTGGCTCCAGATCATTTCTTATTATGATACGCCTTCCGGGTATACATAGAGCTATGTTTGGCAGTAATAAAATAATCCCGAATTAACATACGAAGCATCACGTAACCTATGCTCTTGTTTTTCTCATAATTGGGCTTAACATTAAGTTCATAGGAATTACTAACTAACCCTAATAACCTATTATAACGTATTCATATTTCATACATTAGGCACCTAAGTGGGCGTCCCCACTTTTTGTAAGACAGGTGTCAGACAGGTGCTGCAGCGCGTGTCATCCGGCCGTGTGTAGAGGATCTTACAGATGATTGGGCAGGAATGTAGTGTCTTTATTTTATTGGTATCGAAGAAGAAATATATCGAACTATTCTTGTGTATAATTAATTAATTTGCAATATCATAAAGTTTCTCTATGTATAAAAATAAATTGCTTCGTTAGTCTGGCTAAAATTCGAACACGGCTGGACCTTTGGAATGAACCTTTGGAAGTCCAGGGAAGGTTTAAATGGTGAGAAAACATGGAAAAATTGCGAAACAAATAGTAAAACAACTAATTTCGTTTTCACGTATAAACTGTTAGTCACTGTGAAACGTTGGATCTTCGTCATAGATAATTATATGGGAATTGCGCAGCGAAAAATATATGTTTTTTTAACTTTATTGATTTAGTTGTTCTTAGAGCATCACGGTATGACAGATATGACACCCGTCAGAGGAGTGGCCTTTACGGGCGAACCCCTCGTCGAACATTAACGTTATGCATTTTTAATATTTTGGAATGGTTAGGGAATAATTTCGCACGAATTGCTTTTATTATTAGTATTATTTTTCATTTAGTATTTTCAGTAGGTTTTCATCTAGTATTTTTTTTTATAAAGTACTCACTCACTATTTCTTCGTCACTTTTTTCATTAATAGATGCACTTTGTTCAATGTCCATATTTTAAATACTTGATATAAACGAATTTTACAAGTATAGACAGTCGAGCCGTCATCAGCTGTCACCCCTCCGTCTTACGAATATTCGATCAGGCCACGTGTCCTGACGCGACTTTAACATTTTTTACCCATCCCAAAAAAAGTGCACCACGCCGCTAAAGAAGCTTTCACTTCAACAAAATGCATAGGTACCTTAAAAAGGTTTCACAAAACTACGCTTGGAGAGCAGGATAATTTTTAATTAAAAAGTCAATTGACTTAAAACGAAATGGTTTATGACGTCAAAAAATATTTTTCCATATAAAATGTGTGTACATGCATGTACATGTCACGTTTTGACAGCTCATTAAAAGTATTTCAATTGATTTGGTAGTCCAAGACAGGATTCATTGAGCTCGTAAGTATATAGACATTTTAAGCTTAAGGTCGAAGATAATTTCAAAAAAAAATTGTTTGTAAAGTAGGTTTACGATCGAGATGTTTACGTGATAACGTCCGCACGAGAAAATCTCCATTCGTTTGTATGCCGCTAGAGTGAGAGAGACGGAAGATCGGTCCACTCACTCGAACGCTATGCCAGCCTCCGCTCGTGAGGATTCCGCGTGACAAGTTTCACGGAATGACTGGCAGCGCTCGAGATGAGACGGGAGATCGGTCCGTCTCTCTCTCGTTATACCTGCGATCGCGCTCGTGAGGTTTTGGTGTGACACAAGTTTCTGAACATGTCACCCGACTAAAACGATTTTAAAGACGTTATCACGTCAATAACCAGGATGAGACGCACAGATGACTAACACGGTTAACCTTTTACCGTGAAGTCAGATTACTAAACCAATATTTGCTCGCCTACGATGAAGACGTGAAAGGGAGAGTAACATCCACGTGATAATTACCATTAAAACGACGATTAGACGACCTGCGTGGCGTAATGGTTATCATGCCGGACTGCCGATCGGAGAGTCCCGGGTTCGATTCTCGGCGAAACAGAAATTTGAATGATGAGTTTATATTTCTGTTCTCGGTCTGGGTGTTTGTGTTTCTGTCTCTGTGTGTGTCCATGGCACCCACGACACAGGGTATATCTACCCTACTGTGGGGCTATGAGTGTGAAACGTTATTTATTTATTTATTTATTTATTAAAAGACTTTACAAGGCATTATAAGGACCTTAGGCAATCGTTTTTACGGTGATTAGATTATTAATAAACTAGAGAAAATAATAAATTTTTCAGTTTGCAGTTGTTGCATTTTTTATATCTAACAGAATTGGATTCATTTCAACAACTATATTAAGTACAAATAAAATAGAAATTAGGAAGATAAGGATTTTATCAAAAGGAAAAAAAGGCCATGAAATCATCATTGAAGATTTCTGAAGGCGAAGAAATGCCTTGTAAATCGACTGCTTTATATATCTTTTTATGTTTAGCGTACAGAAGTTATTGAAAAATTGTTAAACTACTAATTGTTAAGCTGCTGAACTGGTTTCCGGTTTAATTCCAGCGTCTGCCTGTGTCGTTTTTTGCCTGACCTTTATCCGTTATAATAAAGAAAAACATCATAAGTAACCAAAAATTTCAGAAATTGAATGTATGAATGGGTAACTTTAAAGAAGTGTTTCTTGATACTTCACCGATTGCCATTACGTACTCGCCGACTCGGGTGGTATTATCCTAAATAATTTTCTTGACCTCTAAAATAACCTTATGAGGATTGGTGGATAAAATATTAATTTAGCAACATTCAAATTTATGTATGAACCCATTGATATTTTAATTTTTAAAAGATTTAAGATTAATTGTAAGATCCTAAATGCCCTTCGAAAACGTTTCCAAAATCATATAAAAACCAATCTTTATACCTAGCTGTAAAGCCCACGAAATAGCGTTACATTATATTTATAGCCTCTGTGATGAAACCAATATTAATTACGAAACACTAGTTAAAACGGAAGGCAATGAACATTTTTATGTAGATGCTATCAAATTTCATTAATTTTATTTTATGCATATGGGAAATCAAATTGTGAAATGATCGGATCGAATGTAGAGACTTTAATGGACTACGCAATTCATAGTAAAACAAAAGTTTATAAATCGTTTTTCTTTAGTAGGACAGGTATAGGTAATGTTATAAATTGTTGTTATGAAGAAAATGTTGTTTTTGAAAGAAAAAGTGTACTAGTTTTTTAGAACTTTATAAATAGAGTCGATAGAATATATTCAGAAAAAGCAATTCTGGAATATGGAATTCTAAATACTATGTACAAAAGAAAAATAGATCCCATAAAATATATTAGATCTATTTGCACACATTGATTTTGTTGTCAAACCTGATAAAAAACTTGGTAGGATTTAAAGAAAATGTAGAGATGTAGAGACTATGTGCTCTTCATATTGGAGAAGTAATAAAGCTCTACCCGTAACTGTTAAACCAGTGATTCCCAAAGTGGTCCAGGTGGACCCCCAGGGGTCCACGGGAGACTTGTTGGGGGTCTACGTAGGCGTGAATAAAAAATGGGGGTCCATAAGATGTTAATGGGGGTCCACGATTATTTATCTGCTTTTGATAGTAAAGAGCAAAAATGTAAGCATAGTTTTTATAAGGGTCTACCTACATTGTTATAAGTACCTAATTAAGCAGATAATATTTTAATAAGGCAAGCGACTGTTACTTGTCCAAACTTGCGTATTCGATATTACAATTTCGTGCACAGACTTGCAAAGCGCTATCCGCCCGACAATGCTTAATGCTTGTTCAGACATGAACTTGATCACCACTATAAATACTTGATGCCAAACCTATCTAATCTAATCATTTATTTGTTTCCGGAATTTCGAAAAAACGTGTGAGAAAATTTATATCAGTGTTTGCTAGTGCCTGAGAAAAGTAAGTACCTACCTTTTTTTTATCACAACTGCTTGTATAGATAGGTAACTTAGTAACTTACAGATATTTTAATTGTCCTCTTTCGATTTGAAGACAAACACAGAACGTTTAATTCAATTGTTTTTTCACGAGAGAAGCACTGCCTCTCTAAAAAGGCCGAATACGCAATATTGCAGAGCACTTAATTTTGTAATTTTTCTTGCAAATGACTACCAATTTTATAAAACAGTAATTTCACAATCATTTTAAATTTATTTTGAAATAACTATTTTATCAAAACTATTCCTTTTCGGAAAGAGAGAGCGGTGCGCGGGCGACGGGAAAAGGGCGGGGCTTGAGCTTCGATGCCAGTTTGTCACGTTTTAACAATGAAGCCGCAGACAAAAAATTTCGCAAATACACGGAGCGCGTGAACTCATTGATTTGATGAAATGTTATTTATCGTTTGTATGGACAATTTTGGGATTTCGACTTTTATATTTTCCTACACAAATATGATCAGTATTCGATACTGAGTACACCAATTTTTATGTGTACTATTAAAAAAAAGTGGTAAATTAGGTACTTTAAAATTGATGCCGTTTTGTGAAAACGTCTGTATTTGTCTTAGCGGTTTATTAGTTGGTCACTTTACAAGCCGTAATTCTATTTCCGCGTGCTGACAATGGCTGCGGTGTGATATCTATATTCAGAAAAAACTTGGTTACTAAAACATTTTTTTTACAGGTAAGGTAACTGACACGAAACATGGCTACAGCAAAGAAAAAATGTCGACAATATAGTGTCGATTATTTGAAATATGGTTTTGTTCCATCAGAGGCAGACAAACAATTGCCCATGTGCCTATTATGCAACAAAGTTTTGAGCAATGACTCTATGAAACCATCAAAGCTCGAAGATCATCTAAAAAGGTGTCATACTGATAAGATAGGTAAAGATTTAAAATATTTTCAAACATTGAAGGAAAAATATGAAAAGAGACCCACCATGCACAGTATGTTTGCTTCAACATCTCAAAGTAACGATGATGGCTTGCGGGCATCTTACAATATCTCATTACTTATAGCAAAATCTGGAAAACCGCACACTATCGGAGAACAATTAATTTTACCCGCTGTTGAAGAGGTTTTAAAAACTGTTTTGCACATACATATCTCCATTTGACGTACTAAAAAGAATTCCATTAAGTAACAATACTGTACAAAGACGCATTGATGAAATGAGCTCTGATATCGACCTTACCCAGGACTTACAGCTATTAATTGCGTAATCCACCGACATCTTGTGGCAAAACATTTAAGTGACAGGTTGAACCAATCTCTTCATTTTGTAATAAAAGCTATCAACAAAATCAGAAGCAATGCATTGAATAATTTAGCGTTTATTTGCTCAATTGTGCGACGAAAATGATGAAGACTTCCAACGACTGCTCTTACATACTGAAGTACGCTGGTTGTCAAAGGTGCATGCTTAACGAGATTTTACTCTGTTTTCGATTCCGTATTAGAGTTCCTAGAAAGTAGAGATCCAGATTTAAAAGAAAACTTGATCGAATTCAAAGCAGACATTGCGTATTTGACAGATTTGTTTAAAAAATTTAATGATATTAACTTGCAGTTACAAGGGGACAGCTTGAATTTAATAAAAACAAAGGGGATAATTTCGGCTTATCTTGGGAAACTGAAATTTTTGAAGCAAAACATTAGTCGGCGCGAATTCTCTCAATTTCCAAACTTGTCGCAGGTAGAATGTATTGATGAGGATATCCATACCTACAGTCAACATTTAAGTGCCCTGCATGATGACTTCGAAACCAGGTTTGAAGATATGCTGACGATGGATATACCACCATGGAACATAAAACCATTTGATGAAACGGAAGTGGCCAATGTTATATTACAAGAGGAGCTGTTCGAGCTAAGCACCAATGAGGAGCTGAAGGTGAAATTTAGAAAAGGCTACCAAACATTTTGGCTGCAAGCAGAAATACCCGAAAAATATCCTGGACCGTGGGAAATCGCAAGGAAATTTTTAATAGCTTTTCCCTCGTCATACCTTGTGGAAAGAAGTTTTAGTGCCGTTACAAATCTCTTAACAAAAAAAGGAGCAAGTTAAACATAACAGAGCGGGGGGATTTGCGGTTATTGCTCACAAAAATAAAGCCAAACATTGATCGTTTGCTGACACTCCATCAAATACATCCTTCCCATTAATTAAAATTATGACCTGAACCTATATCACCTTATTAATAAATTCTTGTAATTCTATTCTTTTAATAAATAAAGTGTTATAAAATGTTTTGTCATAAATTTGTCAAATAAAAACGAAAATGTCATTTTTCGTTTTTATTTTACCTATCGGAATATAGGGACAGAACTTAGAAGCGACACAATTTTTATTTTTTGGCGACGAATGTGGTAGAAATGTAGCAGCAGGGGGTCCACCGAAACCAGTAAAATTTTGAAAGTGGTCCACGAGAAAAAAAAGTTTGGGAACTACTGTGTTAAACAGTTAAATGACAGCCACAATAACAACAATATTTATGAAATAGGAAAAGATGACATAATTGTATTTAGAACGATGATCTCGGTCCTATTGATAGAGTTTTCAAACATCTCTCTTGAATCAACAAACTCTTTTATTCGGCTTGTTTGTTTCTAGACAATACGTCAGGTGTTTACTGAAGGCTTGGGACTGTCTATTGAATAATATTGTTGGGGTAAGTTTGGTCGAAGCATCGGTGGTAGAGTGCACCCTGCACCGGTTTGATTGACATAATTACGTGCAGGTAGCGAGCGGTGAGGGGAGTCGCCAGTTGAGTCGCGACCGTCGCGGGTTTCGGTCGTGTCGGTGCGAAAAGTACACAACAAACCGGCCCGAATGCCGGCGAACCAGTCGGCGGGATGGAGGGTCGGGACGTGAGAGCGCTATGTTGAAGCATGCACAGCGGCCGCCGGCGGCTAACGATGCCGACCACCGCTACCAGAACATGCCGCGGCGGCCGCACCACCACCTACCACTCAACGTTTCCACCCTAGACTCCTCGAAGCACTCCGTGGGAGGAACGTCGGCGAGCGTGAGTCCCGGGGCGCAGCCAGCCCCCGCACCTGTGCCGGTCGTTGCGCCGATACCAGTCACGTCTCCTCCGAAGTTGGCTAATGGGAATGCAACGGGACTGCAGCCGGCGAGACCGGCTCCGACGAGGGCGCGAAGCACGCGAGCCGCCACGGAGGAGGCGCTCACGTCCCTCGCCCTGCTGTGCCTCGTCAGCTTACTCCTGGCACTACTGGCCTTACTCTTCCTCCTGAAGATATCCGCGCCCGCGACCGGCGCTCCCGAAGAGTTCGCAGTGGTGTACGAAGTGACGTTAGCGTTGTGCGCGTTGACACTATCGTTGAATCTGTGCTGCCTCCTCGTGTGTGCAATCCAGTTCCTGTTCGCGGTGAAGCTGGTGCATTCCCCCTCGGCGCCGAACGGCCGGTGAGTTTGCAACGTATCAATCAGATCCCACCGGCCTCGCTTATCCGTTAAAAATACCACAGAACCGGTTCCAATGATTACGTTCCAGTACGATAGGATATAATAAAAAGATACAGTGTTGGTTACAGCATAATTTAAATATTTGTGTTGCGTTTTATCATCGGTGACGAAAGCTCATGTTGTGTTCCCTTAAAGTTTTGTTGCCTTGTGGAGAATGCGAGTTTTTTCGTTATTAATTATGGTTGATTCATAACAATCGTAACTGTTCTCACCCGTGAACTCGTGCCTATTCGCGTCGTAGTGTCAGCTTGAAATTCTTTATACCGGTTTCTGGTATCCACTGCATGGTCTATGCCGATATTTTATCAATACGCTCCTATACGGGTACGTGGTGGTAACGGTCCCCTCTGTCGGTTATTTGTGAATGATTCGATAAAAAATGTTCCGTGTTCAACGGTTGATAATGGTATAATTCTCGCACGCTTCGTTATTGTTTGCATCTTATGTTTTTTTTAATTTGTAACGCCATGTGCCATATCTGTTGAAAACGTGACTGATTTCGCGGTTCGTTTTTAATTGAATTTACAACGATTTTAATACTACGATTTGTTGTTTACTACAAACACAAAAAAATTAGACCAACGTTCACAAGGTTGCCCATTTATGAAATTGAAAATTGAAAATTTCTGTTACAGTTATGTGTTTGGTAATAACATTGATTTGATTGTTTAATGAAATGCATCAATGAAAGAAATATTCCCCAAATAAAATCATAAAGTAATTAAAATACCTTCCTATTGGCAAAATCGTTAGAAAAATTATCCGTAGATAAGTTGGAGTTGGAAGAGCGTCTCATCTATGACTATGACCCAAAATAATGGATGTGTTATACTTTACATTTGTTAGGTACCTACTTGATGTTGACGTAACCTCCCTCAAGTAACTAATGTAATTTTAAAGTCTTTTTTTTCGGCCTTCAGGCTTAGAGGCTTTGAGGCATCTCAGCGACGGCTGCGGGCTGACTCAAAAGCTTCTTACAAAAATTATGACGACTTTGTTTACATTCAATATTTTAACATCGATAAAATAGTTGTATAAATTGTATTGGTGCCGGTTGTTATGGATATATAGCAGTCGTTAAACCGTGTTGGAGGCTTTAATCTTCATCTCAAGCAACCCTCATTGACCAGATTGCTTCAGGCCTTTCCAATAATGAGGAGAGACCCCGCACCCTCTTTAGCCTTGTATAATCGCCTTTCTCCACCAACTGGGACTGAAGTAGCAAGGTGGAGTAAGCTCTGGGCCTATGCCCAATATTGGGCAGACCCGTGCTCAGCAGTGGGACGCAAAAAAGGGTTGCATGCAATTGCCTTATATGTCTGATATCTTTGGTTGTAACCAAAGATAACTTTTGTTGCTTTGCGTTGTTTGCTGTGTACTGTCAAAACAGCTGATTCAAATCTAATACCTTTAAACGGGCAATGCTCGTATATGTCCGAATCTCCCTAGTCAAACCTCATATTGACTATTTAATTGAAGTATGGGGCACCGCAGCAAAATCTAATCTAATCTCAGCGCAGAGAGCGCAAAATAAAGTAATAAAAACTATTTTCAACTATAAATACAGAACTCCAACAAATAAATTATATAATGATACAAAAATTCTGAATATAACGGAAACCTACTCGTATTATACATCTAATACTTTTAAACGAGCAATTCTTGTATGTATCTAAATATATTTTTGGAATCTCGGAAACGGCTCCAAAGATTTTGATGAAATTTAGTACACTGGTTGCGGGGATGATAAATCGATCCACAAATTTTTATTGATAAAATTTGGCGTTTTTTTAAATGTTTATGCAGTTAAATATAAAATTACTCTTACCGACATCTATTGGAAAATAATAATAATATTGTGGCGTAGAAAGCCATCAAAATGGTCAACATTTGACAATCCACCCTTCAAACAAATGACAATGTCGATAATTATGAAAGACCTCTATAAAAATTTCGTCAAGGGAATTAAAGCTTTCTTCGTCGAATGGTTACGAAAGCCGACTACGTAGCTAGAGACCCGGGTTCAAATCTCAAGTAGGCAGCAAGTTGCGTTTTTTATTTTTTTGTGACAATTTTTTTTTAATTGGGAGCTAGGTATTTCAAAAGAATTTGTCTAAGTCAATGAATGCTTTGCTTAAAAATAAACCAAGTAAATAAATTGTCTTTATCCGAGCAACGCTCGGGCGTCCAGGTACTGTTTACTAATACGTAAAATTTTGAACAAAGAAATACATACAAGTTTATCTTTTATGAAAAAACAACAAGTACATAAAATGAAACTGCGTAATGCGAATTACCTCATAACACGTAGACCTAGAACAAACTACGGAAAAAAGAATATTGAATTTGAAGGGGTCAGGCTCTACAATCAACTACCTAACGATATTAAGACCGCAACAACTATAAAAACACCTTTAAGAAAAAATTAAAAGAACATATTTTAAGTAAACGTGAACATGTATCAAGTACGTAAAAAATAGCAATATATATATATATATATATATATACTTATATGTATAAATATAATAGTAGTAGTATACATTTATTAAGGATAATTTGCTTTAAGACTGCTTTACAAGATTTGGTACGAATATACATACATACAATATGCTAGTATATTTATGTATATGCTACACATATACATACATGACAACACAAACAAATATAATATGTTTATATCTTTAATACACATATACTTAGTTATAGAAATACACACTATATACAATTAATAAATAATTTATATAATATGCACAAAATAATAATATATAAATATAATATAATAAAATAATTTACGGATTTCACTATAAAATAAAGAGTACTTACAGTTTTTCATCTATTTACATATACCTATTATCCCTGATTAAAACTTCTGTCACTTATGCCACATCTAGTACGACCATAATTTAGATCTTGCAATCCTGTGTAACTTTAACTTACTAACTTTTATTTAGTAACATCTACCCGCAATTTAGTGTTCCGATAGTGTAGACAATTTAAAAGTGTTTTTGCTTATATATTACAATATTTTTGTTTTGTACGCACTCTATACCAATTAATTTATGTTTGTAAAACTGTTTCCTTTGTAAGTGAATTGTTTAATTCTTAAGAAAGAATAATAAAGATCTTAAACCATAAACCATATTACACGATTTTCACAAAACTTAGTATGCAGGAGTTTTCGGGGGCAATAAATATATCTAGCTAGTTTCATTTTCGGAAAATATCGTTTTACTCGTGTTTTCAGCGATAATCAACTTAAACATAAACTGAAAAATATGACTCTTCCTGATATCCGTCAGCGATTTAATAATAATAATAAATCGTTTATTTGCAAGAGTACAGTACATAACCTCAATGGTCTTAGATGTTGGGGTTTACAAATAATCCAGTATACTCTGCCATAACAGGCATGCAAATACATGTAGTTGGGCGTTTAGCAAAATTATTACAATTATAAATTTCATGCACTATTAAAAATTAAAATTTCATATTATTAGGTACGTATAATATCTATTTAAAGAATTTCTTATAGTGAACACTAGATGTCAGTAGCCCAACGTGATACCAAATTTATCCGAGCAACACTCGGTCATGCGGGTATTTATTGATTTCAATATCATGTAGGAGTCTACTATGTCAGTCTATGACTTATGAATACCTGAATTGCTTGATTACCTTAACGGCAATAGAAAGAGAAACAGCAATTAAGGCAATAAAAAAGGCATTATGCTTACAGTACCGAGTAGGTGTGAATAAAGGGAACGGTGTTTGCTATTAGTGCAGATAACTGGCCTCAGCGCCTTCCGCATTCGCCTGGCTAGGGCGACCATGATTGTAGTGTTAGCGTGGGCACGGGTTCCTTTTTTTGCTGCGATTTTTTTGTGCTGTTACAACAAAAAATTACGATCCCAAAAATGTACGGCATGTTCGATCGCCTTGCAGATTCTCCGATAAACGCTGTTTTAGAAACGAAATCTACCTTTTTGTTACTAATTGAAGTGTTTTGGAAAGTTTCAACTATGTTGCTCTTAAAATAATAAAATGTATTGATTTATAACACTTCGTCTTATCCTACCATTTCTAAATGACCTGTTTTAAAGCAGGGCAGAACATGCATAGAACGTTACGATATTATAATAAGTTTATGATTCAAACAGACACATTTGCCAAATTAAGGGCAGATAATAATATTCGCTTTAATTAACATTGGAAACCGAGTTTTATGGACTATTTAAATATAAGTCTGAAATAAAGAATTTATTATTATTATATATTATTATTATCATTAAAGTTTATAATCATGTTTCTGTGCTCCAGACAAAATACACTACTAGGGACGGTAATAATATTTTTGTTAAATAAATATTAATTATCTTGGGGCATCGTATTCGGGATACAAAATTACTTTAACATCGTTTATTCTAAAAAAATATTGATATTTTATTCCAGCAAAATGAAACAGTTCGTTTTTTAAATTCTCATTATTATATTAAATCGACTACGTTCATGGTTCCCCTATCGTTGGGTATTTGCGCTGTGGCCGCATAGCTCAGGGATTACTAGGACAACATAGAGATAGGTGAATGTACGTTTTACATAGTAGAGAAGTTTAATGATTTATGTATAATAATAAAATCCTAATTCGGCATCGTCGGTACTTTGACTGACTTCGTTCTAAAACCTAAATAATAATAAAAACTGAGTGGATTTTCTATCGCTAAAGGGACAATAACCTTCCTTTTAGGCTTCGCCTCAGTCGGGTAAAAAGAAGAATAATATCTCATTGTATAAAATACACAACTCTGAAAGTACTCTGCAAAATCAACTGGTCATTTTAAATTATTTAAGTAGATAAGAACTGGATGGAAGTGGAACCGAATGCAATCGATACGGCCATCTTGCAATTTTGTTGCTAGGGACATTATAGAATTGCGTGCCTCCTTCAGTTTCCTCTCCCAGCCTCTTTCAGTTCAGTTTCTTTTTGTTATCAATGTAAGAAAATGAAAGAATATAAGCCGTCGCGAGACGCCCAGCACAGGTACTTGAATCATCTAAAATATGCGAAAAATAATAGTTTATCATATTGTGTCCCTCAGGTTTTGTAAGAGATCCGCATGAGGACCAAGGTAACCGACATAGTCCTAAAGTCGAAGTTGAAGTGGCAATAGGTCGGTCACATCTGTCGAAGAGCCGACAATCGGTGGAATAAACTGCTCTTGCAGTGGAAACCATGTTAGGTAAACAAGGAGTAGGACGCTACTCTGCGAAGTGGGGCGCGACGATCTGCGCCGAGTGGCAGGAAGCGATTGGATGAGTAGAGTCGAAAAACAGGCTCAGTGGCCTATGGCCACCAGTAGACTGAAAAAGGCTGAAATTACGCCTCTGTAGAGTACCTGCTCGTCGTAACGTAACACACAACACGTAACATTAAAATCAAGTTTGCAAATTGATACCAAATCACAATACTGGCCACGACCGGTCCTCTTCCGGCCGCCTGACCTTACATTGGGTGTAAATTAAAATTGTCGTTAAGCATGTTGCGAACGATTTAATACGTCTCTGATGTATGTCTACACTAGCTGTGTCCCGCGGTGACACCCGCGGTATGAAAGATCCTTTAACCTTCTTGTGAAATGGGTGACCGCTAGTGGGTTTCTGTCGGAGGTCGCACTAGGATATGAACCTAGGAACCGCCATACTACTAGAAGTTCTCGTAACACAGTAGGCTACCTGGTAAGTCTTCACGGTTTTATGTACTTAGATTCGTTGGTCTTTTAAATTTTTAGCGTTGCCTACCAGCGTAGAAAGAAGAATTTCTTTGCACTGCACCAATAGGGTTTTAGGTTTTTTAAAATAAAAATTTTATAATTTCTTTGTCTAAGATCTAATCGCCCTAAATCCCCCGAAATAAAATGATTGTCACGTTAATGAGATAATAACACGAATACAACAATACAATGAGAACCACAAAAAAAGTGTTATATTAGTGCAGACTTTTTGAATGTGAATTTTATTTTGAAATTGACCGAACGGAATTGTGCGAAATGAGAATTGCATAAGTCATTGGAATGTGAAGGTCTAAGGAAAGGGCAGTGATTTAAAAAGTTAAGAATAAATTATGCAGTATGTTCTGAAAATAAAATACGGACTTGTGTGTGCATCGATGCTGCATTGCGTTTTGGCAACTTAGTCGCGGCATCGCAATCGCGCGTTTTAGCGACTTTAACACGCTTAGTGTTAAAGCACAAGCTACTATTAGCATCGGCGATTCACTATCGGTGATTTGCGTATGAATGTGAATGTGAATATCGATGTAAAAAGTAAAGTAGGATCTCGATTGATTTGGCAGTCCAAGACCGGATTAGCTAGTGTGGCATAAAGATGGTCCAGTGCATCGCGATTTCGTGACTATAAAACTCGAAAGCGGTAGCGGAATCGCGCGTTTTAGCGTTTTCAAGTAAGCGCAGTGCAGCGTTCACTCGTTGCGTTTAGCGACTAAATCGCCGATCGCCAATTTTATGCTAGAAGTAGCTAGTATAGCTTGGCTGTTACCGACGCATGGACGTCAGTGTCAAAGTTAATAAACATGCCAACACTCGAACTCGAACGCTATGCCAGCCTCCGCTCGTGAGGATTCCGCGTGACAAGTTTCACGAAATGACTGGCAGCGCTCGAGATGAGACGAGAGATCGGTCCGTCTCTCTCTCGTTATACCTGCGATCGCGCTCGTGAGATTTTGGTGTGACACAAGTTTCTGAACATGTCACCCGACTAAACCGATTTTAAAGACGTTATCACGTCAAAAACTTATTTTCACATTTTTAATATTAGTAGAATACGTTTATTTCAATCAAAGATAGTAGGCAGTATATTGGGAACGCTCTTATAAATATTTTACAGACTCAGAAATTTGTAATGTGCGCATTTCATCGCTGCTCCACGGTGATCGAAAATATTGTGATATGATAATATTATGATGTTTTCCATCGCCGTGCATGCCTGAGAGAAACTCAAAATTTCTCGAAGTTGCGTGCTCGGGTGAGAGATGAGAGATGGGTGACCGCTAGTGGCAAAAAAATTCTTGCGCGTTTGCGTGCTTCGGAGGGCAGTTGTTATCGATCGATCAATCGTTAAACCTAGTCGGAGGCTTTATGGGCGGTTTGAAAGCATCTGAGAGTGGGCCCTGAACCCGCATATATCCACCAACCAACAATGGAGCAGCGTGGTGGAGTACTCTCCAGTCCTCCCCAATAATGGGGTGAGACCCGTGCCCAGCAGTGGAACGCAAAAATGGTTGCATCCACGTTGTATTAGCTATTTAACTAACGTTCTGTAAACAATACGAAAAATATGTTCATGAATAATTAAGTACTTCTTAGTTAAAATTACACTAAACATTATTCATAAAATAATTGGAACATAAATGAAGCGCATATACCTATGCGCTTATTGCTTATGCCCATTTGTAGGTAGTAGAACTATTATGGTTTGCCCAGAGAAGTACCACCGCTGCTCCCACTTCTGCCGTGAACCAACTCTAATTGTGTTTCTGTGGAAGGTGCAATTGCCGGCCACACTTATATGAGGCGACCACCAGCCTCCGGAGTAGCAGCGCAACTACATACGACCTCAGACAAGACTTACCTATGCTTGCTTGAGGTTGTATGTAGATGTCCATGGGCTGTAGCACCACTTAACACCACGTGGCCTGCATGCTCGTCTGCTACTAAACAATAATTTAGTTCTCTGAGGTTATGAAATCTATACATATAATAAAACTGTAAGCAGGGTCAATTCTGTACATTGCATATAAATTTAAAAAAATACTTCTAAGGGTCTTTTTATAAGTAACAGAAGCTAAAAATATAAGTTTTGAAATTATTGTCTGTCTGTCTGTCTGTCTGTCTGTCTGTCTGTCTGTTGTTAGCTTTTCACGCAAAAACTACTGGACGGATTTTGATGAAACTTTTTTTGTTTTATATATATTAGTCCTCGCTAACATTTAGGCTATAGATAATTTTAAAAATCACCCTTTAAGGGTGTGAAATGAGCGATGAAAATTTGTATGGAAAACTTGGATTTTTTCAATAGATTTTCTTGAAATTTGGTATAAATATTTTCTAACCAAAATAAAAGAATAAGTGTTTCAGCATTTCCCGAAATTCACCCTTTAAATGTCAATTTTCTTTGAAACTCTTTGAAAATTGAGTGTCGAAACTTGATGTACAGAATATTTTTGTGCAGAGTAATATACTTATAATTTTGTATTTGTAATCTTTACTAACATAGTAAGAATTCTATTTAAGCTTTTTTCAAAACTACCCCTCAATAGCAAATAAAATGGATTCGAAATTTGGTATCTCAAGCGTACAATAATTAACCTTAACTTAATATTTCATTCTCAAATTCTTTCCCTTCTTTGAATGATGTGTTTACTGATACATTGATGAATGAATTTCCGTAACATTAGTGTGTATTTCATATCAATCGGGTGATAAACAAAAAAGTTATGTTCATTTACACAATACCTACGCGACATAAACTTAAAAGGCACTTTGGGGAATTTGTATGAAAGTTTCGGTAACAGCCCATTCAAAACCATAAATAAAAGTTTAAATTTAAGTACCTAAAATTATTTTGAACTCTCACTAATATTGTCGACTATATTGAATATACTTAGATCAGCTTACTGTACATATAATAAAACTGTAAGCAGGGTCAATTCTGTACATTGCATATAAATTTAAAAAAATACTTCTAAGGGTCTTTTTATAAGTAACAGAAGCTAAAAATATAAGTTTTGAAATTATTGTCTGTCTGTCTGTCTGTCTGTCTGTCTGTCTGTCTGTCTGTCTGTTGTTAGCTTTTCACGCAAAAACTACTGGACGGATTTTGATGAAACTTTTTTTGTTTTATATATATTAGTCCTCGCTAACATTTAGGCTATAGATAATTCTAAAAATCACCCTTTAAGGGTGTGAAATGAGCGATGAAAATTTGTATGGAAAACTTGGATTTTTTCAATAGATTTTCTTGAAATTTGGTATAAATATTTTCTAACCAAAATAAAAGAATACGTGTTTCAGCATTTCCCGAAATTCACCCTTTAAATGTCAATTTTCTTTGAAACTCTTTGAAAATTGAGTGTCGAAACTTGATGTACAGAATATTTTTGTGCAGAGTAATATACTTATAATTTTGTATTTGTAATCTTTACTAACATAGTAAGAATTCTATTTAAGCTTTTTTCAAAACTACCCCTCAATAGCAAATAAAATGGATTCGAAATTTGGTATCTCAAGCGTACAATAATTAACCTTAACTTAATATTTCATTCTCAAATTCTTTCCCTTCTTTGAATGATGTGTTTACTGATACATTGATGAATGAATTTCCGTAACATTAGTGTGTATTTCATATCAATCGGGTGATAAACAAAAAAGTTATGTTCATTTACACCAGTGATTCCCAAAGTGGTCCAGGTGGACCCCCAGGGGTCCACGGGAGACTTGTTGGGGGTCTACGTAGGCGTGAATAAAAAATGGGGGTCCATAAGATGTTAATGGGGGTCCACGATTATTTATCTGCTTTTGATAGTAAAGAGCAAAAATGTAAGCATAGTTTTTATAAGGGTCTACCTACATTGTTATAAGTACCTAATTAAGCAGATAATATTTTAATAAGGCAAGCGACTGTTACTTGTCCAAACTTGCGTATTCGATATTACAATTTCGTGCACAGACTTGCAAAGCGCTATCCGCCCGACAATGCTTAATGCTTGTTCAGACATGAACTTGATCACCACTATAAATACTTGATGCCAAACCTATCTAATCTAATCATTTATTTGTTTCCGGAATTTCGAAAAAACGTGTGAGAAAATTTATATCAGTGTTTGCTAGTGCCTGAGAAAAGTAAGTACCTACCTTTTTTTTATCACAACTGCTTGTATAGATAGGTAACTTAGTAACTTACAGATATTTTAATTGTCCTCTTTCGATTTGAAGACAAACACAGAACGTTTAATTCAATTGTTTTTTCACGAGAGAAGCACTGCCTCTCTAAAAAGGCCGAATACGCAATATTGCAGAGCACTTAATTTTGTAATTTTTCTTGCAAATGACTACCAATTTTATAAAACAGTAATTTCACAATCATTTTAAATTTATTTTGAAATAACTATTTTATCAAAACTATTCCTTTTCGGAAAGAGAGAGCGGTGCGCGGGCGACGGGAAAAGGGCGGGGCTTGAGCTTCGATGCCAGTTTGTCACGTTTTAACAATGAAGCCGCAGACAAAAAATTTCGCAAATACACGGAGCGCGTGAACTCATTGATTTGATGAAATGTTATTTATCGTTTGTATGGACAATTTTGGGATTTCGACTTTTATATTTTCCTACACAAATATGATCAGTATTCGATACTGAGTACACCAATTTTTATGTGTACTATTAAAAAAAAGTGGTAAATTAGGTACTTTAAAATTGATGCCGTTTTGTGAAAACGTCTGTATTTGTCTTAGCGGTTTATTAGTTGGTCACTTTACAAGCCGTAATTCTATTTCCGCGTGCTGACAATGGCTGCGGTGTGATATCTATATTCAGAAAAAACTTGGTTACTAAAACATTTTTTTTACAGGTAAGGTAACTGACACGAAACATGGCTACAGCAAAGAAAAAATGTCGACAATATAGTGTCGATTATTTGAAATATGGTTTTGTTCCATCAGAGGCAGACAAACAATTGCCCATGTGCCTATTATGCAACAAAGTTTTGAGCAATGACTCTATGAAACCATCAAAGCTCGAAGATCATCTAAAAAGGTGTCATACTGATAAGATAGGTAAAGATTTAAAATATTTTCAAACATTGAAGGAAAAATATGAAAAGAGACCCACCATGCACAGTATGTTTGCTTCAACATCTCAAAGTAACGATGATGGCTTGCGGGCATCTTACAATATCTCATTACTTATAGCAAAATCTGGAAAACCGCACACTATCGGAGAACAATTAATTTTACCCGCTGTTGAAGAGGTTTTAAAAACTGTTTTGCACATACATATCTCCATTTGACGTACTAAAAAGAATTCCATTAAGTAACAATACTGTACAAAGACGCATTGATGAAATGAGCTCTGATATCGACCTTACCCAGGACTTACAGCTATTAATTGCGTAATCCACCGACATCTTGTGGCAAAACATTTAAGTGACAGGTTGAACCAATCTCTTCATTTTGTAATAAAAGCTATCAACAAAATCAGAAGCAATGCATTGAATAATTTAGCGTTTATTTGCTCAATTGTGCGACGAAAATGATGAAGACTTCCAACGACTGCTCTTACATACTGAAGTACGCTGGTTGTCAAAGGTGCATGCTTAACGAGATTTTACTCTGTTTTCGATTCCGTATTAGAGTTCCTAGAAAGTAGAGATCCAGATTTAAAAGAAAACTTGATCGAATTCAAAGCAGACATTGCGTATTTGACAGATTTGTTTAAAAAATTTAATGATATTAACTTGCAGTTACAAGGGGACAGCTTGAATTTAATAAAAACAAAGGGGATAATTTCGGCTTATCTTGGGAAACTGAAATTTTTGAAGCAAAACATTAGTCGGCGCGAATTCTCTCAATTTCCAAACTTGTCGCAGGTAGAATGTATTGATGAGGATATCCATACCTACAGTCAACATTTAAGTGCCCTGCATGATGACTTCGAAACCAGGTTTGAAGATATGCTGACGATGGATATACCACCATGGAACATAAAACCATTTGATGAAACGGAAGTGGCCAATGTTATATTACAAGAGGAGCTGTTCGAGCTAAGCACCAATGAGGAGCTGAAGGTGAAATTTAGAAAAGGCTACCAAACATTTTGGCTGCAAGCAGAAATACCCGAAAAATATCCTGGACCGTGGGAAATCGCAAGGAAATTTTTAATAGCTTTTCCCTCGTCATACCTTGTGGAAAGAAGTTTTAGTGCCGTTACAAATCTCTTAACAAAAAAAGGAGCAAGTTAAACATAACAGAGCGGGGGGATTTGCGGTTATTGCTCACAAAAATAAAGCCAAACATTGATCGTTTGCTGACACTCCATCAAATACATCCTTCCCATTAATTAAAATTATGACCTGAACCTATATCACCTTATTAATAAATTCTTGTAATTCTATTCTTTTAATAAATAAAGTGTTATAAAATGTTTTGTCATAAATTTGTCAAATAAAAACGAAAATGTCATTTTTCGTTTTTATTTTACCTATCGGAATATAGGGACAGAACTTAGAAGCGACACAATTTTTATTTTTTGGCGACGAATGTGGTAGAAATGTAGCAGCAGGGGGTCCACCGAAACCAGTAAAATTTTGAAAGTGGTCCACGAGAAAAAAAAGTTTGGGAACTACTGATTTACACAATACCTACGCGACATAAACTTAAAAGGCACTTTGGGGAATTTGTATGAAAGTTTCGGTAACAGCCCATTCAAAACCATAAATAAAAGTTTAAATTTAAGTACCTAAAATTATTTTGAACTCTCACTAATATTGTCGACTATATTGAATATACTTAGATCAGCTTACTGTTATTTCTTTCGTTGGCCGGTTGCTCAGCTTATTAGTCTTCTTTTGGGGTGGAAGATTATGAACAGGCTGCAGCTGAAACGATTATTATCGCTACATTATATCAAGCTGCAACCTTTTTAGCATTCCACTGCTGAGCATGGAGCTCTCCCAATATTGAGGAGGCCTCTAGCTCCGATGAACCGAAATCCAAATCTTACAATCTCAATGCATCCAGCATTAAGGTTGTAAGATACGGAATCTAAACCTTCATACAGAATGTACAAAGTCTTAACAAAACGAGACTACTTCAGACATCTAGGTGACGAATAGTTGAACTTTTAGTGAACCAACTGTTAATCTCAATGTCTACCTATTTGGTAATTTGACATTCGATTTATCAACCACAAAGTTTACATGTCATATGGTAGATGGCGTTATGGAGCAATATTCATTTCTTCTCCAAAGTGATTCGATGGAGATAATTTAATTTAATAAAAGTAAGTACATAGTGTAAAAAAAATAAAAAATAACATTTCACACGTATAGTCTCTCATTAAGGTAGATATACCCTGTGTCGTGGATGCCATGAACACACATAGAGACAGAAACACAACCACCCAGACCGAGAACAGTTTAAACTCATCATTGAAATTTCGGCTTCGCCCGGATTCTAACCCGGGACAGTTCGATTAGCAGTCCGGCATGGTAAACATTGCGCCACGCGGGTTGTCCCATCGTTGGGTAGGTATACGTATGATGCTGAACATTGTTAATTGGACCACTTAACTCATTTTTTGCGTCTCTTTATTGCGTACGGGCTGAGGGCTCATCCACACACGTTGATTGATGGAGATATTAAGGATTCTTTAAAGATTCTTTATAAAAATATTCTTTATTTCCAAATACAGACAGCACACTGTGTAGAGACCCTGCCTTCTGCTTTAGTTTTCACAATGTTATATTATGAGTTATGACTTATGACCAAACTGCTGTCCGCAAGTTTTAAAACTATAGTTTATTAATTGATCTTACAATTATTTTTCCGATTGTTTAATCCTAAGCACGTGTATGTTTAGAAATTTTATCTCCCAACTACAAGTAGTTGTATAGTGCACCTCTTTTCTGCAGTAGGTTAAAGCTATGTATATATAATGAGTCTATACATTCTTTGCAGTATAAATTCACCCAATTTACTAAAGATACTATTTTTAACACAGATGAAGCCACGGGCATAGCAATATCTCTTAACTTTAATAAACGAGGTACATATTTGTAAAGAGAATCTGATTGCGCGAGAAAAGCGAAACGTGAGAAAAGTGGACAGTAAGATCAGTACAGTAACATCGATATAATATAAGTAGGTACAGTAAGCATTCCTTACTGTTTTAGGTTTGAAGGATTTAGAAAAAAATACATTAGGTTTCTTCTGAACATTTATGAACATTGTATTATAAGTGATTTCACTATAATGTAAGAATAATCTACCTTCTACTTATTCAATGCAAATAAATAATCTTTAATTTTTAATCAATCCATTTTATAAAAGTCTTTATACACGCGGACGACGTCGCGGGCACAGCTAGTCCTATAATAAGAGAAATTGCAATTTCAATGCAATTAGGGCTTATATGAGATTCTTGGGAAACATACATTTCCTCATATCTGTTACGAAACTATGTAACGAGGTGAGAAGAGTACATCTACACATTAAGTGGGTAATTTGTTTTCCTTCATTTTAACTTAATCAAATAGAGATTAGACTTAATACAGCTTCTTATACAGCGAGATGTAAGGTAGGTAATTGATTTTGATGGATAGGGTCGTTATTTGTTCTAACCCGCATCTCCACCAACCTGCATTGGAGCAACGTGGTGGAATAAGCTCCAGGCCTCCTCAATAATGGGGATAGACCCGTGTCCAGCAGTGGAATGCAAAAAGGGTTGCAGCCAATGGTTTACAATGTACCGTACAAATGGTTGTCTTATCGCTTTCTTCCAGACAACCATAGTGAAAGAAGTTACAATAGAAATCGAATACAAATGTATTAACAAAATAATTATCGTAATGTTTTAAACGACTAAAATGATGGATAATAATAATGTAACACATATTTTAATAAGTTAGGAAGGAAATACAATTTTCTTGCTTTTCTTACGGGGTTTCTAAGAGCGGTTTCACACCAGTATATTGGTAATAAATAATGTAGTTTAAAAAACTAAAAACACGCTTTTGTGAAAATACGAACTAAAAAGTAAAAAAATAAGAAGAAAATGTATTTTACTGTAAAAAAAAGCGTGGGGTGCATGGTGTCAACAGTAACAGTGGTAAAAACCACCCCCCGCTTTTTTTACAGTAAAATACATTTTCTTCTTATTTTTTTACTTTTTAGTTCGTATTTTCACAAAAGCGTGTTTTTAGTTTTTTAAACTACATTATTTATTTTTAATTTTTTAGTTGGATTTTTATTCTCAAATTATTGCATTATCATCGGCCCTTGACCCCTATGCAAATTTTCAAGTTAACCAGACGCTTAGACGTGTTAAAGTACCTTAGGCCACGAACTTATCAGCCGCCCCTCGTATATTTTATTTTATCCTGATGATCCTAGTTACGACTTTAACATAAAGTTATGAGATTATTGTATTGTCATCGGTCCTCAATAAATCTACAAAGTTTGAACGAAATCTGGCTGTTTAAAGTGGGTCAAAATCGCGCCCAAAGAAGTCGGTTACAAACATACAAACATACAGGTGAAGCTAATAAAAAGCGTGTAAAATAATAGTTTAAAAAAACTAAAAAACACGCTTTTTATAGAAAACCGAACTAAAAAATAGAAAATAAATTTTAATGAATTTAAATTAAGAAAATAGTGTTAAAAATTTCAATGAATATAAGTTAATAATAGTGTGAATAAAAAAAAAATTATTTTAAAAAAAGCGTGGGGTGCATGGTGTCAATAGTTATAAATATTTTATTGACAGATATGAGTAGAGTGATTATCATTTCGATAATATTTTAAAAAGCACCCCACGCTTTTTTTTAAATAAAATATTTTTTTTTATTCACACTATTATTAACTTATATTCATTGAAATTTTTAACACTATTTTCTTAATTTAAATTCATTAAAATTTATTTTCTATTTTTTAGTTCGGTTTTCTATAAAAAGCGTGTTTTTTAGTTTTTTTAAACTATTATTTATTTTCTACTTTTTAGTTTGGATTATTTATTCTTTCCATGATGTTTCCACGAGCAATGGACTGGTTACTGAGAACCTTCTTCTTTCTTTCAAAAATATCTTTATCTATCATTAGGCTTGTTACATAACAAGGTTACATATTTTTTTAATTTTTACGTTTTCATAAAATTTCACCTGTCTTACGACTTAACAAATTATTTATATTCTTTATATATCTGTAAATGAAGGTCATCGCCCTTAATTATATTATTTTGTAATTTTGATGTTAGAGGTTTAATATCAATAAGGTTTGCCAGAGAGTACGGTCTATTATTCTATGGTGACATTGTCAACTTAAATTGATAATTGAAAATTGACGAACGTATTTTATTATAGTAAAATAAAGATGGAAATAATATAAAGTAAGAGAAATACTAGCTTAAATGTTGTTTCTCTTTTCAGGTAAGTTTTTGTAATGTGTTTTAATCTTACGTAATATAAAATGTACTTGTTGTAATGAGAATAAATCTCTTTTCAGAGCAACTCAATTGAGCTTTTATTTCGCCAACATAGAACGTTTAGTGTCTATAAAACAACATTTTTGTTACAACAGTTAATATAGCTGTTTATAGCCATTGTTTAATGGAGAAATTGAGATTAGAATTTGTGGTGAAAGCGGGAGATGATGCAAAAACTAATACAATATGTATAACATCAATAACGGACACTAATAATAGTACGTTTTTAATCCCGGAAAAACTTCAATCTGCAAAACTGCATGATACAATAATAAAAACGAATGCTTTCAAAAAAGTGAAAGCTACTCTCCAAAAGAGACATGATAAAAGACAAGTGTGGATTACAGTGACACCGGAGATATATGATACTTATATAGATGAGGATGGAAATATGCAGTTTAATGGATATTTTTTGGAGGAAGTAATGACAGAGATGCATAAACAGACGCATAATACTGGGATTTCAGAAGAAGTTTTAACAAAAATTATGGAAAATTTTTCTGAACTGATGAAAGATAAGGATAAATCCAATAATTTTAGACAGTTGACAGAGAAGTTTGTCATAGAAAAATTCACAAAAAGAACATCAAATGTAAGTCAATGGATGAATATTTTTGAAACTGAATGTACACGTTTAGGAATAGAAGAAAACATACAAAAGATTGAGGCCCTTAGATTATTTTTAGAGGATGCCTCTCTGGACTGGTATAGTTCAATGCTCATGAAATACACAGTAAATTCAGAATGGTCTATTTGGAAGGAAAACTTCTGTGAAACTTATGCGGATAGAGGTTGGTCATCTGTCAGATATGCCATGTTATTTAAATATAGACAGGGATCATTAGTAGAGTATGCTGTAAAAAAAGAAAGATTATTGTTAGAAATAAATAAATTAATGGATAAGTCAACTGTTATTGATCTCATTGCTACTGGACTTCCAAATTTTATAATTGATAATATTGATAGAAACTGTTTAAAAGAAACTAAAAATTTGTTCAATTACTTAAGAGGATTAGAACATTTGGTAAATAGAAAAACAACTGATAGAAAAATGAGAGTTTTCGAAAATAAAGTTTTTAAGGAAAAGGATACAAAAATCCCACCATGCAGAATTTGTGAAGAAGAGAATAAAGGATGCCGATATCACCCTGAATCATTATGCTGGTTCAAAAATAAGAATATTGAGAGGTCAAAAAGAGAACAAATAAGAAATGTTAATAATTCTGAGTTGGAAGTAGAGTTAAATGAAATTAATCCAAAAAACTAATAATTCCACCATTAATCAAAATCAAGTTATTATTAAATGGCACTTTAGAGACTACAGGAATTTATGATTCAGGATCGAATGTATCTTTGATAAACTCTAAATTGTTGTCTTTAAAAAATAATTACGATAATAAGAATAATAATAACTGGAAAAAAGCGAACCTGAAAACGATTAATGGTGTGAAAAATACTAAAGGAATGGTTACACTAAGATTAAAAATTTATGACATTGAAAAGGTTATGAATGTTTTTGTAATTGATGGAGCAAATTTTGACTATGATTTTTTGATTGGATTAGATTGTATAGAGAATTTTCATCTTATTCAAAATGATAAACTAGAAATTTTACAAAATTTAAAAATTAAAGATAATGAAGGAAAGATAGATCATGAAAACTCAAAAACAGAAATTATTATAAATAATGAAGATATAGAAAATGAAAATTTTTGTAGCAATACAAATGAATCTGTAAAATATAAAATTAACTTTAATGAACACATAGAAGAAAAAAACTTCAGAATTTTAATAAATCATCTTGAAATTGAAGAACAAAACGCAATAGAGGAATTAATATCTAATAATAAATCTCTTTTTGCAAAAGACAAATATGATATAGGTACTGTAAAAGGCTATGAAGCACATATTGATTTATTAATAGATAAATATTGTTGCAAGAGACCATATCGATGCACTATAGAAGATAAAAAGGAAATAGAGCAACAAATATCAAAACTATTACAAAAAAAGTTAATAGAAGAGTCTTATAGTCCTTTTGCCGCTCCAGTAACATTAGCTTTTAAGAAAGAAGAAGGGAAGAAATCAAGGCTTTGTATAGATTTTCGTGAATTAAATAAAATTGTTGTTCCAGAATCACAGCCTTTCCCACTTATAGAAGATTTAATGGTCAAGACAAGAAACTGTAAATATTTCTCAACACTGGACATAAATTCAGCATTTTGGGCTATTCCACTAAAGATTGAAGACCGACGTAAGACAGGGTTTGTCACCCAAGACGGGCACTTTCAGTGGACTTGTTTGCCATTTGGCTTAAAAACTTCTCCAGCAATATTCCAAAGAATATTGAGCAGCATTATAAGAAAACACAAATTATCAAATTTTACTGTCAACTACATTGATGACATTTTAGTATTTTCGGAAACATTTACAGACCATATCAAACACTTATCTTTACTATTGGAAGCTATATCAGAGGAAGGTTTCAGATTAAAATTTTCTAAATGTAACTTTGCACAAGCTTCTGTTAAGTATTTAGGCCATATAATTGAAAATAATACAATAACTCCTCTGAAGGACAATTTAATTGCTATAAAAGATTTCCCTGTGCCAAAAACACAAAAAAATGTTAGACAGTTTTTGGGGAAAATAAACTTTTATGGAAAATATGTACCACATTTATCAATTATATTAGACCCTTTGCATAATTTGTTAAGAAAAGGTCAGAAATTTATTTGGTCAGAAAAATGTCAAGAATCATTTGAAACAATAAAAGAACTACTTTGTCGAAAACCTATTCTAACAATATATGATCCAGAACTACCAATAAATATTTATACAGACGCCAGTATACAAGGTATTGGTGCAGTCTTAAAACAAACCCAGCAAAATGGTGACGAAAAACCATGTGCATATTTTTCAAAAAAATTGAATAATGCTCAGAAAAAGAAGAAGGCCATATATTTAGAGTGCTTGGCAATAAAAGAGTCAGTAAAATATTGGCAGCATTGGCTCATTGGAAAAAGGTTCACGGTTTTTACTGATCATAAGCCACTAGAAAAAATGAACATCAAGGCAAGAACAGACGAAGAATTAGGAGATATGACATACTATCTATCTCAGTATAATTTTGACATAATATATGCTCCAGGAAAGTATAATTTCGAAGCAGATAGTTTAAGTCGAAATCCTGTGTTAGAGCCGTATGATGATCAAGAAGAAGTTTTAAAAATTGTTAACTTTATTAAACTAGAAGATATAAAAATGGATCAACAAAAAAATGAATATATAAAACAAAACGATAGAGGACTAGAGTTAATAAATAATATATATTATAAAAAGAAAGGGAAAAAAGCAAAGATAGTTCTGAGTGAGGAATTCAGCAAGGAAATTATAAGAAAAATACATTATCTATACTGTCATTTAGGAATTAAACAACTTAAAAATAAAATAACACCCTTCTATACAGCACAAAATTTGGGTTATAACATAAAAACATTTTGTGACAACTGTGAAATCTGCATAAAAAACAAATCTAGAGGAAAATATAAATATGGACTGATGTCACATCTCGGCCCAGCAACTTATCCGTTTGAAATAGTATCTATAGATACCATCGGTGGATTTGGTGGCTCTCGATCTACAAAAACTTATTTACATCTTCTCGTAGATCATTTTACCAGATTTGCCTATATTTTAACTTCTAAAACACAAAATGCTAATGATTTTATACGACTTATACAAAAAGTTACACATGATGGATATAGAATTGGTATGATTCTGTCAGATCAATATCCAGGTATAAATTCCAAAAATTTCAAAATTTTTTTAGATGAAGTAAATATACCTATAATATTTACTGCGGTTAATGCACCATTTTCAAATGGCTTAAATGAAAGATTAAACCAAACCTTAGTTAATAAAATTAGATGTAAAATAAATGAAGTTAAAAATAAATTAAGTTGGACAACTATTGCTCATGAATGTATCCAGAAATATAATGAAACGGAACACACTGTTACAGGATTTTCTCCAAGATATTTACTGGAAGGAAAAAATGTGGATGTATTACCAGAAGAATTAAAAACAGAAAAGACAGAGAGTGATTTATTACATGACAGAAAAGTAGCATTGAAAAACACTTTAAAGTCACATAATCAGAATAAAAAATACTTTGACAAAAATAGAAGAAGTTGCGAAATAAATGTAGGCGATTTGGTATATGTTGAAAACGGAAATCGCTTAAACAGAAAGAAACTGGACGAATTAAAAATTGGTCCTTTTAAGGTCTTAGAAAAAATCTCCAAATCAATCTACAGAATTGATACAGGATATAAGAAATCTGAATCAAATTTTTTTCATATAACTAAACTTGTTCCACTTCTACAGGTGTAAGTAGTGGACTTCCTAGGGGGGGAGATGTAAATGAAGGTCATCGCCCTTAATTATATTATTTTGTAATTTTGATGTTAGAGGTTTAATATCAATAAGGTTTGCCAGAGAGTACGGTCTATTATTCTATGGTGACATTGTCAACTTAAATTGATAATTGAAAATTGACGAACGTATTTTATTATAGTAAAATAAAGATGGAAATAATATAAAGTAAGAGAAATACTAGCTTAAATGTTGTTTCTCTTTTCAGGTAAGTTTTTGTAATGTGTTTTAATCTTACGTAATATAAAATGTACTTGTTGTAATGAGAATAAATCTCTTTTCAGAGCAACTCAATTGAGCTTTTATTTCGCCAACATAGAACGTTTAGTGTCTATATATCTCATACACGTTTTCGGTTACTGAGCACCAATAGTCTACTCCCCTACATAAATATGAGCAACCCAAGCAGCAAAATAGTCGAATAGTAATTAGATTACTCAGCCTTTAATCGTATAAGAGCCGAGTAACCGTTCTTAAAACACCCATTTATCGTGTAATAGCGGTTATCTCGACTATTTGGCAATATTTGCTAATGTGTGCTTTAAGGACGTCGAATAAACGTTTACAGCACTATGTTTTAGCACTTTTACTCCACCTTTTAGCAGATGCTGAATTAAAGTGGCTAAAATACTCGTTATTAGATCGTTTGATCTATAACAGTCGTATAATAGCTGTAGCTCTATAAACGCAATCGAACAAAAATCATATTTTGCAAATTGAAAAATGGAATAATTTTATCAAATTAGTGTATTGTCATCGGTCCTCAATAAATCTACAAAGTTTGAACGAAATCTGGCCGTTTAAAGTGGGTCAAAATCGCGCCCAAAGAAGTCGGTTACAAACATACAAACATACAAACATACAGGTGAAGCTAATAAAAAGCGTGTAAAATAGCGCGTGTGTAAGTATCAGAAAACGTCCAAAACGTGCCCTACCGTGTCTATATAGGTAATAGGATACGCGCCGAAAAACACGTGAAAAAGAACTTGAGAATCCTCTACTCTCTCTGCTCTAATTATGTGCCAGTGAATGAATCCCGTTAGTTAGTTCCCCATTCCGTCCCCATGTTGACACCATAATATCACTATAGGAGATGTTGAGACATTCTAGCTTGAGATGCCCCAGTTACGTGCTACTGCAAACCGTAAGTGTTGTTGTTAGTAAGGGATTTTTGAGTTACCTACTTTTTGTTGAAAGTGTCTACGTACTGTAATTGTTTTTAAGGGATAAAATATCACGGAATTACAGTCACGCAAAAGTAATTCAAAAAATTAAAACGACTTTATACCTGTTAATTAAAACGAAAAAATAACCCAGACTAAGAATAATGTACTTACTAACGGATTGGTCTATGAAAAATAACCTACGAACCTTTGTTCATGCCCCATAGATTTATTATGACTTTGACTAATATATAAAAAATCTATGTCATGCCCAATCTATGTCATGGTCATGCCCCCTTTTTTCTGAAAGCGTGTCGGTCTACGCACCGAAATTGTTTTTTTACGGGATAAAATATCACGGAATTCTAGTCACACAAAAGTAATAAAAAAGTTAAATCGACCTGTCTACTAATCTGTCATATTGAATTTTTTTTAATATATTCGTCAAAAACTACTGTCATGACGTGAATCAAGAGTCATATGTGTCGCTTAACTTCAAATTCGGATAAATCCACTCTACCCTGTTAGGAGATATTTAATAAAAAGTGTTTATAGCCTTAACTTAATGAATTAAAAGGCAGTCTTTTTTTTACTATGGAACCAGTATTGAAGAAAACGATCCTGTTTAGCCATTTCAGTATTTAAACCACTCATTCTTTCAAAAATGTTATATTTAGATTGGATTTACCTTTATTTGATGTAATGGAATGCAATTTATCTATCTTTGAAAAAACTCAAAGTGGATTTATACAATTTTGATTTAATAGATCCGGATTTATCTGAATTTGAAAATACACGATTAGAACTAGGGATGTGGTAGTGGTGAAATCATCAACAATCAAATTTGTAGCAACTAATTAAATAAAACTAACACAAACAAAATAAGGAAGTCTAATTTTATTTTACAGAAATAGGAGGTAGATATTTATATTTGGTTACCTATGAAATGCCGTTTTGTATGGAATAAGTGAAAGTACTTATTTTTTTAAACTTTTTTATTTCTGTTATTCAAAGTAATCCTAATCACCCATGCAATCGACGCAACTTTGCCAACGCATTGGCAATTTATTGATGCCCTTAATGTAAAAACCAGCTAGACGGGAGGCAACAAACTCTTCAAAAACATTTTGTACTGCTTCTCGGGAATTGAATTTTTTACCCACTAAAAAGTTGTCTAAATTTTGGAAAGAGTAATAGTCGGTAGGTGCAAGGTCTAGTGAGTATGGCGGATGAGGGAGAGCTTCCAACCCCAGCTCTTGCAGCTTGGAGACTGTCTGTTGTACAGTATGGGGTTGCGCGTTGTCGTGAAGAAGCAGCGGGGACGACCGATTGACCAAAGCTGGTTGCCGATGTGCAAGCTTCTCCATCATTGTCTCCAGTTCTTCACAGTACACATCTTCAGTAATGCTCATGCAGTTTTGTAAAAAGCTGTGGTGAATCACACCCGCACTAGACCACCAAACAGTGAACATCAGCTTTTTAAGGGTCATTTTTGGTATAGGACATTGCTTTGGTGCTGAACCAGGATCTCACCAACTTGCTGAGCGCTTTCGATTGTGGAACAGAATCCATTTTTCATCGCACGTAACAATTCGGTTCAAAATTCCTTCATTTCTTTGCCTATTGAGCAGCGCGAGGCAGGTCTCGACGCGTACGTTGCGCTGGCGATCGTTAAGTTCGTGGGGCACCCATCTGTCAATTTTTTTACCTTGCCTATTTGTCGCAAATGGGTCAAAATTGTTTTGATGCTAACATCAGAACCTGCTGCTAGCTCAGCTGTAGATTGAGTTATTCTGTATATTCTGTAGATTGAGTTATTCTATATTGTTATTCTGTAACAGTAGAACAACAAAATAATAATAATCGATAATGGTTAACACAACACTAGTGCCATCTCAGGATTCCAGACGACGCATAGGTATAGGTATTTCAAACTCACCGAATTTTCGCTCTTTCCGCTTTCTTACGGTGATGATTTATATTAGGCCGCTTGCGGACTTTACTTGGTGACACAATATTAATCGTATTATCCATGGAAATTGTTTAAATTATAAAAAGGAACAATAAAAAGCGGGAGTGCACGGTGCTACTGTCGCAGAGTTTACGTCGGCTGACGGCCATTTTGAACAAACGCAAATACCTGATTGGCTCTCATGGACTTAACTACATTTGAAAAAATCTGACTCAAGGATCTATCTGACTTAGATAAAATATTATGATTTAAATGGCTTATTTCTCAAGAACCATGCGGATTTATACACAACTGATAAAATTGTTTAAAAGCATTTTTTTTTCCTTTTCTTTTGACACCAAAATCGTAAAAAATCTCGGAATTGGATTTATCCAAGTTTGAAGTTAAGCGACACATATAGATATGTATTCAAGATGTTTATGGGAATCATACATATACACACTTACAAAATTTTGCAAACGTGCTTGGAAGCGAAAACAGATCATCACACTCCAATATTATCCAAATCGAATAATAGTTAACAATTATCATTTACTTACAGGTAAAACCGCTAGCTCCTTTTTTTACACGCTTTATATTAGCTTCACTTGTATGTATGTTTGTAACCGACTCCTTCAGATGCGATTTTGACCCACTTTAAACGGCCAGATTTCATTCAAACTTTGTAGATTTATCGAGGACCGATGAGAACACACTGATTTGATAAGATTATTTCATTACTCAATTAGCAAAATTAAATTTTTGTCAATTTATAGAATTTTTGAAAATTATTTCCAACCATTATCTTAAGACATAAGCAGAAATTAATAATAGTATAAATAATTAAAATATGTATTTTATTTAAAAATAACAGTGTAAAAAAAATAAAAAACGTTCTTTTAAAAATAAACCAAACTAAAAAGAAGAAAATAAATAATAGTTTTAAAAACCAAAAAACACGCTTTTATAAGAAATCCAACTAAAAAATTAAAATAAATTTGAATTAAAATAGTGTAATAATGTATTTTATTCTAAAAAAAGCGTGGGGTGCTTTTTAAGATATTACCAAAATAATTATCCTTCTAATAATATCTGTCAGATCTGGCATCCCACGCTTTTTTTTACAATAAAATGCATTTTTACACTCTTTGATTCAAATTTATTTTCATTTTTTTAATTGGATTTCTTATAAAAGCGTGTTTTTTGGTTTTTATTTAACTGGACTCCTCTAAAAAGTTTTCGTGAATACGTGTCGGTCTATGCACTATAACAGCTTTTCACATATGCATAAAATATCACGGAATTACAATCACTTAAAAGTGATTTAAAAAAATAACCGACTTTAATACATGTCAAATATAAAGTAGTAGTCTACTGAAAAAAATTTGATGAAACTTGGACTGTTCCCTAAATTGGAATTGGAATTAGTATACCCTAGGTGATTTAGATTCTAAATCAATTTATAACACCATTTTCAAAACCTAGATGTGTTGTTCCGAACTTCTGAGTAAACTCCACAATTAAAAACTTCAACATATTATTATTTTACTGTCATTGCCGTACTACTACAAAAGTACGGAATCAACACTAGACAGAAGCATAAGTATATTATTATGTACGTAGTACGTACTGGTGTAAATTTATATTATAATATCTATAATTTATAGGTACTCGTAGGTATCTCATGTAAACTCGTAAAAATATAAACCTATCTGAGTCAACTTCCATTCCAAAGGAAGCTATTATGATTAAATTTGACGACAAGCAATCATATTACTATAGGTATTATCCATCGATATATTAGGTATTATGTTAAACTTTACTGCATGATTCACATGTAGGTACATTACTTATGTAACAGAACTACTTATGGGAAAGTAAACAATTAAGGAACCAATATCAAAAAGTTAATTGAGTTGCGTTGCGCAATAACTTGTTGCTTAAATTGCGTAAACAAATTGCATTCAGTTTTTTCCTTGTAGTTTTAAGCGGATTTAAGTTACTTATGTGAACTTAACCGAAGATAAGTATATTTCAAAAAATGTACGAAATATAACATGCCTTCTTATATATCCGTGTTATTGTAATTTGTACGTATAATATCTTTAAAAAAAACAACATTATTACTGATCTACTTCAACATTTTATGTTAATGAAATAAATTATTGTTATCAATTAAAATATTTTTAGAAATGATTGCAACATACACAAGTATAAAAACATCAAATTAATTAATTAATTTGTATTTAACTTTCGGTTAAGCAATGTTTTGTTTTTTCTTCGCTTACCTACTATAATATGACGCAATTATATATTATTACAAACAATTAAACATATTTAAACATGAATTGCATGCTCGTCTGTTACTAGGAAATAAAATAAAAACATCTTTTTTATTTTTTCCCTTGCAATGTTGCAATCGCATCGAGTTGTAGTCACTAAACCTGCACCTGCCTATAATATTGAAGCTTGGTTCCTTAGAGCATTGTAGGTACTGACAGGTATGACACCCGTCAGAGGAGTGGCCTTTACGGGCGAACCCCTCGTCCCAACGTGCATGCACAATGTGCCTTCTAGTTATATACAACTAGTGTGTGTGTGTGTCGGTGTCAGTGTTGTCGGTGCATTGAAAATGACGTTGTTAATTGAAATTGACATATTTAGAAATGTATGCGTCTATAGCGATGAAAGAATATTTGTAAATGTGGACAAAATTAAAATGTGTGCGTTCTTCCCACCGCACCAGATTTGGCACAAAAGTATCGAAACGATGCGCAATGCCCACTCCACTGACGGGTGAGTCAGTATCTTTGATGCTTTAAGCTTGGTTGACATAATAGACGTAAAAACGTAATACATTTTTCTTTTCCACTTTTCCACTTCATTTCATGATTAAGTAAGTAGGATTTAGGCCAGGAGTCAGTACAATAAGGTTTTTAGACGCAAGCTTCTTTTTCTTGCTTTTTAAGGTCCTACAGCTGGGCTTACTTTTTTATTGATTTCAGCATTAGCTTAGCCATAGCAGCCTACATTATGGCCTAGTCATGGTTGACGCAACGCTGGCTAAGTGCGAACACGTGGAAATAACAGCCTTTAGGAAATCAAATTTTAGGTGTATTATCGTTCGCCCGGGGAAGTACCACCGCTGCACCCACTTCTGCCGTGAACCAATTCTGTTGTGTTTCGGTGGTAAGGTCACACTTACATGAGACGACCACCAGCCTCCGGAGTAGCAGCGCAACTGTATACGACCTCAGACAAGACTTACCTATGCTTGCTTGAGGTTGTATGTAGATGTCCATGGGCTGCAGCGACCACTTAGCACCACATGGCCTGCATGCTCGTCTGCTACTCCATTCAAATAAAAAAATCAAACACTTTGGTGCTTAGTATTTTTAACACGCTTTTATTAGCTTCAACTTTGTGAGTCCACAACAAGAGTGAGAAACAAGGTCACAAAACCTTGTTTGTAACTCTCCTTGGACTAAGAGCATACATAGCAAATGAAACTAAAACGTTAAAAAATAAATATAGTTTAAAAAATACTAAAAAATCACACTTTTAAAGCACATCAAGCACTTCAAGCACAGCTCGATAAAAATCTTCAAGCACAGGTACGAAAAATATCGCACAAAGCGCCTTTTCTCACAATATTATTGATTTAAGCTTATTAAAAAAAACTTTTTTAGTTTGCTGTGCTTTTAAAAGCGTGTTTTTATAATTATATTTTTTTGTTAAACTACTAGTAACTGCGACCTAAAGTGAATCAACCTTATCTCATATTAATTCTAGTTCCAATTCTTCCAATAAACTAGTTAGTATCATCCAGTTTTCTGTTTACTTGTAAAGGTTTATATTCTAAGCTCTTATACTTTGCTTTTATTACTTCAACTGGATTTATAAGAATGCATTATTTAAAAATGGTATAATAGGTAAAAGGTAGCTTTATTTCGTTTTTCGCAACTGAGGTCTTAAATCGCATTTATTAAATCAAATAAATCTATCACTTAAATCTAAATCTAAATTCAATTAAATCAAATTACTAATTAAATAGCTAAAGATTTTAATACAGCAGATATTATAATTTATACAGCAGATTAAAATATGACCGTGAATATTTATTATTTGTATACCTATTTCACAAAGAAACTCGAGTCCTGTGGTTAACCATCTTGCACAACCGACAACCAGTTATCGTTAAAAATAACTTAGTCGACTCTTGTTAGTTCAAACCAAAGTTATCAAGATTTCCCTAGAAAATCTATTTATATTTTGAACTAAATCAATTTTTAGATTTTTATGCACTTTGTAATTCGAAAAAAAAAATATCAGTATATAACAAAACGACGCGTTAATTCAAACTCATAGGTGTCAAACTCTCGACAATTAAAGCTGCAGAGAGAAAGAAAAAGATTATAGAATTTGCAGAGTAAGTACATATCTATGTGGGTACTTATATGTATATTTTGAGATAAGTTAAAAATTGAAATAAAAAAATTTATTAATAAGGCTCGGGATGTATGAAATGAAACATCGTACATGAACCTTTGTTTTTGTAATGAAGAGTTTGACAGATATTTCTTTTTTTTTCTCAATTATGGCATCGCAAACTCTGTGCATACTGCCAGCGTCAAGTATAATTTTTGCATCAATTTTTTGCCAGTTCCAATGAAACATGAAACTGGACGAAGTAATAACAAGGTCAGTAAGTAAGTCGTCAGTAATCAGTCAGTCTAGTCAGTCCAACATTCAAGTAAAGCGATGGCTACTTTACTAAAACGTGTCCGATGGAATTTTGGAGGCAAGCAGAAAAAACATATTTTAGCACTGTTATTCTATTTCACAAACACTCGTGCACTGTAATTAACCTATATCAAACAAAATGCCATCAACTTTATCCGATATAACTCAAAAATACACCAAGAAAATGAAAACAAAACAAGAGCACAATATGCCTTTTTCGACTTCCCGCCAAAACTCTTCAAAACCAGATATTTCTTTGTTACTAATATATGTACCCATATTTTTTTTTCAATTATGGCATCGCATCTCTGTGCATACTGCCAGCGTCAAGTATAATTTTTGCATCAATTTTTGCCAGTTTCAATGAAACTGGACGAAGTAATAAAAAAGTCAGTAAGTAAATCGTCAGTAATCAGTCAGTCTAGTCAGTCCAACATTCAAGTAAAGCGATGGCTACTTTACTAGAACGTGTCCGATGGAATTTTGGAGGCAAGCAGAAAAAACATATTTTAGCACTGTTATTCTATTTCACAAACACTCGTGCACTGTAATTAACCTATATCAAACAAAATGCCATCAACTTTATCCGATGTAACTCAAAAATACACCAAGAAAATGAAAATAAAACAAGAGCACCATATGTCTTTTTCGACTTCCCGCCAAAACCCCTATGTACCCATTTGAAATAAATATTTCGGACTTAAATAAAAAAGTATAAATAGTAAAGGTTGATACATACCTACTTCCGCAAAAATTGGTTTGTTTAGTTAAGTTCCAATTAATTTTAATAGCAGTTAATTAAATGATACCTACCTAATTGATAATTACTCAATAATTCATACTTTTATATCATTTCTCTCAAAAATGTAAAAAACATTTGATGTTACAAACACTGGTTAATTCGTAATATATTATACCTAGCTCCCTCGAGTTTCCAATTAACGAGAGTTGACTGAATGAAATAAACTTAAATTGGGTACTAAATGACCACGAACGGACGGCGTAATTATTTTGCTATTAACATTTCCAAGTTATATTATTATCAAACAATAATAACATTACATAGGTATCAGAAAAACATTTCATAATTTAGTTTGGTGTAAAATAAAATGCGGAACCAACACGATTATGGACAGTTACTAATTACGATGTTTTCCATCACCGTGCATGCCTGACTCATAATAATTTCTCAAAGACCTGATGTCCACCAATCCGCACTTGGCCACCCAAAATCCGCCCTCTCAATAGAGAAGACATGTACCGAGCAGTGGCACAAAAATGCGAATTGAAATATGCGAGGGCAGTGGATAAAACAATTTTGTGTGCGTGTTCATATAACCTAACCTTTTTTTATTTGAATGGAGTAGCAGACGAGCATGCAGGCCACGTGGTATTAAGTGGTCGCTGCAGCCCATGGACATCTACATACAACCTCAAGCAAGCATAGGTAAGTCTTGTCTGAGGTCTTATGCAGTTGCGCTGCTACTCTGGAGGCTGGTGGTCGCCTTATGTAAGTGTGGCCGGCAACTGCACCTTTCCACCGAAACACAATAGATTTGGTTCACGGCAGAAGTGGGTGCAGCGGTGGTACTTCCCCGGGCGAACGATTATAGTTCTACCACCTACAAAACCGACATGCTAATGTACTATATTTTCTTAAAACCCTTCAATGTCGAATGTTGCTTAGATCATTTTAGATACTCCATCTTACTGCGATAAGCCCTTGCAAGCTGACTGGTCAACAGGTGCTAAACGTGCGTTCAACTCGATACGCGTGGAGAATCGTAGAAATGTACTGTTTGTTTGTATGCCGTATCTAATTGCGAAAGAGCTCAATGCATTTAAATTCAGTTAAATTTTCTATACGAAATTACGTTTTTGGGTCTAGAAAGGTTTGTTCTTAGAACTGTTGAATGAATTACTTATACTTAATAGGAGCGTGGTGGTGTGGGAGTTAAAAAACATATTTATTGGGTCGTGCTTGGCGAATGTTCACTTTGAATTTGAATAGTTGAAGATGAACTAACTTAACCGAATAATTGTACAATGAACCATTAACAGGATGAAACGTTGGTGGACGATGGCCTAAATCCCTCTCAGCTGTGAGACCTGTCTGTACTATTATGTATTCTGTGCCAGCATAGAAAAGATTTAAAAAAGTAAGCAGCCCGCGAAAGTGCGCATGCGCAATTATAGAGTAAAAACCCAGGTCTCCGCTGCTGGCTGAACAGTTCTACACGAGCTGCGGCAGTATGCAGTTCTTACCCAAATTTAGATGTAGGTATCATTAAGTTATGAAATATGGGTTTAGTTTGTTTTCAAGATAAGATCTTCCGCGTGATGAAAGTGTAGGGTTACCAACTAAAGTGGCAATGTGGGATGAGTGATCATCATAAAATAAATCTACAACCCTCCTGACTATAATAAGTGTTAATATTGTAAATTATAAATAGCGGATTGACATTTTATGTCAATTTCAAACCCTTTTTTGAAGGCCAAAAATAACTTGTAGTAACAAAATAAGAAAACATAAAAGCATAGAAGTGGTTTATAATTTAGTGTCCGCTGCCTATTATTATGTCTCTACCAACTCGCAATGGAGTAGCGTGGTGGAGTAAGCTCCTGGTCTCCTCAATAATGGGGAAAAACCCATGCCCAGTGAGACGCAAAAAGGCTTCCAGCCAGCCATCCATACTAATATTATAAAGAGGAAAGATTTGTATTATTGTATGTTTGTCATGAATAAACTCAAAAACTACTGTTTCGATTTCAAAAATTCTTTCACCATTAGAAAGCTACATTTACCCTGAGTAACATAGGCTACTTTTTACTGCGGGAAAACGGGTAACAGGTTCAACGCGGTTGAAGCAACTGGCTAAACGCCTATGATTTTAATATAGCAATGAAGCCTGGAATAACACATAGGCTATTTTTTATCCTTCGGGGACCCATTAAATGGGCCCACGCGGGCGAAGCCGCTGGCGGAAGACTATCATAAATAAAGACAGAGAAAATTGAATTAAATTGAAAGCAAAGAAAATCTTTTAGCGTTTAATATTTACGGGTAGCAAAATAGCTCTGTCTTAGATCATAGAGTAATCAATTGAGAAACGAGAAATTCTCTGAAACTTGAAACAGATGGTAACTTCACAAAGCTCGTCATCTTCGTGTAAACATTCATGAATCTGTTTACACTTACAGTAGGAAGTAGGCCGGCCGCATGGGATAATGCAACTAGTGCACTAGATACCACCGCTAAATGGGACAATAGGAAATGATCATATTTCTCTGTATCAGGAAGCGTGTTTCGCGTCTTTAGACAAAGACTTTTATTTGCTCAAATATAGGTGTTCATAAAAGTTGGAATTTTCAGAAGACCGTATTTCGGTAAACTTTCTTATTAAATTAGGTTCTTGAATTTGAGTTGTGGTTTGTTATATTTCTTAACGAGCAGCGATGGCCGAGTGGTAAAAAACCGCGGTCTTCGACGCGACCGATCCCCGGTTCGAATCCTCGGTGCGCACCCCTGACAAAGAAATTTGTAATGTGCACATTTATTGCTGCTCCACGGTGATGGAAAATATCGTGATATTTAATTGATTACGATGTTCCTCATCGCCGTGCATGCCTGAGAGAAATTCATAATTTCTCGAAAGCATGACGTCCACCAATCCGCACTTGGCCAGCGTGGTGGACTATGGCGTAAAACCCTCTCACTTGTGAGAAGGAGACCTGTGCCCAGCAGTGGGACATAAAAAAAGGTTGAAAAAATATTTCTTAATATTGTTTATGTTCATATTTAATGTGATCCAAATATCGTAACAAACTTATGTTATGAACTACGTTTTTAAAATTTGGTTGCCACCAAATTGAAAGTACCCATACAACTAAATTAAAATTTTACGAATACATATAGGCAGGCTAGTTTTTAGAGCAAACTCTTGCCATACTCCTCAAAATAGATATATGACTTCTAAGAGTTTCAATAGCCGCTGTTATATTTTATCATAGGTAGGTATTTAGATCATGGAAACATTGTTTTCAATTAACTTATTCTTGTATTGTATGAAATAATAATGTTTTAGATAAAACTCATTTTGTCTTTGTTATAACATTCTCATAGTAAATTAATTTTATATGTGATGAAGCCCGGTTGATATATTCTCATACCATCTGTTTCGCAAAATTGTCTTACCAACATATAGTGGGAGGAAAGCGATGACCATGTGAAGATAAATTGTTTTGTAAATATGAATATAAATGATGATAGTGAGATGATGATGATAATGAGATAAATTACAAGTACAATTAATATCAAAATACTAATAAGAGTATTTTAAATATACGTTGTTCAAAGTATATCTCCTAAGGTTTCGACTCGCTAAAATTAAATTTTAAATTATCTGGCGGGCGTGAAAACACCAACAGATATTTTCTAGGTATGAAATCGTGAATATAAACAAGAGCCAATATAATTATTCACATTTCAACAAAAATATGTTAAAAAAATTGTTGCATTGATTGTTTATTGAATAAAATATTGAACGCAAATGAATTTTATGTACTACGGATTGACCAAATGGCTTGTATTGAGATAGTGTAAGGGTTGGAGAGTGACTTGGGTGCTTTTATTACCGGGGAAAATAAAATGTTATTCCTACCAAGGGCGAAACGTTAGTATTCAATATTTTTACAATACATCATAACACAACCGTTTAAATAAATCTGCACTTTATATTAACAAAATACTCAGAATAAACAAAATAAATCGTCAGAGTAACTAAAAGGTTCAGTGTACCTACTGTATGGACAGCGCCATGACATCGGCCTCAAAGACTTGTTTTAAACAACTTTTTAAGACTATAAAGAAGTCTTATAACCTATTTTGGAGAAAAGGAAATAGTTAATTAATTGTTATTAAAAATGGAAATTGCTTAGAATAATTACAATTACATTATAGAAACCAATTCCGCGTGCCCAAATTGAAGCATGTTGAAAGGTGCCATTAACGCCGGCACCAAACGCCGGGTTAAATTTTATCACAACACTTTTTAAAAACAAACGAAGACTAATAAAATAACTTTTAAAATTAAACTAATAAAATAACTTTTAAAATTACAGTGTTTTCAATATTTTGTAGGTAGTATTTTATAGTTAATTTGGTCAAAATAAAAAAATGTTTGTCAGATGTGACAGCTGTAGGAATCTATTTAGTAGTGCTTGTATGAAGACATTCTTCTATACGTATTTATTCTAAGGGAAATTGTTCATTATACAAACCAGGGAGGACACGAGAGTCTAAAAAGTTTCAAGTTTATCTGCATGTAATATTTTCTTAGCGTTTATTTTTTGTCGCTTGCAATGAAACAAGCTAATTAATCTAACCTATGCAATGGGATCGAGGTAAACAAATGATGGGAGACTTTAAATGCTCTATTGTGTTAAGATTTCATGGATCTATACCATAGATAGGGTCTAGGCCTTAGGGTCTTAATGTCTATGTCTTTATTCGTCATAGGAAGAATTAAACATTAAGAACATTGTTTTAATGGAATTTTAACATAAAATAAATGAAAAAAAGTAAACTTACTTCATAGGTACCTCTAAAGTTCATCATTTAAAAGATTACTACGATCCAATTCTATTTTCTGCTAATTTGCCGTGATACAGTGACATAAATAAGAAATCGAAAACCCAAATTTTTAAACTTTGTTTTTAGGCAATATGACACTTGCCTAAGCAAGTACTTGCACAGGTACCTAATAAAAATAGTATAATGGTACTGGTAATTTTTTTCTTCAAGTTTTCCTTGCGTTATTGACTTACCTACACTTGTTTTTACATGAAATATAGATAAGCTTAGCCACAATACTAAGAGAGCTTTTTGAGTAGCTTTTAGATCGACTATAGACAATAATTCAAAAGAAGAATTTTGTTCATTTAAAATGCCACGTGTGAATTAAAACGACATATTACTTTCCCTTAGAACTTAATAAAAAACTTCAAACTCTCCTCTTGGGAAACCGACCCCAGGATCTTCGACCTTTTGTGAACCAACGGACATGCATACATCCTTCTTATTGGGCCGTGGGAAGATATCAAAAGCTCCTTACAGTACCCCCGTACACTGAGACCGATATTGATATGCTTTATTAACTTTTTGAATGAATGAAAAGTAAAACATATCGTAACGGATCGGATTTCGCTTTTTCATTTAGTCTAACTTTGAATCCTATTAGACAAGCTGTGCCCCGCGGTTTCACTCGCATTAGTTTTTTTAAAGTATCCTATTTTACTTCTGATAACTCCAAGAATATATGTACAAAGTTTCATGATGATTGGTTGAGTAGTTTTGAAATTCAAATTCAAATTTTCAATTCTTTTTCGCGTGAATGAGTGACAAACAGTCATCAAAGTTAATTTCGCATTTATAATATTAGTAGGATTTATAATATTAGTACTTGTTTTATGTCCCACTTATCGCTCATATTTTCATTCGTTATATTTTGAAAACATGAAGCCAATAATAATTGCACCGAGTTATCTACACTAGTATTACTTATAAATGCGAATATTTGGGTGGATGTTTGTTGCTTTTGATCACGCAAGAACGGCTGAACGGACCAAAATGAAATTTGGCACAGGAATAGATTAAAGTCTGGAATAGCAAATAGGTAACTTTTCATCCCGAAACAATGTAGTGTTCCCGTGGGATAGATAAGCTTGTATAGTCATACATAAATTCAAATAATCCGAGCGAAGCCGAGCCGGATTACTGGTTAATAGGAGTATCTTATTATACGGCTTTTATGTCCACATATTAGCTGTATGTTTATTACCTATCAGTCATTAGAATGCTTTTTAACTATGAAAAAAAAGTGCTGTAAAATGTGATGCGGTTAGTCCGAACAAAATTATCTCCTATGGAGAATCTCGCTTCAAAATTTGTAAGATTCCAAACATAAATTTCTCTCCAGGAACTCAACAATCTTTCAAAAATACTTAAAGGAATAACCGAAGAATCATAAACCTTCGATACGATGGCATGCGCATGTCATCGCCATGTCATTCAGCCATTTGTAAATTGTAAGTTTTGTGACTCAATGGGCTAAGGTCAGCGCGAACCGGTTGTGAGGCGCTTGGAGAGTTTTATTTTATTTTAGTCTGGACCATACCACCCACTGTTTTATCATTGACACTGAATAAATATGCGGCATTCCTGCGGGTACTTAGTCCTAAAGTATAGTACCTACATACTAGAGTGTAGGTGGCCAAGTTAGAGAATCTAGGACCTTTATGGAGACTTGCCTGCTAAGCCCGTATATAATAGAGTGGTGCCTAAACCTTGTCGAAGATCTTATGTGCGGTTTGAAAACATCTGACAACGGTTTGGCCGCTAAACTGCAGCAGCGTGGTATAGTGAAGGGGAAGAGACCCGTATCCAATGCTGGATTTTCCAAAAGGCTGAGTAGGGTGAAGCCTTTTTTGTATCGTGGGGAAACCTACAAAAGGTACCCGGCACCTTGGAAGAGGATGCCGGGTTATGTGGGATTTGACCGCACTAAAACCCCCTCGGTGGCCTGCCTCTGCGCTTGGGGAGGATTCCGGTATTTCCAGTGGAACGCACCGGTGTACTCCACGCGCAGCGCCCTGGTTCAGGCCCATCTTTGGGAGAGCAGATGTGCTCTCCTGCACCTTCCGATGCTTACGGCAGTATGCGGGCACGCACACACCGCTGTCCTTCCTGGGGCAGCTAGCTAGACGGATCGAGCTCCCACTCTCACCGCTCGTAACCCCGGAAGTCCCCTTTTAGTCGCCTCGATCAGGCAGGGGATACCGTAGCTCTGTTCTTAATCAGATTTAAGAGGGCGGCAAATTTGGGCCAATTTTTATTTGTTTCACAAAATGATTTAAGAACCTGACTGCGTAAAAACACTTTTAATTGGAACTTGTTAAAACTTGCTAGTTTTATTAGCGAATCAGTCAGTAGGGAGGCAAGGGGTGTGCATAAATTGAATAGCTTACTGGCGGCAAATTTCTAAATCCGCTACTGCTCGTGCCCAGCTTTGGGATGCAAAAAGGGTTGCAGTCAATATAACTATTATTTACTTATTATCACTCTTCTTTCTCCTGTTCGTTCATCGCGTTCACCGTAAAAAGAAAAGACATTACAATTTTTTTTATGAATTTTGATGAAAGAAATCAAAAGAAAATAAAAAATATTTACCTATTTCATAGTAGGAATACAAAATATTCGCTTAAAGAATGTCATTTTTTCCCGGTCATCGCCTTTAGGTGCCCGTTTGGGCTAGATGTTGAACTGAGAGAAAAAAGGCGGCGGAAAATAACTCCCAACTCCCTGTTCATTCTCTATCCACATTGAAACATATACGACTACTCGCATACGTTCAGAAATAACTGTACACAGAAAGTTGAATAATAAAATACATACTAAAATGCGAAACAACATTTACATAATATTTGGTCAAAAAGAGAAAACAAGATGCAACTTGTTTACGGTAACACCCGAAATTTTGTAAAAGCTTTAAAATGAGCGTTTTGAAAATAAAATTGCTTGCGGGCCTTGCGGCTCAATAATTCGTAACGGTTGCATCTGATATTGGTATGGTTAGCTATGGTTACTATTTATTATTTAGTACTAATATTTTAAAGATGAAAGATTTTATAGGTTGACGACCCGTGTGGCGTAATGGTTACCATGCCGGACTGCCAGTCGGAGCGTCCCGGGTTCGATTCCCGGCAAAACAGAAATTTGAATGATGAGTTCAACATTTCTGTTTTCGGTCTGTGTGTTTGTGTTTCTGGCTTTGTGTGTGTCCATGGCACCCACAACACAGGCTATATCTACCCTACAGTGGGGCTATGAGTGTGAAACGTTATTTATTTATTTATTTATTTAATTTATTTGTACCGAGTAGTCGTAGTAACTACTGGACCTATTTGTATCCCTTTTTTCTCCAATAGGAAGCAAGGTTATCAAGAAGTAACATATTTTATTTTTAAAAATTCAGCAACTCTTAATAAAATTGCAATATTGTTTATTATAGTATATACCTTAATTACAGTGCCCAAGTGTTGTGGAAAAAATAACATTGCGAAATCATAGCTTTCCGGGTTGCTTTCAAAACTTCATCAGAAACGATTTAATAATGTAAAATCATAGCTTTTCTTGTATATCTGACTAACTGATTATATCTGTACTGGCGATTATAGTTGAAGCACCATGGATTTTGTCTACTACGTATTTATTGCGCCCAGTTTGATTGAAAGAGTCAAATATTTCAATCTATTTTTTTTTACTTTACCATGGTCATATATGGAATGATGGCGCGACGGTTATAATATTACGTTATAATCGTCAGTTATAAGTTATAACTGACGATTATAGTTTTAACCTACTTATATTATATCGATGGTTATAACGGACGGTTATAATTATGAAAATTTAACGATAAACCTTGCTCAGTTCAACAGTAATATGTTTATGTAAGTGCCTGAAAAAATATTATGTAGGCACTTGTAAATGACCAATGACAAGCATAATTTCCATTAAGTCGACGACCTCTGAATAATCTAGCGTTAATTTCTAATGAGTGCCCTCGTTAACAATAGACAGAGCCAATGAACCTCTACGACACGCGTTTACTTATCGGTGGCTGCAAAGAATGAATGAATAGATTTTCAACATTCTAAGACAGCCTTTATTGTTTAACGTCGTCCATTTATCATCAGCCGTCACTTTTGAATAAAAGTGTATCATAATAATATATCAGGTAAAATGTAGGATCGACAGTGGAAGTACCACCACTGCATCCATTTCTACCGTGAAATAGTACAATTGGAAAATTAAAAGAAAAAAAAACAAGCTTTTATTTAAATGCTCTAAAAAGAAGAAAATAAAATTTCCCTTTAAAATGTTCACTATCAACTTATAACTATATAACTACTAACTTATAATTTACATTATCATAAAAGAAGTGCATAAAAAGTAACTATTCCGCCATCTTTGATGTTCCGCCATATTGGATTTAGAATGACGTCACATTATTTTTCGAGTTACTTTCAACAAGCCCTTTCATTTGATATAATATTGTAGAAATGCATATAAATAACTATTCTGCAATCTTGGATGGACTGCCATATTTGGATTTAGAATGACGTGACACAGCTTATCGTGCGTTGTCAACCAAACTAAACATGCATGACACGTATACAAAATTTCAGCTCAATTGGTTGAAGATATCTGCTTCAAAATTGAGTAGCAGGATTCCACCCGAACAAACATACATACCTACATAGCATAAGTACAGTGCAAGTTAAATAAAATCTTTAAAAAATGTAGTTACCGGTCACACTTTAGTGTTTGGTGTTTAGTGCTGCAGCATCCACTTATCATCGGATACCGGGTTATGTGGGATTTGACCGCACTAAAACCCGCTCGGTGGCCTGCCTCTGCGCTTGGGGAGGACTCCGGGATCTCCGGTGGAACGCACCGGTGACCTCCACGCGCAGCGCCCAGAATAGGCCCATCTTCGGGAGAGCAGATATGCTCTCCTGCACCTTCCGATATTTACGGCGGTATGCGGCATGCGGCCACGCACACACTACGTCCTTCCCGGGACTGCTGGCTGGGCAGATCAAGCTCCCACTCACACCGTCCACAACCCCGGAAGCCCCCTTATAGTCGCCTCTTACGATCAGGCAGGGGATACCGTAGCTCTATTCTTAATCCCGAAGCTACAGGGACTTGCATCCTCGTCTGCTACTACTACTAAATTAATATATGAGATTTGCACGTATATTGTCCGAATAAGACAACCTAACCATTTCAAAGATGTCCTGTCGATCGGCAACCATAGTCTCCGAGATAACACAACAGAATACAACTTGGGACATGACTGGAGCCTTGCTTAGGGTTAGGTGTGGATGCCTATGGGCTGCAGCGACCACATGACACTCGTTACATTCATGCTTCTTCAGCAAATATGTAGGTATCTGTTTATTCTATGAGGCCAAAGTCAAAGAAAATAATGGAGTATATCCATTGCATTAAAATATGCCCTTAGTGCTTAGATACAACATAATTGTCGATTAGTAGAATTTATACAACTTTGAAAAATTCATCAAAAGAATAATCTGGGGCAAGTAAGCAGGCTAGGTATTTAAAATAAAGCGCTTAATTATAGCAATGAAATCTTAAAATATTTCAACAAAAATCTTATAGACTCCAGAAAGGCACATTCGAAATTCGAAGATCTGTTTTTAAAAACGTTCTGAGATTCATCATTCAAAATTCTTCTAGGAATCGATTAAGTACCGACCGGAAATAATTGAGGCATTCGTTCGGTCGTCCTTGTCCAAGGTTTCATTCTTTGCTTTCGTTCAATAACCTGTTTTGATGCGAGAAGCTACTGTTCCACTAGTCATGGGTTAAGGGTTTGCATGATAAAGTTGAAAATTGACTTGGCCAGTTTTATTACATCAGTCATTTTATAATTTATTCAACATATACATATATACACATAAGTATATATATTTTTTAATTCTGATAAAAACTGGCCAAGTCAAATCTAACCTACTTTAAGATCTCACATTTTTAAATAACAGCAATTGTTATAGGTATCCAATAAAGCAAAAAATAGAGTTTAATACTTGTTCATAATGTTATTTTGTTCCTTTAAATACATTTTTGGATTTTGCATAGAACTTGGCACTCATTTGATCTCCATTCTTTTTGCGGCGAAGCCCACAGCCAAGCATAATTTATGTATTGAACTTGGCTCTCCTTTTTTACATTTTTGTTTTTGGTGGGATAACATTACTTTTTGTAAAGAAAAGTATCATAGTACATATATTGGGATAGTTTCAAATATCTGCTTGTAACGGTTCCAACGCTACAATTTTTTTTTGTATGGAGACCCCCCCCCCCCTATTTTTTAACTTTTTATTTTTAGATTTTTTCCCTACACTTACACACAATTACCGAGCTGTATTTCAAATTTCATCATTCTAGGTCATCTGGAAGTAGGTTAGATTTCGGTACTATATGTCAGTCAGTCAGTGCTAAAATTTACGACTTTTTGACCTTCATATCTTTATAACCATTTGAGCTAGCTTCATGAAATTTGGGCTTCTAGAACTTATGGATACTTATAATTAAACACACGTAGTTTTATGTGTTTAGGTTAAAGAGCTTTTGAGTTATAGAAGGGTCAAAAGTGGCACCAAGTGGTTCGTGTAATATTACACTCGGCGCTGGCTAGCCAGTACTTTTGCTTGAACTTGGCTTGACACGTTACCGCGTGTCTAGATCCTGGAATTCAAAAGTGCCAATAAAAGCCACTAAGGAGTTTTAAAATCCCACATACCTACATAACAAGTGGTATTTCTTCCAAAATACTATGCCAAACCGGAAGGTCCCTCTCCCTTCCAGTACAAAAAACCCTTGCAAAGTTCTCTCGACCATGCAATAGGCGGGCAGTTGACACCAACGCCTATTGTGACACGAAGACCAAAGACAGTCGCGCTCTGCTTATCATCTGATGTAGTAATGTAACAAAATAGCGACGATTCAGGTCCGATAGTCAAGTGGGTTGATGCCCTTTGACATTTATACTTCTATACTAATATTATAAAGAGGAAAGATTTATATTTTTGTATGTTTGTAATGAATAAACTCAAAAACTACTATTCCGATTTCAAAAATTCTTTCAACATTAGAAAGCTACATTCACCCTGAGTAATATAGGCTACTTTTTACCGCGGGAAAATGCTTCAACCGCGGGAAAACGGGTAATAGGGTCAACGCGGTTGAAGAAACTGGCTAAACGCCTATGATTTTAATATAGAAATGAAGCCCGGAATAGCACATAGGCTATTTTTTATCCTACGGGGACCCATTAAACGAGTCCACGCGGGCGAAGCCGCTAGTTTAACCATTCGTAGACCCAATGGTTAAGATCTGCGGAACCTATACACTGGGCTTCAAAAATTGCCGCTAATAAAAAAATAAGAGCATTCTGTAGGTAGAGCAAAAAAAAAAATACCTACAACTGAAATTAGCGATTGCGTCCAGCAAGCCCTAATTTTCCGACATAATAGACTGTGCCCTAAATCCTTCTCTACCTTTCAAAAAAGATCCTTAGGACAAGGCAGGATTGGTTTCCTGATAGATGGTGATCCAGGTCATTCAGGTACCATACACTTTATCGAATCGAACCCGGGACCCAACGGCAGTCCGGCTTTCTGACTATTGGCATATTATTATATTACAGTACTTATTCAATTCATTTACGTTTTGTTTTTTTTAGTTGTAAGTGGTAGAACTATTATCGTTCGCCCGGGGAAGTACCACCGCTGCACCCATTTCTGCCGTGAAGCAATTCTATTGTTTTTAGGTAGAAAGGTGCAGTTGCCGGCCACACTTACATGAGCCGACCACCAGCCTCCGGAGTAGCAGCGCAACTGCATACCACCTCAGACAAGACTTACCTATGCTTGGTTGATGTCCATGGGCTGCAGCGACCACTTAACACCACGTGGCCTGCATGCTCGTCTGCTACTCCATTCAAATAAAATAAAACACGTAAAATCAATCTGTAATAGGGTCATTATGCTAAAAGACGTTGATTTTTCGAGTGGGTGAACTAGTTTGGCACGATTTGTAACCTCGAGGCGTTTTGACCCACCCACGGTGTCGTGGAAGTTCAGGGGCCATAGTTTCGATATTTATGTGAATGATATATGTAAGTATTGTCTGTTCACAATGAGAATATTTCGATAATTATTTGTTTTCCCAGCAGCATCCCCTAATCAGCACCCCTAGATTAATCTATTTTGTTTCTGAACAGACACAAAACAGAAATAGTTTTCGTGCTATTATATACAGTAGAACTCCAATTATCCGAATTAATGGGGACCGGGACCCATTCGGATAATCAAATATTCGGATAATCGGATTTTTTTTAAAAAAATTGCCATTGGAGAGAATAAAAGCTACGTTTTGATATTGCACTATTTTTTATTGAATTAAATGAAAGAAACATGAAATTTTCACATGTTTTAAATATAAATAAAATGTACTTATGTACAAGTTTAGAAATAAAAATCATTGTTTTTTAAACATCTCCGTTAATGTAAGCTGTTTTGCGGTCTTCAACCTGAAGTGGACTGTATGAATAAAACGCTTCTTCGATTTTTTCTTGATTTATTTCTTCGTATTTTCTTCTTTAGGAGAGAGCCGGGCTGGAACTGACGACAAGCGGCTACAGGCCCCATTTTTATATAAAAAAATTCCCGGCCGCTGATTGGTCGACCAATCACGTGCGAGCATGCCGACCAATCAGCGCGCACTCCAGAAAGCTCCTCAAGGCCGAGCGTCATGCCGACCAATCAGCGCGCACTCCAGAAACTTCCTCAAGGTCGAGCGTCTTTGTGAGATAGCCGCTTATCGCCAGTATCCCTATCTCGCTCATTGTCTGTCTCTCTCTTACATATAACAATTTACGTACTTAAAGTATTATTAAAACAACTCGACATAAAAGTACGAAGTATCTAGAAAGAACAATAGAATAATATGAAATCTAAATAAAAACACACACATATAACACATTATCCTACAAACTAAGTACAAACTAAGTATTTCTAACTTATAACTAATCACTGGGCTCGTCGTCCACAACATTTCCTCCCCCCGACGCAGCCTGCGTAGTCTCCATCACGACGAGCTTCCTTACAGGCCGCTTGAAGACTCCAGTTCGGGTGCGGACGTCAGCTGTTCGTATTCCGCCGTCTGGACCCGGGAAGGTGCGCTCGACGATGCCCATTGGCCACACGTTTCGTGGCAAGGTGTGGTCGACGATGATCACGACGTCTCCGACTCGTAGTGGTCGCTTGATGCCCGATGACTCTCCTCTGGGTACCAGTGTGGGTAGGTACTCTCGAAGCCAGCGCTGCCAAAAGTGATCGGCGAGCGCTAGGCTAGCTCTCCAGGTTCTTCGATCTGTTTCTTCGCACGTACCGTTGAGAGGCAACCCCATCGATGACCCCAGTAGGAAGTGATTTGGAGTCAATGCTTCAGGATCTCTGGGATCGATGCTGACGTGGGTGAGAGGCCTCGCGTTGTTGGAGAACTCCGCTTCAGTCATCAAGGTGTACAGGACCTCTTCCGTCGGCTCTTTCTCATTCAGGGTGGCGGACAGTGCGACTTTGACGGAGCGCACCAGCCTTTCCCACGCTCCCCCTTGATTCGGCGCACCCGGATTTATGTAGCGCCACTCCATCCGATGTAGCAGTCCCTCGTCTCGCAGCACAGGTGCCCACTCAGCATAGGCAGCTCGCAGTTCTTTGTCGGCTCCACGGAAGTTGGTGGCGTTGTCTGAATACATTGTTCGTGGCCACCCCCGTCGCGCTGCCATCCGTCGTAGTGCCATGATTGCTGAGCTCGAGGAGAGTGAAGGTACTATCTCCAGGTGCACGGCGCGGGTCGTCAAGCAGGTGAAGAGTGCTCCCCATCTTTTCTCGCGTCGTCGTCCGATCTTCACTGTCATGGGCCCAAAGTAGTCCACCCCACAGTGACTAAAGGGGCGCTTGAAAGGCTCCAATCTCTGTCGTGGTAAATCTCCCGTGGCCGGTACTTGCGGTCTTGCTCTTCTTCTCTTGCACATGGCACAGTCCTTTTCTACTGTGCGTACCGTGAGCCTCAGGTGTATAATCCAGTATTTCTGCCGTAGGTCGTTCGTCACGCGTTCTCGGTTCGCGTGTCCCGCGGCGCAGTGTTCTCGTAGTACTAGAAGTCTGGTGACCCGGTGGCGACCGTCCAATATGATGGGTCGCTTCGTCTCTGCGGGCGCTGTAGCTGCTTCAATTCGACCTCTAACCCTCAGTATGCCGTCTTCTAGTACTGGATCTAGCCGGAACAGACGACTGGTCTTCGGAATTGGCTTCATCTTCTCGAGTCGTTGTATCTCATCTGGAAAGCTATCTCGCTGTGCTCGTCGGATGAGTGCCTTTTCCGCTTCTTCCACGTGTCTGCATTCCAGGCGTGTCGCTCGGCGTCGGCATATGTCGATGAAGGCTAGTACGCGCGCTGTCGTCCTCACCAGTGTTTCATACTTGGAGAAGCGGCTAGGATCGGGTAGCCACTCTTCTCTCGCGACTTCTGTGACGTGCAGCACCACCTCTTCTTCTTTGTCTTCGTACCCATTTCTTTCTTCTGGCCATTGGTCTTCAGGGAGTCGTAGAAAGTCAGGCCCCCGAAACCATCGATCTACTGCCGTTATGGGTGTGTTCACGATTCTCGTGGCATCGTCTGCTACGTTCTCTTGAGTCGGGACCCAACGCCAGTCTTCTTTCTGCGTGAGTTCCGATATTTCTCCCAGGCGATGCGCGATGAACGGCGTGTATCTCTTCGCGTCGTGCCGGACCCAGTGTATCACAGTCATGGAATCCGTCCAATACGTTGTTCTCTTAACTTCGACGCGATGTTCTTTCTTGATTGTTTCTGCGAGTCTTGCACCGATGACTGCTGCCTGTAATTCGAGGCGCGGTATCGTCTGAGTCTTTTTCGGCGCCACCTTTGCTTTAGCTGCTATGAGGCTCAGATCGTAGCTTCCGTCGGTTCGGGCGATGCGCCAGTAGGCTACAGCTGCATATGCTTGTTCGCTGGCATCGCACAGTACGTGAAGCTCCAAGTTCTGGCAGTCGTGCAGTGCGTATCTTCTTTCCAGTCGCAGGTTAGATATACTGGATAGCTGTTTCATCCAGCAGGCGAAGAGATCGTTTTCTTCTTCCGGGATTGGCTCGTCCCACGAAATCTTCAGTCGCCACAGACTTTGGAGTACTATCTTCGCTCTGATGGTGTAGTGGCTGAGGAGTCCAAGTGGGTCGTAGATGGACATCACGGCGCTTAGTGCTTCTCTCTTCGTCGGCGCTCGGCTCTGAGCGCGCACTTCTGCCGGGACCCTGTTCATGGACGTGTTGAACCCCAGCTCATCCTTCTCGGGATTCCAGTAAAGCCCCAGTATCTTATTCTCGACGCTGTCTCCTCCAAGCTGTGTCGGCGTGGTTGTTCGCAATTCTTCAGGTACGTCCTGCAGCACGTCGGTGTGGCTAGTACTCCATGCTCTGAGTGTGAATCCTGCTGCAGTGTGTACCTCGCGGAGCTCTTCCACGGCGCGGCGGGCTTCGTTCGCGTCTTCATAGCTTGCCACCAGGTCGTCCATGTAGTGGTTCCGCGTGATTGCTTCCAGGGCTAGAGGGTGCGAGTCAGCATGTCTTCTCGCGTTGTAGTCTCTCACAAAGTGCGCCATGAAGGGAGAGCTTGCGGCGCCAAAAATCATACTCGTCATCTTGTAGTGGCGCGGTGGTATCTTCCGATCGGCTCCCCTCCACAGGAACTGTTGTGCTGGCTGGTCTTCTCTGCGTATCTTTATCTGCAGAAACATCTCTTGTATGTCAGCCGTGACTGCAACTGGCTTCTCTCTGAACCGGAACAGGATCCCAGGTAGAGACATCAGCAGGTCGGGTCCCTCTAGCAGATAGTCGTTCAGGCTGACTCCCCGATTCTTCGCTGCTGCGTCGAATACTAGTCGCTGCTTCCCTGGTTTGTTCGGGTTCTGTACTGCGAAGTGTGGTAGGTACCAGCAGACGGGACTGGCTATCTCGCTCCCGTCGCAAGGCTCGGCGTACCCTTTCTGCAGTAAGTTCTCAATCTGCTTCGTGTATTCTCGTCCGAAGCTCGGATCGGCGTCCATTTTCTGCTCGATCTTCGTCAGGCGTCGTAGTGCTGCGTCGTAGCTGGGTGGCAGTTTCACATTGTCGTTTCTCCATGGCAACCCAACTTCATATCCCTTTTCTGTTTTCTTCACTGTTCGCTCTACGATCCTGATAGCGCGCTCATCTGCGTCGTTCACTCGCGGCTTGTGTGCGATTCCCAAGGCTTCGATGCAAAAATGATATTCCACTAGGTTGTGCAGGCTTTGCATCTGCTTCTCTTCGTCTGCGCCTTGTTGAGCGGTGTATACATGCAGCACACTATCTCGGTTCCTTATCATGCTGCGCGGTACTGTCCCATGGATGACCCAGCCCAGTTGTGTTCGGGATGCGGCTGGTAGGCTCGGCTTGCCGGTCCTCAGCTCCTGCGATACGATGTACTCCCAATGGTCCGCTCCAATCAGAAGTCCGGGTTTACTGGAGCCGTAGCAGACCTGATCTTCGGGCAAATCACGTAGATGTTCGTGCTTCAGCAGAGAGCTTGGAATCGATTGTTGTCGCAGCTTCATATCCTTGATGGTGTGCGCCCGTATCTTGTAGAAGTCATCCTCCCCTTTCACGTGCACCGTGACCAATCTGCTGTCTTCTTCTTGCTGCATAGTGCTGACCCCTTGCATGTACAGCGGTGAGTGCGTCCCCTTTGCGCCGATGCTTCTCGCTATTTCCTCGTCGATCAGCGTGATTGTAGCCCCTTCATCCAGTAGTGCGTAAGTCTTCACCTCCCCCCGTGGACCGACGACGGTGACAGGACACATCTTCAGTAGCACCGTTGTGTTCGAAGTATTTAGTGCTAGTACCGACTCGGCGCCGTTGTTCTTCGTAGGCGGTGAGGGCTTTGAAGCTTCCTGATTTCCTTCCTTGTACGCGTAGTGTAGACTGGAGTGGTGAGGGCGACGACACTGGTTCACGCCGCAAGGCTTCGCTCTGCAGTAGCTTCGGCGGTGTCTCTTCATTAGGCATTTGAAGCATAACTTTTCTTTTCGCACGAAGTCCCACCGTTGTTCGATCGGTAGTGCCTTGTATGCGGGGCACTCGGGTAGCTTGTGATTCTTCTTGCAGCTATGGCATCGGTCGTCCGGTCGTTCTTCTTCGGCGACGTTATAGATGGCGTTACTTTTCTTCTTGTAGACAGCTGCTGGTGCCGGCTTGACCTCTCGCTTCGTCGTCGATGTAGCGGGTGCTGTGTAATTGTATCGCATCATCTGGTCGGCTTCGCGCATCAGAAAACGTGAAAGCATAACAACCTCTGGTTCCGACCCATCGTTGTCCCTGGCGTAGTCGCTCCATCTTGCTTGTAGAAGCGGGCTTAGCTTATTCAGCGCTTCTTGCTTCAGCATCGGATTGTAGAGGTAGGCGTGACGACCGACGCTCTTGATGACGTGCACGGTGTTCTGCAGCTTGACGGCGAATTGGTTGACCTCCACAGCTGATGGTCCACATCTTGGCAGTTTACTCAGCTCGGCCATTGCTTGATTGATGATGAGATCCGGTCGTCCGTAGCACTGCTCCAAGGTCTTCATTATGATCTCCGGATCCGTAGCTGAGTGCAGCGAGGCAGCCACGTTCTCGCGTGCTTCTCCCTTTAAGCAGCTTCTAAGTCTCTGCAGGTTCTCTGCTGGCAGCAGTCTATACATTTTCGTGGTGTCCCGATACATCGCCTTGAAGATGAGCCAGTCGTTGGTGTTCCCGTAGAAGACAGGTAGGTCCGGGCACTTGGACCTCGGTGTATTCAATTTCTCTATCGCCTCCGTGAGTGCTTCTAATGTTCTTCCGGATACGGGATACGGCCTTTCTTCAACTGGGAACTGTAGTTGTCTATCTTCCCTGACGCGCGGCTCCCCCCGTGGCTTGAGGGGATGAGCACGAAGCCATGCGTCGACCTTTCGGTTGTGTTCCGAAGGAGTTTCTTCGTGGTCGCTTTCTTGTTCTTCATCTCGTAGCGCCGCGAGTTCTGCCGCTAAATTTTTCTTCACAAGTTCGGCTTCGATTTCGAGTTGCTTCTTCCTAATTTCGGCGAGCTTCTTCTCTGCTTCCATCTCGGCGAGGCGCATTCGGGTTGCGGTTGCACTCCTATTTGACCGCATCGAGCGTGCCGGCGATCTGGCACGTGCGTTCCCTCGATGACCCTCAGCGTAGGTGGCGCGTGCGACCTCGTTCGTAGCCGCTGTCCACGCCATACGTGCCCCGTCGATCGTGGTTCCCCATCGGTTGGCGCGAGCGGCGTCGTTCGTAGCCGCTGACCACGCCCCACGTGACTCGATGGTAGCTCCCAGATGAGTGGTGCGGACGGTGTCGTTCGTAACCGTCGGCAGCCCAGCATATGTCTCGTCGATCATTGTCCCGAAGCGGATGTTGCAGGCGGTGTCGTTCGTAGCCGCCGGTAATCCTTCACATGCCTCTTCGGTCGTAGTTCTGAAGTGGGCGGCGCGGGGGGCGTCGTTCATAGCCGCTGGCCACGCCCCACGCATCTCGTTGTTCGAAGCTACGAAGCTCGTAGTCTTTGGCCAGACGTCTACGAAGCGCGCGTAGTCGCTCGTAGTCATTCCTCTCGTAGACGTCGGTAACCCCATAGGTATTTCGTCGACTGCAGCTCCTAAGGTGCGGGCAGCCTCGCTCGTGGCTGCTGGCCATACCGGTCGCGTCGCCTCGATAGTGGTACTCATGCGGTAGGCTCGGGCGGCGTCGTTCGTAGCCGCCTGCCGTGTCGCGTCGATCGTTGTACCATCGTTGGTGCCGCGGGTGGTAGCCATCGGTAGCGCCTTGATCGGAGTTCTGTCGCGGGAGCCGCGGGCGGCCTCATCAGTTGCCGCCGGTCGCGTTCTGCGAGTTGTGCCGCCCGGAGTTCCGTCATGTGTGCCGCGGGCGGCTTTCACGGCCGTCTGCCCTGCTCTTTCCATAGTAACCGCCGTGTCGACTGTAGCCTCCGTGTAGGACGTGCCGGGAGTGGTCCTGCCGGCGTCGGTCGTAGTCCATGTTTCCTGACATGTACTCGGTGATCTTGGCGGGTCTAGCGAGAATCTACGTTGTCTTTCTAAATCAATTTGACGTTCTTTTTGTATTTGACGTTCTTTCTGAATGAGAAATTCTCGCCTTTCCCGCTCGCGGTCATCCTGTTCTTGACGCGGCATATCCTCCCGTTGTTCGGATGCGTCGGCTTGACTCCTTGTGACGACCATTTTCTTCATCCGGCAGCGATTACTGTAGCGCAGGCTTCTTTTTTCCTTAATCCGGCAGCGATGGACCAGACTGAAGTGGACTGTATGAATAAAACGCTTCTTCGATTTTTTCTTGATTTATTTCTTCGTATTTTCTTCTTTAGGAGAGAGCCGGGCTGGAACTGACGACAAGCGGCTACAGGCCCCATTTTTATATAAAAAAATTCCCGGCCGCTGATTGGTCGACCAATCACGTGCGAGCATGCCGACCAATCAGCGCGCACTCCAGAAAGCTCCTCAAGGCCGAGCGTCATGCCGACCAATCAGCGCGCACTCCAGAAACTTCCTCAAGGTCGAGCGTCTTTGTGAGATAGCCGCTTATCGCCAGTATCCCTATCTCGCTCATTGTCTGTCTCTCTCTTACATATAACAATTTACGTACTTAAAGTATTATTAAAACAACTCGACATAAAAGTACGAAGTATCTAGAAAGAACAATAGAATAATATGAAATCTAAATAAAAACACACACATATAACACATTATCCTACAAACTAAGTACAAACTAAGTATTTCTAACTTATAACTAATCACTGGGCTCGTCGTCCACAACATCAACCGTTTTCGGGCAGCCAGGTCACGCATTCGCTTGACGGTGAGCAGTTGCAAGTGGTCACACTCGGGCTGACGCTCCATCCACTTCATTCACTTTTGTGATTCGGATAATCGGCGATTCGGATAGTCGGAGTTCGGATAATTGGAGTTCTACTGTATTTATGTATTTATGATTTAAATATATTATACATATTTATTATTTATATTATAACATATTTATGATATAGATAGAGTTAGGAGTCAGGGCACTCCCTGTGCCCTGACTACCACTATACCGCTCTTACCACTCTTACCACTGTAAGAGCTTACGGCAGTAAAATTTTTGAAACATTTTTAACAACATAACATAGTTCAATGTTTAACTACTGCATCCGTAAGACAATTTCTGATGAATAAAACATTGAATCCGAGAAAAATGCCAATCGAGTAAAACCACAGTGCTTCAACAAAACGATCATAATTAAATGCACCTTACTTAATGAGAAAGTAATAATTTTGGTTTAATCGAAGGCACCTGGCCTGCTGCTTATTTCGGCTGCTGTATGTTGCATTTTAGCAGCATATTAAAACCCTAAGAGCATTGTAGCATATTAATGTTACCACTAAGTATTGTGTCTTAACGATTAGAGGGAGCTAAAAATGACATGAGCAATGACAATGACAATGAGCAGCGATGGCCGAGTGGTAAAAAACCGCGGTCTTCGACGCGACCGATCCCTGGTTCAAATCCTCGGCGCGCACCTCTGACAAAGAAATTTGTAATGTGCGCATTTATCACTGCTCCACGGTGATAGGAAAATATCGTGATATTTAATTGATTACGATGTTCTCCATCACCGTGCATGCCTGAGAGAAATTCATAATTTCTCGATAGCACGACGTCCACCAATCCGCACTTCAGCGTGGTGGACTATGGCCTAAATCCCTCTCACTTGTGAGTAGGAGACCTGTGCCCAGCAGTGGGACATATAAAAGGTTGAAAAAAAAGACATACATACATATATCCATGCCTACTTTTTTTAAATCACACTCATAGCCCCACAGTAGGGTACATATACCCTGTGTCGTTAGTACCATGGACACACACAAAGACAGAAAAACAAACACCCAGTCCGAGAACAGAAATTTTAACTCATCATTCAAATTTCTGCTTCGCCGGGAATCGAACCCGGGACCCTTCGATTGGCAGTCCGGCATTGTAACCATTGCGCCACGCAGGTCGTCAACTTTGGATATAAAAACTCTAAAACTGATTTCTTCTGAAATGCCGACAAAACTTCATAGAGATGTGAGGATTCGCGGATTCGCGTATAAAATTAAATTTTGGAAGCAAACATTTTGAGAATCCCATTTGCATTTAAAAGTAGCGATTAGTTCCGCTAACGTCGCAAGAAGCCTACAATAGGCCTACGTCCTTGTATCTATTTGTAATAGATACGTGACACTTGCTATTTAATATCAAAGAATTCCGGCGGGAAGCCTCCAAGGCGCTGACCACACACTTCCTGACCTTAAGGAAGCAATCGACATCGATACCGCGGATACGGTTCATTACTTAATCTTGTAACGGTAATGTTTAGCCTTAGACGTATTAGATGGCTCTACAGTTCTTAATCTATAAATATATACATATATAAAAATGAATGTTTGTCTGTATGTCCTTTATAGAATCGTAAACTATGCATTTGATCATGTCATTATCTTCAGAAAAGTGTTGTGCATGAGCCCACAAAGGTTTCTGAGTAGTTCGACAGTTCTTAATCTATACATATATATAAAATGAATGTTTGTCTGTATGTCCTTTATAGAATCGTAAAACATGCATTTGATCATGTCATGTTCTTCAGAAAAGTGTTGTGCATGAGCCCACAAAGGTTTCTGAGTAGTTCGACCAATTAGCGTAGCATAACACGCGCAGGGAACGAAATATATTTGACAAGCGATCGGAATCAAAACTGTCTGGAGCACATCTGCTCCACCATATTGCTCCAATGCGAGTTGATGAAGGATAATCAGTACATATCATGGGAGTTACGTTAGGATCAGCATTATAAATGCAGCAATAATTGTAGTAAAATAAAATATAGAAACCCGTGAAGTACAGAGGCGACAGGCGCGGTCGCAGCCTTCAATTTCCAATCGCCAAGAAATTTTGGGGGGTCACTAAGAAATTTGGGGGAAGAGGTGTCCCAAATTGGCTTGTTTTGCCTTCCATCTACGCATGTGGATTTTGGGGGGAGTCACGTCCCCCCACTGGGACCGCGCCTGAGAGGCGACTTGTTTCTTGCTTGCGTTTGTAATTTCGGTACACATTTTCTATTATATTTATTTCTATCAGTTTTTTTATTTTTTTATTTTTTTATCAATTTTACTTTTTTTTACCTATAAGAAATATCCTAATTTTTTAAAGTATTGTGTTTACCTATTACCTTTCCTACCTTATTGAATCGCTTGATTTTGTAGCTGCTTTTTCTGTTTTATTGAGGTAATAGATATTTGTGTACCGGTGGACGGAGACAGCATATTCAGAAAAATAAAATAAGCAAAACATGAGGGCGCTATCGGTCAGGACATGTCCCAGGTATCTGAACTGCTCCACAACCCGGACTGACGAACCGTTTAAAAACACAGGTGGAACCCTCTCCGGACCTCTCCCGGAACGAAAAATTTGCATATCAGTTTTAGCGACGTTATATTTCAGTTCGTGATTTTTCTCAAAATTCTCGCAAAGTGAAATAAGTTTTCTCAGTCCATTAATAGAGGGACTGAGAAGGACCATATCGTCCGCGTATCTAATACCTTCAAACGAGCAATTCTTGTATATCTAAATATATTTTTTGAATCTCGGAAACGGCTTCAAAGATTTTGATGAAATTTAGTACCCTGGTTTCGGGGATGATAAATCGATCCAGAATTTTTTTGTTGATAGTAATTGTCGTTTTATTTAATGTTTATGCCGTTAAATATAAAATTACTCTTACTGGCATCTATTGGAGAATATTAATAATATTGTGGCCTAGAAAGCCGTCAAATGTCGTCCGTCAATCCGCCCATCAAACAAATGACAATGTCGATATGAAAGACCACTATAAAAATTTCGTCAATGGAGTTAAAGCTTTCTTAGTCGAATGGTTACGAAAGCTGACTACAGAGCTAGAGACCCGGGTTCAAACCTCAAGTAGGCAAGTTGCACTATTAATTTTTTACGACTTTTTTTAAAATTGGGAGCTAGGTATTTCAAAAGGCTTTGTTAAGTAGCACTAAGCCAATGAAAGTTTTGCTTAAAAATAAACCAAGAAAATCAATTGTTTTTATCCGAGCAACGCTCGGGCGTCCAGGTACTGTTCTTCCTATATGACAACCGATATTGGTCCTTCTCAGCTCCTCTATCAAGTTTATGTATATTATGTATATTGAAGTGATCCGGAGAGCTCAACCCTCCCTGGCGAACACCACATTTTAAGCTATACTCGTTAGAGGTTGCGTCGCCCCATTTTACACAATTGGTTTGGTTCTCGTATCAGTATCTCATCAGATCCACAATTTTGTTATTAACATTAGAAGCGAGCATTTTAGTCCACAGCAGATTGTAGTTGACTAGGTCGAAAGCACGGCATGCATAAACTGATGTATCTCTCGCCACATAATAGTTCACTTCACAACATGCTTGAGTGATAAGCTTAATATATATATATATATATATATATAGAAAGTAAAGGGTTTTCTTTGTACGTAAAGACACGGTTTTCTCTATTATCTTTAACTCCAATCAACTTACCGTTGGGGTGGTAAACACCCCTTAGTACGTAGATGATAATAAGGGAGTTTGATCGCGGTGGGTAGAAGTGGGTGGAAAAATCTGAACAAAAAAAATATCTGTACTTTTCTAACCAATAGGGACTTCTGGGTGGATCTCAAAATTTCTGGGATGATCTAGCAAACTATTTTAAACTTTAATTTTACTGAGAATGTTCGAGAAAGTTCCAGAAACTTCTCGAATCATTTGGATTTTTTTAAATAAGTTTAATTAATTGAGAATATTCCAGAAAGCTTCTCAAATGATCTGGATTTTTTTAAATAATTGTAATCTTTTTTCGAATGATCTGGAGATTTTAAAAATAAATGCAAACTGTTTTAATTAAATGAGAATGTTCGAGAAAGTTTCAGAAATTTCTCAAATGATCTGGAAAATCCTACTAATATTATAAACGCAAAAGTTTGTAAGTATGGATGTTTGTTACTCTTTCACGTAAGTACTACTGAATGGGTTTAAATGAAACTTTACAATACTATAGCTTCTACATCAGAATAAAACATAGGCTACAATTTATAAAGATATTGTGGGAATTGTCCAAAATATGACGATAAGTGTCAAGTAAGTAGGAAAAAATCTACCATCTGCGAAATATTCCGGCGTGCGCTGCCAAAACCGCTAGAGTTACACATTCGTAATGTATGATGGAAAATTTTGTCTTAAATAGTCCTACAAAAAAGCCGGTCCACGGCACTTCAGAAGGGACTTCACTTTATGCTAATGATACTCTCTAACGCGGGTGAAACCGCGGGTGAAACAGCTAGTATTGTAATAATACACTAATAAAACAATATAATAATAAATGGTGAAAGCCTCTAATTTTACTCCTTAAAAGTATAGGAGAAAGCCTACTCAGGAAGTAGAGGTAACATACTCCAAAATAGGTTATAGGCACATAGTTAAACCTGTCACGAATGTAGCATACAGGTAGTTGTAATAATACTTGACTGAAGGAAGGTGAAAGGCATCGTAAGAAAGTACACTTCTAAGTATACTTCGCTTGAAAGATAGTAAATAGGTATGGATGAAATAAAAATAAAAGTGACAAAATACATCCTATAAAGACAGATAGAGTATATTTATCTTTATAGTATGTCCCTTGTATGTATGTATGTAGCGTTATCCCGATTTCTGAATCACGTTAACGATGTTACAGCGAACGTTGTATTAACATTAGAGAAGGCACGTCGCCACACGAAATTGGTGGAACCTGCCCCTAGTTTAAAACAGTAAAAAGTAAGTACAACGGTCTGCCAATCGGAGGATCGATTCCCGACGAAACAGAAATGTCAGAAATTTGAATGATGAGTTTAAATTAATGTTCTTAGTCTGGGTGTTTCTGTTTCTGTCTTTGTAATATTTTATGAGTGTGAAACGTTATTAAAAAACAAACAAGTAGTAATCCGACCCGGCTTCGCTTGAATGATTTGAGTTTATATGATTATCTATCCCACGGAAACAGAGATATTTTCCGGGATAAAAAGTAGCCTTTGTACTATGCCAGAATGATGCCAGACTATCCATACTAATATTATAAATTCGAAAGTAACTCTGTCTGTCTGCTACGCTTTCCCGCTTAAACTACTGAACCAATTTTAATGAAATTTGGAACACAGATAAAGCGGACCTTGTGAAAGGACATATGATGGTTTTTATCCTACGGGAACCATTAAAACGGGTCCACGCAGGCGACGCCGCTGGCGGAAGGCTAGTAATCTATAACGTAATAAATAACGAAGCATATATTATATATCTAAACTTTGCATCTATAACATTAGAAGTGTAAATAAAGAGAACCTATTGTCAGCGAAGATTGTTTACCTCAATTATCCGCTTAGAAAAAACGAAGCATATTTATGTAATTGATGTAATAACAGAAACTAGATCGTCAGGGAAGCCTTCCATTCTCGTACCTACTTTTTAAAGTCTTAATACTTGCCCTACATTTTAAATCGTTCTGTCCGTTTTTTGCTTGTTTTGTTTACATTACTTAATTGCGAGTAAAAATTGAAACACGCATGGCTCGGCGGCTAGTGTAGAACGCAAGCGGTCTATGCAGCTAAGCCAAACGGGCGCGGCCGGGTGTGAGATGGGTGACCGCTAGTGGCAAAAATTTTCATGGGCCTTTCCGAGCTTCGGAGGGCACGTTATGCCGTCGGCCCCGGTTGTTGTCGATAGATAACAGTCGCTAAACCGTGTCGGAGGCCGTATGGGCGGTTTGAAAACATCCGACAGCAGGTTGGCCACTAACCCGCATCTCCACTAACCCGCATTGGAGCAGCGTAGTGGAGTAAGGTCCAGGCCTCCCCAATAAATGGGAGAGACCCGTGCCCAGCAGTGGGAAGCAAAAATGGTTGCAGCCAAAAATTAACTTTCACTTTAAAGTGCAATTTAAATTCCAAGAAATGTGGTGGCACTGCTTAGATTTAAGGATCTTATGACCAAAATTATTAATTTAACAACAATTTTATTATTCCACAACAATGTTCACTATAACCATCTTACACCTACTAGAAAGAAACTAACTTTTTATTAGCATTTCTAGGTTGAAATCTGCAATAAGTTACCACATTGGCGGTTATAAAATTATGTACGCAACCAATTAATACCCATAACTTCATTATTGAGTTATCGAACTAAAGAATTCCATTTCGGCTTGACAATAGCATTCCGTCTAGTAGAGTATCCATTCTGTTTTTTGTTCGCAAATTCGAGATTTGATAGAGATTGCTTTGAATGAGCATTGCTGAGTTTATATGCGTTTCTTCCGAATGACTTTAGTTTTCTTTTTTGCACTGGGATATTTAAGAAATAGTAAATAATAGAATATCTAAGCACCAATACATTATTTCAGTTAGATGATCTTTCAGGGTCACAACTCTTGATTTACCTACTTTAGATAATAATAACAAAATAACAACAAAACAGTGAGTTAAAAAAAACTATTCATTTGGAATACGATACGATACTTCTTTCAAATTCTGTACTTTGTCTCTCTTTCTGTTGCAAAAAGGAATATGCGGTCCCTGACAATGCAGGTACCTGTGAATGATGTTCCTGGTGAATTGCATTCTTAAAATTCTTTTTTAAAAGGAGCTTTAACAATGAGTGCTGAGCGCAGGCGCAAGAGCGACAAAAGAAACAACAAAAATGTTTAATTATGAGCAAAAAATTATATGAGATTCTGATGAGATCACTATCTCAACCAAACATGCTTCTGCAACCTAAAGTATCAAATATACTAATTCACTGACGGGTGTCATACCTGTCAGTACCTGCGATGCTCTAAGTCCTGCAACCAGGCAAAACCTAAAGGTTACTTTTTTGAAACTTTTACTAAACTTTGCCTTCTAATAGTTTCAATGCTTTTGCAATTTAGCGAAAGATGCGAGGTCTGCGGCTCTGACACTGAAATGAAAAATGTCAACACTCGTTCCAGAAAAAAAAACACAAAGGGTTGCACTCCGGTAGTGCCGGCTTGGAATGGTTAGGGAATAATTTCGCACGAATTGCTTTTATATCAGTATTATTTTTCATCTAGTATTTTTATAAAGTACTCACAGCACTCTTTCACTATTTCTTTGTCACTTTTTTCATTAATAGATGCACTTTGTTCAATGTCCATATTTTAAATACTTGATATAAACGAATTTTACAAGTATAGACAGTCGAGCCGTCATCAGCTGTCACCCCTCCGTCTTACGAATATTCGATCAGGCCACGTGTCCTGACGCGAGTTTAACATTTTTTACCGATCCCAAAAAAGTGCACAACGCCGCTAAAGAAGTTTTCACTTCAAAAAAAAAACTAATGTTATAATTTTAACTTGGACTTGCAAAAGTATTTTCATCGATTAGGTACATGTGTGTGTTGAATGTTGATAGTCTGCGTGCAAACGTGTGCTTGCAGAAAAACGTAAATAACTCTCGAGAGGCTGCTATAAATCACTCAACTGGAACTTGGTAAGGTCATGGAGGTATTTTAAATGCAAAGAAAGATACTATAGTACTTAAGGTTATAGATATACTAGCTGTGCCCCGCAGTTTCACCCGCGTTAATTTTTTTAAAGTAACCTATTTTACTTTTGGTAACTCCAAGAATATAAATCCAAAAATATACCTATACAAAATTTCATGATAATCGGTTGAGTAGTCTTCGCGTGAAAGAGTAACAAACAAACTGACTTTTATAATAGGTATTAGTAGGATTTATTTTTTCAGAACTCTCAGTGTTAAGTACTTGTTTAGATCTTGCACCTGCCACCGATAGTTTTGCAATGTTCATTGATGTTACTCATAAATTACTTAGGTACATTGGCTATTGATTGTTTGACTTGGCAAATGCTTCGGAACTTTGAACAATAATTTTATATTTCACTGTCGACAGATCAAAACTAGTAGAAAGATTATTCGATTCATTATAATATTAATAATACCTACATATGCTCGAAATTGTAGAAATCTGTAGGCACACTTTAAAATTATCATTGGCATTATACCGCAGTACAGATTGAAAATAAATTCAAGCTCTGTAAACAACAGACAATATGTGATTTATGAAATGACATCTGTAAGTATTTATTTGTATTTCTCAAAACATGTCTTGGCTTGGTCTAGACGTTCACACGCTTGGCCTTGCACTTTAGCTAAACGTTCGTTGGTACTATATGCCAGGATATAACCCAGACTTTTCAATGTCCTATACTTAGAAATCCTACTATGTGGTAACTAGCACTTATTTACTTTTTGCCACTTTTGACGTGATAACGTCTTTAAAATCGTTTTAGTCGGGTGACATGTTCAGAAACTTGTGTCACACCAAAACCTCACGAGCGCGATCGCAGGTATAACGAGAGAGAGACGGACCGATCTCCCGTCTCATCTCGAGCGCTGCCAGTCATTCCGTGAAACTTGTCACGCGGAATCCTCACGAGCGGAGGCTGGCATAGCGTTCGAGTGAGTGGACCGATCTTTCGTCTCTCTCACTCTAGCGGCATACAAACGAATGGAGATTTTCTCGTGCGGACGTTATCACGTAAACATCTCGATCGTAAACCTACTTTACAAACAATTTGCCGTTTTTTGTCTGCACATCTGCAGACAAAAAAAGTAAAAATAGAAGCAAAGAATATTTTAAAGTAAACTCTGTCGCATATACCTAAGTTCTAAAGGAAGGTACAAACAGACTGCTGTATTCAGCTGTAACTTTAATGAAACAAATTGCCTATTTTTAAGTGAAAACTTCAAAAACGTACTTTTATTAAATAACATCATTATGTAAACCCCAAAAAATACGTATTCATTTTTAAACATAGCGAGGTATATCGATAACGATCTATGTACTAACTGCAATATACTTACTAAGATTATTAAGGTTTATTGCTGGAGATGTGAAGACAAAATTGCTTCTCAAAACAATTGAGCACGCATGTAAATTACCTCCGCACACAGTATCATAGCGTCTTACTTTCGCAATGCCTAAATGCAATAAGGTTGCATAAAACGGCTGTTTTCATTGGAATGTCCATAACTCACCTTTCAAAGAAAGTGGGTTATAACTTGTTACGATAAGGTTGTTGTAGATTGATAACAAACAAAATAAATATAAATTTGTGATCTGAATATTCCATTTTAATGCTCTAACTAGAGCATTTTGTTACCTATAAAACTACGCAACACAAATAAAGAATCATTTGTAAAATATTACGGCAGTAATAAATGTATTTTTACCATGTGCACATTATATACCGTTAAAAAATAAAACATGATAATTGTGTATGGATTGTCAGCGCCTCGTAATTCAAAACAGTGTTAATTTTCGGATCCAACTGAGGCGCCAAAACTTCCCGCCAATTCCGAAATTCTGAACACAACACGGGCAATGGAAATAATCTTACGAGCAGAAACGAGAGGAATGTTTTATAGCTTTGCCGAGTATAAATGTACGTACCTGTTACTTGGAATTCGTTGTAGATACGTTGAAACCGGTCTCGTCAGCTGACAAAACTGAATTACTAAAATGGTTGCCGTTGCCGCGTACAAACTGATAACCTAATCTTATCCCGTCTATAATATATTAAATTTCTATTGTTTACATATTAGATAAATGAAATGACATAACGATCAAAGGTAATAATCATAACAATGTTAAGATGATTTGCAGGGCAATGCATATAGATCTGGAGGATTAAATTACACTGAGATTACACTATTGTTTAGTAATCTGTGTCACAGCTAATCCACAAAATAAATAGGTGATAATCTTCGTTGCATTTGATAATACTATAACGTGATCAAAATAAAGGGCCATAAACAATGTTAGTAGATTTAAATGTATGTACACTGTAGTATTACAAACAAACGTAAATACTTTTGTTGCTATCTGATATGAATATTGTAGAATAATTATTTTTGTAGAATAATTATTTATTGCAGCTATCTTTAAAATTTCTCCATCTAATTCTGCCATAGAGAAATTAAACACTACGAATTCTGCTACCGTTATGTCAATATTTGAATTAATCAAAGGTTTTACGTGTGACTAGTCAAGTATTTGTAAACATTTTTTTGCAATAGAACTTTTTTTTTGGTATCGGGGGGGAAAACTTCAAAAAGTAGCTGGTACCTTGAGAGGATCAGTACCGGGTTATGCAGCATTTGTACCACACTAAAACCCCCTCGGTGCCGGTGACCTGCCCCTACGCTTGGGGAGGACTCCGGGATCTCCAGTGTAGCCATGGAACGCACCGGTATACTCGACGCGCGACGCCCCAGAACGGGCCTATCTTCTGGAGAACAGATGTGCTCCTCTCCTGCCTGTCCTGCACCTTCCGATGCTTACGGCGGCATGCGGCCACGCACACACCGTAGTCATTCGGGGCAGAACGCAGAACTTATTTTATTTTTTATTAAATCTACAACGTATTCAAATTTTATATATTATAAAATGTCGTTTAGTAAAATTTTATCATTTGACCAACTACAAAAAATGAACAAATTAGTTTAAAGACTTTGCAGTTCCAAAATCTAATGTTACTCTATTTTATTTTCCAATAATATTATTTTGCAATACTATTTTTGTTTGTTATTTGCAATGTCGTTTGGTAAAATTTTATTATTTGACCAACTACAAAAAATCAACAATTAAGTAGTTTAAAGACTTTGCAGTTCCAATATCTAATGTTACTCTGTTTTATTTTCCAATAATATTATTTTGCAATACTATTTTTGTTTGTTATTTTGCAACGTGCAGTATTTAAAACAGTTCTGGTTACTCACATTGCGAGGGAGCGGTAGCTAAATGATTTAGTAGGTACCGAAATGCCATTGAATTTACTCTAGAAGTACAGTTTTGCAACGTAAACAATAATAACACTATTGTGTTTGTGGTTGCGTTGAATACTATGAATATCGTTTAGGCATTAGGCAACGCAACAGTAAAACCTATGTCATTATAACAGAGATATATAAGATGAAAACGGAAAGAGAGAGACACATCCGGCCGGAGATTTCAAGATTGTGTTGATTTTTCAACATAATCTCGAATAGCTTTTTCTTAATTAATAAACCTTATGAAAAATTCATTTTAAAAGCACTTAAAAATAACTTAAAAAATGAAATAAACAGTATGACTATTTTTTTTTTCAAAATAATAATTATATAGGTACCTATCTACTTTTAAGAACCTTATAAATATTTTACAAGCGGAGTTTAGGTTAAGTACGTTAAATACTTAGGTAAAGATGGAGCAAAGATTAAAATTAATCGTTACTAAACTTGTTTATTACGATAACTTCATCAGTATTCCTTTTTTGTGGTAATTAAGGATAGTTTTGTTCACTTTGTTCTATTATTCTATTGTTTCTTTAAGCGACACTTAATTCTGCTTGCGGCTTACAATTACATTGAACTGGAATTCAGTGGTTAACGCCAATTAAACCGAGGCGTTGAAATGGCGTTGTAACAACAAGCTGTAAAACTGAGTGCCGAAGTGATTTATTGTAATTGAACCTATACTTGCATTTAAAATATAATTGCTCCAGGAATAACAACAGATATAGCTTGGCCATTTAGAATTTAGAGATTTAGAAATTACATAATTAGTAACTAAATTTTGTCTTCACATGGCAACTGAAAAATCACGATTTTATTAACTCAATTTTAATTAGTTCAACTCGCAAGTTACCTACATTTTCGAAAAAAGGAAGCTGCAAATATTATAAAATCTGTTGGTTAAAAATACAAATACCTACGTTCTATGCGTTGTAAGGTAACAAAATAACCACATTTTTGTAGGTGGTAGAACTATTATCGTTCGCCCGGAGAAGTACCACCGCTGCACCCACTTCTGCCGTGAACCAGTTCTATTGTGTTTCGGTGGAAAGGTACATTTGCCGGCAACACTTTCATGAGGCGACCACCAGCCTCCGGAGTAGCAGCGCAACTGCATACGACCTCAGACAAGACAACCTATGCTTGCTTGAGGTTGTATGTAAATGTCCATGGGCTGCAGCGGCCATTTTACACCACTTGGCTTGCATGCTAGTCTTCTACTCCATTCAAATAAAATAAAAAACATTTTAAAAGTTGAAAACTACACATGTCCGCAAACTTCACACAGCTACGAGTTCATAGCTGCCTTAAAATCAGAGGAATATTTTTTTTTGTATTTAAATAACAATAGATTTTGTTCATGATTCATATTTTTTATTCGATTAATCGTTTTTTTTTAAAGAAACGTTACCTAATTTAATCTTAAGTAGTAATTAATTAGTGTGTTTACATCTTAAACGTGTAAGTACCTAATTAATGATCTCCAGTTATACGACCCGTTAGGAAGCTACATATAGCGGTGACCTAGAGACTTGATAATTAACAATGATATTAAATAAAACAAGAAGATAATTAACATATTTTTATGGTCAATTGACATCTGTTGAACCTAAGAGTGGAATGGAAGAAATGTTAATTTTACTGAGTTATAGGAACAATAAATTATGATTAGCAGAATTAGCAGAACAATTTCAACAAATTAGAACACGAAATTAGTAAAAAGAGCAAAATAAAATGCGTACGAGGTTCGCTTTGCTGAACTGGAACACACATTCACTTTAGGTTTTACAAAATTGGAGAAATTTTAGTGACAAACATATTGTGTGATTTCTACTTTAACTTTTAGGTTTTTCTTTTCATGAACAGCACCTATCGTGTTTAAGAAAGATACTTAGAATAATTACAATTACATTATAGAAACCAAGTTCGCGCGCCCAAGTTGAAGCACCAAACGCAGGGTTAAATTTTATCACAACACTTTTTAAAAACAAAAGAAGTCTAATAAAATAACTTTTCGTGTGTTTTCAATATTTTGTAGTATTTTATAGTTAATTTGGTCAAAATAAAAATATTTTGTTTGTCAGATGCGACAGCTGTACGAATCTACTTATTTAGTGCTTTAATTTTGACAGCGCGCTTGTATGAAGACACTCATAATTCTATACGTATTTATTCCAAGGCAAGATAACAATTTACACCATATCGTACAAATTTTTGGGATGATTTATAGTAAAAATCTCAAAAAAGCTCATGACGACCCGCGTGGCGCAATGGTTACCAATTACCTACCATGCCGAACTGCCAATCGAAGGGTTCCGGGTTCGATTCTCGGCGAAGCAGAAATTTGAGTGATGAGTTTAAATTTCTGTTCTCGGTCTGGGTATTTGTGTTTCTGTCTTTGTGTGTGTCCATGGTACTCACGACACCGGGTATATCTACCCTACTGTGTACTGTGTACTCAAGCAGTAAGCCATAACAAACGAACGGAAACATGTTTTCTATACTGGATAATACGTCAATTTATGCATGAGTTATAATTATAACTTATAATAGTTAGTCTATCATAATTCGTAATGCGGTTACAAATGTTGGAGTACGGTTATACTTGCATCTGGCATCCATGGCAACGGTTTTGCCAATTGCACTCGGCCGATACGCTTGGTTGCCTTTGGGGGGTTAAAACCGTTGAATTTAAACAAAACTGTCCCTTTCCTTTCGGCTTCTAACAAATATAAAAAGTTATAATTGGAACGAAATAGGAAAAGATAAAAAGTTCTTAAAGCTGAGAGATGCCATGACAGAGGTAAAGAGCACGGTTTGCGACACGGATGTCTCCGACTTCAAATCCCGGCGCGCGCTGTCAGAGTTGAAGTGCGTAATTGTCGCTGCTCCACGGTGAAGAAAAATATCGTGAAATTTATTTTATTGACTCACGAAATTATTGACTAACGAATAATGCGATTCATAAAACTTGAAGTATTAAAATAGATAGGTACTAAAAATTAATAAATGCATCAACACAATAATTAAATTAGAAACAAAATGATAAGTCAACATTGCAAAAACATAGTGTGACCCATGCTTATGTATTCTGTGCCCATGCTCGTAAGACAGCGATTTCTCAGATCTGAAAAAGTTCTCTTTTTGTCCATCTAATAAACCTTGCAGTGATGAGTAAGGCATTACGTAATTAAATGTTGTCAAACTCGTATCAAAGCAAGCACCATTTTTAGATGTTACAAAACATTACGACGTGCCAGTCAATAATCGCACTAATTATCTGGGAACATTTTAGTGTTACTGACTGGTGTGAGTATCCGAGTGGATGAATAGGGTTGACAATCGTTGCAGAAAATGTTTTCTTGTTTATGGTTTTACTGGTAATAGTCAAAACAAAAATGCAACATTATGTTTATGTAATATACATATTAAAAATTGCTGATCCCGTGAACTCCGTACCGCCTACTAATATCGCTATTTAAAAAAAGGGTATGATAATAGAAGGTAGAAAATTTAGAGTTGTATGTAATTTTTGAACTGAAGCGCGCATGGCCCGGCGGTTAGCGTTGAACGCAAACGATCTATGCAACTAAGCAAAACGGGCGCGGTCGGGTGTGTGATTGGTGACCGCTAGTAGCAAAAAAATTTCATGCGCATTTCCGTGCTTCGGAGGGCACGTTAAACCGTCGGTCCCGGTTGTTGTCGATGGATAACAGTCGTTAAACATTGTCGGAGGCCTTATGGGCGGTTTGAAAACATCCGACAGCGGGTTGGCCACTAACACGCATCTCCACCAACCCGCATTGGCGCAGCGTGGTGGAGTAAGCTCCAGGCCTCCCCAATAATGGGGAGAGACCCGTGCCCAGCAGTGGGACGCAAAAAGGGTTGCAGCCATGTAATTTTTAATGACACATCATTAAAAAAAACTGTCCGAAAAATAAAAATAAACTTTTTTGGGGTGGGCCACTCTTATCACTTAGGGGGATAGATAACAACCTATTCTCAGACGTACTAAGTGTGAATATAAAATTTTATCAAAATCGGTTCAGGCGTTTCGGAGGAGTATGCTAACAAACACTGTGACACGTTTATATAATATATGGATTAGGGATTATGCATCATAGTACCTATATCAATTTTATGTTTTAAAATTTATGTTATTTTATTAAAAGAATGTCACCTCAATTTGTCATTTTATCAAAACTCTGTTGGTCAAAATTTATTCTTAACATACAAATAAACTTTAGGTCAATTAAGTACCTCATTGCATTCATGCATTTGCAGAACATCTCTGTAGTGTTTATGTAAATGAGCGCAATAAATAAGATTGTAGAGATGGGTATTTTGCGTACGTTATGTAAATTTCATGCAAATTCCTTTTAAATTACTGTATTCCGATCAGATGAATGTTAAATTGGTTAACCGTGTGGGAATTATTGAGGTAAATTGTTGAGGTCGTGGGTTCGATTCCCATCCAGGACAAATATTTGTGTGATGAACTATTTCTTCTGTGTCTTGGTGTTAATTTATCTATTTATGTATGTATTTAGAACTTTATTATATAAGTATATTTATCAGCTTTCTGATTACCATAGTACAAGCTCTGCTCAGTTTGGAATCAGATGGTGTTGTGTGAATTGTCCAAACATATTTATTATTATTTATTTATTTATTTATTATTATAAATATAAAATGCAGGTCTCCTCTTCAAAATCAGCATTTTGGTTTTAGGAGATAATCCACTGCTCTGGCCAAGTGCGGATTGATAGACATCATGCATTCGAGATTTTTTATGTAACTCTCAGGCATGCACGGCGTGGCGGCGATGGAAAAAATTGTAATGAAATATTTACACATACATACTACACTGTGATTTCTCACTGTGGAACAGCGATAAATACGCAAGTAACTTTTTTAGGTGTCTGGCGCTCTCCTCTTTTTGAACTCAGACACCCACGTCGAACACTGATGTCTTAACACTGGTATCGGCGCTGTAGCTTTTACCTATAAGTAGTAATTATCTAACAAAACAAAATAACATGTTTAAAATAAATTAATACTCTCTCTGCGTGTTTTACTGACTTTACTATTGTGAGTACCCCGCGGAACTGTACAAATTGATGCCCATGTCACTAATAAATTTTGACCATTACATACACCACCAAATGAAGGTTCATATTCTATCGACACCATCTGGACTCGTGGCGGTTCTCCACAGTGCGATAATCTTCCAGCTAGGCATTTTCAGTGGATTATAAAATGACGTTCTTCAATAAAGTTTTTAAAAGCTCTTCTTCAAGCCGGCTATGATGGTGACTACTCTAAAGTTGCTCGTGTCTTTACTCCATAGGGGACGGTGATCTCTTAACATCACGCGGCCCGTCTGTCTTTTTGTCCGTATAAATAAATTAAACATGACACAAATAAATTGAAATTTTGGCAACCCTAGCACCACTAACAGGTGTAGGATCCGTTAGCTGGCCGAACAAGTTCTGATGCGACTTTTTAATACACTATCAATTAATGCTTGTGAATAAGTGACTGAGCTTCTGTGCATTTGTGTATCTTTACGATACTGAGGACGGAGATTTTTTTAAGTTTACGTTGATAAATGAAGATTAATTTTCTTTCTCTCAAAAGTGATAAACTCTGCTAACATCTGAATAAAATATCTCACTTCTTTCTTCCAAAATATTAGGTCTTGTTTTTTAAAGGTAGGCTCCGACGATGCTGTAATAACATCGTTTCATGCGTTTTTAAATAAACTTACCGAAGGTTACTTAAGATTACTGATATTAGGCATTCACAATAATGCATTTTGATCTTGCGCCGTCACGCCGTATTTCACGTGCCAGGTTTCAGTAATCGGCATAGTTGGTCATTTTATCGATTTATTACGGCTCGAAGAACCAAGTCATTTAACATCACTCCTTTTGTTTCCAGATCAAACAAATACCTGCAGAAGTCGGCAATCACGAGGGTCTGTGCTGTTGGAGGCTTCTTCATATCAATACCTGTATTTTTAACAGGTAAGTTTATTAAATACCATATAATAATATTTATTTCTTTCAACGTTTTATTTATGAAATAGCGAAAGATTAAGAAAACTATGTACCAAACCCAACAGTCAATCAAGCAATACACCGCATAATGTGTTTAAGTAAAAAAGTTCAGATGCAGATTGCGTTCGAGTCTAGAATCTCTTAGATAATTATATGTAAATCATGCAGTGTAAGATGGCTGTGTCATAGTATAAGTCTCTTTATACCATTGATTTTCAAAGTGGGGGGCGCGCCCCTCTAGGGAGGCGCGAAGACATGTATAGGGGGGCGCGGGCGCGCGGGCGGCGCGGGCGACGAATATCACTCACTAGTCTCCCCGCGCCGCATGCGCCGTGCAAACACGTGTACTTTTTTGCAGTAACAAACAAGCGACCCTATTAAGCGTGTGAATTGTGACAGTGATCAGTTATTTCTTTTGTTTCGCCATGAGTTCGGCGAAAAAACGCAAATATAATGATGATTATATTAAATACGGTTTTGTTTCTATGAATAAAAGTGGTATCGACCAACCGCAGTGTGTAATTTGTTATGAAGTATTAAGCAATGATGCCATGAGACCTTCACGTCTGGAACGACATTTGTCAACAAAACACAGCGCTTTAAAAAACAAGCCGAAAGAGTTCTTTGCTTCAAAATCTGCAAGTTTGAAGCGCATGAAATTGGATAGTACTGGATCCTTTGTTCAGTCATCTGAGAAAGTGCTCGAAGCTTCATATGAATTGTCGCTACTCATCGCAAAGGCCAAAAAAAGCCATACTATTGGTGAAACACTCGTCAAACCCTGCTTATTGAAAGCAGCAGATATCGTTCTTGGACCAGAAAGTAAACATAAGTTTTCACAGATACCTCTTTCTGACAACACTGTGAAACGTCGCATTGATGATATGGCTGAAGATATAAAAAATCAGGTAATAGAGGCCGTGAAAGAATCAAGTTTTTTTGCAATACAGTTAGATGAGAGTACGGATGTTGCGCAATGTTGTCAACTGCTAGTTTTTGTTCGATACATACAAAACGAAACAATCAAAGACGAATTGCTGTTTTCAACAGAGCTAACGACAACTTCGAAAGCAATTGATATAATGACAGCAACCTCTGAATTCTTTGATAAACATGAACTGTCATGGAAAAAGTTGATAGGCGTATGCACAGACGGCGCTCCAGCAATGCTGGGATCTCGATCAGGATTTATACAGTTGGTTAAAGAAAAAAATCCTAACGTTCTTACCATTCACTGTTGTATACACCGTCAAGCCTTGGGAGCTAAAACCCTTTCAAACGAACTCTATGACGTCTTAAGGTGGGGTCCCACGGCCCGCCAGGCGACAGGCCGCGCCAGACGTCGCCCCGCCTGTGTAGGCCTGTCACGGCCCGTACTGAGCATTCCCAAGGCATGTGCCGGCCTGGTGCGGCCTGTTGACTGACATTCCAACATATTAAGTGATACGGATTTCTGTAGGTCTGTAGACATTAAATTTTCTTTTTAACTCCGGTATAGGGATGCTTCCATCTTTTAAATTTTTTTTAAGCGTAACCATGCATCATGGACATCGTTCTTGTTTTATGTTGAGGCGACGAACTATTCCAAAGCGCTGGTTCATTTTCATAAAGAGTTAAAAACTCGAATATGAGCTCATTCGTCCACCCCACCATGTGCGATTGTGTACACGCAGGCGCCGCAGCAGGTGAAATGAACGATTACAACCGACGCAGACGCGCCCGTACAGGTCGCGACAGGCATCATCGCACCGCGCCGCGCCGCGCCTTTGAACTTACCGACTCCCGATGGATCGGACGGGCGACAACAGGCCACCACAGGCCTCATCGGATGCGTCGGTTCCCACGGCCTGTTGGCCTGGCCTGGCGCGGTCTGACCTGTGAGAAAGCAGGCCGTGGGACCCCGGCTTTAAAATTATGCATTAAAATTGTAAATTATGTTAAAAAGAGTGCATTAAACACGCGCCTTTTTACAACTCTCTGTGAAAATTTGGGCACAGAACACAAGACATTGTTATTTTATACAGAAGTGCGCTGGCTTTCAAGAGGAAATATGTTGACAAGATTATTTGAACTGCGAGATGAAGTAATTCAGTTTTTAGAAAATCAAAAGCAAAGTGAATTGGTTTTGGAATTTAAGAAACCATGGGTCCAAGTAATATTTGCTTATCTAACAGATATTTTCGAATCATTTGTTAGCAATAATACGACTTTTCACTATTTCAGGGATTTATTTCTCTTTTAGATTCACAAACTGTTGTTAGGAATAATACACCTTTTAACTATTTCAAGGATTTATTTCTCTTTTAGATTTACAAACTGTTACCCTCAAGGTATCTACTAGACTCGACTTCCATAAAACCGTGTGTCAAATGTGTCATTACAAGCCTATTTTTACCGGAAGTTCTACTACATAACGTCGGACATATTTGTTTACAATAAGTTTTAACTTTGATCAATGCAATACTTTAATGCCTAATAATAAACCAAATATTTAATTAATAATATTAGACAGTTTCTAACAGTCGGCCTTTCCTGACATTTTCACGTCTCGTGAAACCGCTGAATATAGTAAAAATAAACAGTGTAAATCATTTCATAAATCAAAGTTATTCATTTAGATCTTACTACTAATATTACAAGTTATCGTAAAGAGAATCTAACATTACTTTTATACTGTGCTTAAAAAAAACAATAAATTCTGGATTAATAAAATTGTTGTTATTTTTAGTTATGCATAAATGTAAAGACAAAGACATTTATTTGGACAAATATGGGTATTTACATAGGTAGTTGTTTATATATATTTAGTTCGCCGTATTTACCTTCATGAGGTATGCAAATATAGTGATGAAAAAAATATAAAAGAAAAAAACTATTTATTATTTTAATTTGTCCCATATTGCGCCTTTTATAAATTAAATTTAAATATTTATTTATTTATATTTCGAATCGGTTCCGATCGTCAGCTTTGGGTACCCATATCATAGGGTGTTTGTACACTGAGAGGAAAAAAAAGCCGGCGGAAAAAAAACCTCCCAGGTTTTTATGGAATTCCTTTATGCCGTTTTATCGTTTATGACATCAATGACTGAGTAATACGCCTTTTTCAGTATATACGTTTTAAGTCCTTTTTTAAATTCGTTGCCCGTTTTAATTTTGAGGAATTCCGGTGACCATTATATATTTTGGATCCCGTGTATTCTTTAGTAATATTGCAAAAAAATTAACGAGAATATTGAAGTTCATGTCTTTTATATTCACCCCAATAAGACTCCTTCATGTTCTGATCAGGTACAAAAACTTTGGAATATTGAAGCCCCTACATGTTTTCAATATTCACCCCAATAAGACTCCTTCATGCTCAGACTTTGGAATATTGAAGCCCCTACATGTTTTCAATATTCACCCCAATAAGACCCCTACATGTTCTGATCAGGTACAAATAACTTTGGAATATTGAAGCCCCTACATGTTTTCAATATTCACCCCAATAAGACCCCTACATGTTCTTATCAGGTACAAAAAACTTTGGAATATTGAAGCCTCTTCTTCAAGACCTCTATGTTTTTATCAAGTACAAGAAACTTGAGAATGCTGAAGCCCCTCTTGTCTTCAACACTCAACCCAATGAGAACTCATGTTCACACAAGGTAAAAACATAAAAGCCCCTTCTTTAAGAATATTGAAGCCCCTCTTGTCTTCAACACTCAACCCAATGAGAACTCATGTTCACACAAAGTAAAAACATAAAAGCCCCTTTTCTAAGAATATTGAAGCTTCTTCTTCAAGACCTCTTTGTTTTTATCAAGTACAAGAAACTTGAGAATGCTGAAGCCCCTCTTGTCTTCAACACTCAACCCAATGAGAACTCATGTTCACACAAGGTAAAAACATAAAAGCCCCTTCCTTAAGAATATTGAAGCCCCTCTTGTCTTCAACACTCAACCCAATGAGAACTCATGTTCACACAAGGTAAAAACATAAAAGCCCCTTTCCTAAGAATATTGAAGCCTCTTCTTCAAGACCTCTATGCTTTTATCAAGTACAAGAAACTTGAGAATGCTGAAGCCCCTCTTGTCTTCAACACTCAACCCAATGAGAACTCTTGCTCCCACTAGGTAAAAACATAAAAGCCCCTTCCTTAAGAATATTGAAGCCCCTCTTGTCTTCAACACTCAACCCAATGAGAACTCATGTTCACACAAGGTAAAAACATAAAAGCCCCTTTTCTAAGAATATTGAAGCCTCTTCTTCAAGACCTCTATGCTTTAATCATGTACAAGAAACTTGAGAATGCTGAAGCCCCTCTTGTCTTCAACACTCAACCCAATGAGAACTCTTGCTCTCATGAGGTAAATTCATAAAAGCCCCTTTATGTCTTCTCAACAGGAAAATAATATACTTAATTATCTCAGTCCCTATCCCTTTCATTTTGATTTCATTCATAACACGACATCAAGGACAATTGGACAGACCATTTTCTTCTACGGCATGTTATTCAAGAAGTATCTATATGATGTGCATAAAACTTTGATACCATCTCAGTTGAAAATCATGACATTTAATCGGTTCAAAAGTTTTATTTTTAAATTGCTAAATGAAAACTGCTTTTATTCGACAAATGAATTCATAAAATACTGTCATAATAGACACCTTAAAAGGTTAGCTAATTAGATTATAAATTTATATTAAAATATTGCAATTATTATCACTATATGTAAATTATTATTATTATTGTATTTTTTATATTATTATTGTTATTAATAAAAACAATAACTTTTGATGACATGTCTCAAATTGACATGTACCTTCACAGATGAAATAATGCATTTAATTTTATTTATTTCATTTTTGGTCTAATCAAGAGTTACTTAATTACATTTTTTTTTCATAATAAAATTCAATTCAGCTAGTTGTCTAGCAAAATAAGACATCTAGACAACTAGATTGACCTTCACAGCTTGAACTGTCAAAATCTGATTCACAGCTGCGATTGTAAACCAGCCAAGGATTAATTTTATTATCAACTGTAAATATGCTACTGAAGGGTCTACCGTTGCGAGATCTATTATTTTCTAGTAGTTTACTAATGAGATAATAATATGGATCAAGAATTTTAGAAACTAATTTTTGCTCTTTCCAGTTGAAGGAATCTCTTTCTACCCTTATACGTGTAAGTCGCCAAAATTGAATTTTAAGACTTTCCTACTCCTATTAAATTTTCTTTTGATGAATCTGATTTGTTTCAATTTGCCGAGACATTTGGCGAGACAAGGTAAATTTTTTGTGTTTATGTATCATTAGTATCTGAATCATCCTACAGCAACAGCAACTAATGGTCTTAATCTTATACAAATAAATAAAATTGGAGTGCCTGATTGTAACATTAGAATAACCGCTTTTTACAACTTGCATATGAATGTATATGCGGTACATTATACTAAAATAGCATTTTTTTTTTCATTTTATGTGTGTGTCGGTCTATTCTGGCTCACTGGTGGGTAGCTGGGGTAATAAGGAAAACTAACGTCCACGCGGACGAAATCGCGAGCGGTCTCTAGTTCCGAATAAGCTTCGGCTGGTGATTTACCAATTGATTTATTTACTGTATTACTTAATCCCCATTGTATAACCAAGCAATCTCCATACAGTTTTCCTATACAAAAGCCCTCGTTTAACTACAAAATTATTTTTTTATAATGTATCATCATGATTGGCTTCCAATGTTTGCCAACAAATTCCCCTTTCTATAACCAAGCAATCTCCATACAGTTTTCCTATACAAAGGCCCTCGTTTAACTACAAAATTATTTTTATAATGTAATAAACTTATTTCTAAATTGCTGTGTTGTAATGTAGAAATCCAGGTGGAGTCAATAAGACGAACATTTACAGGATTGCGACTTAGAAAAGCAATACCAATTTTGACGTATTTGTATGGACCTGGGTTATAGCGCTTTTAATTATCAACTGCTTATGATCACTATGCATCTGTACAATGCTTTGGATACCTGATTTCAAATTGTCTATTAGGTCTCTTAGTGATACTAGTTCCTTCAAATATTATGCCGCTAAAACGAGTAGAGGAAGGTTGTCTCATTATAACCAAAATAAACGTGCATTGATTCTAATACATATATGCATATAGTAAAACTACGCCTGAAATGATTTTCATGCTGTCTATATTGACGAGATAACGTCTTTTACCGAAAAATATAAAATGTAAATTTAACTCTTCTTTGTAAATGTTATACTAAATAATAATTTTGTGATAATATTCAATTCAATTCATAAAAGTATGCAATCTTTCTTCAATGTTTCTTTATACTTAACGTTATCACGTAAAACTACCGTCCGTAAACCGGCCTTACAGGCAAACAAGTTTTCACTGCTACTATCCCCGCATAACAGGGGCGGAATAAGAAAATATTTATAACTAATCTTTACGAAAAAAATAAATAAATAGGGAGAAAGGTTATATAAAGAATTTGCATCATAAAAAAAATATTGAGGGTACTCGTCAATTTTGAATACCTATTTTATGACAAGTACATACCTATCGCATTTCTTTGTTGGAAGTTTGCACTTGAAATGCGGAAGGCCTTCTTCACTACACTTATAACAATTAAAGCAGAAAAACGATCAATATGGCCATCAGATCTAATTGAACTAATTAAATCTTTCAATGTATCTAATAACTTCGCTTCAGAAAAATACGGTACTTGCTCTTCAGCTAGTCTTGTGTAGTACGCGTACGATGTACTATTAGGTGATGTTACGCAGCACTGTACTACAAGTAACGTTACCAAATAGAAATTCCTAATCGGACATTTCGGACAGTCGTACACTAAGCGCGTCTCACTTTAACATGCATGTAGCGCAAATGTCCGACTGTCCGCTTAAGAAATCCCGAACCGAACAAATGCTTAAGCTACAAGAATGACATTTTGATATAATTACACCGCGCCGGTACTCATGCGCGGTAGGTACAATGAATGATTGTTGATGTTGTTATGTCACAGTCAACTTTGCTGCGCGTGAATAAATTGTTTGTAAATCTGTAATCCATATAAGTTGTATTTTAATAATATATCGACAGTTCGTTGTTTCTGGCATGATTATATTTAAATGATTGTTGGTTTATAAATATAAAATTATGTACCTAAATAGATTTAATTTTCGAATACGTCATTCTAACTCATTATACCGTATCTAACTAGAACTTAATATTATCTACAATTTTAATTATTAGTAATTAGGTAATCATACCTACTCATTTCAATACTTAGAATGATAGTTCTGGGTCTGTTAAAGCTTGAAAGAAAATCAAATTGGGTTCGACCGGTTATTACGCTGGTCGCTGTTTGATAAGGATAACTGTACTATTAGTACTAAATGTACTAATAAGACGTACTAGTACATTATCCCAAACGTACTAGTACAGAGCGAACTCGCAGACGTCCGATTAAGCACAAGACTGTCAGCCCGTAAATCTGCACTGAGGTGCGCTGCAATTCGTTCGTCTGCCTCGACGCATTTGCGTGCGCGAGCTATACCGCTCTTGCTCGACATGCTGGGCCATTCTCGCCTCGACGCGCTGCACCGCTTTCGGACCCTTTTCGTCTATTGCGTCACTATTGGACGACACCAAGATTTGGATAATTGATTGTTTCCCATTATATCACTGAAATATAAAATAAAACTAAAAAGTAAAATGTTCACGACATGTCATATAAAATGGAAAGTATTTGTCATAATTTATTATTGATTTTTATTATTATCATATAAATTAATAAAAACGGTCTAAGAAAAGAAATGTTTATAGATTGTACAAGAAAATAAAATTCTTGATATCCAATTCGAGAAATTATATTATCTATAAAGAATGATAATTAAGTATTTTTTAAAATAGCCGTCCTTATGTCAATTTCGTTTTATTGATTGAATAATAGCCAATGATATTATATATCATTGATAATAACACTTGTTTTAATATCAACTATGGATTTAAACTAAAACGTACCTTCAAATTCACTGGGCGCCGAGTTCTGATATCGAGAAAAAAAAATCCTCGATACTATCCCGCTGCTGATCTGTTAGCAATAATACGACTTTTCACTATTTCAGGGATTTATTTCTCTTTTAGATTCACAAACTGTTGTTAGGAATAATACACCTTTTAACTATTTCAAGGATTTATTTCTCTTTTAGATTTACAAACTGTTACCCTCAAGGTATCTACTAGACTCGACTTCCATAAAACCGTGTGTCAAATGTGTCATTACAAGCCTATTTTTACCGGAAGTTCTACTACATAACGTCGGACATATTTGTTTACAATAAGTTTTAACTTTGATCAATGCAATACTTTAATGCCTAATAATAAACCAAATATTTAATTAATAATATTAGACAGTTTCTAACACATTGAACACTTTGAACTTGAAATTACAAGGCGGAGACTCGAACATAATTTATCATCGGGATGCTATCACGGCATACACTGAGAAGTTGCAACTGTGGAAACGCAAAATTTTGGCGTCCAACTATTCCTGCTTTCCCAAACTATTTGCGATCACAGAAGAAGCGGGCTTTAAGGAGATTTTGGACGAAACTGATACCAAGACTAAAATATCAAACCATTTGCAGCACCTCACGGACGAATTCAAGCGTTACTTTCCAGATTCGTGCAATAATATTATTTATCGATTAGCGACCGATCCTTTTCACGTCGACATAGACATGCTGCCAGATACATTACAAGAGCAAGCTTTAGAAATCAAAAATGATTCTGCAGCCGAATATGATTTTGAGAAGATGGATAAGGCACAATTTTGGGTTAAATATCTCAAAGTTTATCCCAGCACAGCAGAGCAAGCACTAAAATTGTTTTTACCTTTTTCGAGTACTTATTTGTGCGAAAAAGCGTTTTCAGCAGTTGTAGCAATAAAAACAAAGTACAGAAGCAAACTAGATATTGCTAGTGATCTACGTTGTGCACTTTCTTCTATTGTACCCAGAATTGGAGATCTTGTCAAAAACATGCAGGCCCATCCGTCACATTGACTCTTTTTATAACAAGTGTGTAAAAACAATATTTTCATAATAAAACATCTAAAATTATGTGTTTTTGGTCTTTATTACCCTTACTTATTATATATTATATAAAAAAATATATTTAAATTTACAATTACTTGGCGAGCGCACTTGCTGCTCCTTGCTGGGCCTGGGGGGAGGCGTGAGCATATCCATTTGAGCAGCAGAGAGGCGTGATACTTATAAGTTTGGGAACCCCTGCTTTATACTATGGATGGCTGTGTGTTATGTTAAGTGTCCTCACTTGTAAATGCACACAAATATATAACGGGACCTTTTTACAGAAACAACAGGAATGCATAGCAGCAAAAATGGGTTTTGCCTGGTCAAACCACGCAAAGTTTAGTGTTTCCTGATAGAGCCGATAGAGGATAGGTGCTTAAGAAAAGATGAAACTGATAATTATTATTGTCAGACAGCGCTCTCTCTGCAAGTCACTTTACTAAGTATTTTCTCATTGTACAGACTATATTCCACCCCATAAAATGTCCTAAAAGATTCTATCCACGTAAGTTGTTTACAGTTTTCTAAGCACTCAATTTCTATTTCCAGGCATAATCCTCTACACGTTCATCCAGTTCCACTCGACGCCGGCGATAGTGACGTCAGTGTTCATCGGGGTCGGCATCATCTTCTGCGGCTGCGCGATGGTCCATAACGTGTTCGTATGGCAGAAGGAGAAGACCAACTTGGTGAAGGCGTTCAGAACTCAAGAATTAAATACTAGTTCTGCGCCAATGAACACGTCGAACGGCGTGGTCATGAACGGGCACCTCAACAACACGGGCAATTTGAGTTTCCATAGCATGACTGCGCCGTACACACATCCGATAACGCTGTTGCAGCAGGGTGGGCCTTACATCATTAGGTACGTTGTTTTAGTGTTAGTTTTACTACGATGATTGTGTTCATGGGGCAGATAACCCCAGTTGTATGATATTTTTGAAACTTCATGGTATATTATAGTCCTATATCTTTCCCACTGAATGAGCAGCGGCGCGCAGCGACTCTTTGAGGCAAAATATTGCATATCATTTTGAATCACTGCTGAAGCCATTTCTGCTTTGCCGTCCTATATCTTTAGGGTCAATTCCCACTGAAAGAGCAGCGGCGCGCAGAGACTTTTTGAGGCAAAATATTGCAAATCTTTTTGAATCACTGCTGAACCCATTTCTGCCGTGAAGCAATTCAGTGGTATGGTACCTGTGCGGCGGTACTGGCCAAAGCAAGAGGCGTCATCTTTGCCATATTTAATATGCTTTTTATTATTTTGGCACCTCCCTAAAACTACCTCCAGGAGCAAGTGCCCCGACTCCTTCCTCCTAGAAGCTGTTGGTTGGGTTTTCGGTGGAAAGGTGCATTTGCCGGCTAGATTAATTAGGCGTAACTGCATGCGACCTCAGGCAAGACTGCTTGAACTTGGACTGCAGCTCCCACTTAACACCACGCTGCCTGCAAGCTCGTCTGCTACTCCATTCAAATTTAAAAAAAAGATTATCAGAATATCAGGGGCCATCCATAAATCCATAAATTACGTCACACGAAAAAAGATATTTTTGGACCCCTCCTCCGTCCTTGTCACAGTTGTTCACAATTGTGACAAGTACCCAGTGTGATATCACACATTCATCCATTTTGCGTCTATAAATTATTAAAATAAAGAAAAATCATTTTATATCTATGGACTTTAATATTAATGTACTTAGCTCAGATGTACTTAGATATTTAAAATTTTGAAATGTGACGTCATGAATTTAAAGACCCCAACCGTCACACAATATCACACTTGTTCGACCCCTTCCTTACCCCTCAGCGAGTGACGTAATTTATGGATGGCCACTAATAACTTCAATGTGATTGTTTACAGGCCTCCAACAAGCACGCCACCAGGTGAAGGAGCGGCCACTCCAGGAGTCCCTGCGGCCACCATCGACCTCAGCCACGACACGCACGAGCTTAGCACTCTCGTGTGACTATAGTCCATTACTAAGTGACGCACGGACTGTTCGATGTGCGAGAAGTTTCTAGAACAGTTCTAGGTTGAACTGTTCAGTGATCGAGAAGAATAAGCCTGTGTTACAGAAGTTTCTGGAAAAGTTCGAAATTGAATATTGCCTGAACTAATTAACGTCCTAATAGGTAACTAATTTCATACCCATACGAAGATTTTAGTACCCTCAATTGACTATTACTTCGTCGCTCAGTGATATACGAGCTGTTCAGTCTAGATGTTTCTAGAATAGTTCTACATTGGAAAATAACAAACGACTTTGAAATATGTATAAAGAGCTCAGATAAAGAGTGCCCTCGCTTTGACTATAACTCCAACATTCAGTGAGGTACCTACGTACCTACAACGTAGGTAGGTACATACAACCTACGTCACTGAATGTCTGAGTTGACTGCTGACTTTTCACTCAGATCATATAAAAAAGTATAGATAGAATGTTGCGAGCAATGTAGCGAGGCCGGTTTAAACTGCACCACGTATTGTTCATACGCACGTCACGCACGCTTGTGCAACGAAACTGCACCTAGCTTTGCCGGTCGAATATCGCGGCGCATTGAGCCAAATGATATTAAAAATATAAAAATTCATAAGAAAAATGTCAAATCGTGTTGTGAAAGGGAATACTATTTATAAATAACTAGCTGTGCCCCGCGGTTTCACCCGCGTTAGAGAGGATCATTAGCATAAAGTGAAGTCCCTTCTGAAGTACCGTGGACCGGCTTTTTTGTAGGACTATATAAGATAAACATTAACATCATACATTACATAGGTGTACCTCTAGCGGTTTTGGCGGCGCATGCCAGAATAGCCCGCAGATGGTAGATTTTTTCCTACTTACTTGACACTTATCGTCATATTTTGGACAATTCACACAATATCTTTATAAATTGTAGCCTATATGTTATTCTGATGTATAAGCTATATTGTGGTAAAGTTTCATTCAAATCCATTCAGTAGTTTTTACGTGAAAGAGTAACAAACATCCATACATCCATACTTACAAACTTTCGCCTTTATAATAGTAGTAGGATTTCAACCACACTAAAACCCACTGAATAGGATTTTCAGCGAAACCTGCCAATGTCTTCCATGCGCAGAGATGTAGGTACTCTGTGGCGCGGCGTTACAAATGGGCTCTTGGGTGAGCAATGTAGGTAACTCTGCCAAGAGTCGTGCGGCCGAATACGCCGTCGTTTGACCCGTGGCTGTTGGTCCGACTCCCAGTATAGCCGTGAAAGCCTCTACTTAGTCGCTTTTTATGATTACGTGGAGGACACCATATTTCATGTTGTTAATGCCGAGGTAACTTTTATGTTTTCGGGACGGAATCTTCGCAAGGTACGTCGTGTGTCAGATTGAAAAGTGATACCGGGTTATGTGGGATTTATACAGTACTAAAACCTCCTCAGTGGCCTGCTGAACACTCGTTCAGAGGACTCCATGCGCGGTGCTCCAAATCGCCGCCCACAACTCCAGAAGTTCAGATTTATTCGCCTCTTACGATTAGGTAGCTGATCTGTTCTTACTGTATCTAGTCTTATTATAGCTCATATTCATAACTTCCACCTACGGAGAGCAATACCGAGCTAGCCAGTTTAGCTTCTTGAAGAAACTACCTACATTGTACAGAAACCTACAACAAATGTATGAAGAGTATTTTTTAAGTATTCATATTATATTATCTATGAAGTTTTTAGGTTACTGTCCAATAAACTGTCATGGAAGAAAATAAAATAATGACAGATCTCGTTTTAACGTTTGATTCCGAGAGCTATTTCGAGAGAAGCGACAAAAAAGTACAAACATTTTCAAATAGCAATTTTTTATATTCCGTCAAATTGGTGGAGCATAGAAATATTTTTGTCAGTCTGCAGGATTTCTTAACGTTTGGCGTAGAAGGTACTTACCTCAATTTAAAAATAAATATTCACTGCAGTAACTTTTCTAAAACCATAAAAAATAAGAAGAAGCAAGCAGTCAATAATGATAAGTTTCACAGTGTTCAGTCATGTAAAACTTGTAACTCGGTGTATCACGTATGAAAGTCGATAAAAATAGTAACTAACATTTTGCAAGTTCAAGAGTTTTCATATAAAAAATCAAAATCTTTTCCATAACTGATGATCAACGCTTAATTTTTTAATACCGTGCAACAGTTCATCGTGGATTTCAAACACTAAGAAATTTAGCTGATGTGACGTAATTAAAACAAAATATTAGAAAATGGTTGCAAGTTTTCATTGCTTAGCTCTCTGAATATTTCATGTGAGTCACATTTTTGAAGGACGCTGTCTTGTCTTAAATGTTAATGTTGCATTCGAATTGGAAAATAGTTTTTAAATTTTCTAAGTTTTCGTGATATTTCCTTAATGTTTTATTACATAAGTACCTACCTTCTTCTGCCAATTACAAACACAACAAAAGAAGAATTAGCGAAATCGGTCCAGCCGTTCACGCGTGATGTCGTGACCAAGGGAAAATGGGATTCATTTTTATATATACAGATATATATAATAATTAAAATAATGCGGTAATTTTAATGATGATCGCAACATGTGTGCGTGGGCCGGCAACACACACACACATATTTGCAAAACAGGTCTCACTTTTATTCGCAGAGCTCCATCTTTACATTTTTATTTGATCTAAGACTTTTCAGTGTTCGAGAACGGTTCTTGTTTGCACCTGAGGAGAAGTAACTTGCCTGAATTATTTGCGCCTTATACCGCATACCGTGACATAGGATCGTAGTAACTCCGTCATTCAGCAGATGGTTGAACCGTTCAATCTTCGAAAAGTTTCTAGAATAGTGCTAGAATGCCATTAAAGTTAAATAATTTAGTAAAGTTCATCTACGCATTAGAAAATTTTCTTGAATAGTTTTAGAATGCAATTAAACTTGACTATGTGTTTTGAATTCTATCATGTGTAGTAGTTGTTTTGTGATGTTTTCTTCATGTTGCCTCATTTAAAATTAAGCAAAATATAACGAAAGGAAACTTGTATGGTATGCTAAAATGTACCATCAACGCAGTATTTCACTGTATTTAAATGAAACAAGAAACAACGAATTTAGATTACTTTTAAGCTATTAGCTTAAGTACACTAAAATTATTGAAATGGTCACTGCCAATACCACTGCCTAACTTTATGAACAACACCCCAATGACAAATTAGAGACCCAAGATCATTATAACACACAAGTAATCTAAGGTTACTTTATCCCACGAATGTAGTTTTTACCGTTTTTACTTAAACTTGTCCGTGACACTGCTGGTAGTGCTAAGCAGTAGTGCCACGGGCAGTGTACCGTTTTTACAAATTATTGTGGCATAAATCTACATGCACGCTGTCTCTAAGTGCGTTACCTAATAAGCTGACAATCAGTCATTAGTAACTATAGTTTTATTATAGAACGAATCGAGAGTAAAACTAAACATATCTATGTATCAGCAATAGTGACGTTACATTTTATCGGGGGATGCCGACTATTAACTAATTACGAATTGAACGGTGAGTATTGCCAGTTATAAATAATCATGTTTAGTAACTATAGTTACCAGCGGCAGTTATTTCTTGGTAGCTATAGATCAGCAGCAGTTAGAGGCAATCCATAAATAACACCAAAATCTTGACTTTATACCCCCTGTCCTTATCGCAGCTGGTCGCAGGACTCGCAGGCAGTTAACATTTGCTTTGGCTATTCTGAGCCTTACTTAAGGACATACACAAATTTTTATTTTATTTATGAGTGTATATTAATGCCTAAATAAAATTTGGATATTGTTAAACTATTATGAACTCTGAACTGTATATTATGGTATTTAATTGTAAATATTGTTTCTAACTTTAAGGAGAGACAACTCTCACTTGCCATTCTTCTAGTTTTTAATTGTTTTACTGTTTTAAGTTTGTACTTACGTTTTTTGCCAGAAAAATGAAAAGTATTGTGAATTTAATTACTTAATCATAATAAATCTATAATACTGATATTGTTTTTGTGTTAGGTACTAAAATAATTGCATGTATTACATATTTTAAATCGTTTTCGAACCATGAATTATGACTTAATTTCACAGTTTTGCAGACAGTTTTTATGAATAAAAGAAATTTGAACATAAAATATTCTATGTTTATATAATTAAAGGTTTTTTTGTGATGAACAGGGACGTCCAGTACCTCATAAATCATTTTTATTTTTGTAAAATTTAAAATAAATATAATATTAGAAGCCCTGATAATTTTCAAGTTTTTTTTATAAATTTCTTTATATCAGGTACTGAATTGGAATGTAATATACATTATGTATCATGTTGTTTTTAAAATGATGCGTTTGTTTAAAGATTACATTTTAGCGGCAACGCGAAAAAGGAGAAAGCAAAAGCCAAATAATCTTTATCAGAAACATTTATTTCTGCATTTTCAGAGATAAATAGTAGGTATAAAGTTTTTGTAGTTATGTTAAAATTAAAAGGACAATGAGTTTTAGTACTTTTTGCTCTATCTTTTTGAAGCATGCAAGATACCTATATTATGATCCTGGTAAGATTCATATGGGGCGACGGCGGATAATATTCTCCGGAGTAGCACTGCATACTGAATGATGATATTGTGATGTTAAACCTTAGAATAATTACATTATAGAAACCATGTTCACGCGCCCAAATTGAAGCATGTTAATTGGTGCCATTAGTGGCACCAAAAATCGGGTGTAGGTACTGTTAAATTGTGTCACAACACTCTTGAAAAACAAAAGAAGTCTAATAATATAACTTTTCACAGTGAAGTTTTTTTAATATTTTGTAGTATTTTATAGTTAATTTGGTGAAAATAAAATTATTCTGTTTGTTAAATGTGACATCTGTGTGAATCTATTTAGTGCTTAAATTTTGACAGCGCGCTTATATGGAGACAGTCATTCTATACGTAATTATTCTAAGTGTTAAACACAAATTAAATAACAATCTCAGGGCCTCTTTCACCATCTTCAAGTAAAGTGACAAGTACGCTAATTATCGGTTAAAGTCACCCGTAACTTCAATTTCACGATGTTCGAGTAGCACTAATCATTATGATAAACTGACCCGTACTCATAGCTTTTAACTTTACTTGGGATGTAACTAATCAACACTTTACTTGGAGAGCGTGATCGAGGCCCTTATATTAAATACTGGGGTTGCCCGTGTTCATAGGCGACGGTGATCGCTTGACACCACGCGGCCCGTCTGCCTTTTTGTTCGGTTTACATATTAAAAAAAATGTAATCTTTGAGCAAACTAAAAAAACCCACCAATCATACGTGAATAAAAACTAGAAAAATACTGAAATTCAACTGTATATTTGTACATAGCTTTACACAATCCTGGAGGCATAATTTTATTTATTTTTCGTAACGAATAACGCATTTTCTATTTTTATTTGTAGTTCATGTTACGTGACTAAATATAAACTTTAAAAAAGATCACTTGTTTTTTTTTTGTTAAATTAAACTTCAGCTAAAACTAATCGTTGTTTCCGGATCTCGCCCTGAAATAGAAAAAGATGTTATTTTGAATTTTTTATTTGAATGGAGTAGCAGACGAGCATGCAGGCCACGTGGTGTTAAATGATCGCTGCAGCCCATCGACATCTACATACAACCTCAAGCAAGCATAGGTAAGTCTTGTCTGAGGTCGTATGCAGTTGCGCTGATACTCCGGAGGCTGGTGGTCGCCTCATGTAAGTGTGGCCGGCAACTGCACCTTTCCACCGAAACACAACAGAATTGGTTCACGGCAGAAGTGGGTGCAGCGGTGGTGCGAACGATTATAGTTCTACCAGCTACAAAAATCTACAGATATTGGAGTTTTTTGAGGGGAACTTGAAATGGGCATGTGCATAATAATCATTTTGTTAGATATAAGTCCAAATGTTATCGAATAAAATAATAGTGCAAAACATAGTTTTTGGGGTTACCGTCACAACTTTATCAGTTTAACATGTAGCTGAGTACCAAGTAAAATCTGACTTGACTGATGAAAAACTGATTTTGGCTATTACTTATACTTATGGCTAGTAAAAATAGCCTAGCCTAAAAGTAGCCTATGTTACTCAGGGTGAAAGTAGCTTTCTAATGGTGAAAGAATTTTTGAAATCGGAACAGTAGTTTTTGAGTTTATTCATTACAAACATACAAAAATACAAATCTTTCCTCTTTATAATATTAGCATAGATTACCGTTTGAGGCCCTGGTAGTAGCCGGTGTGGTAGCCGCTCATGTACCAACTGAGCAACATGGCCGCCAGACCGTCGTCCTGAGCGCGGTCTCCGAAACCGATCATGGGGGGAGGGGGGATCGGCATGTCCGTTGGACACTGTTGACAGAAAATACAATAACGTTTTACACTCAGAGCCCAACAGTAGGGTGATATACCCTGTGTCATGGGTACCATTGACACACACAAAGGCAGAAATACAAATACCCAGACTGAGAACAAATTTAAACTCATCATTCAAATTTCTGTTTTGCCGGGAATCGAACCCGGGACCCTTCGATTGGCAGTCCGGCATGGTTATCATTCGATCACACGTCTTCAAATGTTGTCAATGATTTTAATCCTCGAAAAAAAAAACACACACAGCAAATGGGCAAATTCAAAAGCAAATTCTGAGGCTACACCTGTTTGAACCCCAGGCCTTCTGCAATAAGAAACCGGGTCTTAAACACTCTACTAACGCTACAGTAAATGAATTAATGCTAAATTAACAGTTTATTAGGATAGCAGCATTATTTGAGTGGAAGATAAGTTAATATGAGTAACTAAGTATAAAAAAATGTTATTTGTTTAGCTCTTTTATTATTAAATTTCTGTTTTCAGGCACCTTTAAAGCAATTGCAATATAATCTATACCTTTTTACTTCATGACATTATTGAGTAAACAAGGAATCGAGATCTAAATAGAGGGTTCTAGCACGCATAACGTCAACAAAATTGTACTAAAAATACATACCTGTCTCATGGTGGTGACATCTGGCATTGGGAGATCTGGTAGAGTCCACTGTCCAATTGGATTCGATGGAGACGCCCTTTTCGGTGTTCTTAACTTTTTTTGCCGTGGTGTCACTGGAAACATAATATTGGCTGCAACCCTTTTTACGTCCCACTGCTGGGCACGGGTCTCTCCCCAACATTGGGGAGGCCTGGAGCTTACTCCACCACGCTGCTCCAATGCGGTTTGTGGAGATGCGGGTTAGTGGCCAACCCGCTGTCGGATGTTTTCAAACCGCCTTCGACAAGGTTTAACGACTGTTATCTATCGACAACAACCGGGACCGAAGGCTTAACGTGCCCTCCGAAGCACTGAAACGCGCATGAAATTTTTTGCCACTAGCGGTCACCCATCTTACACACGACCGCGCCCGTTTGGCTTAGTTGCATAGATCGCTTGCATTCTACGTTAACCGCCGGGACATGAGCTTCAGTTGTTTGCAATGTGATTTTTAATTACAATGTTTTTCAACTCAACGCGTGCCTGACAGTTATTCAAAATTTCTAGGAGGCATGATACCCACTAATCCACACTTAGCCAGTGTAGTGGACTATGGCCTAAATCCCTCTAACTTCCTTGAAGAAAACTGTGACCAGTTGTGGGGTGTCAAAAGAGTTGAAAAAAAAAAGTTGCGACTTTCCGCAACTGAGCAAGAGATGGCGCGACGGATATTCTGAATCACGCTTTCGAAGTTTTCTGAATATTCGACTCTATCTAAACGGAGGGCAGCCGCTCGGGAATGACCACCTCGCCCGCAGGGAGATCTTTCTTCGCCAAATATAGTACATATTTTTATTATTATTATCTTTCCAACGTACTGCTGGGTACATCAAAATTGAGTGATTTAGATCATGACCAATGTCAGATTTGTGGACATGATATGCTTTTAAGAACTTTTAACAACCCAATTATGGAAGATATGGATTTTCCAGGCAGGAGGATCTTGGGCATGGGCCCAGCAATGGGTAGTAAAAACATCTCAACACTTTTTAATGCTGCAGCCAGAAATGAAGAAACGGGTGGCAGTGGGTCGATCTACGCAAATTCTACTATCTGAACTCACTGTTGGCAGCTGCAACAGAACCAGCATCACTAATTTCGGCAGCGTCCATTGTGGTGAGAAGTTCATCACATTCATTCTCCATGATTGCCTCTTCCATCTGCCTTTTCCTAGCTTCCTTGCCAAGAGTGGTTTGCAGAGAGCTCATCGGTACAATCTCTGTGTTGTTGTAGCCTGGAAACAACAAAATAAATCATTAACAAAACAGTGCGGAAAAATAACCTGGTCATGAACAATACTAGTTTTAGGACTAATATTTTTATCCATAGGAATGACATATATTCCCCAGACAAAAAGTACAAACAAACACACTGTTTATATTTATAATATTAGTAGGAATATAACAATTCAAGTCATAGGTATGTATGATGTACATGTATATGGTGTGGTCCATCAAAATCTATGGTACAGGACATAAAATAAAGAATGAATGGTTATAATATGATCTTACTTCCAAGAATTTACTTGATACTTGGGAATACATCAGCTGTCTAGTTAGACTAGTATTCCTGTTGCTGCTATTATAAAAATATTTAAAAAAAACAACAACCAACAAACCAAGGTGAGTTTGGACTTAAGGCAAGCTCTGCCAAGGCTGCCTTGCCACACGTAGATTGTGGTTGGTCGCCAAAGATGGCTTGCACTCTAATTTGTGATGAGCCGTACAAGGCAGCCTCAATTCCTTTCGCACCTTAAACTACACATTAGATGGTTAAAAAAAGGCTCACCAATAAATCTAACTACACACTCCTTGTCATCAATGATAGACAGCACAATGCCCTCATACTCAAACCCATCCTCATAGTAAATGGCTCTGCAAGGCATGCCTTCTTTCCACTGAGTTTGTGTTGTTTTCTTTTGACTTTGAGACTTCTTCTGCTGTTTAGTATGCTTCCCGTGCTTGACATGTTTATCTCTTATGGACTGGACGGATTTTGACTCTGGAATGTTGTATTTTTATTCATTTACATAGTTGGATTATAATAACATATATGTACCTGACAGTCCTCTTATTCTGTGGACGTACAAAGCCAAAAACATACAAATGAAGTATAAGATATAGTCATGGGCATACCCAGGTGCTTGGTCAGGGGGGGGCAAGAATTTTGTCAGGGGGGGGAGGCAAGTACTTGGTCAGGGGGGGGACATATTGTTAGTCGGGCGGGATTTTTAGGTTCTTGACAAAGGCTGACAGTCCACTCAGATATATCAAGCTGGTAACTGCACCTCTACACAAAAAATAATATAAATATTTAACTGTAAAAGTCTGTGCAATGGTGGTACTTCCTCGGTTGAACTATAAAGTTTGACTGCCTATAAAGCAAGTATGTATGGCCAATTATTTAGTTTTAATACCATATTCCTAAATACCAACCCGCATTAGAGCAGTGTGGTGAAGTAAGCTCCAGGCCTCCCCAGTAATAGGGAGAGACCCGTGCCCAGCAGTGGGACGCAAAAAGGGTTGCAGCCAATTTAAATAAGAAAAACTATACCTGTTTTGCTTTTGGAATTAGTGGCCATTGCAATCCTTTGTGCTACATCCAAATTGGCCATTCTCAGGGCCTTATCATAAGCATCATTCAATTTTCTATCATCCCAAATATCTTCCTCAGTTTCAGCCTCTGTGTCCACCTAAAATTGAGATATTTTTTTAATTTTTAACATCCTAAACTTAGTAAGTTTTAAACTAGGTACTTTATTTAATATACTTATTTATAATATGTTGGTTGGTTTGTTTTTTACTACACAACATTTTAAATTTTATTACTACTATTATTAATTTCTTATTGAGTAAAAGTTTCTTGGCCGTGAGGCGTGTAATGCCGGTAAATTGAAAACAAAATATTGAAATTGAAAAAACTTAGAATATATGGTGCGTACAACGTTGTTTTTAAATAACTTATTCACGACTATAACTGAGATATTGAATGTAGCTCAAATCGTCTAAGAAAAAATTAAAGAATTATTGTATGTATAAAAATTGTTTGCAAAAAATTAGACATACCGTGTTCATTCCTTTTACATACAAAACGTCCATGTTTGAAATTGTAAACTAGCGCGTATTTGATGCTGCTGTTAATTAATTTTTCCTCTGTATTTTTTATTAGAAATACAAAACTCGAAATTTTGATTTGATTTTTTTCAATTAACGAGAAGAGAGTGAGACAATGACAATCATCAATAGCAGTATATACAAATGTACTCTGTGTAGGGATGCAAACGATACATCGATGTTTAGAAAACATCGATGTTTTGTTCATGGACATCGATGTTAACATCGATGTTTTTAAATACGATGTATCGCCGATACATCGGCGACATAACGGTAAACATCGATGTTAACATCGAATGAAAAGTATCAATGTACGATGAGTATATCGATGGATAAACATCGGTTTTCGGTAACAAATAAAACTGTACATTTTATCTATATGTTTTAGTCTAAGCAATAAGTTGAAAATTTTGAAAAATTGCGATACTGCCCTTAGTAAAAGATACATGCGATAGCTCATTCTGTCCGGAATAATATCAACAAAATGTTTTGGGGAGCGTTTATCAGCACGTTAAAATTTGCAAAGTTATTGATAAATTGTTGCAATAAAAATTCATTATTTATAAAAAATAGTAAATCAATTTTGCTTTCACTTCGCAACTAAAGTTTACTCACAACTCAAAACACTTCACTCTTACGAAGAATGAAGTGAGGAAAGAAAGATGTTTGGACGCGAAGGTTGAATTGAAGTTGACACTATTTTTATCCCTTGAGAAATTCAAATAAAGAACAAATTATTCGTTGGAATCTACAGCTTACTCCGATTAGTGTTATCTGGTGGAAAATAGATAATTTGATAGAGCCTGAGCCTCTCCATTCAATAAAAAAAATAGTCATCTAATCATTTTTCAACTCGATAGTTGAAGCTGGTACACGCTAGATGGCTTCCTAAATATTAAATGACGTTTCGATGTTTTATTCTAATAACATCGATGTGTCGATGATATCGATGTCAAACTCAAAACATCGATGTTTTTCAGCTAAATATCGATGTTTATTTAACATCTATGGAGTTCATTTATGACACAAATGACATTTCACATTCATTTATTAAGTAGCATTTGAGAATTTGTGATGGAAAAAAAACATCGAAAAAACATCGATGTATCGTATTTTTTTACCGATGTTTTTCAACATCGATGTTTGTAATTTCAAACATCGATGTTTTAAAACATCGATGTTTTTGGAACGATGTTGCATCCCTAACTCTGTGATCAATAGTCAATACTGATTTTGACAGATAGTCGACAGCGAAATGTCAATCAATTCTTCTTCTTCTTCAGGAATTGCGATATGGTCGTTTGATAATTTTGTCAATATCAAGTATAAATTTAAAAAAAATTGTAAATTAAATTTTGGTCATAGTCGGTCATTAAACATATTTAATATGTTTTTGCCCGTTTCGTTCGTCAAAGTAAAGTCAATCACATAAACAGTAAGGCGGTGGCGAATTTACCAGTACAATCGAGTTGGACGCTGCTTAGTGTCTTGATACTTGTTGTTTGCATTGTATTTTTGTACCAGCATGCGCAGCCGTAGGTGATTATGGGTCTGACAATAGCCTCGTAGATCCACGCTACGTTGTTTTATTAAACCCCCATTTCTGGCTTGTGAGCCTACAACATGTTCTGTGTGCAATCTTTGATTTCTTGACCACCATATAAAGGTGTGCGTACCAGTTTAGTCTTGGGTCCAATATGATTCCAAAATACTTAACTTCTTTCGAGAATGAATGATGGTTGTACCAAAAAGCTTTATGGCATCAAGCTTGTCCAAAAGTGCAGTCTACTTTTTTGGGCTACTGCGTAATAATTTTAATATCAGCGGGATGTGCGCTATTTAGGGGTCTCTTCTTATGACCCATTATTGCCTATATTGCTTCATAAAGGCAGCTATTATTACTTTGGCTCGGCAGCGGCGCACGGTACGGCACTACGCCAAGGCTCTAATTTGTGTAGTGTAAAGAATTAATGATTTAGAGATTTTAGAGTAACTCTCATCTGCAAGTAAGAGAGTAATCCTTCACCAGCGTCACAGAACGGGCCTCTTCGGGATGTGATTTCCTGCACCTTCCGATGCTTACGGCGGCATGCAGCCACGTACATACCGCCTTTCTTCCCGGGGCTGCTGGCTGGACGGGTCAACCTCCCACTCCCCATTTCACTCCCATCATTTTCTTGGTGTAATTTCAGTCATATCGGATCAAGTTGATGGCATTTTGTTCAATGTCAGTTAATTACAGTGCACGACGGATGTGAAATAAAATAACAGTGTGAAAATAATGTTTTTTTCAGCTCGCCTCTAAAATTCAATCGGACACGTTCTGATAAAAGCCATCACTTTACTTGAACATCTAACTGACTAGACTGAATGAATAATTGATTTACTGACTTATTCTATTGCAGTTTCAGAAAAACTGGTAAAAAAAGATGCAAAAAATATATACGGACGCTGGCATAATTGCATTGAGCTTGCGATGTCATTATTGAAAGAAAAAAGAAAAATGTCAGCATAGAGAAATTAAACAATGAGTAACGAATCCCCCTACGGCAATATACAATGGGGAGTTTTGGCGGGAAGTCGAAAAAGACATATTGTGCTCTTGTTTTATTTGACTGACTAGACTGACTGATTACTGACGACTTACTTACTGACTTTGTTAGTACTTTGTCCAGTTTCATTGAAACTGGCAAAATAATTGATGCAAAAATTATACTTGACGCTGGCAGTATGCACAGAGTTTGCGATGCTATAACTGAAAAAAAATTGAAAAAAATTTAACACTACGACGTAAGAATAAATAATAGAACGGAAACTCCCGCTCCGGACGGGCTCAAGGTCACGATATTAGCCTACATGTTAAACATAGTAATAAGTCGGGCTGTCTCGGCCGGCGCGTCAATTACAATAATGGCGTCAAGTTTTTTTTCCTTAATGGCGTCTCGGTCTTTTGACCACTTTGCCAATGACAAGCTGGGGTAATCATTATTCAATTCTAAATTCCTAAAAGGATCGGAAAGGACAGGATAAGGATAGTTATTGTGGTGTGTTTGGTTGTACAAACAATGCAAAAACAATGCCACACTTAAGTTTTGCACTTTTTTGGGATGGGTAAAAAATGTTTAACTCGCGTCAACTACACGTGGCCTGATCGAAAATTCGTAAAACGGGTGACAGCTGATGACGGCTCGACTGTCTATACTTGTAAAATTCATTTATATCAAGTATTTAAAATATGGACATTGAACAAAGTGCATCTATTAATGAAATGAAATGAAATGAAATGAAATGAAAAACGTTTATTGATGACTGTTTACAAAAAATTTTGGTGTTTGCATCTAACAATAGTATTTAAACAGTCTACCTTATTCAGGCATCCAATAATCACTAAATTAACCTACAGTTATTTATTTACTAAATTAATTACAATTATAACTTAATTTAAATTTTAAATTTCAAGTTTATTTTAAAGTTTTAAGAATCCGTTAAATAAATTTTAACGGATCTTCGGCTTTAATGCCTACCCACCGCCGGGTCAATGAGAGAAAAAAAGCCGGAGGAAAAAAAACTCTCAGGCATTGTTACATTTATATTTTATCGCAAAAAAGCTTCCCAAACCTTTGTACTTTTATTCAATAGATGGTTTCAAAAGGTTTTGTCATCAAAGTACTCATTAATACTATAATAAACTTTTTTAATGAGCCATTGTTTAAGTGATTTCTTGAATTTTGTATTTGGCAACATTTTTATATCTTTAGGTAATTTATTGTAAACTTTCTTAATTAATTAATTAATGAAAAAAGTGACGAAGAAATAGTGAAAGAAAATGAGTGAGTACTTTATAAAAATACTAGATAGAAATTAATACTGATATTTCAAGCAATTCGTGCGGAATTATTCCCTAACGATTCCAAGACATCAAAAATGCACAACGTTAATGTTTTCACTTCTGCCGGCACTCCCGGAGTGCAACCCGTTATTATTTTTTAGTTTGCCCCAAGATGATCCGAGGTAAGTAATATGTTTTAAATATTATTCCGTTTCCGTAACTAATTTATCAAAAGAACATGAACAGTTCTTTTTGTGTAGCCGATTCGGTAGTTGACACTATGAACAGGAAAATTCAAAAGCTCACCCAACGCTAAATAAACTTATTTAATAGTTTTACGTGAATCTGTATGTATTTTATTTCATATTTTTAGGTAAGTAATACTTACTTTAATGGCTTCATTTGGTATGATACTTATGATAACTTATTATTTATAAGTATTTATAGTGTTCATAATTCTCATATTTTGTTATACCTACTAAACCAAAATAATGATTTTTAAGTAAAAAAAGGAAAACATATATTTAAGCGATATTATAACTTATAAGACATAAGAATTATTAACAGTTTGACAACCCTGGCAACACGCCTGGGCGACAGAGGGGCGTAACGGGGTGAAGAGGGAAGTAGGTATATAAATTGCGGCGTATCGATGGCGGTCAAAGGAGATTCCGTTCTATGTAGGTAATTATTATTTTATTCTTATGACTAGGATAAAGTCAGTTGAGGGAGAGGGAGTTTTTGGCGGGAAGTCGAAAAAGAGATATTGTGCTCTTGTTTTATTTTCATTTTCTTGGTGTATTATTGAGTTATATCGGATAAAGTTAATGGCATTTTGTTTCATATAGGTTAATTATAGTGCACGAGTGTTTGTGAAATAGAATAACAGTGCTAAAATATGTTTTTTCTGCTTGCCTCCAAAATTCCAACGGACACGTTCTAGTAAAGTAGCCATCGCTTTACTTGAATGTTGGACTGACTAGACTGACTGATTACTGACGACTTATTTACTGACTTTGTTATTACTTCGTCCAGTTTAATTGAAACTGGCAAAAAATTTATGCAAAAATTATACTTTACGCTGGCAGTATGCACAGAGTTTGCGATGCCATAATTGAAATAAAAAAAGTCAGTTTTGGCAGAAATTCTGAAGAGACAAATGATGATTTACAAAATGATTAAAAAATTTTACTTGACGCTGGCAATATCCACAGAGTTTGCGACGCTATTATTAATATTGAAAAAGTAAATAATTGTCAGTTATCACTCAACAATCAACAACTGTCGAGTTTTGGCGGGAAGTCTGAAGGAACAAGTTGTGCTCTTGTTTTATTTTCATTTTCTTAGTGTATTTTTGAGTTATATCGGATAAAGTTGATGGCATTTTGTTCGATATAGGTTAATGATAGTGCACGAGTGTTGTGAAGTAAAATAACAGTGCGATAACATGTTTTTTCGGCTTGCCTCCAAAATTCCGTCGGACATGTTCTGGTAAAGTAGCCATCACTTTACTTGAACATTTGACTGACTAGACTGACTGATACCTGACGACTAACTGACTTTTTTCTACGACTACAGTGATGCAAAAAATTTACTTGAAGCTGGCAATATGCACAGAGTTTGCGACGCCATTATTAAAATTGAAAAGTAAATATTAAATGGCTGAAAGGATATTTATCCAATGCCGTAAAATGATATTAATAAAAAAAAAAAAAAAAAATCAACAACTGTCAATGTCAAACCTGATATGCTTTCATTTCATTGGAGTGATTTTATTTTATGATTTTGTTTCTTGTCGGAATTCAGTGCTTAAGTTTTATTTTATAGTCTAATTTAAAATAATAATTGATGTAATGTGAGGCATAAAGTAATGTATAAATGATTATTTCCCTTAGTTCCATGGACTTTATGTTTTTAGTATTTTATTGACAATATGGACAAGCTGAAAGTGCCGGTAACTAATGAATCCGTTTTATCCGCTCAAAAAACGAAGACTATCCCAGTTACTGATCAGGATACGGACGATTCGTGCGACAATTTGAATGCGAAGGTAAAAGAGGAGTGTGATTCGTCGGACGACGAAATACGTGACAGTCAACCTAAGCGGAAAAGAGATAATAATATAGAGAACGGCACGGAACCTAACAATAAGAGGCAGAAAAAGGCGGCAATATTTTATTCTATGTTGGTGACGAATTTTCCGAAAAATTTAACGTGTCACGAAATCAACAAGTTTATTTCACTTGTAAGTATTGGTTAACTATTGAATGGATTGGTGTAGTATTCAATAATATTAAAATTATTGGTGAGCATAAAGTAACAATGTATTTCAGCTCATTTTAGAATGTGGTGATCTATCTTAATTGTGTTGTCTATCTAAGTATAGGCTACATAAGATTCTGTATCTGATATGGAATAATAAAGCTTGCTGCAGCGGTGATCTAGGGTGTGAAGGTGGGGATGACCCTTAATTGCCACCTTAATCATGTTGTGTGTGTGCAGGGGCAATTTCCTAGATCGGCCCTGCAGCAGGGCGGCAGGAGTGTGAGTCCACTCTTGCTCCCTAGATTGCCACATGTGTAGCGCGATTGGGGCAATTTCTTAGCCAGTTGGTTGGCAACCGCCACACGGAGTGGACATATATATGAATGAGTATATCATATTTTCCAATTTTCGAGCAGCGATGGCCGAGTGGTAAAAAACCACGGTCTTCAACGAAACCAATCCCAGGTTCAAATCCTTGGCTCAAACCTCTGACAAAAAAAAATGTAATGTACGATTTTATCGCTGTTCCACAGTGATGGTAAATATTGTGATATTTCATTGATTACGATGTTCTCCATCGCCGTGCATGCCTGAGAGAAATTAATAATTTCTCGAAAGCATGATGCACACCGCTCTTCTCCAGCGTGGTGGATATGGCCTAAATCCCTCTCAATTGTGTGAGAAGGAGACCTGTGCCCTGCAACTGCATAAAACCTCAAAAAAGACTTACCTATGCTTGCTTGAGGTTGTGTGCAGATGTCTATGGGCTACAGCGACCATTGAACACCACGTGGCCTGCGTGCTTGTCTGCTACTCCATTCAAATAATAAAAAAACATTTTTATGTACTCTCAAAATATTTTACAGTAAAATAATAAAATGATATTTTTATTTCAGTTTTTGGAAGGCATACCAGTCAGGATGCAACCTGAAATTGCAGATAATAAACAAGGGCTGCGACTCAGTTTCACATCAGTTAACCAGTGGCTCGCTGCTCAAGAAAAACTTAAAGATGTACAGTTAGGGGGCACAAAGCTCAAAGTCAAAATTGAAGGTATTTGTAGCATTAATTATAAAAATTCATTTAATACACCTGTGTACGGAGGAATTCAATTCATCCATTGGGATTCAATCCCAATCCCCAGTTCAGTAACTTAACGTAGGGTTGGTTGTTTGTACATTTTAGCTATCCTTGTCATCGGCGCCTTTAACCTTGCAGTAACTATTACCAAGCTTAAGTTGTATATGGCTTTTTGTGTAAAAACATAACAAGGGTTAGTTGATGCAACCCAATATTTTGTTGTCCGTTATATTAAGCTTTAATAGACATGTAACTTAAACCTTTTTTTTTGGTATCGGGGGGAAACCTTCAAAAGGTACCCTGCACCTTGGGAGAGGGCAATGGGTTATGTGGGATTTGAACCTCACTAAAACCCCCTCGGTGGCCTGCCTATGCGCTTGGGGAGGACTCTGGGATCTCCAATGGAACGCACCCACTGGTGCCTCCACACGCGACGCCCAGAATAGGCCCATCTTCTGGAGAGCGGATTCGCTCTCCTGCACCTTCAGATGCTTACGGCGGCATACGGCCACACACATACCGCCGACCTTCCCGTGGCTGCTGGCTGGACGGATCGAGCTCCCACTCTCACCACCCGCAATCCCGGAAGCCCCCTTTTAGTCGCCTCTTACGATCAGGCAGGGGATACCGTAGCTCTACTCTTAGTCCCGAAGCTACAGGGAGTATGTAAATTAAACCTTCTGCATGTGATGCAACCCAGGTAGGTATTTGGTCTTTTTTATTACTCAATAAAATCCTAGAACATGCTTATCTATACTATCTAAACTCATATTATACAGCTGAAGAATTTGCTTGTTTAAATAATTATGCTAATCTCAAGAATACTGGTATGAAAGATACTTATTTTTGTTTGATTGTCAATATAATGAAAGTTTAAGGCAATAAAGAGGCTCTAAAATAGGTATACCATAAAATTAATATTGATTTATTGTTACTTGTATTTATTAAAATACAAGAATATAATTTAGCTCTCAAGTAGCTACAGTTACAAAGCTGACACCTTGTGTTTTTTTTAAACAGGTCCCCCTTGTGATAGTGACAGTGAATCATCTCAAACAACAGAAATAATATCTGCTCAGTAAGTAATATACATGTCATGCTAATTCATTACTACTAGCTAGAAATACTGTAATTTTGTATGCAATATATTATTTGTATTAATTCAAATTAACGTAAATATTTTCTCTTCTATAATTTTTTCAGACCTCTAGATATTTGGGAGTCAGATGATAAGGGACTCTACGGTTTAAAACCTGAGTTTTTGGCCAGACTGAACATTACTCCACCCATAGGAAATTGGGTGCATATTGCGAATGTAAGTATATGAGAATTTAGTTGTAAGTTTTTTTATTCAAATAGACTAATAGACAAGCTAGCAGGCCCTTTTTAGGGTTCCGAAGCCAAATGGCAAAAAATGGAACCCTTATAGATTTGTGATGTCTGTCTGTCTGTCTGTCCGTCCGTATGTCACAGCCACTATTTTCCGAAACTATAAGAATTATACTGTTGAAACTCGGTACGTAGATGTATTCTGTGAACCACATTAAGATTTTCACACAAAAATAGAAAAAAAAACAATAAATTTTGAGGGTTCCCCATACTTAGAACTGAAACTCAAAAATTTATTTTTCATCAAACCTATACGTGTGGGGAATGGGGTCTATGGATAGGTCTTCGAAAATGATATTGAGGTTTCTAATAAAATAACTAAAAATAGAATAAAATAAATAATTAAGGGGACTCCCATACAATAAACGTGATTTTTTTATAGATAATGGTATGGAACCCTTCGTGCGTGAGTCCAACTCGCACTTGGCCGGTTTTTTATATGGGGGGGGGGGACCTGAACCCAGGTACTCGACACCTTGGCAAAGGATACCGGGTTATGTGGGATTTGTACCGCACTAAAAATATCCAGTGAGACGCACTGGAGTCCTCCACGCGCGGCGCCCCATAACGGGCCGATCGGGAGAGCAGATGTGCTCTCCTGCACCTTCCGATGCTTACGGCGGCATGCGGCCACGCACACACCGCCGTCCTACCCGGGGCTGCTGGCTGGACGGATCCAGCTCCCACTCTCATTGCCTACAACCTTGGAATCCCCCTTTAGTTGCCTCTTACGATCAGGCAGGGGATACCGTAGCTCTATTCTTAATCCCGAAGCTACAGGGACAAAGTTTGCATGCACTGCATGCTGCACATATACAGTTTCATAGGATTGCCTGTTTATTAATGTTTTTTAAAAATACTTTTTACAGTTTAGATGTGATAAATCAGAATTGAGAGATGCCTGTGAGCTTGCAGGCAATGTTGTTGTGTGCTCAGTAGTAAATAACCCCTATAAATATGCTAAAGTGATGTATAGTCACCCACTGGAAGCAGTACAGGTAAGCTTCAATGACTTATAATTTAATCTAAAGTACAGGTAAGCTTCAATAATTTATAATTTAATCTAAAGTTATTGATTAAAAATTGACAAAAAAAAATAAGGACCCAATACATACAAAAAGTATTTTAATTGTATAATTTTTCATTAAAAAAATTCAATGCTATCCAACACAGCTGTTATTTTGTTGTTATTCTTTAGTTTATAGTACTTATTACATTATCAAGGCATATTGCCAGTATCAAGCAAAAAAAATATTGCATCCAATTTTGCCCATTTTGTTGATACTTCCTCAGTATAATAATATTCAAAGTTAAATCAGTTGTCAGATACGCACAGTCTAACGGCCAAGCCACACTATGATCGGCGATTTTATTCATTTTTCAATAATGGCATCGCAATGTTTGTGCATATTGCCAGCGTCAAGTATAATTTTTGCATCACTGAGTACTCATAGATAAAATCAGTTAGTTGTCAGTAATCAGTCAGTCCAGTCAGATGTTCAAGTAAGCAATGGCTACTTTACTGGAACGTGTCAGGCATGCTGAAAAAACATGTTTTCGCACTGTTATTCTATTTCACAACACTAGTGCACTGTAATTAACCTATATCGAACAAAACGCCATCAACTTTATCCGACATAACTCAAAAATTCAACAAGAAAATGAAAATACAACAAGAGCACAATATGTCCTTTCCGACTTCCCGCCAAAACTCTCGATCGGCGATTTGCGTGTGCATCGCAGAACATATTAAAGAGGTTAGAATGGAAATGTGGGCGGGGCAGACGCGCCAAGGAGATGAGCAACGCTCATATCTTTACAGAAACACGCGTTGTGTGCATGCTTGGGTGTGATTCGTTCATTTGAAATCGCGTGATTGTGCGGCGCTAAGATTGGCTAGATTTTAAATTGCAAGTATGCACGGAAGCATCATATTTATTTAAGAACAGATGTAGTGGAGGTGAAAGGTGGGGCTGGATCGACGACACCGGTTTATATTCGAACGGCGCATTATTGCCATTCTACCTCTTTTAATATGTTCTGTGGTGGGCAACAATGCTGCACCGCTTTTTTTTTTCTTGAACGAGGCATCGGCGTCGCGCGTTACGGTCGTTTCGGAAATAAAATATTAATTAACTATATTTTAATTTACAGGCTGTCTCCATGTTACACGATCAAGTCTTGTACGGACAAAAGTTGATTGTTAAAATGGAAACCACCACAAATGTGGAATTGATGTTGCCAAAAGGCCTTACAAATGTTGGTCCTGGCTTGGGGGTAGATGGTTGTCCCGTACGAGACATAACCAGGGAGTATGAGAAATTCATAAAGGGGAAAGCTAGTCAAATAAACCTCTCGCTGTTCAAAGCTGGGAATATAGATGAAATAGTTCTTCCTGAAATAGCAAAACAAACTGTTAGTGCTGATAAGGTGGCAGTCCCGATACTTGATGTTCAGCCCCCGGAGACAGCTCCAAGTGTAGTGAAACCTGCCAGTCCAAATGTGGCACCAGTGATGGTCAGATCTGCCGTTCTTGTAAGGCCTGTGAGGCCTGCCTTTGGGATGAACATACAGGAGCCTCCAAGACCTTATGTAAATCGTAACCCTGTTCAGGTGTTTAGAGGTATGTTATATTATATTAAATTTTTGAGAAAAAATTGTATTTAAGTACCTTGCTTAAAATACCTTTAGGTATGTGCTTATGTGCATGTCTGTAAACATTAATGAATATATTATATAAGTACAAAATCTTATAAAATACTGACTCTGTACCGTGTTTAAATGTGTGGGGTGGGCCACTCTAAAAATTTTGAGGTGTGAAAAATTGATGTTGACTGATTCTGAGACGTACCCAATATGCACACAAAATTTCATGAGAATTGGTTGAGCCGTTTCGGAGGAGTTTGGCAACAAACACTGCGATACGAGAATTTAATGTATTAGATTATGGTGATTTGCTACCTCACCTGGCAAGTAGCAGTAAAGTAATAGTATATTGTGTGGCAAGGGGTGAAACAAGACGATTTCTGACGAGGGCGAGAGGTGTCATCGCCCTGGTCTGAAATCGTGTTTCATCCCATGCCGCACACTGTATTTTTCATATCACATGTAATGAAACAACGAGTTTTGATTTCTGTAGCCAGTCGAAGTAAGACTATTACAGACAAATAGCGCAGTAATATCTTTTGACAACGATTTGACGACAGTTATCAATAGGATTCTGACAGACTTGAAATAAAGAAGTAAATAATAAATAAATGAAGATGCCGGGTAGAAATAACGTTGTTTATCCCCTAGGGCAGAAACAACGTTGTTTCTGACTGACACATTCACAATGGTTTGAAATTGTCTTATTTCGACTGGCAAAACAGAGATCAAAACTCGCTGTTTCAATGCATATGATTTGAAAAATATTTTTTTACTGTACAGATTTATTATACTCAGTGACAACAGTAGTTATTTAAGAAAATATTGAGCAAGATATGTATTCGATGATGTGAACAATTTAAAACTGTCCCATGCTGTACAGACAGCCCCCGTGCAATGGTTACCATGCCAGACTGCCAATCGAGGGGTACCGGGTTCGATTCCCGGAACAACAGAAATTTGAATGATGTCTTTATATGTGTCCATGGTACCCACGACACAGTGTATTGATTACCTTACTGTGAAGCTATGAGTGTGTAATGATTATGTACAAAACAAAAAAAAAAAACCTAGCGATACTTTCTTTGATCAATCAAGTTTATACCACTTTTGTCATAATCAGTTTTTTAAAGTCGATACTGATTGTGAGTCAAACTAAAAGCTCACTCACATTTGCGAACTAGTATTGTTTGTGAAGTACATATTACACAACACACTTGCATTAAGTGTGACGTCGCCAGCTGTTGCAATATGAAAATCTATTTGTGAGAATTGTCCACTTTCGATAGTAAATAGACCTATTAGTTATGTTATATCCTATCCGTTATGAGCTATCAGTTATGAGCTTTTTTAACATGCTTATATTTGCTTGGCCTGTATGTATGTATGTAACGGAATCTTTTAACTTCATTTTCACCTACTTCAAAGTGTCTGATTAACTTGAAAATATGCACAGGGGTCAAGGGCCAATGACAACGATATAATATGAAAAAAAAATCCAACAAAAAAATTAAAAATAAATAATGTAGTTTAAAAAACTAAATAACACGCTTTTTTAAAAATACGGACTAAAAAGTAAAAAATAAGAAGAAAAGCGTGGGGTGCTTTATGAGATAATATTGACACCATGCCCACCACGCCTTTTTTACAGTAAAATACATTTTCTTCTTATTTTTTACTTTTTAGTTCGTATTTTTACAAAAGCGTGTGTTTTAGTTTTTTAAACTACATTATTTATTTTCCTTAGTACTCAACAAATATTTTATCGTCTTTAGGTCAAGTGCCTGGCCCCGGTCCAATGGTGGGTCCGATGGTTCGACCAGACATACGCCCGCAGTATCCACCAGGTTATATGCCAGTACCCGGGGGCAGGATGCCGATGCAGTTCGTCCAGAGTGTCCCCGGACCTATCCCAGCCCCGATGTCCAGGAACGCGCCGGTGCCCGGGGTCACCCAGAACTGGCTCAACCCGCAGAACAGTGGACTTGCGCCGCAGATGCTCAAATGTCCCGACCCCACTATTTTGAAGATAACTAATGTAAGTTTTTATTTTATGTTGATGTCAGAAAAATGTTAATATTAAACTACGACCCGACGACTTTGAATATTAGAGATGCGCATTATATATCACTAAAATGAAAAGATATGTATATATATTTTCATCTCAGTGATATATATCACTCTTTTATAACTTACTAACTCAATTAGCTCATTCAACTCTTTTCCAATCCCAACTCGTACGTGAGCGAGTAATTTCAGTGAATCAGTGAGCGAGTGGCGACTGCTGAGCTACAGAGCTACCATAGAGCTACAGACGCGTGATGAGTTGAAAAAAAAGTGAGTGATTGGCGATTGCTGAGCTACAAAGCTGCTATAGCTACTGACGCGTGACGAATTGAAGAAAAGCGTAACTAGTAACCACTGTATTCGTTCAAAATTGAACCACGTGACGCAGATATATAAGATATATTGATATAATTTAAAATGGCCTGAGCTGAAGAGTGATTAGCTCTTTAGTAAAGATATGTCTCTTTTCTATCACTCATTCGCGAGCTGTATTGAAGATCCATTAATGTAAGTTATTATTCTTTGTTAATGGCAAAGAAAGAATTTTAGAGACTTTTACGTTTACGTTGCCACTGTCCTACGAATTTTTTGGACCAGAGGAAAACGCCAAATGTGTAAATGTGGCTGGTTTACATGTTCTATGATGATATCATTTAACAGTTGATGAATGGTAATGGTAAATGTGAATAATAAATGTCAAAAAGAATCTAAAATTTTACCCACTATTTTTAAAATTACTTATTCGGATTATTAATAGGAAACGCGGCTTCAGCCGAATTTGAAAAATAGGTATTTTGGAATAAGTATTGCTATCGCGCCGCGCCCTGCGCTGACCGCCGCGTGCGATAGGGACAGATGCAGCGCAGACCGATTATACCAACAAACTTTGTTATTAAATCGAGGTTTCGTATTCTCCTCTTCCCTCCTTCAAAATTGAGTTTATTAAATATATTTTTTCACAAATATCAAGAAACAGAATAAGTCTATGCCCCTATGTTTTTATTTGGTCGTAAAAACCTTTCAAATTTGATTTACAGTTGTTGGATTAGGGCTGTATGAAAGAGGCAATTTCTACGATTTTTGAAGTCATATTTTCTTATCTATTTAGTTGATTGAAAAAACAAAACAGGGGCATAGCTTTAGCAGACTTAGATATTGTCACAAAAAATCATTCCTCTAGAAGCATTATCCAGGGAGAAAATAGGAGAATACTTTTGTATGGAAATACGGCGCTAGCGTTTCCTCTTAAGAAGTTAAATTAAAAAAAAAAAACTAAAATACAATAGTTGTCCATGTTGACCTAAACTAAAACACCAGTCATGAGAAAATAACGCCACGCCTAATTGCCAAACAGACGCAATGATACGTAGGAGCATTTTCTCGCTTAATTTTTAGAGACTAGCGGCCGTTCGTGACTTTGTCCGCGTGGGCTTTAGTTTTAGAATTTTTCTATAATATAGAGCTATAATATAGAGATATAGCTCTATATTTCCGAAAGTATATCACTTTCGACATTTCATCATGTAAAATTTTCGTTTTGTAATATTTTTCTTTGTCGATTGCCACATGTACCATCAGTGGCCGCCAACATTTCACGTCTCCATAGTGGGGCTCTCAATGCGAAGATTAGATATGCCAAAATGTTGGGTGCTCTTTGAATGATGAGTTTAAATTTCTGTTCTCGGTCTGGGTGTTTGTGTTTCTGTCTTTGTATGTGTCCTACTGTGGGGCTATGAGTGTGAAACGTTTATTATTATTATTTATTAATATCGTTCGTTCGCAGTTGCCGCCGACGACGTCGTTCCCGAGTTTATGCGGAAAGCTGTCGACACTCGCGCAGGTGACGTCACTAGAGTTCACGACGCCCGGCTGCGCAGTCGTCAAGTTTGCGAGCCCCGCTGAAGCTGAGAAGTGCTTCCGTATCCTTTGCTACTAAAATCAAATCAAATCAAAAATATTTATTTCATATTAGGAATACAAAATATGTATTCGTTTAATGAATGTCATTTTTTCCCGGTCATCGCCTATAAGTGCCCGTTTGGGCTAGATGTTGAGCTGAGAGAAAAAAGGCGGCGGGAAAAAACTCCCAGCAGCACTCTTTTTTTTTAAAGTACATATATAATTGAGATAACTATGATATTTAGGCATGCTGTGTTTGCCTGTAATAGAATAGGTTGTTTACGTAGCTTAAGACAACTTTGTTTTTAATTACGTATATGTATCCGTGTAACAATTGTTGGTAAACCTAATAAATAAATAAATAACAGTATGGCTATGGGTCCATAATGGACACACGTGACAGCTGATCGTATGAGACATTATACAGAAATCTTCTTTGATTGATCAAGAGATGGCGCCACGGGTATATTGTATCTATAGCCCGTTCTACGGTTATCGCCCGCCAAGCTTGCAGGTGATAATCGCAGCCGCAACGGCTGCGTAATCCCACAAAACTCCGGTCTCGTGAGTTTGGAAATAAAACACCTCTTCTTTCACCGCGACAAGCGCGGGTAAATATCGCTTCGTGAGCTTTCGCTATCGATATAACGAGCAAGAACGCGTCGTAAAACGTACTTTAGTTTTTTTTACATTTGCATTCTACGGCTGCTGCGGGCCCACAACCTCGGTGGACGCGTGTGAAAACCGCTTCGTGAGATCTTAGCCTTAGATACATCAAGGACAATGACATGTTCCTTGATAGTCCAGGAATCTAGAATCATTCAAGTAAATTAAGTAAGAAAATTAAAACAAAAATTAACCGAAAGGAATTTGCCGTCATGGAGTTAGCTAGCTACAATTTCTTTTCCTTTACAAACCCGACACATGCATATTTGGAATTCTATGCTTAAATTTGTGTCAGAGCATTTATGCCAATAAATTCTTGTGGATTATAGAATTCGCAGTTACGACTTGGGAAGATGCCAAATCGATTTACACAAGTCGGAATTCCTTATTCCAAATGGGACAATCTATAGATTTACTTAACCTTTCCGCGACACGGCCGCTTTCGCGCCAAAACACGCTGTCTACACGGGGTCTAGAGATTTTTTGCCGCGATACGCACTACGAGTGTTATTTATGTTCGTGCGACCAGATGTTTACACTTACAACGACTCCAGTTACATTTCTCGGAAGGGAATGAAACAAGCTTACACCTTATAGCTATTTAGTACTTCTACAGTGTGTTTTGTTTTTATAATCATCGTTCAAAGCCAAACAAAGAGTCCGCATGTTTAGATTGTTGTTCCGCTTGGTATAAAACGAATGTAACATATAATCAAAGAAAAAATGTGGCTCATTATTTATATATTCAGAATCTACATGAAAAGACCTTTCTAATAAAGTATAATACAAGTATGTGTTCATACAAAAAAATTAACAAATTTGAGGTTGAAGTTACGTAATGTTTTTTTCGCGCGCCGTTATAAATTGCACATGACGGTGTATTGAAAATTTAATTGCAATGATAGTATTAGTCGTATTCATTTAGTTATTCCTTTATTCTTTAGGTAAAGTATCTCGAAACGTTGTATATTTTTTTCAGGTTCATTGAATGAAAAACATACTTCGTAGAAGATGAAAAACGAAAAGTCGGAAAAAATAGGAAAAAAATTCGAGGTCACGTTAAAATTCATTTAACGAATTTTATAATTAATCTAATTAAAATCAGGGGGCACACTCATAAAGAATAAGAAATTCCCTTTCCTGCAATATAATTTTCATTGACACTTTTCATACACAAATAGACGTAAAAATGCCAAGAAAAGTAATGAAATTTTTTTTCATTACTTTTCAAATCACGCAAGCAACAGAGTTTGTCAGTGCGCATTACTTATTGTAAAATTAACCTTATTGCGTACTCCATAAGGCGTCGACGGATGCACGGTAAAGTCTGTAATCGTTTGATTTTATATTCAAATTATAAAGAAAACTAATTACTAATCGAATAATATAAATAAAATATAGATTCCCTGATAAATTATCTTTATACCATTAGTGATTGTCATGGTTTTGTAACGTAATAATAGCAGAAAAAAATATAACTTCAATGCGCAAAATTCACACACAGAATTGATCTTGATTCATTTGTATAACAATGATAAAATATAGCAAAAGATACAGAAACGGATTCCTTATAAAATAACCTTTCTACATATGTATGACAGTAATGGTTTTTAACCACTAAATTGTGTAATAATTGAGCTAAAACCAAAACAGCGCCATTGTTATGGCGCCGCGCAATTCCACTTCATTTTGAAAACCTATTTTACCAAAAATTATGACGCGCATCAAACTTCTGGATATTTGTTATTACTAAAAACACTATAAATGAAATAATTATAACACTTTACTTACGTTTTCAGTAGAAAAATCCACATAAATCAGGAAAAAACCGGCACTAGCACAAACTGTCACTGAGTATTACCAAGCAAATTTGACGACTGAAGGAGTGCCGATTTTGCAACAGAGATTTCTTTTTATTTCACTACCAACCTACAGATATTAAATGACCGAATGAACGGAGAATTTATTCCTCTATGAATTTAAAAATACGCCAGACTAAATAGAAACTTATTTTTAAAACTATAGAGCCGAAAACAGCGCGAGGTCGAGATGTCATCCCTAGATGACATGTGTCGTAGACGGTAATTTTTATGATGTTATCTGTGGATGACATGTGTCGGTCAAAGGTTAAAACTTTCCGATGTATGATTATTTCCTGACCTAATTTCACAGAAAGCTACCGGAATATTCAGCTTTCCTGAGCATCGCAGATTGGTAAAATATATGAGAAAGGTTAATTCATTACCTCTCTTTTTTAATACGTGATAAATAGTTACATAATAATAATATAGTCACTTAAATAATTTTAATTCTTACGCATTAAGTCCCACCGCTGACGATAAACGAAAAACGAGCAGAACTATAAACTATAAAGAAATTTGCGAGCAACGAGAAGCGAGTGTGTGTTTCGATAGTTTTCTCGCTGAGGTATAAGCGAGTGTAATGGGCGATTACTCGTGGTCGCTTAGTCTTGTGCAAACTTGCACAAAAGCTATCGAACACTTAAACACTATCGAAAACATCGTCGTCATTGTCTGAACTAGGCAACAAGAAGAGTTGTTAGATTTTTCGGTATCCATTATGAAATAACAATACGTGTACTTTAAAGTCGTACCGTATAGAGATATGACCGACTGAGCGAGAATCGCTGAGCGAGTATCATTGAGCGAATACATCTTTTAAACCTCGCTGAGCAACAAGGGCTAGTGAAACAAGTCGTCGTCAAGTGTGAACAGTCAGACAGCAACTATTAATATACGCATCTCTTTTGTTTGTACGGCATTGTATATTAATTATATTTGTACGTAAGTACGAGAAAATCGCTGATAGTCGCTTTCTTTTCTCGTCGGCGGTGGGACAACTGCCTAACACTTTATTTATCACACGTAATTTCCAGGACTCTTAAGACACAGAGCTTCAACCCTTTACTGCGACCCATTGCTGGGCACGGGTCTCTCGCCGTAATAAGGTCTGGCGCTTACCAACCACGCTGGTCCAGCGCGGGTGGGTTGGTGGAGACAAGTGGTTCAGTGGCTAATCAGCTGCCGGATAATTTTTGTGTTTCTGTATTTGTGTGTGTCCATGGTACCCACGACACAGGAATCCTAGTGTGTGACTATGAGTGTGAAGCGTTATTTATTTATAATTTCAAATAAGACCTCCGGTGATATTTATCGATAACCAGCACCGAAGCCTTAATGGGTTTCGACGACCCGCGTGGCACAATGGTTACCATGCCGGGCTGCCAATCAAGCGGTCCCGGGTTGGTTTCCCGGCGAAACAGAAATTTGAACAATGAGTTTAAATTTCTGCTCTCGGTCTGGGTGTTTGTCTGGGTATGTGTCCGTGGTACCCACGACACGGGGTATTAATTACCTTACTGTGGGGCTATGAGTGTGTAACGCTTAAAAAAAAGTACCCTATGCAGTAAGGAAATGGAAAATTGTTTGCCACTAATGGTCGCCCATCTAACTCCCGACCAATCACATTTTGCTTAGCTGCGTAGATCGCTTGTCGCTCCATCGCTAGCCCTAGGGCCACGCACGTTAAGTCTCATCACCGAACAAGATTATCATCAAACATATCAAAAATCATTTAAGTTGTGATAATATAGCGGATGTATTAAAAATATTACATTCACACAAAATTAAATCTGGTTTACACTAAAATTTATACTACCTACTTATATTTCGAACTATATTTTAAAGATACATACATCTGCAATATAATTTTGTGTACGTATGTAATATTATAAAAGTTACGTACAATTCGGGTAACTTTAAACATTTTTTACAATATTTGTATTATTACAATCTGATTTCTATGTACGACCTTTATTTATTTTATTTTTTTGAATGAATAATGTCCTTTTGAATTGGTTTTTTTTTCTAACAAAATAAATTTATGGAAGAAACAACCGTACTACCCATAATTTCCCCTAAAACTGGAATTCAAAGTTATCATGAGTCTTGGGTAACTTTGAATATTTTTTTAGAATGTAAAAACCGAATATTTTAAGGTTTAGGAAAAACAAAAAGAAGGTATTATTAAATTTAAAAACTTCATCTATAAAAATGACATCTACACTGACGTACAAAAGTAACAATAGGCTTGGTCTTGGTATATGAATTAAAGTGGACTATTTCACGATTCCAAATCAGAGCTCAAAAACTTCCAGCAACTTCACCACGGAAAAGGCGGAAATTTTCAGAATTATGTCATTGACAGTTTATTTTTTTAATTTTCATTTGGTACAAAAACATTTTGGCAATCCCTTTTACACAGTTATTATATTGAAACATCAATAAGTTTCGATGTAATAAATTATTAAATCTTTTTTCCAACTTTGTTCAAAAATTACCCAAAATGACAGTACATATATGTGTTATATTTTTTCAGCTTGACTATCATGAAAAGGGACTTCAAGACGACAGAAAAAGTGTCTTTCGAGGTAAAGTAAAACTTGAGTGATAATTATAGTTATTGACTTTTCAAGGCATAGTTTTAATTACTATAAGTTATTATAATTAATATTATGATGAGTTCAAGACTAACATGTGTGCGCAATGACTGCAGACCTGTGTGACACAATGTTTTTCGTTCGTTATTCTTGTCTATACGATATTGTACAAAACCGCAAGATTAAAGTTGCAAACAAATAATGAACCCTCTTTGATCTTAGAGCTAACGTTTTAGAAGATAATTTAATAAGCTTGCAGACACTAGTGTTGTAGAATAAAATGAATTCTTTTTTATTTGAAAAGAGTAGCAAACGAGCATGCAGGCCACGTGGTGTTAAGTGATCGCTGCAGCCCATGGATATCTGCACACAACCTCAAGCAAGTATAGGTAAGTCTTGTTTGAGGTTGTATGCAGTTGCGCTGCTACTCCGGAGGCTAGTGGTCGCCTCATGTAAGTGTGGCCGGCAACTGCACCTTTCCACCGAAACAACAGAATTGGTTCTCGGCAGAAGTGTGTGCAGCGGTGGTACTTCCCCGGGCGAACCATAATAGTTCTGCCACCTACAAAAAGTTGTGTTTGACTTACTAGTTTAAAGTTTATAACTTATATCTTCGGGTTGTTAAAAGGCGTATTCGTAATAATTTTAATTAAATTACAGACGTGTTTTTTTACTATTTATGTATTTAATGCAATTTGAATAATTAAGTTAACCAGGTCTTAAGTTACAGTGCACGGTTTAACCTATCATGTAAAAATTCCAATTTTATTTTGATTTTAATTTATTTTAAGTCTGTATAGGAAAATTTCAGGAATAATTAATTTTTAAGATACAGTGCAAGATGCATTAACCGCATTTTCAGTACTGTCATGTATTTTTTTAATTTAATTTTGGTTTTAAGTTTTTTTTAAAGTGTGTCATAGCAAATTTTAGGAACAATTAATTAAAATTTAAGTACTATTATGTAATTTATAATGTATTTTATTAAGAAAATAAAATAATATTAAGATACCTAGTTACCTAGTAAAATAATATTTTTTTATGATTATAAAATGGTTATGTGATCAGTATCTGAATTTTTAAACGTTACATTATTGTTAATTGTTTAGTTTACTAAACATGTCTTAATAAATTGACCTTCATATTAATATCTATATCTAGTATATGTATACATTTTATCATAGTTGCCTTTAGGACATTCTTAATCACTTATAAAATATCATTTCTTATTTACCTATAAAGTTATTTCATTTATTGCATGCGTTTCAAAAGGTTATATTGTGAAATTTTAAATTACGAATATGAGATTTCATCATTATGAACTAACGAAACTATTTTAATTATTATAACGTGTGATTTGCTTCAGCACAATGTTTTTACAGTATTTACTAGTTATACAAATAAATATAAGTTACTATCCTGCGTTAGAAGGAAAATAATGAATAGTAGGTATGAAATACATATAAAAATTGTCTATTCTTAAAATATAATATAAGATGGAAGGACGTCTTAATTTTAATTATAACTTTTAACCTGTGTATTGTAAGAAAATAAATATAACGTAGGTAACCTATTACGTTTTACTACTTAATCTTTTAAAATAATTATTATATTAACCAATATCAACGTGCAATCGCACGTTATTGTAAATCCCGTGATATACACTAAGTATACCTTGATAATATAGTGTTAAGTGTAGTATAGAAGTTACAGATAATTATTATTTTTTTAATTTTAAAGAAATGTTTCCATCAGCCATCCAACAAATAATAGTACATGCCTGCGGACTCTTGCAGCACTTTATTATGAATTACTTGATCAACACTAAGTAAACCATTTAATTATGTAACATAGTTATTAAATTTAATTAACATAGTTATTTTTAGTTTGTAGGTATATACGTTGTCACAGATTGTTTAAGGTTATTATTACGACCAGAAATGAAACGGACAGAGCTGCTGGATTTTTTTATTGACAAGCAGAATGACAGAATAATGGCTGGCAATGGTTTATATAGAGACGACTCCCTTCCTATTGGCTAGGGCTTGGCTTGGCTTAAGGGAGACGTCATGGTGGCATGGCTCCGATTAACTAGCTGGCTGACACGTTCGTTACATTATATAAGACGTATGGGTTTATTAAATGTGCGTTATAAATACAAGTAAGTCGGTACAAATAAGCAATAAATACCTACTTTCTAACAAGTACTAATAAGTACACTTATTATCGGATTCTGAAATAAAACGATATACAAGAAAAACGTTTGTTTTATTGATTTAGTTAGCTACCTGTTGAATGCTAAATGTGATTGGATTTAATAATATAATAATAATCCCTACTAATATTACAAATTCGAAAGTAACTCTGTTTGTCTGTCTGCTACGCTTTCCCGCTTAAACTACTGAACTGTATTTTTATTTACAGATATTGCGTTTTTAGAAATCATGACATCGATGTAGAGTTCAGAGAAACTATCATGTAATTTATAGATTCACGAAATCTCAAATTGCTCGCCAATCCTCAGAAGGATAAGGGATAGCATATGTTTTGAGTTGTTGAGTAAGAAACTAATCGAAAATACAACTTATGTTACAAATTCATGCCTTTTTAAAACTTCAAAGATAATAGCATCTAAAACACACATAGCATCTGCATATCCAGCTCGAAGGACCACGAGGTCAAGTGCGGATTTGCAGATTTCATGCCTTCATGAGAAATCTACACTAATATTAAGTATAGAGGAAAAATTTGATTGTTGGTTTGTCTTGATTAGGCTCTGAAACTACTGGAGTGATTTGAAAAATTGTTTTACCATTATAAGCCGATGAACATAGGCTACTTTTCACCGCGGGAAAATGCTTAATTCCTTCCAGAAAACGGGTAAAGGCTCCACACGATTGAAGCAACTGGCTAAACGCCTATGATTTTAATATAGCAATTCCGTCGTATTTCAAATGGATGGAAGAAAGAGATAGGTACTTATAGTAGGGTTGCCAGATCGATTCTTCCTGTTATCGGGATCAATAACCGATTTTTCGGGATTTTAGGGCTTTGGTCGGGAGAAATAAAAAATAAGTTAATAATATTAATTATACATAATATATTAAGTAAACAAACATATTTTTGCATTGCACTGTAGATATAAGAAAAAAAAACATAATAATAAAACATAGAAGGTATTTGTGACAGATAAGATAAGAACCGAATGAGCATGTTTATTGTTTTTGTTCTTGCCATAAGTATTAGTCATTTTATTTTACCGCGTTTAACAACTTTTGAGCTTTATCGCTATTAAAAAAGGTCTTAAAATTTAAACAATTTTCGTCAAAATTCAAACGAATTATTAATTCCGCCTTTATTAAATCCATGCTCATTCGGTTCCTTTCTTTTGAGTATAAATTATTAATATACTAAAAACGCATTCGCAGTAAGCGTTACTACTGGAATTGAAAATATAAAACATACAATTTTGGTTAAATTTTTAACTTCAACGCAGTTTCTTATAAAATATGCCCATAGCTTATCATTTGTCATTTTAGTTTTTTCTTTTGGAAGGCGATTTAAACTAAAAACTTCTTTTAAAGAACAATAATCATTGTACAAATGGTCGGTGTCAATATCATTTAAAATTTTTAATTTTTCTATAAGTTCTAAGATCTCACACCATGTGAACAAAGTTTCTTTTTTTAATGAAAACTTAGAGAGCATTTTGTATAAAGACTCCTCACTAAAATCAAAACGTTCTTCCAAGCGCCCAAGTGGTTTGCTAGTTTCGTTTGACGAAAATGTGAACTTAAAATTATCGAACTTGTTTTTCTGGAGTTGTTTGTTGTTGTTGTTGTTGTTTTTCTGGAAAAATTCGGGAAAATCTCGCCAATTCCCGACCGTCTGGCAACCCTAACTTATAGCCTGGAATAGCACATAGGCTATTTTTTATCTTACGGGTCCACGCGGGCGAAGGCGCGACAAAGGTTAGTTATGAATGTGCTTGATAGTAAGCATGCACGGTGATGGAAACATATCAATTAAAGGACTCGTCATTTAAAATGAATGGGATCGGTTAGGTTAGGTTTGACTTTTTTAAATCCGGTCTTGGACTACCAAGTCAATTGAGATACTTTTAATGAGCTGTCAAAACGTGACATCCCCATACATTTTGTATGAGAAAATGATAAGTGACGTCACTTATCAATTTTATCATATATAGTCAATTGATTTCATTATTATTGATTTAAGCGTTAATAAAAATCATGTATAAAAATAATTAACAATTATATTGCTTTCCAAGCGTGATTTAGTGCAACCTTTTTAAGGTAAGGATTTTGAATGCATAGTGTTAGTTATAATAATATAATATATATAATAGACCCTATTAACACAAAAAAAGGAACTTTCTTTCGCTCGGGCGGAGCATGATTTAAAAAAAATCCACCAATAATTCCTATGGAATTTTTTATGTCTCCCCTCACTAGTTATGATTATTGGAGATGCCTATTATGTCGCACCTTTGGTAGAACAAGGGCACAATTGCAGTTTTTGCAATTTTACAGGAGAGTCATTTTAAGATATTTTTTGTACTTAATGTGGTCTAGCTATGTTAATAATGTTCTAAGGTTGTTCTGCTTTGTATGACATAAACTATATACTATATTCTTTTAGGTGTATCGTTTACAAATATTAAAAACTACTAGTTTTTTTTTTAAATAATTATTTTTCGAAAGTAGGTGTATATTTGTGCCCTTGTTCCACCAACAAGAAAATTAATTAGTAAATATGACCATATCTTAAGCTTTAAGTTTGGATAATTTTGGAATGAAAATAACGTGTTTTTTGTATAAATGTTTTATTTTCTTAAACATTTCGAAATCCGCAGTACTTTATCACAAAAATAGGGATCAAAACTCACTTTTTTCCTAGCAATATCTTACCTGTTGTATTAACCATTGGAGTATTTTCCATTTCCAAATTGTTATTTTCTATTATTACAATTTCATTCTTCTTCTCTAAATCTAAAATAGTTTTAAGCATAATATAATTCAAGTAATCAATAAGTAAAAGAAAGAATGATCTAAAATTTGATATATTTACCCATGGTGACAAGCGTTGGTCTATTCACTGGTTCCAATATTTCGTATTGAAACAATTTTGGATCCTGATTCTCCACATCTAAATGAATTTTAGTTATAGATTAATTAACTTAGCAAAAATAACAGGTTATAGATTTGATTTTAAAACTAAAATAATATTTTTACCTAAATCAGCATTTGTTATAGGTGTATCCATTATGTCATTGTCTAAAATGTTGCTTTCCTTAATGGGATTCTGACTTTGGATATTTTTATCAATCCATGTCTCAACCATTTTTTAACTGTAAAATCTTAAAATAAATTAATTTTAGTATATAAAAATATAGGTAATTACCTAATATAATAAGTCTATGAGATACTTACCCGTTGACGAATTTTCGTTTGAAATTTTCACAGTCTTATGGCACTCATCTCCTTCACAAAAAGTACTATCAGACTTGGCATCAGTTTCTTTAATCTGATAATTACTTTTAGCATTAAGAGGCCGTATACGAAATTTTGCCGATTTCGCTGATTTTACACAGGAGATTTTGCAGTTAACATACAGTTTTTCCATAAGTTTTATTGCACAATATGACTGATCATTTCAATAATAAACTATTAAATGAGCCACTTTTTAATTTTTATTTCGTTATTTTGCTTAATAGACCTGAAGCCGGTGATAGTTTTGTAAATTGTACTGTAATACGTATAGAATATCACATATTTCTGGATCATTTTAAAATTTAAACAGATCGAAAAAAATGCCATGTATTGCTGTAAAAATCACATACATAGTGTATGAGCCACTTTTTGCCACTCACATACAAAAAATATTAGTAAAAAAACATTGAACTTAGTCAATTTTGAGAGAAAATGGGCCAGAAATTGCATTTGATTTCGGAAAATTGAAACAATCTTTCATAAAATTTATTGTACATACTTCAGTTCATAATAAATCCGTTTCCTGAAAAAGAAATCAAATTAATAATGAAAATTTGGCATTAAAATTATTTTAAAGTAACCTAAATCTCGCATTATATTTCTTGACGCAAGCTAAAAAAGTGGCTAGTGTATTCGATTATTAATGAAATGATCAGTTATATTGTGCAATGAAACTGATGGAGATACTGTAATTTAACTGCAAAATCTCATGTGTTAAATCAGGTAAATAAGCAAAATATCGTATACGGCCCCTTAAGCATCATTAATTTTTTTCTATTTTTTCATCTTTATTTTCTGAAAATTATAAGATATTTTTCAAATAAAAAACATTTTATAAATCAATTTACGTCACTCTTAAAGTAAAGAAATTATTAATTGGAAGCAGGCTCAAACTCAAATCACATTTTTTTTTGTATTAGGTCACTATATTTGTAAACGTGCGAATTAAAAATTGAAAAGGTACGTAATTGAATTTACCATAGTGATAATATTTCAGTTATTTGTATTAACAAACATTAAATCATAGTCTAATCCACACTAATAAGACTACACTTTGGAATGACAAAGAAGTTTTTGTTATTAAGTCCATCCAGGTTTGATAGCAATTGGAATAACAAAAACACATTTACTTTTAAGACCATGGAGTAAAACAAATCTTGGACAGACAAGGGCACAATTGTCTGAACGACTTTGTCCTCCCAATTTGAAAATCATAAACTAGGCATAAGTGTAACAAATATGGCCTTGTCGTTCCAGAAATCAAAAACATTAAAGGGCATATTTACCTATACGGCGTTTGCGTTCCAAGTGACGACTACCTCGGTCCCCGCCGATGGCACAACTGACCAATGAGACTTTGTCGCGCCAAGAGAGTAACAAAATGGCGCCAATAAGACAACGCCACTATTTCCATGGCGGTTTTTTGAAGGAATTAAACGAATGTCTTTGTCCCTCCAGTTCAAAGGGCCTTTTTAAAGCATTTCTGCATATTTAAGTCATTTTGGCAATTTTTGACAATTATGCCCTTGTTCTACCAAAGGTGCGATGTGATTAAAAACTATCTCCATTTTTAGGAAAAGCACCACTTCTGTAGGTATATTTACCCAATTAAATATCACAATGTTTTCATTGGGTACATCCCTATTACCCGTACCTACACAATTACATTACTTTACGTATTATACAATTAGGTACATTACTTATCGACCAATCCTCCAGAATTAATTAACAAAGAGCTCCTGTAATGACACACGAATTGACAAAAAGGCTGACTAATGAGGGTCCGATGGAAACTCGTTTCGTGATGAGACGCGATTTGTCGGAAAATGTTTGTCATCGAGTTTCCTTCCTTACAAAAAAGGTTTTTGCCATCGCTTCTTTATAACATTCGGTAGATTGTTAAAATTCTTTATGTTGGGTTAACGATGTCAAATTAAGTATGGGTTTGAATCACTCTTATTCCCGTTTTCTTAATAATTCTATATTTTAAAATAGATTTTTATAATTTCAATTATAACACCTTTTGTAAATTTCGTTTCGTTCTTTCGTTCAGAATGGGTACCGACTCTAAAATAGTTTTAAGAGTCATTACAATAAGCAAGAAGTAGGTACATAACAATATTATCATAAAAAAAATATACGGCATCCTACACCTTCAAACGTAACTCAAGTTTTTTTTTATTTGAATGGAGTAGCAGACGAGCATGCAGGCCACGTGGTGTTAAGTGGTCGCTGCAGCCCATGGACATCTACATATAACCTCAAGCAAGCATAAGAAGAAGGAAGTTGAATTAGAAGGGCCCTTAATCAGCTTAAAAACAACAAAGCACCGGGAGATGACGGTATCACATCAGAGCTGCTGAAAGCTGGAGCTGGAGGCGTGGAGCAGAAGCGTGGTGGTTTTGTTCTTCGAAAAGGGTGACAGAGCCCTTTTGAAGAACTATAGACCCATCGCGCTTCTGAGCCACGTCTATAAGCTGTTTTCAAGGGTTCTTACTAATCGTATTGCGCGCAGGCTAGACGACTTCCAGCTTCCGGAACAAGCCGGATTCCGAAAAGACTATAGTACCATGGACCACATACACATGCTGCGACAGGTTAGAAAGATTGAGGAGTATAATCTGCCGTTATGTATTGCGTATGTGGACTATGAGAAAGCCTTTGATTCTATCGAGACCTGGACGGTGCTAGAGTCTCTCCAGCGATGCCAGATTGACTATCGGTACATCGAGGTGTTGAAGTGTTTGTACAAAGCCTCAACTATGACAGTCCGAGTCCACTACGGAAGCACTGGACCTATTCCACTGCAGCGCGGAGTACGACAAGGGGATGTTATATCCCCGAAGCTGTTTACCGCTGCTTTGGAAGACGTGTTCAAGCTGATGGAGTGGAACGGGCTGGGTATTAACATCAATGGCGAACACCTCACACACCTTCGATTTGCCGATGATATAGTAATCTGGGCGGAGAACCTGGAAGAACTCAGCACTGCTAGGTGACCTCCATAGCGCCTCACAAAGGGTGGGTCTTAAGATGAACATGGACAAGACGAAGATCATGTCTAACGTCCATGTCACACCTATACCGGTCGTTGTTGATGGCTCTACTCTCGAAGTTGTCGACGAGTACATATACCTGGGACCAGCGATCCGTATGGGTAAGTCCAGCTTCGAGAGAGAGGTAACTCGTAGATTCCAACTCGGTTGGGCAGCGTTCGGGAAATTACAAAGTGTCTTCTCGTCCAGAATACCTCAGTGCCTGAAGTCGAAAGTTTTCGAGCAGTGTGTATTGCCAGTGATGACCTACGGCGCTGGACGTGGTCTTTTACAGTTGGCCTTTTCCATAGGCTCAAGGTCGCTCAGCGCGCGATGGAGAGGGCTATGCTTGGTATTTCTCTACGCGATAGAATTCGTAACGATGAAATCCGTAGACGAACGAAAGTTACCGACATAGCTCTCAAAATTTGCAAGCTGAAGTGGCAATGGGCAGGCCATATAGTTAGAAGAACTGACAACCGATGGGGAAGAAAGGTTCTCGAATGGCGACCACGTCTCGGAAAAAGGAGTACAGGCCGCCCTCCAACTATAGGTAGTCGCTGGATTCAGAAGACCCAGGACCGGGAGGAGTGGCGAACGTTAGGGGAGGCCTATATCCAGCAGTGGACTATAAAAGGCTGATGGATGGATGGACGGGTGGAAAGTGTTACGTACCTTATGTTTGTACCTACTCGTATGTATTCATAATGACATACCTAACCTACAACTGAAGTTTATTTTTGTATGTAACTGGTGATAGTGGGACAACTATATTAACTGGGAAATTTCCGAGTAGACGAATAATTCTCCTTCAGATTAAGTGTAGAATAATAAAATAAATGAAAAAACGGCAAATTGTTTGTAAAGTAGGTTTACGATCGAGATGTTTACGTGATAACGTCCGCACGAGAAAATCTCCATTCGTTTGTATGCCGCTAGAGTGAGAGAGACGGAAGATCGGTCCACTCACTCGAACGCTATGCCAGCCTCCGCTCGTGAGGATTCCGCGTGACAAGTTTCACGGAATGACTGGCAGCGCTCGAGATGAGACGGGAGATCGGTCCGTCTCTCTCTCGTTATACCTGCGATCGCGCTCGTGAGGTTTTGGTGTGACACAAGTTTCTGAACATGTCACCCGACTAAAACGATTTTAAAGACGTTATCACGTCAAAACAATGAAAGGAACCTAAATGTAATTTCTGAATACCTATTCAACGATACCTCACTTGACAATTTTTTTATTTTCTCGTGTTGAAAAAATGGCATTTGGTGGTCGCTCGGGTGAATTTGGATTATTCTATTAGTGTTATCTATCTAGGCATTTTTATAGCTTAGAGCATTTAACCAAGTCTATAGTGACGCCCAATTAATACGAATGATTGACGTATAAATAATTAAAATCGGTCAATGCGTTTGATCATAAGATCGTATTTGTAGACAACGGCCGCCACATATAAATAGACATACGATAACCTGCGTGCTGCTTCTACTTGTTCTTGCTACTACGGAACCCTTCATGGGCGAGTCCGACTCGCACTTGGCCACTTTTTTTTGCGTTCCACTGTTGGGCACGGGTCTCTCCCCCTTATTGAGGAGGCCTGGAGCTTACCCCACCACGATGCTCCAATACGGGTTGGTGGAGATGCGAGTTAGTGGCCAACCCAATGTCATATGTTTTCAAACCGCCCATAGGGCCTCCGACAAGGTTTAACGACTGTTATCTATCGACAACAACCGGGACCGACGACTTCACGTGCCCTCCGAAGCACGACAAACGCGCATGATTTTTTTTGCCACTAGCGGCACAGAATAAATAATAGTACAAGTACTAGCGGTCACCCATCTCACACGCGACCGCGTCCGTTTGGCTTAGCTGCATATACCGCTTGCATTTTACGCCGCAGCCATATCATTCATATATCGCTACAAATTACTAATTTTGTATTTCCAAGTCTGATGGCAGCGTAGAGTCCGTTCAAAAAGAAAATAAGCGTGGCTTATTTATTGATTAATCGACTTATTTTCCTAAAAGGCAAAGTTATCCGCCTCGTGTGACGCAATGGTTATCATGCTGGACTGCCGATCGGAGTGTCCAGGGTTCGATTCCCGGCGAAACAGAATTGAATGATGAGTTTGAATTGTATGTGTTTCTGAGTGTGTCTATGACACCCACGACACAGGGTTATGTACTCTACTATGGGGCTATGAGTGTAAAGCATTATTATTATTTTTTAATTGTTTTCACGTGATAGGACATCAGAATAGGTTATTTATAATCATGATAGTGAACTTTAAGTGCTTATTTTGGAAGATAATGTTTTCTATAATAAATGTAATAATATGTACACCTATTAAAATTATTGTAACTTTAAATAAATTATTTAAACCTTCACCATGCGGGTCAAATATTATTGCTAATTAATCTTAAATTGACAAGTTGAACCACCGGGAATGAATTTAGTTGAATTACCGAGTAGTTGGTCCAGCGGGAAAAAAATTCCCCGTGGTCCAACTAGATGGACCAACGGTTGGTCCACGGGGAACGCGCGAATTCATCAAAGTAATCAGCATCCATGTGAACTAAATACAAACCCTCCTACTCACGTACTTATTGGTTTATTAAAGGTCTAAATTCAATAAGAAATTTAGACACGCCTCACTCATCATCATGGGGAACTCATTATGTAATCATGGCAAATTCTTTTTATGAAGGAATATTTTCATAAACGTCTTCCTTTGAGCGACGTCATTTAAATTTTATTGGCCTGTTCTGTTGGTTTTAATAAGCTGCTATAAAAATGTCATAGATGTCTACTTTAGGGATTTATCTTTTTTACTTGCCAAGCTACCTACTTTCTTTAATTATATTTATTAATGATACTTTCTTTAATGATATTCTTTATTGATCTTCAGCTCAGCATTGCTTAAGCGCACCCAGAGCAGACAGAACAAAAAAAAAGTTCACTAAGAGTTTGTAAATGAACCGTACAGTAAATAAAGAATATTTCATTTCATTTCATTTCATTTCGATACATTTTTAACAAGGACGCGAAGATATTGGGTTCAAATCCTCGGTGCTCAACTCTGGCAAAGTTAGTGATGTGCGGATTTATCGCTTCACCGATTTATCACCGTGGAGATGGAAAATATTGTTATAATTAATTAGTTAGGATTGTTTTCAATCAATGCCTTAGAGAAACACATAACCAACGTAACATTTCTTTATATATGAGTTTTGTCTTTTTAATTTCGTGAGCCTGTGTCACCTGAAATTGAAAAGACGGGGAAATTGAAAAGAGTTACCGCTTATAGGTATGCTGGGGCATATATTTATATAATACTAGCCTTCCGCCAGCGGCTTCGCCCGCGTGGACCCGTTTTATAGGTTCCCGTAGGATAAAAACCATCCTATGTCCTTTCCCAAGGTCCACTCTATCTGTGTTCCAAATTTCATTAAAATTGGTTCATTAGTTTAAGCGAGAAAGCGTAACAGACAGACAGACAGAGTTACTTTCGAATTTATAATATTAGTAGGGATAGCGGCCGCCCACGACTTCGTCCGCGTGGATGTTTGATTGTTTGAACACGCTAATCTCAGAAACTACTGGTTCGAATTGAAAAATTATTTTTGTGTTGAATAGTCCAGTTATTAGGGAAGGCTATAAGCTATTATAACATCATGCTATGCGACATTAAACTCCTCCAACGATGTATTCTGTGCTCCAATGCACACACGCACACTGTTTTGATAGATATGATCTTTGACGTTAGGAACACACCTACATTGCTTAGACAACAGTGAGTGCTTGTAATTTAATATGAACTTTATACAATAGCAATAAAGCTCAAATTGACTACGTTTTAGTTAGAAAACATTTGTATGGGAAAAAGAAAAGGGCTGTTTTTATGGTTTTTCCGGCAATTATTCGAATTTTTCTCGCCGTAAAAACCATCCTTGAACTTCAACGAACATTTAAAAAAAACAATTGGCCAAATTGGTCTAGGCGTTGTTGAGTTATGCGCTTACCAACACATTTTGCGATTCATTTTTATATTATAGATTATATCATATACTATACTAAGTGCCAAATAACCCAGCACCTCTCCCAAGGGTGCTGAGCGTACCCAGGGAAAGGTATTTCCCCCAATTGCCAAAAAAGGTAATGTTTACAAATGACATTGGGAGTTTTGAACATGGTCGGTACAAAAACAAAATATTTTTGTTACAAGATTATGTTTTTATTTATCCACGCATTAACGCCAACTTAGCTTAGTTTTAAACGACGGGCTTAGCTTAGCCTTTAAGCGCAGCGCAATAGGATTAAAGCGAAACTCGTTAAAATAGCCGCGATGTCAGGTTAATAGGGGCTTATTTAAATAAAATCGGTTCAAGCTGTCACGCGGGACACTTAATCCTACATTAGCATTCCACGGTGCTGCGTGTGGGCGTCAACGTGAACTTCGATCGAAAATATATTTTCAAGTTAAATTAACCGACTTCAATTTTAAATAATGAAGTAGCAGTCGATCATGCAGCCGACGGCGACGTGGTGTTGGATGGTTGCTACAGTCCATGGAACAGAGGCCTTAGTGTAAGTCTGCACACGCGAAAACGTTACTATAGCGTTTGCGTAAATAATTTAATAATCGACCTTATTCCTCGCAGGTTCAGATCTATCTGTCCAAATTTTAACTCGGACGCAGTTCCCGCGTTATAAACTCACAGGGCTCAGTAGTTATAACTAAGTACTTCCCCGGTATGTAACTATGAAAGTTATACCCTTCAAAGTGTAGTACCTATTATTGCAAACTGCTACGATCAACTACGCTAATGCTACGTGACGGATACATATTTATATAAACTTTCTAACCTACTTTCTGCATAATATTTTTTATGCTATTTACAAAAATATCTAAACTAATCTTATAAAGCTGAAGAGTTTATTTGGCTGGCTGCAACCCTTTTTGCGTCCCACTGCTGGGCACGGGTCTCTCCCCAATATTGGGGAGGCCTGGAGCTTACTCCACCACGCTGCTCCAATGCGGGTTGGTGGAGATGCGGGTTAGTGGCCAACCCGCTGTCGGATGTTTTCAAACCGCCCATAAGGCCTCCGACAAGGTTTAACGACTGTTATCTATCGACAACAACCGAGACCGACGGCTTAACGTGCCCTCCGAAGCACGGAAACGCGCATGAAATTTTTTGCCACTAGCGGTCACCCATCTCACACCTGACCGCGCCCGTTGGCTTAGCTGCATAGATCGCTTGCGTTCTACGCTCGCCGCCGAGCCATGCGCGCTTCACCAAATTTTGAAGAGTTTATTTAAAAGCGCTAATCTCGGGAAAAGGAACGCGGGGCTTCTAGTCGTTCAATAAAAGAGCAAAATTGTTTAAACCTTTGTTTACGCAGTATTATGAGTTTATGACTATTATGACGATCTTTAAAGTATCTAATAAGGGATATAGACTACCTTGTTACATACACAAAGTATTACAAGTAGTATCAGGTACCGGTTGGTATCTACACATTATTATCTTTTAAGTAACGTAAGATGTATGCTATCAGCTAAATATTACTTACTGTCCGATTACTATGTCTCTATTTCCATAACTCTTAATAACTAAGACGAATCAAGTTATGTTAAAATGTCAGCTTAAATTATATTGGGTAGATTTCAAATGGTGTTATCTTTGGTGCTAAAACAATCCAGTAACTGCCTTAAAGCCTTAGAGCATCAAAGTTACTGACTCACCCTTCAGTAGAGACGGTATGACGCCTCGCTTCGATACATAATTTTTGTGCCATATCTGGTGCGGGGGCAGAACGCACACATTTTAATTTTGTCACACATTCACAAATATTCTTTCATCGCTACAGACCCATACATTTCTAAATATGTCAATTTCAATTAACAACGTCGTTTTCTATGCACCCTCAACACTGACACCGACACACACAGACACACTAGTTGTATAACTAGAGGGCACATTGTGCATGGACGTTGGGATGAGGGGTTCGCCCGTAAAGGCCACTCCTCTGACGGGTGTCATACCTGTCATACCTTGATGCTCTAAGGATGCAGCCGAAAGTTAAAAACGTAAAATTTGCAATTATAATCATTCTATTTTACTGAATCGTGGCACACAAGAAGATGATAAGTGGTCTAGGTCATGATAAAATATTAGGACATCTCAATTTTCCGGGAAAGGACATTGCTCTAACCAAATGCATTCTGGATTAGCAAACCCATGCAGATAAACGAGTTAGAGACTATTTATGGTACTCCTGTAAAATTAGCGATTATAATCAATTAATATTAATTGAATTTTCTGAACACCAGTCATGATAAAAATTAGAACACCTCACTTTTTCGGGCACAATATTGTGCATAAGCAGTTTATTTAGATAAAATTGAGTTAGATACTATATCCCTCTAGCTCTAGTAGCGAATATAGCATCAATCCAAACTTCTCAAAGCTCGGATTATATCGAGAGCGGAGTTTGAAGAGTATCTTCCAAGATGACCTAACTTGGAAGTGCGAAATATTGGTTGTTACTAAATTGAATAGGTGCCTAAAATAACATGAACGTATTGTGGTTTAAGAGAACCGATAGCAAATAGGAAAGAAAGGTCCTATATTTGCCACCACATCTTAAAAAAAGGAAGTACTCACAGGTCATCGAACCAAGATAACAGATAGCGGATAACCGTAGATCAGTTGGACTGGACGGATTCGCACATGCTATCAGAGCTCTATATCTAGCAGTATACTTCTAAAGGCCGATGAATAGAACGATCCTGTGTTTGAAAGTAGTTAAGAGGGTTGGCTTTCTACTAGTTTAAAAGTGACGTATCCTAAAAGTTTCACAAAGAATAACTTTGATTACAATTACTACTATAATAATGCAGTTTGGGACTTAACATTTAAAGCTCGAAAGCTGATTATTACGCCCCTTACTAAATGACGGTTTTGTCCTACTTTGACGCGCTCAAAATGACGTACGTAATTGTTACGAGAATGCTGAAGTAAGAAAAAATGTTATTTAACAAGCTTTATACATTTATTTGCAGTAGGGGGTAGGTAAGTTCCTGTAGCTTCGGGATTGAGAATAGAGCTACGGTATCCCCTGTCTGATCGTAAGAGGTGACTAAAAGGGGGCTTCCGGGGTTGTGGGCGGTGAGAGTGGGAGCTCGATCCGTCCAACCAGTAGCCCCGGAAAGGGCAGCGGTGTGTGCGTGGCCGCATGCCACCGTAAGCATCGGAAGGTGCAGGAGCGCACATCTGCTCTCCCGAAGATGGGCCCATTCCGGGTGCCGCGCGTGGAGGACACTAGTGCGTTCCACTGGAGATCGCGGAGTCCTCCCCATGTGCAAAGGCAGGCCACCGAGGTGGTTTTAGTGCGGTCAAATCCCCCATAACCCGGTATCCTCTCCCAAGGTGCCGGGTACCTTTTGATGGTTTCCCTCTCGAAACTAAAAAAGGCAGGCTTAAGGTATTTCTTAAGGTTTAATGGTGTAATCTTTTTCTATTCCATTCAAATAAAAAGCAGCCAAGTGCGAGTCGATCTCGTACACCGAGGGTTACGTAAAATATTTTTCTGTGCTATAAGACGTTGCTTCTATCTTGAAGTTTAGTACCTTCAAGATTCTGAGTTCACAGGAATTAACCTGTAGGTTTTGATCACAGCTCCAAGGGTCAATAGACCTGAGTATTTGATATAAATTCCAGCTTGATACCTCCATGCGTTCCTAAGAAAAAAGGTCTTTATAGACAGACAGATTGACGGACAGACGGACGGTAAACAAAGTTATCCTATAAGGGTTCCGTTTTTTTTTCTTTCGAGGTACGGAATTAAGATGAAGTCTTTTCGTACCTCGACTAAGTTTCGAGGCAAGAAAATAACAAAGGAATGAAAATCACAAAAAATATTATATTCATACTTTAATTTTAATGTAAGTATTACTTCTACATTCGTAGGTGAATTCAGAAAATTGAGTTAGACAATATACCCAACTAGTCAATCGCAGCAGCAGTGCAAGTTTGGATTATATCCAGAGAGAAGTTTAGAGTGTATCTATCTTCTGAAGTGAACTAACTTCGGAGCGCAAATTGTTAGTTAATTGATCAGTAAATTTGTTGCGCGATAATAACATAATGGGTTCTTATTCTTGGCATTAAATATATTCTTTAATATTTTTTTTATGTACTACTGCTGGACATAGGTCTCCTGTCGTAATTGAAAGTCATATAGGCCATTTTCCACCATGGTGGCTACGAGGGTGCACGTGCACGACTTGCCTAGAAAAAACTTTTGTATAACTCAAGTATTGACAATTTTGATTAGTACCTAAATATAAACCGGATATAAAGGCTTTTTACGTCCCACTTCTGGACCCGTGTCCCGATATTGCCGACGACCCGCTTTGCGCAATGGTTACCATGCCGGACTGCCGATTGGAGGGTCCCGGTTTCGATTCCCGGCGAAGCAGACATTTGAATGATGAGTTTAAATTTCTGTTATCGGTCTGGGTGTTTGTGTTTCTGTCTTTGTGTATGTCCATGGCACCCACGACACAGGGTATAACTACCATACTGTGGGGCTATGAGTGTGAATCGTTAATTATTTATTGGGGAGGCCTGGAGCTTACTCCACCGTCCACCACATTACTCCAAGGCGAGTTGGTGGAGATACGGGCTAGTGGCCAACCTTTGAAGGATCTTATCCAGCTGAGTCACTAGCGGTCACCCATCTCCCATCTGACTGCGCCTGTTTGGCTTAGTTTCGTAGTTCGCTTGCATTTTACTATAGCCGCATAGGCATGTGTGCTACTGATGGGCCAATTCTTGAGTGTAAAAGGGAAGTGCTATTGTGCGTATTAATGTATCCAAAGAACTTGACAATTTATGAATTTACTCCTTATATTACATGCAAGGTAAGTACATTATTCTTAGTCTAAGCATGCAAGCGTTCGCGGAACAGCTGTTGTTGAAATATTTTTTTGAATTGTAACAGATTAAGTTCAAAAGTTGATCGCATTTTGTTCGATATAGGTTAATCGTGTACTACACGAGCGTTGTGCTTGCCTCCAAAACTCCATCGAACACGTTCTGGTAAAGTAGCCATCGCTTTACATGAATATATGACGACCCGTGTGACATAATGGTTACTATGCCGGACTGCCTTTCGGAGAGTCCCGGGATTAATTCTCGGCGAAGCAGAAATTTGAATGATGAGTTTCAAATTTCTGTTCTCGGTCTTGATGTTTTTGTTTCTGTCTTTGTGTGTGTCCATGGCACACACGACACAGGGTATATCTACCTTACTGTGAGGCTATGAGTGTATTTATTTATTTATTTATTTATTTGACTGACTTGACTGACTGATTACAGGCGACTGTCTTTGGCATTTGCCAAAGACAGTCGCCAGTAAACGCCTATATATTTATATAGCCCAAATTTAATGAAACGGGCAAACATTGGATATAACAGTTTCCTTGACATTGACAATTTGCACAGATGCGATGCTTGAGCGTAGCGAAATCATGTCTATGTGCGAGCGATGCCATTAAAAGAAAAAAAAAACTAAAATTTCATACGGTGACGCTGTCTTCGTGTTTTTACTTCTTCCATCGTTAATTTCTGCATAAAAAGCTTAGTTTTGAAGTACTTTCCCTCCACCAGTGCGAAGCTTCATGAGAGAACAGAACAAATATTAGATTCAATTCATTCAATCCTACTTTTAAATCGACGACAAAGTTTATTTAGAACGGAATCCACTTCGATTCAACAAATAGACAAACAATTCCGTACGATGTGGAGACATTTTCATTTAAAAATATTTCAGAGATGAAATTTTAAAATTGAGTTTCAAATAGTTTTGTTCTAGCTGGATGGTTTTTTTGTTAATTTCGAGAGACATGTTGTGTTAGGTATGTTATGTTAGGCGGAGGAGGATCACCATTTGTATTATTTAAGTTCTTAGTATTCCATAGAGATCCAAACAAACATGCAAATTTTTCTGACCATATGTTATGCAAAGATAGTTTACGATAATAAATATTTTTCTCCAAAGACTTGAATTTCTGTCTCTTCCAATATCTTTGTATGGATAAATAAAAAATAAAAACAATTTATTTACTTGGTTTATTTTTAAGCAAAGCATTCATTGACTTAGTGTTACTTTACAAATCCTTTTGAAATACCTAGCTCCCAATTTAAAAACAAAAATTGTCACAAAAAAATAAAAAACGCAACTTGCACACTTGAGATTTGAACCCGGGTCTCTAGCTCCGTAGTCGACTTTCGTAACTATTCCACCAAGAAAGCTTTAATTACCTTGACGAAATTTTTATAGAGGTCTTTCATAATGGGCATGACAGATTTTCAAATACCTTTCCTTATTGTATGTACACGTCTCATAGTTTCGAAAAAAAGTTTATTTCAGAAATAAACTCAACTTTTAACGTAAATTAATGTATTTTCTACTATGTAATTTGAATTAAGCGCGAAAACGCTCGTAGGTGTCATGGCGTCGGCTTGCTCGTCAAACTTCAAGCAACATGATGACATTAACTGAGAGGTGATGTCATTCCTTATGATTGGCGTTTCAGATAACATGGCAGATTGCTGTATTTAATACTTTTATTTTATTGAAAATCTTATTAATCTTAATGTTTATATTAAAACGGGATCATATTTTAGAACTTTTTTAGCATATATTTTTCTGTAAAACCGTTTATTCTCTGATTCTTTAATAGTGTCATCATGCCTATTATCGACATTGTCATTTGTTTGAAGGGTGGATTGTCAAATGTTGACTATTTGACGGCTTTCTACGCCACAATATTATTAATATTTTCCTATAGATGTCGGTAAGAGTAATTTTATATTTAACTGCATAAACATTTAAAAAAACGACAAATTCTATCAATAAAAATTGTGGATCGATTTATCATCCCCGCAACCAGTGTACTAAATTTCAATAAAAATCTTTGGAGCCGTTTCCGAGATTCAAAAAATATATTTAGATATATACAAGAATTGCTCGTTTAAAGGTATTAGATTAGATAAATGTATAATTTGTTTTATATAAGTCAGATGATGTTATGAATTTTTGGTTTTCCAATCGTGTATGTATACATGTTTATATACGTGTATGAGTTATGACATAGATATATATACTATTTTACTGGTGATAGATATAATAGGTAATGTAAGGAGTTACATTATCCATTTTAAAACTAGCTAGCTACCAGTAGTTCTAATAGCTTCCGCACATAGGTACTCGTAGTTGTAGTATATTGTAGATGGTTTTACCTGAACGTGTTTTTTCGTGGCTTGAAAAAACTAGAGGTTACATCAAAGGTGCAGTGGGAATTTCTAAAATCCACTAACTAGACCGTCTCAAAAAAGGTTTTGAAACAACTTTTTAACTCCACTAGAGAAAAATAGTCTTGTGGCTATCAGACACAGACCTGTATACCAGAGCATTTAGGTAGATACATTTGTTTGTATGTATTTGGTGTTCAATTATATTATGTATTTGAACAGATATAAATCAATAACTTTTTTATATCTTATATAAAAATAAACTGGTACTTGGGGTTGGTATCGGGGGGGAAACCTTCAAAAGGTACCCGACAACTTGGGAGAGGATACCTGGTTATGTGGGATTTGACCGCACTAAGCCCCCTCGGTGGCCTGCCTCTGCGTTTGTGAGGACTCCGGGATCTCGATAGGAACGCACCGGTGTCCTCCACGCGCGGCGGCCCAGAACGGGCCCATCTTCGGGAGGCAGATGTGCTCTCCTGCATCTTCAGGTGTTCACGGCGGCATGCGACCACGCATACTCCGCCGTCCCTCCCGGGGCTGCTGGCTGGACGTGTCAAGCTCCCACTCTCACCGTCCGCATCGCCAAAAGCCCCCTTTTAGTCGCCTGTTACGATCAGGTAGCTCTATTCTTCATCCCGAAGCTACAGACCTACCGTTAGAAATTATGGATTGGAAGTCACTTTTCTACGTTTGTTATAATAACACGTTTCTATTCTAAATGAAATTATTATCTAATTCTCTATGGGAAAACGCCAGTATTACATCAATCGGCGGACAATACGATTCAATTACTGCAGTTAATGGAGAAATGGCAGACAGATGCATAATTGGTTTGGTTGTCTCTCTCTGATTTCCACTACGACTATTCCGATCGTGTTTCTAATTGGACACTATTTTACAAGTGATAATATAAAATGGACGCAGGTCTTTATAGAAATTTAGTTGGTAGTTTGCGGATAAAACGATACAATTAATGCAGTTATAAGCAGTGACATTATTTATAAGTGAATTTTATTTAAAATCTGACCTGTATAAGAATTAAGTAAGACGTTGATCTACGGATAAAACGATCCAGTTATGGTTATTGGGAAATTTGGACCTGACACTACAGCTAGGTATAACGATAGTGTTTTTAAAAAGAAGTCCAACTATTAATTCATATTAAATTCATATTAAAATTAATAGTTTTAATTATTAGATGAATTAATAGTTGAACCCTTATATAAATTAATTTAGATGTCAATCTGCAGACAATACTGCAGTTAATGGAGGAAAGATACATGGATCGAATAGGGCTTCAATTTCTGGTACTATTAAGTCGGTTTTCTTTCTAAATTGATACTATTTACTGTGCGATTTTAATGAGTAGGCCTTCTAAGGAATTTAGTTAGATATAAAACTGAGAACTCAATTACTGCAGTTAATTGAGAAACGGTGAACGAATAGAATAATTGATTCATCCGTGAATATGGCTTCAATTTCTGCTACGATTAAGTCGGTTTCGATTTAATTCTGACACTATTTTATTGAGTGATTTTATTTATAGGGATTTAGTTAATATAAAAATGCGTCAATAACGATTCATTTACTACAGTTTATAGGGGATAGGCGGGCGGATGCACAATAGGTTTTTCCGCGAATACGGCTCCAAATTCTGGTGCGATTAAATCGGTTTCGTTTTTAATTAGACACTATTTTACTTGATGTAAATTAATATTAATAACATTATAAATACTTTCTTGCTGTCTTTGAAGGGATTTACGAGTAGTCATGTCAATCGTACTTGTCAATCTGCGGTTAATGGTGAAATGGCGGATGGGTAGGTACATAATTGGTTCGTCCGCGAATACAGATCCGACTTCTGCAAATACTATTTACTCAATACTCAATACTTTATTGCACATTATTGTTACAATCATGAGTTGCAAAATAATAATAACCCTAAGAGGGTATTGCAATTTTGTCATTTAGTAGGTCAACCGATTCATTTTTTCTTAAAACACTAACTATTTTATAGGATTGATATAATTATATTTATTACTAGCTGTGCCCGCGACGTCGTCCGCGTGAATAAAGACTTGTATAAAAGGGATTGATTAATGATTATTTATTTGCATTGAATAAGTAGTAGGTAGATTATTCTTACATATTATAGTGAAATCACTTATAATAAAATGTTCATATGTTCAGAAGACACCTTATTTATTTTTTCTAAATCCTTCAAACCTAAAACAGTAAGGACTGCTTACTGTACTCAGATCTTACTATCCAGTTTTCGCATGATTCGCTTTTTTCGCGTAATCAGATTCTCTTTACAAATATGTAGATCGTTTATTAAAGTTAAGAGATACGTAGTACTGCTGTGCCCGTGGCTTCATCTATGTTAAAAATAAATAGAATCTTAAATACAATTACTTGTAGTTGGGAGACAAAATTTCTAAACATACACGTGCTTAGGATTAAACAGTCGGAAAAAATTATGAGGCCAATTAATAGACTAAAGATTTAAAACTTGCGGATAGCAGTTTGATCATAAGTCATAACTCATATTACATTGTAAAAACTAAAGCAGAAGGCAGGGTCTCTAATCAGTAAGCTATCTATATTTGAAAATAAAGAACATTTAATATCTCCATCAACCAACGTGTGTGGATGAGCCCGTACGCAATAAAGAGACGCAAAAAAATTAGTTAAGTTATCATTGGTCCAATTAACCATGTTCAGCATCATACGTATACCCAACGACGGGACAACCCGCGTGGCGCAATGTTTACCATGCCGGACTGTAAATCGAAGGGTCCCGGGTTCGAATCCCGGCGAATCTTTTCATTTCATTTCATTTCATTACCCTACTGTGAGGCTTTAAGTGTGAAACGTTATTTTTTAAACTATGTACTACTTAATTTTATTAGACTTTAGGCTTTTATTTGAAATTATCTCCATCGATTCACTTTGTAGAAGAAATGAATATTGCACAATAACGCCATCTACCGTATGGCATATAAACTTTGTGGTTGATAAATCGAATGTCAAATTACCAAATAGGTAGATATTGAGATTAACAGTTGGTTCAGTAAAAGTTTAACTATTCGTCACCTAGATGTCTTCAGTAGTCTCGTTTTGTTAAGGCTTTTTACATTCTATATGAAGGTTTAGAGCATTGAGGTTGTAAGATTTGGGATTTGGGATTTCTTCTCAATATTAGGAGAGCTCCATGCCCAGCAATGGAACGCTAAAAAGGTTGCAGCCTGCTATAATGTAGCGATAACAGTCGTTTCAGCTGCAGCCTGTTCATAATCTTCCACCCCAAATGAAAACGAATAATCTGAGCAACTTACTTAATGGAGCCTGTGATGGAAGGTTTGGCGGCGGTGAGGCTCGCGATGCGCTCTGTAGGTACCTATAGCTTAGCCATAATCGGCCAACGAAAGAAAATACAGTAAGCTGATCTAAGTATATTTAATATAGCTGTGCCCGCGACGTCGTCCGCGTAGATAAAGACTTGTACAAAAGGCTTGATTAGACTTGGATTATTTGTTCCTCCTCCTCCTTAGTCGTTCACTCTTGTCAGAGTGGTCGTTGCTGATGAGGTTGCAATTTCTTTCGTGACCGCTTGCCCTCCACTGTCCCTTGGATTATTGTTACCTTTTATGAAATTACTAATGATACAAAATTTCATATTATTATGTTGAGTAGATACATTCTTTCTGAGTCCTTACAATTCTTACTGTACTCCTCTTATAATATCGACTTATAATATCAACTTTTATAATATCAAATTTCAGTCGTTATCATCAGTTTCTCTTTACAAATTAAACGTATTATAATAGCCTGTTTTTAAAGTGTTTAGATAGTACTGCTGTGCCCGCGGAAAGGATCATTATAATTAAATAATTTGTGCTGCAAATAATGCATAGATTCATTATCATTATGTTTTGAAAGGTGGTGAAATGTCTACGCTATGTCAGGCGTGGTTAGTAGTTGGGAGTCAAATTCTTGGTTGCTTACACGTTGGTTGCAATTGTCGTTAACATACTGTCGTTCATACTTAATGGAGGTCTTTTGAGCGATTTAAAACATGCGACAGCAGTTAGGCCACTAACAATGAAGACGTCATCAACCTGAATTGGAGCAGCGTGAGAGGATCAGGCCCTACGCGATTAAGAGTCAATTGGTCCTATTAACAACCCTTCACACAGCATCAGAAATAAATATATCGATTACTAATATTATTCTGGGCATGACCACCATGCCGTGCTGCTGCCGTGACGCTTTAGCATATTAGTATAACACCAGTGCCAGTACTGCGTATGTATGTAATAGCTCTTATTAAATTAACCACTGAAAACGTCTGCTCATTTCTATAACATTTTTTTATTAGACCCTCGGCAATTGCTTATTCGTTTATTCGAAATCACTTTTTTTATAAATAAACCGAACAAAGAGGCAGAAAGGCCGCGTGGTTAAGCGATCACTGTCGCCTATGAAAACGGGCACCCCCAGCGGAGCCACCCGAGCACTGCCGGCTTTCAAGAAGAGATTTCTTTACAGCTTTCTTGAAGAACCCTATGTCAAAGTCCACTGGAAATGCCTCAGCTGGAAGGTTGTCCCATAACTTACACATCCGTTCAAACATCAAAAGGAGCGTGCAAAGCGGCCTGTGGAACTTTAACCTTCGACTGGTAGTGTAATTATGATATGGAGACGTAGCTATCATTTTGAAAAGAACACTCAGCATAGTAAAATCGGTAGAACACTTTGATTTTTTTTACGTTTCACACTGATAGCGCCAGAGTAGGGGAAAATATACACTGTGTAATGGGTACCATGCGACACACAGAGACAGAAATACAAACACTTAAACCGAGAACAGAAAATTAAACTCATCATTCAAATTTCTGCTTCGCCGGGAATCAAACTCTTGATATCCCTTCGACTTGAGACCCTTCGATTGGCAGTCCGGCATGGTAACCATTGCGCCACGCGAGTGCAGGCGCGGTCTCAGCCTTCAATTTTGGGGGGGGGGGGGGGGTCGCCAAGAAATTTTGTTGGGAGGTCACTAAGAAATTTGGGGGAAGAGGTGTCTCAAATTGGCTTGATTCGCCTTCCATCTACGCATGAGTGAGGGATTTTGGGGAGGGTCATGTCCCCTGTGACCCCCCCCCCTGGGACCGCGCCTGCGCGAGTTGATAATTATTATTGTCTATTAAATAAGGTCGATACCAATAAGTATGTGGATGTAACCACCGCGCCGCGCCTCCATAATGCTCTACCACAATGAGTACAATATCAGCGCCAGTTCCAAAGCTCTCTGTTGTTAAGTTTTTATTAGATACTTTATTAAGTAAATATACTCGTAATTAATTATTTGAAATAATCTCCACCTATCCACTTTGTAATAGCGTTATTGGGTAAAATAATGATTATGTAACACCACCTGTAAATCTACCTGTAAAAAGCAATTAAATATGAATAAATGAATAACAACGACATCTATCGTATAGCGTGTATACTAAATTGTCGATATACCGAATTTGCAACAGATCACTAAATAGTTCTGAATGTGAACATAGATGTCGGCAGTAGCCTCGTTTTGTTAAGGTTTTGTATATTTTGTTTTCTTTGAATATGTGATATGTATGTTTTTTTTAAATATTTAGAGATGAAATCTAGCATAAGTGTTTGAAAACTTGCTATCAGAATATTAAGAGATGTTAGTAGTTATCGAAACTTGTGGTGTGACCGCTCGCATTAACTTTATTATAGCGTGCAGGTGTTCATCCATTTCATCATTCTTGAAATTGACGTAACTTTTTTGTTTGTGAACCGATTTAAATAAAACAAACCCTAAATGTTAATCCAAAAAAATACCAATACTTCAGTGAAAACCGCATCCTTCTACGTTAAGCCGTTCCTGAGATTAGCGCGCACAAACGAACAGATAAACAGACAAACAGACAAACAGACAAACAGACAATAATTCTAAAAATCATTGTTTTGGGTTCTATTACGCTAATAAATAGCCCTAGTGACAGTTTTTTTCAAATATCTTCAATGTACAGAAACGGACTTGTTACAGATTTATTATATGTATAGATATAGATAGCTGTGCCCGCGACGTCGTCCGCGTAGATAAAGACTTGTACAAAAGGCTTGATTAGACTTGGATTATTTGTTCCTCCTCCTCCTTAGTCGTTCACTCTTGTCAGAGTGGTCGTTGCTGATGAGGTTGCAATTTCTTTCGTGACCGCTTGCCCTCCACTGTCCCTTGGATTATTGTTACCTTTTATGAAATTACTAATGATACAAAATTTCATATTATTATGTTGAGTAGATACATTCTTTCTGAGTCCTTACAATTCTTACTGTACTCCTCTTATAATATCGACTTATAATATCAACTTTTATAATATCAAATTTCAGTCGTTATCATCAGTTTCTCTTTACAAATTAAACGTATTATAATAGCCTGTTTTTAAAGTGTTTAGATAGTACTGCTGTGCCCGCGGAAAGGATCATTATAATTAAATAATTTGTGCTGCAAATAATGCATAGATTCATTATCATTATGTTTTGAAAGGTGGTGAAATGTCTACGCTATGTCAGGCGTGGTTAGTAGTTGGGAGTCAAATTCTTGGTTGCTTACACGTTGGTTGCAATTGTCGTTAACATACTGTCGTTCATACTTAATGGAGGTCTTTTGAGCGATTTAAAACATGCGACAGCAGTTAGGCCACTAACAATGAAGACGTCATCAACCTGAATTGGAGCAGCGTGAGAGGATCAGGCCCTACGCGATTAAGAGTCAATTGGTCCTATTAACAACCCTTCACACAGCATCAGAAATAAATATATCGATTACTAATATTATTCTGGGCATGACCACCATGCCGTGCTGCTGCCGTGACGCTTTAGCATATTAGTATAACACCAGTGCCAGTACTGCGTATGTATGTAATAGCTCTTATTAAATTAACCACTGAAAACGTCTGCTCATTTCTATAACATTTTTTTATTAGACCCTCGGCAATTGCTTATTCGTTTATTCGAAATCACTTTTTTTATAAATAAACCGAACAAAGAGGCAGAAAGGCCGCGTGGTTAAGCGATCACTGTCGCCTATGAAAACGGGCACCCCCAGCGGAGCCACCCGAGCACTGCCGGCTTTCAAGAAGAGATTTCTTTACAGCTTTCTTGAAGAACCCTATGTCAAAGTCCACTGGAAATGCCTCAGCTGGAAGGTTGTCCCATAACTTACACATCCGTTCAAACATCAAAAGGAGCGTGCAAAGCGGCCTGTGGAACTTTAACCTTCGACTGGTAGTGTAATTATGATATGGAGACGTAGCTATCATTTTGAAAAGAACACTCAGCATAGTAAAATCGGTAGAACACTTTGATTTTTTTTACGTTTCACACTGATAGCGCCAGAGTAGGGGAAAATATACACTGTGTAATGGGTACCATGCGACACACAGAGACAGAAATACAAACACTTAAACCGAGAACAGAAAATTAAACTCATCATTCAAATTTCTGCTTCGCCGGGAATCAAACTCTTGATATCCCTTCGACTTGAGACCCTTCGATTGGCAGTCCGGCATGGTAACCATTGCGCCACGCGAGTGCAGGCGCGGTCTCAGCCTTCAATTTTGGGGGGGGGGGGGGGGGGTCGCCAAGAAATTTTGTTGGGAGGTCACTAAGAAATTTGGGGGAAGAGGTGTCTCAAATTGGCTTGATTCGCCTTCCATCTACGCATGAGTGAGGGATTTTGGGGAGGGTCATGTCCCCTGTGACCCCCCCCCCCTGAGACCGCGCCTGCGCGAGTTGATAATTATTATTGTCTATTAAATAAGGTCGATACCAATAAGTATGTGGATGTAACCACCGCGCCGCGCCTCCATAATGCTCTACCACAATGAGTACAATATCAGCGCCAGTTCCAAAGCTCTCTGTTGTTAAGTTTTTATTAGATACTTTATTAAGTAAATATACTCGTAATTAATTATTTGAAATAATCTCCACCTATCCACTTTGTAATAGCGTTATTGGGTAAAATAATGATTATGTAACACCACCTGTAAATCTACCTGTAAAAAGCAATTAAATATGAATAAATGAATAACAACGACATCTATCGTATAGCGTGTATACTAAATTGTCGATATACCGAATTTGCAACAGATCACTAAATAGTTCTGAATGTGAACATAGATGTCGGCAGTAGCCTCGTTTTGTTAAGGTTTTGTATATTTTGTTTTCTTTGAATATGTGATATGTATGTTTTTTTTTAAATATTTAGAGATGAAATCTAGCATAAGTGTTTGAAAACTTGCTATCAGAATATTAAGAGATGTTAGTAGTTATCGAAACTTGTGGTGTGACCGCTCGCATTAACTTTATTATAGCGTGCAGGTGTTCATCCATTTCATCATTCTTGAAATTGACGTAAGTAACTTTTTTGTTTGTGAACCGATTTAAATAAAACAAACCCTAAATGTTAATCCAAAAAAATACCAATACTTCAGTGAAAACCGCATCCTTCTACGTTAAGCCGTTCCTGAGATTAGCGCGCACAAACGAACAGATAAACAGACAAACAGACAAACAGACAAACAGACAATAATTCTAAAAATCATTGTTTTGGGTTCTATTACGCTAATAAATAGCCCTAGTGACAGTTTTTTTCAAATATCTTCAATGTACAGAAACGGACTTGTTACAGATTTATTATATGTATAGATAATTTATTATATTGAATTATCGACTTTCATATAATAATCGTTTCAAATGTCACGGTGTTTAATTTCATCAAATGTTTTATTACTTTCTAGTCTTTTCCGCAGTCAAAGAATTCTTTTAGTGTGTAAAAACATTTATCTATCAAATATTTAAAAGAAATTATTTTTGATAATTATATCGTCTAATTGGATACTATTTTACTGATTTAGTATAAATAATATACTTAAGTCTATATAGGAATTTAGTTAGATATGGAACCACGAACAACACGATTCAATTACTGCAGTTAATGAAGAATGGATGCATAATTGGTTCTTTCGCGAAATCAACTCCGATTTCTGCTGCGTCTGTGTACGTTTTTTTAAAATTTGAATGGAGTAGCAGACGAGCATGCAGGCCATGTGGTGATTTACATACAACCTCAAGCAAGCATAGGTAAGTCTTGTCTGATGTCGTATGCAGTTGCGCTGCTACTCCGGAGGCTGGTGGTCGCCTCATGTAAGTGGGTCCGGAAACTGCACATTTCCACCAAAACACAATAGAATTGGTTCACGGTAGAAATTAACTCAAGTAATTGAACACTTAGCGGTAGCACTGATTGTATCCGAGAGTTAATTAATGCCTTTGATGCTCTATATAATCTGTATCCTGAATCTCTATCAATTCTGAGAAGAGACCTGTTCCTGGAATTGGGAAATTAAAAAGTTTGCAATAACACATCTATATACATTTAACAAACGCTACCGAGGTTTCTCATTTTCCGTGTATTCTAACAAAGCTTACTTCATCAATAAACGGCTGTCAATAAGACTCGACACATTCAATACGTAAATCAATTCGCGGAGACAAACTTAGTCGGCAGTGAAAATGAAATGAATTCAGAGAAGGAAAGGCTCGGTCACAGGAGATTCCAGGAACAACTCAATTCGTAAATGGAATCCAATTTGTAGACAAGCTGGTAATATTTGTAAGAAATACGTGTTTTCTGTTTTGTTATGATATCGAATTGGATTGCTAGATAATACGGTTGAATGATTACGTCCTTAATAGGCATACGTTACGTCTCTATTAAGAGAACTTTCATGATTATTTTTTATTGTATCAATCGATCTTATTTGGCATAGGGATCAAGTCTTCTCAAAGGACCACATCGATTGGAGCACCCCGAAAGACATAAATACGAGCGAAAGTAAAATGTCGTCGCGTAACGATAAAAACGGCTCATACTAACGCGAACGAAGCGACAGATATAACGTGACCAAGTGATTTGCAATTTTAAACCGTTAAAAACTGCGTTTAAGTATATAGTTGTCACGTATTTTTTTCTTGTGAAGTTACAAAGATTCTAAAAAGAAAATTAAAATACATTATTGGATGAAATAAATAAATAGCTAAATTTATCATATTTCCTAGTTTTCGAAAAAATTTTTTTTTCATTTTGGCATTATTATTTGCAATTTTCCAATTGAAAAATATGTATTATGTATACATTTTATGCAAAAAAGTATGCATATTCCCTATTATAGTCGTGCGTCGGCCAAAATAGGATTATGGTACCAATTCAGAAAGGATTTAGGCTATCTGTTATATCTTTTTGTAATATACGCTCCATGTATACAAAAAACAATGTAAGATATTTCTTCAGTTTGCTTGTATGATAGCACTTCATTCTACTTAATATTCTTTGCTCTAATTCTCGCTATGCCGCTATATTTGTGTCCAGCTGTGAGAATTCAAAAACGGTTGAAAAAAAGTATTTTACTTTAGTTTATTATTATTTCTAAGGCATCAGACAACTAAGGCATCAAAAGGCTTGATGACTTAGTCATTGATTTCATGACTGTATTTGGCTGCAACCCTTTTTGCGTCCCACTGCTGGGCACGGGTCTCTCCCCATTATTGGGGAGGCCTGGAGCTTACTCCACCACGCTGCTCCAATGCGGGTTGGGGTGACTGTATTTATTGTTATCAAATGTCCGGACTGTCCCAACTTCAAAAACAACGGCGAAGTGCGAGTCGGACTCGTGCACTGAGGGTGCCGTACAAACATGTAGGTATATAAGTAAATGTTCACCCATCACGACAGAAATCCATAACATTATAATATGGAAAGCTGGAGGAGCATAAATAAAAATATTTTTAATATATGATGTAACAAAAAATTTACGGTTTACGCGATTTTTCCAATATCTGTGCTATAAGACGTTGCTACGTACCAAATTTCAAGATTCTGAGTTCACGGGAAGTACCCTGTAGGTTTTGATTCCCTTACAAGTGTCAAAAATTTGTGGAAATTTGCGGCATGTATATTTTGCATGCAGCAATATACGGCTGTATATTTTGATTGCGCTGGCTTAGAAATTTGATTTTCTCACAGCTCCCAAAAAAAGGGTCTTGTGATGCTATATACGGAACCCTAAGTAGATTATTTAATATGCTTGTTTGTGTATATTAATATTGCCAAAACGTCGTTACTTCACCACTCAATGAAAACACACCTTAATAATTCACATCTCACAAACGGAACGCAAAGTTTGTTATAACTTAATATTGGTTCCAGATTATTTCGCGTCTCCTTTGAGTGTTTATGTTATACCTTGTGAATGTTTTAAGTTCGTTCCACTCCAATCTGATTGTTTTAACTTCAACGTGTACTGTTCTTAGAGCATCAAATTTACTGACTCACCCTTCAGGAGAGACGGCATAGCGCCTCGCTTCGATACATAATTTTTTTGCCAAATCTGGTGCGGGGGGAAGAACGCACACATTTTAATTTTGTCACACATTCACAAATATTCTTTCATTGCTACAGACGCATACATTTCTAAATATGGTATATCTATTTCAATTAACAACCTAATTTTCTATGCACCGTCAACACTGACACCCCTGTCACAATACAAGGAGCGCCTGCCTTTATATTGTGCCCCTGTCATACCTTGATGCTTTAAGCTAAAAGGAACTGTTATAATAAAAGACTGCAAGCATCAACTTCGCTAGTCAGGATCGCCTGTGACTACGCTGCACGAGCCTACCCACCTCATTTTTGTTCGCCTGCCCTCTCTCCGCGTAATTATTTTATAATTACGGTCGGAGAGAGACAGAGAAGTTGCGTCTGACAAGGACAGGAGTCGACGCCTACCCTCGAAAACTGTCGTCCAAGACTGAGGCTGCAGGGTAGTCTTCCCCGATGGGGGACAAGAAAGGCCCTTCACAGGGCCAACCGCCGCCTGCACCCGCACCGGCACGCCGCGAAGACGACGCGTCGCGACGCCAGCGCGACCGCTCCGCGTCCGTGAGTGGTCATGCCCGCGTGCGTTCCCGCTCGCGGGCGGGCCGATCGGGAGCAACCAGCCGGGAGACGAGGGGCGCTGAGGAGCGAGCCGCGACCGGGACCAGGGGGATGGAGGGGGCGTTCGCTGACGCGCAACGCCCCTCGACATCATCCCGGGGACCATCCGCGCCCGCACACCCGCGCACCTCCGCCGCCACCACCACCGAACGTGCCGCCGGCACTCCGCCGGCACCCACCGGCACACCGACGCCCGCGCGCCCATCTCAGGGCGCCACACCGCCTGCATCCGCCGTCGCTGCCGCGCACCCGCGCGACCCGCGACGCACACCAGCCGCCGCCGCCGCCGCCGACACTCCAACCAGCCCAGAGGAGTCGCAGCGCGTGTCCGCCGCCGCCGTATCACCCAAGTCGCTGCTGGAGCGCGACATGGTGATCACTCAGCGGCTGGCGGAAACGCAACTGCTGAGCCCGGAGCTGCTAGCGCAAGTCGCGATGCTCCTTAGGGACCGCGAAAGTGCGCTAGAAGGCGTGAGCTCCCAGGGCGCCGAAGAGCAGCTCTCAGCGGAGGACCGCTTCCGCCTTGAGTGCTGCATCATCGCCCCGTCCGCCGCCCAGGAGCGCCCAGCCAGGCGCCCCCGAAGCCCCGAAGAGGAGGACACTGAAGACGCCAAGCGTATTTGCGCCGAAGTCCTCCCCCAACAGCCGCCAAGGAAGACTTGGGATCGAGACCCGCGCACTCGCTCCCGCAGCCGCGCCGCGCTCGACCGTGTGGCGTCGGACCCTGGTCCGCTCGCGCCACCACCACCGCCCGCGACGCCAACCGCTACCCGCGAACCGCCCGCGCGGCCGCCGGCCTCTTACGCCGCGACCCGCGCACCATTCGCCATGCCGCCGGCTTCTTACGCCGCGACCCACGCGCCGCCCGCGTCGCTGCCGGCCTCCCATACCGCGACCAGCGCGCCGTCCGCGCCGCAGCCGGCTTCCTACGCCGCGTCCGGCGCGCCGTCCGCGCCACCGCCGGCTCTCTCTCATGCCGCGACCTACGTGCCGCCCGCGCCGCCGTCGGTTATTCAAATTCAAATTCAAATTCAAATTATTTATTTGCAAGAACATAGTAAAGTTATAATATAGGTCTTAAACATTAATATACCAGCTCCATATGTTCTACCCTAGCGGGTGTGCAAAACATCTAATTCACTACTACTACATATAATTATTTTGTCAATCTAATAAACAACATTCACTCATTTTAATAATTATCAGCACAATAATCCAATTCAACGCTAAAAGCGATTGTTAAAATGTTAAAACTTTTACATATATTTGATTATTCATTTTTACATTGCAATTTTTTATTTTATTTGTCAAACCATTTAATAGATAATTTTAATTATGTATTATTTTACAAGATTGTTTATGTCAAATTCATGATGCATGTTAAAACTTTTACATATATTTGATTATTCATTTTTACATTGCAATTTTTTATTTTATTTGTCAAACCATTTAATAGATAATTTTAATTATGTATTATTTTACAAGATTGTTTATGTCAAATTCATGATGCATTTAATGTCAATTTTTAATACCAATTTATACAAAAGTTACGAAATATTATACGATGTCAAACATAAAATATGCATACAGTAATAATATTAATTTACAGCAAAATAACTTAGTCAAAATTGCATTTAAAATATTCATTTAGGTCATAAAAATTCCACTGAAGAAGCCACATTTGCAGTTTCCTTTTAAATATGTGTAGCTGTAAATCCTTAAGGAAATTCGGTAAATGATTATACACTCTTATAACAGATATATGAGCATTTTTTTTAGCATTTGAAGTCTACAGCTTGGAGTATATATTTTGTATATATTTACGTTACGTCTTGTTCTTTGTGTTAAAGTATTTGAATTTAGGGTAAAATATTCTTTGTGCTCCCTTACAAATATGCTTGCCGCTTTTATGTACATGCAAGCAAGAGTTAGAATTTTAAGCTGCGTAAATAATGGGCGGCAACTATCCAATGGCCCAGCACCACATACTGCTCTGATGGCTTTTTTTTGAATTTTGAAAGCTTTTGTGACTTCAACAGAGTTTCCCCACATCAACAGACCGTATGATAAAGTTGAGGCAACATAGCCATGGTACACCTTAAGTGCTGTTTCCTGCGATACAGTAAATCTTAGGCGCCTGATAGCATAAATAAATTTAGAAAGTTTTTCACATACTGTCATAACATGATGTTTCCATTTTAAATTTTCGTCAATAGTTACTCCTAAATATTTGATGCTACTCACTACTTCTATTTCCTGATTCTCGAACCTTACACTGATATGTTTTTTCGGAAGACTACCTGAGCGAAATTGAACAATTTTAGTTTTTGTTACATTCAGTTTTAGATTATTGTCCAAAAGCCATTCGTTAACTGCGTTTAATGTTTTATTTACTTCTACATTTAAAGTGTCTAAACTAAAACTCTTTATGATAAAAGTCGTATCATTTGCAAAAAGAATCGTTTTGTGTTCAGTTATATTGGGTAGATCGTTGATATATAGAAGAAACAAAAAGGGACCCAATATACTGCCTTGTGGAACCCCAAGACTGTTGTGTTTTTCCGAAGATCTACAAGTGATTTTTTTGCCATTTATCACTTTTGACACCTCTGTATATTGCCTTCTATCGGAAAGATAAGTTTCCAACCATTGGAGAGCTTGGCCACGTATACCATAATTTCCTAGCTTTTTTAACAATAACCTATGATTTACAAAATCGAAAGCCCTGCTCATATCTAGAAACAAAGCTGCTACGTGACTTTTTTCATTAAGTGCTTCTGAAACATCTCTGACTAGGTTATAGCAAGCTAACGTAGTAGACTTATTTTTCAAAAACCCAAACTGTTCACTTCTAACTATATCGTGTTTTGTTGTATACGCAAGTAATCGCCTCAGCATAGCTTTCTCAAAAATCTTTGAAATAACTGGTATAAGAGCGACAGGTCTATAGTTTGAAATGTCTTGCGGATCATGTTTCTTGTACAAGGGTTTGATGACTGATAGTTTAAGTATTTTAGGGAAGACCCCTTGTTCAAACGAGCAATTGATAATATGGCATAATGGTTCACAAATTAGGTTTGCGCATATTTTAATAATTTTTGTATTGATACCGTCATGTCCAACTGAATTTGTAGTTTTCAAAGATTTTATTATAGAATTAATTTCCTTAGCGTCTACTGGCGTCAAGAATATAGAATTATAATTTATACTAGAAATAGGTTTATATTTTGTATTAGCAGGATTGCATGTAAATTTATTATTATTATTATTATTAGTCAGGCTAATGAAGAAAGAATTAAACAATTCGCAAATGTCAAGTGGATTGTCATATGTAATATTATTATGTACAATACGGTCAGGATAATTATTTGCTTGGTCACTGTCACTTATATTATTATTGATTATGTCCCATGTTGCTTTACATTTATTTTTCCTATTTTGTATGTAATTTTTGTGCCCGATTTGTTTTGCATTATAAATACATTTCCTCAGTAAATGACTATATTTCTTATAGTTTATTGCACTAAGTTTTTTATTACTTTTTGTTAGTCTGTGTGTTAAGTATAAGGCTCTTTTGCGAACACTCGATTTACGAATCCCCTTTGTCATCCAATGAACTTTTTTACCTTTGCTTGTTTTTTTCACGACTACAAAGGGAAAACATAAATTATAAAACAATAGTATGAGTTCGTAAAATTTATCAAATTTATTGTTAAGAGCTCTTTCTTCATACATTTCCGAAAATGACAAGGACGATATACATTCGCAGAACTTATTTACATTTCTTAGACTGTAATCTCGAACTATTTCGCTCCAATGAGAGGAATGTGATATTTCTTTCCGTATATTCAAGGTTAAAGTTTGTCCGGTCTCATGGTCTGATAACGCTAAATAGTGTACACCTGCATCTACATTTCTTAAATTACTTATAATTAGATCTAAGCAAGCTAAATGTCTCGTTGGTTTATTAATGTGGATGTTATAATTATAATTCTTTAGAATCGTTTGTAATTCATATGTCCGATTATTTTGTTTCAGTATGTCTATATTCAAATCACCACATATTACAATTTTTTTAGTATGGCATTTTTTACGAAAGTGGTGCAATAACTCCTCAAGTTTTTTATAAAATACCTCTATATCTCCATTCGGTATTCTATAAAGACATATAATGATAATATTTAATGCCACAATCTCTATACCACAACATTCAAACAGAAAACTGCATGAGATGTTTTTGAGTTGCGTTATGATCCTGTACTCTAAGTTATTTTTTATGAGTATACAGGTTCCGCCTCGCTTATTGGTGCGTGAAAATGAAGAAACTAATTTAAAAGATGGTATTTTCAATAAACACTCCATACCCCTCTGTATGAAGGTCTCACTCAGACATATAACGTCAACGCGAATGTTGCTTTGTTGAAGTAGTTGTGTGATGGCCATTTCAATATTCTCTGATTTGTTTATGGCACCCGCTATGTTTTGGTGTAAGATAGTGAATTTACGTGCTGTTTTGGGAGCGAAAAAAGTTATCTGTGACTGTGTTCAATTTTGTGGATTGTAACAGGTCAGTGATTTTATTATTTTGCTGGCAGAAATAATACGGAATAGTTCCTTTTTTGTACACTTTCGACAAACTATTAATTTTTTTAATATCATGGTCACAGGATTCCCTTTTAAAGTAAAATGGAATAGTTCTTTGCTTAACGGTAGGTTTTTTATCATACGTTTTCTGATTTAGTTTGATTAACGAATGCAGATTTTTAGGATTTAAGTATTTTTCTTTATAAGTGTCACAATCCATTTCAAAGATTATAGCTTTACTTAGGTACAGTAGATATAGTGAGTAGTTAGTTGTAAACAAGTATTTAGATGCCCTATGTGATAGACTTTTATTCAGAGTTATAAATTTACAGTTACAATAGTTGGCTACCATAGCTTTAATATGATTATTCAATAAATTTTCATTCAAATAGATATTTTTAGTAACTTGAGTAATATATATTTTTATGTTTTTAATAGTTTGCAATTTATTCAACACAATGCTCAGCGCGTTGATTATATCATAGGGATTTTTGTCATTAGCTCCCACGGATAGGATTATTTTATCACCACTTTTTAATGTGTTTAATAAGCTATCACAGTATTTTAAGGTTTCAGTACACAAAGAATCTGGTTTTATAAACGATGATACCTGATTGCATACATTATTGGAAAATTGTTTATTATTTAATAAAAAACTAAAGAGTCCCGAAGCATGTTGATCCCCGATGATATACACTGTATTACTAATAACCTTAGGATTTGATGTTCTTGAATGCGTCGTATCCTTTTTAATTTCTTGTAATGGTTGGGTTTGGCTGGTTTGTACGTTTTTTCGTGACGACTTTTCTGGTGGAGTATTTTTTGATACTTTTTGGGTTGGTTTTAAGTTATTAGCGTCGATGTTGACGTTCACTTCATTTTTCGAGGAATTCATTATTATTATTTTTTTACTGGTATTTGTATTTGGTAATTCTATTCGAACAGGTGTGCAATACGAACTAGGGTCATTGCTTTGTGCTGCGTTAGCTAGAGAAAGTCTTCGTGATCTAATTTTTAAGTCTAGAAGTCTCTTACTAACTGGTGTTTTTCTTATACAGTCACTAGTTATAAGTTTTTGGCAGGGGTCCTGGGTCAGCTTTTTTAATAATTCTATCTGCCTACTTTGGTCGGATAATGTTTGCTGTAATTGTTGGATTTCACCATGTAAGTTATCAATTTCAATATCAGCACTTCGAAGCTTCTGTCGCATGTATTCTAATTCGTTTTCTAGATCGTTGGAATGTGAGTTCTGAGTATCACTATGTAAACTTAACATGGTCGAGTCCAGAAGAGTCGAGTTAAAATGTTCATTACTCCAATTCGCTTTACTAATGTCAATCTCGGAGTTAGAACGTTGAATTTTTTTACGAAATGTTATGTTGTCCATTTTAAGTTTTGAGTGCAAGCAAATATGAAAACAACAGCTGATTAGAATATGTATAGTGACTTATCTTTGTTCAATCGTTGCAGCGAGTAGGATGATTCACCGATGCGACGGACGACACTCATTACTTATGCCGCGACCGTCGCGAAAGCAGCTGCGCCCGCCGCGCGCGCTGCTACCACCTTCGCGCCCTCCGCGCGCACCGCCGCCGCGCTAACCGCAGCCCCAACCGCCGCAGCAGCAGCAGCCCCGCCCGCCGCAGCAGCAGCAGCGCCTTCCCCTGCCGTCGTGTCCACCACTGCCCCGCCCGCCGCCGTGCCGAGCGTCCTCGCCGCACAGACCGCCGGGGCAGCGACGCGCACCGCGCCGAGCATCCCTGCGCCCAGTGGAGGTAGTCCTAACATTTGTGTACCCCCAACAGGTCAGCAGAAGTCCCGCTACCCTCCGCTTATTGTGGAGAAACTCACGAACTGGGCATCGCACTTCCGGGCCTTGAAGGAGCGGCTGGGTAAAGCGCCCAACGCGCGCCCCTTTGGCCAGGGAGTGCGCTTCATGCCCAGGGACGACAAGGAGTTTAGGTTGGTGCAGTCCTACCTTACCAACCTGGAGAAAACAGAACGAATTTCCTGGTTCTGTTACTCCCTCCCAGCCGAGCGTAGCCTCCGCGTGGCAATCAGGGGATTGCCTGCGGATACAGACCCGCAGGAACTGGAGGCCGAACTCCGTGAGCTAGGCTTCGTTCCAGAGTACGTGCGAGCCATCCGGGCCAGGGGCGGCCGGCCCGGGTGCATTTTCTTCGCCGTACTTAAGAGGACGGAGAACCTCATCCCGGGCATTTACCAACTCACCGAGTTGTTGTGCATGCCCGGGATTAAAATAGAAGCCTGGCGCGGAAAAAAGGGACCGGCGCAGTGCCACCGGTGCCAACAATTCCGCCACAGTTCGCACAATTGCCATCGTCAGCAGGCGTGCGTGAGATGCGGCGAAGAGCACGCCGCGCGACAATGTCCGCGACCCCGCGAGGAGCCTGCCACTTGTGCAAACTGTGGCGGCGAGCACCCCGCCAACTATACATCGTGCCCCGTGTTTAAGCGCGAGGTACGCAACAAACACGCGGGCACGGTGGCCCTGTCAGCGCCAAAGGGCGCTACCACCAGGACACCCTCAGCCGGTCCCAAGCCGAAGGCCCAGAGCGAGAACGTAGGCTCGCTCATGGCCGCGGCCAACGACCCGCCGAAGCGCGGGGCCTCCATCAGCCGGAGGAAAAAGAAGGCGAAGAAAAACAAGAGCGGCAAGGCTAAGAAGCCGGCCTCCGCCGCCACTCCCGCCACCCCCGCACCTGCAGCCGCCAAGGCTCAAAAGGCAGCCCCGAAAGAGGCGCCCGAGGGCCCTAAACCGAAACCAAAAGTTAAGAAATCACTGCAAGCCACGGCAACACCGGCGGCTGCAGAAGAAGGCGACCTCAAGAAGGTCGCTATTAGAATCCTGCGGGACGTCTTCGTCGCCATTGACGAGGGCCGCGACGCACTGCCAGTTATCCTTGGCGGCTTAGCAAAGATCGCATCATACCCTGATGGATCTTAAGCCGCTAAGGGTAGTTTTTTGGAATGCCCGCGGCCTTCGTAGCAAGGCCGCCCTCCTCCGGCTCCTCCTGCGGGAGCAAGATGTCGACGTGGCTCTGATCTGCGAGACACTCTTATCCCCGTCGGACCGCATTCAGATTCCGGGATATTACACCTATAGGAAGGACGAAATTTCGGACACAGGCACCATCTATCGCGGGTTGGTAGTGCTTGTTCGCAGGAACGTCGTCCACCAGCCGCTTCCGGTCCCGCAGCTGGGCAGCATGTACGCACTGGGCGTCGAGGTCTGCTGCCATAACACCAGAGTGCAGCTGTTTGCAGTGTACCGGCCCCCTGGTGGCACCCTGTCGTTGGGTGATGTCCATGCTTTGCTGGACTCACCCCTCGCCATAATAGCCGCTGGGGACTGGAACTGCAAACATCACGGATGGAACAGTCTGTCCTCCTGCGGGAACGGTAGGAAGCTCTTCGATGACGCTGAGAGACACGGGTACGCGGTTAGTGGCCCTGACACCCCGACGATATTCCCGGACAACAGGCGGCATAGCCCCGATGTCATGGATATCGCAGTACACCGTGGCCTCCACTGCCAACCACACCTGGAGTCCTTGCAGGACAGCATGGGGTCCGACCATGTTCCTGTTCTGCTCGTCCTCCACCAAGACCCAACGAGAGTCTCGCCGCCCAGACCACGTCGGCAGGTCGATTGGAACAAGTTCCACGACCAGCTGGAGATCACCACTCCGACTCGACCTGTCAACTCCGCTGATGACGTTGACCAGCTTGCGGTCGACATCACTGCCAGCATACGGGACGCCTTGGACGCTTCCACGACGGAGAAGGTAGTAGAGGACAGGCTCCCACCTGTCCCCCTTAACATTCGTAAACTCCTCACGCGGAAGAGGCGTCTCCGTAGGAGCTGGCAGCAGACTAGATGTCCCCAGCTGAAGAAACAGCTCAACGACATCGCGGAGCGGATTAAGGTGGAGTTGGACGCGCACACGACCGAGAGCTGGGAAGGTCGTATTGACGAAGCTCACGACGACTGGCCGTCGATTCATCGATTGTGCCGGTCGTTCAAGAGCACCCCAGCCCCGGTACGTCCGCTTCTCCACTCTGATGGTACGCCGAGATACCGGGCGGAAGATCGCGCAGAGATCTTCGCCGAACACCTAGAGCACCAGTTCCGGCCGAACCCTACTGACGAGACAGAGCACGTAGGGGAGGTAACGCGACACGTGATTGAACATCTGGCAGCGCCTATAGCTCCGGACGAAGACCCGGTGGTCTTTTCCCCGAGCATGGTCCAGCGTGCTATTGAAAGGACGAAAGCCAAGAAGGCTCCCGGCGCAGACGGCATTACAAATGCAGCGCTCCGCCACCTCCCGCGAAGGACGGTAGGAGCCATCACCCGCCTGTATAATGGTATTCTGCGCACGGGCAAATTCCCGCACATATGGAAAATTGGGCACGTTATTATGTTGCCCAAGCAGGGGAAAAACATACTGCAGCCCTCGAGCTATAGGCCGATCACCTTGCTGCCCACGTTGTCCAAGGTGTTTGAGTCATTGCTGCTCAAACACCTCGTGCCTCACCTAACTCCTCGTCCCGAGCAGTTTGGATTCCGGCCGGAACACAGCACGACTCTCCAGCTGTCGAGGGTACTGCATCACGTTACCGCGGCCCTTAACAAAAAGGAACGCGCGTGTGCAGTATTCCTCGACATGGAGAAGGCGTTCGACCGTGTTTGGCACGACGGCTTGCTGTACAAGTTACTGCAGTCGTCGGCGCCCCGGCGCATCATCAGAGTGATCTCCAGCTTCTTGCAAGATAGGAGCTTTAGGGTGTTGGTAGACGGGGCTCTATCGAGCGTACGTCACATAGAGGCCGGTGTCCCACAAGGGAGCTGTCTGTCCCCGGCCTGCTATTCCTGTTACACCGACGACATCCCGGCGCCTGAGGAGGCGCTGCTAGCACTATATGCAGACGATGCCGCCTACGTAACAACGTCTTTAAACTCGACGCACGCGATCGTAAAGATGCAGCGTGTACTAAATGCGCTCCCCGACTGGCTCGCTAAATGGAGGTTGTCGGTTAACGTGGGAAAAACGCAGGCCGTCAGGATCGGCGGCTCCTCGCAAAAAGATCCCACCCTAAAGCTCCTGGGACAGGAAATCGAATGGTCCACCAAGGCTAAGTACCTTGGCGTGACCATCGATCAGATGCTGACCATGGTACCACATGTTGGGACTGCCACCACGCAGGCGAGGGCAGCAGCTGCTGTACTTCGCCCGGTGCTCTCCTCGAGTCTCCCTCTGAAGGCCAGAGTGGCCATTTATAAGGCCTACGTCCGCTCCCGTCTCACGTATGCGGGGCCGGCTTGGTTTGCCCTTCTCAGTGAAGCGCAGCGCAAGCGCCTACGCGCAGTGCAAAGCGTGACACTGAGAAGGATAGCCAACGCGCCCCGATACGTGAGAAATTCAACCATCCAGAGGGACCTCCGGGTCGAGCCGCTGGACGAGTTCATCAGCTGCCTTGCCCAAAGGATGTTCGCGCGCACGGACGCGTCGCTCCTCGCGCATTTGCGCGGGCTGGCGCCTCTGCACGCGCGCCCCCCCGACCGCCGAGCCTTCCCGCGCGACCTGCTCGCGCAGGATTAGTCGCGGGAGGACTCCACAACAGCAGCCCAAGGAAAGAAGACGCCAGGACTGTCCGGGGAAAGGTGTGGATCAGGGGAAAAAAAAAAGAAAAAAAAAAAAACAATATGTATTTAAAAAAAATATTTATTTATTATAACAAAAAATATATATATATACATTATAAATAAAAAGAAATAATATAGTATTATAAAAAAAAAAAAAAAAAAAACCCGCCACACCGGACCCCCTGGCAGCTCCTCTCCAATCAGTCGCCCAGGTCGGACCTGAAACAAGTAGAACACCATTATTGTAAGAAGAAAAAAGAAGACCACGACGGGGACCACCCGGTCCCCCCCCCAAAGACCGGGACCATATTTATGGCCCGCGCAAGAGACACATGACAGGGGAAGTCCCGAAACATGCGCCCCGGGCCCCATGCGGGGCTCGAGAAGAATACCCGGATCGATTCGCTAGTCAGTAAGTTGTTATCGTTATAATAGGCATGATGACAGATTTTTAAATACCTTTCCTTATTGTAGGTACACGTCTCCTAGTTTCGAAAAAAAGTTTATTTCAGCAATAAACTTAAGTTTTAACGTAAATTAATGTATTTCCTGCTATGTAATTTGAATTAAGCGCGAAAACGCTCTAAGGTGTCATGGCGTCGGTTTGCTCGTCAAACTTCAAGCAACACGATGACTTTTACTGAGACGTGACGTCATTCCTTTTGATTGGCGTTTTAGATAACATGGCCGATTTCTGTATTTAATACTTTTATTTTATTGAAAATCTTATTAATCTTAATGTTTATATTAAAACGGGATCATATTTTAGAACTTTTTTAACGTATATTTTTCTGTAAGACCATTTATTCTCTGATTCTTTAATAGTGTCATCATGCATATTATACTACACTGTGGTAGTATGCGTTTCAACGCTGTGGTAGGATTTTGTATACATTTTCGCTTTTTGACACCAAATAAAGCAGGATTAATCGAATAGGAGCGAACAGCGATATGTGTTTAAGTAAGATGAAAGTAAATTATAACTCTGTTCGCTCTTCTTCCAATTTAATTGCTTTAACGTGAACGAACGTATTTCTATACTGTTTAATATGAGATGGCAAACTCATGGCAAGAGGCAACTTCGCTTGTTAGCAAGTTGTTATAATTATACATCGTATCAACTATCCGTTCGTAGTTGTTGTAGTAGGATTTTGTATACTTCGTTTTTTCTTCGCAGATAATTGACAAAGTTACTTGTATTTTTGGTAAAATTATGAATTAAAAAATAATTTATGTATATCAGATAAATAAAATATTGTTACGGACAAATTTCATTGTCATTTCATTGTCATTTCATATCAATATAAAACAGACTAATTTTTATTCAGTTTTTTTTATTTCAATGAAGTAGCAGACGAGCATGCAGGCCACGTGGTGTAAAGTGGTCGCTGCAGCCCATGGACACCTGCACGCAACCTCAAGCAAGCAAGGTAAGTCTTGTCTGAGGTCGTATGCAGTTGCGCTGCTACTCCGGAGGCTGGTGGTTGCCTCATGTAAGTGTGGCCGACAACTGCACCTTTCCACCGAATCACAATAGAATTGGTTCACGGCAGAAGTGGGTGCAGCGGTGGTACTTCCCCGGGCGAACACAATTAGTATTAATTATAATTTTTTAAATTAATATTTCGATTAAATTATGACTACTTTCATCTAAAAACAATTATAAATACCTTACAATACTAGTCAGAATTACCTTTGAAGAAGTTTTAACAAAAAAGTCATCACTTTTGAGCAGTCTAGTTTAAAGATACATATGTACAGTAGCCGTTCTAATTGTATAATTCATAGATACTGAAAACAAAGTTTTAACTGTACTGTTCAACCCTTTTTACGTCCCACTGCTGGACACGGGTCTCTCCCCATTATTGGGGAGGCCTGGAGCCCACTCCACTACGCTGCTCCAATGCGGGTTGGTGGAGAGGCAGATTAGTGGCCAACCCGCTGTCGTATGTTTTCAAACCGCCATTTGGCGTCCCATTGCCGGGCCCGGGTCTCTTCTCATTATTGGGGAGGCCTGGAACTAAATTCACCGCGCTTCTCCAATGCGGGTTAGTAGCAAACCCGATGACGAACGTTTTGATTCGCCCATAAGGCCTCCAACAACGTTTTATGACAGCTACCTATCAGTAACAACCTGGATCGATGGCCTAACGTGCTCTCCGAAGGGTGTAAATGTAGTAAAAATTGCCACTAGCGGTCACCCATCTCACACCCGACCGCGCCCGTTTGGCTTACTTGCATAGATCGCTTGCGTTCTAAGCTAACCGCCGGGCCACGCGCGCTTAAGTTTAAGTTCAAGCCTATTAATGTTTATAAAAGCAATCCAAAAGAGCGGTTTTCATTTGGGAAAAACTAATAAATTAACCGTTAAACCTTCAGGCTTCAGGCTTTGTGGTCTCTAATTCGGAGAGCGGCAGTTCCTTAATGGAGAGAGATGGACATTAAGTTGGTTAGGGGAGGAAAGGACTAATAAGTAGGTCATAGACTATGAAACGCGTATGGCCCTGATACTGACGAAGAAATTTACGCAATTAAGCAAAACAAGCGCGGTGGAGTGTGAAATGGTGACCTATAGTGGCAAATTTTATCTACATTTACACACTTCAGACGTTAGGCCATCGATCCTGGTTACCAGGTACAGTGTCTCATACGATCAGCTGTCACGTGTGCCCATTATGGATTATATATGTACTTTAAAAAAAAAGAATGCTGCTGGGAGTTTTTTCCGCCGTCTTTTTTCTCTCAGCTCAACAACTAGCTCAAACGGGCACCTAAAGGCGATGACCGGGAAAAAATGACATACATTAAGCGAATATTTTGTATTCCTAATATGAAATAAATATTTTTGATTGATTGATTTGATTTGATTGTTACCAATAGGAAGCTGTCGTTAAACATTGTCGGAGGCCTTATGGGCGGGTCGAAATCGTTCGTCAGCGGGTTTGCCACTGACCCGCATTGGAGAAGCGCGGTGAATTTAGTTCCAGGTCTCCTCAATAATGGGGACAGACCCGGGCTCGGCAGTGGGACGCCAACAGCCATTTATTGCTTCTTTAAATTCATATTTCAATAAATAAAATAATAATAATACACGTAACAATGATTGACAGAACTATGATGTAATTTTAACAAAAAGAACATCCCTTTTGTGCAGATACTCGTATAAGTTGTCGTTCTAATTGTGAAATGAAATGAAATGAAAATATTTTATTTGTATTATTATTATTTTATTGTTATTTTTATTATTTTATTGTTATTTTTATTATTGTTTATTTATTAGATACTGAAAACCATTTTTATTGTATTAAATACGTCTATTAATGTTCATAAAAGAAATCAAAAAGAGCAGTCTTAACTTGGACAAACTAATTATTAAACGGTAACCCAAATAGGCTTCGGGATCTCTAATTAGGAGAGCGGCAATTACCTAATGGAGAGAGATGGACATTAAGTCGGGTAGGGAAGGAATGGTCTAATTAGTAGGTCACAGGCTACGAAGCGCGCGTGGTCCTGCGGCTGGCGTGGAATGCAAGCGATCGACAAATGTCTGTTTTGCCCAAAAGTCGACTGGTAGATAATGCTCTTGGCATTAAGTCCGCCTTCAATGTGGTGTAAGAATTAAATAAATAAAACTAGCAACAAAGCAAAACTTACGCGGTCGGGTGTGAGATGGCTGTCGGTGTAAATGCAAAATTTTGTGTTTAAACGTTTTTGTTCGTCAAATACCCTAAAGTTTTTAAATTAACTGGATCTTGCCATGACTCTGCAATCACGTTTTTGATTGTCTTAAAAATATTTTCAAGCTTTTTTTGCACGTAACCCTGTGTACAAACACTCTGTGATATGAGTACCCAAAGCTGACGATCGGAATCGATCCGAAATATAAATAAATAAATATTTTAATTAAAATTTATTAAAGGCGCAATATGGAACAAAATAAAAAAAATGTAAAATAGATGTAAATGTACATTTCGTAATTGTATTATAGTTTAGTTTTTTCCTTTTATATTTTTATCATTGTATATTTGCATACCTCATGAAGGTAAATATGGCGAACTAAATATATATAAACAACTTTGTAAACACCCATATTTGTGCAAATAAATGTCTTTGTCTTTGTAAAAAACCCTGCGATCAAACTTGTTTATTTCTGATACTTTTAAGACAACGTCTGTCGGGCCCGCCAACATAAAAACATCTTTATCGGTCTAACCAACGGTTTAATTATGAAAATAAATTAGGTATCTACATAATTTTCCACACTAAAGGGAAAGTCTATCGTTCTATCGGGTAAGTTTCGCTGACAAAGTTTCTAGGCAGATAGCGTTCTCGTTCTATTTGGAGCGAACCAATTCGCAGCCGTCTTTGCATTCGATTAACTGCATAATTGAGCTATTAATTTGCCAGCAAATTAATTTTCTTCTTCATTAGGAACTTCTTTTATTAGTTATTACATAAAACTGAAGGCTAATAATATTTTAATGGCTGCAAGACGTCTTGCATCTTTCTAGATCTCACGTTAGATCTAAATGTCTATTTATAAGCACCAATAGACGACAGACGACGGACAGACCGTAGAAACTGACGACCCGTGTGGCGCAATGGTTACCATGCCGGACTGCCAATCGGAGGGTCCCGGGTTCGATTCCCGGCGAAACAGAAATGTGAATGATGAGTTTAAATTTCTGTTCTCGGTCTGGGTGTTTGTGTTTCTGTCTTTGTATGTGTCCATGGTACCCACGACACAGGGTCTACTGTGTACTGTGGCGCTATGAGTGTGATACGTTAATTATTTATTTATAATAGGTATATTGATGTTTACGCTACACACATCATCATCATTCCACCACTCAAGTATTCCCTCGTGGCTACCATCAAAGCGCACGACAGTGCGCCGGCCAAGTTCTAAGCACAGGCCGCGCGCACACCGTGCACTATTTACCCGAACCGCTTCGAGCCACTTTTGACCCCCTGTATCTTCTTACCTGATTAATAGATCTGGATGAAACTTTACGGACATAATAACACCATTTATTATAATTTGAATAAAAAGTTTCAATATTGTTTTCAATATTAAATCAAATATTAGTTTCAATATTACAGAAAAAAAGTTATAGACTCGAGAAAATTGTAAATTTGGTACTCACTGACTCATGTACTCACTGACAGCTCATCAAAATGTTTAACCACTTCTAGAAGATCTACAAAGCTGAAATTTGGCATTTAGCTAGTCGTCAGGGTAAGAATAATGGGAAAATTCGAATATTGGCTATTGGTCAAGTGCGAGTCAGGTTTTAGTCAAAATTATGTATAAAAATGTTGGTAATACTTCTCTCTAAGACTTAAAAATCTGGGATTTGGCATGGGGATAGTCGTTAACATTTAAAAAAGTAAAGAAAACATCGAAAATTGGAAATTGGTCAAGTGCGAGTCAGATTATTATCATTATGATGTATAAATATGTTGGTCATACTTCTCTAAGACCTACAAATCTGAAATTTGGCATCGGGGTAGTCGTTAGCATAAAAGTAAAGGAAAACTTTAGAAAATAGAAAATGGTCAAGTGCGAGTCAGACTAAAAATAATTTACTAAATATTTAAAAAAGTAGTACTTCTAGAAGGTCAGAATTAGTCATGCATGAAAACAAGTACCTAACTATGTTTTAAAGAAACTATGAATGAGAGAAAGTGGCCAATTCGTCCAAATATTGCCACTGTTCAAAAATCAATTACTATCGATGCTAAGAAAGCCGCAAAAAGAAATTATAATACACGAAAAAAAAAAAACAGAACGTAAAAAAAAGAAATTATAGTATATTCAAAATTCATTTTAATAGGTAACTAACTACGTTTTAAAATGAACTATAAACAAAAAAATCCATTTCATCCCAAGATGTCGTGCACAGTAACGTATTGCAGTATAAAATAAATGTTTAAATTATTACCTGTTACATAAAGCTATTATTACATCTGGTGGACCATACACACTTCATTTTAATAATAATAATATAATATGAACAACGTTGCGATAGGTACTATAAAGAGAACTGAGCAAAAAGAAATGAAATCCCACCAAAAACATTAATGTAAAAATTTAGGCCAAGTTCTTGTACATAAAAAAAGAGTTGAAATCTAAACTACAGCCAAGTTAATAATAATCAGAACCGATATTAATCATTCGAACTTGGCGGGTTTTGAAATTTTAATGAAGGAAAAAAGTCCAACTCTAAAACTTACCTCCGCAAGATTTGCTCTTTTCAGAAGTATTTGTGTGATGAAAACCCGCCAAGTTGGAATTATTAATATCGGTTCTGATTATTATTAACTTGGCTGTAGTTTAGATTTCAACTCTTTTTTTATGTAAGAACTTGGCCAAAATTTTTACATTAATGTTTTTGGTGGGATAGACACTTACAAAAACAGGAAAACAAACACTCAGATTGAGAACAGATACTGAAATTAATATTCCCAATTTTTTCCTCACCGGGAACCTCTCCTTGCCCTGCCCGGCACGATAACAATTGCGCCATGGGGTCGTCTGTTTAGTGTGTAAAGTGTTTCGTTTTATTCGATTTTGCCCAAACAAACCATAACTTCAAAAACGAGCGACCTTTCTAAATAAAGTTGGGACTAAAAGGTGTGTGATAAGATAAAGGATAAAAAGGGCGTATCAATATGACATTTTCCCTTTTTAACCGTTTGATAGGTAAATAGATATCACCTTATCCAGATAAATTGGGGCGGTGTTCAATTACTTTCGGATCGTGGTTTTGATGAAAACTTATATTCGTAAAGATAAAGTTTCGTAGAAACTACAAATGGAAAGCTATCGCATTGCGCTCTAGGATTTTAGGAGAATAGTAATAACTACAAGTTTCCGGCCAAATAAAAATCAAATTGTCAGAATTGTGTTATTTCTTAGTAGGTTGTTATAAGCTTAGTTTATTTGGCTGCAACCCTTTTTCCGTCCCACTACTGGGCACGGGTCTCTCCCCATTATTGGGGGGCCTGGAGCTTACTCCAACACACTGCTCCAATGCTGGTTGGTGGAGGAAGAAGCTTAGTTTCTTTAGAATTCAATCTTTTATTGTAACTTTACAGTAAAAGCTGAACGTTAAAATACAAAGGTAGGTAGATTTTACGATTATACTAAGGTTATAACTTTGTTTGAAAACCGGAAGTTTATCAAGGCATTAAACAATCTTAGAGCGGCACCAGCTTATTATACGAGCTTGTAAGCTTGTTTCTTGAGAGCTTGCGCGTAGTACATACTGATGTGTGTAGGCGCGTATTGATGAGCTATTGCCACAGACCACCCAGCCTGGTGGTCTGTGGCTATTGCACTCGTGCGAGCATTGACGCGCTTATAAGGTCGTATAAGTCAGCCACAAAAGATGCCACAACTACACAGGTTCGGATGAGAATACACTGGAATGAGCACGTGTACGCGTTTCTTTTCTTTGATGTGCAATTGGGGCACGCGTGTAAGCGCGTATGCTGAAACGTCTCTACGCACAGAAAATACGCTTTTTTAAAACAGTTTAATTTTTATAATGGAAAAAAATAATAATAACTTCAGGCTCTCCACGTTCACGACTGGTTGACTGCTTCCAATTTGTTTTAGCAAAATAAGTAATTTGGTGAAAGGATTTTTTTAAACCTACCTACATATGGGACGCGTGCCAGTGACGGGAATGCAATGAAGTGCCTGAAACAATTTCAGATTCAATGAAGTGGAAAACACTGAGAATTTTTTGCTTTAAATAATATTAGTGCTATGCACGTATTATTTCTAACCTACTCATTATAATAATTGTATAATAGACTATAAAAAGTTCTTCAAAATGTTCTTCATAAAAACGTGTTTTTTTGCTTGTAGGAGAGTAATGGCAATCGGAAGACTTTGGAAATTAAAAGTGAACGGTCTTTCGATAAAATTAACAATTCTTCGTTGACTAGTCGCAAATATTTTCAGGGTTCCATACCCGAAGGGTGCCAACAGGACCCTATTACTAAGCCTCCGCTGTCCGTACGTCTGTCATCAGGCTGTATCTCATGAACCGCGATGGCTAGACATTAGAAATTTTCACAGATAATGTATTTCTGTTGCCGCTATAACAACAAATACAAAAAATAGAATAAAATAAATATTTGAGGGGGCTCTCATACAATAAACGTGTTTTTTTTGATAATGGGCTGTATCTCATGAACCGCTATGGCTACACATTAGAAATTTTCACAGATGATATATTTCTGTTGCCGTTATAACAACAGATACTAAAAATAGAATAAAATAAATATTTAAGGGGGCTCCCATACAATAAACGTGATTTTTTTGATAATGGGCTGTATCTCATGAACCGCTATGGCTACACATTAGAAATTTTCACAGATGATATATTTCTGTTGCCGTTATAACAACAGATACTAAAAATAGAATAAAATAAATATGTGTTGAGTCCGACTCGCACTTTTTTGAATAGAGTAACAGACGAGCATGGAGGCCACGTGGTGTTAAGTGGTCGCTGCAACCCATGGACGTCGACGTCTGAGGTCGTATGCAGTTGTGCTGCTACTCCGGAAGCTGGTGGTGTGTGTGTGTACCTCATGTAAGTGTGACCGGCAACTGCACCTTTCCATCGAAACACAACAGAATTGGTTCACGGTAGAAGTGGGTGCAGCGGTGGTACTTCCCCGGGTGAACCATAATAGTTCTACCACCTACAAAACTTGGCCAGTATTTTTTCTTCCTCTTTCTTTCTTTAAATACCCAACAAAATGATTCGAATGTCTCCTACCTAATGAAAAAAAGAAATTGATTTCCGCCTTTAAAATCGCCGCTGTGCTACTACGGAAGCTACTTACTTGACGTTGTCTCATTGAATTTCAGCATCCAATGAGGGAAATTGAGTAATAGCGGTTCAATGCTTTTTGAAGACTATCGGGTGTCGTTAAAATTTGTCGCCGCTCCTTCCGGTACTTGTCTTTTTATGACACTGCTGTAGAAATGGTCCTTGAGTTTTAGCGGAAACTTGAAAGAAGCATCTAGTTTAATTTTCATTTATTTGGTGTAGGTACATATTTTAAAGGTACTTACGAGTATATTATAGGTAGTATAGCCGTCCACCATCGGCTTCGCTCCCGTGGACCCGTTTAATTGGTCCCCGTAGGATAAAAAATAGCCTATGTGCTATTCCAGGCTTCACTGCTATATTAAAATCATAGGCGTTTAGCCAGTTGCTTCAACCGCGTTGACCCTATTACCCGGTTTCACGTAGGAATGAAGCATGTTCCCGCGGTAAAAAGTAGCTTATGTTACTCAGGGTGAATAAAGCTTTCTAATTACTTACTTAATTAGAAACAGAAATTTGAATGATGAGTTTAAATTTTTGTACTCGGTCTGGGTGCTTGTATATATCTTTGTTTGTGTACATGGTACCCACGATACAGGGTATATCTACCCTACTGTGGGGCTATGAGTCAAGCCTTACTTTATATTATAAACAGTAGAGGGTGTGTTGTTCGACATAGCTTAATTTCTGAACTCGGTCTTGTGCAATAAATTAACAGAGCGCGAGTGGCTTTCGGGATAATAGTATAATTCCTATCAAAGTCTGATAGAGATAATCAGACACCTTCTGTCAAACCCATTTCTGCCGTGAAATGGATGCAATGGAATCAATTTCTTCGATCGAATGTTGTGGTTTTCGGCCAGGCTTACATGGGCGTTATCATCAGCTTTCGGAGTAGTAACGCAAGTGCACACGACATCAGGCACGACTCAGGCAGTCCCTGTAGCTTCGGGATTATGAATAGAGCTACTGCCTGATCGTAAGAGGCGACTAAAAGGGTCGAACTCCCACTCTCACCGCCCGTGAGAGTGGGAGTTCGACCCGTTCAGCCAGCAGCTCCAGGAAGGACGGCATGCCGCTGTGAACACCTGAAGGCGCAGGAAAGCACATCTGCTCTCCCTAAGATGGGCTCCTTCTGGGGCGCCGCGCGTGGAGGACACCGGTGCGTTCCACTGGAGATCCCGGAGTCCTCACCCAAGCGCAGAGGCAGGCCACCGAGGGGGTTTTAGTGCGTTACAAATCCCACATAACCCGATATCCTCTGCCAAGGTGCTGGACCTTTTGATTTGAAGGTTTCCCTTCCCCCCATACCAAAAAGAAACTCACGACTCAGGGGTGCTTGAGGTTGTGTGTGGGTATATTTCCAAAGGTTGCTGCAATGTTTTAGCTTAACTTGGCATAGCTTAAAAAAGTAATTTTATTATTATTTTATTAATTTTATCGCAATAATTTGCGATTTCCACATCATTCTCCATTATTACCACCATTACGCCACGCGGGTCGTCACGTCACGTAATCACGTAATGGTTACCATGCCGGACTGCCGATCGGAGGGTCCCGGGTTCGATTCCCGGCGAAGCAGAAATTTGAATGATGATGATTTAAATTTCTGTTCTCGGTCTGGGTGTTTGTGTTTCTGTTTTTGTGTGTGTCCATGGCACCCACGACACAGGGTATAACTACCCTACTGTGCGGCTATGAGTGTGAATCGTTATTTATTTATTTATTCTGTCTTTAGTATCTTTTCCTGTGAGTATATTGATATGTTCCAGAACCAAGAACATTAATTAGAGGATTTGTCTTGTAGACAAAGGCAAGACAGAAACAGTCTTATCTGATTGACAAAGTTGTGTGATTAGGGATTAGTAGTGGTTTGTTGTATGTTGAGAGGGCATTTTTGTTTTATCTGATTGATTGGATGACCGTTGAAGGACGTAAGATGAAGGATTTAAGAGTTGTTTTTATACTAGTTTTATATTTATTTAGTATATTTTAGATTTCATTGACATCTCTTATAACAGCGTCTTTAGGCCTATTTTTCACGATCAAACATATCCTATGTTCAAGATCCATTCTTTCTGTGTAGATTTCATAAACATTGGTTCAGTTGCTTATACTTGAAAATTTAACAGACTCACAAACACTCAGAGTGACTTTCGCATTTGAATATTGGTATGTATATCTTTTTATTTCATTTCACACAAACTATACTTTTATGTGTAAATTTAAATGTTTCTCGTTGATACGATATTAGGAGTATTTTAATTATAAGTATCAAGCGGGGAAGTACCACCGCTGCACCCACTTCTGCCGTGAACCAATTCTGTTGTGTTTCGGTGGAAAGGTGAAGTTGCCGGCCACACTTACATGTGGCGACCACCAGTCTCCGAAGTAGCAGCGCAACTGCATACGACCTCAGACAAGACTTACCTATGCTTGCTTGACGTTGTATGTATTAGATGTATATATGTTATTAGATGTCCATGGGATGCAGCGATCACTTAACACCACGTGGCCTGCATGCTCATCTGCTACTCCATTCGAATAAAAAAAAACCAATCAAAGTCATTCACCATCAATACAAATTACATTATCTGCATAAGAGTATTATTTACACTTATTCTTTTCGTTATTATATTATTTCCCTATTATAATATAGGTTCGCAAAAACAGAAAATATAAGAATAAGAATAGGCTTCAAAATTAAAGAATAAAAAATACCTACTTAAAGAATAATCTCTCCTTACGTGTTAAACACTAATATTAGAATCATCATCTACAGAGATAAATAAACACTACATTATCCAAAAGTGCCTTATCATCCATGCCAACTTTATCGGATTAAACTGAATACAATGTTACACTTGTTTGACCACACAATTATAACATACATCAATATATGTATCGACACCATAATCTATCATAGCCCTTTTATTATTATTTACATTCCTCGGGATTTTTATATCCTGATGTCCTCGGTAATATTTTCGTGTAGTGTCATCTTTTTTCATGCTGCCTTCGCATCCTAGAACTTGAAGATTTTCTCAACGTGTCCATCTTGTCCTCTCTCAAAACCACAGAACCCCCGACAGCTGTCACATGTCAACTCTGTTGACAGCTGTCTGCGTTCTGATATAACATGTTTTTTCCTAAATTGTTTTTATTTCTTAATGGCCAATTATTTTGATTGCCAGTGACGATAACTTTATTATCGATAAAATTATTATCTGTGAATTTATTATCGTCCATTTTTTGATCATGTTATTTATTCTCATGCTTAACATACCGACGCACTGTGCATGCGTCCCCATCCGAACACTTTCTTCGATACAATCGTAGAGCGAAGGAAACGTCAACAAGCTTTTAATATCTCAATAGCTTGTAGAGTCACAGCGACATCAATTGTCAAGTCTTGTTTCTGAAACGCCTTCTTCCAAATTCGCTCGCCCTTCCAATTGTCAGAATTTGGGAAGCCCTTATGAGGCAAAAAGCGGAAAATTGAAACGACATATTGGCGATCAAGATTTATAGGGTATCTGGGTTGATTTATGGCAGTAACAAGGGTTGCTCGTAGGTACATTGTAAATATCAACAATGTAGGGACCGCAAACTATTCATCTATTTCCTTTCCAGCAAAGGAAATGCTTACCCAACCAATAATGGCGGGGTGCTCAGCTATTGAAGCTTATCGCTATCTCGCGTACTTTAAACGTCATCACCATTTTTTGTATTTTTTTGTATTGAGGGGTTTTGTTTAGAGGATTTATTAGACGTTTTCAAGTCAAAAGTATTGAGTAAGGTTATTTAGTTAATGGTCACCTTATTCACACCATTTGAAGCAGCGATGGCCGAATGGTAAAAGCCACAGTCTTCTACGCGACCGATCCCGGGTTCAAATCCTCGGCGCGCACCTCTGACAAAGAAATTTGTAATGTGCGTATTTATCGCTGCTCCACGGTGATGGAAAATATCGTGATATTTAATTGATTATGATGTTCTCCATCGCCGTGCATGCCTGAGAGAAATTCATAATTTCTCGAAAGCATGACGTCCACCAATCCGCACTTGGTGGTGCTCGTGGTGGACTATGCCCTAAATCCCTCTCACTTGTGAGAAGGAGACCTGTGCCCAGCAGTGGGACATAAAAAATAGGTTATTCACACCAATGAAACAGAAGATGGGTTTTATAGATTTAATGGTCACCCTACTCCGACAACGAAACAAAGGCCGGAAACCTTTCCGACAAATTAGAAAATCTATTTGGATGAAACCATCCATTGGATGAAGAGTGATCGGGTGACGATTGATGGAAAGTTAATAATTGTGTGTACAAACTTTCGATTTAAGTGCCTAAATAGATCTATCATTCTTTTATTTAATCGCTTTTATCTTATAATTTGTGGGCAGTGTTTGATTTTCTTCTTATTTTAACACAGAAGTTTATGGTTGCAGAGGGCACAACATTTATTAGACAGCTAATATTGACGCTTATTAATAGGCAGTACTTATTTTTTTCGGTATTTCCTGTGATTTTAACAGAGAAGTGTATAATTACGAAGTATGTTGCGATTATAGACTTATAATATACTAGCGTATATATTATACGCTTAGGGTTGCGATTGACTTCTATAAAATCTTGGCTACAACCCTTCTTGCGTCCCACTACTGGGCAGTCTCTCCCCATTATTGGAGAGGCCTGGAGCTTACTCCACCACGCTGCTCTAATGGGGGTTGGTGGAGATGCGGGTTAGTGGCCAACCGAGCTGTCGGATGTTTTCAAACCGTCCATAAGGCCTCCGACAAGATTTACAGCCTGTTATCTATCGACAACAACCGGGACCGACGGCTCTTCCGACATGCACTTCTACTAGCGGTCACCCATCTCACACCCGACCGCGCCCCTAGGTGCATAGATCGCTTGCGTTCTACACTAGCCGCCGGGCCATGCGCGCTTCATATTATATATAAAATTCTCGAGTCACGATGTTAGTTACCATACTCCTCCGAAACGGCTAGATCGATTTCTAGTAAATTTATTATGCATATTCAGTAGGTCTGAGATTCGGCTACTACCTATTTTTCATCCCCCTAAGTGATAAGGTGGCCACCCCCAACAATTAAACGCGGTACGGTAAAGTAAAAGTAAGTAAAGTAAAAAATCATTTATTGACAATGAAGTCTTATTATCTGATGGTAGACAGCTTAGTATATAAAGTTTCTGCCTAAAACCGGTCTTTGTAAGAGCCTGGTGCCTGAAGTAGGTTTAAAAAAACCTGAGTTACAGGTCACCAGCGACCCTCCGCGGACTTATATTAGGTGATACAATTTACTAATTTGCTAATAAGTAGTTTAAAAATCTTTATATATTTTATTTAAATATATTTGACAACTAAGTTAAATTACATTGTTCCATTTTTTTCTACTATACTAAATACGTATACTAAAAGTATGGTGTGCTGTTTAATGGTGAGTGTGTGTGTAATGTATGTATATGTGTTTGTGCGTTTGTATCATGCGTGTGTGTGTATATGTGAGTGTTCGTCTACGTGTGCATATTTGTTGTGTTACATAAATGTCTAATTGTGAAATACGGTGTTCGCGGAGTCAGCTAGTACTCTATAAAATCGTGGATGAAACCATCCACTGGATGAAGAGTGATCCAGTGACGATTGATGGACGGCTAACAATTATGAGTAAAAGCTTTTCTCTTAAATAAATGGATCTATCACTCTTTCATTTGATTACTGTCATTTAATTGCATATCTTTTTTCGGTTTTTTAAACAAAAAATACATACCATTACAGAAAATGTTTTTGATCGATTTCTATTCAATCCATTTGGTTAAAATCATACAGTGTGATGAAGACTGATCGAGTGCCGATTGGCATGCGGCCAATGATTGTTTATAATAATAAATAAATAAATAATAAACTTTATTTGCCAAAAACATTGTACATTTTCACTTATAAATAACATGCAAAATTAGACACCCTAGGGTAATTTTCCTTGGAAATCTGACACTCAATGTAAGATTTTACTTGTGTTATGAGTATCAGGGATTTAATGGAAATTGTGCTTTTCAGGTTACATTTTATTAGGACGATATTTATAAAAGCTTGGCGCTTAAATAAATACATCTGTCATTCTTTTATTTCATTACTCGTGAGCATTGCCTGATTTTTTCTGTATTTTAACAGAGAGTGATATGTTTGTTGTAGTTGTATATAATGTTTGTGATGGATTTCTATTCAATGTATTTGGATGAAACCTTCCAGTGTTTATCACACTAGTGATTGATTGATGTGGATAGCCAATAATTGTGTGTAAAGCTTTGCACTTAAGTGAATAGATCTGTCATTCGTTTATTTGGATTGGAACCATCCACTGGATTAAAAGCGATCAAGTGACGATTGATGGACAGCTAAAAATAAGTTTTGTGTGTAAAATAAATGAATCTATCATTCCTTAATTTTATATTAATTTCGCAATTTCAAATACATAGAAATTGCTAGTCACCCCGTTTTGCTTCATTGTAAGGAATTTCTAAGGGTAAATGGCTTGAGGTGCCCTCTACTAGGTATAGCAATCTGGTTTCATAACCAATAGTTATGCATGAGCAGCGATGACCGTGTGCTAGAAGACCGCGGTCTCCAACGCGGCGGATACCGGGTTCAGATCCTCGGTGCGCACCTATGACAAATAAATTTGTAAAGTGCGCATTTATCTCTGCTCCACGGTGATGGAAAATATCGTGATATTTAATTGATAACGATGTTCTTCGTCGCCTTGCATGCCTGAGAGAAATTCAAAATTTCTCCAAAGCATGACGTCCACCAATCCGCACTTGGCCAACGTGGACTTTGGCTTAAATCCCTTTCACTTGTGAGAGGAGATCTGTGCCCAGCAGTGGGATATAAATAAAAGGTTGAAAAAAAAAAACCAACAGCTATCACTGCTTATTCCTTATTGTCAAATCTAGATTATCATACACTAGTAGGTAGGCCATAATTGGCTGCCATAATGTGAGCCACATTCGCACGTCGGTTTGGTTATTGCGCAGTCATTGAGCTAAATTGCCGCGATTGCTCACCACCGATTGCTCCAATTTCAACATGAGTTTACGAAGCCCCACTGTGTAAAACTATTAGTCGTATACAGGATGATTTGTAATATGTGTAATTTCTTTTAAGGAGTAAATGTATTGACCATTTACTGTAAAAACATTCCTGTGAAACCCGGTCCGATTTTCAGTAGTTTCAGAGATATTTGATACATTTTCTGAAAATACCTCGATTTTACAGGAAAATAATATACTACATAAAATATAGGTACTGTTAGTACAAAAAACTTTTTCTATCATTCTTTTATTTTATTTTAATTTCACAATATAAAATTCACTTAGATTGCCTGCCATTGCGATTTCGTCTACGTCATAAGGATCAATAAAAGGAATTTCTAAAATTCAATTAATAGACACATAAGTCGCCTTCATAACCAACAGTTACCACTGCTTATTCCTTGTTATCAAACCCTGATTATTATAACTAGTAGGAAAGCCATAATTGGCTGCCATAATGTGTGCCCCACATCCGCACGTCGCCGTTGGTTCGGTTATTGCGCAGTCATTGAACTAAATTACCGCGATTGCTCACCTCCAATGGCTCCAATTTGAACATGAATTTATAATCCCATTATGTAAAACTATTAGTCGTATGAATACACACCGGCACGATTCATCTAATTGTGCCGGTGTGTATTCATACAACACGAACAAAAAACATTGTTTTTCTTAAAGCTATTGGATATATTGACAAATAGCATTTATTTTATTAGGATGACCAAGCGTTGCTCGGATAAAAACAATTGATTTTCTTTAGAGACTCATTGCATATATTTAAAAATACAATCTACTTCAGCTCCCAATTTAAAAAAAAATTGAATTATACATACTCTTCGATAGATGTCAGGAGGAGTCATATTTTTCAGTTTATGTTTAAGTTTATTATTGCTGAAAATATGGATTAAGATCGTTTGAGCCGTTTCCGACATTCAGATTATAGCACCTGGACGACCGAGCGTTGCTCGGATAAAAACAATTTATTTTCTTGGTTTACTTTCAAACGAAACAATAATTTGCTTAGCGTTACTTAAATAATAAGGTTAATTGAAATAGCTCCCATTAAAAAAAAATCACAAAAAATAAACGCAATGTGGTTTTGATTGAGGTTTGAACCCGGGCCTTTAGTTCCGCTGTCAATTCAATGAAATAAATTTTTATAGAGCTCTTTCTTATCGACATTGTCGTCTCTTTGAACGTCGGATCGACGGAAGGCGTTTGCCGGCGTTCTACGCCACAATATTATTAATACTCGCTAATAGATGTTAGGAAGAGTCATATTTTTCAGTTTATATTTAAGTTGATTTTCGCTGAAAATCCTTTTTTATAATTTAAAATTTCTAAAAATAAAACATAGTTGGATCGATTTATCATCCTCGAAACCAGGGTACTAAATTTCATCAAAATCTTTGGAGCCGTTTCCGAGATTCAAAAAATATATTTCAGTATATACAAGATTTGCTCGTTTAATATATTAAACATTAATCCCTCTCTTAAACATTAATTTATTTACAAGTTGTACACTTTTATTTTTATTTTGACAGATTTTACGTTTCTTTTTCGAATTTTCTAATAAGTAGAGTTTTTCTTTGCATTCCGCTAATTTTGCCGGTGTGTGTATAATTCTGCTATGATTTTTACCTAAAATTAAAAAAAAACCCTTTAGAAAACACTTAGATGTCGTTATGTTTCCGCAGCGCCAGGTAAGTCCTAATTCCAGTTGCGTAGGCCCTTAGGGCATCACATCTTGGGGACATCAGAAACCTGCTTGACGAAATTGTATCGGATATCTACAATTTTTTATATGTGTTGTCCATCAGATATATTCTTTGAATTTATCTGATTGTGTTAGATATATTTAAGGCCGCTAATAGTTAGGGAAAGGGATACCCACTAGTGTGGATTGCTTGGTTGCAACAATTTTGGTACGGGTCTCTCCCCATTATTGCTAAGAACATCAAAAAGTCATAATCTGGAACTTTCCATCCGTTCGTTTGTCCGTTGCAGGTGCGGTCGCAGCCTTCAATTTTGGCTGGGTCACTAAGAAATTTGGGGGAAAAGGTGTTCCAAATTGTCTTATTTTATTTTGCCTTCCATCTACGCATGACTCATGGATTTGGGGGGGGGGGGGGTCATGTCCCCTGTGACCCTCTCTGGGACCGCGCCTGGTCCGTTGTGCTACTATATACTTCTATGTCTTTATGTTGTATAGTAAAAGACCATTCAAAAGTTTTTGTTACCGTAATCAACTGAATGTAAATAGTAAATTTAAGTGAAACAGAACTAATAAGCAACTTATTTTATTGTGGTAACAGATTAAACCTAACCTGTCAGCTTAAAATATATTGCGGTGTTATGTGTCCTGACAACATTTTGCGGTCTAAAGTACTGCATTTATTATCATTACTAGCTGTGCCCGCGACGTCGTCCGCGTAGATAGACTTGTACAAAAGGCTTGATTAGGCTTGGATTATTTGTTCCTCCTCCTCCTTAGTCGTTCACTCTTGACAGAGTGGTCGTGGCTGATGAGGTTGGTTGGTCAAACTCTTGGTTGCTTACACGTTGGTTGCAATTGTCGTTAACATACTGTCGTTCATACTTAATGGAGGTCTTTTGAGCGATTTAAAACTTGCGACAGCAGTTAGGCCACTAACAATGAAGACGTCATCAACCTGAATTGGAGCAGCGTGATGGATAGGATTAGGCCTTACGCGATTAAGAGTCAATTAGTTCTATTAACAACCCTTCACACAGCATCAGAAATAAATATCCATCAGCCTTTTAAAGTCCACTGCTGGACATAGGCCTCCCCTAATGTTCGCCACTCCGTCCGGTCCTGCGCCCTCGGAATCCAGCGGTTTCCCGCTATCTTCTTCAGGTCGTCAGTCCACCTGGTTGGAGGGCGGCCTGTGCTCCTTTTGCCGAGACGTGGTCGCCATTCGAGGACCTTTCTTCCCCATCGGTTGTCAGTCCTCCTAACTATGTGGCCTGCCCATTGCCACTTCAGCTTGCAAATTTTGAGAGCTATGTCGGTAATCTTTGTTCGTCTACGGATTTCATCGTTTCGGATTCTGTCGCGTAGAGAAATACCAAGCATAGCCCTCTCCATCGCTCGCTGAGCGACCTTGAGCCTGTGGAAAAGGCTAACTGTAAAAGACCACGTCTCAGCGCCGTAGGTCATCACTGGCAACACACACTGCTCGAAAACTTTCGACTTCAGGCACTGCGGTATTCTGGACGAGAAGACACTTTGTAGTTTCCCGAACGCTGCCCAACCGAGTTGGATTCTACGAGTTACCTCTCTCTCGAAGTTGGACTTACCCATACGGATCGCTTGACCCAGGTAAATATACTCGTCGACAACTTCGAGAGTAGCGCCATCAACAACGACCGGTATGGGTGTGACATGGACATTAGACATGATCTTCGTCTTGTCCATGTTCATCTTAAGACCCACCCGTTGGGAGGCGCTATGGAGGTCACCTAGCATTGTGCTGAGTTCTTCCAGGGACTCCGCCAAGATGACTATATCATCGGCAAATCGAAGGTGTGTGAGGTGTTCGCCATTGATGTTAATACCAAGCCCTTTCCACTCCATCAGCTTAAACACGTCTTCCAGTGCAGCGGTAAACAGTTTCGGGGATATAACATCCCCTTGTCGCACTCTGCGCTGCAGTGGAATAGGTTCAGTGCTTCCGTCGTGGACTCGGACTGTCATGGTTGCGGCTTTGTATAAACACTTCAACACCTCGATGTACCGATAGTCTATCTGGCACCGTTGGAGAGACTCTAGCACCGCCCAGGTCTCGATAGAATCGAAGGCTTTCTCATAGTCCACATACGCAACACATAGCGGCAGATTATACTCCTCGGTCTTTTGTATAACCTGTCGCAGCGTATGTATGTGGTCTATGGTACTGTAGCCTTTTCGGAATCCGGCTTGTTCGGGAGGCTGGAAGTCGTCGAGCCTGCGCGCAATACGATTAGTAAGGACCCTTGAGAACAGCTTATAGACGTGGCTCAGAAGCGCGATGGGTCTATAGTTCTTCAAAAGGGCTCTATCACCCTTCTTGAAGAACAGAACCACCACGCTTCTGCTCCACGCCTCCGGGGTAGTTCCGTTTCTGATGACGGTATCGAACAGTCTTTGGAGCGCCACTAGGAGGGGTTTGCCTCCAGCTTTTAGTAGCTCTGATGTGATACCGTCATCTCCCGGTGCTTTGTTGTTTTTTAGCTGACATAGGGCCCCTCTAATTTCGTACAGGCTGACGTCCGGGATATCTTCGGTATAGTGTCGGGTTAATTTGGCTCTCTTGTCGTTCGCCATATTGGGAACGGGAGCCTGTGAGGAGGTGTACAACCGTCCGTAGAAACTCTCAATTTCTCTCTGAACTTCAGGCTTAGACGTAACCATAGCGCCAGACTCCGTCTTCAATCTCGTCAACTGGCTTCGCCCAATAATCAAATCCCTTGCGAACACTTTGGAGCCTTGGTTCCGCTCAATAGTGTTTTTGACGCGCTGTGTGTTGTGAGCACGCAGATCACGTCGTCTGCAGCAAGAGATCTGTTTATTTAGCTGCCTGTATTTCGACATTGAAGCCGGGGACCGGACACATAGTTCACGCCTTTCCTTCATGAGACCGAGGGTATGTTCAGAGAGCACTTGAGGTTTACTACTGGAGGGGGTCTTAAAGAACTTTGACCCTACCTCGTGGACGGTTTGTACCATCCTGGTGTTAATTTCGTCCACAGATTCGCATTCTTCTAGGCCCGCGAAACGATTTCGCAACTCCAGCTGAAAGTTTTCGGAGCCCTGGATTTGGACAGGTGTTGGTCGGAGCGTAGACTTCATTAGGCGTGACCTTTCCAGCTTAATGTTGATATTTAATGTGCCTCGTACCATTCGGTGATCACTTCCGGTTTTCACCCTGTTGATCACGGAGACATCATTAAATATGTGCCGTTTGTCGGCCAAAATGAAGTCTATCTCGCTTTTTGTGGAACCATTTGGACTTATCCAAGTCCACTTGCGCTGTGGCTTCTTCTTGAAGAAGGAGTTCATCATGAAGAAATTCTCCTTCTCCAAGAAGTTAGCGAGCAAGCGGCCTCGGTGGTTCCGTTGTCCAAACCCAAAGGGCCCTACTTTCTGCTCGTCGCCGTCTCGCGTGCCCAGTCTAGCGTTGAAGTCCCCCATCACCACCGTGAAATGAGTCTTTGAGGCATGTATGGCTCTACTGACGTCCTCATACATAGCCTCAACCTCTTCGTCTGGGTGTGTTGCGGTCGGTGCGTATACCTGTATGACCTTCAGCGAATACCGTTTAGATATTCTGAGTATAAGGTACGCTACCCTTGCTGACACACTTTCGACTTGCGTCACGTTGTTGACGAGGGACCTGTGTACGAGAAACCCGACACCACCTTGGGACAGATGTTCGCCCTCCCGGTGATAGAACAAGTTGCCGGATTTGAGGATTACCGTGTCCTCGCCCTGTCTTCGGACTTCGGATAATCCTATGATGCTCCAGTTTAACTTGTCTATCTCTTCTTCCAGCTCCTGTATCTTCTCGTCTGTTCGCAGTGTCCTGGTGTTATATGTTGCCAGGTGCAGAGGTCGTCGTTTGCGACAGCCGTATCTCTGCCGGAGATTCCTAGCACCCCCTGCCCCGCCGTGACCGTGGCCGCTGTCATAGCCAGGAATAGCGGGGCCGCCGGGGACTGGGGGCCGGGGTATATGTGTACTCATCATGGGGGGTTTATTGCCATAGTCACCGCGCTTGGCATTGCGTGTTGGTGACCGCAGTAGATGGTATGTTACTCAGGAAGACGCTGCTGCCCATCTCCTGGTATTTGTCCCTCGGTCGCCTCCTACGACCTCCCGTGGGAAGAGTGGGAGTGGTGCTATTCTAACGCCGGACACCACACGGAAATAAATATATCGATTACTAATATTAATCTGGGCGTGACCACCATGCCGTGCTGCTGCCGTGACGCTTTATCATATTAGTGTAACACCAGTGCCAGTACTGCGTATGTATGTAATAGCTCTTATTAAATTAACCACTGAAAACGTCTGCTCATTTCAATAATTTTTTTTATTAGTGCCTCGGCAATTGGTTATTCGTTTATTCGAAATCACTTTTTTATAAGTAAACCGAACAAAGAGGCAGAAAGACCGCGTGGTTAAGCGATCACTGTCGCCTATGGAAACGGGCAACCCCAGCGGAGCCACCCGAGCACTGCCGGCTTTCAAGAAGAGCTTTCTTTACAGCTTTCTTGAAGAACCCTATGTCAAAGTCCACTGGAAATGCCTCAGCTGGAAGGTTGTCCCATAACTTAAACATCCGTTCAAACATCAAAAGGAGCGTGCAAAGTGGCCTGTGGAACTTTAACCTTCGACTGGTGGTGTAATCATGATATGGTGACATAGCTATCATTTTGAAAAGATCACTCAGCATAGTAAAGTCGGTAGAACACTTCGATTTTTTTTACGTTTCACACTGATAGCCCCAGAGTACGGTAAATATACACTGTGTAATGGGTACCATGAGACACACAGAGACAGAAATACAAACACTTAAACCGAGAACAGAAAATTAAAGTCATCATTCAAATTTCTGCTTCGCCGGGAATCAAACTCGAGACCCTTCGATTGGCAGTCCGGCATGGTAACCATTGCGCCACGCGAGTCCAGGCGCGGTCGCAGCCTTCAATTGGGGGGGGGGGGGGGGTCGCCAAGAAATTTTGGTGGGGGGTCACTAAGAAATTTGGGGAAAGAGGTGTCTCAAATTGGCTTGTTTCGCCTTCCATCTACGCATGAGTGAGGGATTTTGGGGAGGGGGGGGTCATGTCCCCTGTGACCCACCCACTGGGACCGCGCCTGCGCGAGTCGATATTATTATTGTCTATTAAATAAGTTCGATACCAATAATATGTGGATGTAACCACCGCGCCGCGCCTCCATAATGCTCTACCACAATGAATTAATTGTACTCATTGTCAGTCAGCGCCAGTTCCAAAGGTCTCTAAGTTGTTAATTTTTTTATTAGATATTTTATTAAGTAAATATACTCGTAATTAATTATTTGAAATAATCTCCACCAATCCACTTTGTAATAGCGTTATTGTGTAACAATGACATCTATCGTATAGCGTGTAAACTAAATTGTCGATATACCGAATTTGCAACAGATCACTAAATAGTTCTGAATATGAACATAGATGTCGGCAGTAGCCTCGTTTTGTTAAGGTTTTGTACATTAATTTTGTATTGAGGATTTCTTTGAATATGTGGTGATATGTATGGTTTTTTTAAATATTTAGAGATGAAATCTAGCATAAGTGATTGAAAACTTGCTATCAGAATATTAAGAGATGTTAGTAATTATCGAAACTTGTGGTGTGACCGCTCGCATTAAATTTATTCTCTTACAAAAGTTACACACTTAAATTTAAAAACCCGCATTGGAGCAGCGTGGTTAACTAATCTCCAGGCCTCCCCAATAATGGGAAGCCCAGGAGAGGAGCGAGACGTTAAAAGGATGCAGCTATTTAGTTTGTATCGGTAATGGTCGCTTCAGTCTTTAATTCAATTCTTGAAATTGACGTAACTTTTTTGTTTGTTAACCGATTTAAATAAAACAAACCCTAAATGTTAATCCAAAAAAATACCAATACATCAGTGAAAACCGTATCCTTCTACGTTAAGCCGTTCCTGAGATTAGCGCGCACAAACGAACAGATAAACAGACAAACAGATAAACAGACAAACAGACAAACAGACAAACAGACAAACAGACAATAATTCTAAAAATCATTGTTTTGGGTTCTATTACGCTAATAAATAGCCCTAGTGACAATTTTTTTCAAATATCTTCAATGTACAGAAACCGACTTGTTACAGATTTATTATATGTATAGATTACTGGGGATGCAATTCAGTGGGCAAATCAGGGACGCAAATAACTACGCAAAAACTGCATTGCGGCCAAATCAAATTATAAAATGAACGAAGTTACAGACATACGAGGAGCTCTTAATATCTGCAAGCTGAAGTGGCAATGGACATGCCTTACAGTTAGGAGGACTAAAAACCGATTGGAAGAAAGGTCTATGAATGGCAACCACGGCTCGGCAAAAGGAGCACAGGTCGCCCTCCAACCAGGTGCACAGACGACCTAAAGAAGATGGCGAGAAACCGCTGTATTCAAACACAAGGCTGGAAGGAATGGCGAAAGTTAGGGGAGGCCTACGAGTATGTCCGGCAGTGGACTATTATAAGGATAAAGGCGGATGGATGTATGTACATTACCTATAAATAAAAAATACGTAGGCATATGTATTAGAAGAATGAAGCGCGTATGGCCCGGCGGTTAACGTAGAACGCAAACGATCTATGCAACTAAGCCAAACGGGCGCGGTCGGGTGTGAGATGAGTGACCGCTAGTGGCAAATAATTTCATGCGCGTTTCCGTGCTTCGGAGGGCACGTTAAGCCGTCGGTCCCGGTTGTTAGAAAGATAACAGTCGTTAAACCTTGTCGGAGGCCTTATGGGCGGTTTGAAAACATCCGACAGCGGGCTGGCCACTAACCCGCATCTCCACTAACACGCATTGGCTCCAGGCCTCCCCAATAATGGTGAGAGACCCGTGCCCAGCGTAAAAAGGGTTGCAGCCATTAGAAGAATAAAAGAACATTGATCATTTTGTATGGATTTTTGGCCCTCGACGAACACTTGGTTTGACCATAACTTTGATATAAATCTAACATCAATTACTATTTAAAACGATTTGAACGATATCATGTAGTGTGCGACACACATCAAAATTTCGAAGAAGCTGAATGATTTAAGATGACACTTACACAAAACACCATTTTTATTTATTGGTTTGGATATATTGGAAATTATAGTACAAAATAAAAAAGAAACAAACTAAAATGTTTAAGAAAACAAAATTATTAATGATAGTTTAGTAAATTTATAGCTAATATTGCTACATACTACAAAAACGCCTAAGAAAAAAGACTTTTCGGGCTTAGGATGAACTAGTTTGGACAAGGCTGAACCAGTTTATCCTATCGCGTATAGGAAGAACTAGTTTAGCCTAGGAAAAACTAGTTTATCCTAAAATCGGGTTTGGCCGGTAAAATATACAAGACGCAGAAGTAAGAAGTCGTAGGTACTAGAAGTACTAGTACTTGATGCTTTTCATAAGGTGTAAGGAAAGTGAAGCTGCAACCCTTTGTACGTCCCACTGCTGGGCACGGGTCTCTGTCCGGCCTCTCTCCACCCACCACCGGAGGCATGGTGCTTACTCAACCATGTTGCTCCAATGCAGATTGGGGTTGAGATGAGGAGAGTGTATCAAACACAGATAAAACACAAAGCCGTTCCGTCATAACTAGCTGGTGCCCGCGATGTCGTCTGCTTGGATAGAGATTTGAGAATCAGAGATTTTATTTTATTTTATTAGGAAAACATACAGTGTTATACAGATACTTCAACTCAGTTGTGCGCGCGGCGCTATGTGTGCGTGGGCTAGTAATTATGCAGCTTTAATTTGTGTGACAGTGACGCGGCCGTGATCGTCTGAGCAACTTCACTGTACCTTTTGTCACGCACACAAAGTCACTGTGTATATACAGGTTTACCCACACATAGCGCCGCGCGCACAACTGAGTTGAAGTATCTCTACCTAAGTAGTTAACAATACTAGTTTCTAGACACCATTTAGCTGTTTTCGCTTTTAACTTTTAACTTTTAAGTGATATATATTAATCCGTATCTACTCTATTCGTATCCATTAGATCCAGCAGTTCCTGTGATTAGCGCTTTCAAACGAACAAAATATTCAGCTTTATAATATTAGAAAGGTAACCGTCCGTATTATCGTCAGTTTTACTCAATGTCCCAGTATTCGTCATTCATAGAAAAAGTAGAAAATAAGATAACTTTGGGCGGTGTTCTATGGAATAACGGGTACTAGTACGCTGACGACATTATGGACGTTTGTTTTATAGAGTATAGATTTGCATCAAATTTTGCACTCTGGAAATATCCTACATCGTATAATTTTTAAAACATATCGAATACAGATTTTATGAATTTTGAAATAATAGTCAAAAGTTTTGGTCGGCGATACGTAAAATAATTTGAATATTTTTACCATCTGATATGCATCTATGATTCCAATTTAATATCGTGAGCGATCCAAATATGAAAATTAAATTTTGATTCTATTTTGCTTGATATTTTATTTCCAAACAAAAATTGGAGTATTACATAAATTTTAATAAATAAATGAAAAATATTAATACCGTTCTCCACCAACCCGCATTGGAGCAGCGTGGTGGAGTAAGCTCCTGGCCTCCCCAATAATGGGGAGAGATCCGCGCCCAGCAGTGGGAGCCAAAAAGGGTTGCAGCCATTAATACCGTTGGAGCAGCGACCCGTATCCAGAAGTGGAAGGCGTAAGGGGCCCTATAATTATTTTCTTATCTATAATTTAAAAAAATACTATACATAGACTAGCGGCCGCCCGCGACTTCGTCCGCGTGAACTTTGGTATGAAAATTTTCCTGAATTTTCTTTACTATAAACCTCACGCAGCCCGAGACCTTTCCAACGAATGCAAAACCGTGGAAATCGGTTCGTGCGTTCTGGAGTTATAGCGTCAGGAAGGAAAACCCGACTTATTTTTATATAGTAGATTTTATAACGAACTAGTATCCGGCTTGGTTTCACTTGGACGAGTTGAATTTATGTCTTTATATACTAATCAATTCGACGAGGACACTTCAGTTTTCCGCGGCCAAAAGTAACCTATGTGCTGTTCCAGACTATAATCTATCTTTGTGCCAAATTTCATCCCGATCTGTTCAGCCTTTCTGGCGTGTGACGTGATTGAGTAATAAACATCCAAAGTTTCGCATTTATAATATTAGTATAGACGAAAATTAAAATGAAATGAAATGAAATGAAATGAAATGAAATGAAATGAAAATGAAATGAAATGAAATGAAAATATTTTATTTGCACAAATATGGGTGAAAAAGGTTTTACAAAATATTTAGAGCTCCATATTTACCCCTTAGGGTGTACAAATTTTATTATATTAAATAAAATAATTATTTTAATGACTTAACATAATGTAAACATAAATTCTTAAAATGACTATTACAAAAGGGTACTGGTTGGGCGATTTGTTATTATAATGTTACTTTCATTTTTCATAGGTTTAATATCTATATAAAACACTCTCAATTATTGCTAGCTTGCCAGCATAATGTTTTCAGGAGTGCTTATCGGTTTCTGATTCGCAGTTTACCGAACTCCTTTCATATTGGATGAAGGAGAACAGTATCATAGGCCATAATCTTTGTCTATGATTAAAAAAAAATAAAAATAGAATATTACCTGCGCCTGCCAGTATGGCGGTGCGGTTGCATACGTACGGTACTCACGTCGACTAACGTTATTTGGTTATGTTCGACAATATTCTTAAGTACTAATCTAAAACCCATCAAAAACTACAAGCGGAACCTTGAAGCGGCAGACTGCAGTCTGGAAGAACGTCCAGGATCCTGTGACTGTATATAGGAGAGGTGGCTTCGATTCAAGAATTCCGGTGAGTAGTTTCTGAATTATATTATGTTGGCTACAATAATTGTGTTGTACTATACCAACAGTGGGCTTGGGTTATAATTGCGCGCCCGCCCATCCAGGTACGAAACATTAAAGTAGTTTAAAATTTTACAGTTTTAATTAATTACACTTAAACCCAATTTTGTGCTTTTTATAATAATTTATTTTATTTGAACCATACGGGGTTCGCCGTCATCAGCTTTGGGCACCCACCAGGATGGGTTTTGTACACTGAGAGGAAAAAAAGCTGGCGAAAAAAAAACCTCCCAGGTTTTTATGTCGCGGACAAAATTATTTATTAGTCATTTTATTTATGTTATTTTTATTTTCTTATATTTTATTTATTTATTTATTTATCGTTAATAAACTCAGTGACCGAATAGTACGCTTTTTTAATTAGATGTGTTTTGAGTTCCCTTTTAAATTCGTTATAACTTTTGGTTTTAAGAAAGTCTGGTAAATTATTATATATTTTTGGTCCCATGCAAAAGACGCTATTATGATATTGTTTAGTTTTAGAGGCTATTGCGCATAGTTTATTTTTATGTCTTTTTGAGTTTAACGTGTTGTATTTAGAAATGTCGTTTTTGACCATTACACATATTTCATAGATATATAACGAAGGGAGCGTCAATATATTTAAATTTTGGTAGTGTGGCTTGCATGTGTCTGTCTGTCGTAGTTGACACATTGACCGAATACATTTTTTTTGCGCTTTAAAAACTGTTTTAATACCCGTTGCATTACCCCAAAATACAAGACCATACCTAAGAGTTGCACCAACATACGCATGATACGCGCTTAATACCGCTGATTTATTTACTATTTTTGACAATTTGTAAAGAGCGAAAGAGAATTTGTTAAGTTTTTTACATACATGTTCCATGTGTAGTCTCCATGTGAGCTTATTATCAATTACAAGCCTAAAAATTTTATATTTTCTGTTTCTCATATGGTTTTACCTCTATAATTGATATTTACAGATCTCCCATAACATATACGATTTTTAAATGTCATTATATTTGTCTTTTCAAGGTTTATTTTAAGATTATTGTTATTTAACCAATCTACTAATAATTCAAGGGCATTATTTATATTCGTTTCATATGTACTTGGATTATCATTTGGAAATATAACTGTACTGTCATCAGCAAAGAGAACCATTGGTTGCTCAATGACTTTTGGAAAATCATTAATATATATTAAAAAAAGCAACGGACCGAGGATACTTCCTTGAGGTACCCCGTATACTACATCCCTGGGTTGAGATAAGTACTTTTCCTCCGTTTTTGTTTCATTGTCAACTCGTTTAATTTCAGTTATTTGTTTTCTGTTACTTAAATAAGATTTTATCCATTGTGAAGCATTATCTCTAACGCCGTATTTCTCTAATTTGTCTATTAATAGCGCATGATCTACAAAGTCAAATGCCCTAGTCATATCCATATACAGAGCTGAGATTTGTTTTTTCTTATCTAACGTAGACATGACCTGTCCCAAAAAATTATATATAGCTAAATTAATAGATTTATTTTTGCGAAAACCTACTTGTTCGTCAGCTAGAATTGAAAATTTTTCGATATTTATGAATATAAGTTATTATGAGAATTTTCTCAAATACTTTAGAAAAAATTGGTACAAGTGCTATAGGTCTATATGACGCCATATCTTGTTCATTTGGCTTTTTAAAAACTGGTTTAATGATATAGTTACTTTTAATCTATCGGTAAATATACCAGTCTCAATACTCAAATTAATAATATAGGTCAATACGGGTGCAATTATATTAGATACCTGTTTTACTATTTTTGTGCATATCTCATCGTAACCTGTGCTATTTGTGTTTTTTAGACCCTTTAAATAACCTCTTTAAGGATTTTTCTCTTGGAACGGAAAACAGGAAGTTCTAAATTTAATTTTCGACAGTCAGTTACGGATATTGTTAATGAAACGGAGTTTGTGAAGGAGTTAGGGAATTTGACAGAAATGAAATTTGGAAAACATCGAAGCAAAACATGTAGCTCATTATGATCATGGAAATTTTCTTAGAGTTTTGGAGTTTACAAGGACTTAGCTAAATGTGTTATTGGCAAGCCTACAGTATCCATAGATAAAAATTTACTACCTATTCCACGATACACCGCTTGACGTAGTTCTACGATTTTTTATTTCTTCATTTTGACAATATGGTGTAGCGACCTTCCGCTTCTCATCAAGATTTGGCGCCACTGGTATTCCTGAATCACGCTATCGAAGTTTTCGAAATATCGTACCATATATACAAGCTCCGAATTGAGTCAGTCGGAGCGCGGTGACCACCTCGCCCGGCGGGAGATCTCCCTTTGCCAAAATGGCATCTGGTTATCGCTGTGATCAGTTTTGATTATTGTCATGTCTTTGATGACACTTGCAAGATAAAAATAAATCGAGTTATGGCGGGAATTTGGAAAGGACATATTGTGCTCTTGTTTTATTTTCATTTTCTTAGTATATTTTTGAGTTATATCGGATAAAGTTAATCGCGTTTTGTTCGATATAGGTTAATTATAGTGCACAAGTATTGCAAAAGAAAATATCAGTGCGAAAATATGTCTTTTCAGCTTGCCTCCAAATTTTAATCGATCATGTTCTGTTAAAGTAGCCATTGCTTTAGTTTAATATCTGACTGACTTGACTGACTGATTACTGACGAATTACTGACTTGATCTATTATTACTCGTCCAGATTCAATGAAACTGGCAATAAAGTAATGCAAAAATTAGACTTCAGCGTCAAGTCAATAGGCACAGAGTTTGCGATGCCATAATTGACATATGAATAGTGAAAATCGATCAACGTGTTTGGTCTCTGCACCCCCACATAGGGGGGTTTTGGCGGGAAACAGGGCTGCCAACCTTTTTCTTTTTTTCCTCGTACGGAAGCAGATAAAAATCTCATATTTTGGCTTTCGAATCTCGTACAGTCCATTTGCAATCAATAATATAACGCTCAGTACTCCACGCATAACTAAAAAATTATAAACCGGATAGAAAATATTCTTGTGAAATGAAAATCTTGTACCTCGTACAATCCACGTACAAATCGTACGGTTAGCAACGGGAAATCTAAAGGGACATGTTGCGTTCTTGTTTTATTTTCATTTTCTTGGTGTATTTTTGAGTAATATCAGATAAAGTTGATGGCATTTTGTTCGATATAGGTTAATGACTAGACTAGTCTGACTGATAACTGACAACTTACAGAATTTTTCTATGACTACTAAGTGATGCAAAAATGATACTTGACGTTGGCAATATGCACAGAGTTTGCGATGCCATTATTGAATAATGAAAACCCCTCATAGACACAAACATACAAACATACATACATACATAGACGAACACATTAACCCTTCTTCGCATCGCGCGTTCAGGCAACAGATCGCCTGCTGTATTCAATAGCGGCACAAGTCAAAGTTGTTGCATTTTGAGTTATTAAATGAATTTTTGTTCTAAATTAGTACTCTTAACTTGCATTGCATTAAAAAAACAACTCGATAGTTCATAAATTGGAACAGGTAGTTTGAACATTCGAGTTATTTTTAAAATCCATACAGAAAATAAACTTATTTAAAACAAGCATTCGTTAGTCACTCAAAATGCCTCAACTTCTACTTGTGTCACTATTGAATTCAGGAGTCGAGATATCCGTCGCGCGTTCAGGCAACAAATATCCGAGTAGCTTATTTTTATAACTTAAAACCGTTATAGTACCAAAAAATGGGGCCACAACGCTAACAAAGTCATTGTGGGCTACTTTGCGGCGACACGAAACAATATACGAAGAATACAACTTCTTTCACCATTGTCTCGAGGCAGTCTTTGTGTGCCGAGCTTCGTTTAGGGCATCTGTATATGTGCAGATATATTGCAAATAATCTAAAAATATAATTAACTTAATTATTAACTTTAGCAACAATACTCCACCAACCCGCATTGGAGCAGCGTGGTGGAGTAAGCTCCAGGCCTCCCTTATAATGGGGACAGACCCGTGCCCAACAGTGGGACGCAAAAAGGGTTGCAGCCAGCAACAATAAATTAAACGTCTTTGATTAACTTAAAACGCGAAATATCTACAACATTCCCTTCAAAACATCCAAATCTATACAAATAAATAAAATTGGAGTGTCTGTTTGTAATATTGAACCGTTTTTTACTACATGCAAATGATTGTAATTATACGGTACATATACCAAAATAACATGACACGAAGTCGCGGGCAACCGCTAGTAACTAGTAGTAGATTTTATAACGATCTGTTGTTTATATTATCGAATACTTATTTAATTAACAAACTCAAAAAGTTTGTTGCTAATAAAAGCATTAGGAGTTTTAAATTTCATTACGACTAACAGCGGAATGGTGTTTCGAGTTGTGGAGTTGTGATAAAGTACTATAAGAAAAACCTTATACCTTAGTCTACAATGCTTATGTAATTAAATTAGGTCAAGCGCCACGAAATATTTAGAAGTTTTTATGTTAATAAACTCGCGGTATTAGAGAAGATTATATAATTGAATTTGTAATGCACAGTGGTTATCTTAACTTCTTGAACTTTTGTAGTAGCCATTTATTTAATTCAAATGTAGCCTTAATAATTCTACATTTAAACGATCTGTTAATCTCTAGTATGCAGAGCAGATGGCATGCCGTTATGTTGTACTATTAATTTCTCAAGCATTTGACAGTTGGACAGTTTCATATTGCTTGTACGTGGCTGCCCATAAATATCGCAGCGATTACTTCTCAAGCTCGAAAATCTTCGATCATATTGCAGACTAGCGGCCGTTCGCGACTTCGTCCGCGTGGACTTTAGTTTTAGAATTTTTCTAAAATAAAAGTAACATTTGTTACTCTTTATTACATCAGCTACCTGCCAGTGAAAGTCCCGTCAAAATTGGTCCAGCCGTTTCAGAGATTAGTCGCAATAAACAGACAGTCATACAGACAAAAATTGTAAAAATTGTTATTTTGGAATATGTACCCGTATGTACATTCATATGCATGTAGTAAAAAGCGGTTATTCTAATATTACAAACAGACACACCAATTTTATTTATTTGTATGTATAGAGTATAGATGTGTATTTATAGGCTTAAATGATACTTGCATATTTTTATTCACAGGATGGATCGTGGCCGAGCGGCTGGTTTAGAATGCAAGCGATCTACCCAGAAGCGAAACGGTTACAGTCGGGTGTGACATAAGTGAATGCTAGTGGCATGTTTCATATGCGTGTGTTTTGATTGTTTTCAGTTGTCATCAATAAATAGCAGAGTTACACTTTGGAAAACATCCGATTGCGGATTGACCATCAACCCGTATTGGATCAGCATTGTGAAGTAAGTTCCAGACCTCTTTAATAATGAGGAGAGTTTCGTTCCCAGTAGTCATACTACTGAGCACAGAATAATAATAATGAAAATAATGTAGTTTAAAAAACTAAAAAACACGCTTTTGTGAAAATACGAACTAAAAAGTAAAAAAAGCGTGGGGTGCATGGTGTCAAAAGTATCTTAAAAGTTCAAATTTTCAAGTTAACCAGACGCTTAGACATGTTAAAAATATGAAACTTTATATTTGTTTCATTAAGTACCTTAGGCCACGAACTTATCAGCCGTCCCTCGTATATTTTTTTTATCCTGATGATCCTAGTTAGGACTTTAATATAAAATTATGATATTATTGTATTGTCATTGGCCCTTGACCCCTGTGCAAATTTTTAAGTTAGTCAGATTCCTACTCGTAGAAGAAAGTGAGAATGAACTTAAAAGATTCCGTTACATACAGGCCAAGCTAATAAACGCTTGTTAAAAAGGGTTGCCGTCAAGCAACGGTCAGTCGGTCATGATGAAGCACTTTATGTTGCCAGCCCGTGACTGCCCTTATAGCATACTAGCACGCACGGTCGTTTAATTCCGAAACGAAACAATACTCCGAATACGTAACAATGGGCATAACTTTTTTGTCTTTTCCAATTCTTTCCTAACACGTTAACAATATTAGTTCAGCGATATGAGGCGCCAAACTATCGTTACGGAGTAAAGAGAACGAATCCCAATTCGGCGTTAATTTCGAACAAAACTTTCTTCGATTTTTCCAATAAACTTTATTTGCTTCTGTTGTTACTGAAAGAGAAAATTCGCTTTTCATATTCTGTCGTTTTACTTTCTGAAAGCTGGTGAAAATAAATAGAGATATTTCTTAATCTGGGTAACATAAAAATGTCGTACGGCATAGTATATTGAAGTTTATCATCTGTGACTATTTGTAAAAATTTAATGAAAAAAAATTTCAATGTACCTAATGAGTTTCTACGAAATGGTAAAAACGTAACTGTTGGAACAACAGCTTGTAACCCGGTTAAAAATATTTTATGCGTTTACTGTAAACCTAAAGTAATTATAAAGCTTTGTGAATGTTTTTCTTATAAGCCCAACTAGTTTTAGAACTGGATTGGGTTGATGACAGGCCAATACAACATGACAATAAAGACCTCGGCCACATTCAAAACTATTCGGATTTCTAAGAAAGGATCCTGAATAAAGTTAGCAATGCTGTAATCTTATCTGCCATCCATAAACCATATTACTATGACCCATTTATTGCAATGCAAACCATGGACTACCGATTTAAGGGTCCTGGGTACGAACCCCAGCGAGGCAAAAATTAAAATGATCACTTTAAATCTTTTGACGTGAGAACGTGAATCGATGAACACCGTCTGCACGCACAAAAAAGGATGACTCATTGTAACGTTACGGTGATTGTAGCATTACGTAAAGGCTTGAGCGTTCGGCTTGCGCCGTTCGTCGACTGTTTATAAAGTGAAGTGAAAAGTTAATGTGGTTTTCATTGTTATGACGTTGTCAGTTGTCACGTTAAACTATCGTCCGTAAACCGACTTTACAGACAACCAATATTTTTTAATCTTTACGGGTGCCCATGATGCCTACGATACAGGGAATAAAAGTGTGGGCTATGGGAGTAAAATGTTATTTATTAATTAATTTATTTGCAGTAGTAAACATTTTGAGAATTTTTCAAAAAGTGGCTTCGTTACAACGATTGGAAGACCGACATTTCTACTTCATGGTACTACAACCGGTCGCACCGTAAAAAGTTTTACACAAAGGTTGCGGTCACGCTACGAAATGGAAAAAGTTATCCAACGGAAAGTACCAACAGCGTTTTAAAAAGTTTTGCTTCTTTACAACTTTATTCTATTTGGAACTTGGGATATGTGCGTCATGGGATACAAATATTTTCTAACAGGTATGATAGCAACACTCGTGAACTGTAATTAACCTACATCGATCAAAATGTCATTAACTTTATCCGATATAACTTAAAAGTACACCAAGAAAATGAAAATGAAATAAGAGCATGAAGTCTTTTCCGCCACTTTCTGCCAAAACTCTAATATACTTTTTGCCTGTTATCTATAATTTTAGAAATGAAAAACCAGAAGCGGAATATTATTTAATTCACAAAGTCTTATTCGAACGATTTGAAGTTTCTAATTAACATTTCCTTATATAACTACAACTATACATTATAGGTAAGCACAAATACAGAATTTCAGTATGCAAACGGGCAGAGTAACTGCCCCTACAACTTTTAGACTAATAATGGTCGCTCCTTAGAGGAGGCCTCGCTTTTATGGGCGTTTTCCCCTACATCGTCATATTTTTTATTCAACTAGGTACCGACGTTGATTCCTAACAATAAAATATAATTAAATTGGCACTACGTTCGTACGTAAACTTCACGGCAATGCAACTTCATGGAACTATGACTGTGACAGAGGTTGCGGCCACGTAACGAAATGGAAAAAGTTACGCGGCAGAGTGAAGCTTAACTTTCTTGTTATTATTATATGTATAACATTTTGAAGTTTCGTTCCTTTTACAACTTCACTCTGGTTGAAACTTCGGAAATACGCGTCGTGGCATATTAACATTTTTCAACAGCAATTATTGTTTGGGAATATTGGGAGGTAAGGCGGTGCTATTGCATGAAAAAAGTGTAGCGACCATCCGCTAGTCATCAAGAGACGGCACCTCGTGTATTCCTGAATCACGCTATCAAAGTTTTCTGAATATCTGAGCATATATACAAGCTCCGAATTGAGTCAGTTGGAGCACGGCCGCTCCCTGGGCATGACCACCTCGCCCGGCGGGAGATCTCCCTTTACCAAAAAAGTATACACCATCATACGTTCTGATTGCGGATTGTTGCAAAGTAGTTTTTATCTAACTTTATAACAACAAAACGGTAATGTCGGTAATGGTGGTATTGTGGTGGAATGTGTGAATATGTTGTGGAAACATACACTTGCAGTAATAAAAAATATACACAAACGTACGCACGTACCGTCACACATGTATCGCCTCAAAACAAGGTTTTATCAGAGCTGGTTACTTGCCTTAAATTTCCTTGCCTACAATTTCTAAGACCTTTTTACATTTACAAAGTATCAAAAATATCACCAAATTGGTGTGGGTTTCTTGAAAAATTTGATAATTTCCATACACTCACATGGAAATTTTCAGGTCTTTATTTTCAGTGCTTTCAAACGTGTACAACTCGTACCTGTAAAAAGAAGTACATACTTACGTATCGTTGGGTTCCTATTTCAGCAGATATAAAGCGTTGTAAGCGGGATTCGAACAAATCTGTCGCTTGGAGCTTATATTGCATTTGTGCTTTCAAAAGTCTTTGAAGTATTTCCATATAAGTCTCTTGGTATTGATCGCAAGGAATGTTGTGGACTAGTATGCCGTTGCCTAGTTATGCTATTTATACGATTAACATTTGTAGGAACGTATCCCGTACCGCACAGCTTAAAGTCGCGTCTATACGCAATAGCTTACACTGGTGTACTGTATATTATACTTCACATTATACCTTTTTATAATTAATATTGAACTTAGTGACTCTTTAATAAGTTGATAACATATAAAAACATTGTTATGTCCTTACTAGTGATCCGATCTGACTGCGCTCGGGCGGCGGACTGGACGCGGATACATGCGGCGCAATGCCGGACTGCCAATCCGTCCCGGGTTTGATTCCCGGCGAAGCAGAGATTGAAATTACGAGTTTCCGTTCCTGTGTTCTCGGTCTGAGTATTCATGTTCATGTATTGTGTGTATCCATAGTACCCACGAGGTGTATCTACCCTACTATGGGGTATGAGTGTGAAACGTTTTTATTTTTATTTTTTAAAGTTACTTCTAAATCAGTCCAGCTATACCCATTTGACTCCGTTCAAAAGCGCGCAGTTCGAATCGTCAACGAATCAAAATTTACTGTCAGGCTAGAACCGCTAAGCTTGCGGTAAGCCTATCTCTTACATAGGCTCGCTCTGCATGTTCTACCGACTTTACTATGGTGAGTGCTCCGAGGAACTTTTCAAAATGATGCCTGCGTCACCATTTCATGAATATACCACCAGTCGAAGGTCATCCACAGTCCGCTTTACCACGGACATGTAAGTTATGGGACAACCTTCCAGCTGAGGCATTTCTAGTGGACTATCGTGGACGTGGTTCTTCAAGAAAGCTGTAAAAAACGCTCTCCTCCAAAACCGCCAATGCTCGGCTGGCTATCCAGGGGTTGCCCGTGTCCATAGGCGACGGTGATCGCTTAACACCACGCGGCCCGTGCGCGTGCCTTTTTGTATGGTTTATTTATAAATAAAAGTCATATCAAAGTCTAATAATAATATATAAAATCTAATAAAAGCGTGTTAAAAAACAAGGAAGAAATTAATACATCCGAAAAAATGTAACAAAAGTTTTGTTCGAAATTACCTAACACGGAATTAGGGATTCAGGTTCATTATTCCGGAACGTTCGTTTAACGCCTCATATAGCAGATTAAATACAGTTTGCGCGTTAAGAAAGTATTAGAAAAGTCGGAAAAAGTTGTTCGCAACTTTCCGATATCCATTGTTTTGTATTAGGTTAGGCATTACACGCCAGAGAATGCTATTGTGTGATCCAAGGGCAGTCAAGGTTGGATAATTGAATCCAGTCTAGGATTAGTTTGGCCCAGTAGCACATTCACACTAATATACTAATATTATAAATGCGAACTTTACGAATTAGTACTAAAGTTCCTGAACCGAGCGTTGCTCGGATAAAAACAATTTATTTTCTTGGTTTAATTTCAAACGAAACACTTTGTGTTTTATGTACTTGACAACGCCAACTGAAATAGCTCGCAATAAAAAAAATACAGAAAATAAAAAAAATACCGTAATATGCTTTTGATTGAGGTTTAACCCCGGGTCTCTCTAGTTCTGCAGTCAGTCCACGTTCCCAATCGGACAAGGAAACTTTAATTTACTGAACGAAATGTTTATAGAGCTCTTACAAATCGACATTGTCATTTCTTTGAAAGTCGGATTGGCGGAGGGCGATTGACGGGATTCTACTTCACAATATTGTTAATACTCTCCAATATGTTAGGAAGAGTCGTATTTTTCAGTTTATATTTAAGTTGATTATCGCTGAAAATATTTTTTTATAATTTTTAAATTTCTAAAAATAAACCCTGGTTTTGGGGGTGATAAACCGATCCAGAAACGGTTTATCATCCCCAAAACCTACTAAATTTTATCAAAATAGTTGTAGCCGTTTCCGAGATTCAAAATATATATTTAGGTATAAGTAGGTATACAAGTATTGCTCGTTTAGAGGTTTTAGATACTAATATACCTATAGATATTTAGATACTAAATACTTACTATCGCTGTTCCACGGTGATGGAAAATATTGTGATATTTTGTGTTTTCCGTTACCGTGCAAGCTTGAGAGAAACTCATGATGGAGGCATGATGTCCACCAACCCGCATTTGGCCAACAAGGCCTAAATTCCCCTTACTTCTGAGAAGAGATCTGACATAAAATACGGGTGAAAAATCTATACAAATAAATAAAATTGGAGTGTCCGTTTGTAATATTAAAATAACCGCTTTTACTACATGCATATGAATGTATATACGGTACATTATACCAAAATAACATTTTTTTACAATTTTTGTCTGTCTGTCTGTCTATCTATATGTCTGTTTTTTACAGGTAATTTTTGAAACGGCTGGACCGATTTTGACTGGACTTTCACTGGCAGGTAGCTGATGTAATAAGGAGTAACTTAGGCTCCTTTTTTTTATAAATATTTTAAAACACGTCCACGCAGACGAAGTCGCGGGTAGCCGCTAGTAATAAACAAATGCGAAAGTGCAATTATTTGTTTGTATGTTTGTCCTTCTTTCACGTCGCGATGGAGTGATTTAATGGACCGATTTTTGTGCGTGGAGATAGTCAGGAGGCTGGAGAGTGACATAGGGAGACTTTTTACCGCGGTAGAGTTCTCATTCCCATTGGAAGATCCATTATAATGTATCCTTTCTTGCCCGGGTGATACCGCGAGGCAAAACTAATTTTAAATAAAACTGAATATAGAATTCCGAACCAAATATCATCAGATATATAAGATTATCGAACTGGCCAAGTGGCGGAAAGCCTTATTTAATATGAAAGGAAATAAAAAGTTATGCGTGATCGACCAGACAAAAATAACGAGTAAATATACGTCTACTACAGAACCTCTGACATTTTTTCATCGACATTAAAATCTGTAGTATTTCAAATTAGATCACAGACAGCACGAGAAGTACAAGAGGCCCCGACAGCTTTGTCGACTCAATACTCCCATGACTACAAAGACCATGCTTGAAAATAAAATATGGACTTTCCTGAATGGACTTCAGTGTGTATCTCGCGCGAATATTCATTATATCAAGAATTTGTATGGTTTCAATTAGATTACAGTCAATGCGAGAAGTATTAGATGCTGCCATAGCTTTGTATCGCTAAATACTCTCACGACTAGGTAGACTATTCTTCAAGGAAACCATAGATTTTCCTAAACGGACACACCATTTAATATACATACTTATCTTTACGCGTTTGTTAATTCAACTTAATATCACGCGTGTTAAGAAGCTGCATGCCTGAAAGACCCATGACATGAAACCCACACTGGAGCAGCGTGGTGGAATAAGCTCCAGGCCTCCCCAATGATGGGGAGAGACCCGTGCCAGACAGACAGTGGGACGCAAAAAGGATTGCGGCCTTGCCTGAAAGAACCAGTTGCAGCGCAAATAAAATGTAGCTCAAGTCACATATCGTAGGTATGAGTAATACGACTAGTTGAAATGAGAAAAAAATATGTGATGAAAATTTAAAAGGTAATAGGTTCTATTACCTGGAAATAACTTTATTGTAGTTTTCTGTACAACATTACGACAGAAGATTTGAATACAAAAAAACTGATCGCTACTGTAACATATCGCTCAATGTATTTTCTAAGTTATCCCCAAAAAAACATTTATAACGGTATCTCTAGCCAGCTGCACACGAGCGGCACGCTGCTTCTGATTTCAGCGCTCGTCCCCATTCCTCGTGGCTCGTGTTTCGGTATTTGTCCTCTTATTACATTTTAAATTCAGGATTTATGAATCTGGAAGATAAAGTTCTGATATTTTGAAGAGTTATGTTACGTTATGTATTTACGGTTGTGCTGGGTAACCATATCAAATCAAAACAAATCTTATTCACAAAAATGTACTTTCAGCAATTATTGAATTCTACACTACATACTATTGTATTGTTTACACTGTGTTGAAGTAATTTAGTTCTTGTTTGAAATAATGCTTTAGACTAAGTATGGTTAAAACTTGATTTTTTGAGACAATTTTAAGTCCTGATATCCTTTTTTAAATACTAATGATCAAGCTCGGCTTCGCTCTGGTGATTTGAGTTTATAGGATCGAGAATATGATCCAAAATAGCACATAGATGCAGAAGCCTATGGGCTATTTCGGAATATAATCCGTTCAGCTGTTCTTACGTTGATTGTTTGATTTGATTGATTGTTGATTAAACAACAAACATTCAACCAAACTTTCACATTTATAATATGAGTATAGATTATAAAAGAAAACGAATTTCTTTTATAATCTATACTCATAGCTAGAGTTTTTCAGTAGTTACTTATGTAGGAATCAAGTTCTTTTTGAGACTGTGTACAGAAGCATTGATTTCATCTCATCTTAATGCATTTCAAACTCAGAATTTACAAATTTGAATCGAGGAAGCCACAGTTTTCATATCTTGACGGGTTATTTATTTATGCTTCTTGGTAATGTTACTTCGGTTTTTGGTTGAGACTTTGAATTTAAGACACATATAAATTATAGCTGTACAAATGAAAGAATAAACATTTGGAAGAAAATATATATCGTTGGTATTGAACGTAATGTTTAAATTCTTAACGTTTAAAAGTATAGATTAGTGATAGCTTATTAATTAGGACACCGAATTCTAGGATTACCAGTTCTTATTTATTTGAAGCGCGCATGGCCGGGCGGTTAGCGTAGAACGGAAACGATCTATGCAACTAAGCCAAACGGGCGCGGTCGGGAGTGAGATGGGTGACCGCTAGTGGCAAAAAATTTCATGACAAAGACATTTATTTGCACAAATATGGGTGTTTACAAAGTTGTTTATTATATATTTAGTTCGCCATATTTACCTTCATGAGGTATGCAAATATACAATGATAAAAATATAAAAGGAAAAAACTAAACTATAATACAATTACGAAATGTACATTAACATCAATTTTAATATTATTTTTATTTGTCCCATATTGCGCCTTTTATAAATTAAAATATTTATTTATTTATACAGGGTGGGCCATAATAAAGTTCACTTTTATTTTTAAAATAAAATCGCAAAGCGCGGGAGACACTTCATAGTCTAAAAGTCACAGTTTGGGCAGCAATATCAGCTAGGGGTTTGATCGGACCTTATTTCTTTGAAAATGATCGCGGTCAAGCTGTGACTGTTAATTCGGAACGTTATGTTAGAATGCTGAAAGAGTTTTTAGGTCCAAAGCTCCAAGACTTTGATGGATACAACTCAATGACGTGGTTTCAACAGGATGGGGCGACCTGTCATACGTCAAACGTCAGCATGGCGGTCGTACGGGAAATGTTCCCCGAAAAAGTGATATTGCAGAGGGGTGACTTTGAATGGCCACCACGAAGCCCTGACTTGTCCCCTCCAGATTTTTTCTTATGGGGATATCTCAAGAGTAGAGTCTTCAGCACTAATCCAAGAACCATTGACGAATTAAAACAAAATATTCGTCCAGAAATGGCAGCGATTTCAATAGCGACTTGCAAGCGAGTGTACGAAAATTTGAGATCTCGTTTAGAAGAGTGTTCTCAACGATCTGGAGGACATCTTGATGATATAATTTTCAAATAATAAGTTTAAAAGATCCCTGTACAAACCCGTTTTTTTTTACATTTTTTTTTAAAGTGAATTTTACTATGGCCCACCCTGTATTTCGGATCGGTTCCGATCGTCACCTTTGGGTACCCATATCACAGGGTGTTTGTACACTCAGAGGAAAAAAGCCGGCGGAAAAAAAACCTCCCAGGTTTTTATGGAATTCCTGTATGCCGTTTTATCGTTTATGAAATCAGAGACTGAGTAATACGCCTTTTTCAGTAAATACGTTTTATGTCCTTTTTTAAATTCGTTGCCCGTTTTAATTTTGAGGAATTCCGGTAGACCGTTATACGCGTTTCCGTGCGCGTTATGCGCGTTTCCGTGCTTCGGAGGGCGCGTTAAGCAGTCGGTCCCGGTTGTTGTTGATAGATAACAGTCGTTAAACCTTGTCGAAGACCTTATGGCGGTTTGAAAACATCCGACAGCGGGTCGGCCACAAACACACATCTCCACCAACCCGCATTGGAGCAGCGTGGTATATTAAGCTCCAGGCCTCCCCAATAATGGGGAGAGACCCGTGCTCAGCAGTGGGACGCAAAAAAAGGGTTGCAGCCATTTATCAAGCTCTGTGTCTAATGCGCCTACATTTCATTTAATTTCCGGAGCAAAATCTTATTTCTTTCGAGAAGAGACCTATGCTAACGATTCATTAATTACTATTTAAAGACGACTTTGCCAATATTTTATTTCCTTCATAATCCTAACTTCCTATAGTTAGGGAGTTGGCATATAGAGGGTTCCTTTTGTATATTGAAATTCCAACCCTCTAATAAGTCTAATATATTCTTAGTGATTGTCTGAGAGTGAAGTGGTACTGAAGGGGTCTGTTCAACCATCTGACAATAGAAGGAAGATTGTAATGGAACCCTAACCTAAAAAGCAAGATAAAAGTTGCTTCATCCGATTAATTGATGTTCTGTTTTTACTGAATTCCTATTATTCACTGGATAAATCTTAATTTACTAAGTGGTAACGTTTGTTATCTTTAAGCTAATGAAATACAAATAGGAATTTGCTTCATCGTTGGAGATTAAGTAAGGTATTATGCTACTATTCAATAGAGTATTGCATCCTTTTATGGAATAAATAAATTTTATTACGTTCTGTCATGGTGGGATCGTTGGATTTTTTTCTCTCATAATTTTTTGATACATATTTTATATATAGTACATTATAGTACATTATATAAAATTATTCTCTTAATCTAATTTTAAATAATTTATATTATCTGTTAAAACTTGTAAGTGGCCTTATCTATGTTATTTTAATGTTATACTACTGTGGTAGCTGTAAGTTTTCCAAAGGAATAAAAATAAAAATAAATGTTTTATTATTTGTTCATTAGGGGCTAATAAACACTTAATTATTTAACCTTCATCCCACCGGGCCGCTTACGCGCCAAAACACTCTTTCGACCGGGGGTCTAGAGATTTTTTGCCGCGATACGCACTACGAGTGTTATTTATGTTCCTGCGACCAGATGTTTACACTTACAACGACTCCAGTTACATTTCTCGGAAGGGAATGAAACAAGCTTACACCTTATAGCTATTAAGTACTTCTACGATGTGTTTTGTTTTTATAATCATCGTTCAAAGCCAAACAAAGAGTCCGCATGTTTAGATTGTTGTTCCGCTTGGTATAAAACGAATGTAACATATAATCAAAGAAAAAATGTGGCACATTATTTATATATTTAGAATCTACATGAAAAGACCGTTCTAATAAAGTATAACACAAGTATGTGTTCATACGAAAAATTTAACAAATTTGAGGTTGAAGTTACGTAATGTTTTTTTCGCGCGCCGTTATAAATTGCACATGACGGTGTATTGAAAATTTAATTGCAATGATAGTATTAGTCGTATTCATTTAGTTATTCCTTTATTCTTTAGGTAAATTAGGTTCATTGAATGAAAAATATACTTTGTAGAAGATGATAAACGAAAAGTCGGAAAAAAATAGGAAAAAAATCGAGGTCACGTTAAAATTCATTTAACGAATTTTATAATTAATCTAATTAAAATCAAGGAGCACACCCATAAAGTATAAGAAATTGCCTTTCTTAAAATATAATTTTTATTGACACTTTTCTAACAACAACTAGACGTAAAAATGCCAAGAAAAGTAATCACAGCTTATCAAAAATAGCTAACGTGAAGTGCCGCGGCCGCGACAGATTATCGATCATTGGTATAACAATGATAAAATATAGCAAAAGATACAGAAACGGATTCCTTATAAAATAACCTTTCTACATATGTATGGCAGTAATGGTTTTTAACCACTAAATTGTGTAATAATTGAGCTAAAACCAAAACAGCGCCATTGTTGTGGCCCCGCGCAATTCCACTTCATTTTGAAAACCTTTTTTACCAAAAATTATGACGCGCATCAAACTTCTGGATATTGGTTATTACTAAAAACACTATAAATAAAATAATTATAACACTTTACTTACGTTTTCAGTAGAAAAATCCACATAAATCAGGAAAAAACCGGCATTTGCACAAAACCGGCACTTGAACAAGCTGTCACGTGTGCCCATTATGGACCCATAGCCATACTGTTATCTCAATTATATATGTACTGTTTTTTTAAAAGAGTGCTGGGAGTTTCTTTCCGCCGCCTTTTTTCTCTCAGCTCAACATCTAGCCCAAACGGGCACTTAAAGGCGATGACCGGGAAAAAATGACATTCATTAAGCGAATATTTTGTATTCCTAATATGAAATAAATATTTTTTCTTTCTTTCTTTCTTTCACTGTCACTGAGTATTACCAAGCAAATTTGACGACTGAAGGAGTGTTGATTTTGCAACAGAGATTTCTTTTTATTTCACTACCAACCTACAGATGTTAAATGATCGAATGAACGGATAATTCAATCGTCTATGGATCAAAAAATACACCAGACTAAATTGAGACTTATTTTTAAAGCAATACAGCTTTAAACAGCGCGAGGTCGAGAGGACATCAATAGATATCCCCGGTAGTTGGCGTAATTTTTTTGACGACATCTATTGATGTCACCGGGTCTATGGAGGTCGATTATTACATCGCGCGTAATTGGACGAAAACGCTAATTATCATTTTTACCGATTTCGAGAAGGACGAGGTAGGTTGTTTTCGGCTGTTTTTTTGTGTATGTCCGCCGATTACTTAGCTAATTTTATGAACCCATTTTCAAAATTCTATTTTTCTTCAACAGCTTTAATTCCAGGTATTCCCATAGTTACTAAGTAAATATTGATATAAACACGTTTACATATACAAGTCGCAAGGGCCCTGTACTTGATTCTAGACCTGTGTTACAGGTACCCCGCTCATCCACCGAAATAATGTACATAATACATAAATGTACAGTTTACATCAACAAATTTTAAACATTAACATCTTATATATAAAATTCTCGTGTCACAATGTTCGTTCCCGTACTCCTCCGAAACGGCTTCACCGATTCTCATGAAATTTTGTGAGCATATTGAGTAGGTCTGAGAATCGGCCAACATCTATTTTTCATCCCCCTAAGTAATAAGGGTGGCCCACCCCAAACATTTAAACGCGGTACGGAGTTCGCGGGGGCAGCTAGTCTTATATATAAAATTCTCGTGTCACAATGTTCGTTCCCGTACTCCTCCGAAACGGCTTGACCGATTCTCATGAAATTTTGTGAGCATATTGAGTAGGTCTGAGAATCGGTCAACATCTATTTATCATCCCCCTAAGTAATAAGGGTGGCCCACCCCAAACATTTAAACGCGGTACGGAGTTCGCGGGGGCAGCTAGTCTTATATATAAAATTCTCGTGTCACAATGTTCGTTCCCGTACTCCTCCGAAACGGCTTGACCGATTCTCATGAAATTTTGTGAGCATATTGAGTAGGTCTGAGAATCGGTCAACATCTATTTATCATCCCCCTAAGTAATAAGGGTGGCCCACCCCAAACATTTAAACGCGGTACGGAGTTCGCGGGGGCAGCTAGTCTTATATATAAAATTCTCGTGTCACAATGTTCGTTCCCGTACTCCTCCGAAACGGCTTGACCGATTCTCATGAAATTTTGTGAGCATATTGAGTAGGTCTGAGAATCGGCCAAAATCTATTTTTCATCCCCCTAAGTAATAAGGGTGGCCCACCCTAAACATTTGAACGCGGTACGGAGTTCGCGGGGGCAGCTAGTTATTATGTAAAAATCAAATCTGATGATGGGACCTCAGGGAAATCGAAGGCAAATTTTAAAATTTTATACGTTCATGGATATTTGCACCAGGCCTCATTATCTCATGTTGCTGAGATGATGATCGGATACGAAAGTCCTCAACGGTTAAGAATTGAGAGCAAATTCTTTCAATACTTCATACGTTCATATGGACCGATAGTAGTATTCTTTGAGGTTATTAGGTTGACTTTTAAATGAAAAAAGCAGCACCACTTTTTGACGACAAAGTCTTAAAAACCGCTGTGTGGGAAACTAAGCAATTTTGTTCCCAAAGACATCGTTCTATGATGGCCGCTATGTAACGGCACCGTCATCTAACGAACAGGGCTTTACCATACGTGAAAGCAGCGCTTGTAGCTTACCTATTATCAGTAGAACGATGCACGGAAACCAGAAAACGGATACAATACACAGAGCTTAATTAATTAGGTCGAGGAAAGCATAAGGGCCTAAGTTCGTTATTCCATATCTAATAATGAAGAGTATCTTTTTTCCTAAGTAATGGCAAATATTTGTAGATACAGACTACAGATTAGGGTAACAGAATTTTCGTGATAAACATGACATATTTTCGTGCTTATATTTCTTAGTAATAAACGTTTTTATAAGTGAATTCAGAAAGCTTTTTGTTTCGGGATGCCTCGACTCTACCTACCAGGTATAAACATATACCGTTTTCTTCGCTATTTAAGTAATGTTGTTTTCAATATTTTTTGTTCAGTAAGTACTAATAATAAACGTTTTCTTACGCTCCTTAAGTTATATTGTTATTAAATATTTTCTTACATACAGAATATAAATAAGGGATAAAAGGATATAATATGAGATATAAGGTAAGAAATAATAGGTACATAAATATAGCCTTTTTATTGGTGTTTAGTAGTAGTATCAAACTTTCTTCGCTTAAAGGTGTCGTTTTTTAAATATACTGATTACATTTATAAGAGATATTACTCAATAGTGGCGGCGGCCCTTCGCTCGTTTGTGAATTATTAGGGTGAGGATTGTAGCGACCTTCCACTACTCATCAAGAAATGGCGCCACGGGTATTCCTCAATCACGCTATCGAAGTTTTCTGAATATCCGACCATATATACAAGCTCCAAATTGAGTCAGTTGGAGCTCGCGCTCCCGCAGCCGCGCCGCGCTTGAGCGCGTGTCTTCGGGCCGCCCCTGCCACCACGGCAGCCACCGCCGCCGCCGGCACCGCAGCCACGTCCGACCGCCGGGGCAGCGACGCGCGGGGTGCCGAGCACCACCACGCCTCTTGGAGGTATTGCAGGACAGGTCAGCCTAAATCTAGGTACCCTCCGCTGATAGTGGAGAAACTCCCGTCCTGGGCAACGCACTTACGGATCTTGAAGGACCAGCTGGGCCGCGCGCCTAGCGCCCGTCCCTTCGGTCAGGGAGTGCGTTTCTCGCCTAAGGACGACCGGGAGTTCAGGCCGGTACAGTCGTACCTGACCAGCCTGGAGCGGACCGAGAAAAATATATTGGTTCTGCTACTCCCTACCAGCGGAGCGCAGCCTCCGCGTGGCGATCCGAGGATTGCCCGCGGACATGGAACCGCAGGAGCTGGAGGCCGATCTTCGCGACCAGGGCTTCGTTCCTTGAGTATGTGCGTGCCATCCGGGCCAGAGGCGGCCGGCCTGGATGTATTTTCTACGTCATACTTGAGCACCCCGCCAACTACACGTCGTGCCCCGTGTTTAAGCGCAAGGCGTGCAACAAACGCGGGCACGGTGGCGGTATCGGCGCCAAAGGCGCCCACTGCAAGAACGGCATCAGCCGGTCCCAAGCGAGAACCCCGAGTGAGAACGTAGGCTCACTCATGGCCCTTGCCAACGACCCGCCGAAATGCGGGACCTCCAGTATAGGCCGGGGGAAGAAGAAGAAGAAGCAGGGCAAGGGTAAGGCTAAAAAGTCAACCCCACCTGCTCCTCCCGCAACAGGAGCCGCAAAGGCCCCCGAGGCAGCCCCTAAAAAGGCGCCCGAGGGCCCCAAGAAAAAGCAGTCACTGCCAGGCGCGGCACCGAAAGCGGCTGCTGATCAGGGCGACCTCAAGAGGGTTGCCATTAAGATTCTGCGGGAGGTCTTCGACGCCATCGACGATATGAAGAATCCCAAGAACAAGAAGACTCCAGGCTGTCGAGGGGAAAGTGTGGGAGAGAAAAAAAATATATTTATTAAAAAAAGAGTACATATCATATATAAAAAAACATATATTTATCATTAAAAAAATTTAAAAAAAGACCTTCCACAACGGACCCAGGACAGCCTGAGCAACTTCAGCCTCAGGACCACCTGTAAGAAGAAAACGAAGACCTACAACACAAAGAAGACCACGACAGGAACCACCCGATCCCCACTCCAATGACCGGGACCATATTTATGGCCCGGAAACGTGTGCCCTGGGCCCCTTGCGGGGCTCGCGAAGAAAACCTGGACTCGACTGGAGCGGGGCCGCTCCCCGGGCATGACCACCTCGCCCGGCGGGAGATCTCCCTTTGCTAAAGGATCAATAGTTAATATAGAAAAGCTTCTATTTTGATATTTGAACCCTGTCTTTGAATTAAAACAAAGATAATATAAAAACGCAATTGCAAGGTTTCAGCCATAAAACATTTTTCACATTTATCAGCATTTTTTTCGAAGGACCCTAAGGGTTTGTTTTATGAGGAACCCTAATAAAACGACTGTTATCGGGGCTTGTAAGCGTTGGGCCATATTATGTGTAATTTACACTCAACACTTTGAAAAATGTATAGCAACAGCAATAATATCTCAGCGAATACGACGCTGATTTTTCCGGACGCGATATCACATGGAGATTTGAAATCTGTAAGCCACTTGCTTCATGATAAAGGGTGTTACGAATGCTTCTTTAACCATTTTTATGACCCACTGCTGGGCACATGTTTTCTCTCGGAAGTGAGAGGGATTTAGGTCATGCTCCAGCACGCTAACCAAGTGGGGATTGGAGGAGATCATACCTTCGAGAAATTATGAGTAAATCTTAGGCATGTAGTACATGCCTAATTGCATTTGACAACCTCCGTGGCGTAGAGGGCGAGGAGCCGACTGTAAAGCATATGTAACCAAAATATATATGTATAAAAGAAGGAAAGAAAGAGGATTGATGTCGTTTTTTTCCCTCACTGTGAAACAGTGGATTAATACGCATTTAACAAATTTATCAAAATCCGAACACAAGTCATCGATAAATTCTTGGACAAACATTTCTAAATGCAACCATTTCGACACTTTTAAATAATGACTTTATATATTCACTCGTCTTTCGCCAGCAGCTTCGCCTGTTTTATAGGTTCCCGTAGGATAAAAACCATTCTAATGTCCTTTTCCAAGGTCCACTCTATCTGTGTTCCAAATTTCATTAAAATCGGTTCAGTGGTTAAGCAGGAAAGCGTAGCAGACAGACAGACAGATAGACAGACAGAGTCCTTTCGAATTTATAATATTAGTACGGATTTGGAGTCTCTGTTAATTTATAACATTTTTAGTTATTTTAAATACATACGAGTGAAGTAAGTAGGTGAGTCTCTTACTCCTATCGCTTTCAACTGCCCAGTAGAGCATATGCTTAATGTAAATGCGAGTACAATTACAGTAAATACCACAAAGATGGCGCGAGCGACATTATGTGTTTTGTCAAGTGCGATCCAAGTCGTAGATACGTATACGAGTAAGTCGTCGTTTCGTATTACGAAGAGAGATTTGGTTCAAGTATAACTCTTTATTTGGAAACATAAAAAGAAAGAGTAGAATTTTTGAAAAAGGAATAATAAATATTTATAATCCTTTTGAAGTTATTCTTAAAAAAAAAGCAGAATTGTAGCTCTCCGGTGAAACGGATAGTCGATTTTTCTGAATGCGCAATATTGGCTGTTGGCAGCAAAATTGGAAATATTTTTTAGCCTTCTAAACTACAAATTCAGTGCGCACGGTATATGATTCAATACAGTTTTGTATACGTTTTAATTAACTCCATATTTTCTTTTTACCTTATTACATATTCAAGAAATTAAAATAAATAAAATAAACGCTTCACACTCCTAGCCACACAGTATATACCCTGTTTCGTGGGTACCATGGACACATACAAAGACAGAAACACAAACTCCCAGACCGAGAACAGAAATTTAAACTCTTCATTCAAATTTCCATTTCGCCGGGAAGCGAACACGGGACTCTTCGATTGGCAGTCCGACATGGTAACTATTGCGCAGGCTTTGTATGCACCCGTGGCACTTAAGACAAAGGGGGCTGTGAGTATACTTTGGGGCTATGAGTATCTATGAATCGTTACTATTTATTTTCACATTATTTTCTATTCATTTTATGACATTTTCTCTAAGTCACGTGTTCATTATAAGAGAAAGCTCGGGCGGACTGTAGTCTGTTAGGAAGATAAATTTGAGGGTGCCAGCGATATTAAATTTGATTACCGCTCGTTTCGTTTTAAAAGGAAGACAACGCTTAAGTTAGCAGCTATATTTCTTAATTTAATTTATTTTTAATATGATTATAAATGAAGCGCGCATGGTCTGGCGGTTAGCGTAGAACGCAAGCGATTTATGCGACTAAGCCAAACGGCCGCGGTCGGGTGTAAGATGGGTGACTTTGGAGGGCACGTTAAGCCGTCGGTCCCAGTTGTTATCGATAGAAAACAGTCGTTAAACTTTTTCGGAGACCTTATGGGCGGTTTGTAAACATCCGACAGTGGGTTGGCCACTAGCCCGCGTCTCCACCAACCCGCATTTGAGCAGCGTGGTAGAGTAATTCGGGAGGCCTGGTCCCGAATAATGGGGAGAGACCCGTGCCCACCAGTGGGACGTAAAAAGGGTTGCAGCCATGATTATAAAAAGTAAACTGTAACTTTCACGTTAAGCTCTGTTGCTTTTGTCGTGTAAGTAGCTACATATTATCTATAAATTTTATTTAGGTACTCTAGATGTGCATTGTGAAGAACTGAACACATAGATGGAGAAGCTCGCACGTCTCTGATGACATGTGTGGCGCAATGGTTACCATGCCGGATTGCTGATCGGACGGTGCCGGGTTCGATTCCCGGCAAGGCAGAAATTTGAATGAAGAGTTTAAATTTCTGTTCTCGGTCTGGGTGTTTGTGTTTCTGTCTTTGTATGTGTCCATTGTACCCACGACACAGGGTATAATCTACTCTACTGTGGGGCTGTGAGAGTGTAACGTATGTCTCGCTTGGGTCACAACCAGCTATGGTCAATGGTTCGGTTCCGCTGCTCCTGCACGACAACGTGCGACCTCATACTGCACAGCAGACTGTTTCCAAGTAACAAGAACTGGGTCGGAAGTTCTCCGTCATTCACCGTACTCACCAGACCTTGCCCCTTTTTTTTTTTTTTTTTTGGTATCGGGGGGGAAACCTTCAAAAGGTACCCGACACCTTGGGAGAGGATACCGGGTTATGTGGGATTTGACCGCACTAAAACCCCCTCGGTGGCCTGCCTCTACGTTTGTGAGGACTCCGGGATCTCCATAGGAACGCACCGGTGTCCTCCACGCGCGGCGCCCCATAACGGGCCCATCTTCGGGAGAGCAGATGTGCTCTCCTGCACCTTCAGGTGTTCACGGCGGCATGCGGCCACGCATACACCGCCGAGACCTTGCCCCTACAGACTCTTTTTCCAGAATTTGGATAACTTCTTGGCGGGGAAAAATTCAATACGCAAAAGGCAGTACAAAATGTTTTGGAAAAATTTGTTGCCTCACGTCCACGAGACTTTTTAACAAGGGGTTCAATAAGCTACCACTACGCTGGAAAAATGCATTGATTGCATCGTTAATTATTTTAATGAATAAAAACAAAAATTTTTGAAAAAAAAACGCGTTACCAAACTTATGTATAGATGTTATCACTAGGCGCTAGGTTAGCGCCATATTTATGGTATGGTGTTCACCGTACACACCAGACCTTGCCTTTTTAAAAAGAACGTCAGGAAGATAAATGTGAGGGTGCCGGTAATATTAAATTTGATTACCGCGCTTTTCATTTTGCGGTTGTGTTTCTTAATTTTCCTTTTTTTCTATTAGAAAAAGTGTTTCGAAAAACTTGTAATATACATATTAGGTACGTCGTTATCGTTATGTCCGTTGTGATTTGTAAATTGCCTACCTACTTTATTTTACACTTATGTTTCAGAAGTCCATAACTTGTGGCGATCGCTTACCAAAATAATAAGGGCAAATAAATAATATTCGTATCAATTGAGTACAAACACAATGTCTCAAACAAAGGTACATTTTTCAGGATGGACGTTTTTGTTCCGAAAAACCTGTTAATGTAAATGATGTTTCACAAAAGGTTCCTTTCTAACGAAGCCTAAATTAAAACGACTGCCTCCAACAAGGGATCTATTGGAGCCAATTCTTAGTGTAATTCGGCTTTGGAAAATTCTTGTGAACTGTCATAGTTTGCGAGTTATAAGCTTGCTTTGTTTTATTTTTACTTATCTCTTACTTAACTTTAATAACATGGCTAAGAATTACACAAAATTTATCAATACGGTATGTTGTGTCCACCAACCTGCCTTGCCAGCGAAGACTATGGCCTAAAACTGATTTTATCGGAAATTATATATATATAAATAAAAAAAGGAAATTAATTATATATAAAATAATTTTTTTAAATCCCACAGCTAGATAACTGTATCCAAAACATGTGCAGTAGTTACCAGCTTCCATCGAGAATACTTACCCGTGTTCAGTATAACTTTTAATTACTTGACAGCCTCCGTGGCGCAGTGGGTGATGAGCCGACTGCGAAACGAGAGGTCATGGGTGCGATTCCCACCCAGGACAAATATTTGTGTGATGAACACGACTATTTATTCTGCGTCTGGGTGTTAATTTATCTATTTAAGTATGTATTTAGAATTATATAAGTATGTTTATCAGCTTTCTTCTTACCATAGTACAAACTCTGCTTAGTTTGGAATCAGATGGTGTTGTGTGAATTGTTCAAACATATTTATTTATTTATTTATTATTTTATACTTGTTTTTTATTTGGAAGACATTTATTTAGGTAGGTTGTGGTATATAGAGTTGTTAGTGTGATTATAACAGTTTAGTGGATGTCGAAAACATTTGATAGTGATTTGTTTGATCCAGAATGCTAGATTTAACGGCAACATGTGACAAATTGTTCTTTTGGCAATCAATGAGAATCCAGGCGCGATTTCATGTTACAAATAATTTTCAGACAGTTGTAAAATATGAAGTCGAGGAATGGTCAAGGTATAAAGTAGTTTTAAATTTTTGGGGCATGATTTTAAATTTCGTTTTTAAAGTGTACGTTTGTTTAAACAGTACATATTCTTAATAAAATAGAGAGATAGATAAAAATAGAGAGAGAGATAGAGACTTGCTGACTGTACTAGTATGCAAGCGAAATAGAGTACAGTTTTCGCTGCAGGCGATAGCCTGTAGCAGAGCTACATAGAATCTAAGTCAAGAAGGTCTTATCTGACATGGTTCGTATAGAGCCGTGACAGGAAACTGTGTCGATAAATTAGAATTAAAGCGTGCTAATTATAAATTATAGTTTACTAGTGGCCGCCCGTGACTTCGTCCTCGTGGACTTTGGTATTAGTCATAGCATGATGTTAAATAGCCTAAAGCCCTCTGGTGGCTCCCCTGGGGTTGCCCGTGTCCATAGGCGACGGTGATAGCTTACACCACGCGGCCCGTGTGCCTTTAAAAAAAAGGCTTCCCCGATAAATGGACTATCCAACACAAAAAGCTATTTTCAATTGGAACTAGTAGTTCCTGAGATTAGTTCGTTCAAACAAACATACAAACGAACGAACGAACTCTTCAGCTTTATGTATAGATTAAAATATTGATTAACGGGCTAATATAAAAAAACACAAATAAGCCAAAAACAATACTATACTTTATTAATCTATGAAATGAAATAAGAAACATACAATTTTTCGTTTCTTTTAATATTGAATGGCTAAAAGGATTTTTATACAATGCCGTAAAACGAATTAAAAAAAATAAGAAACATAAAAGACAGACATGACAATTTTGATAGCTGCGACAAAATGTAAATAAAGAAATAGAGAAAGTAAATCATTTTGTAAAGAAATAATAAAGGAAAAGCAAAGAATAAGAATAAAACAAACGGATATAAGTTATAAAATATGATAATCGACGTGAATGAAGTAATAACATGTAGTGTATTTATAACACTACACGGCGCATTTCATTATTTCATTTGCTTCCCGTGGGAATGAGATATTTTCCCGCGGTAAAAAGTAGCCTATGTTCTTTCTCAACGTCCTTTCTATGTTTATGCTAAATTTCATCAAAATCGGTTCAGTGGTTTAAGCGTGAAAGAGTAGCAGACAGACAGACAGACAGAAAGAGTTACTTTCAAATTTATAATATTAGTATGGATGGATAATATTAAGCGTGTATATAAAATTGTATATGAATATGTATTTATACAATATATATAATTAAGGAATTAGGGACGAAACATTTTCTCGTTTAGGTCTGTGAAAATTAGGTTTAATAGTTTTTACATAGTTAAATCGTGTGCATTAATGGTAAATAAGTAGCAGGTGGTATTAATGGCAAGTAGTATGTGGTATAAATTAGGGTTGCCTAAATCTAAAATTTGTGAACCAGGACAAGACGCGTTATAACCCCGGATTTTAGAGCCCAAAACCCGGACATGTCAACAGCGGGGGACGGTGAATTTAGCGTGTTGGTTTGTCGGTTGATCGTCGTCGTTCGTCGGTGTCGCGGGCGGCCCAAGACTTACTTTTTTTAAGCCCGGACTACAAATGAAGTCCGGCCCGGACGCTCCCCGGCCGCCCTCTAAACTAGAACAGATCCGAGGTAACCCGGACGGAAGGCAACCCTAGGTATAAATAAACAGAAGCGGATATAATTAATGAACATATTTAACCGCATACATACGAGTGTTAGCTTTTATTTATTTATGAAGAATATTGTATTAGCTAATTCCGTATTATTATGATATTTTTAGTAGCGGCAATTCGATTGTTCCGTTTCCGACACCTTCGCCATCTTGATTCAGTCGGTTAATCATAGCCAACTTCCGGTCACATGAATTGTCGTTATTTTCTCCGACCAAGCTGCAAGCATTCGTGTTGGAAGCACTGAGGGATCGAGACGTGGCTAAGGAAAAGCATTAGTAAAGAGTAAATAAAAGTGTTAAAGCATAGATAAAATAATAAGTGAAACAAGTAAAGGATTGAAGGAATAATAGTTAAGTTGATTGTTAATATGTAAGTACTCCATTTTTGTTCTGTTGGTGGTTTATTCGTTCTTGAAACATTTACATATGTGATTTGTATACTGCATAACTACGAAATATACGTGCAATTGTAAAGTGTTTTATCTTTTATTTAACAAAAACCCGCATTCTGAGCTGTGAGCCAACAGTTCAGAAGTGGGATAATAAGAGAATTTACTGTTTTCTTTCACGTCCACAACGGCCAATTCTGTAAATACTCTGATATATTGAAGTTTCTTGAATTTGTTGGAATATCGAACCGGTGAACGCTTAGGAGTGAACGTCAATTATTTTACAACCACATGTTTTATTAACTTTTATTGTAATAAATTTGCAGTATACTTATCAACCCACTTCACTTTATTTTATTTTTTTATCAAAATATGAATAATTTATGAAAAAAACTCAGATATTTAAAGAAAGAAAATACGTAATTTATGAAATCAACTTAATTTCTTTTCTCTGGATCGGAAACACCGCCTTAGTGTATAGACTTAGATATAAATATTTGAAGACCTGAGAATGGATGTTACGTATATGTTTAGTGCGTTAAAGATTTCTATATTATTTTAGATTAATAAGATGCATGATTAATGATATCTTTTTACAGCTGTGGTACACTAGATGTGAACAACTAGTTTTGATGAAGGCTTTTATAAATGTGACTTTTCTTTTAAATTTATTGCCCTTACAGGAAGTTGGTACCCACTTTTTTTACTTTTTTTAATAAGATAAATGAATATACAATGGCTTGAGTTGATCTACCTTATTTTACCAACATCAACAAAAAGGATGAGGTTCTCATGTTATATTTAGTATTGCATCGACATAAACCACATATTAATTAAAATTTGACATTGACCTTTGTAAATATGAATGAAAACTGATACCATAGAACTATTAAAGTATTTATTTGATGCTTATAATTCATAATACATAATCTTTTTTTTGCGATAATAAGGATACAAAAAAAAAATGCTGAAATGATACGAGTATGTACACTTTCCACTTATTCTACCTTATCTACATGTAAATTGATGTAATTTTACAGGCAGCAATCGCTATATATTCTAGGAAAACGTATCCACTGTACCACAATGCCAACTAGGACCTAAAATGATTGTAAGGCAAAGATTTGAATGTGAATTCGGTAACACTGTATTTTTTTACATAATTTCAATCTACAAGGGGGGTGCCAATCTCTCCGGGGGTCTTGCAGTTCTATTGGTAACGTAATTTTTTGTCGTAAATTTATTCAGATATCTATACATACAAGCATAAGACTTTGATATACAATGAAGGTAAGGTTAAAACTTAGTGTTTAAGAAATGATGGCTTACAGATTTACATATCCTCAATTGTTCTTTTTGTGGTGGGTGCTGTACTGCACCTAGGGGTGATTAACATGAAAAAAAATTATAGTGTTGATGGTGATAATGATAAAGACAACGATGATGGTGATGATAATTACGATGATTTCATTTTCGAGAAAAATACATTCCATTGTCTGATTAGACATATAGAAGTCTGGTGATGTTTTTCTTTAGCTTTGGATAATTCAATACTATATTAATTTGTTCTCTTTTTCCTTTTCGATTCTAAAGTCGATTTTAAATAGAATATGTACTCAAATGTGTCACTGTGTCAATGTGTCACTTTGCATTTTTGTTAACTTTTATTGTGATTAAAATGGAATATGTACTCAAATGTGTAATTTTGCAGATAATAATATTATGGACGAATACTCCCGAGAAAAGACTACCTAGGATTGGAGGTACGATAAGAGCTAAGGTAAGCACACGTAAGCCCAGGCCTAAGAGCCAAATGACGCTCAAGTCGAGCAGGAATGAGGGACTTAAAAGGACGCTCAGGTCGAGCAGGAATGAGGGACTTAAAAGGACGCTCAGGTCGGGCAGGAGGTAGTCCAGGTTAGAGGACCAAAAGACGCTCAGGTAGAGCACGAATGAGCCCGGGAGAGCAGCGATATGCGTAGGATGGAGGGAGATCGAAAGCCTCTGTTAGAGGGCATATTCAGGAGCAAAGGAGCGATAAGGTTTGCAGAGGAGGCCTTCAAGACTCTGCAACGCAACTCGCAACGTCTTGGTAGAGGGAAGCAGCATCTGAGCGGTAATTTGAAATGAAATGTAATGAAATCATGAAATGAAATTATTTATTTGCCAAAATGTGGTATATGAATAGTTGGTTTTTTTAGAAAATTAGTCTCACATAACCAAAATTTAGTGAGCAAAATTACAAAAAAAAGAGAAAAAAAAAATTTGAATTACATAAACATTGGTGTGCAAAGTTTCTATTTAACATTATTTGAAATTATATTATTACAAACTATTTTGTAATAATATTTATATACTTATATATGTGTTTGAGCTACGGTGAGTTGTAGTGGTAGTCAAGGGGATTTTGAAATTGAGATAATTTTAGATAAGTTCTTGTCAATCCTAACGTATAAAATTTAGTCCCGCTGACGCGTCTTTCTGTCTGTCTATCTATATTAACTAGGTAGTCTCAAACTACCGAACAGATTTCAATGCGCTTCTCACCAATAGTGTGAGTTTTGAGGAAGGGATAGGTGTATGTCATTAGGGTTTCGTATTCGAACTAATTTAGTATAACGAGGCTTTGTTGGGAGCCTTGCTTTTTGGGAGCTTTGTATGCGTGCACTGTGGTCTAGCAGTAATGTGCTAGGGGTAATGTGTTGGGGAAATGCAGATCTACAATAACGCTGAGAAGGAGTTCGTGATGTCTCTATCTCCTGAAGTTGACTCACAGATGCTGAATGTTTGGAATATGAATTCGAAGTAATGCGATGTTTTCGAAGCTGTTTTCTACCCGTCACACTGGGGTTGCATATTATGTAACGGTGGTACGGCGTTGAGCGGAATTCTGAATCGCAGTGGCGTTATACGTACCATGTTAAGGTGGAGTAGAGTTTGTTGAAATAGGTAGGTTCCGTAGGTTGTTTTAGTTAAATTGGTGAAGTTTTTTTAGTTACATTGGTAAAACTGGAGTACCTGTCTTTGAGTCGCCCTGGCTGGGCTGGGTCGCTGATTATAAAATCTTTTAATAGCGATGTAATACCGGATTTTGATCCTTTGTGTAAAGAGCAATATAAAATCTTTTAATAGCGATGTAATACCGGATTTTGATCCTTTGTGTAAAGAGCAACAATTTTAATCTGGATTAAGAAGGTGGAAGAATATTCGGAAATATGTGTATAAGATGGGGGGGATATGATTCGCTGCTCTTTTCCAAAGTTGGTCGGGCTTGCCAATGTTTGTAGAGAGCTGTAAGTAACCTTATAGTCGCAGTCGGTGTTCAAGTGGCCAATTTACCGAACCTGGGCGGGTGCGAAATTATTTTGGGACAGTCACTGTAGGACATCGTAAAGTGTATCAAACTTACGGTATTGAATGTAGGGTTGAAGCCTTCAGCGGTATTAATCGAAGCCTGGTACCAAAGCCTTCTTTGCAAAACGCTAATATGTTTTTCATTGTGGCGAGATATCGGCAAAGTGTTCTTTGTGTGACGAGATTAGCTTTGATTTGGTTTGAAAGCAGAATAGGTTCAGGTCTTTTAAATTAGATTCACAAACTGATAAAGGTGAGGAAGAAGTATTGCCACAAATATAATTGTACCGTTAGGTGTGAAGGGCCACTAAAGTTGCTGTAGTGCAGGTTATTGCATATTATTGGCGAAGCAATTGACTTTTATGATGTAGATGATGTAGATGAGTGTTTCAGATTGCTTAGTTCTCTATAGATATAACTGGGAGTTAGACATTAATAATTATTGATAGGATGAACATAGAAAGTACACCCATCAGAAGTTGGTAACCATCCGTTTTGCATTTTAGAGCGAATCATGAACTGGGTTTTATTGCCCTAGTTTTTAGTTTGTGTGTTTATAACCATTTACCACGTTTATAAACATGGATTGCTCGGGGGTGTAGAAAGCAAGTGTAAGATATGGACGGTCTATTTACTGATTTAATGGCGTCCTCTCTGGAGTTGTGTATTATATCATATTGCGTAGCAGTGGCCTGTTATTTTACAGATTGTGGGACGTACATACATGAGAGTTGTTTAAAACTCCTATTTTGGTTGTCATAGTGTTTATGAGTAAAATGTATCTTTGGTACGGGGAGATGGAATTGGGGTATTGACTGATATTTTAAACTGGTTTGATCTTGGTAGAGGATTTGGCAATTTTGTTTTTGAGTTGGCGCCTAGACATCAAACATATAAATTTGAGAAGTGTATGTGCGGGATGTGATCGTTTCAACTTGGAGGATAGAGAGAAAAGTGCTGGTTAGTGACGTCGCTAGCTTGTGTTATGGTACGGGATGTTGGTGGGACTCGATTTACTAGAAAGAATAGATCAATAATTAATTATGTTTGATATTCCAACTATTTGAATTTCTGTGATGGTGGGTAGTCTGTGTTCGTGTTTTGTTTATAAGTGGCACATTCTGGACATCAGTCAACTACCCAATTATCTTAGGTGGATGTAATAGATACTTATGGAGTATAGTGAAGAGTAGGAGATGTGTAGTAGAGGTTCGGCATTAACTGTTTGTGCGTCCAAGTTTGATGTAAACATTTACGGGGATTCACATGCAGCAAGGGCCTACAAATGCAGGGGATTGGGGAGACTATGAATTGCGGTCAAGTGGTTATGACTGGCAATAGGAATGCAAGCGGGCACTGAGTTGCGGTAAGGGTTAGGACAAAAAGGCCGATTTCGCTTGGAAGTTTTAATAGACAGGGATTGCTTCTCTACTTGTTTGAGGTACCTTGGTTTTACTGATATTGGTGTAAAAGTTGTTTAGTCAAGGACTAAAATTTTTTGCACGGATTGATGTGATAGTAAGGGTTGTTCTTGTATATTTAGTTAGCCGTGTTTGCCTTCATGAGGCTTGCACATATTACAGGGATTGGTCACGGATATAAAATATTGGAAATAAGTATTGTTTGTTCTCATTATGCACTTCTTGAAAATGGATTCTTGTTTTTTCGGGCTGAACCCGATCCTCGGCTTTGTGAAAATAAAATGATAATAAAGTGAAATTTGTCTGTTATGGGTAATGTAGTTGCGGACTGGGTCTTGCATCTGAGTGAGAAGGTGTCTCGCATTAGTCTTTGTAAGTAATTTTTGGACATGTTTATATTTTGCTTTAGAGTTGATTGTTATGAAGGTTGAGTAGAATATATAGTTCAATAGTTCGCTGTTGAGTCGAATGAGTCGTTTACACACATTTGATAGTTTTTGAAAGAAAAATTGACAAAAGGTCTGACGGGAAATGTGGAATTGGTGACTTTGTTGTTATTTAAAGCTTTTAGTGGAGTTCTAGGGGCCATAATAATATAGTAATGGGATGGAGTGCAAGTGCCCCGGTGGAGGGGACGAGGGCGAGATTCAATAAGTTTTTCCATCCCTCATGTGGGGTCTTCAATTGAACATGTTTATGTAACTAATTCGACTCCAAATACAAATCCAAAAATTATATAATTAGGTAATGGGTTCTTAAGATAAATAAACTAAGGCCAATTTATTTTTGTGTAGTGTGTAAAAGTTCCAAATACAAATCCAAATATTAGGTAGGTATATAATATATGACTTTATTTGAGATTTCATGATGATTTTTCTGACGTTTCATTTCAGATGTTAATATGAAGTAATTTATTGCTTCTTTACGGGTAACGGGTTCTTAAGATAAATAAAGTAAGGATAATTTATTTTTGTGTAGTGTATAAAAGTAATGTTCTTTCTACTTATAAAAAAAGATTACAATATTAATGGGAAAGCTTATGTTTGAAATTAAAAATACGATTAAAAATATATTATAATGATTTACTGCATTAATTGCTTTTAATACAATCATTGAGTACAATGAACGTAATTTCTTGTTTTTATTTTATTTTATTTAAGAGCTTTCGATAAATATAAACTACATTGTACAATATACAGATAATTAAATAATGTGTTAAAGAATGTAATTTATAGTAATATTTTTAGAAAATTTATAGTACTTTTGTACTTGTAAGAAAGCGTGAGGACACGCTATAAGCAGGATGGCCGAGCTGTTAGCTTTTATTTATTTATGAAGAATATTGTATTAGCTAATTCCGTATTATTATGATATTTTTAGTAGCGGCAATTCGATTGTTCCGTTTCCGACACCTTCGCCATCTTGATTCAGTCAGTTAATCATAGCCAACTTCCGGTCACATGAATTGTCGTTATTTTCTCCGACCAAGCTGCAAGCATTCGTGTTGGAAGCACTGAGGGATCGAGACGTGGCTAAGGAAAAGCATTAGTAAAGAGTAAATAAAAGTGTTAAAGCATAGATAAAATAATAAGTGAAACAAGTAAAGGATTGAAGGAATAATAGTTAAGTTGATTGTTAATATGTAAGTACTCCATTTTTGTTCTGTTGGTGGTTTATTCGTTCTTGAAACATTTACATATGTGATTTGTATACTGCATAACTACGAAATATACGTGCAATTGTAAAGTGTTTTATCTTTTATTTAACAAAAACCCGCATTCTGAGCTGTGAGCCAACACGAGTATACTCAACTAAGCGTGTTTAGTTTTTTGAAGTAAAAATTAGTAGATTTTGCGATATGTGGTATTTGTTCACATGTCATTGTTCACTTTCTCAGCTTTGTGGGGTAACGGAAGTGCACTGTAATGAGTAAATGATATATAAGACCAAGAGTATTTCAGGCAATTTACAGCAAACGTTATAGACGAAAATATAGCGTTTACAAACCACTCGCAAGCATTTCCACGAAGGAGATAATCGCGCAAACATCCATCAATTCCTGATATGTACCGAGAGACGCAAATATTTACCAACGTGTAATATCAGTCGTATACAGTGTCAATAACTATTCAAGTTATTTGCCAAACATTCTTCGACATTCTAATGCGTAAGATTCCCTTCTCAACTATTTTTGGCTGCTTTTACACTATGTATTAGGGCTTCCAATTCCGCAGCCTGAATTCAATCTCGGTATTTACGGGACTACGAACTTTCAATCCCGCGGGATCTCGGTATTTGCGGGATTCCGCATATTAAAAATATTCACATTTATAAGGCAAATAAAACAATGAATTAACCAACTCCACATTTAATTACGTACATATTACTATCAATATGAGATCAATCAAATTACACCGTTTATTTATCGCACAAAAAGAGTAATTTAATCAACCAACTCCACATTTATTTACGTATTACTATTAGTATGAGATCAATCAAATTACACCGTATTTTCTTCACAAAAAACAGTAACAAATACTGAATTTCAAATACACAAACAAAAGTTGCATGCACGCTTTTTTCAGTCCTGCAAATCCCGCGGATCCCGCGCCCATAATCACGTATAACGCGGAATTAGACAATTGCGTGGGATCCCGCAATACCGAGATCTCGGTATTGGAAGCCCTACTATGGATACTTAAAATTCATGATAATATTTTGACATTTGACGGTTGACTTATAGAGATCCCAGAACCGGCTTAAAGTGCCTTCCGAAGTAAGGATACTTTCATTAAATGCCACTAATAGCCGTTATAGAGACAATTTTTTGAATTGTCCTAAACTGTAAACAAATACGTACCTACGATTTTCACATACAGATAATAAAGACTGTATTAAATACATACAATTGAATCTCTTACGGACAAAGTCAATCTGTACATAGGATGTTTAATGATTTTTGGCAACTTAGTCAATGTGCAAATACTACTACTAGTAGTCCGTGAGGTAAACAAAAACGGATTTCAAAAATGAAGAAATTTTACTGCTGGGATGTAAAAAAGCGTGTGTATTCGATGTGATTGAATTACAACTGACTGACATAACTTAATGTTTTTAGACTCCCAGAATCCGCTATTCGTATTTAAATGAGTTAACGTATCTGTATTTGTAGCTAATTTCAGCAAATGTTATATTATTTATGATAAAGTTGCTGTGTGCGTGTGCACTCCACTCACAAACATTTCCCATTACATATGATAAAGTTGCTGTGTGCGTGTACATTCACAAACACTTCCCGCGAAGGAGATAATCGCGCAAACATCGTTCAATTCCTGATTTGTACTGACTGAGCGATACAATTTTTTGCCGACGCGTGTGTACAGTGCCAATAACAATTTAAGTTATTTGCCGAATATTCTGTGACATCCGGAGATGTAAGAGATCTTTATAAACCATGAATACTGACTTGATATTTATTGATAACCAGGAAAAAAGCAGCAGAATAATATGAGTCTTTAATATTATGAGTTCATAATGTTTTTTTCTGTCTACTACTAATCTACATATACAAGGGATATTTAATGATTTTTGTTTACTTAGTCAATACATGTATAAACATGGTAAATTAACAACAGTTTGTGGTGTAAAGACATGCGGACTTCAAAACGAATGAATATTACTGTTAATAATAATATGTAAATATACGGCCAATTGCGAGTCGCATTCACGCACGAAGGTCTAGTCTTCACAGTTCATGAGATACAGCCTGATGACAGACGGACGGACAGCGGAGGTTTAGTAATAGAGTCACCCTTCGGGTACGGAATACTGAAAACATGTATGTTTGATGTGATTGAACCATCACTGACATAAATTAATTTTTTAGACCCTCAGAATCTGTGAGGCATATATTTTAATGTGTTAACGTCGAGGTATCTATAGCGAATTTAACGTTATATTTTGATAAAATAGCTATTTCCGTGTACGAACATTTCCTGCGAGGGAGATAATCGCGCAAACATCCTTCAATTCCTGATTTGTACCGAGCGACGCAAGTATTTGCTGACGTGTGATATCAGTTGTGTACAGCGTCAATAACAATTCACTCCAGTATACAATATTAATCTATGATTCAAGTTATTTGCCAAACCGTATATTTATATATTTAGGTAGGCTGACGGAGAACAGCGACTTTATGCACGATAACGAATATTTCATTATATTGCCAGAGATTAGTATATAGATTAGTATACATATACAATATAATTAATAAGTATAAACATAATATACTAGTAGCGAACTCGGCAGACGTTGTCCTGTCTTAAAGTATCTCAAATAAAATAATATTGCGACTATAAATTGAGATTTAAGCTATCTTATCTTTCAAGTTGGATCAAACTGCACACAGTGTGCAAATTTTATTAAAATGGGTTAAGTTGTTTAGGAGTCCATCGCGGACAAAGACAATGTGACACGTAATTTATATAATAATATATTAAGAGACATATTTATAATACATACATATTATTATATGTAATACATATCACCACACATAAATACATATACTATACATATACATAAATATATTATACGTAACATACATTATAATGTGAACTTGTAGGGACTCATGCATTACTTGATAACAAGTGTTGGCGTAGCAACTTCTTGAAAGCGAAAGGTGCCTATCTAATATTTTCGGGTAGGGCGTCCAGAGTAGTTTAGCCTGAACACTATATTATTATGCGTAATCCTCAAAACATCAGTTGTCTAATACATTAAACAGCTTTTTCTCAAAACTATCATCATCATCATCATCATGTGTGGGTTGGTTCCGGTTTGCATAAATAGGTCCAATTCTTTCTTAAGTTCTACTGCTGAGCACAGATCTTCTCTGGCATCTAAAAGAAATTCAGGTATAGTCCACCAGGTTACAGTGTCGTTTGGTGGACGTGAGATGCATTTCAGTATTTTTTCTTAGTAAATTATTAAGTACATGATTTATATGTATTTTTTTACGCGTGGACTCGTTTAATGGGTCCCCATAGGACAAAAATAGTCTATGTGCTATTTCAGGCTATGTTAAAATAATAGGCGTTTAGCCAGTTGCTTCAACCGCGTTGATCCTAGTACCCGTTTTCAAGTAGGAATGAAACATTTTTCCGCGGTAAAAAGGAGTCCTGTATTACTAAGGGTGAATGTGGCTTTCTATTGGTGAAGAATTTTTGAAATCGGAACAGTAGTTTTTAAGTTTATTCATCACAAACATACAAAAATATAAAAATACAAATCTTTCCTCTTTATAATATTAGTATAGATAAAATTCATGACATGACTCATGTCATGAGAGCGACGATGGCCGAGTGATCGACCGGGTTCAAATACTCGGCGCGCACCTCTGACAAAAAAATTGTAATGTACGCATTTCATCGTTGCTCCACGGTGATGGAAAATATTGTGATATTTAATTGATTACGATGTTTTCCATCGCCGTGCATGCCTGAGAGAAACTCATAATTTCTCTAAGGTGTGATGTCCACTAATCCGTACTAGGCCAACGTGGTGGACTATGGCCTAAGCCCCTTTGACTTGTTAGAGGAGACCTGTGCCCAGCAGTGGGACATGAAAAGGTTGAAAAAAAAATATGAAGTTGGCGGACAGTGAGGCTGGAAGCTTGAACCGTCCAGCCAGCAGCCCTGGGAAGGACGGTGGTGTGTATGTCCGTGTCCGCATGCCGCCGTGAGCGCCTCAGGGTGCAGGAGAGCGCATCTGCTCTCCAGAAGATGTTCCCGTTCTGGTGCGCCGCGCGTGGCGGACACCGGTTCCACTGGATATTCCGGAGTCCTCCCCAAGCGCAGAGGCAGGCCACCGAGGGGTTTTTAGTGCGGTACAAATCCCACATAACCCGGTATAATCTCCCAAGGTGCTGGGTACCTTAGGAGAGGATATACCTGGGTAATATTGCGCAATCTCGTTCAAATTTATGAAACGCAACCAGCCGTTGAAGCTTGAAGTGTCGTTAAAGATTCCTTTGAAGAGAGTCTGTGACTTAAAAGTTAACCGAGCAATATGAAACTTGGAACTATGTGAGCGTGCAGTAAACAAGGAAAGATTTAGCGAGTAACATCGAGAGTGGTTAATAGTTTATATTTTGTTCTCATTTTGTGGGTTGGGTTATAAAATAAACATTTTATAACCCTATACCTTTTTAACACGCTTTTATTAACTTGACCTGTATGTATGTACGTATGTATGTAACGGAATCTTTTAACTTCATTTTCACCTATTTCTAGGAGTCTGATTAACTTGAAAATGCACAGGGGTCAAGGGCCGATGACAATGCAATAATATGATAATAAAAATCCAACTAAAAAATTCAAAATAAATAATGTAGTTTAGAAAACTAAAAAACACGCTTTTGTGAAAATACGAACTAGAAAGTAAAAAAATAAGAAGAAAATATATTTTACTGTAAAAAAAGCGTGGGGTGGTTTTTAAGATAAGTACTATTGACACCATGCACCCCACGCTTGTTTTACACTAAAATACATTTTCTTCTTATTTTTTTACTTTTTAGTTCGTATTTTCACAAAAGCGTGTTTTTTAGTTTTTTAACCTACATTATTTTTTACTTTTTAGTTCGTATTTTCATAAAAGCGTGTTTTTTTAGTTTTTTAAACTAAATTATTTATTTGGTACGATTTTCTCATATTCCTTAGATTATGGTAGCGTGTAGCCATAAACACGAAGCGATGTCAAGAGCCATATCCAAGGCCGCTGGCATGATGGTTCTATCTTCGCCACTTTCAACCCCGTAAACCCCCTATAGTCGCGTCTTATAGTATCAAATCTAGGTTGCAGTTGCAGTATTTTATTTTATTTTATTTTAATGGAGTAGCAGACGAGCATGCAGGCCACGTAGTGTTAAGTGGTCGCTGCAGCCAGCCCATGGTCATCCACATACAACCTCAAGCAAGCATAGGTAAGTCTTGTCTGAGGTCATATTATCCAATTGCGCTATTACTGCGGAGGCTGGTGGTCGCCTCATGTATGTATGTGGCCGGCAACTGTACCTTTCCACCGAAACACAACAGAATTGGTTCACGGCAGAAGTGGGTGCAGCGGTGGTACTTCCCCGGGTGAACCATAATAGTTCTACCGCCTACAATATATAATATTATTGTCGTAGTTCCAGTTCATAATTACGAGCTAGGAGGAAGTACAGGAATGGAATGTATCGACAACGACAAGAGATACCTGAGTAGTACTCTGGAATCGGTGCTTTTTCAGGAGTAGCAGCGCAACTGCATACGACCTCAGACAAGACCTCTATGCTTGCTTGAGGTTGTATGTAGATATCCATGGGCTGCGGCGACCACTTAACACCACGTGGCCTGCATGCTTGTCTGCTACTCCATTCAAATAAAAAAAAGAACGAAACATACTCAAGCCTGTTTATTACGGAAACTGGGCACGAGTCTGTCCCCATTATTGGGGAAGCCTGGAGCTTACTCCACCAGGCTGCTCCAATGCTGGTTGGTGGAGATGCGAGTTATTGGCCAACCTGCTGTCGGATGTTTTCAAACCGCCCTTAAGACCTCCGATAAGGTTTAACGACTGTTATCTATCGACAACAACTGGGACTGACGGCTTAATGTCCCAAGCACGGAAACGCGCATATTTTTTTTTGCCACTAGCAGTCACCCATCTCACACCCGATTGCACCCGTTTGGCTTACCTAGTTGCATATATCGATTGCGTTCTACGCTAACTGCCAGGCCATGCGCGTTTCAACTTTACATTCATACTTTATATTTATACCGCTATACTTTACATTTATACTTTATATTTATACCGCTATCTAACACTTCTCGGCTCTAAAAGGGCTTAATATAGAACCAGAGAAGTGTAACATAGCGGCAATTCGCACATTTATTGAAGCTTGCGGCAGGTTCGTCCAATTTCCCTCCGCACTACATTTCTCGCTTTATTGACGCTGTTTCTGTCTCGAAGGCAAGGAATTGTAGGTTTTCCCTTGACACTTTTTAGAGCCACAACCCTAAATAGGTGGGCCAATATTTTTGCTTCGAATGAAGAAAACTTTATGCCTAGGTACAGCTTGTTAGTCCCTGTAGCTTCGGAATTAAGAATAGAGCTACGGTATCCCCTGCCTGATGTAAGAGGCGACTAAAAGGGGGCTTCCGGGGATGCGGACGGTGAGAGTAGGATCTTGAACCGTCCAGCTAGCAGCCCCGGGAGGGACGGCGGTATGTGCGTGGCCGCATGCCGCCGTGAACACCTGAAGGTGCAGGAGAGCACATCTGCTCTCCCGAAGATGGGCCCGTTCTGGGTCGCCGCGCGTGGAGGACACCAGTGCGTTCCTATGGAGATCCCGGAGTCCTCACAAACGCAGAGGCAGGCCACCGAGGGGGTTTTAGTGCGGTCGAATCCCACATAACGCACATAGCGAACGCATTTTAACATAAAATTACTTCAGACATTACCGAATATTTTTTATGGTAGACAATTTTTTGCTTCCTTATTTCAAGGGCATATTGGCAAGGGCAAAGCGACAACCAAAACCTATAACTTTTATATAGGTAGATACAAAGGACCTTACAAAAAGTCAAAAACTTTAAACGGTTCTCATTGGAGGACTCCCTCAGTTAAAAAATGACAAACCTCAACCGGCTCCATTACAAAGGGATTTGTAAGCCGGCACACATTAGATGCGACCGCAGTGAAATTGCGGAGTCACCGCAGTAGGGTCAACATAGGGTAAATGTAACACGAGTTTTCAAAAGGAAATATGGGCAGATTTTCCTACTTCAAAATACTCAAACGCATCAGTCAAAAAACTTTTTTTTTCAACCTTTTTTATGTTCCACTGCTGGGCACAGGTCTCCTTCTCACACAATTGAGAGGGATTTAGGCCATAGTCCACCACGCTGGCCAAGCGCGGATTGGTGGACGTCACGCTTTCGAGAAATTATGAATTTCTATCAGGCATGCACGGCGATGGAGAACATCGTAATCAATGAAATATCACGATATTTTCCATCACCGCGGAGCAGCGACAAATTCGCACATTACAAATTTATTTGTCAGAGGTGCGAGCCGAGGATTTGAACCTGGGATCGGTCGCGTCGAAACCCGCGGTTTTTTACCACTCGGCCATCGCTGCTCGCATGCAAAAAACTTTTAAAAATCTCAAATTATCACAGTGCTGTTCTACTCCGTTACTCTGTTAGACATGGATTTGTAATGAAACCTCAGCGGATTTCATTACAAACGGATTTGTAAGCTGACACACATTAGACGCAACCGCAGCGAAATTGCGGAATCACCTCATACTCAGGCTAAACTTAGGATAAATGTAACTCGAGTTCTTTAAGGTACTACCTCTTGATTATGAACCTTGATTTTTTTTCTTAATCTATTACAAACTTTCGTGTATCATCGTATTACTCTGGATTATTATTTCGTAACGGGGTTGAAAATTTAGATAATAAACTCTGAAGGTAACTTGGGAGAGACTCTGGGCTATGCGGAATTCGACCAAACTAAAATTCATATAGTGAAATTCCTCAGCACTTCTGTACGAATAGGGCGAAACTGCCTATGAAGGCTTCTAATAGCTTTCATATATTAATAACAAACAGGAATACTATACTGTGTGAACAGAAACGATTGAGACGATATTAAAAGGACGTAGCTTAAACCGCGTATTTGATGGTGTAATCCTATTAAATGGAACAAAATTTATGAAACATGCCACAAGGGACCAAGCGACGTAGAATTCCGTATTATGCGCGGAATATTATTAAACCGAGCACGAGCTTCTAAAGAAACCTTTAAATAAATAATAATTGATCGAAGAATCTGTCTAGCGAGCCAGTTAGGTAATTGATATTATTAATAGCGGACTCAGCAGACGTTGCCCTGCCTTTAAAGAAATAAATAATCGAATTTGATCGCAAGATACAAGCAAAAACAACTTAAAAATATTTATAAAAATATCAAGAATCATAGTCGGGTCCAGTTAATTAAAACCCTTTAGGGTATGTAAACATACGTAAACAAACATATCTATTAATCCTATCCGTGTAACCTAATCATTCTTAGAGTACAAAAAAGCTATTGAAAGAAGAATTAATTTTTATTTATTTCAGTCTTATTGTGCTTAAAAGTTCCCGATTGCAGGATACATAATTCATGTTGGATTCCATTGTTATCTTAAAAGGCCTTCACAGCGCCTGGTGAGTAATGCGACATATTATTCTCCACACCTGCTGGCTGGATAAGCCCGTGTGATGTTATTTCTTCATTCTTCACTGACTGACAGATGTTTCTTTTTGCTTTTACTGCATTCATTAAATCATGTTTGTACTATTAGTAATTAAAAGATAGTTTTAATAGGCAATATTGATTATTACAAAACTTATTATTTTTAGAATATGATCAACTTTTTTGTTCTACTATCCCAATTGGAGTTTTCCGAAAAGTAATCTCCTATGGATTAAAATCACGGGTTTTAAAATTTTACATAAGTATAAATTGAAAGAGTTTGATACTTACATTTTGACGTTTAATATTTTTGTGTTTCATTTCGGTATGTTAACGTCGCAATCGTTAAACTAACGATTTATGATACATCTTATCTTAAATATAAAATTCTCGTGTCACAATGTTAGTTACCATACTCCTCCGAAACGGCTCGACCGATTCTCTTGAAATTTTGTGTGCATATCGGGTAGGTCTGAGAATCGGCTAATATCTATTTTTCATCCCCCTAAGTGATAATTGTGGCCCACCCCAAACATTTGAATGCGGTACGGAGTTCTCGGGACCAGCTATAATATAGAAAAGGAGATGTTCAAAAATGTATGGAGGGTGGTATTTAGATTTTTAGAAGTAACAACCAAAGTAATTGTTATATGAGATGAAAGAGAAAAAAAATTGGATATGAATAAGCTAATTAAAGTTAAAAAAACGCCACCATTTTTTTAAAAAATGAGTTTAAAGTTGATCGCGCTTGCCATACGAGTTTTTTTTAGTTTCTGGCAACTTTGATCAATCCTCATTACTCTTTGACATGATTGACTTGTCATGACAGTGACGTTCAGTGACGTTGACATCGAGATAACAAAAATTAAAACTCCAGATAGACGAGTTGACGAGACGACGAGTTCCGACTTCGTTTCGCGTTGTTTGTAACTTCGTTCGTCGTGCTTTTACGTATTTTTCGCTGCTTGTTTGATCCTTTTTATGAACTTTGCATTCCTACCGGACCCAGATTGATCCTGCTTTTGTGAAAACCTTGCTCTCGTTAATTGGACTGACTACTTAAGTCGAAGATAACCCATCTTTGTACCATCTTCAATTTTTGGGGAAAAAGGTATGTTTCAGATCTATCTTTTTAATGTTTTACACGTTATTTATTCAGTTTTCATTTTAAAATGGTTGGTCTGTGATATTAAGATTAATATTTATTTAACACGAGTAATGACTGCGTTTATTTGAGCAAGCGATTCATCCATCCATCAAACATTAAAAAAGTCAGTAGTAACTCATGAAATAAATGTACTTGTGTAATGTAATGACATTTTCCTTTTTTTAGATACCATGGCTGTATGTATTAACTGCAACATTCTTCTTCGAGCTGACCAACACCCACATGTATATCATGCTGTAGATTTTGGAGAAGATTTTGTCTTGATAATTGAAGAATGGTGTGGTCGTGAGGTATTATTGTTATGTTTCCTATGTTCTATTTCCTATGCTATGCCATAACGTCAAAAATATTTAAAGTAACTTTTATTCAATTATAAAATGAATCTTATCTTTTTTACATATTATGCATAGGCTTGGATGTAGAGGTCTATCAGCTGCAGTGAACATGCTAGTGGCGTGATGTTAGTCTGATACATTTAAAAAAAAAGTGTACTTTTGTTTATAGAAACTGCTAACTTTCATAACTCTCACATAACCAACCAGGCTATTTAAAGTTATCCTTTAAAATGTATGTCCTCTATAAGTAGCCTGTAACTGAACTTCTAATACCTTATTGCAGATTGCTGATAATGGTCGCTTGTGCCAAGAATGTGTTCAGTTGATTTTTCAAGAAGCCAGTAATCAAACTGAAAATCCTGGTTATATTTTGAATAGACAATAAGGACATATTTGTGTATGCATATCATGTGGCATTTCATTGTCAAGACGCAGTGGAAGACGTCATCGCAGGTTAGGAGAGAATTCAGCTGAGAGAAACTATATAGCCAATGCCATATTTCCTCGACAGGTATTGTATTTCTAAAGTATAGTTTTTTTATTATTATCATTAATTTTCAATCCTTATACTTCATGTTTTATTGATTGCTAGTGATTTAATGTATGTTTTATTACTTGCTTCAATTACAGATTCCAATCGAAGCTTGAGCTTGTAATGCTTGTTGGATGAGAGCTCATCAAAATCCACCCCAAATTCAACCATTGGAGTTCATAATAGATGCAGAACCTGCCAATTTTGCAGTGCCAGCAGTTGATTATGTGCATCCAGAACCAACACTCCCTTCAAGTTAAATAACTATGCCAAGTTCTGAAGCTAGTTCTTGGGCTGATGAACTGCCTAACCATCAACCTCCATCTAGGACAAGGGACACAATTGAACTCCGCAGTTATACTAGAACTCTTGATACAACTTCGCGCACTGTTTTGTACCAGACTGTGGGAACACAGAACGCATGAGAGTTCCACGGTACATAAGAAGGTCAATACTATCACAGTATAAAATATATGTAACAAATAGTGCAAGAGTTTGTCAAGAACATTCTGTGTTATTTAACTGGGACATTTTAACTCAACATGAGTTTATTTCTAATTTCACTGCTGATCATTTAGAAAATATGTTGCATTTATTACATTCAGCTCCAGCTCGAAGTGTGTTGAATTTTGAATAAGTAGAAAATGTATTTGATGGATTATGTCATTATTGGACTGGCTTAACAGTACCAAAGTTTTTAACACTTTTTAATAGCGTTCCTCAGCTGGGGGCAATTTGTAAAAAAAAATAAAACTGCTCTTGGCATGTACTTGGTAAAATTGAGGACAGGAGAGTCATTTGGACGTATGGCTTCTCTGTTTCTCATGTCAAAGGGCACTATTTCTAATTATTTAAAAAAAGTAAGAATATGCCTTACAGATTTTTATTTGCCGCTTTACTTAGGAATTAATCATATAACTAGGGAGCAACATAGTGCTCGCAATTTATTAATTCCGCAAGGACTATTTGGAACAGAAGAAAATAACCCTATAGTGATCTGCGATGGTACCTACTACATACATCTACAAAAATCCTCTAATTATCTCTTTCAAAAAAAGAGTTACAGTTTACATAAATATAGGAACCTGGTTAAACCATTTTTAATTGTTGCCTGTGATGGACATATCATTAATGCTTATGTTCCTTATGCAGCAACTAAATCTGATGCTGAAATAATAAAGGATTTATTTCAAAATGAAAATTCTTTAATAAGATGTTACTTTAGAGAAAATGATATTTTTATTTTAGATCGGGGTTTCCGTGATGCTATAGGGTTATTAACTTCTTTGGGTTTTCAGGTTTTTAAACCTGAACATTTAGATGCAGGTGAAAGACAGTTGTCTATCATCAAAGCAAATAAATCCAGATGGGTAACATTATGTCGCTGGGTGGTAGAAGTTGTTAATGGTCGGTTTAAGAGGGATTTTAAAATATTCCGAGGAGATTGTTTTAATATAGGATCTAAACAGCTAATGACTGAATTTAGAATTGCTGCAGCTTTACTCAACTGTTTTCATCCCACTATAACCGACCATCTTGATGCTCAGTCTATTCTTACTAGAGCACTGGAAAGATTTAATGTACCAAACAATTTAGCAGATTATGTTACCGAAAACAATATGAATAGACAACGAGCTGATTATGTTTCTATTAATGGCCAGCTCCCTGAACTGGATGTGTTCCCTGTGATGCAAATGAGAGACCTTATATTATTTTCACTTGGAATATATCAAATAAAACAAGCCCGTTCTTATTATGGGGAACACATCAGGTATAATGGCACATTTAAAATTGGAATTGACAGCAGTTTACACAGATTTTCCCATAATTCATTATTATTGAGAGGAAGAATTAAATCACGCCATCAAAATAGAAAAATATATTACACATATATATTATTAGACTTAGATGCTGCTAGTGGTGATTGGAATAACAGAATATCTGAATATTACTGTAACTGTATAATAGGAAAGCGTACTGTTGGGAGCTGTGCAGATGTTATGACAATTGTTTGGTATTTAGGGTGGGCACGGCATCAAGACAGCATATTACCACCAGTAAGCTTTTTAGATGGTATTTTAATAAGAGATGATGTGGAAAACGAAGAAGAATAAAAGATGATAATTCAAAAGCATGTATTTTATTTTGCCTTTTCTGTAGTAAAATAGATAATTGTGTGGTTATTCACCTAATAGGGCCTAGAACCTTTAGAAGAACGCACAGAGCAGCATCCATAAGACCTTTCCTAAGCTTTGTCAGGCTTAGGAATTTGAAACCTCTGCTGTGTCCTCAGATAAGACCTATATTGTACTCAATAAATCGTTAACAGTTCAACTATTGAGAAGAGCCCCATCTACCTTCATCATGTGGAAAAATCTAAATCTAGGCAGGGTGATTGTATGTTCTATATCCAGTTTGCATTCCAATACTACCATTATTTTACCCTAAGAGTTTACGCTGATCAAATGGATTTTAAGCAAATGTACTTTTTACAGCTGGACAATATGATTATGATTTTTCAATATTATTTATTATCCATGTCCATCTAACGATTGATATAAATATTAAAATAAAACGTATGATTCACACTTAAAGCATAAGAATAATAATTCATAAAGCAAGCATCAAGCAAGGTTTGACAGAAATTGACAACTGACAATAATGACATTAACAAAATTGTCATTGTCTCAAGTTTTTTTAAATGTCTACGTTTTTTTCATTCGTCCGTCCTTATTTATACATTTTATTTTTATAATGATTAAAATATTAACGTAAAGCTAGAATTACACACAAAAACCTTAATAATACATGTTTTCGATATGTGGTTAATGCAAACATCCCTTCATATATAAAAATAAATAATATTTATATTGACCTTTCGTCAACAAACAAACTTCAATAAAAAAAAATTGGGGGCATTATAAAATATACTTTCCTTGTTATTCAATGCACCAATAAATAAGCTTTAAAATAAGGTACATAACATAGCTGTTGGAATTTTTCCGAAGTGAAATACCATATTTGAACATCTCCTTTATTGGATAATTGACATTTGAATCGTTTCGCATAAACATGTTCCCAAAATTTCAATCGAACTTCATTTGTAAGTTAATTTGATCTAAATTTTTAAGACCATAGAAAAACATAATTACCATAATAAAATAAAAAAATAAATAAAATAAATAAATAAATAATATATTTGCACACAAGATTAATTTTAACTAAAAGACCCTAAATATTTCATTGTAAAGAATCCATTAGCATATATTCCAAATGCGGTCAGAGACAGTACGTACGCCCGACAGTAAGAAATCACCGCGCCATATTGTAGCCCCTTGTCACCTCTGACACCAATATGGCGGCTATTTGTCTTGTCTTGATTCCGTAATGGGCACCTACCTTAGAATAATTACAATTACATTATAGAAACAAAGTTCGCGCGCCCAAATTGAAGCATGTTGATTGGTGCCTTGCCGTGCTTTGTTTATAGTTAATTTGGTCAAAATAAAAATATTTTGTTCGTCAGATGTCACAGCTGTAGGAATCTATTTAGTGCTTCAATTTTGACAGCGCGCTTGTATGAAGACACTCATTCTATTCGTATTTATTCTAAGGCACCTACACAAAATATGATGCTGCACAAAATAAGATATACATAAATAGTATATGACATAGGTACATAGAGCATTGCGTAGCGATGGCCGACAAGTAAAAATAGAGGTGTTCGACACGGACGCCGCGCCAATGATTTGAAGCCGGTGGACGCCGAGGATTTGAAGTCGGTGTGACTTCAAATCCTCGGCGTGCACATTTGACAAAGAAATTTGTTTTGTGCTTATTTATCGCTGCTCTACGGTACTGGAAAAATATTTTGATATTGAATTACGATGTTTTCCATCACCGTGAATGCCTGAAACTCATTGAATAATTGTCACGACACACTAATTTTGTGGACCAATCAGCACTTGGTGGGCTATGGGGAAGTCAATACCTTCGATTCTCTAAGGCTATGGGCCAAATCCCTCTTACTTGAGAGGGGAGACCAGTCCCCAGGAGTTAAACATAAAAAAGGTTAAAAATATTATGTATATAAAAAGAAACCACCGTAGGAGTATAGTAAATAATAATTTAATACCTATTACATCCACATAAGCATAGTATAAAGAGACATAAGATGCGTGATATAAGAAAAAACATATATATTTTCAAGCTTTCAGCTATTAAAACTGATGCTACAACTGCGTCTCAAAGAAGTAATATTCAGGTCAAAGTCCTACAATCAAGGCATTTTATCTGAGCCTCAACAACGCAGCCCACATCTGCGTGTCGAAAGAGTCGGATGAAGTAGTGGCGTTCACGGAACATGAGATGGCAAATTGCGGGGTAACATGAACAAGATACCGTCGTTTTGTGCTTGACATACTCCGAGAGGCTAGCGAACAAAAATTGCAACCATTTTTTAGGGCAAGTTTTCAAATTACAATACGTTGGTGAAGTACAAACAGTCTTCCATTAGTCGGCTAGATTCTAATGAAACATGAAAAGTAATACTATTTGTGTAGGTACTCCACCAATGTGAAGTAATTTTATATATGAAAACATTATGTAAAAAAAACACTAAAGGGTATGTGAGCGATTAGTTAAAACAAATTTAATGTAATGATCCCAAGCTCCATGGGTTTACCTGTAGGAGTTCCAGGGTTCCATCAAACTCTTTCCAGTTCCATCGTACGTACAAAAAATATCCGAATATAACACTATGGAAATTCCATGGTTTCACTAATAAGCAGGCTTTCTTCGGGCTCCATCATGAGACCAGCTCAATAGAACTATAATTATTATATTGTCACATGCTCTACATATTTACAGATATAGTTTTGTGATGATAAAAGAGTAAGAAGTGGATGATTATAATTACGAAGGGCTCGAGCTAATAGAAAAGTTTTGTAATAAAAAATTACCTGTAGAAAATTGCTTTCATTTTTGATTCTTCATTTCTCGGACTTCTCTGTACTGACACTTACATTCTTTGTTATATCTAAATGATGATGTAGATAGGGTAACGTCGTGTTTTTGGGTTAAATGGTAAATAAGTATTTTGTGCCATTTGGATCAACGTTTGATAAAAAGTGTAGGGAGAGAAAATAAGAACTCAAATTAACTCAATAAGTTTTATAACAACCTTGAGATACTGGATATACCCTACGTAGCCATCGGCGGCGTACCCAAATTGTTGGTCAAATTTTAAGGTTTGCCTCTCACGTTATACAAAGACACGCACACAAAATATTAAATATACAAAGGAAATAGCAGGAGGTAATATATCTAGCTTATTCGTTATAGGTTTCTTTTTCATTTTTAAATATTTCATTTACTAAGCATGCGTCGCCGCTATAGTTATTATTATTTATGCCGCCGTAGCTTATTAACGTCTACACATAACCTAAAGTAAAAATAAACCTAAAATTGCTGAAGTTATAAGAAAATAATAAATAATTATTTTTTATTCGAATATGGTTTAGCTTTTGGATAGATGATATTGGTCAGAATCGTAGTCCTGTCAAAATTCTCTATTGTGAACATTCATCGACACATGACGTACAAAGGGAACAAACCGATACGAAACTGATACGAAACGAACTCGTCGACTTTGACGTCATACTCAGCCTTAGAGCATCAAGGTATGACAGGTACGACACTGAAGAGTGAGTCAGTAACTTTGATGCTCTATGTACTCAGCATACAAACCCTGTAAAGTTAGAAACAAATGTTTGGTTGAAGTAGGACTATATAAATAGGACCAAACTTAGACTATATAATATATATAAACTTCAAATTATAATGAAATACCGTTGGTACAAACTAGCAACAGTATGCAAATGCAAAACTCTTGAAAAAAAAAACATTTTACTCGTTTCTTCAAACAGACAAGTAACAAGCAAGACTACCAAATGTTTGTTGCTACTACATGCCAGATAGGTTCGAGATGTCTAGATATCAGGGCAGCCTCACAGAGCCCGCCTGCCAAATTGAACGAAGCTTCTCGAAACTCGTACTTAAATATAAACGTGTCCAGAATGACGAGCCCTATTCCGTTTTTCAACAAAAGGATGCGGTAATTTTATTCGGAGCCATATTGATAGCTAGCTTTCAAACTATTTTTCACTGTTACGGGTCATTCTGCGTTTCCTCAAAATAAAAATGGTACGTAAATAAACATTTTGTGTGCTTTTTCGGACAGATTCATAGAGAGTCAGATTTTCGGCAGTTTGGTTTCTCTTTATGGTACTCTACAATGCTAAATATACACGACAACTTCGAGATGTCTATATATCCGGCGGTAGCCTCACAGAGTTCGCCTAAAAATTGAATGAAGCTTCTCGAAGCTCTCACTTAATCACAAAAGTTTTCAGTCCCGGCACGTTCCGCATGTGTTGCATGCATTGTCATATTGTTAGAATTCTTCATAAGATTGTTATGGTTAAGAACAAGTACCCGGATGAAAGAGCATTGCTCGGATAAAAACAATTGATTTCACGGAAACTCATCAACGTCATCTAGTTCAGCTTCCCATTTAAAAAATAGAATTACATACATATAATCGCCGAAAGATTACAGGAAGTCATATTTTTCAGTTTTTCTTTAAGTTGGAAACACGGATTAAACGGTTCTTTTAAATAAAACCTAGCTAAATCAATTTATTGCCCCCAAAACCACTGAACACTAAATTTCATGAAAATCGTAGGGAGTAATTAGATAAATAATCTTTTAAGCATTCAAACTGTTTTTTCTGTATACTATATTGACGTATTATCTCCGTCATATTTTTTATTTGTCGAAACTTTCTCTCAAAATAAAAAAGTAGGTACTAAAGCAAACGAAATGTTTACTGTGCTTTTTTAGTATATAATACTAAAGATTGTTTTTGTTTTAACACGTTAACTGCGTTACCGGACGTATATAGCCGGTAATGAACTCTCCCGTGGTGCGAGCGCCAAAAACTAGTTTTTCTCGCTGGTGCGGCGTCATTTTAGGTACGATATTCTGTGAGTTAAAAAGGGACAAATAAACATCATTGCTTCTTACTTTCAGATGGTCATAATACAACAGAAAAAAAGTACATGGCATATTTGACCTGTACGCACAGAACGAAAAAATTTTACATTCCATGCGTTACCGGACGAATACGACTTGTATGTGTATGTCCGGTATCGCACTGTTGGCTAGGACGTATGCATTAGTGAGAAACGGATGTTATTATCGTTTATCGATATTTGTTAACAGTATCGACATTTATAAACAATAGGTACTTACTTTGTTACCTACTGGCACAGAAAGATCTATCAAAACATCGTTTGTCACCGCGTGCAGTACCTTAAAATATTTAGTTTAACTTATTTAAATATACATTGCGATACTTGTTTCTCTCTTTTCAGTTCATTTTTGAAGCAGTCGGGTTTTTTTGTTTTTATAATAATAATTTAATTTCAAATTGTTTAGTTATTTGAAGATTTTTCTTAAAATATAGTAGAAATGTGATATGATATATATATTTTTGAAATAGTTTTTTCACTAGGTTGCATTTGATACCCATATTGCTGTGGTTAGAAAAAAACCCCCACTCCCCTTTTTTCAAATTTGAGGACGCCATTTTGAAAATTTATATAGCCTATGTCAATCTGACAATCCTAACAAATTTAACGACACCTCATATGTTTAAATCTTCCAGTCGTTTGGGCTGTGCGGTGCGCCAAAGAAATGGACATACATACCCACATACATACATACGCTCGAAAAACATAACCCTCCTTCTCACGCAGTCGGGTAATAATGCCTAATTTGCTTTATAAATAAAAGTATTATCGATAAATATTTGTTTTCTTATATAACACCACTACTGTTTATCGACTATTTGAACGTTTTCACCACTTCTTGTGCGCCACATGACATATGAGTCCGGTAAGACGTTTATACCTATAAGTAAAAAAATATTTGTCCAATTCTAGAACCAAAAGAAATGTATATAGTTCAAAGTTTTTAGATATTGATAAAAGTTAAAGAATTGCCAGAAAGTAAAAATTTTATGAAAAAAAAAAGTTTTAAAAAGAATTGTGTACCGGACACATTTGTCTTGTTTCGCACTAGAAAAATTAACAGTACATGGCAATATTGTCCTGTACCGCACCAGAGTGGAATATTATGTTTTTGAGCTTCGCAGTAAACGTGTTAAGATACACTTGCCTGCGGAATGTAAAGCGCGTTCTATTCTATATTATATAATATACTCCTCGATTTTTTTTAGGCACATAATTTGGCTCATTAACGCAAGTGGCGTGTGGAGGCGTTCTATTTATCTGTACATTACAGAGGCGACCACGGACCATCAACTTTCGCAGTAACGGCGCAAATAAATACAACTGTACACCTCAAGCTTTCTTGAGGTAGTGTTGGGATGACAACGGGCTGAAATGACTCTAAGTCACTTAACACTACGTGGCCGGCATGCTTATTAGTATCTTATCTTATTTGAGATGTCTAGATTGTATCTGGTGGCAGCACTAGCAGCCATACAAAGTTTACCTAATGGCTAATACACTGAACGAAGCTTCTCGAAGCTCTCACTTAATTACAAACGAGTTCAGTCCCGACACGTTCCGTGTTTGCGGTAATACGATAGCTTTGTGACGGCAACATTTTGTTTAACATTGTTATAATGCTGTGCAAGTAAAATTTAATTTTACTAAATAAATTTGCCTTTACTTAAAAAAATTGAAGTTTTAAAATACATGAAAATTTATAGGTAGTAACGGGATGCTCAGAAAGAAAATAGGCATAAAACTGCGAACGGATGTTTGACGTTCGCATAGTTTCGTATCGTCATTTGTTTTTTTTTTTATTAAAATTATAGTGTTACTAGCTGACCCCGCAAACTCCGTACCGCGTTTAAATGTATACGAAGTGGCCTACCCCAAAAGCCACACTTACCACTTAGGGGTATGAAAAATAGATAGTAGCCAATTCTCAGACCTACTGAATATGCATATAAAATTTCATAAAAATCGGTCGAGCCGTTTTGGAGGAGTATGGTAAGTAACATTGTGACACGAGAATTTTATATATAAGATTATTAGGAGGTTATGATAATAAAAAAATAATACAAACAAACCTTGTGTAGGTATTATTTTTACTGTAACTTTGTGTTGAATTCTCCGTCATGTTTATCCGTCCGTCCTTTTAAATTCCACGGACCATTAGATAACTCCACTGAACGAAGCTTCGCGATGCTCTCACTTAATCAGAAACGTGTTCAGTCCCGGCACGGTCCTTGTGAACACCGTGTTGCATATTCTTAGAACTAGCACATTGCATTGTTATGGTAATAAATGGATGACATTGTTATACTGGTGTGCAATTAAGACTTGCCTTTGCTACATAAATCTACCTTCAATACATAAATATGTATATAGGGTGTTTCAACAAGACTTTTGTTTTCTTAAACAAAATAAATTAAGTTTTTAACAAAAAAATAGAACCGACTTCAAACGGTAAAAAATAAAATTGTTCAGTACCTACTTCTTCTTGCTTATGGTAATGACTCTTAAGACTATTTTTGGAGTCGGGCCCTTACTTAAATGTCGTACCATTCGTCCTAAATGGGCAAAAACAGTACAGACAGTGGGACAGTACCTACTTCTTCTTGCTTATGGTAATGACTCTTAAAACTATATTGGAGTCGGTGCTCATTCAGAACGAAAGGTTCACTATATTTACTAAGACAGGATATTTTACTAAGGGCCCGACTCCAAAAATAGTTTTAAGAGTCATTACCATAAGCAAGAAGAAGTAGGTACTGAACAATTTTATTTTTTACCGTTTGAAGTCGGTTCTATTTTTTTGTTAAAAACTTAATTTATTTCACTCTTTTTAGTAACTTTAAAAATACTGTACATATGTATAAGGAAAGTTGGAAAAAATTTCACTTAACTTCTAAATGTTAAAGAGATTTACCTTTTATAATCATGTTCATCTAATAGCCATCTTATGGCCTGAAAGTACTATCAGTCTCCTGAACCTGAACGTATAAATTAATGAAAGAATTTGCTCTCAGCTCCTAACCTTTGAGGAGTTTTACCTTCAATCATCAGCTTAGCAACATCAGGTGATAATTACCGGGCATAAATATTTGTATTTTGTTAAAAAATATGACTAAAAGAATGTGTGTGCCTATTAAGTTTCAGTGTTTCCCTCGATTTCCCCAGTATCACATCATCATATTTTGACATGGTGACAGTTGGATCACCTCAGGAATGTAAGATTTCGAACAAAAAACCATTTATTGAAAGAATTTGCTCTCAACTCCTAACCGTCGTAGTACCTTCCATCATCAGATCAACAACATCACATGATGATAATTAAACACAAATGTCTTTTTTACTTTAGTAAGAATATAAAAATCAATTGTTGTACCATAAAATTTGAATGTTCCCCTCGATTTCTCTGGGATCCCATCATCAGACTTTGACTTGATGACAGTTGGACCACCTCAGGAATGTAAGATTTCGAACAAAAAACCATTTATTGAAAGAATTTTCTCTCAACTCCTAACCGTCGTAATACCTTCCATCATCAGCTCAGCGACATGAAATGATGGTAATTATAAGCAAATGCCTATTTTGCTTTAGTAAAAATATGAAAATCATTTGTTGTGCTATAAAATTTGAAGGTTCCCTTCGATTTCTCTGGGATCCTATCATCAGACTTGGACTTGGTGACAGTTGGGCCACCTCAGGAATGTAAGATTTCTAACAAAAAACCATTCGCAGTACCTTCCATCATCAGCTCAGCAACATGAGATGATGATTACTATGCACAAATATCTCTTATGCTTCAGAAAGTATAAGAAAATCAATGTGTGTGCCTATAAAATTTGAGAGTTCCCTTCGATTTCCCTGGGATCCCATCATCAGATCCTGATTTGGTGACAATGGGGCCACCTCGGGAGTATAAGCATACGAACGAAAAAAGAATTTTGAAAATCGGTCCACAAACGGCGGAGTAATCGGTGAACATATATATAAAAAAAATACATACAGCCGAATACAGTACCTCCTCCTTTTGGAAGTCGGTAAATAAAACAATGTACCTATTTAGATGAAGATGATTCAAACTTTTATTGTATTACAAAGAAATATTAGCAATTATGAATGAAAAATGATATCTGGCTAATGTCCACCACGACCACGCTGGCAGATGTCGATTCTTTCATCAATGTTTTAATCACTTTTTGGCAAAATGGCGGGTCTATTTCGTTTATCACATCACGGATTTTAAGTTTTAAGGCTGCAATCGATTCAATTGGCTCCGTATAGACTGAAAGCCAAATCCTTACGCAAAATTTGCCATGTGGTGGTTTTGGATAACCCCATTTGCTGAGAACATCAAAGAATTGACAAATTTGGATCTTCTTCAATACTGTGGCTCACGGCTGCGATGTTTTCAGTTGAACGACTCGGTCGAACACGTGTTGGTGTTGGAACATTTTGTACCGAGCCTATCGACTCAAATTTAGTGACCAAATTCTTAATAGGGGTCTCAGAAGGTCAATTATGTTATCCAAAAATATCACGAATTTTACGAAATGTAACTTTTACAGAACCACCATTTTCATAGTAGATTTTAATTATTTTAATGCGATTTTCGAGCAAAATTGAATTCATTGAAACGATTGCCAAAGCAACTACTAAGAATACGTCCAAAAACTAAATGTCATAACTGTCTCGTTGGTGGTGTTGTCCTAATTGAAAAACATAGTTCTTGTTGAAACACCCTTTACCACCAACAAGATTCTAGAAATACCTACATGAAAAAATTGCCTTCGGATAGAATCTGTCTACAAAGATAATAAGCACGAAACTGGACAGACGTTTCATATAACCTTGCAATAGGCATGATGACAGATTTTTAAATACCTTTCCTTATTGTAGGTACACGTCTCCTAGTTGCGAAAAAAAGTTTATTTCAGCAATAAACTTAAGTTTTAACGTAAATTAATGTATTTTCTGCTATGTAACTTGAATTAAGCGCAAAAACGCTCGTAGGTGTCATGGCGTCGGCTTGCTCGTCAAACTTCAAGCAACACGATGACTTTTCATTAGGCGTGACGTCATTCCTTTTGTTTGGCGTTTCAGATAACATGGCCGATTGCTGTATTTAATACTTTTATTTTATTGAAAATCTTATTAATCTTAATGTTTATATTAAAACGGGATCATATTTTAGAACTTTTTTAGCATATATTTTTCTGTAAAACCATTTATTCTCAGATTTTTTAATAGTGTCATCATGCCCATTATGTATAGTTTTCATTACTTTACAAAATATGCACGCCCAGGTATTACTGTTCTGAACAAAATCTAGTAATTTTGATGCGATTATTTAAAATACATTAAAGATGATATTTTCATAGATACGAGTAAGATATTCTGCACACTGTATTTTTTTCTGTGTTGACTTACAATGTCCGTCACTATTTTTATTTAACGGGACATTTGTCACACACTCTCAAACTGCAAATTATTTGTTGATACTATTTGTTAATTTTCGGACAGATACTGATAGAGAGAGAACTCTGATATGTTAGTTTTGGATTACTATACACTACCACACTGAATATAGTCGTCACGTTCTAGATATCCGGTGGCAACATTACAAAGTCCTCCTAACACACTGAACGAAGCTTCTCGAAGCTCTGACTTGATTATAAGCGTGTTGTGTCCGACATGTTCCGTGTCAAGTTCACGTTGGATGCAATGCCATATTCTTAGAACTCGACATGAGATTGCATTGTTATGGAAATATAGAGGTATATAGCATATCACTATATTACTGTGCACGTACAATATAATTTATGTATGCAAATTTTCAAACACAATCTTTATCCTATAATAATATAAGAATTCAAAAGACCAACTTCAATTAAATAAGATATCAGGATATTTCTTAATAAAACGGTCTTCTATGACCAGAAAGAAGAAAAAATATTTGGAAGTATAATCATTTTAAAATTAAAAAAAGGAATATGGTAATCATACCTCAACATGATAAAAAAAGTGGATAAAATAAAGTTTTCAGTAAAGCGGTTAGTGGTTTTTCTTTTACAGTCGCAGTTGTGGTCCAGTATTTCACACATAGCGCGTCGAATGTCGAATTTCATGCATACTTTCTGTGCTTCGAAGGGCAAGTTAAGCCCTCGGTCCCGTTAGTACCGATATAACAGTCGTTAAACCTTGTCGGAGGCCTTATGGTCAGTTCGAATAAATCCGACAACGTGTTGGCCATAAGCCCGTATCTCTCACAACCCGCATTAGTGCAGCGTAGTAAAGTGGATAGCAAAATTGCGGCCATTTCACAAGGCACTTGGCTCGTGCTATTTTTATGGCCTAATGAGTAATAGCTCCGAAGCGGGGTACCCGCACTTTCCTTTTGAAAGTAATTTTTCATTCCGCGCCTAACGAAGCCGGCCTCGTCAAATTGGAACCTTTACGATTGATGACTGAAAAAGATGTTTTCTTAAAATTGATGTCCAAAATTTTTAGAAATTCATCATTATCTGACAATGTAAGTTTTTAGGGCTAAGTAATTTTCCTTCAATAAAATTAGGCAACAATTTAAAATATCTCAAAGATTAGTATTGCTTGTATCGTAGCTAGAACTTACTCTAGCTAAGATCTTATCCAATAAAAACTGCTCATCAAATTAGTGTATTCAGCAAATGGATAGAGTTAGTCTCCTTACTTACTTTCGTAGTTACCACCAAAAACATTTAGTTGAGATGAGACTGTGCAAAAGTTACTTGCAGTCGACTTTTATTCGAAGTAATTTCTGTTGTGTGGAATATTTTATGCATAAATTGAAGATGTAACCTAACCTAACCTAAATCTCTCAGCCGCGTCGGTGACTCTTCTTTAGAAGATGCAGTTTTTCTTTCGTGATTACCTCTTAAAATATTGGTTATTTTACGAGGTACTCACGGTTTCTCACCCCGAATCAGAATTCCTGCGCTTTTCGACTGGAGTAATTTTTCATCCTCAGCCCAACGAAGCCGATGTCTCGGGAAATCCTGACCTTCCCGTTTTGATTACATAATATTAGTAAAAAAATAGTTAGTTTTAATGAGAGACGAGATTATAAATGATAATCGAATGAGAGAAAATTGGCCGATCAATAGAATTATGTTTTCCTTATACTTCCCTTCCTGTCACAAATACCATACATCCAATGGATGTCTATCATCCATCCATCCATCAACTTTTAAAAGTGCACTGCTGGACATAGGTCCTATAAAAAAGCCGGACATATTGACTTTGATCAAAATATTTATATCACATTAGGAGAACAAAGTATTCACTTAAAGAATATAATTTTTTCCCGGTCATCACTTAGGTGCCCGTTGGGGCTAGATGTTGAGCTGAGAGAAAAAGACGGCGGAAAAAACTCCCAGCAACACTTTTTTTTAAAAGTACAAATATATTTGAGACTCACAGTATGGCTATTGGTCGATTATGGGCACACGTGACTGCTGATGTATGAGACACTATGATTCACTCGCTTATGTTATAGTATCTACACAGTATGTTAAGGAGTGCGAGAACCTGCATTAATTTATGTCCCAAAGTTTTCTAGCACAGAAGCGGCATTCGCGCGGTTTTAGTCTGGAAGTAATTTTTCAAGCTTAGAGCTTAACAAAGCCGGTCTTGCCAAATCCTTGATTGATTACTGCGGAGAATGTTCTCCAAAAATTTATGTTCTAAATTCTAGTGCGTCGTTACGCCTAAAGCTTAGGCGAAATTATTAAAAAAAAAACAACAACGGGTTGCACGTGGGTTGCACTCCGGTAGTGCCGGCAGAAGTGAAAACTTGAACATTAACATTGTGCATTTTTGATATTTTGGTATGGTTAGGGAATAATTTCGCACGAATTGCTTTTATCAGTATTATTTTTCATCTAGATATATTTTTTATCAAATATAATTTATAAATATATATACATGCCTATGATAACTTGCCTATCGAAAAGTGTTCATAGCTATTTTTAATATAATTAATTTAAATCCATTTTCTTTCATCGCCTCACTCTTAACCGAATGAGTCTTATCTTAATTGATAGTTTTTAACGATCGATAGGCAAGGTATCATAGCCATATATGTTTATAAATTATATTTAATAAAAAATATGTCTCATCGAGTTATCAGATCGGTGAAGGGCGATCTTCCACGTCTCCACCACTATCTTACGAATTTTCGATCAGGCCACGTGTCCTGACGTGAGTTTAACATTTTTTACCCATCCCAAAAAAAGTGCACAACGCCGCTAAAGAAGTTTTCACTTCAACAAGAACGTAGACTTGACTACAACCGTTTTTGCGTCCCACTGTCGGGCACTCTTTCCTCATATCTGAGAAGTCTTGGAGCTTACTTTTCCATCCTTCTCCAATGCGCGTTGATGGAGTTGCGTTTTTTTACAATAATTTGTACTTATTATTACCTAATTAGTGTCGTGTATCATTTCACATTAAAGTATTATTTCTCCATCCTATTGATTCCGTCGGATTATATTTTATTTTTAAATCACAAAAAGTTATTTAAGATTCTTCAATCGTTTATAAAAAAGAAAAACTCTGAAGTCTATAAATCCTAATCCAATACGAATCGTCTTGGAATGTTCCGAAGGCGGGACATGTGGATAAAGATAAGTCCAAGTAATCTCAGCGGGCGCACGACGGCGATGCAATTTAAACAGAAACATTCGAAAGAAATACAAATATATTTCCTATAGATATAATAACGAAAATAAGTATTTACATAGACTTTTCCTTTACATCAATGAAATTGGAAATCTTGAAAATGTAAAAAAGGTTAGAAAATTTATTTTTCTATGAAAGAAAGAAAAAATATTTATTTCATATTAGGAATACAAAATATTCGCTTAATGAATGTCATTTTTTCCCGGTCATCGTCATGTCGGTCATGTCGCGTTGTACATTAAAAACTGAAATTTTTTCGAGTGGCTACGCTTAAGGTTTTGTCTTTTCTTCCGTGAAACGGAAGGTAATTTTTACGAAGAATATTCCGATTTATAGGATGGCCAAAAAAAGCCACTCCATTACAAAATAAATCTAAAAGAATTTAAGAAGATTCGTTAGAGATTTATTGCAAATTAAAACTTCGATTGATTGTAAAGTCTATAAGTAACGGAACCAAAACGAATGGGCTCGGAACGGTTTAAACAAGACATGCGCGGATAAAGATATGTCCAAGTAATCTTTGCGGCACACGACGGCGATGCAATTTAAACGAAACAAAGGAAATAAATATAGAAATATCTTCAAGAAATATATTCAACAGAGATCCTATTTATTTAGATTTCCCTAATCTTTACATTATCTCTGGATACCTACTCTGTAAGAATGCGTTATGTAAGAAGTAGAAATCTGTAAGGATAACACAAAGATGACGACTGAAAACTGTGACGGATGGCCCGGCGGCTACCGCAGAATTCTCCTACGCAGCTAAGTCAAACAGGCGCGGTCGGGTGTGAGATGGGTGAACGCTAGTGACAAAAATAAGCGTTTCCGTATTCGTGCTTCGGATGGTACGTTAAGCCGACGCCCCGAATAGGCTTACGGGCTTAGTTGTTGACAACTAACCTGCATAACCACCTGGGCCGTATTGGAGTGACGTGGTGCAGTAAGCTCCAGGCCTCCCCAATAAATGATTATGATTATGATTATGAGGAGAGACCCGTGACTGGCAGTGGGAAACAAAATGGATTGTAGCCCGTGATACAACTCCTGGATCTGTGACTATGTGTGTGATAAGACAGTTGTTATCCTAAAACAAAAGAAAGGAAAGATAATATTAAAACGTCTTCAAGATGTGTTATATTATAAATAAAGAACGTATATGTACGTAAATAAACGTAAATAAAGAATGTATTAGTGTGTAATTAAACATTTCACTGACAATACTTAGTCTATTTCTGGGTTATGCGCAGTTCCTATTTACCAATCTTATGGGTGTCTTATTTAAGTGTGACCATAATATATTTGAATACTACGATAACTGAACTGATATGAAAAATGTGAGGTGAATTCAACGGAAGATTTTCCTTTATCTATTGTTAGAAAACAAACTATAAACAAACCGTTGGAATGACAAACGAAACATCAAACAAGTCCTTTTAGAACTGAACACAAGAATCCATTATACACTACTCTTTGTTTGCATTTTAGGAACCTTAAGGGGCCGTGTACGAAATTTTGCCGATTTCGCTGATTTTGCAGATTTTACAAAGGAGATTTTGCAGATTTTCATAAGTTTCATTGCACGATATATGAAATGAAATGAAAATATTTTATTTGCACAAATATGGGTGACAAAAGGTTTTACAAAATATTTAGAACTCCATATTTACCCCTTAGGGTGTAAATTTTTTATTATTTTAAACAAAATAATTATTTTGAATCGGAATAAAAATTCCGTATACTGCCTCTTTACATGTGGTAGTTCTTGCATTCAATCGGGATAAAATCATTTCTGCCGTGAAGCAATGATATTGCGTTTCAATGGAAAGCTTCGGTTGTTGATCTTCATCGATCATCAGCTTACGGAGTTGCAGTACAACTACACACAACCTCAATCCTGGAGAGATCAATGCGACCTCTCAACACCAGTGCCAGTGCCTGCGCGCTCATCTGCTGCTCATTTAATATAAAAACAACCCAAAAGGGAAATAAAAGAACTGTTTCGTATTACAATACTTATTTCTTTTTATCCTCGGTCCTTTATTACTGTAAGCACTTCAATAACTATACAATTTGCATATATATCGTTACATTTGAACGCCATATTAAGTTTTTCAATGGGCTATTACCCTGGGGCAGCTTCTATGCAAACTGTTTTGCCTCCATTCTGTCGCTTTCAAGAAAATATTTACAAAGCTATCAGAAACATTCTGAATAAATGATCAAACCTCAAGATTTGAACCATTTATAAAACTTTTTATCCCAATAATATTTAGATGAAGCACAGACATGTATAGGTACTAAATTTGAATAAAATCGACTGACTGAAAAAGGTCTTGAATCACAATTCGTGGGAGGCTGTATATTCGAATAAACAAGATATATCTGTCACAAAATTTATGCAAAAAGGGCAAAGAATCGTACGAAATCCTTTAATCTTTTCTCGTATGTTTTCTCACAACCGTATATTTTCTAACGACAAGTTACATCTTGCTTAGTAAATTCATACTGATGCGACAAAAAGACAAAACATTTTTCAGCATCACATCTAAAAGATTGGCTATTTCACGTGAGCGAAGTTACAAGCAGAAACGTTGCCAAGACAATCTAACTTTATACAAAGTATTCGATACATCGCGCCCTAATACATTTGAGATACAACTTGTTTTAACTATGTCCTTCACTGTCAACATTAAGCGACGAACGTCGTATTATTTTAATGAAAACTAATGTAAGGCATCTATCTCTTTTTTTATCTAGATTTTATATAGCTACATAGATCAGTAGTTATAACATTCAAATGATTCTAAATTATCTATACAAATAAACAAAATTAGAGTGTCTGATTGTAATAATATTAAAATAACCGCTTTTTACTACATGCATATAAATGTAAATACCAAAATAACATTTTTACAATTTTTGTTTGTCTGTCTGTCTGTTTGTTCCGGCTAATCTGTGAAACGGCTGAACCGATTTTAACGGTACTTTCACTGGTAGGTGGTAGCTGATGTAATAACGATTACCTTTTATTTTAGAAAAATTCTAAAACTAAAGTCCACGCAGACGAAGTCGTGGGAGGCCGTTAGTTTAAAGATAAAACTAGTGGAGTTTCTTTACGAGTTTTTTCTCTAGAATAAAACAGACATGCCTGTCTGTAGTTATTTTGTTTCGTTGTTTAGGTGGTATAGAGCTGGATTTTTTTATTTTGTTACTCAAATCGCCTTTGATGTCAAAAAAGCTAAATCATCGTATATCGCTCTTGGTGCGACACAATCTTTTATCGAAACGAAAGACTAATGGCGCTTATATCGTAAATAGAAATCTATGCCTATCATATTTCACAAACAACCTAAATGTTGCGGTGATATTTATTGTTATATCGACTTGGTAAAGTTTATATTATTATAATATAGTATTTTCTTTTGATATACGATAATTAGGAGAATAATTTATATGATTAGCTATAATGATAGACAAGCAATATTCAAACCAATACTGCATATTTTTTTGATTTACAGAACATCTGTTCTACGCTACTCTCCAAATAAACAATAGTTAATATAGTTTAAAAACTAAAAAACACGCTTTTGTGAAAATACGAACTAAAAAGTAAAAAATAAGAAGAAATTGTATTTTACTGTAAAAAAGCGTGGGGTGCATGGTGTCAATAGTATCTTAAAAACCACCACATCTTTTTATACGCTGAGAGGAAAAAAGCCGGCAGAAAAAACCTCACACCACTAAAGGTTCTTAGTTCCGTAATCCCGTAAGTTAATTTTCATCGTTTAAAAGCTTAGTGTGTCCTTGGTACCCTCGACTCAAGGAAGATTAGTGTGAAGCTATGAGTGTGCAGAGTTATTTTATCGTTTATCACAAATACAACTGCACTGGTAAAGTCGTTATCTTACTTAGCCACTAGATTTGATATTTATATTATTGTTGAAAATGATAATAGGTAGGTTCCTATGCTTATCTGAAACCGCATAATACTGTGGCAAATCCATAACTTTGAAATTCATTTTGTACATTCATTCATTCGTTCGTTCATTTATTCATTGATTCATTCTTTCTATCATTCATTCATTCATTCTTTTTCAAATGTAAAGAAAAAGAAAATCATACCATTAATCTCATATTGTATCAGTTTTCTGCGCATTAAAACTTCAACAGTAATTGTAAAATTAAAATCTTATCTTACCAATCAATTATTTTTGATAGTTATAATAATAATAATGTGACAATACTTTCCAACGCTCGAGACCTTATACTTATATAATGGCGAAATCTAAAACTGAGTATAGCTCAGCATATTTTTAATGATTTCATAATTTTAAATTCAAAGGAATATTTGGAAATACTTGTACATTCGAGTGGCATTGCCTCCATTTACGCAGAGAACAGTCAATTCTCACAGTCATAGTGGAACAATAACACAATGTCAAACTATAATGGTAGCAATATTCTCCGTACCACAACTACAAGTACAACTAACAGTAAGGTCGTTATCTTAATTACAAACTAGTTTGGATGGTGGTATAATTGTTGACGCGATTATGGTTTCCGACGCTTATCCGAGACCCCAAAGTTATGGCGAAATCCGAAACAAGACATACTTTGATTGATTTTATTCTGTACCAAATCGATAACTTTTTTTGCTCGTTTTGTATCGGGGATCTTTCAAAAGGTACCCGGCACTTCACATAGGGAGAGGGGATACTGGGTTGTGTGGGATTAGTACCGCACTAAAACCCCCTCAGTGGCCTGCCTTTGCGCTTGGGAAGGAATCCGGGATCTCCAGTGGAACGCACCGGTGTCCTCAACGCGCGGCGCCCCGGAACGGGCCCATCTTTGAGAGACCAAATGTGCTCTCCTGCACCTCCATATGCAGTTGTATGCGGTCACGCACACACCGGCGCCGACCTTCCCGGGGCTACTGGCTGCAGGGATCGAGCTCCCACTCCCACCGCCCGCAACCCTGGAAGCCCTCTTTTAGTCGCCTCTTACGATCAGGCAGGGAATACCGTAGCTCTATTCTTAATCCCGAAGCTTCAGGAACTGGGACGTTAATTTGATAAATTCTGTATTATTGGTAGTAATTTTTAACTGAAAAGTGACATTTGGAAATAAAATAAATTAAGAAGTCTATAAAGCTTGTACAAAATATCTCCCTTACAAATAAAATACGACCCGCGTAGCGCAATGGTTATCATGTTGGACTGTCAATCGAGGGGTCCCGGGTTCAATTCCTGGCGAAACAGAAATTTGAATGAACAGCTTAAATTTCTGTTCTCGGTCTGGGTGTTTGCGTTCCTGTCTTTGTATGTGTCCGTGGTACGCACGACACAGGGTATTAATTGTGAATTGTGTAATAATTAAAAGTGTGTAACGTTCTCCTTTTAAGAACAACTAAATTCTAACTGTTACTGTTGAACAACAATATAATGTCAAACTTAAAATGGTAGCAATGTTCCTCGCCACAACTAGAACTATAACAGTGTACCAGTAAAGTCGTTATCTCAATTACCCACTAGTTTAGATAGTGGTGTAATTGTTAAAGCGATTGAGGTTTCCAACGCTTATTCCGGGCCACAAACTTTGCAAAATATAAAGCACCGGTGAAATCGCTACCTGGAAAATGAATTAATTTGATAAATTTGTAGGTAGGTCTTGTAGGTGGTAGAACTATTATGGTTCGCCCGGGGAAGTACCACCGCTGCACCCACTTCTGCCGTGAATCAATTCTATTGTGTTTCGGTGGAAAGGCCACTTACATGAAGCGGCCACCAGCCTCCGGAGTAGCAGCGCAACAAGACTTACCTATGCTTGCTTGAGGTTGTATGTAATGTCTATGGGCTGCAGCGAATACTTAACACCACGTGGCTTGCATGCTCGTCTGTTATTCCATTTAAAAAAATACAGCTTACATTGAAAATGTTATTTGTATATGCGTATAAGTCTAAGTTATTCATTCGTCCACGAAGGTTTCTTTACTTATATTGAAATCATTGCTTTACATTTTTTTACTATAAAAGTAATTGTTACTACAAAGTGGCAAAGTGGTATGTGGTAACAATTCTCAAGTGGCTTTAGGCTTTTTGCATCCCACTGCTGGGCACAGGATTGGAGAGACCTGGAGCTTACTCCACCACATAGCTCCAATGCGGGTTTTAGCGGCCAACACAATGTCGGTTGTTTTCAAACCGCCCATAAGGTCTCCGACAAGGTTTAACGACTGTAATCTATCGACAACAACCGGGACCGACAGCTTAACGTGCCCTCCAAAGCACGGAAACGCACAGGTTTTTTTTTGCCACTAGCGGTCACCCATCTCACACCGCTCGCATGCGGTCGCCCGATTGGTTTAGCTGCATAGATCGCTTGCGTTCTATGCTAGCCGCAGGGCCATGCGTGTATTTGATATCAACGCGATAACTTCATGTGTCGTGACTTTGTTTCAGCTCTTTATCAGTTTATGGAAGTTCATTTCTGAACACAGAACTTTCATATTAACACTCTTCCCGGTTTCTGTCTGAATCCAACGGCTCTCCGTTGTCTTCTTCAGGTTATCAATCTAAGTGGACTCTGTCACCAAACTAGTAGTTGCAGACGTGATCCCCACTCTATTCGAGGACCTTGATCACCCATCGAACATCGATCCTCTTAACAATATGACCTGATCAATACCAGTCATCTATCCATCCATCCATCAGCCTTTTATAGTCCACTGCTGGACATAGGCCTCCATTAACGTTTGTCACTCCTGCCGGTCCTGAGCCTTCTGAATCCATTGGCTACCCGCTGTCTTCTTCAGGTCATCAGTCCACCTGGTTGGAGGACGCCCTGTACTCCTTTTGCCGAGACGTGGTTGCCATTCGAGGACCTTTCGTCCCCATCGGTTGTCAGTCCTCCTTACTATATGGTCTGCCCATTGCCACTTCAGCTTGCAGATTTTGAGAGCTATGTCGGTAACCTTCGTTCTTCTACGGATTTCATCGTTACGGATCCTGTCGCTACTATTAGGTTGCAGATTTTAAGGAGTATTTTACAAGATAAAAATTGTACTTAAGCCGAATCTCATCCAAATTACTGTCCCACAGTTACCTCGATGCCGAAAATCCTGCTACCTTGTAACTATTAGTAATAAAAAGAAATAATATTATAAAAGATGTTATTCTACACGTTTGCCTCTGTACTCTAGTATTGTGATCTAAGCCTGTGAATGCTTCTGGGAACTCATTTTAAAAGCCATTTCCTTTGCATAAATGTTGTGCAGGTACGAGCGTTATAAACTAACTACATACGACTATCTAGAGTGCACTTTTTACGTCGAAAATAACGATGTGGTTGTACTGAAATTAAGATTAAAATTGAAAGACACGACTGCCTTGCATTTCATAATCATTCCAGTTGAGGAATAATAATGTTACGACTTTGAGTACCTATATCTCGAAAACAAAGCGTCGTACAGCGGAACCCCAAAAACGTATAAACAGGTATTAGGTCTACTATCGAACAGTGAAGAAAGTTCTCGAAAAATCAGTCATAAGAAAAAAACATCGATTTCTACGAGTAAATAAATCCGCGGTGAGTACGTACCTATATATAGCGTACATGTATAGGTTGTTTACATCGCGGGTCGCGGCCATTGTTAATGACTACATAAGCTGTACATAGGTGCGTAATAACATAAAGGAAGGTTCCGGACGGACCAATTGTATTTGGTGGTTCGGTAAATTTCTAGACAACCATGGGTAGCCGTATATAAGGAACCCGACGAGCCGCGACTGGGCAGTTTATTTCCGGAAAGGAAACCGAAGCGATCTCTACCAAGCGACAAGGAAGAATTATTTCGACGACTCAAGCGAAGATATTGGACTATAGTGATTGTGCATTGTGATTCGGACTCTGTTAAGTGGATTTTTGTGGCAGCTGACAATAAACGCCTTCTACGTGTCAAACGGCATTTTCATTACCCATAGCGCGTAACAATAATAAAATTTCATACAGCTCACATGCTGTATTTAAAAAAATCTAAAGTCAGCGTAATTCGATATGTTTTTTTTATGAAAATCGTGTGTACCTTCGTACCCTGAAGATCTGAACGTGCTACATACCTCAAGATAGATACGTCAAGTAAGCTCTTTTCGTCGATAAAGATCTCTTTATCTTAATCAACGAAAAGAGCTTACTGAAGAGAGAATAATATATATTGGTTGGTGGGGAAACGAGAAGACCCCGGTTTTAGTACAGACAAAAACCGGAGACCGTTGTATCCTATCCGATAATCCCCTCCACCCCCTCTTTCTTGCTTCTTTTTGAGGTTAGACAAAGAAAAAAGAGAGAATTTCCGTTATCTATTGCCACATATCTATTTATGCCTTTTAATATAAGATTGCACCTGAACGGAGTGAATGTGTTTCAATATATGAGGGTATTCTCAGGAATGTCCTTTAAAAATAGCAAGCGTTGGGTTGTCGGCACAACGCAAGTGTATTATGACTTTACTGCGCTGTTTCTTTACGTCGACTGCAGCTTTATTCTGGGCTTTTTCTCTAAAAAAAATCTACAGTTTAACTATGTGTCTATTCTCAGATATTCGCGATCTTTAGGTAATTTTATCTCGATGAGGTTGCTGGCTACAATTATTTATATGGATCTTTTAAACATCATCCACAAGAGAGGTTTCAAACTTAATGATTAAAGCGAACTTTTCAAACGACTGGACCGTTTCGGCAAACGCGCCAATTTGACTTTTTGCGCCTACATGCGCATCAAAAAACAAATTTACGCGCCGAAAAATACGCTGGTTTCCAACCGCTCTAAGGATGCAACAATAAACATGAAAATAAATATAAACATAAAAAGGTAACAGGACAATATTTGCACCTTGTTGATATTGAATAGAAAGTACAGGGGGTCAATCTAAGAGCAAAAGAGCAATGGTTAAATCTTATCGGAGGCTTTAGGCGGTTTGAAAGCATCTGACAGCGGCAGCGCTAGCCGCATCTCCAACAACCCGTATTTGCCTCCACATAAAGGGGAGAGGCCCGTGCCCAGTAGTGGCTCGCAAAAAGGGTTTCAGCCTTAAGAGCAAAAGGATATCTGGAGACTACTCAGAAAATAGATAAGAATTTTTTTCTTAAACATAAAATAACCCTCATGTTAGTATGACTTGGGGACTGTTTTTAATGTTCCTGACAAAGACAATCCCTTTTAATGTCTTTGGTTTCTGATGCCACATCAATTTTCAAAATTAAAGGTTTTAGTTACTTTTTGGCATGAATCTGAAATGGGTTACATGTGTCACTTTTAACAACCTTCGTACTTTAAATATGCTTCGCGATTACCGATCACATGTAGTAATTATATGTAATTATTCTGAATACACCGGATGTCTTAATGAAATGGAAATAGTGTGATGAGCTCGTCGTTTGGGGAAAGGTGTTCCCGAAGAGTTTTGAAAGCATAGATATGTTACGCTGAAAATGAAAAGGGGGGGGGGAGTCACAGGGGACATGACCCCCCCAAAATCCATTAGTTGAAGCAACTGGCTAAACGCCTACGATTTTATTATAGCAATATATAGGTAATATTACGTCATATTTTATAGTCCCTAGACTACAACTTGTGTTTTATTAGTATCTAAGCTCCCAGCTCTACCTGGTCCTAGATCATACACAGCAAGCGCTTTCCCAGGAGGGGGGAGGTGTCACAGGGGACATGACAAAATCCATTAGTCATGCGTAGATGGAAGGCGAAACGAGCCAATTTGGGACATCTCTTACCCCAAATTTCTTAGTGACCCCCCCCAAATTTGCCTGATACACAGTGACCGTGTGTGTGAGAGTTTTCCCAACGCGATGTACGATTGCCTAAACACTTTTAAATTATAAAAAATGACCTGAACATTAAAAAATGTTATAAACTATAGTTTCAAATATTTTAAAACTATAAAACTGATTCTGTATCAACGACGATGTATCTGCTAGTACGTTTATTAATACTCAATTATTTATTGCGTTCATGGTACATATATGGTGTTACATTAATTAATATTATATACAGTTCATACATGAACCCTATTAGGGTATTGCAATAATGTAGTGAGAGCGGACCGACCTGTTTTACAATACCGTTCTATAATACCTTAATTCATAAAATATTCATTTATATTGTAAAAACAATTGTTTATTAGATATTGACGTAATTTTTTTATGAAAGTTACTTCATTATTTAGCAATCGGATCTCATTTGGCAATTTATTGAAAATTTTTATACACATCGCGTATGGTCCGGAGCTGTACATTTTGAGTTTTGAGGCAGGCTTTACTAATAAATGTTTTTGTCGACTTTGGTATCGTCGCGGTTCGTCGTCGCGTAGTGTAAAGAAATTTGGGTATTTTTTTTTAATAAACTTACAGGTCTCCAATAAATATATAGATATTAATGTCAAAATATTATTTTTAATAAAATATGGTCTACAAGTTTCCTGTTCTTTTAAATTTTCAAGTATACGGATACATTTTTTTTGTAGTGTGAACAAATGGTGTATATCTACGCTATTGCCCCATAATAGGATTCCGTATGTTAGCCATGAATAAGCGTAGGCATAATAGGCAGATAACGCAGTCTTAAGGTCCGTGACTTTTCTAAGCTCCTTCAGGGCATATGTGAAGCTCGATAACTTATATCTATTGGGTTTAGCTAGATAGAGTTTCTTAACTCTACCCGCTACAAGTACGCTTGCAGACAACATGCACGTTGTATGAAGCACCCCGAGTATCTATTGGGTAGTATTTACACTTAACGACGCGGACGTATCTGAAAAGAGATTTTAATTTTTATTCATTAGCAGAATTTCACAACGTACGTTTACCTTTTGAAATATGTACTCTTAATACAGCCTGAACATGTTTATTGTATGTGTTTAAAAGAAAATAAGTATAAATAAAATCCTTTTTGGAGATCTTCCTTCCTCGGTTACTGGAGAGGCCTAGAGTTTACTTAAGTCTTGAATAAATAGGTGAAAGACCTCCGAGAAGATTCAACGAATATTTAGAAAGCAAGTGATTTTGGCTAGATCCCTTGCATTCTATGCAATTGCTATACGTATTAAGTCCGCTCCGCACGTTGGCCAACATTGTGGCGAAGATTGTGGCCCATAATTATGGCCATCATGTGGGAGACTAATGGTCGCCAGGTAAGTGTTGTAGTGTTATTAATATCATTACATGTTACTTACTTTCACTTCCATTATCATTATTTTTTATAACTTATATCCTTTTGTTCTATTATTATATTTAATTTTCCTTGCTTATTTCTTAATTTACTTTGTTACAATGTTTGTTTACCTATTGATATTTATGACACATCAAAATTGTCTTGTTTGTCATTTATGTTTCTTATTTAATTTCATAGATAAACACATTTTAATATTGTCTTTGGCTGCTACATGTTTTTATATTATAATTTTAAGTTGCTATTTTTAAATAATAAAATAATATAATGTTTATCTAATTTAGTTTTGTATTATTTATCATTTAAAATTAATTTACGACACTCGCTGAAATTATGGATACTGGAAACTCTTTGGATAGCCTGCTGGTCGAATGTAAGAATATGCAGAAAGGAAATCCATGGAAGCAGTAAATTCAAATTTAAATGATTTTGATATATAAGGGCCGGACGGCCGAACACGAGGTTCTCTGCTTTCTGGTTCTTTCTTTGAGCTCTTACTCTTGGTTCTACAACATATCCTGCTAGTCTTTCTGGAAGTATTTTCAAGTGAAACTAATGTAAACCTACCTAACCTTATACTACCTATACCTATACGAGCGGATACTGGACTTTTGGTGATATCTACAATATTGCCTTGCCTGGATTTGTCGAATGTGGAATTCTATTCTAATAAAGAACTGAAGATTCTGGATTTGCACTGGACCATCCACTAAAGGAGGTACCTTCTAATAATCCTACTATCGTTCCGCGAGTGTCTTAGGGACATTAAGTGTGCTAGTTTTAAAATTAGTTATACGCTTAGTGTAGTATATTTTCTGTAACCACTAGGTTATTAAATAAACCCAATTTATCCCTAAACTCCCTTTTATTTCACTACAATTGGCGCCCAACGGAAATTATTACTCATTTCTTTCTAAATTCTAAAACTATACTTCCTCAAGTATATTGTGTACACGTAATTATCTTTGGCTCAACATTTTGGCAGATTTCTTTTAACTTCTTATTCTTTACACTATACAATACAAGTATTCTTATATATGTATATATTAATTCCTACTCAGTGGAATACGCTGACGTCCAGACTTCCTCGTGTAAGTTTGGGTCGGGAATTATATTTTATTATTATAGTTTATGTATATATTCCTACTCAGTGGAATACGCTGACGTCCAGATCTCTACTCATTCTTTGAGTCAGTTGATTTGGGTTGGGAATTTATATCATCTACTCGACATTACATACTCACACTGCACCTCATATTTTCTCTCTTCTATCTTAATTTATTGTAGTGCTCTTACGACCCTGAGATCTACCTCAGAGGGTTTATTTTTTATCTTGTGGTTACAATGTTACCGTGATTGTTCTGCTGCTGTAACTACTAAAGAACTATTAACTATTTAACTTCTAACTAAAATGAAAGAGAACAATTTTGTATTTTTTTATTATTGTACTTTATACTTGTGATTTTTTAATCCAATTTGTTTCATCATTCATTAACTTCAATCTTTTGGCTTAGCTGGGGTATCTAACTTTTTCTTCTTTCCTGGAATTAAAGTAACTAATTTTATAATAGAACTAAATGACTAGATTTAGTTCCTATTTTTTTTGTACTTTCTTGTGGGCAGTTTTAGCCTCTTTTTTTATTTTATGGGCGCTCTAAACGCTCATATTTCCCTATATAGGCGCTCTAAACGCTTATACTTACTTTATGGGCGCTCTAAACGCTCCTACTTTGTTTTATGGGCGCTCTAAACGCTCTTACTTACTTTTGTGGGTGCTCTAAGCCTGCTGCCTTGTGGGCTTCAGCTTCTTATCGCTGCTCAGGGGTTTTCTTATGAGAGCGGCTGACAACTCTCTAAAAATAAGCCTTTGTCGTGAGCGGCTAACAACTCACTAAAAATAAGCCTGTGTTGTGAGCGGTTGACAACTCACTAAAAATAAGCCTTTGTCGTGGGGTTTTCTATTAGAGCGGCCGACAACTCTTTAAATAAGCCTTTGTCATTGGGTTTTCTACGTGAGCGGACGACAACTCACTAAAAATAAGCCTATGTCATGTATCTAGTGTTTCCTTTGGAGTAGGCGTCATTGAATGTGAACCCTAGCCCCTTCTTTTGGATGATAGATGTATGTATGCTATAGAAGTATGATTATGACGTATGATTGTGTAAGGTATTCACTATTGTTTTCAACCTCAAAATTTTTTGACAGCCAAAAAATTTTAACTTGGGTGGGGGAAATATGTAGTGTTATTAATATCATTACATGTTACTTACTTTCACTTCCATTATCATTATTTTTTATAACTTATATCCTTTTGTTCTATTATTATATTTAATTTTCCTTGCTTATTTCTTAATTTACTTTGTTACAATGTTTGTTTACCTATTGATATTTATGACACATCAAAATTGTCTTGTTTGTCATTTATGTTTCTTATTTAATTTCATAGATAAACACATTTTAATATTGTCTTTGGCTGCTACATGTTTTTATATTATAATTTTAAGTTGCTATTTTTAAATAATAAAATAATATAATGTTTATCTAATTTAGTTTTGTATTATTTATCATTTAAAATTAATTTACGACACTCGCTGAAATTATGGATACTGGAAACTCTTTGGATAGCCTGCTGGTCGAATGTAAGAATATGCAGAAAGGAAATCCATGGAAGCAGTAAATTCAAATTTAAATGATTTTGATATATAAGGGCCGGACGGCCGAACACGAGGTTCTCTGCTTTCTGGTTCTTTCTTTGAGTTCCTTCTCTTGGTTCAACAACATATCCTGCTAGTCTTTCTGGAAGTATTTTCAAGTGAAAGTAATGTAAACCTACCTAACCTTATACTACCTATACCTATGCGAGCGGATACTGGACTTTTGGTGATATCTACAATATTGCCTTGCCTGGATTTGTCGAATGTGGAATTCTATTCTAATAAAGAACTGAAGATTCTGGACGTGCACTGGACCATCCACTAAAGGAGGTACCTTCTAATAATCTTACTATCGTTCCGCGAGTGTCTTAGGGACATTAAGTGTGCTAGTTTTAAAATTAGTTATACGCTTAGTGTAGTATATTCTCTGTAACCACTAGGTTATTAAATAAACCCAATTTATCCCTAAACTCCCTTTTATTTCACTACAGTGTGGCCGATCAATATACGAGTAGGTTTCTAGATATAGCAGATAACTAGAACTTGCATTATTTTACCAGGGAAGGGAAGGGAAGTAATACCACCACTTCTATTTTTGTTTATGATTATTAAAAATGTCTTCCTACTATAACAGAAATTTTAATATTTTTTTTATACGAGTATGTTACTTGAGAACCTTTTATTCTGTGAAGTGATTTTTATGATTCTTTCTTTATTTTAAAGCTGATGCTTTCCAAAAGGACCTATTTTAATTGTGATGGTAATTTTTTTTAATTAATAGTCTAATATAATAATAAAAATACAATGGATTTGAATTCATTTAAAAATAAATTAAAATTGGTTAAAAACCAATTGACTTATTTTTATGAAAACGATTACGTCAAAAAGTCGTAAGCTATAAAGACTAAAAGTTTTGTTGTTTTTTTAATGGGCGGGCAAAGTGAAGTGCGGTCGATGTACTTAACTTAGTGGCTGTCGGTATCAAGAAAAGGGCGGTTCGGGAACGTTAAGGCGAGGGTTCACTCACACAAAACGCGACAAGCGCGACTCGGTAGTGAGTGCTTTATAGGATGAAATTCGGTGAAAATTAGCAATAAATTTTCTCAAATACATTATTATCAATACCCTATTCCCTCTATTTGTACGTGTCACTAATTCTAGCATCTTTTTTTCTTCCGAAGCAATTTCTTTTGATAAAACATGATTTTTAAAGATTTTCAGACCTACTTGTGAAGTAAGGCCGACGAGTAAAGTGTAAGAATATATGATAAAACGTTACACACTCATAGCTCCACAGTAAGGTAATAATACCCTGCGTTGTGGGTACCATGGACACATACAAAGACTGGAACACAAACACCCAGACTGAGATCAGAAATTTAAACTAATCATTCAAATTTCTGTTTCGCCAGGGATCGAATCCAGGACCCCTCGATTGGCACTCCAGCATGGTAACCATTGCGCCACGTGGGTCGTCCTGAAATATGATGAAACTGTTATAAAATGTGCATTTTTCCCTCAACATGTTTTGCAATGACAGTGTAGTTGGTTGAAGGTCTAACAGAAGATCGATAATTTATGGTCTACCGACATCGATATAATGTCTACCGAAGATGTACCACCGCTAAACATTTATGTAGTGAAGGTATTTAATTGTGGTTCAGTGGAAAGGCATCACCATCCACGCTCTTTTGGGAGAGCAGATCTTCTTTCCTGCACCTTCCGATGCTAACGGCGGTATGCGGCCACGCACTCGCTGCCGTCCTTCCCGGGGCTGCTGGCTGGACGGGTAGAGCTCCCGAACTCTCATTGTCCGAAACCCTGGAAGCCCCCTTTTAGTCACCTCTTACGATCAGGCAGGGGATACCGTAGCTCTATTCCTAATCCCGAAGCTACAGGGACTAAAATTATTAAGCCTAGGAACTTGAATTTCGAAATGCTCTCTGTACAAAGTATTTGCATATTCGCACATATTTTAGTAATGCATTCGAAATCCCTATTGTTAACAAATTTAATTTGTATGTGTTTCTTCGTAATGCAAATTTTGCTTGTACTGCGATATTATAATAATGCATTCTAATTATTTAACATAATAAATTCAGTGTACAAACAGCACTCGTGTAGTTTGGTTATTTCACCATACTCTTCCCGATTAACATAAGGGTAAAACAGTCCCTACTTTCCAAATAGCATATTTTAAAACAAAAGACTAATGAAAATGTTCTTTGACAACCTTCCGGAAAAGGTAGCGAAACAATTTCATTTTTTTATTATAATGTTCACGTAAAAAGCCTCGACTAACAGAGGTGGCTCTAAAAACTTTTAACGCGTCTGAACTAGCTTTTGTGAGGGGGTTTGCTTGTGAAATAGCGTTTGAAAGGATTTCCGTTTCAACGATTCAACTCCACGAGCATTTGAATGAGTGGCTGTTTTGTCGGAATGAACTGCAAGAGCTTAACATTTTCCTGCAATTGGAGTTGAATGAGTGAATGTTCAAGTGAGGAATTTAGTGAATGAAAAGGTGATGAAACTGTTAAAAACTATTTAACTAAGCATTTTTACCTCAACATTTATCATAAATACTCTTATAGAGAACTAGTGATCCGACCCGGCTTTGTTCGTGTGAAATGAAATAGTTTATTAACATCCTGGGTAATAATATACGCTTGATGTTTGTCATTTTTGTACGGCCATCGTCCGCTTTGGGTGCGCTAAGGCTTAAATGAGCTAGGAGAAAAAAGCGGGCGGAAAAAAACTCCAGCCCTGTTTCAAATAAATTTTCAGGTACAATGGTATTTATTATGCAGCATGACTGTGGGGCGAGGTGTTATTTGAGTTTATCTATTCCACGGGAGCTGTACATTTTTCCGGGATAAAAACTATCTCATTTCCTTTTCCAATGTCTACTTTTAGGCGTGGAAATGTAACAATGTTAACGGATTGTCTTGCAGGTGTAACAGGTAGACCTTTTATGGTCCCACCGAGGAGGTGGCACCGCTGAACATATTTCTTCCGTGAAGCTAATGTCATGAAGCTAATTTACTGTGTTTTGTTAGAAACGTGCAGTTTTTATTTTGATTTTCAATAATTTCCTGCCCATTAGGGCATCCATGCACACTCAAAATTATTAAGCTTAGAGAAATTGACTAGCCACCACAGGCAGTATACTCTCAAAAAGAATATCTTTAAACAAAACACTAATGAAAATATTCTTTGACAACCTTCCGGAAAAGGCAGCGAAACAATTACAATTTTTCATATAAAACGCTCACGTAAAAAGCTTCGGCTAACAAAGGTGGCTCTAAAAACTTTATACGTGTCTGAACTAGCTTTTGTGATGGGGTTTGCTTGTGGAATAGCGTTTGAAAGGATTTTCGTTTCAACAACTTTACGAGCATTTGAATGAGTGGCTGTTTTGTCGGAATAAACTGAAAGAGCTTAACATTTTCCTGCAATTGAAATTGAATGAGCCACACACTCACATTAAGTCAATCCCATGCCGCCCATGAGTTTATACGAACACACTCATAATATTCTCAAAAATAATATTTTAAAACGAAAGACTAATGAAAATGTTCTTTGAAAATCTTCCGGAAAATGTTGCGAAACAATTACAAATTTTCATATAAAACGTTCACGTAAAAAGCCTCGGCTAACAAAGGTGGCTCTAAAAACTTTATACGTGTCTGAACTAGCTTTTGTGATGGGGTTTGCTTGTGGAATAGCATTTGAAAGGATTTTCGTTTCAACGACTTTACTCTACGAGCATTTGAATGAGTGGCTGTTTTGTCGGAATAAACTGAAAGAGCTTAACATTTTCCTGCAATTGAAATTGAATAAGCCTCACACTCACATTAAGTCAACCCCATGCCGCCCATGAGTTTATACGAACACACTCATAATATTCTTAAAAATAATATTTTAAAACGAAAGACTAATGAAAAAGTTCTTTGAAAATCTTCCGGAAAATGTTGCGAAACAATTACAAATTTTCATATAAAACGCTCACGTAAAAAGCCTCGGCTAACAAAGGCGGCTCTTAAAACTTTTAACGCGTCTGAACTAGCTTTTGTGATGGGGTTTGCTTGTGGAATAGCGTTTGAAAGGATTTCCGTTTCAACGACTTTACTTTACGAGCATCTGAATGAGTGGCTGTTTTGTCGGAATGAACTGCAAGAGCTTATTCATGCACTTGGAGATGAATGAATGAATTTACTCGTACGAGATAATTGTTTAGTGTCTGTAAAGGTTATACTTAGAAGTTAGATACTTATAGCAGTTTTCTTGGGTTTGGTTCTGTAGAGGTAGGTTCGTATTCAATTTTCATTCAATATTTTCTGACCATCTACAGTAATAACACATAGTACAATAAAGTACTGTATACAGTAGTAACACAAAGCCCCAATTATGATGCCTTAAAACCTGAAACTAAAACGATTTTATATCAACACACTAAAAATATTCTCAAAAATAATATTTAAAACGAAAGACTAATGAAAATGTTCTTTGACAATCTTCCGGAAAAGGTAGCGAAACAATTACAATTTTTCATATAAAATGTTCACGTAAAAAGCCTCGGCTAACAAAGGCGACTTTAAAAAGTTTTGACTCGTCTAAACTAGCTTTTGTGAGGGGGCTTGCTTGTGAAATATTGTTTGAAAGAATTCACATTTCAACAACTTTACACTACAAGCATTTGAATGAATGGCTGTTTTGTCGGAATGAACTGAAATAGCTTAAAATAGTTGAATGAGTGAATGTATGAGTACGATTAAGTGTTTAGTGTATAAAAAGGCAATGAAACTGTTAGAAACTGCTTATGTTACGCATTTTTGCTATAAATTCTTTCTTGTGATTATGAAATGCGTGAAGATAGTGCCAATTCGTATATTCACAAATAAGTATAATACTTTTGAAACAACTATGCACACACTTTCATGAGGCGACCACCAGTCTCCGGAATAGCAGCGCAACTGCATACGATCTCAGACAAGACTTATCTATGCTTGCTTGAGGTTATCTGTAGAAGTCCATGGGCTGCAACGACCACTTAACACCACGTGGCCTGCATGCTCGTCTGCTACTCCATTCAAATAAAATAAAAACTATAATGACTTGTATATGTACATTTTGTAAACAATATTTTATGACAGGAACCATTTAATACTCAAACAGATTTTCAAATTACGTTTCCGAGCATTATTTGGGAGTGATTGTTGTCGCCAGTAAGTAAATAAATTGTGGGGTGATTATTCAATCCTATGTAAACGATGGCGAAAATAAACAAATTATTTCATGCCTCGGGGTCCTAAATTAGCCTCGTATGAGATTCAATGAAATTATTTTGTGAGCAAATATGTTTTAGATTCAATTGCTATTGAGATGCAATGCATACCTGATTTTTAATGTTTTTTTTTATGGGAAATTCTCGTCTACAAAAATTTGATTCCGGGGACTCGGGTAGCAAATTAAATATTGGTTTGATTACCCGCGACCCTCGTGGCGCAATGGTTACCATGCCGGACAGCCAATTGAAGGGTCGTGTGTTTGATTCCCGGCGAAACAGAAATTTGAATGATGAGTTTAAATTTCTGTTCTCGGTCTGGGCGTTTGTGTTTCTGTCTCGGTGTGTGTCCATGGTACCCACGGCACAGGGTATATCTATCCTACTGTGGGGCTATGAGTGTGAATCGTTATTTTCATTTTTTATTTTATTACCTCAATCAGAGCTTCAAATACCGCTATAAAATCATAACGTTATTATCTACTTGTGCCCATATCGTTATAAAAAACATAACGTTTTACACTAAAAGGTAAATTACACGTCAAAATAACGCTATAACAGTAAACGCTGTTTAGAAAATAACGATATAGATAACGTTATATTTACGGGGAATAATAATTATCATATGCAGCGAGCTAACAACGCGGCAATATCGCTTAGCAATAACGATATTATAACGTTATTTATTTCGATTTTGATATTTCATAACGTTATTCTTTTAATACCGCTATTCGTCTTTTCGTTATTAATGTCAAAATAATAACGAAACGAAATACGTATAACGTTATATAACATTATATTTTGATATTTTTTATAACGTTATGAAGCTCTGACCTCAATCCTATGTAAACCAGGACAAAAATAGATAAATTGTCTCATTTCAGTTTCAATGAATTTAAGTTTTGAACAAATTCGTGTTAAATTCTACTGCTAATTATTCAGAGATAAAATAGATAAGAATATTGGCGTTGTATTTCTTAGGCGATTTAAATTTCAATGGGCATGATGACAGATATTTAAATACTTTTCCTTACTGTAGGTACACGTCTCCTAGTTTCGAAAAAAAGTTTATTTCAGCAATAAAATTTAGTTTTAACGTAAATTATATATAAGATTTTATTTTCAACAATAATCAACTTAAACATAAACATAACATTATACTATATTAATATATACATATAAAAAAGAAAACCTTAAAAAATATATAATTATTAAAATATAGTAATAGAAGGAGTCCCTTTAGGCAAGGTTCCGAAGATACTGGCAGCGTTCCCCCTTTGAATAGCCAGGCTAATTCTTTGTCCGAGGTAGCTGCCAGCTCTTCGGTCTCCTGTGACGTCGACTAACCTTTTTTTATTTCTTTAAAAAGAGTTAAAGCGCTAGGACCCCACGTACCAAGGGTCTCGACACCGAATGGGACAAAATCATATTCAATGCCTAGACCCCTGACCAACGTAAATTAATTATTTTCTGCTATGTAATTTGAATTAAGCGCGAAAACGCTCGTGGGTGTCATGGCTTCGGCTTGCTCGTCAAACTTCAAGCAACACGATGACAGTTACTGAGACGTGACGTCATTCCTTTTGATTGGCGTTTCAGATAACATGGCCGATTGCTGTATTTAATACTTTTATTTTATTGAAAATCTTATTAATCTTAATGTTTATATTAAAACGGGATCATATTTTAGAACTTTTTTAGCATATATTTTTCTGTAAAACCATTTATTCTCTTAATAGTGTCGTCATGCCTAATATTATTGTTGTTAGGCCCAATAATGGACAGAGACCCGTGCCCAATAGTGGGACGCAAAAAGAGTTGCAGCCATGACAATTGTAAGATGACAAGACAACAAAAGAAGCTAAAAGCAAGAATCCTTCACAATATAGGGACAACAAAAATGTTTATAAGACCTTGAAAAAATATTTTTTGTCGGTAATAATGCTAATAATGATAATATTGCCAAAGGTACTTTTTTGATAAATATAAAAAAATCACACAAAACACCTTTTAAATCACATTTACTTACACATATTAAATTCGGGAGCGAAATTGTCGGCAGTAAATAAATTGTGGGGTGATAACCTCTATCCTGTGTAAACGATGGCGAAAATAAACGAATTGTTTTACGCCTCTGGGTGCCGCAAATTAGCCTCGTACGAGATAAAACAAAATTATTTCATGAATAAATACGTTTTAGATTAAATTGCTATTGAAGAATATGATAGATACCTTGCTTTGAACGTTTTAATTTTTGTATCAAATCATCCATATATAAATTTCTTGTATTTAGAGTTAAATGGATTTGCTTTCTTTTAGAGTTTTAGTTCTTGAATAACTGATACTTCAATTGTTGATAGATATATGATATGATTATATGATAAGGCAACAAAAGGAACTTTAAAAGCGAGAATCCGATACAATCATTTTGTTAACTGTCCCTACGTCTGCAGATACCTTTTAAATTCAGAAATTGATAAAAAAAATGTGCTAATAATTTTGTTATCTATCGTGTATCTTATATTCTATTTATATTATATCTAATACCTTCAAACGAGCAATTCTTGTATATATCTAAATATATTTTTTGAATGTCGGAAACAGCTCCAAAGATTTTGATGAAATTTAGTATCCTGGTTTCGGGGATGATAAATCGATCCAGCAAATTTTTATTGATAGAAATCGTCGTTTTATTTAATGTTTATGCCGTTAAATATAAAAATACTCTTACTAACATCTATTGGAGAATATTAATAATATTGTGGCGTAGAAAGCCGTCAAATGTCGACCGTCAATCCGCCCTTGAAACAAATGACAATGTCGATATGAAAGAGCTCTATAAAAATTTCGTCAATGGAATAAAATTTGTCTTGGTCGAATGGTTACGATAGCTGACTACGGAGCTAGAGACCCGGGTTCAAACCTCAAGTAGGCAAGTTGCGTTTTTTATTTTTTGTGACAATTTTTTTTAATTGGGAGCTCTGTATTTAAAAAGGCTTTGTTAAGAACGCTAAGCCAATGAACTTTTTGCTTAATAATAAACCAAGAAAATCAATTGTTTTTATCCGAGCAACGCTCGGGCGTCCAGATACTATTATTTTTACGCAAAACACCTTCCAAAACACGTTAACAAATATCAAATTCGGGGCGATTGTTGTCGGCAGCAAATAAATTCTGAGGTGATTATTCGATCCTATGTAAACGATGGCGAAAATAAACGAATCGTTTTATGCCTCGGGGTGGCGTAAATTAGCCTCGTATGAGCTTGAATCAAATTTCGTGAACAAATATGGGTTGGAATATTTACTGCTATGTATTGAGCTCTGAGATTTTACCTTGCTTTTAGATTTCTTATTATTTTTGTTGACTGCAGACCTATTATTGTCTCACTATTGGGCGTGGGTAGACTTGAAGCTTACCTCGGTGCTCTAACGTGGTATGACATATGCGGGCTAGTAGCCAACCCGGTACTGGATGTTTTCAAAGGGCCTGAATAGTATTTATATATTGAGGTCTCTTGATCTGGATCAATCAAAGATTTCACTATTCATCTATCTATGGAAATTTTAAAAAATATCTCCATAGTACTGGTTTTCCTTAGAATATGACAGTGAGCTGTTTGCATTATTGTTTTGATTATTTATTTCGTAATAATATGTTATAATCCCCAGAAAAGGCTTAACCGATTTTTATGAAATTTTATTTGTTTCATTCAGTAAATCTGAGAATCGGTTTTGATCATTTTTCAAACTCCAGGTAATAAGGGTGGTCTACCCCAAACTTTTATTATCTCCAAAAACGTTAGGTTTTTTATTTTTTTTATGATGTGGAATTAAAAATACATACAACTCTTAATTTTCTATAACGTTATGAAGCTCTGACCTTCTATCACGAACCCATATTTTTTATAGAAACATTAGTTATTAAATCATGAAAGGGCGGTACGGAGTTCGCCGGTCAGATAGTTTTTATATACATTTTTAATACTCTCATTGAGTAAACGTTTAAGATTGTTTTCATGCACAGGTGTTTGCTATCTGTGCCTTTTAATGGAACTTGAGTTTGTTTTTATTATAAGGGATAAAACTATTGATGGGGTTTCTTGGCGGACCACATAATAGAGACTTATAAGAACGCTGAAAAGTTACAAAAAATTAAAACTAAAAGTTATAAAACACATTTTCATTCAACGAAAACGGTCACTTATACATTCACTCATTCATCTTGCAGGACAATTGTACTACAAAAGAGTCACTCATTTAAATGCCCTCGTCGTTGAAAATCCTTTGAAACAATATTTCACAATGAAATCTCTTCGCAAAAGCAAGTTCAAATACATTAAAAGTTTTTAGAATTACCTTTGTTGCACTATATTTTTTTAATTAAAATAACAGTTACAGTTTAAAATGTTTAATTTTATAATATTAAATTTATAATACGGTACTATAAAATTAAACTACATTATTCACAATTACCAAATTTACGTGTAGACTTACATTACATTTGTCTGCAACCCATTTTTTTGCGTCCCACTGTTGGGCACGGGTCTCTCGCTATTATTATTGGGGAGGCCTGGAGTATTCCATCATGCTGCTCCAATCACGTTACGTTTACGATATTAAAATTTAAAAACCAAGCTTCCTATTTACATATTTTTGTAAAAAGATTTTTTTAAATAAATTTTTGAACACAAAATGCCACACTGTTAACATTTCCACGAGCGCTCGCTGTCATTCATCTGAGCGGCTCACGTGTATCGTACATTCACTCATTCAACTCAAATGGTAGAATCATTTTGAGTTCTGTCACATTATTTTTCCTCAAAACAGCGCTCATTGAAATGGTCGTTGAAACCTAAAGTAAAATGTGACAACTAAGTTAACCATTATGTACCAGTATTTTTTTAGGAGCAGCGATGGCTGAGTGGTAATTAAAAGCCGCGGTCTTCTACGCGGCCGATCCCGGGTTCAAATCCTCGGCGTGCACCTCTGACAAAGAAATTTGTAATGTGTGCATTTATCGCTGCTCCACGGTGATGGAAAATATCGTGATATTTAATTAATTACGATGTTCTCCATCGCCGTGCATGCCTGAGAGAAATTCATAATTTCTCGAAAGCATGCACGGCAACCACAAATCCGCACTTGGCCAGCGTGGTGGACTATGGCCTAAATCCCTTTCACTTGTGAGAGACCTGTGCCCAGCAGTGGGACATAAAAAAGGTTGAAAATTTTTTTTTTTACGAATATTGTTTTTTTAATTAACGAAATTAATTTTAATTTATAAATTATTTAGCGCAAAATGATACCTATTTAAAGATGTTCAATGGCACCTACATTTATTCGTCTAAGCAGCTCACTCGGCAAATCTTTTTGAATTTTTTCGCATTAATTTTCTTTAAAACTGACGCTTATTCAAGTGGTCGTTGATATATGGAAAGAATTGTGTGTCAACTAAGCTTCTGAAATACTTTAACACATTTTTACGTAAGTATTATTTTTTATTCTTGGTACGGAACTAATTTTATTGAATAGTTCATTGAATGTAAAATGCTACCGATAGTTATAATTATAACAAATATATATTGTTCGCGCCAATTAAGTCATTTCACCTCCCTCCCCTTCATCCTCCCTCTCTTTCCCGCAAGCGCACTATTGTATTATATCGGCCTCATTCGCACATGAGCAAACGCATATGGATCAGGAAGATCTATCAACGAGTCTGCCTTCGTCCCGCCGCCGACGCGCACGCCGCCGACGCGCATGCAAGTCCTCTCGTGACAAGCACCGCACCGCAAGCCACCTCACACGTGGTCAGACTCGCCGCATCGCCACCATCACCGCTGTCAATAGTTTTGTGATTTAACTGAATAGTGTAGTGTGAAGGACAACACCAGTTCCCGGGCAAGAGAGGATTAATCGGGGCTTCATCAGTACACGAGCGTACCATCTGCTCCAGCCCCTGGGATACCCCAAGTAAGTGCGCTTATCCCTTTATCAATCCTTCTCGTTTTCCACCTTTAATTCGACACGCAACTTACAGTCCACAATTCCTGCACCCGCAACGGGGGACCACCCTCCTTTCCATCCTTTATTCCACCACCATTTTTGGTCATATCGAACCGGAGGTCCCACCCCTTTACCCAATAATTTTGGTCCTTCGAGCCGGATTTCGAATCAATAGTTTAGTAACTTCACCCGGGTTAATTATTTAATCTCATAAATACGCATATGTATGTATTTCATGTAATATATTATAAGTGCCTATTCATATTTATTTTTGCAAATAAGTATTATATCTACGATTATTTTATATCCCGCATATTAATAACGCACCGCTCACGTAGGTATATTATTATTTTTGCAAAACGCACCGCACCATTCGCACCATTATTTACCTATATTTGTAATCGAAATTACACCTCATAGGTACGCTTTCTATTTTTCATTAATTGAAGTCCGCCATATTGTAACTGGAACCGACGCGACCGGCGATCGTTGTTTCGCTAGTAACTACCTACGTAATCATTCATTCATTACGCCATACATAATTTTTATAATTTCAACTGTTTTAACTGATTTATCTTGTTCACGACAAAATGTCTACTAAAGGTAAAATTGTATCTGAAACGGTTTCAAATGACGAAATTAGTTTGAAAATATTAATTGCAAAACGAAATGCTATTTACGAACGTTTACAACAAATTTATGATTTATCTATAAGTGCATCAAGTTCGTCAGACGAACAGGACACATTTCTTGACACGGCATCTGACCTTGAATACTTGCGTACCGAGTTCAAGGACACGTTAGAATCTTATAATGTTACAAATTTAAAATTAAATCCGAACGCGCAAGTAGATTTCGGATCGTGGAAATCTTTTCATGATCTATATAGTCGTATTAAAAGTCAAGCGTCCAAATTAAACGCTCCATCTTCATCTTCAAGTAAATTACAGAATAGTTTACCTACAAAAATTATACCATCGCTTCCGCCCATAGAATTACTTTCTTTTAATGGTGACATACGACACTGGTCTATGTTCTACCAACAATTTAAAACATTAGTTCATGATAATCAGCAATTAACAGATGCTGAACGCGTTTATTATCTTGTTAGTAAACTTAGTGATAAGGCATTATCAATCTGCTCAGGCTTAATGCCTACAGCGGAAAACTATTCTGTGATATGGAACGCGCTCATACGTAGATATAACGACGAGCGTGCGCTCGCGACTACCTACGTCAGTCAGCTGTTAGAACTGAAGAACGTAAACACTAACACATCCGCTGGTTATCAAATATTTATGGATAAATTTGATGCTTCTATTAACGCTCTTAAGCAACTTAATATTGATGACATATCTGATTTTCTATTTCTAAATATCGCGCTTAGAAAATTAGATAACGATACCGTAAAGTCGTTCGAAATGTCATGTCGCAACGTAAATATACCTAAATATTCCGCTTTGGTTCAGTTTTTACATGACCAGAATAGGGCTTTGTACCATACAATAAATACTTCGCATACGTTTAACAATAATAAAATTAAAGGTAATTTGGTTCCCGCTCCCGCTAAGAATATAAGCAAAACTTTTATTAATACAGATTCGTCTCGGTCATGTATTTTCTGTAAATCGGGTGATCACGAACACCTATTTGTCTGTCCGCATTTTTTAAAAATAAATGCACAGGACAGGTACAATTTTGTAAAACGAAATAAATGTTGCATTAATTGTTTAAGTAATAAACACGCCACTCCCTTTTGTAAGTCACAGCGTAGATGTAGGCATTGCTCCCGCTCGCACCATACGCTACTTCATTTTGTTAGTAGTAGGAATAAGGTCGATCAGCCTTCGGTAGAACAAGGTCCAGGTGAAAAAAATGCATCCACGTCATGTAACGTTTCGCGCGATTGTGGTAATGCGCCGCACCGCACTACATTATTGGGAACTGCGAAGATTAAAGTTCGTACTAAATACGGTCACCAATATTTGTTGCGTTGTTTAGTGGACCCTGGCTCGCAATGCGATTACATCACGAAACAGTGTTGCAAACGTTTATACCTACCGATCTCAAATAAAACACCAGTTAAAGAGGCGCAAGGAATCGGTGGAGTATCGCAGAAGGTTTTAGGTGTTACTTCTTTGCAGTTTAGCTCCCGCTTTGATGAAAATAAACTTTATCATATTGAACCGTTAGTCGTTCCCACTATAACTGGACAATTACCCGAGTCGTTAATAGACGTTTCGAAAATTAGTTATATAAATAATTTACGTTTAGCTGACGATCAATTCCATGCACCAGGTGACATTGACGTTTTATTAGGGGTTAACACTTATTTACAAATTTTGTTAACTGATAAAATAATTAATTCGCAATCGCCGAGTGCCATAGAAACGTCACTAGGATACATAATAATGGGAGACGCAGATATCGACTTTCCTACATGCATGCCGCGTTCTTTAGTTTCTTATCCTACTCGTATTGATAATAGTCAAACGTCGCTCACGCATTTGCTCGAAAAATTTTGGAAGTTAGAGGAGCTGCCGCAAAAAACTTATTTGAGTCCTGATGAACAGGAATGTGAGAATATTTATACTTCCACTACTCGTCGCAATTTGAACGGACGATATGTTGTCGCCCTGCCCTTCAAGGACACGCCTGATAAGTTAGGTGATTCTTTTATAACCGCTAAAAAACGCTTCTCGCTCCTAGAGAGACGTTTTAATAAATGTCCCGATCTTCGCTCCCGCTACAATGAAGTTATTCAAGAATACATCAACAAGGGTTATTTATCATTGGTTGCTTCAAATAATTCTACGGAACCTTGCTTTTATCTCCCGCACCACCCTGTCATACGTAATGATAAAAGTACAACTAAATTGCGAATAGTACTCGACGCAAGCGCTAAGTCAGATAATGACATTTCATTAAATGATATTTTACATAGTGGGCAAAATTTACAGTCTGATATTTTTAATATTTTAATAAACGTACGAGTTTATCGCATCGCCTTTTTTGCCGACGTTAGACAAATGTATTTATGCATTGAAGTACAAAAATCGCACCGCGCGTTTCAACGCATTCTTTATCGCTTTTCTAATGAGGAAGACATACAAACATACGAATTTAATCGTGTGACTTTTGGTTTACGCTCTTCTCCTTTTCTTGCGCTACGCACATTACGTCAGTTGGCTTCCGAGGAGAGGGAGTCCTATCCTTTGGCTGCTTCGGTGGTCGAACGAGATATTTATATGGACGATATCGCGTCCTGCGCGCCCTGCGTCAACAGCGCCGTTGACGTAGCCACTGAACTAATTCAAATGTTTCAGCGTGGAGGATTTGAATTGGTTAAGTGGACTAGTAACAGTTCAGAGCTTTTACAGCACATCCCCGCAACGCACCGTCAGCTTGACGAGGTCTCATTCGACGACCAAAGTATTTTTAAGGTATTGGGTCTTCGTTGGCACCCCGCAACTGATTGTTTTTCTTTTCTAGTTTCACCGCCGCCGCTCGCTTGTACCAAGCGTTCTATTTTATCCGCAACCGCTCGCTTGTATGATGTTCTGGGGCTCGTGGGTCCAGTAATTCTTTTCTGTAAGCTTCTCATTAAAACCTTATGGGTTCTCAAACTTGACTGGGACCAGGCTCCGCCCGCTCACGTTGTCACTGCATGGCAACAATATATTTCAGAGTTACCTTTGATATCGAAATTAAGGTTTCCTCGCCATATGGGTATAAATAAAAATTCCCAAGTCTCGCTAGTCGCGTTCGCCGACGCCAGTGAAAAGGCGTATGGCTGCGTGATTTATTCGCACATCGTTAATGATGATGACTCACCAGTGGTAACGCTGATTTGTTCTAAGTCAAGAGTATCTCCGCTAAAACCTATTTCGTTAGCTCGGCTCGAGTTATGCGCCTTAGTATTACTCGCTAATTTACTGCGTACCGTACATGACACGCTATCCGCTAGGCATCCTGTTAGTAACATTTATGCATTTTCGGACTCTGAAGTTGCCCTTTGTTGGGCCCACTCCTCACCCCACAGGTTTAACACATTTGTGGCTAACCGCATTTCGCAAATACAGTCTTCTTTATCTCCTGATAATTTATTTCACGTGGCTGGTTTTGAAAATCCCGCCGATTATATTTCTCGCGGTTTATTGCCGTCACAAATAATAAATTGTGATCTGTGGCTACACGGTCCCGCTTGGTTGTCCTCACCGAGGAGTGAGTGGCCAATACAATCATCTTCACTATCTACCACCGATCTACCGGAACAAAAAACTGTAACATGTACCGTTAGTAATAGTCCGGAGCATCCATTTATCACTCTTAGTTTAAAATTTTCAAAATGGAATAAATATCTCCGATCCGTAGCTTATGTGCTAAAATTTATAAAAAAATTACCGCGTAATAAAACTATAACCGCTTCTGACTTAGAATACGCAGAGAAAACTATTATTAAAGTGGTACAATCTAACGCTTTCGCGGAGGATTTGACTAAAATTCAAAAGGGGCGTCCTTGCTCTTCTGCCTTACGCAAGTTAACTCCGTTTATCGCAGACGATCTGCTTCATGTGGGTGGACGTCTTCAATATTCGTCTTTACCAGAGTCGCAAAAACATCCAATATTATTACCAAAAGGTGGACATATAATAGATCTTTTAATAGATTATTATCACTATAAAAACTTTCACGCTGGGCCGCAATATTTACTCGCCGCGTTGCGTGAGAAGTATTGGATATTATCTGCACGACGCATAGTACGCTATCGCGTCCATAAATGCAATGTTTGTTTTAGACATAAACCTAAAGCAGCGCACCCGATGATGTCCGCGCTGCCTGCTTGCCGACTCGAGCAGTGCAACGCATTCACTCACACGGGGGTAGACTACGCTGGCCCTCTTAACATCACGTTGACACGTAGGCGCGGCGTTCGCAGTCAAAAAGCATACTTATGCTTATTTATATGTCTCGTCACTAAAGCAGTTCATTTAGAGCTGGCCTCGGATCTAAGTTCTGCCAGCTTCTTAGACGCATTCAAGAGGTTTATATCTCGTAGAGGTCCATGCAAGTTTATCTATAGTGATAACGCTACTAATTTTATTGCTTCGCGTTCATACTTGAAGGAACTTCATTCCTTTTTACGTTCAGACGAATATTATAAGGTATTTAATCAGGTCCTTTCTGATAACCGCATCACATGGAAACTTAACCCTCCAAACGCTCCACATTTTGGTGGGCTTTGGGAGTCAAATATAAAGATAGTAAAGTATCATTTATTTCGCGTCATAGGTAAGCAAATCCTCACGTATGAGGAGTTGCTTACTGTCCTCACTCAGGTCGAACGCATATTAAATTCACGACCGCTTTACGTGTTAAGTAGCGATCCGGCGGAACCTACTGCACTTACGCCCGCGCATTTCCTCGCTGTTAATCCACTTGGATGTTTACCCGCCGCGGATCTTAGTAAGGAACGCATTAATCTTTTATCACGTTTTTCATTGCTTGATTCGATAGTTCAGTCATTCTGGAAGCGCTTCAGATCAGAATACTTACATACACTACAAGCAAGAGAAAAGTGGAATAAACATTCAATTAATTCAATTTCTGTAGGAACCGTTGTTCTTATCGATATGGATAACGCCCCGCCTCTTCAGTGGCCGCTAGGCGTCGTCACTGAACTGTTTCCTGGTAGGGATGGTGTGGTGCGCGTTGCACAAGTGAAGACTAAGAGCTCCACTTTGCAGCGGCCCATTGTTAGACTTTGCCCTCTACCAACACAATAATATTTCTATATGCCTATGTAGTTTATATTTTATAAGTTATAGTTTAAGTATAAATTCTCATCCCGCTATTATAATATTTTTATTAATTTACTAATTATATTCATCGCATCGCCTCTGTTCACCGCATATATAGTTTTTTCTATATGATATTAACTCCGCTGTATATATTTATGTTTATTTTTTTTTAATTCGCTATTTGAGGAGACCTCAAGGCCGGGGGGATGTTCGCGCCAATTAAGTCATTTCACCTCCCTCCCCTTCATCCTCCCTCTCTTTCCCGCAAGCGCACTATTGTATTATATCGGCCTCATTCGCACATGAGCAAACGCATATGGATCAGGAAGATCTATCAACGAGTCTGCCTTCGTCCCGCCGCCGACGCGCACGCCGCCGACGCGCATGCAAGTCCTCTCGTGACAAGCACCGCACCGCAAGCCACCTCACACGTGGTCAGACTCGCCGCATCGCCACCATCACCGCTGTCAATAGTTTTGTGATTTAACTGAATAGGGTAGTGTGAAGGACAACACCAGTTCCCGGGCAAGAGAGGATTAATCGGGGCTTCATCAGTACACGAGCGTACCATCTGCTCCAGCCCCTGGGATACCCCAAGTAAGTGCGCTTATCCCTTTATCAATCCTTCTCGTTTTCCACCTTTAATTCGACACGCAACTTACAGTCCACAATTCCTGCACCCGCAACGGGGGACCACCCTCCTTTCCATCCTTTATTCCACCACCATTTTTGGTCATATCGAACCGGAGGTCCCACCCCTTTACCCAACATATATATATATATATATATATATATATCGCACCTTCGGTGCAACAAAGTCACAAGTCGCTAAAAATGCAAAATTGAGTTAAGTATGCCAAATTGTCTATGAATCATGCTTTCAATTGGGGAGACAAAGACACCCACTAAAGTATTACGAAATTCCACTAGATGGCATGAGTGCTTTTGTCGAAATGAGTGGTTTTTTCGTGTGTTATGGGCCGACAAAGTCCTATTGGCTAGTAGTGCCCCCGCTCCCGCGAGTATTCCAGATATTCTGGAGTTACAGCCACACAAATATATTTATGACCATTTTTTTGTCACTTATTTGGAGCTAAAAAAAGCGTATCTATATTTGAGACTTCAATTTTATTTTGTAAATTACAAATATTTTGGAGCAACAAAGGCATTAGAAGAAAAGTGGTTTTGTTGATCCAACATTATTGTTTTGAACTAAACTAATTGGGACAACTATGTCCTAACTAAAAAAGTGTCTTTGTAGATCCAATAATATTTATAATCAACTACCCTTATTTGTAATTATAAAGTCATTAACTAAGAAGTGTTTTTTTTTTGGTCCAGTATAATATTCCATTTCTACTAAGCTTCTGGAACCACAAAGGCCAAGTGATGGTGGTGGTGGTGGTGGTAGTGGAATAACAAAATATTTATGACTATTTAGGTCCACATTTAAATAAATATAAATGTTACTAATGTTATTACTCCATAATTATTTACTATTTTTTTGTTATAGTTGCATCTTCAAGTAGATACCCGGTTCTTTCGATATTTTGGGGAAATTTAATTACGTGTTGCGCACTATTACACACCATGACACCACTACTTACATACCTACTATTACTTTTATAGTTTCTACTGTTTAAAAGTTCATAAGTCACGAGAATAGTAGTAGTCGTAGAATGCAGAAAGGACAATGTCCCCTTTGTATTGATGTTGGGGCTGTATTTATCTGTCTGTGAGCCTGTATGTTCAGCTTGGGACCCTGGAAATGGCATAGGCTACTTCTTACCGTGGGAATAAGTTTAATTTCCATGGGAAAATCAATTTAGCCATAGTGGTGATAGGGGATTTCAACGCAAGACTGGGTATGTGAGACGGCGACGAGCAGAGAATAGGGCTCTTTGGACAACGAAACCACCTACGTGCGACCTACGTGCTCAGAACACAAAGCGCGTCCAAATCACAACAGAGCGGAACGAAGGCACCAAAGTCTTGCGCTATAGTTTCATCTAAACCCAAAGTTCTGAGAGAAATTGAGCGGTCTACGGACAGTATACCTCCTAAAAAGTTCCCGTTCCCAATGTGGTGAATGACAAGAGAGCCAAAGTGACCAGACACTATACCGAAGATATCCCGTACGTCAGCCTGTATGAAATTAAAGGAGCCTTTAGTCAGTTAAAAAACAACAAATCACCGGGAGATGACGGTATCACATCAGAGCTGCCGAAGACTGGAGAGAAACCCCTTCCAGTGGTGCTGCAAAAACTGTTTTATACCGTCGTACGGAACTATATCGGAGGCGTAGAGCAGAATCATAGTGGTTCTCTTGCCTATCGCGCTTCTGAGCCACGTATGTACCTAAGCTGTTCTTGAGGGCCGTTACTAATCGTATTGCGCGATGACTAGACTACTTCCAGCCTCCCGAACAAGCCAAATTTCGAAAAGGCTACAATACCAGTTATACAAACGACCGAGGAGTATAATTTGCCGCTAAGTGTTGCATTTGTGGACTATTAGGAACCTTTCGATTCTATCGAGATCGGTCGGTGGTCGGTGCTAGAGTCTCTCCAGCGGTGCCAGATTGACTACAGTAGTACATCGAGGTGTTGAAATGTTAAAAAGCCGCTACCATAACAGTCCGAGTCCACAATGGAAGCACTTAGCCTATTCCACTGCAGCGCGAAGTAAGACAAGGCGATTTTATATCCCTGAAACTGTTTACAGCTGCACGGCACTAGAGCATGTGTTTAAGCTAATGGAGTGGAAAGGACGTACTTCCACTGCAGTGTGAAAGAATTGATGTACTGACATCAATGGCGATCACCTCACACACCTTCGATTTGCCGCTAATATAGTCATCGTAACGGAGTTCAACGATTTGGGTATTATGTACAACTGATAATTTTGAAACACTTTTAGATGTGGATTGGCTGAAACTACTGCCTAGATGAACAACTAATTCAGCTCGAGGAGTCACTGCTAGAGCTAGATTTACTTCCTGACTAAAAAGTGCTTTCCTTGGTTGCTTTTTACGCGGTGGTGTGTATACAGAAAGCAGTAGGATCAACTCGGGTATAAGTAACAAAACTTATACCTGTACTTGTTTCTCCTCAATCACTTTGATTTTAATTATTTACAGTTACCTTTCTATTTGTAGTTGATATTTTGAGAAAAACATATACGATTTATTTGTTTAACGAACTTTATTTCATTTAAAACCTCATCTTTAATAACAATGCATTATTCGTTACACATAATAAATTCTGGATCAACAAAGTCACAATTCAACACCTTTTTATTTGTAATGCATTTTATTAGTATATCGAAATGATTTCAAATATGCATTTAACGTGAAACTGTAGCAAAAACTACAAACAATTAATGGTTTAAATATTTTTAACCTACTACCGATATCCATCGAGTAATCTGGACATAAATGCGAAAAAAATCGTAAAAGTGCTCTCCTGTAAAATTACAAATTGTGCTATTGTGACTTTGTTGCACCGAAGGTGCGATATATATATATATATATATGTTTATTCCAGGCCATATATATATTTTGTAGTTACTTGTTTCTGATTTTCTTAAATAGAATAAGCGATAAGTGTGACAACATGTATAATTTTATTAAGAATATAAATATATAAAACATTGTATTAAAGCAATATAGTGGGTGAGTAATCAACAAATTACTATTATTATTATTCATTATTATTATACAAAATACTGGGATTGAGTTCTTCTGCATTGTTTGATCAAAATAGACACTTCTTACGTACGGACAAAATGACTCAGTGTAAAAGTGCTGACGTTGGCGACATTTGATGCCCTGCAGGTGTCGCGCATCGTTCCCACGAACGTGTATTCCCGTACCTAACTTTGGACGGGTCTCACCCACTTTAGATATAGGATAGATTTAGAATATTATAATAAAAAGTATGTTTAAGATAGGATAATCATGTAACTATAACATTGAGTTAATTAAAAGTATTTAATAGGTGATGTCTCGACTTGCTGATTTCACCCTGGCTGTGGCCGATCCTTAACTCACATCCTTAACTAGCAGGTGGCTGTGGGACGACATTGACACATGCGGTAGCTGTCATGTATGTTCCTTATCGGCCCATAGCTACTCTGTAAGAAAGTTAGCTATTGTATACCCCATATTTTAAAACAGGGCTCCGCTCCGCCCTGTTTTTCTCCGTCTGCTCTTTTCTTCAGCTCAGCATTGCCTAAGTGCACCCAGGGCAGACAGAACAAAAAAATAACGTTAACTAAGAGTTTGTAATGGAACCGTACAGTGCATAAAGAATATTTCATTTCATTTCACTGATAAACATGGTTGATGAAAAGAATATCCTTTATAGCTATATTTTACAAGCAGTCTTTTATCAAAAGCTAGTGCCAACGCGTTAAAATTTTTCGAGCCATCTTTGTTTCACGAGGCCTTTTAATAAAAAATTCAAAATGAAAAAAATGGTTATTGTTTCGTTACCTTCTCTGTTACGTTGTCAAAGTGGAACGTTTTTATTAGTCTCTCGTTCCAAATATTCTTTTGTATGAATTTTAATCTATACTAATATTATAAAGAGGAAATATTTGTATTTTTGTATGTTTGTAATGTATAAACTCAAAAACTACTGTTCCGATTTCAAAAATTACAATTAAATTTAAAAAATTACCATTAAAAAACTACATTCACCTTGAGTAACATAGGCTACTATTTACCGCGGGAAAATGCTTCATTCCTACGTGAAAACGGGTAATAGGATCAACGCGGTTGAAGCAACTGGCTAAACGCCTATGATTTTAATAAAGCAATGAAACCTGGAATAGCGCATAGGCTATTTTTTATCCTACGGGGACCCATTAAACGGGTCCACGTGGGCGAAGCAGCTGGTTATTATTATTAATAAAGGATATAAATCCTCTTATGTCCTCATTCAGTTTTTCTCTTCCACTTCTACCTAATACCTTTAAACGAGCAATTCTTGTATATACCTATAATTATATACATTCTCGGAAACGGCTCGACAGATTTTCATGAAAACTAGTTTACAGGGGTTTTCGGGGGCAATAAATCGATCTTAATTTTTTTATTTTTAGAAAATATCGTTTTATCAGAAAATCATTTTTTTGTATCCAAACAACGCTTGGTCAGCCGGGCACTACTACTTATGCTGGACATTTTTGTCAAAGGCATTGATAATTGTACCTAGGCGGACTCCGTCTTACAAATGAAAACTTGAGCAGCCATGGCCAAACGGGAAAGAGCGCGGTCTCCGACACTATGATACAGAGTTTAAGCCCCCAGTGCGCATCTCTAACAGAGAAATTATCGATGTTTTCCATCACTGTGCTTGTTTATTTATTTATTTATTTAAACTTTACGCCATACAAAAGTATTGGACAGAAGGCGGACTTAATGCTCAAAGCATTCCCTACCAGTCAACCTTAAGGTAGTGGGAGATCGATGAAGGCGGTGACAAAAGGGAAAAAAATAATTAATAAAGCAGCTGTAACGAGAGAAAGAAGAGTGATAGCGAACGTAACAGATACTAATGTAAAAAAATGTATATAATATTATTACATATATGAAGTACAATAATTAAATGATACGATACATAAAATATTAGTATAAATTATAATACATACAATACATATATATAAAAATAGATAACTATATAAATATATAAATACATATATAATACATAAATATATACAAAGAAGATGATGATGATAATAATATCATAAAAGCAGAACCTCAGACTAGACATAGCCTAAGGCGGAAGAGAAGTGCGCAACAATTTTGCGTTTAAAAGTGTGCTTGCTGGAGTGTTTTCTGATCTCGTCGGGCAGCGTGTTCCAAAGTCGAGAGGCTTGGACAGTGAAGGAGTGCGAGGTAAAACCTGAGCGGTGAAGAGGGATAGAAAGTGATAGAGTGGCAGAAGAACGCAGTTGACGATCGTGAGTATCCCGAAGAAACTGAAACTGCCTTTTTAAGTAGCTGGGTGAAAGGTCATCAAAGAGGATGGAGAAGAGTGATAGCAATATCCTCACCTGTCTTCGCTGGCGAATCGAAAGCCATTTAAGCTGAGCACGGAAAGAAGAAACATGATCGTATTTGCGAAGACAAAAGATGAATCGGATACAGCTGTTGAGAAGACGATCCAGCTTGTCAAGTAGTTCTTCACTAAGGTCAGGAGAACACACATCAGCATAATCAATTATGGGGAGAATCTTGTTGCCTGAGAGTATCTTATAATTTCTAGAAGACATGATGTCCACCAATCCGCACTTAACCATCATGGACTATGGCCTAAATCCCTCTCACGTCAGAGAGAAGACCTTTGCCCAGCTGTGAGATATAAAAAAATGTGAAAGCTCCTTCTTGTGAGCCATAGATATTTAAGTATCGTGTAAAAGATTTTTTATAAAATGAAGTACCAACTGAGCTTTTACTCGTAGGCTACTTGGTTTTAAAAGGTTACTACAGTTCATAAAGATCTACACCCATCTCGCGTGCATGTCGTATTTGTTTACCTTCTAAGATTTTTACGTGATATTCACATTCATTATCATACGCCTAACGCTAGGGGCCATTCATAAATTATGTCACACATAATCCGTTATTTTTAAGCCCTCTCCCGTCCTTGTCACAGTTAGTCACAATTGAGAAAGTCCCCCCTGCCAAGTGTGTCATCACACTTTCATATTTTTTGGCTGGTGGCTGCAACCCTTTTTACGTCCCACTGCTGGGCACGGGTCTCTTACTGGGGAGGCCTGGAGCTTACTCCAGCACGCTGCTCCAATGCGGGTTGGTGGAAATACGGGTTAGTGGCCAACCCGCTGTCGGATGTTTTCAAACCTCCGACAGGCCTCCGATAAGATTTAACGACTGTTATCTAACGACAACAACCGGGATCATCATATTTTTTTACATCTAGAAATTATTAAATTAAAGAAAAATATTTTTATAAGGTCTTAATATTTATCTAGATATTTTAAATTTTCAATTGTGTCCGTCCCTTACCCCTCCCGCTTATCGTCACACACTGTCACATTTGTTCGACCTTCCCCCTCAACGTGTGACGTAATTTATGGATGGACCCCTATGTGTGAAGCGTTGTAATAAAAATCAATATAGAAATCGGATAAAGCAATCAATTTTATTGTTAGATGGAAGACAATTCGTTCCAACCTTTTGAATTTTCAAGGAAATCGGAAGCAGATATAAAGGACATTAATAACGAACTTCAGAATAATCTTCAGAACACAATTTTCTTTTAAATACTTTGCGGAAAATTGGAATTTTGCAATACCTTCACGAAAAATCGAGTACAAATTGTTTTTTGTATTAATTAGAAACTTGAGGACACTTTGAGATTAAGGAGGGTACTAAATTACTCGATTCAGCGGGTTTTTCGGTCACTTTTACGACTCAAAGGGTTTTTACTAATTATAATGAACAGAACGTCTTTGATGAAGACGATGGAATTCTTGAAAGTAATTTGGAAGCGAATCTATTAGTTAAAAGTTTTCTTGTAAGTGAATTTTGTTTCTGTTTTACGCAAAATGGTTAATTTGTTTTTACATAAAAATATGTTTATCGATCCTAGAGACAGAAAGGACATGCCTGAAAGCTATACATAATTTCGCGAAATCTAGACTCAACTAGAGATGCGGTGAACTTTAGCTTAAATTGATCTTAATTCGGAGAGGTGATCTGTACCCTGGCATGGCAAATATAAATCTTACAATTGGGGTGTGTGGTACTTCAAAGTTATCTGGTTAAATTATGCAACCATTTATTGTTAGTAGTAGTAGTAGTAGTTATATAACCGTTAAATGGTTATATAACCATTTGTTGTAATATTATATGTTATGGCTTTACGTTTGGTTTTAGGACCACAATAAAATGTTTATTCGGAGTTAACTGTACGTAGCTGCAACATTTTGTGGGTCCCACTGCTGGGCACGGTTCTCTCCCCATTATTGGGGAGACCTAGAGCTTACTCCAAAAGTTGCTCCAATGCGGATTGGAGGAGATTTGGGCTAGTGGCCAACCATCTGTCGAATGTTTTCAAACCACCCATACGGCCTCTGAAAAGATTTAACGACCGTTATTTATCGATAGCAACAGGGACCGACGGCTTAACGAGCCCTCCGAAGCACAAAAACGCGCATTGATTACTTTGCCACTAGCGGTCACTCATCTCACACCTGACTACACCTACTTGGCTTAGCTGTATAGATCGCTTGCTTTCTACGCTAGCCGCTGTTTTTATTGACGACGACGCCGACGAATTGTTAATCCGACTATGTCAAATTTCTGGACGATGGCGCGAACAACCAATGTTTGACAGTTACTAACAGTTTATATAGGAAAATAAAACAAGTTGTTTTACTATTAATTTCGCAATTTTTCCATATTTTCTCACCTTTCAAAGTTTCCCTAGACTTTTACTAATATTTCAAGACCAAAATTAGCCACATCGGTTCAGCCGTTCTTGAGTTTTAGCGAGACTAACGAACAGCAATTCATTTTTATATATCGAGATGATTTTCGTTTCAATAAAGTTGCATCACAAATTTCCATCGTCTACAAGATAATTACATCCAAAACGCCAGTGGAAGTTTCGTGAACCATAAATCACTTCCAATTACGGTCTATGCTGTAGTGTTATCTAGTTTAATGCTGGCATATCAGTTCCGAGACAATATCAGCTCATAAATTAAGCTGTATTGTAGGGTGCATATTGTGTACTCTATTTCCAGGACGTCCAATTTTTAACACGCTTTTATTAGCTTGACCTGTATACCTGCATACCCGCGTGGCGCAATGGTTATCATGTCGGACTGCCCATCGAGGGGTCCCGGGTTTGATTCCCGGCGAAATAGAAATTTGAATAAGTATAAATTCCGTGTCGTGGGTACCATGGACACGTACAAAGACATGAGCACAAACACCCGAGAGAAGTTTGCCTTACTGTGGGGCTATGAGTGTGTAAAGTTTTTATATATGTATGTGTTTATATATGTATGTATGTAACAGAATCTTTTAACGTGATTTTGAACCGGCTTTAAAACGTCGGATTAATTTGAAACTTTAGGTACATACTCATCTAGGACCGATGACAATGCAATAATAAAAAAAAATCAACTAAAAAATAAAAAATAAATAATTTAGCTAAAAAACTAAAAAAAAAAAACGTTTTTGTGAAAAAACGTAACGTAAATAGTAACGAATAAGAAGAAAATGTACGTAATGTAAAGGGTGGGGTGCTTTTTGAGATATCTAAATAATAAGCTTTCTACTAATATATACCTAATAAAAAATAATGCCTCGCGGTTTCACCCGCATTAGAGTAATGTTTAATAACAACCTTTTTTTATTTGAATGGAGTAGCAGACGAGCATGCAGGCCACGTGGTGTTAAGTGGTCGCTGCAGCCCATGGACATATATATACAACCTCAAGCAAGCATAGTTAAGTCTTGTCTGAGGTCGTATGCAGTTGCGCTGCTACTCCGGAGGCTGGTGGTCGCCTCATGTAAGTGTGGCTGGCAACTGCACCTTTCCACCGAAACACAACAGAATTGGTTCACGGCAGAAGTGGGTGCAGCGGTGGAACTTCCCCAGGCGAAACATAATAGTTCTACCACCTACAATTGTACCTATCTTGTCGTAATGAGCGACTTATATGGTAAAAAGTAAGCACGAGGTATTGCGAACGTGCTATAATATAATCGATACAATAAGGCATTCACATGGTTCGGTATTTCGGCACTATATGGATTTATTATTATCAGTCATACATACGAGTCTTAGGCTGGTTTTAGTGTCACGCGGATCGTCGGCGCGGAGCGCTCCGCGCCGACGTGAACCGCGCGGATCGTCCGCGCAAGTCGTTTTAGTATCGCGCTGACTGCTTCGGAGTACAGACGCGAACAATGCATCCAATGAGGAGAGTGTTACTTATTATGGCCCTCTATTACACAAAGAAAAAAAAAAATGCGTAGAAGGAGACTACATGTTCACCCTTTAATCGAGCAGAGAGCCGTCGCGGGAGAATTTGTGACATTATACGGCGATTTTAGGGCTGACGAAACAAAGTTATTCAACTGCTTTCGGATTCTTTGCGTCTCTGTTTTTGTACAGGGGTCAGAGGCATCCCACAAACATTTCCTTAAACGGACTTCATCAATAACTCGCCCCGTGTCCACATCGCGAGTCGCCATGATTGTACTGCGCGGACGGGTGCGCTCCGCGCGAAACTAAAACGCTCACTGTAGTGCGAGGCGCGCGAGCAGCCATCCGCGCGGAGGGCTCCGCGGCGCGGAAGCGTCGCGCGGACTGCCGCGGAGGCGTTCGCGCGGATGGCCGTCCGCGCGGACGCCTCCGCGCCATTCTAAAACGCTCCTAAGCTTTAATACATATTGCTCCGCGCGGAGCAATCCGCGCCGTCGGTCCGCGTGACACTAAAACCAGCCTTAGAGCATCAAGGTATTACAGGTATGATACCCGTCAGAGGAGTGGCCTTTACGGGCGAACCCCTCGTCCCAACGTCCATGCACAATGTGCCTTCTAGTTATACAACTAGTGTGTCTGTGTATGTCGGTGTCATAATAGAAATTTACATATTTAGAAACGGAAAGAATATTTGTGAATGTGCGGCAAAATTAAAATGTGTGCGTTCTTCCCCCCGCACTAGATTTGGCACAAAAAATAATGTATAGAAGCGAGGCGCTATGCCGTCTCTACTGAAGGGTGAGTCAGTAACTTTGATGCTCTAAGATACGAGTATATTGTGGACTCACCGTCCACATTTTATCTCATGTAAAATGGTAGTTCTAGTTATTGGTTATGTTATATGGTCAACTATTACATATCCAAAATATTATTAGGGACTGAGAATTAATATTCGACCCTCATCACATTGTTGGTAATAACTGAAGTACAGGTAGAAAATATTATTTATGTATGACAGAATTTGACACGTGGCCTGATCGAAATTAGAGGAGACATGGAAGATCGACCTTCACCGATCTGATAACTCTACTGTACACACACTGTCAGATCGGCTCTTAGACCAAGATGGAGGGGTGACAGATAATTTAAAATATGGATATAAAGAAATTGCTTCTATTAATGAAAAAAGTGACGAAGAAATAGTGAAAGAAAATGAGTGAGCACTTTATAAAAATACTACATGAAAACCTACTGAAAAAACTAGATGAAAAATAATACTGATAATAAAAGCAATTCGTGCGAAATTATTCCCTAACCATTCCAAAATATCAAAAATGCACAACGTTAATGTTCAAGTTTTCACTTCTGCCGGCACTACCAGAGTGCAACCCATTCTTTTTTTTGAAGCGCGCATGGACGAAGCGCGTACGGCCCGCAAATATAAGTCTGTGAGCCCGGCCGACGGCTGCCATAGAACGCAAATAAACCAACCGCCGTAATGAAGACCACTGGTGGCAAAAAAACAGTCATACGTGTTCGGAGAATACGTTAAGCCGCAGACGGTTGTTATCGATAGTAAGCAGTCATTAGAGCTTTTTATTTTTAAACCTAAATGGAGAAGTAGACATATGCAATTGCACTGCTACTCTGGAGGCTGACGGGCACTTTGTATTATCAGCAACTAGACCTTTCCACCCTAACACAATAGACTTTTTTACGGCAGAAAGGAGAGCAGCGGAATTTCAGCCATTTATCAAGCTTGCTTCTTGGGTGGTTTGAAAACATCCAACAACGGTTTGGCCACTAGCCCGCATCTCCACCAACTCGCATCTCCACCAGTAAGCTCCAGCCCCGAGCAGAAGAATGACCCGCGCCCAGCAGTGGGACACTAAAAGGGTTGCAGTCAAACTAAGTCATAAACGTTTAACGTTTCACACTCATAGCCCCACAGTAGGGTAGATATACCCTGTGTCGTGGATACCATGGATACACAGAGAGACAGAAACACAAACACCCAGACCGAGAACAGAAATTTAACCGCATCATTTAAATTACTCCTTCGCCGGGAATCGAACCCGGGACCCTTCGATTGGCAGTCCGGCATGGTAACCATTGCGCCACGCGGGTCGTCATAAAGCTTGCTTCAATCACGTAACGTGTAAACGCGTCTGCTAGTATATTAAAAAAATACCCGGAACTGAAGAGATGTCCTTTCCAGAACTGAATATGGATTTAAAAAAAACCTTTCACCATTCCCCGTATCGCTTCTATAAATTACCCTGCACGTTCCGTGGCCTGTCACCAGGAAGCAAAATGCTGTAACTTAAATTTTCATGAAAAGACACTCAGGAATATTTTTCTGACAGATTTTTAAAATATTGAAGCCGTAATGGCCACGAGCTTTTTGGCGACGCTTGTAATTTCTCGCCGTGCTTTTGGTTCAAAGGATTTTTTGGGTTATCTTTTTCGTGTGTTCCTAATATTACTTTTTTTCTGCAACAGCTAGGGATTATGTTGCAGAGTACTCTAAGGTACTTTAAAGAAAGTATGTATATCCAAGAACTGGTGTAGGTTGTTTATAACGTAGATAATAATATACTCTCTATCTCTAACAAATATATTTAAAAAAAAACTTTGGTTTATAGTTTACATACTTAATCAAAATGTTTATTGCGTGATTACAGGCACAACATACATGGTCTTTAAATTATATTTCCTTTGTAATATATCAATCAGATGTGCAATTTGAAAATTATAATCAATTTTAAATATTTATTGTGCTATTGCATATCTAATTATATATTTATATTACACCATCAGTAAAATGTATTTATAAAGTCGATAAAATAAAATGTTGATTATTATTAAATACATTTAGTTAAGTAAGTCCTGTTGCAATATTTAAATTAATTTAATTATTAGTTTCAGTTGCCTAGGCAAATTTTCCAATGCTGATGAATGCTGAATGAACAGCTTTTCTCTTCCAAAGATATATAAAATATCTAATTGAAATAATATGTAATAAATAAATAAATAAAATAAATAAATAACGTTTCACACTCATAGCCCCACAGTAGGGTAGATATACCCTGTGTCGTGGGTGCCATGGACACACACAGAGACAGAAACACAAACACCCAGACCGAGAACAGAAATATAAACTCATCATTCAAATTTCTGTTTCGCCGGGAATCGAACCCGGGACCCTCCGATCGGCAGTCCGGCATGGTAACCATTACGCCACGCGGGTCGTCAGATATGTAATGTCTGTATTATTCAATTGCTGCACAAGGAACATAATTTTTAGTGTTCCGTACCTCGAAAGGAAAAAACGGAACCCTTATAGGATAACTTTGTTGTCCGTTCGTCTGTCTGTCAAGACCCTTTTTATCAGGAACGCGTGGAGGTATCAAGCTGGAGTTTATATCAAATACTCAAGTCTACTGTCCCTTGGAGCTGCGAAAAAATCGAACTTCTAAGCCAGCGCAATCAAAAGATACAGCCGTTTATTCCGCAAATTCTCGCAAATTATTGACACTCGAAAGAGAATCAAAACCTACACGGTACTTCTTTAATTAGCCAAGCCTCGCAGCCGCATGTTTAGTTAAATTGGATAATAAGATGAATAAATACACTAATTACATTATTTCACGGAAGACTTCTGCAAACATGAAAATAATAAAAGTCATCTTAAATTATATCTTCTCATACGTTTTCCGGGATTCTTGGAAATGTTTTCGGATAAATTGGATTGAAATTTATTGTGCGAATTCAGCAAACACAATTAGGAAATGCGGTAGAATACGACCTAAAGTATAGAGTTTCTGTTTAATGCATCAACCCGTTTGGCGCGGTTACCAAGCCTGCCATGTAAGAGGTCCTGAGTCCGATTCCCGGCGGTCGAGATGTCTAAATGAGGAAATTAAAAGTATTTTCATAGTAGTAACTTCCTTGCTAATAGTATAATAATTATATAATCATAGGAGATAATATTGCAAGTAGTAGGACACAATAAGGGTTTATAAAAATCTAGCGACTCGGGACCAATAAAATTCGATGACTAAGTATATAAGCCTTTTGAATAAAAGTAAGTATACTTAAAGTAAGTAAGTAAGTATTTCCTCTAAGTCCGCAAGACCTTCTTTAAACTCATCATTGAAATTTATGCCTTACCGGGAGTCGAACATGGCGCCCTGGATGGGCAGTCTGACGTGGTAACTATTGCGCTATACGCATCGTCGAGGATATAAGGATGCTCTTTGTGCTTAATCATCTTGGTCCACGTGTATGTTAGTCCCAAACCTGCTGGACTTACATGAGGCGACCATCACCCTTCGGAGTAGGAGCTCAAGTACCTACGACCACACGCAAGACCTTGCTTGCTTGAGGTGTGTAGAGTCCATGCAATGTGACGACACTCGTGGCGTAATGAATTTATATTTCTGTTCTCGGTCTGGGTATTTGTGTTTCTGTCTTTGTATGTGTCCATGGTACCCACGACACAGACAAGGACAAAGATAGGATATAACTGCCCTACTGTGGGGCTATGAGTGTGAAACGTTTATTATTTATTTATGTTGTTAAATATCGGCGTCGCATAGTAAAATGGATTCTTGTACAGGTTGTATAACATTTTTGCCTAAAACCTGCAGCTTTACTGATTATTTTCAGTGGTTTCTCTGTATGATGTTGATAACTGAAACCAAGTAGTACTATTAGCATGGAAAATACTTCCGCGAATGAATATGCATAGCGCCTGCCAGAGGGATTCGTTACAATGAAATGCAATGGATAAATTATTAACTACCTTCCCAACTGCGGCCCCACTCGCGTGAACTACAAGATTTGCCTCATAGAACTGAGATATTTTCCCCGCGTAGAAAATGGCCTATGGAAATAATAATAATAATAAAATAAACTTATTGCCAAGAAAAACATATCATAAATATTTAAAAAAACATACCAAACACAATACAATTCAACACACAGATATTTTTTTTGGCAAAAGGGAGCTGCTCAGCTTCTGCTGCCTCAAGAAAGAACCCTGGGCAGCGCTGTTTTTCAGACGTCCCTTAAATTCTCCCTATGATGTAGTGCGGGAGTTTTGTGATCGGTTCCCCTACCACTGCCTTTCTATGATAATATATAACACAGGAAAGAAAAAAGAGAAATAATAATTCTTAGTAAACATACAAAAGTAAAATAAAAAAAAGTACTAATAATACATGTCTTGCGCGCAAATGTGTGTGTGTGTGTGTGTGGAAATGTAATCAACCTCTTTAATTTATGCCACCTGTATTTCCGCTAGTGTTGCTTCCACTGGTGGTAGATCCGCCGTTGTTGCTTCCGCTGGTGGTAGATCCGCCGGTGTTGCTTCCACTGGTGGTAGATCCACCGGTATTGCTTCCACTGGTGGTAGATCCTCCGGTTTGCTTCCGCTGTTGGTAGATCCGCCGGTGTTGCTTCCACTGATGGTAGATCCGCCGTTGTTGCTTCCACTGGTGGTAGATCCGCTTGTGTTGCTTCCACTGGTGGTAGATCCATTGGTGTTACTTCCGCTGTTGGTAGATCCGCCGGTGTTGCTTCCACTGATGATAGAACCGCCGTTGTTGCTTCCACTGGTGGTAGATCCGCCGTTCTTGCTTCCGCTGTTGGTAGATCCGCCGGTGTTGCTTCCACTGGTGGTAGATCCACCGGTATTGCTTCCACTGGTGGTAGATCCTCCGGTTTGCTTCCGCTGTTGGTAGATCCGTCGGTGTTGCTTCCACAGCTGGTAGATCCGCCGGTGTTGCTTCCACTGGTGGTAGATCCGCCGGTATTGCTTCCACTGGTGGTAGATCCTCCGGTTTGCTTCCGCTATTGGTAGATCCGCCGGTGTTGCTTCCACTGATGGTGGATCCGCCGTTGTTGCTTCCACTGGTGGTAGATCCGCTTGTGTTGCTTCCACTGGTGGTAGATCCACCGGTGTTGCTTCCGCTGTTGGTAGATCCACCGGTGTTATTCCACTGGTGATAGATCCTCTGGTGTTGCTTCCACTGCTGGTAGATCCACCGGTGTTGCTTCCACTGGTGGTAGATCCGCCGTTGCTGCTTCCACTGGTGGTAGATCCCCCGTTGTTGCTTCCACTGGTGGTAGATCCGCCGTTGTTGCTTCCACTGGTGGTAGATCTACCGGTATTGCTTCCACTGGTGGTAGATCCGCCGTTGTTGCTTCCACTGGTGGTAGATCTGCTTGTGTTGCTTCCACTGGTGGTAGATCCACCGGTGTTGCTTCCACTGGTGGTAGATGCGCCGTTGTTGCTTCCACTGGTGGTAGATCCGCCGTTGTTGCTTCCACTGGTGGTAGATCCGCCGGTTTGCTTCCGATGTTGGTAGATCCGCCGTTGTTGCTTCCACTGGTGGTAGATCCGTCGGTGTTGCTTCCACTGGCAGTAGATCCGCCGGTGTTGCTTCCACTGGTGGTAGATCCTCCGGTTTGCTTCCGCTGTTGGTAGATCCGTCGGTGTTGCTTCCACAGCTGGTAGATCTACCGGTATTGCTTCCACTGGTGGTAGATCCGCCGTTGTTGCTTCCACTGGTGGTAGATCTGCTTGTGTTGCTTCCACTGGTGGTAGATCCACCGGTGTTGCTTCCACTGGTGGTAGATGCGCCGTTGTTGCTTCCACTGGTGGTAGATCCGCCGTTGTTGCTTCCACTGGTGGTAGATCCGCCGGTTTGCTTCCGATGTTGGTAGATCCGCCGTTGTTGCTTCCACTGGTGGTAGATCCGTCGGTGTTGCTTCCACTGGCAGTAGATCCGCCGGTGTTGCTTCCACTGCTGGTAGTTCCACTTTATGTTTCCTTAATAACTGACCATGAATTTCCTTAATAAAGAACCCTGGGCAGCGCTGTTTTTCAGACGTCCCTTAAATTCTCCCTATGATGTAGTGCGGGAGTTTTGTGATCGGTTCCCCTACCACTGCCTTTCTATGATAATATATAACACAGGAAAGAAAAAAGAGAAATAATAATTCTTAGTAAACATACAAAAGTAAAATAAAAAAAAGTACTAATAATACATGTCTTGCGCGCAAATGTGTGTGTGTGTGTGTGTGTGGAAATGTAATCAACCTCTTTAATTTATGCCACCTGTATTTCCGCTAGTGTTGCTTCCACTGGTGGTAGATCCGCCGTTGTTGCTTCCGCTGGTGGTAGATCCGCCGGTGTTGCTTCCACTGGTGGTAGATCCACCGGTATTGCTTCCACTGGTGGTAGATCCTCCGGTTTGCTTCCGCTGTTGGTAGATCCGCCGGTGTTGCTTCCACTGATGGTAGATCCGCCGTTGTTGCTTCCACTGGTGGTAGATCCGCTTGTGTTGCTTCCACTGGTGGTAGATCCATTGGTGTTACTTCCGCTGTTGGTAGATCCGCCGGTGTTGCTTCCACTGATGATAGAACCGCCGTTGTTGCTTCCACTGGTGGTAGATCCGCCGTTCTTGCTTCCGCTGTTGGTAGATCCGCCGGTGTTGCTTCCACTGGTGGTAGATCCACCGGTATTGCTTCCACTGGTGGTAGATCCTCCGGTTTGCTTCCGCTGTTGGTAGATCCGTCGGTGTTGCTTCCACAGCTGGTAGATCCGCCGGTGTTGCTTCCACTGGTGGTAGATCCGCCGGTATTGCTTCCACTGGTGGTAGATCCTCCGGTTTGCTTCCGCTATTGGTAGATCCGCCGGTGTTGCTTCCACTGATGGTGGATCCGCCGTTGTTGCTTCCACTGGTGGTAGATCCGCTTGTGTTGCTTCCACTGGTGGTAGATCCACCGGTGTTGCTTCCGCTGTTGGTAGATCCGCCGGTGTTATTCCACTGGTGATAGATCCTCTGGTGTTGCTTCCACTGCTGGTAGATCCACCGGTGTTGCTTCCACTGGTGGTAGATCCGCCGTTGCTGCTTCCACTGGTGGTAGATCCCCCGTTGTTGCTTCCACTGGTGGTAGATCCGCCGTTGTTGCTTCCACTGGTGGTAGATCTACCGGTATTGCTTCCACTGGTGGTAGATCCACCGGTGTTGCTTCCACTGGTGGTAGATCCGCCGTTGTTGCTTCCACTGGTGGTAGATCTGCTTGTGTTGCTTCCACTGGTGGTAGATCCACCGGTGTTGCTTCCACTGGTGGTAGATGCGCCGTTGTTGCTTCCACTGGTGGTAGATCCGCCGTTGTTGCTTCCACTGGTGGTAGATCCGCCGGTTTGCTTCCGATGTTGGTAGATCCGCCGTTGTAGCCTCCACTGGTGGTAGATCCGTCGGTGTTGCTTCCACTGGCAGTAGATCCGCCGGTGTTGCTTCCACTGCTGGTAGTTCCACTTTATGTTTCCTTAATAAAAAAAGTTAGAGGTTTCCTTGTCATGTTATCTGTTTATCCCACAATACATATTAAGAAGGGTATAAAATAAAAGAAAAAAATTAGAGGCTGCTCTTCAATTTTTTTGTTTTATTTTATGATGGTCGAGTGGTAAAAAATCAACCCCGGGTTCAAATCCATGGCGCGCACTCTGACAAAGAAATTTGTAATGTGCGCATTTCTCGCTGCTTCACGGTGATGGAAAATAACGTGATATTTGGTTATAATGTTCTCCAAACAAAAACCAAAAACAAAAATAATATTTAGTAAAAATTCAAAGATTTTCACGGGCGTTAACTCCTAAATACTCCTAATATAAGAGAATGCCCATAAATTAGGAACTTGAGTACTTTCAGCGCCCTTTGAAATTTAATTTTTGTACCTCGCCTATCTGAGCTGTAACCATTTGTACAGTGATTTTCCCTTTTACTCGATGTGACTAACAAGATGTTAAAATTTAATGATGCTTGACCTACTAATGGAGTGGAAACTGTGAAAAGGCATTTTAATTTTTAATTGTTAGTCAGAGACCATGACTTCATTCATACTTTTATGAACTAAAAATTTAAAAATCTTTAAAAATTACCTGAGGTTTACAACAAATCATTAGAGAATACTTAATTTCATACATATACATATACTACAATGTATAAAAAAAATAAAGAATGGTGCGCACATGTGCTAAAATATAAAAGCGAGAGTATAGAATATTGTAAGGTACGCGCTATGGGTAATACAAATGCCGTTTGTAATGTAGAAGTCGTTTATTGTATCCTTATACGAAAATCCACCAAGCACAATAACTATAGTCCAATATCTTAGCTGTAGTCGTCGAAATAATTGTTCCTTTTCGCTTGGTAGAGATCGCTTCGATGTCACTTCCGGAACTAAACTACGTCCTGTCGTGGCCCGATGCGTACCTTATATACGGCTACCCATGGTTCTCTAGAATTTTCCCGAGCTACCTAATACAATAGGCCAGTCTCGAACCTTCCTTTATGTTACTACGCATTTATAGTATGTGCAGTGCAGTCATAAACAATAGCCGCGGCCTACGATGCAAAACAAACTGTACCTACATGTACGCTATATATAGGTACGTACTCACCGCGGATCCCGAACTGTATAGAAATAGTTGTTTTCTTATCACTGACTTTTCGAGAACTTTCTTCACTTTTCGATAGTAGTAGATCTTATGTTTATTTATGCGTTTTTATGGTTTTGCTGTACGACGCTTTGTTTTCGAGATGTAGGTCCTGTACGCAAAGTCGTAACAATATTAATAATAATTTAATAATTAATATTAAAGAAATACTATGTGGCCCATCTAATATGTTAAGTTTATTTTTATTGATATTACTAGCTCTTTAGAGGTCCACTGCTGATCATAGACCTCCCCTGACATTCGTCACCTGTACTCTCTAAATCCAGCGGATTTACCCATTCTTCATATCAGTCATTGTTTTAGTAGTAAAAGCTAAACAATATCGCATTTCATTGTCTACCTTATATTCTACACCCGAGTGTTTTCGTCGACAACAATTAAATTTAAATGTTGGGTTGGCATAAACATGCATGCGATGCATATTCATAAAACAAATTGTTCGTCCTGGTGTCCGGGCTGTGTAATTTGAAACCATTGTAGAGTAACGTAGCGGTTTCAACTTGTAGTATGATAGGAACAGAATAGTATAGTATATTTCATTACAAGTGCGGAAAGACTGTCATTGCAAGGAGTTCCGACAAATGTCTTTGACAGGTTGACAGTCGGAACTCCTTCCAATGACGGTTCCGCACGTGTACTGAACAACTATTTTTAATATAATTGCGAAAATATGAAGCAATTTAATAAAATAATAAAAATTCGCAAAGAACATTTTTGAAAAATGGAGCCAACCGTAAAATAGTACCTATATGCAGAGTTTTTTTTTGTTTTCTTCACCCTTTTCTGGGTAGGCAAAGGGCTATGCCCATATAGCCAAGTCTTTAGTAGAATATTTTTGTTGATATGAAATTAAAATGTTAATGAGATGAAATGAAATGAAACCTTACCTAACTCATTGAATCAAATCATTAAATCTGATATTGAAACAAATTAGTAGCTTCTTTTCAGAAATATTTGCATGAATCATAAAAACTTCTAAAACTTTGTGTTTTTTTTTCTTTTTAATAGACATTATTTTGACAGTTGGGAAAGAGAACGCTCGAGTGCGGAAAAGGTAAAGAAAAAGCACGAGTGTGTAATAGCCCACTTCCCGCACGCTATACGTCCCTGCAATACGTCACTTTTTGAGCAAATGTATTAAAAAAATCCTACCATTAGTCCAGCTTGTTGGACCATTCTCTATTTTTTTTCAATTGTTTATTGTTTGGAAAAACCTCAACAGTAGGAATAGGAGCTTCAAAAGGTTTTATAAATCTTTTATTTTGATTTAATCTCATGTAGTAGTAAATGTGAATCGCGTATGGCCCGGCGGTTAGCGTAGAATGCAAGCGATCTATGCGACTAAGCTAAACGGGTGCGGTCGGGTGTGAGTAGGGTTGCCACCCGTACTTTATAATAAAGTATTGTACGTTATTTCAGGTAATTGTACTCTATACTTTATGAGAATAATAAAGTACACGAAAATACTTTATTTCATATGATTTGATTTCTTTGAGACTTCGAAAAGTTTAGTCGTAAGTATTTTTTCTTTAAACCATCGAAGTTATTTCATTTTTATTGTCAATTCCTGTCACGTCAAACAGTAAATGGCGAGATGAAAGAAACCGAGCATCACTAAATTTGATAAAAAATAATTACTTAGTTACTTTAATTTAAAAATAGACTGCAAAGGTGAATATTTGTTCCAAACTGCCAAAAGCGATAAGAAATATGTCTTTAAAAAAAAAAATAGAAAAATGTATACTTTATTTTGATACCGTGTACTTTATTTTTCTTACCTATAATAACCAATGTACTTTAATTGCAAAAAAAAAAGGTGGCAACCCTAGGTGTGAGATGGGTGACCGTTGGCAAAAAATTTCATGCGCGTTTCCCTGCTTCGGAGGGCACGTTAAGCCGTCGGTCCCGGTTGTTGTCGATAGACAACAGTCGTTAAACTTTGTCGGAGGTCTTATCTGCGGTTTGAAAACATCCAACACCGGGTTGGCCACTAACCCACCATCTTTATCTTTTCGGACAGCCAGGCAGCACTCTTGGCCATCAGTTCGTATACTGTAAATTCGAAACGGGTCAGGAACTGCATAGAGCGCCTCAACGCACTGGCTGCGAGAAACAGAGTCTTTTTGATATGGGTTCCAGGATACTCATCCATACAAGGAAACGAGGAAGCTGACGTCCTGGCACGTGAGGGTGCAAAAGGGACTCAGCTCGGTCCTGAACCATTCTGTGGTATTTCCAAAACGACCATCCGACAAAAAATTCTCACTCGGTGCAGGGACGAGGCGATGAGGGACTGGACTGAAGGACCAGGGCACAGCCACTCCAAAGCTCTGATACGAGGATATGATCGGAGTTATGCTGAAGAGCTATTAAAGCTCAACAGAACAAATATCCGCACGGTAACCAGAGTCTTTACTGGACACTGTAAGCTCGGAAGACATTATGTCGCTTTTAGGACTAAGTCCAACCGACACGTGCAGATACCTACTGTGGGGAGGAGAGCGAGACACCACGCCACCTCCTTTTAAATTGTGGTGCGCTAAACCACAAGCGTAGCATTCATCTTGGGAGGCGCGTGCTGCTGCCAGATGAAGCCAAACAAATCACCGTCCATAAAATCCTAGCCTTTATCAAGGCTATCGGGTTGGACGGTGATCTGTAATCTGGCTACGGGTACAAACAATCTTTATAGGTTGAAGTACCCTGGGCTGTTACAGCCCGAGCCCATTTATTCAAACAAAAAAAAAGCAACAACCCACATTCGAGCAGCGTGGTGGAGTAAGCTCCAGGCCTTCCCAATAATGGGGAGCATGGGTCTCTCCCTCTCCAGCAGTGGGACGTAAAAAGGGTTGCAGCAAAATAGTGTTGTCTATATTCATATTCTTGACAAATACAGCAAAGTCATGGTTATAAAGTTCCGGTTTAACTCAAGGATGATTTTGTGGGCGCCTGACATGTTTGCGGACGGAGGTCCTTACTCATGAGCCATTGCGTGCGGTCGCTAGGATCCCGGAGTCCTCACAAAAGCAGAGGCAGGCTACCGAGGTGGTTTTAGTGCGGCCAAATTCCACATAACCCGGTGTCCTCTCCCAGGGTGTCGGGTAACTTTTGAAGGTTCCCCCCCGATACCAAAAAAAGGTGGCCTTGGCGAAGACCGAAGAATCTGTGAGTTAAACCGGGACATTATAACCATGTTTACGTATCCTAACGAAACGTTTACTAGTAAAACCGCCTATATTCTATTCGAGCGTTTATTTTAACAGTACACATACGGACTGTTGGCTAAAACCTAAAATATCTCCGTGACCGCGTATGAAGCGCGCGTGTGCCGCACAGTGAGAAATGGCCCTTCAGTGCAACGCTCGCTTAGATTTAAGGTTTACTACAGTATGTTTCCGCTATTTCGTATAGCACTGTTATTTATTAAACCTTTTTGCCTTCCATCTTTTACGAGTATAGCTAGAAATGGGTCAACTGATCACGAAAAAATGACTTAAGACGTGTTTGTTAATTTCCTTAGTTTACAAAATTAATTAATATAAATTTGTCAACTCAAAGGGGTAAGTGCGGTGATCTAAAGTTTTTGTATAAATCTTCTTATTATTATTTCAAAGTAAAAGAAAAAAACTGGGTTGCACTCCGGTAGTGCCGGCAGAAGTGAAAACTTGAACATTAACGTTGTGCATTTTTGATATTTTGGAATGGTTAGGGAATAATTTCGCACGAATTGCTTTTACTATCAGTATCATTTTTCACCTAGTATTTTCAGTAGGTTTTCATCTAGTATTTTTATAAAGTACTCACTCATTTTCTTTCACTATTTCTTCGTCACTTTTTTCATGAATAGATGCACTTTGTTCAATGTCCATATTTTAAATACTTGATATAAACGAATTTTACTAGTATACAGTCGAGCCGTCATCAGCTGTCACCCCTCCGTCTTACGAATATTCGATCAGGCCACCTGTCCTGACCTGAATTTAACATTTTTTACCCATCCCAAAAAAGTGCACAACGCCGCTAAAGAAGTTTTCACTTTAAAAACATTACAACAAAGATATACATATATATATACATAAATCGTCATGTCAACACGAATATACCTACTGCCATCTGTTCTTCCAAAGGTAAATAGCTGACCTTAAGCGTGACTCCAACCCCTGTCAATTCAAGGCCACGTTCATTTTATTACATGCTATCCTTCAATTGAAGCCTTATTGATGTGTTGCTAAGAACGGTTGCTGACCCGCGTATTTTACGCTAGTAAAATTTGTTTGTGGAAGCGGTTGTACGCAAAACAGTTGAATTTGACATTTTCGGGTGCAAAAGTAGAGCGCGTGAAGGCGCGTTTGCCGAAACGACCGTACACGCGCCATACGCTAGTTTGAAACCGCTCTAATATTCTTTGCAGGTTAAAGGCTTAGAGCATCAAAGGTACTGACTCACCCTTCAGTAGAGACGGCATAGCGCCTCACTTCGAAACATAATTTTTGGGCTAAATCTGGTGCGGGGGGAGGAACGCACACATTTTAGTTTTGTCACACATTCACACCTATTCTTTCCATCGCTACAGATTTAGAAATGTCTAAATATGTCAATTTCAATTAACAACGTCATTTTCTATGTACCGACAACACTGACACTGACACACACAGACACACTAGTTGTATAACTAGAAGGCACATTGTGCATGGACGTTGGGACGAGGAGTTCACCCGTTAAGGCCACTCTGTTGACGGGTGACCTATCAATATCTTGATGCTCTAAGGTTAAAGGTAATCCCGACTGTATGTCAGGCCTTTTGGACTTGTCGGTTTATGCCATAAATGACGTTGCGTTCGATAAATGGGTTACATAAATTTGAGTAGAGTCACTCATTTGGCTGGATAACAACGGTAGTTTAAAAGCTCTATGTACATAGGTCTGTGAATAGTTAAATAGCACTTTCAAAGTTTACTTGGCTGCAGCCCTTTTTGCGTCCTACTGCTGGGCACGGGTCTCTCGGGTCTCTCCCCATTATTGGGGAGACCTGGAGCTTACTCCACCACGCTGCTCCATTGCGGGTTGGTGGAGATGTGGGTTAGTGGCCAACCCACTGTCGGATGTTTTCAAACCGCCCATAAGGCCTCCGACAAGGTTTAACGACTGTTATCTTTCGAAAACAACCGGGACCGACGGCTTCACGTACCTTCCGAAGCACGGAAACGCGCATGAATTTTTTTGCCACTAGCGGTCACTCATCTCACAACCGACCGCGCCCGTTTGGCTTAGTTGCATAGATCGTTTGTGTTCTACGCTAACCGCCAGGCCATGCGCGCTTCCTTCATACCTTCCTGTAGAAAAGTTTACTTGCTAGCGTAAACTTTTCTACAGGAAGGTAAGTTATCATATCAAATCAAATAACTTGTACCATCAATGTAAAGAAAGGAGTACTTTAAGAATTAAACTGTTTGACGTGATAACGTCTTTAAAATCGTTTTAGTCGGGTGACATGTTCAGAAACTTGTGTCACACCAAAACCTCACGAGCGCGATCGCAGGTTTAACCCCTCAACTGCCCGCACGACACCTACGGTCTGCGGCGTAATATTCAGTCAAGCGCCCGCATGTACGCTCGTGTCTGCACTCAAGTGGCTCAAATTACAGTGTTGTATTTTAAAACTTTGAGCTCTGTCACTTATCGGAATTAAGAAAAAAACATAATGCTACAGATAAGGAAGGAATAAAATGCGTCAACAGACTTGCCACCTTGATATTTTTTTTTGTAATTCGATGTATTCTCGGCCGCATTCCATCGACAAACTTTAGTTTAATGTTCCCATACATTTCCTGTTAAAAAAGTATATGTAGGCCTCATATTTGAAATAAACCCATTGTAAAACGACGATCTTGTCTTGAAAATTCAAGTATTGTTTCTTTTAAATATAAGAATGATTATTAGATGTAGGTATATTAAAAAAAAACGTCAAAAGTTACAATCGACCCACTTTAGGCAAAGATTGTCGAAATCTCGATGACTCAATTGTTTATATTATTCAACAATGAGTTAGCTTGTTTCAATAGGAACTTGTAGGTATAAGTAACATGTGTTGATGTTAGGCACTTCTGAGAAGCGGCTCGTAATGTAACCCGAGACAAAAAACGGCGCGAATCGCGGGCGGGCCGTGGCACTTGACGTCTGTTTGACATTTTTGACACGGTACGCGTGAGGGGATAACGAGAGAGAGACGGACCGATCTCCCGTCTCATCTCGAGCGCTGCCAGTCATTCCGTGAAACTTGTCACGCGGAATCCTCACGAGCGGAGGCTGGCATAGCGTTCGAGTGAGTGGACCGATCTTCCGTCTCTCTCACTCTAGCGGCATACAAACGAATGGAGATTTTCTCGTGCGGACGTTATCACGTAAACATCTCGATCGTAAACCTACTTTACAAACAATTTGCCGTTTTTTTAAATATACTTAATAACTTTATTTTAATCATATTTAGCAGAGCTGCCAATTTTTTTAAGAAGTTCTTGGTTTTTTAACAAATAATTATGAAAATCTTCACGTGTCATGTTTTTCAAGTTGTATTGAGTGAGAATTGTAGTAATAGTAATAGTCTGAGGCTACACTCTACGCGCCGAAGTACGAAGATTCGCATATTTTTCACCAAATTTCTGACCGCCCTAATTGTGGATACATGATTCTATAGTAAAATTATCGAGAATATGCTGCTTATTTACGATTTACCTTTTATAATCCTTCAAACTTTTACAAGATAATCACTCAAAACTACACGATACTTGAACGACAGCGCTTAGAGTAGGGCCTCAAGAGTACCGTGTCAGTAGTAATTGTCATTAAGACCTTTATCGTTCAGAATTTACACACGTATGTACACTGCTTCAGTGGGGTTTAGAATTAGTCAAATCATTATCAAATAAATGTTGGCATAAATAAATGTACTATTTTTACATGACACGCGTGGCATAATGGTTACCATGCCAAACTGCCAATCGAGGGGTCCCAATTCCCGGCGAAACAGAAATTTGAATGATGAGTTTATATTTCTGTTCTCGGTCTGGGTGTTTGTGTTCCTGTCTTGGTATAGGTCCATGGTACCCACGACACAGGGTATTAATTACCTTACTGTGGGGCTATGAGTGTGTAACGTTTTATTATATCGTCAAAGCATCATTCATCGCTTTGAATCAACATTCGAAAATTGGAGTTTCCAAAATTTCTGAATAGGGGCTGCTAACGACTGATTGCGTCTGAACCGTAGTTCAATCGTAATGATTCCTAGTATTCCTAGTATTCATAAATTCAAAAAATACTACAAGAAATTACAACATACATACATATATACAGTTACAACCATTTTATTTCGAATCAGTTAAGCCTACGCAGTTAAAACTTGGTTGATACTTTGTACATATATTCTTCTAAGTGCTTCCCGATCTATAAACAAAAATTTAAAATTGAAAAATTAAGGGGGCTCCTTATACAGATAACGTACATTATTTTTATTTTCATCCAACCTATACGTGAGAGATGTGTATATTGTTTTCAAAACTGACATTGAGCCTATCTTTTAAGATAAGAAAGTAAACATTATTAAAAAAATATATGCTGTAGCGGTCAATCCCACCAAAAACTTGTTACTCGGTGAACAATATATCAGATCTCATGTTGGCTCAACTACTGAATGTACACGCCCTACAACTGCCCTCCAGCCCTAATTTTCCCTAATTCCACCAACTCTACATCTGAGTCAATGTATGTGTATATCATTTACATTAAAAATACTTAGGTGTGCGTTTCATATGCAAAGTATTTGTATATCTAAAAAATTCAACACTCGAAACTATAATACCCAAACTTATGTGTGGCGTGTGGCGCAATGGTTACCATGCCGGACTGCCGATCGTAAGGTCCCGGGTTCGATGCCCGGCGAAGCAGAAATTTAAATGTTGAGTTTAAATTTCTATTCTCGGTCTGAGTGTTTGTGTTTCTTAAATACCCTAATGTGGGGATATGAGTGGTAACGTTATTTATTTAGTAGTCGACAAACGGTGCAAGCCAAACGCTCAAGCCTCAACGTAACGTACAATGAGCGTAACGTTACAATGAGCGTAACGTTACAATGAGCGTAACGATACAATGATCATAACGTTACAATGAGCGTAACGTTACAATAAGTCATCTATTTTCGTGCGTGCAGCCGGCGTTCATCTATTTTTTAGACGTTGACAGGTAAAAAATAAATCGTTAGTACTCATATTTTTTCTTGAAAGACTTGTAACATGTCTCGGAACACTGGCCAAGTGCGGTTTGATGAACATGTCATGGCTTAGAGAAATTTTTGTGCAATACTGCGGGATATCCAACCTTGTGTCAATCGCCAAAATAATCAAGCAGACTAAAGAATTTTTTTATATCTGTATTTCTTTTTCTATTCCATAGAGGTGTCATTTAGTTTAAAATGTCAAATTAAAAAAAATACGGGTTGCACTCCGGGAGTGCCGGCAGAAGTAAAAACTTGATTATTAACGTTGTGCATTTTTGATTTATTGGAATAGTTAGGGAATAATTTTGAACGAATTGCTTTTATTATCAACATAAAAGTACTATTATTTATGTCGTAGAGAATACAATATTTATTTATTGCGCTATCGTACACAAACATTACAATTTATATTTTATTTTCAAATTCTTTTCAATTTTTTTTTCATACTTTGAAAAAATTTTTTTAACCCATTTTAAAAAACAAAATCGATTTTTTAATTAATCGAAACCCTTACAATCGATTAAAAAATAAACAATCGATTGTTCGATTAATCGATTTCGATGTTACAACACTACTCTTCAACCGTCTTACGGTTTTTCGATCAGCACACGTGACCTGACGCGAGTTTCACAGTTTTTACTCATCCCACAAAAGTGCTCAACGCCGCTAAAGAAGTTTTCACTTCAAAAAAAAAAAAAAGATTTTGATCAATCACCTTTCATAATATTATTTTAACTAAAGTAGAAATCTGCTATAATAACATCGAAGGGGCCACTAGGTCGCTATAGCCGGTTCGTTTGAATAACCGATGTTAATTCTATAAGCAACATTGAAATTGGCATTAATTTCCGTCATTATAACCAATATGTCATTATAAATGATGTCGTTGTAAGAGGATTTGACTGTATTTGTTAAACCTTTGTAATCTATTCACGCGTCAAAAATTTATTCCTATCATCACTATTATGTTGTCAACGAAAATCTTTTGACCGGCATTCAAGATTTATTACCGGGTCCGAAGGGTTAGGTAATGAAAAATTCAGGGCCTTCCCCAAATACCGGCCATAACCTGAAAATTCCTATATAATAATAGGGGCCGTAACTAATTCCGTCATTATGTCTTGACCGCGTAATTTGGGGCTACGAAAAAGTTGATGGCCTCATCTTTTACACGAAGAAAAAGATATCAAACAAAACACGCTAACATTTTCAAAGCTTCCAATTTGTTACGGTGACCCGCGTGGCGCAATGGTTACCATACCGGACTGCTCTTCGAAGGGTCCCGGGTTCGATTCCCGGCGAAGCAGAAATTTGAATGATGAGTTTAAATTTCTATTCTCGGTCTGGGTGTTTGTGTTTCTGTATCTGTGTGTGTCCATTGTACCCACGACACAGGGTATAATAATGTCTACCCTACTGTGGGGCTATGAGTGTGAAACATTATTTTATTTATAAAAAATTTTTTTTATTTACTGTTAACAAATTAAATAACTGGTGAAATTTGATCGCGTAAATACCAAAACAAAAAGGTATAATAAAGCAAAGCACTTAGGTACTTCTGCAGTGAAGCAAATCTATGTGTTTCGGTGGAAAGGTGCAGCTGCCGGCCAGTTGAAGCGTGCATGGCCCGGCGGCTGGCGTAGAACGCAAGCGATCTACGGAGCTAAGCTAAACGCGCGCGGTCGAGTGTGAGATGAGTGACTGCTAGTGACTAAAATTTCCACCAATCCTCACTTGGCTAGCGTGGTGAACTATGGCCTAAGTCCCTTACTTATGAGAAGAGACCTGTGCCCAAAAGTGGTACATATAAAAAGTTGAATTTGTTTTTCCATTTTCTCAAATCTCTACCTATTCGAATTTGAAAACTGTGGTTCTTGACCTCGTCATCAGTATTGTTGGCCTATACAGACTAATGATGCGCGCATGGCCCGGCGGTTAGCGTAGAACGCAAACGATCTATGCAACTAAACCAAACGGGCGCGGTCGGGTGTGAGATGGGTGACCGCTAGTGGCAAAAATTTCATGCGCGTTTCCGTGCTTCGGAGGGCACGTTAAGCCGTCGGTCCCGGTTGTTGTCGATAGATAACAGTCGTTAAACCTTGTCGGAGGCCTTATGGGCGGTTTGAAAACATCCGACAGCGGGTTGGCCACTAACCCGCATCTCCACCAACCCGCATTGGAGCAGCGTGGTGGAGTAAGCTCCAGGCCTCCCCAATAAAGGGGAGAGACCCGTGCCCAGCAGTGGGACGTAAAAAGGGTTGCAGCCATACAGACTAATGAAATGCAGCAGTATCTACTACTTCCCGCCAAAACTACGAAATAACTGCTTTTAAAAAACCACAGGTTAAAAAACAGCCTCCTAGGATAAAGCAGTGTTCACTACCGCCATCTATCGTGGAATACGTTTTGTACTGCTTTATCCTAGAAGTATCAATTTAATTACATTTAAAATTTGATTCTAATTCTTAACATCATAAAAATAATTCTTGTTTGAAAAAATATTTTACAATCAAGCAATAAATTATTTCTACACTATGACGTAAAAAGGGTCGAATCAAATAAAGCAAATGGGCCCATCTAATACAACTTAATTCAGTATTATTCAAAACAGACGTCCCATAAATTAGCCCTTTGATACAGGTCCTAATGTAGATGAAGACCTGATTCTGAATGCGGTTAAAAATAAAATTATTTTCCTTTACGAGACGGACCCAGCTAATCAAACCCCGCGTAATCTTAATTACATTTCTACCCTCATTATGTCCTTTGTGAATATTAATATTAGGATGAACCGACAAATGTACTTACTGCATGGCTGCTGAGGTCAGATTTCTCGAGAATATGTGGGAATTCCGGCTTATGTTTTAATATTAGCAAGATGTAAAATGTGAACCAATTATACCTCTGTAGTTTTCTGGTATACTTATTCTTTTTATTTATTTATATAAGTGAAAAACCTAAAACTATGGTTCACAAAGGGTTAAACCTAATGCCTATTGGCATAGTCTACTGTGAGAATGCGAGGTAGACTTCTAAAATAAACAAGCTAAAATACACAAGATTGAAAATAATAATGATAACTGCGTACATAATAAAATACGTACACTAATATATATTCATATTCATACATACATACATACATACTAAATACATCCATACATACATACATATATACAAATATACATACATACATACATAAAAATCCATATTATGTGGAGGAAGAATAATACTAAGATTTTTAGATACTTCGTGACTAATAATAATTCCTGACAATCTGGTATCTTTTACGAATGTAATCTTGCGAAGCTTTTTATTAATTTTCGCGGTACAAGAATTACTTCAGTTACAGTGAGTGGAAACCGTCCCGATATACAATTTTAACATGAATAATTTCATTCTCGATTTTCGGTAGAGACACAGAACGTCAGCCATCCTCACAATAGGCAATTATTTACCTACATCGCACATTCATACGACTTTAGATAGAAAATCAGGCTTATTTGACTCAATTAATTAATAAAATATGTGAATTACATAATCAATGACTTTTATAAAGCTCTCTCGTTAAGTTCTCCCTCGTGCGGCAAACTGACAAGTGTTCCAAAGTACGGCAATTTAATAAAGCTCGCTTCTGTTGACGTTATGATTAATCGACTCGGCATAATTTGTCGAACTTTTGAACATATTACTGTTATTCAAGGTTCACTTATTAGTCTTATTACTTTATTGTTGCTTTATATGTGTATAGCTTTAAGTTGAACGCTTTGTGCAAAATTATAACCAAAGAAATTTAATCCGAAAAAAATAATGGAGACGATGAAACAATGTACATTATCTTATATATAAAATTCTCGTGTCACAATGTTCGTTCCCATACTCCTCCGAAACGGCTTGACCGATTCTCATGAAATTTTGTGAGCATATTGAGTGGGTCTGAGAATCGGCCAACATCTATTTTTCATCCCCCTAAGTGATAAGGGTGGCCCACCAAAACATTTCTACGCGGTACGGAGTACGGGGGCAGCTAGTTGTACATATATTTTAATGTTATAAAGGATGTTACAAAAGAAAGGCTACATTTGATTGCGACAGGTACGAATAACCGTAACAGTAAGTACAGTACAGTACAGTACGTAACCCCCTAGGCGGCAGTGAGGTGCAAAAACGATTGTAATTTTAAAATTCTTCTATTACAGTTTTAATGTTTACACTCCTCCATAACGGCGAGATCGATTTTGATGAAATTTAATATGTATATTCAGTAAGTACGAGAATAGGTCTATAACTAATTTTTATACCCTTAAGTGTTAAGGGTGGCTCACCCTATATTTTTCATATTTTTGGTCAATTTTTTTTTGGTAAACTTTTAATGGTGTGGCATTAAAAATACATATGTACAGCCCTAAATTTTCACCCTTCTACCATCAACTCCTATTTTTAAATAGCATATTAGTAGGCGGTACAGAGTTTGCGGGATCGGCTTGTTTTATATGTATAAATCTATCCAGCGTTGACCTATTTACGAGAAAGTCCCTTGTAAAATCCCACTTCGTGCGGCAAACTAGTAAGTATTCCGTAGTACGGCAAATTAATCAAGTTCGCTACAATTGAAGCTATGATTAATCGACTGCGCATAAGTTGTTCCCAGTTGTACCTACTTGACATTTGTTTGTGTTGTTTTACGTTTGAATATTTGGATGGTTATTTGTTGCTTAATCAGGCAAGAACATCTGAACGAATCAAGATTAAAAGTACAGAGAGATTTTAATCTCAAACAGCACATATTATGTCACTTTATATATATGATGAAGAGTATGATGACTAACTCATATGTGAGTATGATCTAACAAAATGATAAATCCATTTAAGCGTGTGGCTCAATGATTACCTTTCTGAACTGGGTTCCGGGTTTGATTCCCCACGAAGAAGATATTTGAATTATGAGTTTAACTTAGAATAATTACAATTACATTATTAGAAACCAAGTTCGCGCGCCCAAATTGAAGCATGTTGATTGGTGCCATTAATGGCACCAAACGCCGGGCCGCTCCGTAAGACTTTATCACAGCACTTTAAAAAAAAAAGAAATGTAATAAAATAACTTTTCACATTGTTTTCAATATTTTGTAGTATTTTATAGTTAATTTGGTCAAAATAATAATAATTTGTCAGATGTGACAGCTGTAGGAATATATTTAGTGCTTCAATTTTGACAGCGCGCTTGTATGAAGACTGACGTTCTTAACGTTATTATTCTATGGAGTTTAAAATTTCTGTTCTCGGTCTGGGTGTTTGTGTTTCTATCGTATCTTTGTGTGTGTCCATGGTACCCAGTGGCGGTCCCAGTCACAGGGGACATGACCCCCCCAATCCATCAGTCATGTGTAGATGGAAGGCGAAACAAGCCAATTTGGGACACCTCTTCCCGCAAATTTCTTAGTGACCCCCCCCCCAAATTAAAGGCTGCGACCGAGCCTGATGGTATCCACGACATAGGTTATATTTATTACCGTGGATCCAAATATCCGCTTGTGAATTTCTTCGCGCATCATTCTAGCAAGTGTTCCGAGTACGGAAAATAATAAAGGTCGGTGCAATTGAGGCTATGATTGATCGACTGGAAATAATTTGTTCCTCGTTGTACCTACTCGACATTTGTTCTTAATTAAAATTTTGGCTCACTTTACGAGAACTTTTGACAGACGTTAAATATGATTTCGATATTAATCTGCGATAATTTTCAGTTCGATATAAAAATTCACTTTATCAAGCGACAGCAATGGTGTAAGTAAATAGAAAAAATAAGTATTGTCTATTTCAAGAGATTTAAAAAAACTCACATGACTTCATTCTGTCTGTGATGATCTTTTTTGTAAAATACGTGAAGGTATACAGTTCAACTTAATAGTTAATAACAAAATCACGATTTTTCTAAACGCAAGTTTTTTTATTAACGTAAGTGCCAAAAAACGAAAGACCTATTTGATACTTATATTTAACCTATAATCATGAATTTTACGAAGGAGCAACATCTTAATAATTAATTAATTTAAATTAATTAAGAATTAATCTTCTTAGCTTTATTTCTGTTTGGTAAAATTTTAAAACACAAGCAGTACCTAAAGGTATTTGTTTATTTTTTTGATTAAAATTTTCGTAAATCGTCTTCTTAAGATATATTATGTATACAGAATCCTGTACTACGTGAAGAGAGCACATCTCTAGTTTATTTTTTAAATTTAATATACAATAATATTTACCATACTGAACATGTTTAAGGAATCTAACACCAATATTAAATTTATAAATAAACCTGGAAAATAAAAGTTACAAAAGATTTGTTCAATATATTATTTGACAAGCCGTGTGGCGCAATGGTTACTATGCCAGACTGCCGATCAACGGGTTCCGGGTTCGATTCCCGGCAAAGTAGAAATATTAATGATGAGTTTGAATTTCTGTTCTCGATCTGGATGTTTGTGTTTCTGTCTTTGTGTGTGTCCATGGTACCCACGACACAGATAATCCTAGTGAGAGCTATAAGTGTGTAGCATTATTATTTTGTTACCTTGAGGTCGCCTACTATTTAATAATATTTTGTTACCTTGAGATCGCCTACAATTTAATAAAGTATAATTAAATAGTAGGCGTAATAGTAGTAACACGTAATTGTACGTGTACACTAAAATCCAAAAGTAAACATTTCGGAGATAAAAAATATAAAAAAAGAACCAAAGCTTTCTTCGAAAATTCAACACAAATACAACAGTATTAAGAGAAATAACTTTGTTAGTTGGTTTGGAAGAAGTTTTCCTAACAGATCACTCTCAAATTTATTCCAAACTTATGTTTCAGCACTGATACTTCTATAACAGATTTCTTTACTTCCGCTACAAGCACTTGTTTTACTGATAGCTATTAGAGAAATAACAAAAACGTTTGCGTAATATTGAATTTATGTACTAATTAATGTTAAACTAAGAGTCAGTCGCTTTATGGATCTTAACAAAAAAAACTTTTGTATCATATAATATTTATTAATAATTTTTTTCATTTTTTTACGAGAATAGTGGAAAACCGCTGGATTCAGGCGCGCAGGACGGGACGGAGTGGCAAACATTAGGGGAGGCCTATGTCTGGTAGTGGATTTTGAAATGCTCATAGATGGATGGAACCAATCACCAGCAATTATTTACGAAGAATCAAAGACAAGGCCGAAGTGATAATAGGCAAAAAAAGTTCCAACTTGTACAAACTTTGCCAAAGTATTTTTCTTTATTCCTTGCCAGAACGATTTGAATCTATTCTAGAATGTGTAAAGTTTAAAATAGATGATATATAAATAGATTGATTGATGATAAGAGAGAGAGCGGATATAGCATGTTTATTGTTGCTTCAATATGTGTAATTTCAAATTCGAATGGGTGAGACAAAGCCATTACGGCTACGTACGTATGCGTTGTGATGTTTAATAAGGGCAAAAGCGTGTAGTATGTATGTCATACTAAGCAAGTGATATTTTCTCGTCGTAGCTCAAACCTAAGTTTATGTACCTAACTTAGTTTGCAGTTTTTCTTACACCTCGTCTTTTTATTTTGCGCGAATTTATTTCTGGTCTTCACAACGTTATATTCCCCGAGGGAAAAACGTAATAGTCGGCATCCATCATGGTAAATTTGCTCCCAAACAAATGAAATAGTTCAAGAGTTCTGTTTGCATTCTTTTACTATTGTTACGTTAGGATCTGTATATTTACTGAACGTTGTTTTTAACAAAGTAAGATTTTTGTTTTGTTGAGTTTTGTACTAGCTTGCGATTAGAATTGATTGCAATTGCAACCATTTCTGCCTCCACTGGTTCCACTGCTGGGAACGGATCTCTAAATTACTCTATAGCATCCTGTTAATCTACGCTCGCATGGCCTGGCGGCTAGCGTAGAACGCAAGCGATCTATGCAGCTGAGCCAAACGGGCGCGGTCGGGTGTGAGATGGGTGACCGCTAGTGGCAATAAATTTCATGCGCGTTTCCGTGCTTCGGAGGGCACGTTAAGCCGTCGGTCCCGGTTGTTGTCGATAGATAACAGTCGTCAAACCTTGTCGGAGGCCTTATGGGCGGTTTGAAAACATCCGACAGCGGGTTGGCCACTAACCCGCATCTCCACCAACCCGCATTGGAGCAGCGTGGTGGAGTAAGCTCCAGGCTTCCCCAATAAGTGGGAGAGACCCGTGCCCAGCAGTGGGACGCAAAAAGGGTTGCAGCCAATCTACGCTACTGGTTTTCCTGATACGAACGACTTCTAGAGAACTGTGTCTTAGTCATAATTATACTGGTAAGGAACCAATCTGTATTTGTTTCCCAAAAAGTATCAAGCGGAAGCCCAGAGCTAGAACATCCATTGGGGTATACGAATCATTGTAGTTATATACTACACGACTGTACTCACTTAAATTTTATCGAAGATGCCGACATGTTTCGGTCCTGACTGAGACTGATCGAATATTCGTAAGACGGAGGGGTGACAGCTGATGACGGCTCGACCACAATACAAAGTCGACTACTTGTAAAATTCGTTTATATCAAGTATTTAAAATATGGACATTGAACAAAGTGCATCTACTTATTAATGAAAAAAGTGACGAAGAAATAGTAAAGGAAAAGGAGTGAGTACTTTATAAAAATACTAGATGAAAACCTACTGAAAATACTAGATGAAAAATAATACTGATATAAAAGCAATTCGTGCGAAATTATTATTCCCTAACCGTTCCATAATATCAAAAATGCACAACGTTAATGTTCAAGTTTTCACTTATACCGTCACTACCGGAGTGTAACCCGCTGTTTTTTTATATTTTTTTACGAATTTTACGATGTATGAATTTACTCTGCTTTTTTTAAAGTTTTCGATCAGAATACTTTAAGATTTGAAACAAAAAAGCAGAAGATATTTTTAATTTTTTGCGATGTATGTAATTGTTCTAAGTTGTTCTTTTATACTTTGAATAGAAAGCATTGTGCTGGGACCTGTACCTATTTTTCTGAATAAATGAAATAAGTTTTTTTTACAACGGTTGCAAAATATTGAGTCAGATTGCGTATTAAATTTATTTTTATATAATCTACCTTTTCACAAGTTTGTCTTGAAAGCTGCTGATGCTAACAGATAATAATAACATATTTTATTAAAACTGTACTATTGTTATATATTATTCACATTTTTTGGAATTTGCCTTTAAATTTAAGATTTGATTATAGACATGAATCTGCGTCCTATGTAACACAGAGAAAGCTAAAGCAAGAGAGATTAAATAAAATATTGGAAGACGTGGTTAATAAAATGTTTATAAATACGAATAATCTTTATTTATATGATCCACGAATAGTAAACAAATCTAAATGTCTTTGTTATTAAATAATCTACGGTCAACCTAACATAATACAGATTGTTCTCCGAAAACGTAAGAAAGATAATGGATAACGCAATCATTATCCTTATGCCTGTTATTTGTAAAAATATCCATTCTATTATATGAGACCGAATTGTATCCCGAAGAAAAAAAGAATATTATTTGTTTGGGTTAACTATATGGAAATTGATATGAGGACAAAGTTTTCGATTTCCTTTTTGTGGGTTCAGATTTATTATGAGAAAATTTTGTTTAGTTTTCATATTCTTATAAGGGTTGTTTGTTGAGACCAAAGGTAAAGAAGAACTGCCATCCCAAGAACCAAGAATAGCGCTGTTTACAGATGAGCCGATAGACCGCGACGTCGTCCACGTAGATAGAAATTATCTATCAAATATAGCATAAATGAGCAGCGATGGCAGAGTGGTAAGAATCCACGGTCATCGACGCGACCGGTCCCGGGTTAAAATCCTCGGCGCGCACCTCTGACAAAGAAATTTGTAATGTGCGCATTTGTCGCTGCTCCACGGTGATGGAAAATATCGTGATATTTAATTGATTATGATGTTCCCCTCGCCGTGCATGCCTGAGAGAAATCCATAATTTCTCAAAAGCATGACGTCCACCAATCCACACTTGGCCAGCGTGGTGGACTATGACCTAAATCCCTCTCACTTGTGAGTAGGAGATCTGTGCCCAGCAGTGGGACATAAAAAAAGGTTGAAAAAAATAATAGCATAAACGCTATTTTTTCCAATTTGAACTAGTACTTCCTGAGATTAGCGCTTTCAAACAAACTCCTCAGGTTTATTATATAGGAAGATTATTCGAACTAGCTGTGCCCCGCGGTTTCACCCGCGTTAGAGAGGATTATTAGCATAAAGTGCAGTCCCTTCTGAAGTTCCGCTAGACCGGCTTTTTTGTAGGACTATTTACGATAAACATTGCCTTCATACATTACAAATGTGCAACTCTAGCGGTTTTGGCAACGTGCGCCAGAATATCTAGCAGATGGTAGATTTTTTTTCTTGAAACTTATCGTCATATTTTCGACAATTCACACAATATCTTTATAAATTGTAGCCCATGTGTTATTCTAATGTATAAGCTATATTATTTTAAAGTTTTATTAAAATCCATTCAGTAGTTTTTACATGAAAGAGTAACAAACATCCATACTTACAAACTTTCGCGTTTATAATATTAGTAGGATTTTTAAATCTTTACAGTTAAATTTAAATGTTATTATAATCTAACTGTTAAAATGACAATTTGAAATTAAATTGGATCACAATTTTGTACTCGACGTCATCATTCGAAACAAATATCCGTAATATTCCGTAAGAGAAATCTCGATTAGTCGATTCTGAAGTCGCAATAGTTATTTCTGTGGCTTTAAATAAAAGGAAGTGTTTCACTACCGTCCTTTCAGTCTGTAAAGTTTCAATTTATACTAAGTTCTTTGTCGTTAAGCATTAACTGCTAGATTGACCGCTGATAACTTGTGTAAATGGAATTTAGCCATTAAATTGCGTTTTAAATGACGATAAAAAGGGTCTTATTATTTTAAACGGTGAAAATCTAGCGCCAATTTAATATTTTACTCTTTACTACTTAGGAGAGCTATTTCTTATCTATTTTCATGTCGTTAAAAACAGTAAAAAATATGAGTAGCAAAGTGGCTTTCGTTTTTTGACGTGATAACGTCTTTAAAATCGTTTTAGTCGGGTGACATGTTCAGAAACTTGTGTCACACCAAAACCTCACGAGCGCGATCGCAGGTATAACGAGAGAGAGACGGACCGATCTCCCGTCTCATCTCGAGCGCTGCCAGTCATTCCGTGAAACTTGTCACGCGGAATCCTCACGAGCGGAGGCTGGCATAGCGTTCGAGTGAGTGGACCGATCTTCCGTCTCTCTCACTCTAGCGGCATACAAACGAATGGAGATTTTCTCGTGCGGACGTTATCACGTAAACATCTCGATCGTAAACCTACTTTACAAACAATTTGCCGTTTTTTTGTTGACTTTTGTTTCCGTTTTTAGTAGTTACTTGAAACATTGACGAAACCAATTGAGAGATAGGTGAGCTAGTAGCAAACATTCATGGTCGTTTCCGTGTTTCGGAGGGCACATTTAGTCGGTCCAGGCCTTATGACCAGTTTAAAAACATTCGACAGCGGGTTGGCCCTTAACATATCCACCACCAGCATTAGAGCAGCGTGGTGGAGAAAGCTTCAGGCCTCCCCAATAATGAGGAGAATGGGGGGAAAATATATACAGGCATTAAAAAAATAACAACTGACCTACTTACAACAAAAAGCGCTTTCGAACGCCATGTATAATCAGCATTAGCGGGGACATTTTAAATGAAAAAATATCTAGGGAAAAAGGTTTTCTTCATTGAACATTGTATCGGCCCTTTGAGCGCTGAGATTTGTATTTATTAGGTTCTTTGTGGCCTTTGTTTCTTATATTGTTGTGGAAAAATAGGCTTTTGTAAGGCCTGAAGCATTGTAGCGTTTGCGTAGCCGCGTTCTAAAAAAGACCTTATTTTTTATTTGCTTATAAATTTTTCATATCACCTTCGTTTTATTGGTTTTAAATCATGATATTGTCAACATTAGCAAATTTATAAAGGATGTTTAATATTATATCAAAGAGAGGATAAGATTTTATGTAGCAATAACAAAGCGGCTGTTATTGGAAATATAATGGGTTGATCACGGTAGACTGTACAATATTATTATCTGATTTTAAGGGTTCCGTACCTCGAAAGAAAAAAAAACGGAACCCTTATAGGATCACTTTGTTGTCCGTCTGTCTGTCAATACCCTTTTTCTCAGGAGCGCGTGGAGGTATAAAGCTGGAATTTATATCAAATACTCAGAAATACTGTCCCTTAGAGCTGTGAAAAAATCAAACTTCCAAGCCAGTGCAATCAAATAATACAGCCATTTATGCCTCAAATTTCCGCAAATTCTCAACACTCGCAAGGGAATCAAAAACTACTTCTGAGTACTTCTCGTGAACTCAGAATCTTGAAATTTGGTACTATCAACGTCTTATAGTACAGATAAAGGAATAATTGCGAAAACCGTAGTTTTATAGTTACATCATATATTAAAAATATTTTACGGAACTCTATCAGGGATAAATTGAAGGTGGGACGTGACTGATTATGACCTTGACTGCGATGTTGGCGGAGGCTTACACGGTTACACGTGTAGTTGAAATTTGAGAAATATATATGACAAGAAAGCTTTATCGTAACAGTTCTATATCTACGGTCACTTCACACTCATAGCCCACAGTAGTGTAGATATAACCTGTATCGTGGGTACCATGGACACACACAAAGACAGAAATATAAACACCCAGATCGTGAACAGAAATTACTTATTTACGTGTTACTTAACAACGCCATCTGAAATAGCTGACAATAAAAAAATATATTTTCACAAAAATAAATGAACACAATATGGTTTTGATCGAGGTTGAACCCGGGTATCCAGTTCCGCAGTGGGCCAACGTAACCATTCGGCCATGGAAGTAAAGTTTCCATGGCCGAATGGTTACGTTCAATTAATGATTTTTTACCGACTTCCAAAAGAAGGAGGTACTGTATTCGGCTGTATGTATTTTTTTTTTATATATGTTCACCGATTACTCCGCCGTTTGTGGACCGATTTACAAAATTCTTTTTTTGTTCGTATGCTTATACTCCCGAGGTGGTCCCATTGTCACCAAATCAGGATCTGATGATGGGATCCCAGGGAAATCGAGGGGAACTCTCAAATTTTATAGGCACACACATTGATTTTCTTATACTTTCTGAAGCATAAGAGATATTTGTGCATAGTAATCATCATCTCGTGTTGCTGAGCTGATGATGGAAGGTACTGAGACGGTGAGGAGTTGAGAGCAAATTCTTTCAATAAATGGTTTTTTGTTCGAAATCTTACATTCCTGAGGTGGTCCAGCTGTCACCAAGTCAAAGTCTGATGATGGGATCCCAGAGAAATCGAAGAGAACATTCAAATTTTATAGTACAACAAATGATTTTTATATTTTTACTAAAGTAAAACAGGCATTTGTGTATAATTATCATCATATCATGTTGCTGAGCTGATGATGGAAGGTACTACGACGGTTAGGAGTTGAGAGCAAATTCTGTCAATAAATGGTTTTTTGTTTGAAATCTTACATTCCTGAGGTGGTCCAACTGTCACCATGGCAAAATCTGATGATGTGATACTAGGGAAATCGAGGGAAACACTGAAACTTAATAGGCACACACATTCTTTTAGTCATATTTTTTAACATAATACAAATATTTATGTCGGGTAATTATCACCTCATGTTGCTAAGCTGATGATTGAAGGTACAACTCCTCAACGGTTAGGAGCTGAGAGCAAATTCTTTCATTAATTTATACGTTCAAGTGGACTGATAGTTGTATACTTTCAGGCTATAAGATGGCTATTAGATAAACATGATTATAAAAAGTATTTCTTTAGCGTTTAGAAGTTAAGTAAAAAAATCCAGTTATGCTTATACATATGTGCAGAATTATTAAAATTACTAAAAAGAGTGAAATAAATTAAGTTTTTAACAAAAAAATTGAACCGACTTCAAACGGTAAAAAATAAAATTGTTCAGTACCTACTTCTTCTTGCTTATGGTAATGACTCTTAAAACTATTTTTGGAGTCGGGCCCTTAGTAAAATCAAAAATGTCCTGTCTTAGTTAATATAGTGTACCTTTCGTTCTGAATGGGCACCGACTCCAATATAGTTTTAGCAGTCATTGCCATAAGCAAGAAGAAGTAGGTAATTTTCCACTGTCTGTACTGTCGGTGGCCATTTAGAACGACAAAATACGACGAAAAGACGAAATAGTACGACATTTTAGTAAGGGCCCGACTCCAAAGATAGTTTTAAGAGTCATTACCATAAGCAAGAAGAAGTAGGTACTGAACAATTTTATTTTTTACCGTTTGAAGTCGGTTCAATTTTTTTGTTAAAAACTTAATTTATTATAGAGCTCCTTCAAATTGACATTTGCATTTCTTTGAACGTCGGATTGGTGGATGGCGTTTGACGGCGTTCTACGCCAAAATATTATTAATACTCTCATATAATAGATGTCAGGAAGAGTCGTATTTTTCAGTTTATATTTAAGTTGATTATCGCTGAAAATATTTTTTTATGATTTAAAATTTCTAAAAATAAAACCTAGCTGGATCTATTTATCACCCCCGAAACCAGGGCACTAAATTTCATCAAAATCATTTGAGCCGTTTCCGAGATTATAAAATTTATTTAGATATATACAAGAATTGCTCGTTTAAAGTTATTAGATATGTGGAATATATGCACTTTGTCAATGTAATCATCTTTTATAGCATAATTTTTAAATTCTGTATGAGGTTGGGTGGAAATCTTGCGTTAAATCCCTTTCTAATGACTCTTATCTATCTCACAGCCCAAATTGATGGTAGGACGTGACTGATTATGGCCATGACAGTGATAAAATGAAATGAAATGAAATGAAATGAAATGAAATGAAATGAAATGAAATGAAATGAAATGAAATGAAATGAAATGAAATGAAATATTCTTTATTCACTGTACGGTTCCTTTACAAACTCTTAGTGAACGTTATTTTTTGTTCTGTCTGCTCTGGGTGCGCTTAGGCAATGCTGAGCTGAAGAAAAGAGCAGACGGAGAAAAACTTCAGCCCTGTTTTAAAATATGGGGTATACAATAGCTAACTTTCTTACATATATTACTACTTCTGATTATATTATTTATCACAGGACTACTCGTGTTTTTGAACTTTAGGAAGCCTTTTAAAAACATGTTAGTAACTGGACGACCGAGCGTTGCTCTGATAAAAATTGACAGCCTCCGAGGCGTAGTGGTTGATGAGCCGATTGCAAAGCGTGAGGTAGTGGGTTCGGTTCCCACCCAGGACAAATATTTGTGTGATGAACATGATGTGTTATTGAACATTGATGTGTTAATTTATCTATTAAAGTTTGTGTTTGGAATTAAATAAGTATGTTTATCAGCTTTCTGATTACCATAGTACAAGCTCTGCTTGGTTTGGAATCAGATGGTGTTGTGTGAATTGGCCGAAAAAAATAAAAAACAAATTATTTGCTTGGTTTATTTTCAAACGAAACACTCATTTGCTTAGTGTTACTTAACAACGCCATTTGAAAAAGCTCCCAATAAAATAATAAAAAAAAAACACACAAAAAATTAAAAATAAACGCAAATTGGTGGAAATCTTGCGTTAAATCCATTTCAAATGACTCTTATCTATCTCAGAGCCCAAATTGATGGTAAGACGTGACTGATTATGGCTATGACTATTTATCACAGGACTACTCGTATATTTGAACTTTAGGAAGCCTTTTAAAACATGTTATTAATCAAAAGGTTGTTATAAAAAGTTAAGATCTAGGTTTACCGTATCTAAGAGATTCATAGATAAATTCTATGGCTGCAACCCTTTTTGCGTCCAACTGCTGGGCACGGGTCTCTTCCCCCTATTGGGGAGGCCTGGAGCTGACTCCACCACGCTGCTCCAATGCGGGTTGGTGGAGATGCGGGTTAGTGGCCAATCCGCTGTCGGATGTTTTTAAACATCCGACATGTTTTTTGTAGGTGGTACAACTATTATCGTTCGCCCGGGGAAGTACCACCGCTGCACCCACTTCTGCCGCGAACCAATTCTTTTGTGTTTCGGTGGAAAGGTGCAGTTGCCGGCTACACTTACATGAGGTGACCACCAGCCTCCGGAGTAACAGCGCAACTGCATACGACCTCAGACAAGACTTACCCTATGCTTGTTTGAGGCTGTATGTAGATGTCCATGTGCTGCAGCGACCACTTAACACCACGTGGCTCATTTGCTACTCCATTAAAAAAAAACATAGAGCCTGCGACAAGGTTTAATAACTGTTATCTATCGACAAAAACCGGAACCGACGGCTTAATGTGCCCTCCGAAGCACGGGAACGCGAATGAAATTTTTTTCGTCACTAGCGGTCACCCATCTCACACCCGACCGCGCTCTTTTGGCTTAGCTGCATAGATCGCTTGCGTTCTACACTAACCGCCGAGCCATGCGCGCTTCCATTTTATCTAGATTTATTAGAGCATTGTTAAATTCTGTTTGGAGTTAGATGGAAATCCTGCGGTAAATACTTTTCTAATGACTCCTATCTATCAGGCGCTAAACTGAAGGTAGGACGTGACTGATTATGGCCTTGACAGTGATGTGGGCGTAGGATCAAGAGGTTACACGTGTCTTAAGTTAAGAAGTCGGTAAAAATAAGATTTATTTTTACAAGATTTCTAACCTTTTATAAATTTGGTATATCTAATAACTCGTATGCTACATATGGTAATTAATAAAATAGTACCCGGATGGAGCGTTCTTCGGATAAAAACTATTGATTTTATTGAATATATACATATATTAATCTAATTCCTTTAAACGAGCATTTCTTGCGGCGTATTCCCCTGCATTCGAAATGGAACTAGACATATTACCGCGATAAAAAGTAGTCTATGTCACTCTCCAGCCTCCAGATTTTTACTACATACTAAAATCAAACCATAACATCCGTTGCGACGTGAAAAAAGGACAAGGAAACAAAAAAACACATTTTCGCATTTTTAATATTAGTGCAGATTCAAGTAAGGTAACATTATATTGTGAAGTTTTTTAATACAATGGAAAAGCAGATGAGCGCGCCTGTAAAGTGGTGTTATTTATTTATTATTAATAGCTGTAAAATCTTACTTACAGTTAGAAATCAAACAAGAGTGAATTAAATTAATTAAATGTATTAAAATTAAAACTAAACTAACTAAAACAATGTACTTGTAATACTGCTGCCAGCAGGGAGACCCTCAAGGTAACGTCTTGCAGCTTTGCGTAGCCGGTTTAAAAATATCCAAGTAAAAATATCCAAGTCTGCACACTCCCTTAATATTTAATTAAGTAGTAGTAATGCCTTTGGGAGTGGAGTCCACAGGTGTTACGTAGTCGCTGTGGTTCAAGCGTACCTATACATTTAATCTTCAAAAAGTTTAAGGCCCTTTTTGATATCGGATGCAATTCAGTTGCATCATATAAGACGTATTTATACTCGTATTAGCCATCGTAGATACCACAGATTTCTGCTTTATCCAAATGGAACAATCAAAATAAAACATTAATTAAAAAATTTAATTAATAAATAACAAAGCGTGCATGGCCCGGCGGTTAGCATAGAACGCAAGCGATCTTTGCAACTAAGCCAAACGGGCGCGGTCGGAAGTGTGATAAGTGACCGCTTGTGGCAAAAAAATCCTGCGCGTTTCCGTGCTTCGGAGGGCTCGGTCTCGTTTGTTGTCGATAGATAACAGTCGTTAAACCTTGTCGGAGGCCTAATGGGTGGTTTGAAAACATCCGACAGCGGGTTGGCCACTAACTCGCATCTCCACCAACCCGCATTGGAGCAGCGTGGTGGAGTAAGTTCCAGGTCTCCCCAATAACGGGGAGTGTCCCGTGCCCAGCAGTGGGACGCAAAAAGGGTTGCAGCCAAATAAATAACATTTCACACTCATAGCCCCACAGTAGGGTAGGTATACCTGTGTCGTGGGTACCATGGACACATACAAAACAAATATAGAAACACCAACACCCAAATTCATCATTCAAATTCCTGATTTGCCGGGTATCAAACCCGGGACTTTTCGATTGGCAGTCCGGCATGGTAACCATTACGTCACATGGGTCTTCCCTTTGTGTATAAATTGTGTCATCTAAGTTTCCGAAGCACGGAAACGCGCATGAATTTTTTTTGCCACCAGCGGTCACCCATCTCACACCTGACCGCGCCCGTTCGGCTTAGTTGCATAGATCGTTTGCTTTCTACGCTAACCGTCAGGCCATGCGCGCTTCCCATAGTCGTTTAGAATACTGAATAATTGTAACCTTCGTAATAAACACATTCAAACATTCGTAGTACAAGCATCCACTACTATTATTCAGGCTCACCGTGACCTTGACACTGAATAAAAGATTTGTGTGAACTTAAGTGTAACGTAGGTCTGCCGTTTATTACGTCGAGGGAGTTTTATTTGGATATTGCCCTGTGAACATCTCATAAATTATGCCACGCTGAGATTCTAGTCATATAATGCGGCGGGATAAAATCAGAAGTACCTGTTAGGCTCAGGAGTGATTTTGTTACATATTATTTGTTATGAAAGAACAATGTTTTTTCGGTTAATACAAAATGAACTTTTTGAAATACGTAGGTACAATTTTTACTGTGTAACACTACGTTTGGGTGGATTTATTAAAGCAAATGTCTTCCTTGTCGTATTCTTCATTACTGAAGATCGTGTCCTTAGTAAAACTCCTTAGCGGTTCTTATGAGTTGCCTCCATTTTTCTCGATGTTCTGCTTTCATTTGGGCTTCTATGACGGAGAGTCCGGTTAGTGCGTCACCTGGTCACACCAACGGGTAGGCGATCGACCGCGGGGTCTTTTTCCTTTGACCTTGCCCACTAAGGTCGTCCGGTTGTCGACGGGCAGTGTGACCAAAATATCCCAGGATTCTTTGGTAGCATATAGTTGAGAGTCCAGTCAAAAGGAAACGTATAGATAACATACACATTCGCATGAACGCACATCATTCAAAGACATACTGCTGGTATCATAGCATTTAGATCAATTACATTAATGTTTTTACTAGGAATAAAAATTAGAAAAATCATTTTTTTTGGACATCAATTTTGCTCATGATGACATTATTACTAAGTTTTACTCAAAGACAAAAATGACTGACCGTATGACGATAGCACAATTTAAGGTTACTCATACAAATTGCATGAACTTGCTTTAACGTATTGTGTCATCTAAGTGGTGTCATTATTCCCATAGTCGGTTAGAATACTGAATAATTGTAACCTTCGTAGTAAACACATTCAAACATTCGTAGTACAAGCATCCACTACTATTATTCAGGCTCACAGTGACCTTGACACTGAATAAAAGATTTGTGTGAACTTAAGCGTAAGGTAGGTCTGCCGTTTATTACGTCGAGGGAATTTTATTTGGATATTGCCCTGTGAACATCTCATAAATTATGCCACGCTGAGATTCTAGTCATATTATTATAATGCGGCGGGATAAAATCAGAAGTACCTGTTCGGTTCAGGAGTGATTTTGTTACATATTATTTGTTATGAAAGTATGTTTATATGTTATTACAAAATTAACATGAAGCGAGCATGGCTCGGCGGCTAGCGCAAGTGGTCTATGCAGCTAAACCAAACGGGTGCGATCGGGTGTGAGATGGGTGACCGCTAGTGGCTAAAAAAAATTCATGCGCGTTTCCGTGCTTCGGAGGGCACGTTAAGCCATCGGTCCCGGTTGTTTTCGATAGATAACAGTCGTTAAACCTTGTCGGAGGCCTTATGGGCGGTTTGAAAACATCCGACAGCGGGTTGGTCGCATCGCATCCACATCAACCCGCATTGGAGCAGCGTGGTGGAGTAAGCTCCAGGCCTCCCCAATAAGGGGGAGAGACCCGTGCCCAGCAGTGGGACGCAAAAAGGGTTGCAGCCAACAAAATTAACTTTTTGAAATACGTTCCAATTTTTACTGTGCAACACTACCGTTTGGTGGATTTTTAAAAGAAAAATTATAGATAACATTATTTGCATGAACGTAAATCATCCAAAGACATACTGCCGATAGCATTAGCATAGCATTTAGAACAATTTCATTAATATTACCTACTGGGAATAAAAAGTTAGAAAAATCTTTCAAACTATTTTTGGACAACACTGTTTGCTCTAAAAGACATACCAATTCATGATGACATTATGACGAAGTTTTACTCATAGAAAAAAAAACGGCATATTGTTTGTAAAGTAGGTTTTCGATCGAGATGTTTACGTGATAACGTCCGCACGAGAAAATCTCCATTCGTTTGTATGCCGCTAGAGTGATAGAGACGGAAGATCGGTCCACTCACTCGAACGCCATGCCAGCCTCCGCTCGTGAGGATTCCGCGTGACAAGTTTCACGGAATGACTGGCAGCGCTCGAGATGAGACGGGAGATCGGTCCGTCTCTCTCTCGTTATACCTGCGCTCGCGCTCGTGAGGTTTTGGTGTGACACAAGTTTCTGAACATGTCACCCGACTAAAACGATTTTAAAGACGTTATCACGTCAAAATTACTGACATTGACACTGTATCACGATAACACAATTCAAGATAACTCACAAAAATTGCATGAACTTGCTAAAACGTAGGTCTGTTGCTTATTACGTTGAGGGAAGTTTCATTCGGATATTGCCCTGTGAGCATGTCATAAACTATGCCACGCTGAGATTCAATCTTATATAGGTAATGTGGCGCGATAACATCAGACGCACCTGATCACTTCAGGAAAAGTAATGTCACGGGAATACGGAAGCAGTGTAAACATGCTTCTTCGATTTCAAGATCACATCACATCAATCACATTAATTAATCACATCACCTTAATTCGATAATTATCACACATCAGCTTAATTTAATAATTGATCACATTAATTAATAAATAATAATGAAGCGATGACGACCCACTTTCATACCTCGTCAGAAGGCCGAAGGTCTCCTCATGTAAGTGTGGCCAGCTAGGGCTGGATTTAGAGGTCTCGACGCCTCGGGGCAACAAAGGTGTGGAGGCTCCTTGTCCCCAAACTATTTTCCAAATAAAATGTAATATTTTTTTAGTCAGTGATATTTTACTTACTGATTACTTGATTGGAGTGAACAAATAATAGTTTGAAACGCAAAAAAAAATAAAGGAAAATTTGTTTACTAGTGTGTAATAATCTGAATTTGATTTTTTCCGAAGTCTCTATTGTGGGAGCCCTCTTTTGTGGCCGGCAACTACACCGTTCGACAGAAATACAACAGAATTGCTTCACGGCAAAAATGGTTGCAGCGGCGGTACTTGTGTGGACTTGGCTACGGATCCTGTGTGGTGGCTTTTGAGCTAAATATCTATAAATAGGAGGACAACCTATGTCGATAGGAAGAAAATATTTATGAGAATAAATAGGAGAGAAAGAAAACACAAAAATTGGTTGTCTGTACAGTCGCTTTAGATAGTTTAACGTGACAACGTCATAACAAAACATTTAAAACCGTTTAAATTTTTACTTCACGTTATAACAGTCGACGTACCTACGGCGCAAGCTAAACGATAAAGACTCAGCGTAACGTTACAAGTGTAACGTTAAGATCAAACCAAAATACTTTCATCTAATTACTCATCCATAGCTAAGTATATCTATAGCAACCATTTAATTTAAAATTTTACAAGCGTAATAAACAAGAGATAAAACCGAAATCTAGATTCTAGATCTTACCTCGGGGCTGGCATTTCTGATGAGTATTTGGATATCAAACAAAATCTAAATTACATTCGCAGGCCTGAATATTCCAGTCTGTGTATAATTAGGTACTGTCAGAGACAGCGCCCGCATTGATCAGTTAAGTGACAGATCTACAAGAAACGTGTAAATACTTGAAAATCCAACTGAAAATGAATTACTATCTTCAAGATTGGTTCTACGGTGAGCGAATAGCGATAATATTTATAGTCCATTAAAGCGCAGCGATAGCAAAGTGGCTGGACACTCGTCTTCGACACCTATGACCCAGGTTACAAGCGCAGAATAAGAAATTTTTATATCCAGCTACCCAAAAAACTTTAGGAACGGCTCCAGGAAGTAGTTAATAATAACTCATATACAATTTCTGTTTTGAGAATGATAAAGCAACTTATCTGCAACACAAAAATGGTAAAAATAAATAAGTAAATAAATTAGAGAATTTAGAAATAAGCAGTACCGGACCTGTACATATTCTCTTCTTTTGACGTGTTTTATTATATTTTTTTTGTACTAACTAAATAAATAAAATAGTAAAATTAAGAAATAAATCGATAACGACAAAAAAAAAACTTCAAACCTTAGCATTGGGGTATAGTGATTCATAGTAGAATCAGCCAGGAATGTTGAGAACTACATTTTTGGCTGATTTTGTTCCTGTTGAAGGTCGACATACCATGTAACCCTATACCTATATTGGAAATTTTCGCTGCCCTATTAGCACCTTACGATTACCTAAACCACAATCCTGAACTACTAACTGTATTCGGAGTGGAATACGTACGCAGTAGTGAAAGAGTAAACAAAGGTTGATAAATCATGATTAGTGTTACTTTTTTTTTTCAACCTTTTTTATGTCCTGCTGCTGGGCACAGGTCTCCTCTCACTAGTGAGAGAGATTTCGGCCATAGTCCACCACGATGGCCAAGTGCGGATTGGTGGACGTCATGCTTTCAAGAAATTATGAATTCCTCTCAGGCATGCACGGCGATGGAGAACATCGTAATCAATTAAATATCACGATATTTTCCATCACCGTGAAGCAGCGATAAATGCGCACATTACAAATTTCTTTGTCAGAGGTGCGCGCCGAGGATTTGAACCCGGGATCGATCGCGTCGAACACCGCGGATTCATACAACTCGGCCATCGCTGCTCAGTGTTACTTACCAGGATTTATACTAGAGCCCCCGGTGTGGATTTCCTGTATCTTAAACACTTGACTATCTTTCATTTATAAATTTTGGAAATAAAATAGGATGCTCGCTGAAAGATTAGGGTCAGACCCTAATCGTAAGTGTAAGGCGCCCTGAAGCTTCGATGAAAAAAGACTAATCTGTCTACGAAGCGGATAATTATTTTGTGGATTTATCTGAGAAGGACCTTTTTTTATTATCGGGGGGGAAACCTTCAAAAGGTATCTACCCGGCACCTTGGGAGAGAGTACCGGGTTATGTGGGATTTGACCGCACTAAAACCCCCTCGGTGGCTGCCACTGCGCTTGGGGAGGACTCCGGGATCTCCGGCGGAACGCACCGGTGTTCTCCACGCGCGACGCCCCAGAACGGGCCCATCTTCGGGAGAGCAGCTGTGCTCTCCTGCACCTTCCGATGCTTACGGCGACATGCGGCCACGCACATATCGCCGCCCTTCCCGGGGCTGCTGGTTGGATGGATCGAGCTCCCACTCACACCGTCCACAACCCCGGAAGTCCCCTTTTAGTTGCCTCTTACGATCAAGCAGGGGATACCGTAGCTCTATTCTTAATCCCGAAGCTACAAGAAATCGGCAAAGTGCGATTCGAATTTATAAAGGTTCTATACTAATGGTGTCGAGGGTAGAATCCAAACTCACAAGTCTCACAACTCGATTATCTATAAAAAGCCGGTAGTGTCTTGACTACCCTATCTATTGTTCGTTGGCAGTCAACCAAGCAACATGTACCGATTCCTGTGCTGTACGTCACACTAACGTCAAGCTAAAATGGGAATGATGACTAAAATATTTTTATTGGCTCAATCGAAGTATTTTGACAGTAAGTTTTGAGCACCAAAATCATATTCTGACTAACCAAAAATAGGGAGAGCAATTTAGAGTGACGTCATTTTACTTTATCGCTGTAAAATTAAGTTCTGATTTTGGAAAAAGGAGAACTTCCTAAGACAAACGGGCAAAAATATCCAATGTGCTATTTCAGACTGTAATCTTTTCAACCCGATCCATTCAGCCGTTTTTGCGTGATTGAGCGACAAACATACATCCAAACTTTCGCACATTATACATATAATGTTGGTATAAATTTTATATACCTAAATTAATAGAAAATTCTGTTTAATTCTTATTGTAAGGATCCAAGATACCTGAGAATATCGAACGTACAAATAGATGGATAGATTAACAATAATATGTAATGTAGTCGTGTTTGCCATTAAAATACGGAACCATATGTCTTATTCTCAAGGATTTTCAAACTACTTACCCAGTCTTGACTTAACTTAACTCTTGTAACGTTATGTGAACTTTATCAAATCTCACCAACATTTAATTATATCGAAGTAACGTGTTCCTAATAACTTTTGAGTTTCTGCACAGCCTGTTAAAAGTTTCTTATACTTACTGGTTTCATATCCAAAAAAAGTATTTATGGTTTAATTTGCTGCCCATTTGTCTGTATTTTTAATAACAGTCTCACGGTAAGTTAAATTATGTCATTATTAATTAAATGAAGTCATTTTAAGAATTTAAGTTTAAATTTAGTTTAAGTCATTAAAATTATCATTTTATTTAATATAATAAAATTTGTACACCCTAAGTAGTAAATAAGGAGTTCTAAATATTTTGTAAAACCTTTTTTTCACCCATATTTGTGCAAATAAAATATTTTCATTTCATTTATGTAGGTACTAGCGGACTCGGCAGACGTCCTGCCTTAAAAGGATCAAAATACTCAAATCTGAACGTAGCATCACGTACTTAAAATATAAACATAAGCAAACAACTTGAAAATATTTAAGGAAATCATTGGAAAGCCATCCGTCAGATCGAATTTTAAAATGTAAATCATCTTATTTTAAGATATATAATAATAATAATAAATAATCAATCATTTATTCTCAGGCAACAAGGTCCATACTATAGATACCTTACAGATTAACATACATAATATTTATATCTTAAAACTAAGTCACTCATTTATCGGCGTTGTGAGACGCGGCTACGGTGACTCCAGGTGGTCGACGGCGTATATATGGAAGGTGAACATTTTATTTTAAATCTGGGTTAGGTACGACATGTTTTCAGGTCCTTTTCAATATTCCGTTAAAAACCCCATTTCAAACCTTGTCAAAGTAAGGTTTTTAAAAAATTACAATTTTGTTATTATTTGAATTAATAAAAATGATTAGAGATGTGTATGTGCATGTGCATGTTGCATTGCAGAACGCGCATGGCTCGGCGGCTGAACGCGCATGGCTCGGCGGCTAGCGTAGAACGCGAACGGTCTACGCAGCTAAGCCAAACGGGCCGCGGTCGGTTGTGAGATGGGTGACCGCTAGTGGCAAAAAATTTCATGCGCGTTTCCGTGCTTCGGAGGGCACGTTAAGCCGTCGGTCCCGGTTGTTGTCGATAGATAACAGTCGTTAAACCTTGTCGGAGGCCTTATGGGCGGTTTGAAAACATCCGACAGCGTGTTGGCCACTAACCCGCATCTCCACCAACCCGCATTGGAGCAGCGTGGTGGAGTAAGCTCCAGGCCTCCCCAATAAGGGGGAGAGACCCGTGCCCAGCAGTGGGACGCAAAAGGGTTGCAGCCATGTGCATTGTTATCGCAATCACAAAAATTAAAATCTTTATGAACGAGGTGGTTTACGGCGAGCTTAAAACGCGTTGTGAAAATATGTGCTTTACTTATTGACATACTACCTAATATACAATGTATTCTACAGGAGCTGCGGACCCGCAACCGCGGGGGACGTGGGTGAAAACAGTTTCGTGAGTCACATGAAACAGCAGCCTTAGGGAGCAACTCTTTATTTGGTTATTTCTGTGGAGCAAGTCCTTTAGGAACTTGGAGAGTATCTTCTCATATAAAGATGTAAATATTCATAAGTTGCAATATTTCTAAAGGATACAAAAATGTAAAACTAAAAATGCATTCATAATTACATAAAGTAATCAAGCATACTAACAGTATTATTACAGAAATTCATTAGAATTCCTATGTTTGTAATAGGACCTATTTAAATAGTTGATGTAGATTTGAAATAGAACCCTCATTTCCAAGTAAATGTTTATTTGTCAAGCTGTGTAAGTATAATTACTCCCCATAGTAGGAAAGCCTAGGAGTAGAAAATTGGGTCTACTCGAGTGCGTCAGAGCCGTCAGATTAAAGCACCTTTGTTCCTGCTGGGGATTTTCAACATCATCTAAGCCATTTATTCACTTAGTTAGCCTAATGTAAGATGATTTCTCTTACTTTGGAATGTGAAAATGTGGTGCAGGTGTTGTAACTGTGTAAAATTCAGTAATGGTCTTAAAAATGCTCGATTAAATACACATTTCGCGTCGCGGACTCTATGAGTACAAAAGACTTTATCCGTCTTTACGTTTGTGTAATTTACGTAAACACGTAATAACAAATTTAACAGCAATTTGAATCCGTACAATATTGTATATTTCGTTTTTTTTTTCATAGGAATATTATTATCAGACATAGGTATATATGTTGTTATATACATACGTTGTTGGACTTTTTATTCAAATGGTTACATGCATAGAGCATCGAAGGTATTGACTGCCGGGTTACATGATACGAAAAGTAAAATTAGTATAGCCGTAGTCACCGTAGTTGATAAAATCACAAAGTCCTTATTGCTTTCCGCATTCAGTTAAAAATAAATTTATGTGTGACTTGACTACTCCTCTACAAAATCAATATTTATTGATTTCATAATTGAGAGATTGATATTAAAATTGTGTTTATCAAACTTACAAGTCGGTAGGTATATTTTTTCGTAGTCGATTTTAACTTAGAGCTTCAAAGTTACTGACTCACCCTGGGTATCGTACCTGTCATACCTTGATGCTCTAAGGGTTTTAATGTTATTTTTTTTTTGTTATATAAATCAATCATACCTTTTTATTGATACGATACTAACCGTCAAATGCATTCACCTGAGGATAATCGTGGAACTGAAATTTATAATTATAACTTGTATACTTATTTTTTTTCTTAGGTCATTATTCGCTTTCGTATTTAACGTATTACTACAAATATTTCATCTTGTTCCAAATTGTGTACCCATTTCACTGCCCTGAGAAAAGTACCAACAGAAGTTAAAACAAAAGGTTTCCTGCTAAAATAATTTACGAAAATGGCGTGAATTCGGCGGATTGTTCAATTTTCTGGCCCTGAGATTAATGACGTCATTTGAAAGGAATTGTGTTTCGTTTAGTTTCAACCAAGGGGGCTTTCAATTTGGACGTTTTGTATCGTTATAATTTTATAAAAAGCAGGATGAGTACAGATTACAATTCTCACATGTTTCTTGTTTTTCTTTTCTTTCAATGGCATCGCGTGATCTGTGCTCACGGGCGTACCAAGCCCCCCCCCCTCGAAGGTTTAGGGAGGCAGCTGCCCCCACCCTGTATCAAGGTCCAAATTCAGTGTTTCAGGAATCCCAAAAGATCTCCCCAACGAAAAAAGAAATCTAAAAAGAATAAGCCAGATATGATACCTCCTGCTGTTTCCTTTGTGTATTTAATATTTTGTGTGTGTGTCTTCGTGTAAAAGAAGGCAATTTACGCGCGGCACCCAGCCTAAAAATTTGCCCTCCCCTAACCAAGAACTTGCACCCCCCCGACCATGAACCTGGGTACGCCCATGTCTGTGCTATTACCAGTGTAAATTCATTCCGATTAAATCGGATTGGCAAATTGGGTGACATCGTAAATCAAAATCAGTCATCTATTTTTCCATCTTTCCATCTTGTGGCATCAGGTCTCGGAAATAAAAAGGATGTAGGCCTATCACGCTGACCAATTTCGGTTCGGTCATGCCTTCGAGAAATTTTAATTAAATCTCAGGCATGCATATTGATTGAAAGCATCGTAATTAAACATCACAATCTTTCCCTCACCGTGGGCAAGTGATAGCTACTTTATCAGAACGTTACTTTTAGAGAAAACCGGAAAAGCTATAGGTACTACGCTGCTCCTCTGCATGTTGATGGAATCACGGGCTTTGGGCGAACCCACAACCGGATGTTAGGAAGCCATCCATAAGGGCAGTAACACGATTTATCGATTGTTACTTAAGTATGTATCATTTATTATTAGCGGAACCGACGGCTTAATAGGCCGTATACGAAATTTTGCCGATATCGCTGATTTACCTTTAAATCAGGTCCATGGCAAAACGTTTAGGTTCGCCCAAGGCAAACTTACATGAGGCGACCATCAGCCTTCAGAGTTGCAGCTAGTTGAGCTATATGACCACAGCTTGCTTGTCTTGTTATTTGCTGGTCTCTTGCTTGTCTTGTTATTTGCTGGACTACATAGTAGTCCATGGGCTACTGCGACTACTGAGCACTATAGAACACCACTGAGCAAAGAGCGCTAACGATACGAGTATTTGATTCTAGTCATCACTATCATACACGGATCTGCACCCGTTTTGCTTATCTAAATCGCTTACGTACTACGCCATAAGAGCATGAGGCGTTCAGGGTGGTGGCGCCTACATAAATGTTTAAATACCCTAGAATTTGTGTTATCTCGAAATGTAGCATTGTTTTAGCTCCCGAAAATACTACACCCACGCATTCTGTTTATTACAAGAAGCTATCACGCTAAGAAACTGAGTAACTCAACTAGATACAAGATGAATTAGTTATGTAGGTCAATGAGAGCTCCGGGTTTACACGCGGGGAAGCCAAATTATACGTTACCCGGGTAATATGAGCTAAGACGTATATAGATAGTAAGGTAATAGATTTGCATAGTGAAGAAATTAGGCGTACTACAATTTTAAGTAATAAGGGCACGGGTAATGGTATTTTGTTGGTGGTATTACTTTATTTAATTAAAAACTAAATTAAAGAGCAGCGTTGGCCGAGTAGTAAGAAACCGCGGTCTTCGACGCGACCGATACCGGGTTCAAATCCTCGGTGCGCACCTGACAAAAAATATATAGATGTTTAATTGTTTGCGATGTTCTCCATCGCCGTGCATGCCTGTGAGCCAGATGCCACTTGGCCAGCGTGGTGGACTATGGCCTAAATCCCTCTCGATTGTGACAGGAGAGCTGTGCCTAGTAGTTCCATAAAAAAGGTTGAAATACATTTTTCCATTTCCAAATCTCTACCAATTTGCGTTTGAAAATCGTGGTTCTTGACCTCGCCAATTATGAAAAAACTTATCCTTATCAGTATGATGTAAAAAGGGTCGAATCTAATAAAGTCTAAGTACACTTTCAGCGCGCATATAATTCACTGTTATTCAAAACAGATGTCCCATAAATTAGCCCTTCGCTACACATAAAAAAATTGATAGAATTAGGCGTTACTTTGCGGAACTCCATAGGTAAAAACTACTTTGCAACAATCCGTAATCAGCACTTCCCTCCCTCCCACATAGGAGCCATGCACATGCAACAATAATAAAAACTACACCAATATATTCATATACACATAGGTGGTGGTATGTATGTTGGTGTATATATATTATTGTTGCATGTGCATGTGTCCTATGTGGAAGGGAGGGAAGTGCTATTACATGAAAAGAGTATAATATACACCAACATACGTTCTGATTTCGGATTGTTGCAAAGTAGTTTTTACCTAACTTTATAAAATAAAAATAAAAGTTTGAAAAAAATATAGCTTTAGTGGTTCGCCTCGGGACGTACCACCGCTGCACTCACTCCTGCCATTAATATCTTAAATCTCTATCTTCGAGAGAGAAGATGCGCTCTCCTGCACCCCCAGGCGCTCATAGTGGCATGCGGCCACGCACACACCGTCGTTGTTCCCGGGGCTGCTGGCTGGACGGGTCGAGCTCCCACTCTCACCGTCCGCAACCCCGGAAACCCCTTTTAGTCGCCTCTTACGATCAGGCAGGGGATACCGTAGCTCTATTCTAAATTCCGAAGCTACAGGGACTTCCAGCCATAGGCCTAGCTATAGGCCAAATACGCTAACGGATGATACACTTGCGGCTACGATTTTACCATAGCTTTACTTACGTATGTTTAAATTGTATGATTTAAATATATAAAATCAAGTTGCCTTAAAATATACCCAAAAATATGGATAGTGCCCATGGGTTTTTAAGCTGTAATTTGTATAAATTTATTGTTATACTAGCGGCCGTCTGCAACTTTGTCCGCATGGACTTTGGTATTAGTCATAGTATGATGTTATATAGCCTATAGTCTTCCTCAATAAATGGACTATTCAACACAAATATATTTTTTCAATTCAAACCAGTAGTTCCTGAGATTAGCGCGTTTACAAATTTAATTATATTTTATTATATATATTAGAATAGATGAACACATATAAATATAAGAAAATCGGCAATCAAGGTGAATAGATAAAGTTAACACTTATACCATCATGTTAAAAGATATGCCATAATGGCAAAGTCAGGTTTCGATTGTATCACGGAATTGTAATCTAAACTAAACCTTTTCTAAAATAACTGTCCTATCCCCAAAGGCCTTTTAAACTTTGCACTGTCTAAATAATAGAGATCTTTTTGTCACAAACAAAAAGTTGAAAAACCTCCCGTTCGAACTTCAAGGGCTCTACTTCTGAAATTAAAACACAGAGGGTCCTTAACCGAAGCGAATTGTTAGACAGAGCCGAGCCGATCACTCAGGGCTGACACTTAACGAATAAGAAGATGAGAACATTATTTATTGCTGAAATATCCAGGTTTTAAGACTCAAAAATCTTCTATAAATAAGATTTTAATAAAGAATAATGATGCTCTCAATGAACATTTTGATATTATTTTTAATATTTAAAGTTTGTAAGAATTTAGGCATATTTGGTTTATTTGTAAAAATTGGTTCAGTTATTTTCATAATATGGACTATATGTCATTGCCACAAAACTTTCTTAAAAGTTTTAGGTATAAAGAGTAAAGAAAAAAAAACAAAGTTCCATATCTTTTAATTATATGAACAAAAATAGCTTACTGTAATTTTATCACTGAAAAGACAAAAATAATATTATCTATAATAAAAAAATGCAGGTTGCGTGCCTTCCCATTACACGATATCATTTATCCCATGGCACCATAAATTAATATAATTTATAAAAGGTATTTAGAGAAGAATTTTTTCAGTGTTTGATTTTCAGCTACAAATTAATTTGAATTCTAATATGATAAATAATTATAATTTCCATTAAACTGTCATCCCTAATACCGCTCCCGGCTTCGCAAAGAGAGAACATAATTACCAAAATAAACAGCGATCCATACATTTCGCCTTTGTTTTAAAGAGGGCTGAGGGCTACGAATAATCAAACTCCAAAAATTCCCTATATTAGGTCCTGTTTCGATGAATGATTGTTCTTGTAGCACGAAATGAAATGAGCTAAGGATAATTTCATCTCGTGCTACAAGGATCTCCTACTTGATCGTAAGTAGTGAATAAAAAACCGGCCAAGTGCAAGTTGGACACGCGCACGTAGTGTTCCGTACCATTATCTAAAAAAATGTCACATGAATAGTAAATAACAACATAAATTCTATTCTATTTTTAAGTATTTGTTGTTATAGCGGCAACTGAAATATATCATCTGTGAAAATTTCTAATGTCCAGCCATCACGGTTCATGAGATACAGCCTGATGACAGACGGACGGACGGACAGTGAAGGCTTAGTAATAGGGTCCCGTTGGCACCCTACGGGTACGGAACCCTAAAAAGGTTGGCGGTGCATGCCGGGGTTCTCCTGGGGAAGTACGACGGCTGCATCGACTTCGGCCGTGAGGCAATCCTCGTATGTTTCGTTGGAAAGGTGTTCATGCCGGTAAGAATTACATAAGGCGATCATCTACCATTGGAGTAGCATCTCAACTGCATTCGATCCGAGGCAAGACTCACTTGCGCTTGAGTTTGTGTGTAAATAGCTGTCCAAGGACTGCAGCGACACCTTTGTACTACGTGGCCTGTATCCTTTTCTGGTTTTCTATCCAAAAAACAACGGGTTGCACTCCGGTAGTGCCGGCAGAAGGGAAAACTTGAATATTAACGTTGTGAATTTTTGATATTTTGGAATGGTTAGGGAAGAAATTCGCACGAATTGCTTTAATTATCAGTATTGTTTTTCATCAAGTATTTTCAGTAGGTTTTCATCTGTTATTTTTATAAAGTGCTCACTCATTTTCTTTCACTATTTCTTCGTCACTTTTTTCATTAATAGATGCACTTTGTTCAATGTCCATATTTTAAATACTTGATATAAACGAATTTTACAAGTATAGACAGTCGAGCCGTCTCATCAGCTGTCACCCCTCCGTCTAACGAATATTCGATCAGGCCACGTGTCCTGACGCGAGTTTAACATTTTTATCCATCCCAAAAAAAGTGCACAACGCCGTTGAAGAAATTTTCGCTTCAAAAAAACCGCAACTGAAGGTAGCAGCATGTAGTAGGTAGCAGAGCTTCATCGCTATTCCCAATGGCCTATTTGAGGCGCCATACACGGAGAAGACCGTTGCTTTTCTTAAGAAATCCTGGAGACCTCTGAGGCACGCCACCGGGGGTTTTTAGTGCGATACTAATCTAGTAAGTCTTCAAAGATGCCGGGTGATTTTTGAAGGTTTTTTAAACATAACAAAAAGGAATCTTTTAGTTACACAACATAGATATTCATTCGATTGTTCAATGAAAATGCAAGATCTCAATGCAAATTACTTTTTTTTAATTCCTATTTTTCCCGCATCCAAAGATTTACTTGAAAGCAAACTGAAGTAGTAAAAATGCGAACGCTACGCAAATTTTATGTAATATGAATCATTTTTATCGCGCCAATAAAATATAAGAGCCAATTAAAGTGCTCTCGAATACTTTATTTTCGAACCGTTATTAGTGGCTTTATGAACATAATTAATTGAGTAAAAGTCAGTCTGAGAGAAAATAAAATGTGGATTTACAGTAACTAAATTACGAGACTAAGAATCTCTTTTACATGATTATTACTTAGATTTTAACTAATCTGTTAATCAATAGCTTCAATTGGTTGGCTGCAACCCTTTTTACGTTCCACTGCTCGGTACGGGTCTCACCCCATTATTGGGGAGGCTTGAAGCTTACCCCACCACGCTGTTCCAATGCGGGTTGGTAGAGATGGCGGGTTAGTGGCCAACCCGCTGTCGGATATTTTCAAACCGCCCGTAAAGCCTCCGACAAGGTTTAACGACTGTTATCTATTGACAACAACCGGGACCGAACGGCTTAACGTGCCCTCCGAAGCACGGAAACGCGAATGACCTTTTTTGCCACTAGCGGTCACCCATCTCACATCCAAACGCGCCCGTTTGGTTTAATCGCATAGATCACTTGCGTTCTATGCTAACTGGCGGGCCATGCGCGCTTCTATTGGTTAAGTGATTGTAAATTCTTCTGCAGTCAAACCACACATGTTAAAATTATAATTATTATTAAGTATGACGGCAGATCTTGAAAAGATAATTGTGATAGCCCACAAATTATTGAGTGGGAGCTTGATCCGTCCAGCCAGCTGCCCCGGGAAGGACGGTGGTGTGTGCTAGTCGCATCCGAAGGTGCAGGCACAGGAGTAGATAAACGACCAGAGTGAAAGCTTCATACAACCGCGTGAATCGGTTGCACTACTACAAGCACGCGGAGCATGTGTGCGTGACCACTGGCCGCTTGTCGCGTACGCGGCGAGACTGGAAAAAACCGGTTTACATTGGCACAGCCAGTTGACAATCTCAGGGTTTGTGCGACGTACGTTTTTTGTTTTGTTATTTAATTTTGCAAGTTTGAATATTTACTTAATATAAAAACGTGGTATTTTATTAATAACAATGGTTGTTTACTGTACTGTTTGTATGAATAATACTAGAAAAAATAAAAATATATCATACTTTAACTATCCCAAGGAGTACAATAGGTAAGTAAATATTTGATTATTATCACTTTTTCAAGTAAGTGGGTACCTGTATTCTATTGTATGATTCTTTTTTTTTAATAAGAAGAGGATACTACACAATGTGCTTTTACCTTTTTATTATTATTACGAAATTTTACAAAACAGTTGTAGGTATGTGGGTGGGTTGGTATGTGTGTTAAGTTGAAATATCGCAAGTAAGATTTGAACCACTTCCCGATGTTGTATACTTACCTGCGGAACTTTGGTGACAATCCAATAATGATAGATATAACTCCTGACAATTTTATCGCATTTGTTGAATTGCTCGAGCAAAAGTTTCGCGAATATTTTGATCTTGAAGTAAATATTGTCAATGTTGGCAACGAAATACTTCAACATATTAAAATATTGCAAATTTGATATGCCATGTGAGTGTTTCCCATTAGATTACTTGAAAAAACTATATGTTAGATTTAGAATTTACCACACCATTAAAAGAAACAATAAATTATTAAAAAACAAAAATTGTAAAAAGAAAATTATTAGAGTAAGTAATTTGTAAAGTATTCTATCATACTGAATAATAAAACTATTTAACAAATGTTTTTATTTTATTTTATTTGTCTTAACCTATTGTGACAATCCTACCAGAATAGGTACCTAACAATTTTTCCCGTTCTTAAGAAGCTTTCACTCTGGTCGTTTATCTACTCCTGTGGTGCAGGAGAGCACATTCAAAGATGGATCCGTACTGGGCGCCGCGCGAAGACACCGGTACGTTCCACTGGACATCCCGGATTCCTCCCCCAAAAGTAGAGGCAGGCCACCGAGGGGGTTTTAGTGCGGTACAAATTCCACATAACCCCGTATCCTCTTCCAAGGTGCTGGGTACCTTTTGAAGGTTCCCCCAATATAAAAAAGGACTAAGTTGTTGTTGTTTTCAACCTTTTTTATGTCCCACTGCTGAGCACAGGTCTCCTTGTCACAAGTGAGAGGTATTTAGAATATAAAAAAAGGACTAAGTACCCAAGAATAATACCAACAGTAGGACACTAAAAGGTTAGGCTACGTAATCCATACTTGTTTAACAAAATGAAATAGCACTGTTACAAATATTCCTGCCTTTCTGGTGCGAAAGAGTGAGTATATTTCAAAGCACTTTAATGTAAGTTGTTTCAATATATTTTCAAAACTTTGTTCTCTAGAACACCTGTGAACACTTATGTGAAGATCCGAAAGAGTATTGTTCTATGGATCTATAGGGGTTGTCTTTTTGTTTGTGTTACTTAAAATGTTATGTTCAAATAGTAACTTATTTAACTTAGAATTTTTTATCTTTGTTTATTAAAACGTATCTGATAGTCACTTTGTCCTAACCTGGCCGGAAACTCTGCGTTTCTTTAAACACAATGCTTCATAGCAGAATTTGGCGCAGTGGTGGTACTTCTGATTGAAACAACTGAGAAGTAAATTCTAATATAAGTTCCAGTGATATAAATGGAATACTAATTTTTAATTTTTATGAACCCAAAAAAAAAAAACTAAACCCGTATAAACAAAATCTAATTGTCATCCTACTTTTAAAGTTTTAGGCAACTTTTTTAAATTTTAATTTTTAATGAGTCACGAATCGCTTTTCTGTACTGTCAAATATACATTTGGGATATACTGGTACAATAACTAAATGTTATCGCTCGCCAACTCGATAAATATTTAATGGAATAGATTTCACGCTACGGATTTTGGCACCTGTTATCAATATCAATATCTGATACAATAATGAGCGTGATACCATACTCACAAAGATATATTAATTATTGGGTTTGGTTAAACGCTACCGGTGTGGTGTAGAATAAGACACAGTTTATAAATAAAATAGCAGTATCGAAACCGAAAGTAGTGTGACTTTCGGTTTCGGTTTTCGGATACGCGGCTGTGTACAATACTCGTGTAGGCAATTTGGCGATGTTTGCGTTAAATCACTTGGTTGTAACGCCTACCACAATCTCTTGTACGGTACAACCAAATACACGGATTGTGTAGGAACCAATTACGTAGAGTTCAGTTATGATATCGACTTGTTTGTAAATCAATACCGAACGTGATATTAGGTATGTCATGTCACCATAACGCATTAATTAGTCATCACACTCATCGCATATATTTAAGTTGAAGTATGTCATCGTTCGAAGCACGCATGGCCCGGAGGTTAGCGTAGAACGCAAATGATCTATGCAACTAAGCCAAAAGGGAAAAAAAACATGCGCGTTTCCGTGCTTCATAGGGCACGTTAAGCCGTCAGTCCCGGTTGTTGTCGATAGATAACAGTCGTTAAACCTTGTCGGAGGCCTTATGGGCAGTTTGAAAACATCCGACAGCGGGTTGGCCACTAACCCGCATCTCCACCAACCCGCATTGGAGCAGCGTGGTGGAGTAAGCTCCAGGCCTTACCAATAATGGGGAGAGACCCGTGCCCAGCAGTGGGACACGAAAACGGTTGCAGCCATGTCATCGTTGCTTTGTATAGTAGTAGCTTAGTATAGTATAGTAGTTGCTTGTGTTAAGATGTACACTTGAATCAACAGTTATAAAGTGTTCTATGAGCATACGCTAGCGATTAAACTATTGAAATAAAAATATATATTTCCTGAACTAATACTAATTCGCATTGGGATACGCGGAGGTCAGGAAGACTACTTTGTATGCCAATGATTGTATCCATGGAATTAAACACTTAATAATGGAAACACAACAGTAACCACTTGCCTCACTAGCGGTTTCTGCGATGTGTACACTATTCGTGAAGGCAATTTGGCGATGTTTGTCAATCACTGTGTACTACGCTTGCCACAATCTCGTGTACGAACAACGAACCATGTGCAGTTTTGTTCTATTACTAGTAGCGAGCAATTTGTAAACGAATATCGAACATTATAATGTTATCAATGTTAAGGCATCAAATCATTTAAAGGCGCGACGTGCCTATGTCTTTATGGTTCTCAAAATTCATCTATACCTATATTATAAATGCGAAAGTTTGGATGGATGTTTGTTGTTCAGTAACGCAAAAATTGCTGAAAGAATCGTGATTAAAATTTGTATAGAGATAGATTATAGTTTGGAATAATCATAATCATAATCATTTCTTTATTTGCTGAATAAGGTACAATAGCATGATCTAAGACAAATTTTATGGTCCACTTATTCTGCCACTATGGGCGTACAAATATTGATATAATTTTAAATCTACTAAATCATAACATTGAACTAATTATTTTATAGCACTTACGCTACTTTTTTATTCCAAAAAATGTACTGTTTCTGTGGGATGTATTTGTACAATCGTATAAACTTAAATTACCTAGCGTGTATTTTAATATGTCATGGGTTAGCCTAAAATATATTACTAATCTTACCAAAGATTTATATAATAACTAGCGGCCGCCCGCGACTTCGTCCGCGTGAACTTTGGTATGAAATTTTTCCTAAATTTTATTTACTGTTAACTTCACGCAGCCCGAGACGTTTCCAACGAATGCAAAACCATGGAAATCGGTTCGTCCGTTCTGGAGTTATAGCGTCAGGAAGGAAAACCCGACTTATTTTTATATAGTAGATTGTCTTTTTATAACTAAAATAAAAGAAGATAAATAAAATTACCTGTAACTTAAAATCATTGCTGGGCTTGTGTTTTAAAAGTTATTAATAGGGATGTAAGTAAAAAGTTAAATTTATTTTTTATACGACATTAACTGATGAATACTCCACTTCAATTCAACTGAAAATTATGCACACAAATATATTTATTTTACAGCAACATCATATTTACCAATGAGGATCAGTCACGTTTTTAGTTGAGAATGCAGATTTGTAGAGCTATGAAATCCTTAACGTACAGTGCAAAATTTTTTGTTCTACGACAAAAATTGACGAAGTTATGACCAAATTACTAACGAAAATACATTCAGGGCCGCCGCGATAGCTGTGACGTCACAATTACCGTTAGCCTTTAGCAGCGGTTAGGCGCGCAGTGTTTTGTGTGGTTAATTTTGACTTTAAAAACAAATAAGTGTCCGATTGGTATCTAATTCACATTTTCAACTATGTATTAATATTGTATAGTGTCAAATTTAAAAATACGCTCGTTAAAATGCCAGAAAAATATTTGTTAACGTGCCGAGAGACCCAAACTTCGTAAAAAAATTGTTTCTGTTGTAAAAAGAGATGATAAAACTACAGCCTCTACCCTAATAACAATAATTATTTATTCTTATGCCTCTACCCAGACTACAAGACACTGTTGTAAAGATTATTTTAATGTACTTTAGCCCACTGCTGTACATAGGCTTCTTAATATTCGTCACTACGTCCGACCGGTCCTGCGCCCTCTGAATCCAGCGGCTTCCCCCTGTCTTCTTCAAGTAGTCAGTCCAACTGCTTGGAAGGCGGCTTGTGCTCATTTTGCCGAGACGTGGTCGCCATTCGATGACCTTTCTTCCCCATAGATTATACTCACTAAATATATTTGTCGGTGGTAGAACTATTATGTTTCGGTGGAAAGGTGCAGTTGCCGGCTACACTTGCATGAGGCGACACCAGCCTCCGGAGTAGCAGCGTAACTGCATACGACCTCAGACAAGACTTACCTATGCTTGCTAGAGGTTGTATTTAGATGTCCATGAGCTGAAGCGACCACATAACACAACGTGGCCTGCATGCTCGTCTGCTACTCCATTCAAATAAAAAAAAATATGGCTGTCTAGTGAATCAGTGTCAATGAATACCGTTTTGATATTATGAATAAAAAATACATTACGCTTACGACTTGCGTAACGTTGTGTTCATGAGATCTGTGAACGAGAAACCACCTTGGGCCCTCCCGGACACTCCCGGTGGATCCCTTTATGGACTTCGGAACTAGGTATTATATTAGACGACCCCGTGTGATGCAATGGTTACCATCGGACTGCCGATCAACGGTCGGGTGTATCGTGGGTACCATGGACACATACCATCCATCCATCAGCCTTTTATAGTCCACTGCTGGACATAGGCCTCCCCTAATGTTCGCCACTCCTCCCGGTCCTGGGCCTTCTGAATCCAGCGACTACCCGCTGTCTTCTTCAGGTCATCAGTCCACCTGGTTGGAGGGCGGCCTGTACTCACACACTGCTCGAAAACTTTCGACTTCAGGCACTGAGGTATTCTGGACGAGGAAGACACTTTGTAATTTCCCGAACGCTGCCTAACCGAGTTGGATTCTACGAGTTACCTCTCTCTCGAAGCTGGACTTACCCATACAGATAGCTTGTCCTAGGTATATGTACTCGTCGACAACTTCGAGAGTAGCGCCATCAACAACGACCGGTATAGGTGTGACATGGACGTTAGACATGATCTTCGTCTTGTCCATGTTCATCTTAAGACCCACCCTTTGTGAGGCGCTATGGAGGTCACCTAGCATAGTGCTGAGCTCTTCCAGGTTCTCCGCCAAGATTACTATATCATCGGCAAATCGAAGGTATGTGAGGTGTTCGCCATAGATGTTAATACCCAGTCCGTTCCACTCCATCAGCTTGAACACGTCTTCCAGTGCAGCGGTAAACAGCTTCGGGGATATAACATCCCCTTGTCGTACTCCACGCTGCAATGGAATAGGTCCAGTGCTTCCGTCGTGGACTCGGACTGTCATAGTTGCGGCTTTGTACAAACACTTCAACACCTCGATGTACCGATAGTCAATCTGGCATCGCTGGAGAGACTCTAGCACCGCCCAGGTCTCGATAGAATCGAAGGCTTTCTCATAGTCCACATACGCAATACATAGCGGCAGATTATACTCTTTTGTATAACCTGTCGCAGCGTGTGTATGTGGTCCATGGTACTATAGCCTTTTCGGAATCCGGCTTGTTCGGGAGGCTAGAAGTCGTCTAGCCTGCGCGCACTACTATTAGGAAGAACCCTTGAAAACAGCTTATAGACGTGGCTCAGAAGCGCGATGGGTCTATAGTTCTTCAAAAGGGCTCTGTCACCCTTTTTGAAGAACAAAACCACCACGCTTCCGCTCCACGCCTCCGGGACAGTTCCGCTACTGATAACTATATCGAACAGTTTTTGGAGCGCCACTTGGAGGGGTTTCCATCCAGTCTTCAGCAGCTCTGATGTGATACCGTCATCTCCCGGTGCTTTGTTGTTTTAAGCTGATTAAGGGCCCTTCTAATTTCGTACAGGCTGACGTCCGTGATATCTTCGGTATAGTGTCGGGTCAATTTGGCTCTCTTATCGTTTACCACATCGGTAACGGGAGCTTTTGAGGAGCTGTACAACCGTCCGTAGTACCTCTCAATTTCTCTCTGAACTTCAGGCTTAGACGAAACTACAGCGCCAGACTCCGTCCTCAATCACATTAACTGGCTTTGCCCTACACTCAGATCTCTTGTGAACACTTTTGTGCCTTGGTTGCGCTCAGTAGTGTTTTTGACGCACTGTGTGTTGTGAGCACGCAGATCGCATCGTCTGCAGCAAGAGATCTGTTTGTTGAGCCCAGGCGGCTCAACTTCGACATTGAAGACGGGGACCGAACGCATAGTTCACGCCTTTCCTTTATAAGACCGAGGGTATGATCAGAGAGCACTTGAGGTCTGCTACTGGAGGGTGCCTTAAAGAACTTGGACACTACCTCGTGGACGGTTTGTACCATCCTGGTGTGGTATTCGTCCACAGCCTCGCATTTTTCTAGGCCCGCGAAACGATTTCGCAAGTCAAGCTGAAAGTTCTCGGAACCCTGGATTTGGACAGGCGTTGGTCGGAGCGTAGACTTCATTAGGCATGACCGTTCCAGTTTGATGTTGATATTTAATGTGCCTCGTACCATACCTGTTGATCACGGAGACATTAAATATGTGCCGTTTGTCTGCTATCTCGCTTTTCGTGGAACCGTTGGGACTTATCCAAGTCCACTTGCGATGAGGATTCTTCTTGAAGAAGGAGTTCATCATGAAGAGGTTCTCCTTCTCCAAGAAGTTAGCAAGCAAGTGGCCTCGGTGGTTTCGTTGACCAAATCCAAAGAGCCCTACTTTCTGCTCGTCGCCGTCTCGCGTGCCCAGTCTTGCATTGAAATCCATGGGGGACCACCACCGTGAAATGAGTCTTAGAGGCATGTATGGCTCTACTTACGTCCTCATACATAGCCTTAACCTCATCGTCTGGGTGTGTCGCCGTCGGCGCATATACCTGTATGACCTTCAGCGAATACCGTTTTGATATTCTGAGTGTAAGGTACCCTTGCCCTTGCAAACACATTCGACTTTCGTCACATTGTTGACGAGGGACCTGTGGACGACAAACCCGACACCACCTTGGGACAGATGTTCGCCCTCCCGGTGATAGAATAAGTTACCGGATTTAAGGATTACCGTGTCCTCCCCCTCTCTTCGGACTTCAGATAATCCTATGATACTCCAGCGTAACTTATCTATCTCTGCTTCCAGCTCATGTATCTTTTCGTCGGTCCTCAATGTCCTGGTGTTGTATGTAGCCAGGTGCAGAGGTCGTTTTCACATGGACACATACAAAGACAGAAAAACAAACACCCAAACCGAGAACAGAAATATAAACTCAACATTCAAATTTCTGCCACGCCGGGAATAGAACCCCGGGCTCTCCAATCGGTATGGTAACCATTACGCCACACGGGTCGGTCGTCACCGTCACGGGTCTCGTCTCGATAAAAAAATATAGGTGTGAGGTATGTATGAATATTTTTTGGATAATATTGTAACGATAGCCTGTGGTTTAGTTAATTTACAGGATTTTTTGTTATGTATAAGGTAATACTTTATTTTTATTATGATCTAGCCTAAAAGTGTAAAAATAAAAATGCTTTCGTTTCTTTTATAAAGTTTTATTTCCACAACCTTCCGTGGGTAGGTAATCAAAATTAAAAAGAGATGAGTGATTTTAAGTCTCAACTAGTTTCAAAAACGTTAAAAATACGTGAATTTCTCTAAAAGATCAGTACAATATGTACGAGTAGGTAGGTACCTATATAGGTATTTCGGACGTTTATCTGATTGAGCTTGTACAAAACTTCTACTTTATTACCACTAATATTAAGTATTAAGGTAAGTTTTATACTTTTATTACAAAATTACATTCGAACTACACTTTACACTCGAATCTCAAACATCCGTCTCGTCGAATCGTATGCCGACTGCGCTCGGTTCGGTAATTGTGACGTCACACGTGTACTTTTTAGGGAGAGGAACGGCACAACTTTATTACTTAATATCTTCGTAAGTTATGGACCGATTTTAATAATTCAAAAAGATATATCATTCTTATGTCATATAGAATAAAGTGTGTTGTAGTTTGATTGAATTTGCTATAACTTTACTGATCCTCATTGCCCCATTTATTATGATTTACAAGTTAAATGTTAAATTAAATAACCTGTAAGTAATTAAGAGTAACTTTTACGTATTTTCGAAAATGTTCTGAAAACTTCGCGGTGGAAAAAACTAGAAACAGTCGGTCCTCTTGAACGTGAAGTTAAAATTGCTCTCATCCACATTTTTGAAATCCTGGTAACTTGGATTTTTACTTTTTTTAATAACTTCTATTTTACGAGCTACCACGTGAAGAGTTTATGAATTAATATATAAAATTGCTTCGGAGGGCACGTAAAGCCTACACGGTTGTCATCGGAAGGTAAGGTATAATAATATTGGCTAGAGACCCGTTCCGAGCAGTGGGATGCAAAAAGGGTTGCACACAGCTATGCACAGACTCTAGCGGTCTAATATTCGTACAGCAGGGAATGCGGGACAGGAGAACCTTCTCTATGGCTAAATAGACATTAGCAACTTCTAAAATCTTATCTTATGTTTTATAACTTACATGATATGAGATGAAATGAGATGAAACGAAAAGAAAAGAAATAAATGAAATGAATTGAAATGAAATGAAATGAAATGAAATGAAATGAAATGAAATGAAATGAAATGAATTGAATTGAATTGAATTGAAATGAAACCCCTTGGTGTAAATATTTTATTATATTAAATAAAATAATTATTTTAATGACTTAAACTTAATTTAAACTTAAATTCTTAAAATGACATAAGAAACATGAGATACCATTGTATCTCATATCATTACTTAATCAATGTCAGTTTTTCCCGGTCATTGATCGGACTGAACTGCGCAATTTGTACTCCTAATATGAAATAAATATCTTTTCTCCTTTTCTTACTTACTTTATTTCTTTCTTACTAAACTTTACGAAATAAACGTACCGTTTGAGACCCAGAATGAATGAACAAATATTTTACTTGCTTTCTGATTTACGTTTCATTTGCAAATTAAAATCTGTTATAATTAATGGAAATTTCTATCTCAGTTTCGGAAGTGGACGCCGTCGAGAGTAGTTCAAACTTCTTCGAAGTAGTTCTGTTTACCCAGTTTTGAAGTACGTCACAATATTTTACAGTTTAAAATTAATTTACGGAAATTTATTTCCAGATAGAGCTCGGGCACCTACAAAGGATCTTTTCGTCACAACTGACTTAATGAAAGAATTTAAATTTAAAAGCAAATTCAAATGTTTTTATTTAGCTTTACATAAAAACTAATACAATGTAAATGCCTAAGGAAAGAGGCACCGTTCTTCCTTTATAGAACGTGTTCTAAGTACTATACTACTAACTTACTATATAAGTGAAAAAAATCAGAAATGAAATTAAATGAAATAGTTGAAATGAAATAGTTTATTAACCTCCTGGGTAATAATATACACTTGATGTTTGTCATTGTTGTACGGCCAACTGCTGACCGTCGTCCGCTTTGAGCTAAGGGTTAGATCGGCTAGAAGAAAAAAACGAACGGAATAAAACTCCAGCCCTATTTTAAATAAATTTTCTGGTACAAAGATTTTTAAAATACAGCATGACTGTGGGGCGACATGGAGTACACAAGACAGCTATTGTGTGTGTCAGTGCTATCACACTGCCATCCGCTCACAAATTTAAGAAAAAAGTTTTAAATTATTACATGGTTTATATGGTATATACTTTATGTAAGTTAAGTTGAATCCTAAGCCTTTTTATCATTTAAATAGTCCTTGGTTTCATAATAGGCCTTGCAAAGAGCAAGGAGCAAAGAGGCAATATCCCGACGTTTTACCAATTCCATCCACATTATTATTTTAGGCGCCAAAACCACTTGTTCATAAAAATCGAATATTTTTGAATGCGAAAATCCTGTAAATGGATATGCAAACGGACCACTTTCCAATCTAATTCCAAAATTGACGAAACCAGCTGGAGTGGGCTTATACGCTCTCGCAGGTTTTTCAAATCTAAAATTCGATTTATCAACCATCAGTGCGCTTGAATTTATGAATTGTAATGAAGTAATGGCAGTGTGGTGTAGAATTTCCGTGTAAAGATTAGAAGATTAAGAAGCAACAAAAGAGATTCGAACAGTGATACAAACGTAATGAGATCAGAATATAAAAATGAAATCAATGTTATCAAAATTAATAATGTATTTATTGCTTAAATATACATGGGATTTTAGCATAAATAAAGCTGTTCAAATGTTATTATTTCACCAGTTAAGGCACGCAATTACAATAAGGATAAGTACTTCTTAGATACAAGAATCGATCGAATCTTTTAGAACCCGACACATAAAAATTGATACAGAATATCAAGATAAAGGAACTAATCATAAAAAATTCGTGCCTTCTAAATTCGGACGTGGTAACGGAATCGGGCATTTTAGCGTTTTCAAGTGTGCTAGGTGCAGCGATTGGTAGTCCCTGTAGCTTCGGGATTAAGAATAAAGCTACGGTATCCCCTGCCTGATCGTAAGAGTCCACTAAAAAGGGGCTTCCGGGGTTGTGGACGGTGTGAGTGGGAGCTTGATCTGCCCAGCCAGCAGCCGCATGCCGCCGTAAGCATCGGAAGGTACAGCAAATCATATCTGCTCTCCCGAAGATGGGCCCATTCTGGGCGCAGCGCGTGGAGGTCACCGGTGCGTTCCACTGGAGATCCCGGAGTCCTCCCCAAGCGCAGAGGCAGGCCTCCGAGGGAGTTTTAGTGCAATCAAATCACACATAACCCGGTATCCTCTTCCAACATGCTGGGTACTTTATGAAGGTTTCTCCCCGATACCAAAAAAAGTGCAACGATTGGCTGCTAAGCTTCTAAAGAGCGACTAAATCCCCGATCGCCAATGCTAAATGTAGCTAGTGTGGCTTAGCCCTTAAATACAAACACAAAAATATGTCCTAATCTTAGAATGATCACAATTACATTATAGAAACCACGTTTGCGCGCCCAAATTGAAGCATGTTCATTGGTGCCTTTAATGGCACCAAACGCCGGGCCGCTCCGTAAGACTTAAGGTTAAATTTTATCATAACACTTTTTAAAAATAAAAGAAAATAATAAAATAACTTTTCACAGTGTTTTCAATATTTTTTAGTATTTTATAGTTAATTTGGTCAAAATAAAAATATTATGTTTGTCAGATGTGACAGCTGTAGGAATCTATTTACTTAGTGCTGCAATTTTGCCAGCGCGCCTGTATGAAGATACTCATTCTATACGTATTTATTCTAAGGTCTGTTAGGAATTAACGTCGGTAGTTGAATAAAAAATGTGACGAGGTAGGAGAAAACGCCTATAAAAGCGAGGCCTCCTCTAAGGGAGGGATTATTAGTGCTGTAATCGTAATAACGGCAGTTACTCTGTCCGATTGCGTACCGAAATTCTGTATCTGTGCTTACTTATTATTTAATTGTTGTTGTATAAGGAAATGTTAATTAGAAACCTTAAATCGTTACCTGTAAATTGTATCAAAGGCTTTGTGAATTAAATGGTGATCTAAATATTCTGCTTCTGGTTTTCATTTCTAAAATCAGAAGTGGGATCTCTTCGCGTCCCACATTTAACGTTGCATCCTGAACAAATGCAGAAATCAGTACGCACAGTTTTTTTTTACATTCTGAACAATCTGTACCAGTTCAGTGATAATGATAACTCGAAGTAATTGATTTGAGTGAGAATTATACTCGTATTACACGTTGGGTAAGGTCAGAAACCGTAAGTAAAAAAATTCTTTTAAGAAAATATTTATTTGCTCGAAGGTGGTATAGTTTTATGTTTCATATTAAATTAGGTATTTCAATTTTCATTACAAGGACATTTGCTTATTTTAGTTGCCATAGATTTTATTATTAATTATGCAAATATATGTAATTTTTCGTATTTTATAATAATTTATGTCGATAAGTATCAAATTTCTGTTCACCCAAAAATTAGTCATTGTAAAGATTAATTTTTACCATAGTGAAGCTTTAAATATTTGTCGGTAATTTATTGTTAATTTTGACGCACATGTGGTAGCAATTTTTTGACCTTATAGCTGACTAGGTTATTGGCAGGCACCAATAGTCTTATCAGGGAAACAAGTAAGAAATTTACAATATTCATCTTTCCTTGTAAATAAAAAGTTGTGTCTTTACAAATAAACGGGCTTCATATATGTACAGACAGGGCACACTTAATATTTTAAACCTTTAAAGAGAGACTCGCAGTTTGTTAATGGAGTGGTATTAGCTATAGCGCGAATACATCTCTTTTATGCTATAAACGCTTATTGAAATCTGTAGTTTCCCCAGAGTAGTATTCTGTATCTAAGATTCGACTAGACGTATCCATGATAAAAATTTAATGCTACATTTGTTACTAGTTTTGCGAATCCAAGTGAAAAAGCAATTTTTATTTTTGTTACTTTAAAAATACTCTGCTTATCCTTTGTTTATGAGATAAGTTTATGTATGAAGAAAATGAGTACCTAGTTCTTACAGTCGGTTACTTTTACCTTTTCAAAAGTATTTATTTGTACCCAACGAGTACAGTACCGTCACTGGGGAGTATGTAATGGCAACATTTTTGTTAAATATTTCCGAATCGAGAGTGCACGCAATTATTTCCGTAAAACAGTGTTTTTGAATATTTGTAGTCATTTCAAAGCAAGAAGTCAATTTATAAACTTGGTATCTGATATTTTTCTGAATACCTACAAATGTAAGACATTAAACAAAGACGTTTAATCTTTACTTTAAAAATTGAATAACCGAATACTATCTTAAAGTTAAAAGTGACCGTTGATATTTTATATAGATTGCATATGCTATGAGTATTCGTATAATTAACTATCAAAGTTGTTGGCTGAGAGTTACCAGTATCTATCAATTTTTATTCAAGTAACATGGGACAAAACCTTGAGATTTTTCTTGAGTTTTCAGACTTTCCTCTAATGAAGGAAGCAAGTTGAGAATGGGTGATGGAAGCTTAAAAATGACACTCTAGATCAGTGGTTGAAGCAGAGACAACCAAGAATAACAGTACCAAAAAGAAAGTTGCTCTTTACCTATTACTTACTTTTTATGGTTAATGAATTTTTAAGGTAAATAAGTGACACTAAGCAAGCTCAATTATAAACCAACGGTATAATGTGATATAACCGTTTTGTTTGTCAGATTTAATTGATGTCTAGTGCATTTACAGATAAGGTTTATACTGGATACTATTGTTCTTTTTTGACTTTTACTTTGTTAATCATTTTGTTAACGCACAAATTGCTAAACCATTTTCAGATGAAATAGGTACAGGGAGTTTTTTTTTTCGACTACCTACATACCTTTATCGCTGACCAATTTGAACATTTGTTACTGACTGTGATCAGTAAAGATTTATTCAGAAGGGGTTTTGTAAGTTGTAGCAGAGTAATGTCAGGTAGGCCGAGCTTCAACCTATGTAACTTTACTACGGGAGAACACGAGGACATGTGATTTGGTCAGTTCTGACTGTGCACATTGTTATTCTAGCTGGTAGCAATAGTGAACCGACAGTGAGTTACATAAATCTTTTCGTAATAACAAATTACTTTTCCTATATAAGTTTGTTCATAAAATTTCATTTTCTTAATGTTACGCTTGTGTTTCAATGTACAAATAAGTTTTTTTCGAACTTAGCATTATGTCTGCTATCGAATTTTTATTTTTGGTAGATGACAGTGTCGTCTATTGGCCAAGACTGTGTAATGCCTGGGTATTACTAGTGATGACAGCGTGACGATATTGGCTGAACTTGTAATAAAACATTCTACTGGTTTAAGCACGCTTTTACCATGGTGCTATTAACATTTGTAACAAAGTGTAACACACTGTACTATTGACAGCAAGTTCAAAATATTAAGAAAAATGCTAGCATACAACCCGCGGGCTCTGTAACCCCGGGGGCTTTACTGGTGACTTCATTTTTATATTTTACACCCTATCTGACCCAACAGTTTTTTCTCTATATTGGTAAATTTTTGTTAGTTTTATTGGTATTTTTATTTAGAAGTACGTTGGTCCTATCAGGGTGAATGTAGCTTTCTAATGGTGAAAAGTAAAATCGGAACAGTAGTTTTTGAGTTTATTCATTTCAAACATATAAAAATACAAATCTTTCCTCTTTATAATATTAGTATAGATATATAAATTTTTTCAACATGACATTTTTGAGAAACCTGATTCGTATTTTTATATATATACCTACATATAGTTAAGTGTTCGAAACGACTGCCTTTCACCACTTAATAATGGCCTAATGCATTTTCTGCAATATCTGCGTACCTATGAAGAGTGCCTATGAACAATATAATGTACAACAGAAATCTGATGAACACTGTTTTTACAGATTAAAATGCGGTGATACACGACTAGTGTGATCCTATATGAACATTACCTAGTTAAAGCCGTGTTTTTGTTAACCATGTGCAAACAGAAATCTGTGGTGAACACTGTTGTTACAGATTGCAATGCGGTAATACACGACTAGTTAACAGTTTGGGCTACTCAAGTTCATATGCGAGCCGGTATTGTAAGAATGGTCATAAAAAAATTAAGAAAAATATTAGATTTTAACAGCACTTGCTTTATTTTGCAGTTCTTGCGTCAGACCGTACACGATCGAGGACGAACGTGTGAGCAGGACGGCCGGATGTAATCGTGGTTAAAAAGGAGCTCAGTGATATATACTAAATTTTTATTTATAATAATTAAACTTTTGAACTAGATGGTGCTACTAGTACATTTATTTAAAAAAAGCAACAGTGCTTTCTTATTTCGAAATAGTTGGACAAAACTCATTCTTTATTTTACTGATTAATAATTTTGGTACTCGTACATGTTAATAATTTTTCCTTTCACAAAACAAGTTCGTTTTAATGGCTGTCCCAAAACTTTAATGAAATATCTCATTTATAAGCTTAATTCTTATCTAGATGTGCCTGTTATAAATTGCTGTTGTCACTAGAACATCTCAAGCTTTATGATTCAAAGCCTAATTGTTAGATTTATTACAAAAACTTTAAATTCCAAAAAGTGCTTCATACGATAGGCCGATCTTTAAGATTTAGTTTGGTTTGTTCTCATTTGCAGAAGCTAATCCTTGTGATGTCGGCATGCGTTCGAAGGCTGCTGCCTCCGCCACTGTATGGTGCGTGGCGCTCTGGTGTGCTCCTGGGTGGCACCGGGCGCTCCTTCAGTGCACTGCTACTTAAGTGCAATGGCATTGAAGGATCTTCACCGCCTGGCGAGGACGCCAGGATATCAGGAGGGCCGTGTTAGGAATTAACGTCGGTAGTTGAATAAAAAATGTGACGAGGTAGGAGAAAACGCCTATAAAAGCGAGGCCTCCTCTAAGGGAGGGATTATTAGTGCTGTAATCGTAATAACGGCAGTTACTCTGTCCGATTGCGTACCGAAATTCTGTATCTGTGCTTACTTATTATTTAATTGTTGTTGTATAAGGAAATGTTAATTAGAAACCTTAAATCGTTACCTGTAAATTGTATCAAAGGCTTTGTGAATTAAATGGTGATCTAAATATTCTGCTTCTGGTTTTCATTTCTAAAAGGTCCTAATGAAATTTTACACGATGATCAAGCTTATGACTGTAAAAGAAACCGACAAATCTCTCGTCTACGTATGGTAGCTTTAACACATTGTTATCAGGTTCTATTAAAAATCCTCTCTTTTATAATACTAACAATTGTATAATGACGACGGACGAAATATATTTGAAAATGATACCTACTTGGGTAAATAGGTTATTAATATAATTATACCCCAATATATTACAAGACGTCAACACGTCTTCGGTCATCCAGCACCCCTGTCACATCATTTAACACGTCACTCACAACATGTCAAGGACTAAGGGTTATTCTACAAACGTATCTAATGTACAGTGCAACAGGATAGAACACGATATTCAACCCTCGTCGCGGGTCACCTGGTTTGTAGCAAGATTGATGAAGCACGTCTATAGAAACTTTGAGCGGTCCACTAGTGATGGAAAATGTGGAGAGGTTCTTAAAAAGAAAATTTAAAAATATCTACTACGCTGGACTCGTGAGCCTCGTAGATTATAGAGTAGTATCTATCCAGTAAATATCTTAAAATCTTTTTTAATTGATAATTTGAACGTTTGGAAGCCGATAGAAATGTTTCAGTAGCAACGTAACTTACATGGCGCTGTAAAATTTCATTACTTGTATTATATGTAATTAAATCTAAATTTATACTGCAGTTAATCATAATGCAATAATGCTGAAATTATTAGACTTGGAAATATCAAAAGGGCTTACAGACACAAACAAGGTTTGAGTTGAATGAAATATGAATAAAATACCAAATTTTATTACTTAGTACTCGCTTCATAAAAAGTGTTTAAACCTTTATTTTTTATTTTTTTATTATTCTAAGTGAAGTGTATTTAAATAAAAAATGTCTACTACATTTCGGTAGTCTTCAGCTCATCGACATTTCTCATACAACATGTCATATCATTCAAATAGATTAGTATGTTAACGGCTTGGTTGCTTTGCCGCTGCCAGTGTCACATTTTGACGTGACAACGTCTAATAAATCGATGAAGGCCGGCTGCACGCACGATAAAGGATGACTCATTGTAACGTTACGCTCATTGTAATGTACGTTTGTAACTCTCATTGTAACGTTACGATCGGAGCGAGAGCGCTGCACGAACGAGCGAAAATCTCGACCGGCTTGTGCCGCATCTATCTCTCTTCCACTGGATTGGCCTATGCGTCCGAGGAGAAGAAAGACAGCTGCAGCACACTACTTACATCTACACGTGAACTGTTTCGTCGTCTGTTTATAAAGTGAAGTGAAAAGTTAGTGTGGTTTTCATTGTTATTGTTATGACTTTGTCATGTTCAACTATCGTCCGTAAACCGACTTTACAGACAAAAAGTTTTTTACGGGACAAATTTTATCACCAACCCCATCATCGAATGCGTTCTTCTTGTTCTGCTTATCTTACTGTTAACTTGCAAAACTATACTATTGAATACCGTGATTATAGAATACCGTGATTATACTCTGCTTTTTTCTCCAGATATTTAATTCGACAATTCAAACCACCGGCACTTGGGTACGTGATCGGTGCATTTTAAAAATATAAACATGAATGTATCGCTTACATTTCTAACGTGGTGATTGGTACATCACTATGTTGCGCCTACGTGAACGAAATACTTACGAACATGTGAAATACTAAAAATATATCGATTTCTTCTAGAACATATTTATTTTTATCTTATTACGAGATTACCAACATTGTACGTAATATCATCGTAAATTTTTATGCAATAAAATAATCGACTTAGTAACTGACTAGTCTGACTTAGTAATTTGTAATAAGCATGTATATCGGGTAATACAGACACGATATACACGCTCTATGAACAACAAATACATTGTCATATTGCATGATGTTTTCCAATAGGGTGCAAGCCTAAAAATTAGCTAAATTTCCCTTAACGGTAAGGTGGATCAATTGATCTTAATTTCAAAAGTAAACCTGCCTAACACTTGGTTATTAAAAATAGGCCAAGTGCGAGTCGGACTCACGTACGAAGGGTTCCGTACCATTATCTATAAAAAATCACGTTTATTGTATTGGAGCCCCCTTAGATATTTATTTTATTCTATTTTTAGTATTTGTATAACAATAGCGGCAACAGAAATACATCATTGCCTTTGATTATCCATAGAAATCATAGCATTAAGATTGAATGAAAGGTAAATAATTGTAGTTTACGATTGAAGACGTATTTAAAAAAAACTACTAACAAGATCTCGTTCAAACCAATTTGGTGGAAGTTTGCATCGTAATATACATCATATGTTTTTTTTAGTTTTATCATTCTCTTACTTTAGAAGTTACAGGGGGGGGGGACACATTTTACCACTTTGGAAGTGTCTCTCGCGCAAACTATTCAGTTTAGAAAAAAATGATATTAGTGTTTTCCCCTGTCGAGTGCACTAACAAGATAATCATCGATACTGCCGTTCTTTGGTTTCTGTTCAGTAACGTCCATGTTTTTCTTTCTTTTTCGAATTTAATTTCCCAATAAAAACTCCACTACACTTATATATAAAATTGTTCATAGCAGTACACAAGACTTCTTCTAATTTATAGGCTTATAATTCCCTAGTATCAAGAGATTGCATCAACAAGCTTATCTTGCTTGTTAGATTTAAAAAAAGTTGCTTAATTAAAGACATTGCACATTTTAATTTTTACATTAATTGTCCCATAACTCTTCTAAATATTTTTATTACCCTTCGTTTATACCCTTTTTATTAACCTGTTGGTTTTATACTATTACTTATTTATTATTCATTTTGTTGCTGTTTTTTTCATATTATTTCATTGTAATCGGTCCTTGATAATAATACAAAGTTTCAAAGACATCTTAAAGTACGTCAAAATTATATTTAAAGTTTCCTTTTAAAACATACATACGACTCGGTTTAAGAAGACTTGACTTTATATGCTTTATAGGCTATGTTCAATCCTTGTGACTGGCTGGTAAGTAATTATAAGAAGAATTCCATCGACATTGACATCCAACGTCAATCGTAAAAAAGATGGTGTATTACGAAGACCATGGTGCCGTGCACTAAATATATTCAGCCGTGCTGAATAAATCTTCGATTCTCCTATTGTGTAAGAGTTATCCGTGATACTCAAACCCCGGTACCGTGTGCCAAAAGGCCAGTTCAGCCGTGCTGAACCCCAGTTGTCCTCGAACTCTCATACATACGAAAGTGCCTAGGTACCGTGTACCCAAGGACATCAGCCGTGCTGTATCGTATACTCCGTGAGTGTTTAAGAGTGTCTAGGACCTATTGGCCGTGACGAACTATAAGTGAAGAACGCCGTGCGCTCTCTATCAAGATTGTGTTCAAGACCCATCGGCCGTGCCGGACCAACAATAAGAAAGCGCCGTGCGCACCCACCAGCTCCAGATCGACTTGGAGGTTAAGGTTGGTGGTTTAGAATTATTTACTAAGACAAACGAGGTTTTGAACATATCTCCTACACATAGATACATATTTCATACAGTCCACTCTACATCTAGTGCGATTACCGCACAGTTCTTTTTGGTCCTTCGTAGCCAAATATACAAGTTTTTTTGGTCATTAAAGCCAAATATTGAGTCTTTTTTGGCCTTCCAGCCCAACGTAGAACATAAGGCATAGTCATTTCTTTGTTCGGTAGCATTCTTTTGTTTTTTCACATTGTCACTTCATACATTTTTCTAATTTCGAAATGGCTTCTCAAAAGGAACAGGGCCATAGAGAGAATACAGATGTCAGATTAATCGTATTAATCAAGAAAAAAGAATGCATATTCGAGGAAATGCAAACGATTTACGATCTGTCAAAAGATGAATCAAATAGGGAAATGTTCTTTTTACGTATGAATGACATCGAACATTTACATACGTCATTTACAGAATATATTTTTGAAATATTTCAATTCGAATTTAAAACTAATCCTGAAATTTTGATTAGAAGTCAAGAATTGGAAAGTTTTGATGAATTATATTTTCGTAGCAAACTCGCTTATTCTAATTTGCAACAAAAAACATCCGATGAACATTTAATTAATGCAACTTTAAATGATTCTCAAATTTCAAATGAGTCGACACCGCGGCTTTCAAAGTTAGAATCATTTACTTATGACCATTCAGATTCAGCGTCGTACGCTAGTTCAAGTAATCGTAGTACTTTCAATACAAATGTGAACAAACTTCAATTAGAATATGACAGGTGTCCGATGTATTCAATTAAAACAGATGCTTTTGAAAAATATTTACACGTTTCGTCAATAACTTCTAGTAATATTTCTTGTTTACATTGTGGTGAAAATCATATGATTTTCCGCTGCGAGCAGTTTCATAAACTGACCGCTGCGCAACGGTTCAGCCGTGCTGAGATGCTTAAGTTGTGCCACAATTGCTTAAAAATGAATCATATTGCTAGGGATTGTAAGAGTGATGTTGGATGCATGAGTTGTCAACAGTCACACAATTCGTTACTGCATAAGGTTGACGTTCTTCCTAGCAGCAGTTCGGCCGTGCCGACATCTGCCGTTCCTCCAACAGCGAGTGTGTGCAGTACGAGTGCTGTGAACAATAGTTATCATGCAGCATCGTTGCACTCTTTTATTAATGTGAAATTGGGAACCGAAACCATTAACTTCTTGGATAATTTTAACCAACGAACATGTCGTATTATGATTGATACGAGCGAGCAATCTTATTTTAAAACCGTTGACCGTTTGCAACATTTAGGTTTACCGCAAAGTAAATGCATTTTTAATATTTTTGGATTAGCTTGGGAAAGTGTGAAAAATTATTGCATAACCTCTTGTGTCATAAAATCGTGTCACACTAATAATTCAATTTTTGATATAGATGCTGTAGTGCTTCCTAAAATCACTTCAGATCTACCTATTGTAAAAATACCAAAAAATGTAGTAAACAAATACCGAAATTTATTTTTAGCCAATCCTTATTTCCACAAGAAGTCGCCGATCGATATACTTTTGTCCAGTGATGTGTTTCCATTCATGTACGATGGAAAGAATTTCATTTTAGGTTCAGATATACCTGCCGCATTAGGGTATGTCGTAGCCGGTAAATTACTTGCACCGTCGACGAATGATGTCACGGATGCTAGTGTTGTAGCGTCTACAACCATGGTGTCGTACACCACTGAATACAATCATCTCAGCGACACTCTCAAACGTTTTGATGAAGTGGAATCTGCGCCGTGCATAATTTCATTAAGTCCTGATGATCATCAGTTGAAAGAAAAAATATTTATTATGAAATGTGATCGCGGAAAACAGGGTCGATCTGCTTCACCAGTTTTATTGACTTTTTTGTTATTTATCTTTAGATTTCAACTCCTGGCAGCCGCGCTGCTTCGGATGATCCTAAGTATGTTTTGTCGTACAAAACATAAAAGATGTTAATTCGCCAACAATCGCCCGTGGCGATACTAAACTAATTTTAACACGGCTACGTACTTTGCTGTACAAATTAAAACTTTTCATAGCTTACCTTGTTAGTGTAATACCTAATTGCTATTTTGACACAAACAGCATTGCGGCCAATACGTGGACCCTATGCGCTTTGTTATATTTTCTCATTTCTTAGAGCAGCCATGCTGTTTTGCAAGCTTATTATGTTTTGTCATACAAAATATAAAAGTTATTTATTTTCAAATTCTCGCCCGTGGTGATAAACTCTTTACTTCGCTGTTCATATTAAAACTTTTCAAAGCTAACCGTGTTAATAAAATGATTATTGTAATGCCTTATTGCTGGTTTTACACAACTTTGAGCTGCTGTGGTCAATAAATGCGCACAATGGCTTCGTTATCTTTTTTCCTTTCGTAGAGCAGCCGTGCTGTTTTGCAATCTCATATGTTTTGTCGTACAAAACATAAAATATTTTGACTTGTCAATTATAATTAAAGCTCCCGTAGTTATAACGTGGTTACACTATTCGCTGTATACATTTAAATATTTCGTAACTAACCGTGTTAGTAAAATAATAAACGTGATCTGTAACTGCTATTTTTCGCAAACAGTTTTGAGATATTCGTTGTGGCAAAATAGGTACGTGGCCCGATTGCTTCTTAAGTTTTTATTTTTCGTAGACTCTGACAATTTCCTCAGGGTGGGGGGCCTATAATTTCAAGTAAAACTTATAAAATTTACATAAAAATATTTATTTGAAAGAAAAAGGTTATTTTTAAGTTCTTTTTGTTAATTCAAGGAATATTTTTATAAACAATATGCATGCAGGATTTTAAGTACGTGTTACTGGATGATAATGCTCGTAGTATTATTTGTTCAGTATTAATCATTTTTTTTAAATTTCAACCATTTACTGTTGAACAGACGATGGTACGTTACCTTCATCCACTTGCATTAGATGAAGTATTAAATTCACAAAGTATCATCTCTACCGTGTAGTAGGTGATTGCTCGTTCATGTTTGCATAGTCTACTCTTCTCTTCTTTACAGAACTCGACATGAAAGAACTATTTTTATTATTATAATCTTTTAGCAGTTAGGGGATACTGGTACGTTACCTTCTTTAGACTTGCATCACGCAAGGTCGACAAAGCACATCTACCGTGTAGAAAGTGTTCGGTCGGTCACGTCTAAAGAACTTTACTCTCTTTGCAAAATAAAAGCGATTATGAATGCGTAACCTTTGTTTTCTATTTTATAATTTGTTATGGTTCGTTAATTTATTACTTTTTTAATTCATGCATGAAGTTTAAGAAATTTGTTACCTATCCTTAAGTAGGTATAAGGTAGGCATTGAAGACGTTCAATTTAATCGATGTCACGTTGGCAGTCCCTTCAAAAGTATTTACATATTCTCCAGCAAATAGAGAAATGGTCATCTTCTGGTCGTACTTTAAAGCGAGGTGACTTGTGCTACAGAAGTATAATTTAACAAAGTCTTTGCAATAGACCTTTATTAAAGTTTGCTCTATCGTATGCCAATTTAATCTTTATTATTTTTTTATTATTATTTAATGATGTTAGAAGTCATATTTACTTTACACAATGACTCAAGCAATTTTATTCTTAACATTCTACACAAGCTTCGTAAGCTTTTTTAAGGTACCCGGATACCTTATTCATTCATTTACATTACTTACAGTCACGTAGGAAATCACCACAGTGATTTCGGTGGGGGGTATGTTCAATCCTTGTGACTGGCTGGTAAGTAATTATAAGAAGAATTCCATCGACATTGACATCCAACGTCAATCGTAAAAAAGATGGTGTATTACGAAGACCATGGTGCCGTGCACTAAATATATTCAGCCGTGCTGAATAAATCTTCGATTCTCCTATTGTGTAAGATGTGTGTGATACTCAAACCCCGGTACCGTGTGCCAAAAGGCCAGTTCAGCCGTGCTGAACCCCAGTTGTCCTCGAACTCTCATACATACGAAAGTGCCTAGGTACCGTGTACCCAAGGACATCAGCCGTGCTGTATCGTATACTCCGTGAGTGTTTAAGAGTGTCTAGGACCTATTGGCCGTGACGAACTATAAGTGAAGAACGCCGTGCGCTCTCTATCAAGATTGTGTTCAAGACCCATCGGCCGTGCCGGACCAACAATAAGAAAGCGCCGTGCGCACCCACCAGCTCCAGATCGACTTGGAGGTTAAGGTTGGTGGTTTAGAATTATTTACTAAGACAAACGAGGTTTTGAACATATCTCCTACACATAGATACATATTTCATACAGTCCACTCTACATCTAGTGCGATTACCGCACAGGCTATAAAATTAAAACTGAATTTAAAGGCTATAAAAATAGAGCTATGGTATACTCTGCCTGATCGTAAGAGGCGACAAAAAGGGGGCTTCCGGGGTTGTGGACGGTGTGAGTGGGAGCTTGATCCGCCCAGCTAGCAGCCCCGGGAAGGATGTGGTGTGTGCGTGGCCGCATGCCGCATGCATCGGAAGGCGCAGGAGAGAATAATATCTGCTCTTCCGAAGACGGGCCCATTCAGGGCGCCGCGTGTGGAGGTCACCGCTGCGTTCCACGGGAGATCCCGAAGTCCTCCCCAGGCGCAGAGGCAGGCCGTCGAGGGGGTTTTAGTGCGGTGAAATCCCACATAACTCGGTATCCTCTCCCAAGGTGCCGGGTACCTTTTGAAGGTGTCCTCCCCGATACCAAAAAAGGTCACACACTTTACTGGTTATTTAAACAATTTTATGTATCGGACATCGGATCGGATTACGATCAATTCCACTTGAACCGAAGTTCCGCCTCGGGCTTTGATTTCCTGCTATTGTGCACGCTGAATTATTACACAATTGCATCTCAACTGGTAGAGTTATACTGTCGTATGATGGTAAAGACAGTGATAAAGTATAAATATGAATATTATGATAGTTTTATTTATTTATAAACTCTTTATTCTACACCGTACATAAATGAAGTTTTGAAAACAACACAAACAGAGTACAAATGACGACCTTATCGCTAAACAGCGATTTCTTTAAGGCAACCACAGGCAAGAAGTTAAAGACAGAAAAGATGTTGAAAGAGCAGGTACATCCTGCTAGAAGCATCCAGCTTGGGCTGGAAAAGTTATGTATTTGGTTTCAGGTAAGAACAGTGATAGATAATATACAGATGAATGGATCAGGGGTAAAGGAGATACCAAGTCAGGATCTCTTTGACTTGGCACTTATAGGAGTGAAGCAAGACGGATGGTTTTGGAAAGAGAATTCTATAAGCGGACAGCCACAGCAGTACAGGAATTTTGGTAAAAATATGTTATTTATGTCTACCAATCCGCATTTGAGATGTGTGATGGAATAAGCTTCAGGCCTCAAGCGAGGGTGGAGAACCATGCCCTAAGTCCTTAGTGTAAGTTTGTAAACGCGCAAACGTTACTACTACGTCAGAGTTAAAATAGTAACGTTTTCGGGTGTGCAGACTTACACTAAGGCCTCAGGAGTGGGACACAAAAAGCCAGCTATACGTTCTATTCCATTAATTAATTAGGTAAGTACATTTTTTTCATCAATAATGTTGAAAATTTACTTACTCCTATATTGTACATAACAAAAATTTTACAGTTCATTTAATAGTATAAGTTCATTTACAAATAAATTGAAGCAATTTGTTTTATTTACCAACCATACTGCGATGTTTTATGTTCTGTATAAAATGTACGAGTATTTTGGATACATTTTGTTGTTTTTCTGATCGTTAATTGAGCAAAATATTAGTATTAATCCAAATATGCCAAAGTGAAGTCCTTATTTTAACCCTCAGTTAAACTGAGCCTGTAATAACTACTAAGATTTAGAGATATTAAAGTACTATTGGGATATTCACGATTTATAGCTATCCTGTCGCAAGATGATAAACTCCACTTGAAACCGAATTTCGCCTTTGGATTTGATTTCCTACTATTGTGTCGGACTTAATACGGAATTGGAACCAGTTTGATAGGTTTGGTAAATTGTCATGTTAAAGTGAAATAATTATAATTGCGTATTTATATATTATATATGTTGCGTAGCACGCACGCAAACTAGGCTAAATGGGCGCGATGGAAGATGGACGTGACAGCTAGTGGTAAAAATTTCATGCGAGTTTCTGTGCTTCGGAGAGCACTTTAAGACGTCTTAAAGTCCTATTAGCGATAAATAACAGTCGATAAACCTTGTCGGAGGCCTTTTGGGTGGTTTGTTGGGTTTGGGTGGTCTTTTGGTTAGTTGTAGCCTTTTGGCATCTCCACCAACTCACATTGCAGCAGCGTGGTAGAGTAGGCTAAAGGCCTAAGGCTAAAGGTTACATCCAAAGGGTACTTGACGACCCGCGTGGCACAATGGCTACCATGCCGGACTGTCAATCGAGGGGTCCCGGGTTCGATTCCCGGTGAAATAGAAATTTGAATGATGAGTTTAAATTTCTGTTCTCGGTTTGGGTTTATGTGTTCCTATCTTTGTGTGTGTCCCAGGTACCCCCTAGACAGGGTATTAATTAGCTTATTGTGGGACTACTATGAGTGTGTAACGTTTATCCAATATTATACTTACGAACTGAATCGTCAGTCTATTATTGTATTTAAATAAGATGTTCTATGTCTTTCATTAGTGGGACGCGTTAAACGGACAATGATAAGGGTCCCGCAATGATTGTGTATCCCACCGAGATCGAATGCTTCGGATGCCGTGTATATGTTTCATGTCATTTGTGGTCGACATAAACGTGGAAGGTCACAGCCGTGGTCGGCTTCGATTTATGATATAAAGTACGAAACAGAAATATACATAAAATATTTGCTTAGGTAGGACAATTTTACCTTCCAGGATCGCAGGCTGGACGGATCAAGCGCCCACTCTCGCCGCCTGCAACTCCAGAAGCCCGCTTTTAGTCACCTCTTACGATCAGGCAGGGGATACCGTAGCTCTATTCTTAAACTACTTGGCTGCAACTCTTTTTGCGTCCCACTGCTGAGCACGGGTCTCTCCCCATTATTGGGGAGGCCTGGAGCTTACTCCACCACGCTGCTTCAATGCGAGACTTACTATTCTTAAAAATATCTCCAGAAATACGCGTTGGATCAGCGTGGTGGAGTAAGTTCCAGGCTACCCCAGAGACCCGTGCAGTGGAACGCAATAAGGTATGTATATAACTTTCAAATAAAATTAGCACACAATTATTGGCCCGGCGAAGCGCGCATGGCCCGGCGGTTAGCGTAGAACGAAAGCGATCTATGCAACTAAGCCAAACATGCGCGGTCGGGTGTGAGATGGGTGACCGCTAGTAGCAAAAAATTTCATGCGCGTTTCCGTGCTTCGGAGGGCACGTTAAGCCGTCGGTCCCGGTTGTTGTCGATCGATAACAGTCGTTAAACCTTGTCGGAGGCCTTATGGGCGGTTTGTGAACATCCGACAGCGGGTTGGCCACTAACCCGTATCTCCACTAACCCGCAATGGAGCAGAGTGGTGGAGTAAGCTCCAGGCCTCCCCAATAATGGGGAGAGACCCGTGCCCAGCAGTGGGACGTAAAAAGGGTTGCAGCCATTGTATTTAAGTAAGGCGTTCCATGTCATTCATTAGCGGGGAAAGCGTTAAACTGACAATGATAAGGGTTCCGCCGCAATTATTATGTATCCCACCGAGCACGAATGCCTCGGATGTCTTGTAGCTGTCGCTATATGTATAGACAACATGTTTTGCGGTTTCAATATATGAGGAAATCTTAATATATGGGTTAAAGAATATAACTGCCCATTTGTACTGATAACTCGAAACCGGTTTATTTTAAGTAAAATACAACGTATTTAATTAATCAACATATTTACGGAAGGTCTTGTGCTTTTGCGATAGAAGTCTGAGAATCTAGATTTAAAAAACTGTGTGAAAATATTTCAACCTCCTGAGAAGAAAACTTTTTATCATACAGAAAATTGCCCAAATTAGGAAAAAAAGTAGTCCATTGCAGGAAAGTCTGGCGAGTACATAGGAGACGAATTGTTTCTATTTGCAGTTTCACGTAGATTATTCTTTAGTATTTGGGCAAAAGGGTATAGAATTAGGCATCCAATAAATTCGCGTTTTATCTTTTCCCTCTTTTCCTTTATTCACCAATGGCAAAAATATCCAGTATAAGAGTATACAGTATGTAATAAAAAGAACACATTGTTTTAATTTTTATGAGTGAAAATCTCATAGCATTTTAGGCAAAGTTACCAATAGCGGAGGTCGACCGAGCAGTTTTCACATATTTCCATGTTCCCCTAGAAGAGCATAATGGACACTTTACTTGTACAATCCGCTCGATGTATTAAGTTACATAAATTAGTCGGCGAGTCACACTAAAAACGTTTAGCGATATTAAATTAAGGTCAATTGAATCTTAATTAAATTAAAAGTGACAAAGACATTGAAAAAGACTTTTATTTGTAAAACTATGGGTGTTTACAAAAATGTTTATAAATATACCTATATTTAGTTCGCCATATTTACCTTCTAGAGGTATGCAAATATAAAAATAAAAATATAACCGAAAAACTTAGTGTGTATAAAGTGTAACTTAGTGTGTTTGTAAGTGGTATGATAGTTCATCATATACCTCTGCCTTTTGAAGGAAAATATTATATACTAGCTGTGCCCGCGACGTCGTCCGCGTAGATAAAGACTTGTACAAAAGGCTTGATTAGAGTTGGATTATTTGTTCTTCCTCCTCCTTAGTCGTTCACTATTGTCAGAGTGGTCGTTGCTGATGAGGTTGCAATTTCGTTCGTGACCGCTTGCCCTCCACTGTCCCTTGGATTATTGTTACCTTTTATGAAATTACTTATGATACAAAAGTTCATATTATTATGTTGAGTAGATACATTCTTCCTGAGTCCTTAAAATCTTACTGTACTCCTCTTATAATCGACTTTTCAGTCGTTATCATCAGTTTCTCTTTACAAATTAAACGTACTATAATAGCCTGTTTATAAAGTGTTTAGATAGTACTGCTGTGCCCGCGGAAAGGATCATTATAATTAAATAATTTGTGCTGCAAATAATGCATAGATTCATTATCATCATGTAACTTAAATATATTGCAGAAAGGTGGTGAAATGTCTACGCTATGTCAGGCGTGGTTAGTAGTTGGTTAGTCAAATTCTTGGTTGCTTACACGTTGGTTGCAATTGTCGTTAACATTCTGTCGTTCATACTTAATGGAGGTCTTTTGAGCGATTTAAAACTTGCGACAGCAGTTAGGCCACTAACAATGAAGACGTCATCAACCTGAATTGGAGCAGCGTGAGAGGATCAGGCCCTACGCGATTAAGAGTCAATTGGTCCTATTTAAAACCCTTCACACAGCATCAGAAATAAATATATCGATTACTAATATTATTCTGGGCGTGACCACCATGCCGTGCTGCTGCCGTGACGCTTTAGCATATTAGTATAACACCAGTGCCAGTACTGCGTATGTATGTAATAGCTCTTATTAAATTAACCACTGAAAACGTCTGCTCATTTCTATAACATTTTTTTATTAGACCCTCGGCAATTGCTTATTCGTTTATTCGAAATCACTTTTTTTATAAATAAACCGAACAAAGAGGCAGAAAGGCCGCGTGGTTAAGCGATCACTGTCGCCTATGGAAACGGGCAACCCCAGCGGAGCCACCCGAGCACTGCCGGCTTTCAAGAAGAGCTTTCTTTACAGCTTTCTTGAAGAACCCTATGTCAAAGTCCACTGGAAATGCCTCAGCTGGAAGGTTGCCCCATAACTTACACATCCGTTCAAATATCAAAAGGAGCGTGCAAAGCGGCCTGTGGAACTTTAACCTTCGACTGGTGGTGTAATCATGATATGGAGACGTAGCTATCATTTTGAAAAGAACACTTAGCATAGTAAAGTCGGTAGAACACTTTGATTTTTTTACGTTTCACACTGATAGCGCCAGAGTCGGGGAAAATATACACTGTGTAATGGGTACCATGCAACACACAGAGACAGAAATACATACACTTAAACCGAGAACAGAAAATTAAACTCATCATTCAAATTTCTGCTTCGCCGGGAATCAAACTCGAGACCCTTCGATTGGCAGTCCGGCATGGTAACCATTGCGCCACGCGAGTCCAGGCGCGGTCGCAGCCTTCAATTTGGGGGGGGGGGGGGGGGGTCGCCAAGAAATTTTGGTGGGGGGTCACTAAGAAATTTGGGGGTTGAGATGTCTCAAATTGGCTTGATTCGCCTTCCATCTACGCATGAGTGAGGGATTTTGGGGGGGGGGGTCATGTCCCCTGTCCCTGGGACCCCACCTGCGCGAGTCGATAATTATTATTGTCTACCTATTAAATAAGGTCGATACCAATAATATGTGGATGTAACCACCGCGCCGCGCCTCCATAATGCTCTACCACAATGAGTACAATATCAGCGCCAGTTCCAAAGCTCTGTGTTGTTAATTTTTTATTAGATACTTTATTAAGTAAATATACTCGTAATTAATTCTCTCTCCACCTATCAATCTCCACCTATCCACTTTGTAATAGCGTTATTGGGTAAAATAATGATTATGTAACACCACTTGTAAATCTACCTGTAAAAAGCAATTAAATATGAATAAATTAATAACAACGACATCTATCGTATAGCATGTAAACTAAATTGTCGATATACCGAATTTGCAACAGATCACTAAATAGTTCTGAATGTGAACATAGATGTCGGCAGTAGCCTCGTTCTGTTAAGGTTTTGTACATTTTGTATTGAGGATTTCTTTGAATATGTGGTGATATATGATATTTATGGTTTTTTTAAATATTTAGTTATGAAATCTAGCATAAGTGTTTGAAAACTTGCTATCAGAATATTAAGAGATGTTAGTAGTTATCGAAACTTGTGGTGTGACCGCTCGCATTTATTATAGCGTGCAGGTGTTCATCCATTTCATCATTCTTGAAATTGACGTAACTTTTTTGTTTGTGAACCGATTTAAATAAAACAAACCCTAAATGTTAATCCAAAAAAATACCAATACTTCAGTGAAAACCGCATCCTTCTACGTTAAGCCGTTCCTGAGATTAGCGCGCACAAACGAACAGATAAACAGACAAACAGATAAACAGACAAACAGATAAACAGACAAACAGACAAACAGACAAACAGACAATAATTCTAAAAATCATTGTTTTGGGTTCTATTACGCTAAGAAATAGCCCTAGTGACAGTTTTTCTCAAATATCTTCAATGTACAGAAACGGACTTGTTACAGATTTATTATATGTAATATAGATTACTAGCTGTGCCCGCGAACTCCGTACCGCGTTCAAATGTTTGGGGTGGGCCACCTTTAGCAGTTGGGGGGGGGGGGGATGAAAAATAGATGTTGGCCGATTTTCAGACCTACTCAATATGCTCACAAAATTTCACGAGAATCGGCCAAGCCGTTTCGGAGGAGTATGGCAACGAAAACTGTGACACGAGAATTTTATATATTAGATATAATAATAGTTTGAGAATAGTATTAACGTTTGTATTTACAGTTTAAAATTTCTGTTCACGTTCTGGGTCTTTGTGTTTTGGTCTTTGTGTGTGTCCATGACACCCACGACAAAGGCTATAACTACCCTAATGTGGGGCTATGAGTGTGAAACTTTATTTATTATTATTATTTAGAATACCAGTAGCATATCTGCCCCTCTCAGACAAGTCAGCAAACCCCCGAGCTTGCGTTCCTGGCGTCCAGCCAGCTGAGCCGAGCCTGGCTTTACACATTAGCCAGCTGACTTTTTGAATTATCCTCAGTGGGTGCTTTAGCTAAGCACGTTCTTCTTACTAATGTGGTTTAATTATTTATTAAGAATTAAGTTGATTATGCGTTGACAGGAATGAGGACACATTTGAGTAAGGGCAATAAAGCTGCGAGCAAAACAAGTCAGAGTTTTTAAAATATTTAAGTATTTTTTTAAATTAGGCAGAATATGCATAAATAAATGATGTCATTTTTATTTCAATATGGCAGAGTTTTGATGTTTTTGAACCGTCCATAAGGCATTATTATTATTTCATTTATTTATATGTATATTAAATATATTTAATTTCAATTAGATAACGTATTAGGCATTGACCTGTAATGTTAGTTGATAAGGGTATATAAACAAATAAATAAATATGTCACCCGCGAAAGCATCCGACACGGTTTAACGACTAATAATTATTGATAACAACTTGGCGCAACTGATTAAGAAGAAGTACCGACTAATTTTATGTTTATTTCTTAGAGATAAATTCCATGCATTCATCAGCGGCACTGAAAAGGTGTTGTTCCCCATCGGCTTTCAGTTTTCCAATCAATGTTGTTTGCCCTTTGCCACTTCGGCTTGCAAATTTTGAGTTTACGGTAGCTTTCGTACTTAGGACGCATTATTATTTCTAGCACACATTATTTCACAGCGCGCATGGCCCGGCGGTTAGCGTAGAACGCAAACGTTCTATGTAACTAAGCCAAACGGGCGCGGTCGGGTGTGAGATGGGTGACCGCTAGTGGCAAAAAAAATTCATGCGCGTTTCCGTGCTTCGGAGGGCACGTTAAGCCGTCGGTCCCGGTTGTTGTCGATAGATAACAGTCGTTAAACCTTGTCGGAGGCCTTATGGGCGGTTTGAAAACATCCGACAGCGGGTTGGCCACTAACCCGCATCTCCACCAACCCGCATTGGAGCAGCGTGGTGGATTAAGCTCCAGGCCCTCCCAATGATGGGGAGAGACCCGTGCCCAGCAGTGGGACGCAAAAAGGGTTGCGGCCATTATTTCTAGGCTTCGTCAACATTGTCATAATGATTTCTCCGAATGAAGTCATTATAATAACAATGGTTGAAAAGTCAATCGGGAAGAACAAACAAGAATCCGAGGAAAAGCGTATACAGTTGTGAATAATGTACCTACACGAATAATGTACATGTGCCTATTCACTTTTTACGCGCTTTGATAGCACCTTAATGGCAACGACATAATGCCCAGAGTCGCGTGTCAAACAGGAAAATGTAATTTAGTCATTTACTCAGTTAAGACCAATTCTATTACCGCTGTAGAACCTCTAATGATTAGAAGGATAAAGTTCAAAATAGCTCAAATCAATTGCAAATAGAGTGGCATGCAACAGCTGGGTGTACGAGTAATGTACTTTTTGAATATTTTAAGGCGTGTGAGAGCTTATTTCCTTGGACAAGGTGTTAGTAACATAGTAAAAGAAATTTTCTGCAAGGAGTGTTATAAAGTTCACGCTAATTTGATATGTATTAAAAGGTAATAAGGTCTATACCTGGAGAGTCTTTCCGCTTCTTTAGAACATACTTAAGAAGTGTGCTGGAATAACATTACGTAGAGTAAGTGTTAAGAATTCTGTTATGAATGGAAGCAAGGCAAAACTAGTTATATATTAGAATTAGTGACTTTAAAGATATTGGCTTCATTGACATCAAAATTTCATTGTGCTTTAATAAAATAGTTACTCTCAGACTAACAAAATTATGCGAATGTATATGGCTTTATGTCAATGAGTTATCTCTTTATATTTCTTTACATTCTTTTACGGCCGGATATGAGGAAAAATAGTGTAATTTTGGTAATAAAGAAATGTCGACTTTTACCGAAGTGTACAAAAGCTGAATCTGAAAATACCAGAGTGGTTTTAACATACAAGTTGTATTATTTTCAAAATGATCTCATAAGACTTTAGTACTTATGCGCAATGTTAACGTAATAGCGTAGCTCTCTTGTATTAAGGAAAGAGGTTTCAGATGATCTTACTATGTTGTATCCTATATTTTATACTAGCCTCCCTCCCGCGGCTTCGCCCGCGTGGACCAGATTTATAGGTTCCCGTAGGATAAAAATCATCCTATTTTCTTTCCCAAGGTCCACTCTATCTGTAAACAAATAGAAAAATGTTCCAAATTTTATTAAAATTGGTTGAGTAGTTTGAGCGGGAACGCGTAGCATACAGACAGATAGACAGAGTTACTTTCGAATTTATAATATTAGTAGGGATAGGGATTAGTCTTGGATAGATAAGTAATGAAGATTCCATTATAAATTCATTTTTAAATAATTTCAGACCTCAAAATCCATTCAGAGACTTTTTGGCGTCGCTCGTCTCGATTCGAAACAAAAGTGTAAGCAAATACGCTCGGTACTGAGAGCGTCTTACATGTTAAGAGTGTCCCGAATACTCTACTAAACACGTGGACACTCGAGTGGAGGACTCTTGTAACTAAAAGCTCTTTGCCTCAGCTGTCATACCTACAGTAGGTTAACCATGATGTAACGTTATCCTAGACTTAGTTTTACTGTTCAATATGTATGCAATTATATTTAAATAATGTGATGGTGGTAAAAAATTACTTTTACATATAAGTGTAAGTTTTGAAATTAAAAATCAATTACATTTGCCCACGGTTTCACCCGCGTTAGGTATACATTATAATGGATCTACCCATGGGTGTGAGATGTTTTACCGCAGTAAAAAGAAGCTAGACTATGTCACTCTCCAGCCTCCAGACCATCTCTTTGCATACATATCAATATAAAATATCTCTCCATCGCGACGTTAAGGAAGGACAAACAAACATAAGTACATACAAACAAACGAACCTTCACATTATTTAATAAGTATAAAAACCATACTAGGTAACATAAATCCATCCATCAGTCTTGATATGTCCACTGCTGGACATAGGCCTCTCCTAACATTCGCCACTCCATCTGGTCCTGCGCCCTCTCAATCCATCTCCTACTCCCTCTACATCCATTTCATGCTGTCTACTTCAGGTAGTCAGTCCACCTGGTTGGAGGGCGGCCTGTGCTCCTTTTGACAAGACTTGTTCGCCATTCAAGCAACCTTTCTTCTTCATCGGTTGTTAGTCCTCTTAACTATATGTTCTGTCCATTGCCAATGGCTGTTACTATTCAGATATTTTGTACTTTTTCAAAGCAAAAAGATGGTTATAATTTAGTAAAGTAAGTTATCATCTGTTCCCTTGCATCTCTCAAACTGTTTGTCATATTTAGACAAATGAGGTATCATTAGAAGTAATTGTCCGCTGTGACTTCGGCTTTACTAAAATCAATATTTATTGATTTCATAATCTAGATATTGATATTAAAATCTTGTTTAGTTGTTTGTTTATTACTTGTTTTTTTTTTGACTACGACAAAACGACTTTTAATTTTTAACTTTCTTTGATAAAATTGAAGTGGAATGTCCGCTGAAAACAGCTAAATTGTGGCTATCCTAGTTCCAAGAGTAGCGGAAAGTGGCTTAGTTGAGAGACACGAAAGTATCAGGAGATAATAAGAAACGCGGGAAGATACCGTATGAAGTGATATGCTGATGTACTTTATAAACAACATAAAAGTTAATAAGAAAATGATGTTACATTTTCTTATCTATTTTCTCTTTTTATCCTGCGTTGATATTAAAATAAATTATTATTATAATGGTAAAAGCTTTTTGCGTAATGTAGACACAAAGGACGAATAATAACCCTGATTACCAGAGTAATCACCTAGATCAAGGAAATATATGTTTTTCTTCCGTAGGGAATCGAACCCGCACGATTTCCATTGTATATCGGTATGGTGATGGCTACCACCAGCTACAATAAGTATCAGTCGGTAAGCAATTCATGAGTAATTACTATTATGATACGATGGCGGAGAGGTAAAGAAAGCAGTCTCTGACGCGGGAGATGCCGGGTTCAAATCCTCTGACAAAAAGAAATATGTAATGTGTTCATTTCATCGCTACTCACCGATGATGGAAAAATATTATTATTTTTAATTGATTACGATGTTTTCCATCGCCGTGCAAGCCTGAGATAAACTTATAATTTCTCGAAGGTATGATGTCCACCAATCCACACTAGGAGAACTATGTCCAGCAGTGGGACATAGAAAAGGTTGAAAAAAATTACTAATCAGTCAGTCACTCTAGTTTTCCCACTGTTATTTCCCACCACGCATCCCACGGCTGGGCACGGGTCTCTCTCCTCGATTGTGGAGACCTGGAGCTTACTCTACCACACTACTCCAATCCGGGTTGGTGGAGATCCATCGGATATTTTCAAACTGACTATAAGGCCTCCGACAAAGCTTTATCACTACTATCTATCAACAATAGTCAGTACCAAAGGTTTGACGTGCCCTTCGAAGCCCGGAAACGTGCTGAAATTTTGTTAGCGGTCACATATCTCACACTTAATCTCGTCCTTTTCGCTCAACTTCGTAGATCGCTTGCTTTCTAAGCCAGCCGCAGGGCAATACGTGCTTTAGCAAGGCTTATCAATAAAATAATAACGTATGTGTGGCACCTTCCTATTTTTTTTTCAACCTTTTTTATGTCCCACCCAGCGGCACAGGTCTCTTTCTCACACAATTGAGAGGGATTTAGGCCATAGTCCACCACGCTGGCCAAGTGCGGATTGGTGGACGTCATGCTTTCGAGAAATTATGCATTTCTCTCAGGCATGCACGGCGATGGAGAACATCATAATCAATGAAATATCACGATATTTTCCATCATCGTGGAGCAGCGATAAATTCGCACATTACAAATTGCTTTGTCAGAGGTGCGAGCCGAGGATTTGAACCTGGGATCGGTCGCATCGAAGGCCGCGGTTTTTTACCACTCGGCCATCGCTGCTATCCTACCTATATAAACACACTAGCCTTCCGCCAGCGGCTTCGCCCGCTAGGATCCGTTTTGTGGTTCCCGTAGGATAAAAAATATCCTATGTCCTTTTCCAAGGTCCATTCTATCTGTGTTCCAAGTTTCATTAAAATTGGTTCAGTAGTTTAACCGGGAAAGCGTAACAGACAGATGGATAGACACACATTACTTTCTAATTTATAATTTTCAATTTGACGACCCGCGTAGCGTAATGGTTACCATGCCGGACTGCTGATTGGAGGGTCCCAGGTTCGATTCCCGGCGAAGCAGAAATTTGAATGATGAATTTAAAATTTCTGTTTTCGATTTGGTTGTTTGTGTTTCCGTCTTTGTTGTGTCCATGGCACCCACGACACAGGGTGTATTTACCCTACTGTGGAGCTATGAGTGTGAAGCGTTATTTATTATTAATATTAAGTATGGAAGAATGGATAGTATGGATAAGGATTGCTTCAAGACAGAAAATAAAGCAGTACTTGTACGGTCCAATCATCCAGGTTTCATCTACTATACCAAGCCCACAATACCTAAAATACCAAGTCAAATATAATGAACCTTAGTGTACCCAAGCACCCTAAAAATGGAGCGTACATTTTAGCTGGAGCTAATAACAAATTCAGTGCAGGTACACAAAAATGGCGCTAAGACCACGTAAAAGTTTTCTTTACTGAACATGCTGGAGTTTCCTGTTTATTAATATATAACTAACTTTCAGAATTTTACCTGAAAGTGAGATCGTCACTTGTTTCACCACAGGTACCAAAACTTTAAAAAGCATCAAAACAACGATGATGATGACGGTCTTTTAATTTTCGCTAGATGGTACTGATTTAAGTGATTATATATCAGTAATCATCATCCAATCAACCTTAAGTAAGCTCGTATCTCGTCTGAAGTCGTATACAGTTGTACTGACAACCCATGTGGCACAATGGTTACCATGCCGTACTGACAATCAGAGGGTTCCGGGTTCGATCCCCGGCGTAACAGAAATTTGAACGATGAGTTTAAATTTCTGTTCTCGGTCTGAAGGTCTGTGTTGGTACGCCATGGACACATACAAATACAGAAACACAAATGTTTGATGTGCTTTAAAAGCGTGTTTTTTTTTAGTTTTTTTAAACTATATTTATTTCCTAAAATTATTTCCACATGATTAGTAAGGTTCATATTTACTCCATGCATGGCCTAAATGTGCTTACCCAAACCATGTTTGTACATTCTCAAACCATCTTTAAGATCTCTAACATGGTTTAAGGACTATGTATTCATCCATCGATCTATCAATAACAACCGAAAGCGACAGCCGAACGTGGCCTCAAAAATACGAAGATGTGCATACAATTTATATAATTACCTGGAGTCACCAGATCTGCTCCTCAACGTGACTGTCTTGCTTAACCATGTAGATTGCGGTTGTAGTATACGCTATAATAATAATAATAATATAATTTATTGCAAGATCTAGTCTCATTACAAATTTGTTGTACGACTTACTCTAAGTGTTAGTGGTACTTATGACTAAATTAAAAACTAAACACTTAAAACTAGGATACACAAATTAACTGCTGGGAGCATGCAGTCCACAGCAGTGAGACATATAGGGACAGTCCAATCTAGCCCCTATCATTTTTAGAATGCTGTTGGGGCTGGCCCGCACCCGCCGCACAAGTGACGCTGCTCGCAGCCGCATCGTGGCCCAGAAGCATTGCACACGAGCGTCTGCAAACATGCCAGATGCACTGCTATAAAGTACGTTCGGCTGTGAATGCTGTGAGGCGTGCAAGTGCACATTGTAGAGTAGAAGGCTTGTGTGAGTAAGGTAATATTTTTTGAAGTGTTTTGTTAATGACAGACATGTTTAGATTTATTTGCTACTAGCTTTCCGCCAGCGGCTTCGCCCGCGTGGTCCAGTTTTATACGTTTCCGTAGGATAAAAACTATCCTATGTCCTTTACCAAAGTCCACTCTATCTGTGTTCTAAATTTCATTAAAATTGGTTCAGTAGTTTAAGCGGGAAAGCGTAGCAGACAGACAGACAGACAAACAGAGTTATTTTCGAATTTATAATAATAATATAGTAAGGATCGCTTCAAAAGCTTATACATTACTACCAGAGCCGATCGCACTTCATATCTAAATACAAGATTCGTTCGTTTACCGCTTTTAACGTGACAAGATGTTTGTAACACGCCTAACTTTTAGAGAATTTTACATTGACGCGAATTAGGCCGTGATCTCGGAAGCACGTTGCCGCCCGTTTTTAAATATAATGGATGGTTGGAAACGTGAGCTGGTTTAATGTAAGAATAAGGAAAATATTCTGATAATCCATGATTTCACCTCCTATTAATGTTATGGGGAAATAGGTCGTTCTGAATCTATGCTGATAAAATTGTGTTTTAATGTGACTAAATCTGTTTTGTTTAGCGTATTTTTATAAAAGATGGATTTATATCATGTTTTTTTGGCTTTTTAGGGTATCTATTGCCGACAATAGACAATATTTATCGACAAAGAAATATACTTAGTATAATCAAATATATAAAATTCACGTGTCGCAGTGTTTGTTGCCAAGCTCCTTTGAAATGGCTCGACCGATTCTCATGAAATTCTGTGTGCATACTGGGTGGGTCTGGTAATCGGTCAACATCTATTTTTGCTACCCCTAAATCTTAAGGGTGGTCCACCCCAAACATATAAAGGCGGTACGGAGTTCGCGGGGTCAACTAATATGAATATCACGGGGTACATCTAGTCAAAGGATTTCGATGAACAAAAAATGCAGTAATATCTAAGACTTAAGAAGAAATTAAGGGCACGTTGCCCCGCGGTTTCACCCGCGTTAGAGAGGATCATTAGCATAAAGTGAAGTCCCTTCTGAAGTGCCGATGGACCGGCTTTTTTGTAGGACTATTTAAAATAAACATTTCCATCATACATTACATATGTTTTGGCAGCGTAGATTTTTTCCCACTTTCTTGACACTTATCGTCATATTTTGAACAATTCACGCAATATATTTATAAACTAGCTGTGCCCGCGACGTCGTCCGCGTAGATAAAGACTTGTACAAAAGGCTTGATTAGGATTGGATTATTTGTTCCTCCTCCTCCTTAGTCATTCACTCTTGACAGAGTGGTCGTGGCTGATTAGGTTGCAATTTCGTTCGTGACCGCTTGCCCTCCACTGTCCCTTGGATTATTGTTACCTTTTATGAAATTACTTATGATACAAAAGTTCATATTATTATGTTGAGTAGATACATTCTTCCTGAGTCCTTACAATTCAAACTGTACTTCTCTTATAATATAGACTTTTCAGTCGTTATCATCAGTTTCTCTTTACAAATTAACGTATTACTATTTATAATTTTATTAGACCCTCGACAATTGCTTATTCGTTTATTCGAAATCACTTCAATTCAATTTTTTTTTCGCCAAGAAATTTTGGTGGGGGGTCACTAAGAAATTTGGGGGAAGAGGTGTCCCAAATTGGCTTGTATCGCCTTCCATCTACGCATGAGTGAGAGATTTTGGGGGGGGGGGGTCAAGTCCCCCGTGACCCCCCCCTGGGTCCGTACCTGCGCGAGTCGACTATTATTATCTCTTTGGATCTGCATTGGAATAGTATTATTGGGCAACAACGCCATCCACCGCACCTCCATAATGCTCTACCACAATGAGTACAATATCAGCGCCAGTTCCAAAGCTCTCTAAGTTATTATTATTTTTATTAGATATTTTATTATGTAAATATAATTGTAATTAATTATTTGAAATAATCTCCACCAATCCACTTTGTAATAGCGTTATTCGGTAACAACGACATCTATCGTATAGCGTGTAAACTAAGTCGTCGATATACCGAATTTGCAACAGATCACTAAATAGTTCTGAATATGAACTATTCGTCACATAGATGTCGGCAGTAGGCCAGTAGCCTCGTTTTGTTGAGGTTTTGTACATTTTATATTGAGGATTTCTTTGAATATGTGGTGATATGTATGTTTTTTTTAAATATTTCGAGATGAAATCTAGCATAAGTGATTGAAAACTTGCTATCAGAATATTAAGAGATGTTAGTAATTATCGAAACTTGTGGTGTGACCGCTTGCATTAACTTTATTCTCTCACAAAAGTTACACACTTAAATTTATTCTTCCGTTGCTTTAATAAAGATTCCTTTGTTAGAATTTCTTTAATAGTTACAATATGCATATCAACCCGCATTGGAGCAGCGTGGTTAAGTAATCTCCAGGCCTCCCCAATAATGGGAAGCCCAGGAGCGAGACGTTAAAAGGATGTAGCTTAGTGTTAGCTTGTATCGGTAATGGTCGCTTCAGTCATAGCCTGTTTACGATTCTCAGCTCCAAGAAGAAGCTGAGCAATCGATTTCTTCTGTAGGGCTCAGGAGTCTTCTGTAAGACTCGGTGGCGGGGCTCGCGGTGCGCTTTATACCTGTAGGCTAGCCGTTCTCGGCCAACGAAGCATTACCCTGATCACACTGATCTCTATTTAATATGGTCGACGATATTGATAAAAGTTCATCTTACGTTTGACCTCCCTATATCTTCGGAACCACAAATTATTTTATAATTGTAAAGTATTAATTATGATTTTCTAAATAGCTTTTAACAAAACTTTCATCTAAATTCACCAAAGCGCGTTTCAATTTTATGCCGCGTATTGTTTAAATGGACATAACTTTTTTTTGTTTATGGACCGATTGATGTGAAATACACACTCAATGTTAAGATAATTCATTCAACAATAAGTATATCAGTAAATCTGCATTCAAAGAAGGAAAAAAATTGGGAATAAAATAAGGGTTAATCATTCTAACCTTCACTTTCCAGATTTTGAATGCTTTTTATTTGCTACCAAGGGATGATTTTTGAAAAAAGGTTACATAAGTGTCTTATTATTTTCAATAAAGATTACAAATACAAAATTTCAAGTGAAATACTTTTCCCAAAAAGATTCTATAAATCAAGTCTCAACAATGAGTTTTTAAAGAATTTCGAAAAAAAATTTACACTTAATGGGTGGATTTTGAAAAATGCTGAAATACGTATTTCTTTATTTTAGTCAAAAATATTTGAACTAAATATCAAGAAAATCTATTGAACAAAACAAAGTTTTCCATACAAACTTTTATCCCTTATTTAATACCCTTAAAGGATAATTTTGTTTATTTTCTATAGCCTATATGTTAGCGAGGACCAATGTATATACAACGAAAAAAGTTTCATTAGAAACCGTCTAGTAGTATTTGTGTGAAAGTCTAACAACAGACAGACAAAAATTCCAAATATTTTTTTTTGGGTTCTGTTACTTATAAAATGACCCCTAAAAGTAATTTTTTAAATTTATTTGCAAAGTACAGAATTGACCCTCCTTACAGTTTCATTATAAGTACTCTATCTATACTTATAACATAGCAGAGTGGCGCAGTGGAAGCGTGCTGGGCCCATAATCTGATGAAATGATACAAAGGCCAGTATAACAAAGTAACAGTTTATTAAGAGATTTTAAAATTATAACACACACTTCACGCAAGATGGACGACGTCGAGAGGGGAAGGGGAGAGCTCCTGTACGAATGCATTAGCACCAGAGTGCTGATTCATTGCGCAGAGTCAGCGTGCAGGCGTTCATCCATTTCATTCTTATAATTGACGTAACTTTTATGTTTGTGAACCGATTTAAATACAACAAACCTTAAATGTTAATCCAAAAAAAACCAATACATCAGTGAAAACCGCAACCTTCTACGTTAAGCCGTTCCTGAGATTAGCGCGCACAAACGAACAGATAAACATACAAACAGATAAACAGACAAACAGACAATAATTCTAAAAATCATTGTTTTGGGTTCTATTAGGCTAATAAATAGCCCTAGTGACAGTTTTTTTCAAATATCTTAAATGTACAGAAACCGACTTTTTACAGATTTATTATATGTATAGATTGTAGCCTATGTGTTATTCTGATGTATAAGCTATATTATTGTAAAGTTTCAATAAAATCCATTCAGTAGTTTTTACGTGAAAGAATAACAAACATCCATACTTACAAACTTTCGCGTTTATAATTTTTAGTAGGATTGTAAATGCCCGCATTGCTATTCCTGAAATGCTGAGTGCTTCATGGAAGTGAGAATATTAATTTTTATAATACGTATCATCTAGCGATAGATCAAGTGTGTGATGTTGTGTGAGGAACAGCATTAATCCCAAATTCTCTCAATAATAGTGACAGAAGTTTGCAAACAAAGCATTTTTAAAGTCGCGCCAGAGACGCAACTGTATTTTAGTAACGAGATCACGTATCTTGGTTTATAATCTTCATCATCATCATCATCAGCCCGTATCAGTCCACTGCTGGACATAGGCCTCTCCCAAGGCGTGCCACTGAGCCCGATCTTCGGCTCTACGCATCCAGTTACTTCCCGCCACCCGGCGCAGATCGTCGCGCCATCTCGCAGGGGGGCGTCCTGCACTACGTTTGCCCGAACGCGGTCTCCACTCCAAAAGCCGTCTCGTCCAACGATTGTCGGCTCTACGACAGATGTGACCAGCCCACTGCCACTTCAGCTTGCTGGCTTTTAGAGCTATGTCGGTGACTTTAGTCCTCCTTCGGATCTCCTGATTTCGGATCTTATCTCGAAGGGACACACCGAGCATAGCTCTCTCCATTGCTCGCTGCGCGACTTTGAGCTTGTGGACCAGTCCCATCGTCAGTGTCCACGTTTCGGCTCCGTAGGTCATAACGGGTAGGACGCACTGGTCGAAGACTATATAATCTTAGAGCAATGTAAAGGTGAAAGAGAATTCTTAAATATGATGTAAAATAACACATGCGACGCGCCCTACTAACCTTTGGCAAGTGCCTATGTTCTGAAATCTCCTAAGGCGGCTGGGTAACACCTTAGTTTGAATACTTCATATTATATGGATATAAAATTTTCTTCGTTACGATATTTATAGTATGTGTGAAGCTTAGAGCATCAAAGTTACTGACTCACCCTTCAGTAGAGACGGCATAGCGCCTCGCTTCGACACATAATTTTTGTGCCAAGTCATGCGCGGGGGGAAGAACGCACACATTTTAATTTTGTCACATATTCACAAATATTCTTTCATCACTACAGACGCATACATTTCGAAATATGTCGATTTCAATTAACACCGTCATTTTCTATGCACAGACACTGACACCGACATACACAGACACACTAGTTGTATAACTAGAAGGCACATTATACATGAACGTTGGGACGAGGGGTTCGCCCGTAGAGGTCACTCCTATGACGGGTGTCATACCTTGATGCTCTAAGGTGTCGCCGTGTCCATACACGGGCAACACCAGAGGAAGCCACCCGAGCATTGCTGGCTTTGAAGGAGAGTTTATTTTACAGCTTTCTTGAAGTGCATGAAAATTCTAAACATTCTGCACTTTTCCAGAATGGTAGACTGTAGAAATTAATCTACTTAAGAGATCTATGATTTAAGTGTCTATGTAACTCTCGATGCACGAATTAGACCCGCTTTTCCAAATAAATTAAGGGCACACTTAAGTACAAAAGTAAGAAGTAGGTTATAATTACGTCACAATCAGCGTGGCATGAAAAAATTTCATGCGCGTTTACGTGCTTCGGAGGGCACGTTAAGCCGTCGGTCCCGGTTGTTGTCGATAAATAACAGTCGTTAAACCTTGTCGGAGGCCTTATGGGCAGTTTGAAAACATCCGACAGCGGGTTGGCCACTAACCCGCATCTTCACCAACCCACATCGGAGCAGCGTGCTGGAGTAAGCTCCAGGCCTCCCCAATAAGGGGGAGAGACCCGTGCCCAGCAGTGGGACGCAAAAGGGTTGCAGCCATAGTTATTAATGAAACAGTTACAATAATGGAGAATGAACCGAGCCTATAACTTGCGATATTAATTTACCTGAACCCTCAAACTTCCAAGGTTTAAACTAGTTGGATATAATTTTATAGTTCTTGGACGGAATTCAATTTTAATCTCGTAGTAGCTGGTAATATCTTAGTTATATTTATAACTAGTCTTCCGCCAGCAGCTTCACACGCGTGAACCCGGTTTATAGGTTCCCGTGGGATAAAACCATCCTATGTTCTTTCCCTAGGTCCACTCTATTTGTGTTCCAAATTTTATTAAGTACTTGCAATTGGTTCAGTAGTTTAAGCGGGAAAGCGTAGCAGACAGAGTTACTTTCGAATTTATTATATGTATTAATAATAAATAATAATAATAATAAAATCAATTTATTGCCTTTAGAAATTGTAATATTTGTGACATTTAACTAACAATTTAGCATAAAAAAATACACATAACCTAGGTGAAGTGGACTGTATGAATAAAACGCTTCTTCGATTTTTTCTTGATTTATTTCTTCGTATTTTCTTCTTTAGGAGAGAGCCGGGCTGGAACTGACGACAAGCGGCTACAGGCCCCATCTTTATATAAAAAAATTCCCGGCCGCTGATTGGTCGACCAATCACGTGCGAGCATGCGGACCAATCAGCGCGCACTCCAGAAAGCTCGTCAAGGCCGAGCGTCATGCCGACCAATCAGCGCGCACTCCAGAAACTTCCTCAAGGCCGAGCGTCTTTGTGAGATAGCCGCTTATCGCCAGTATCCCTATCTCGCTCATTGTCTGTCTCTCTCTTACATGTAACAATTTACGTACTTAAAGTATTATTACAACAACTCGACATAAAAGTACGAAGTATCTAGAAAGAACAATAGAATAATATGAAATCTAAATAAAAACACACACATATAACACATTATCCTACAAACTAAGTACAAACTAAGTATTTTTAACTTATAACTAATCACTGGGCTCGTCGTCCACAACATTTCCTCCCCCCGACGCAGCCTGCGTAGTCTCCATCACGACGAGCTTCCTTACAGGCCGCTTGAAGACTCCAGTTCGGGTGCGGACGTCAGCCGTTCGTATTCCGCCGTCTGGACCCGGGAAGGTGCGCTCGACGATGCCCATTGGCCACACATTTCGTGGCAAGGTGTGGTCGACGATGATCACGACGTCTCCGACTTGTAGTGGTCGCTTGATGCCCGATGACTCTCCTCTGGGTACCAGTGTGGGTAGGTACTCTCGAAGCCAGCGCTGCCAAAAGTGATCGGCGAGCGCTAGGCTAGCTCTCCAGGTTCTTCGATCTGTTTCTTCGCACGCACCGTTGAGAGGCAACCCCATCGATGACCCCAGTAGGAAGTGATTTGGAGTCAATGCTTCAGGATCTCTGGGATCGACGCTGACGTGGGTGAGAGGCCTCGCGTTGATGGAGAACTCCGCTTCGGTCATCAAGGTGTACAGGACCTCTTCCGTCGGTTCTCTCTCGTTCAGGGTGGCGGACAGTGCGACTTTGACGGAGCGCACCAGCCTTTCCCAAGCTCCCCCTTGATTCGGCGCACCCGGAGTTATGTAGCGCCACTCCATCCGATGTAGCAGTCCCTCGTCTCGCAGTACAGGTGCCCACTCAGCATAGGCAGCTCGCAGTTCTTTATCGGCTCCACGGAAGTTGGTGGCGTTGTCTGAATACATTGTTTGTGGCCACCCCCGTCGCGCTGCCATCCGTCGTAGTGCCATGATTGCTGAGCTCGAGGAAAGTGACGGTACTATCTCCAGGTGCACGGCGCGGGTCGTCAAGCAGGTGAAGAGTGCTCCCCATCTCTTCTCGCGTCGTCGTCCGATCTTCACTGTCATGGGCCCAAAGTAGTCCACCCCACAGTGACTAAAGGGGCGCTTGAAGGGCTCCAATCTCTGTCGTGGTAGATCTCCCGTGGCCGGTACTTGCGGTCTTGCTCTTCTTCTCTTGCACATGGCACAGTCCTTTTCTACTGTGCGTACCGTGGGCCTCAGGTGTATAATCCAGTATTTCTGCCGTAGGTCGTTCGTCACGCGTTCTCGGTTCGCGTGTCCTGCGGCGCAGTGTTCTCGTAGTACAAGAAGTCTGGTGACCCGGTGGCGACCGTCCAATATGATGGGTCGCTTCGTCTCTGCGGGCGCTGTAGCTGCTTCAATTCGACCTCTAACCCTCAGTATGCCGTCTTCTAGCATTGGATCTAGCCGGAACAGACGACTGGTCTTCGGAATTGGCTTCATCTTCTCGAGTCGTTGTATCTCATCTGGAAAGCTATCTCGCTGTGCTCGTCGGATGAGTGCCTTTTCCGCTGCTTCCACGTGTCGGCATTCCAGGCGTGTCGCTCGGCGTCGGCATATGTCGATGAAGGCTAATACGCGCGCTGTCGTCCTCACCAGTGTTTCATACTTGGAGAAGCGGCTAGGATCGGGTAGCCACTCTTCTCTCGCGACTTCTGTGACGTGCAGCACCACCTCTTCTTCTTTGTCTTCCTACCTATTTCGTTCTTCTGGCCATTGGTCTTCAGGGAGTCGTAGAAAATCAGGCCCCCGAAACCATCGATCTTCTGCCGTTATGGGTGTGTTCACGATTCTCGTGGCATCGTCTGCTACGTTCTCTTGAGTCGGGACCCAACGCCAGTCTTCTTTCTGCGTGAGTTCCGATATTTCTCCCAGTCGATGCGCGATGAACGGCGTGTATCTCTTCGCGTCGTGCCGGACCCAGTGTATCACAGTCATGGAATCCGTCCAATACGTTGTTCTCTTAACTTCGACGCGATGTTCTTTCTTGATTGTTTCTGCGAGTCTTGCACCGATGACTGCTGCCTGTAGTTCGAGGCGCGGTATCGTCTGAGTCTTTTTCGGCGCCACCTTTGCTTTGGCTGCTATGAGGCTCAGATAGTAGCTTCCGTCTGGTCGGGCGATGCGCCAGTAGGCCACGGCTGCATAGGCTTGTTCGCTGGCATCGCATAGTACGTGAAGCTCCAAGTTCTGGCAGTCGTGCAGTGCGTATCTTCTTTCCAGTCGCAGGTTAGCTATACTAGACAGCTGTTTTATCTAGCAGGCGAAGAGTTCGTATTCTTCTTCCGGGATTGGCTCGTCCCACGAAATTTTCAAACGCCACAGACTTTGGAGTACTATCTTCGCTCTGATGGTGTAGTGGTTAAGGAGTCCAAGCGGGTCGTAGATGGACATCACGGCGCTTAGTGCTTCTCTCTTCGTCGGCGCTCGGCTCTGAGCGCGCACTTCTGCCGGGACCCTGTTCATGGACGTGTTGAACCCCAGCTCGTCCTTCTCGGGATTCCAATAAAGCCCCAGTATCTTATTCTCGACGTTGTCTCCTCCAAGCTGTGTCGGCGTGGTTGTTCGCAATTCTTCAGGTATGTCCTGCAGCACGTCGGTGTGGCTAGTACTCCATGCTCTGAGTGTGAATCCTGCTGCAGTGTGTACCTCGCGGAGCTCTTCCACGGTGCGGCGGGCTTCGTTCGCGTCTTCATAGCTTGCTACCAAGTCGTCCATGTAGTGGTTCCGCGTGATTGCTTCCAGGGCTAGAGGGTGCGAGTCAGCATGTCTTCTCGCGTTGTAGTCTCTCACAAAGTGCGCCATGAAGGGAGAGCTTGCGGCGCCGAAAATCATACTCGTCATCTTGTAGTGGCGCGGTGGTATCTTCCGATCGGCTCCCCTCCACAGGAACTGTTGTGCTGGCTGGTCTTCTCTGCGTATCTTTATCTGCAGAAACATCTCTTGTATGTCAGCCGTGACTGCAACTGGCTTCTCTCTGAAACGGAACAGGATCCCAGGTAGAGACATCAGCAGGTCGGGTCCCTCTAGCAGATAGTCGTTCAGGCTGACTCCCCGATTCTTCGCTGCTGCGTCGAATACTAGTCGCTGCTTCCCTGGTTTGTTCGGGTTCTGTACTGCGAAGTGTGGTAGGTACCAGCAGACGGGACTGGCTATCTCGCTCCCGTCGCAAGGCTCGGCGTACCCTTTCTGCAGTAAGTTCTCAATCTGCTTCGTGTATTCTCGTTCGAAGCTCGGATCGGCGTCCATTTTCTGCTCGATTTTCGTCAGGCGTCGTAGTGCTGCGTCGTAGCTGGGTGGCAGTTTCACGTTGTCGTTTCTCCATGGCAACCCAACTTCGTATCCCCTTTCTGTTTTCTTCATTGTTCGCTCTACGATCCTGATAGCGCGCTCATCTGCGTCGTTCACTCGCGGCTTGTGTGCGATTCCCAAGGCTTCGATGCAAAAATGATATTCCACCAGATTGTGCAGGCTTTGCATCTGTTTCTCTTCGTTTGCGCCTTGTTGAGCGGTGTATACATGCAGCACACTGTCTCGGTTCCTTATCATGCTGCGCGGTACTGTCCCATGGATGACCCAGCCCAGTTGTGTTCGGGATGCGGCTGGTAGGCTCGGCTTGCCGGTCCTCAGCTCCTGCGATACGATGTATTCCCAATGGTCCGCTCCAATCAGAAGTCCGGGTTTACTGGAGCCGTAGCAGACCTGATCTTCGGGCAAATCACGTAGATGTTCGTGCTTCAGCAGAGAGCTTGGAATCGATTGTTGTCGCAGCTTCATATCCTTGATGGTGTGCGCCCGTATCTTGTAGAAGTCATCCTCCCCTTTCACGTGCACCGTGACCAATCTGCTGTCTTCTTCTTGCTGCATAGTGCTGACCCCTTGCATGTGCAGCGGTGAGTGCGTCCCCTTTGCGCCGATGCTTCTTGCTATTTCCTCGTCGATTAGCGTGATTGTAGCCCCTTCATCCAGTAGTGCGTAAGTCTTCACCTCCCCCCGTGGACCGACGACGGTGACAGGACACATCTTCAGTAGCACCGTTGTGTTCGAAGTATTTAATGCTAGTACCGACTCGGCGCCGTTGTTCTTCGTAGGCGGTGAGGGCTTTGAAGCTTCCTGATTTCCTTCCTTGTACGCGTAGTGTAGACTGGAGTGGTGAGGGCGACGACACTGGTTCACGCCACAAGGCTTCGCTCTGCAGTAGCTTCGGCGGTGTCTCTTCATTAGGCATTTGAAGCATAACTTTTCTTTTCGCACGAAGTCCCACCGTTGTTCGATCGGTAGTGCCTTGTATGCGGGGCACTCGGGTAGCTTGTGATTCTTCTTGCAGCTAGGGCATTGATCGTCCGGTCGTTCTTCTTCGGCGACGTTATAGATGGCGTTACTTTTCTTCTTGTAGACAGCTGCTGGTGCCGGCTTGACCTCTCGCTTCGTCGTCGATGTAGCGGGTGCCGTGTAGTTGTATCGCATCATCTGGTCGGCTTCGCGCATCAGAAAACGTGAAAGCATAACAACCTCTGGTTCAGACCCATCGTTGTCCCTGGCGTAGTCGCTCCATCTTGCTTGTAGAAGCGGGCTTAGCTTATTCAGCGCTTCTTGCTTCAGCATCGGATTGTAGAGGTAGGCGTGACGACCGACGCTCTTGATGCCGTGCACGGTGTTCTGCAGCTTGACGGCGAATTGGTTGACCTCCACAGCTGATGGTCCACATCTTGGCAGTTTGCTCAGCTCGGCCATTGTTTGATTGATGATGAGATCCGGTCTTCCGTAGCACTGCTCCAAGGTCTTCATTATGATTTCCGGATCCGTAGCTGAGTGCAGCGAGGCAGCCACGTTCTCGCGTGCTTCTCCCTTTAAGCAGCTTCTAAGTCTCTGCAGGTTCTCTGCTGGCAGCAGTCTATACATTTTCGTGGTGTCCCGATACATCGCCTTGAAGATGAGCCAGTCGTTGGTGTTCCCGTAGAAGACAGGTAGGTCCGGGCACTTGGACCTCGGTGAATTCAATTTCTCTATCGCCTCCGTGAGTGCTTCTAATGTTCTTCCGGATACGGGATACGGCCTTTCTTCAACTGGGAACTGTATTTGTCTGTCTTCCCTGACGCGCGGCTCCCCCCGTGGCTTGAGGGGATGAGCACGAAGCCATGCGTCGACCTTTCGGTTGTGTTCCGAAGGAGTTTCTTCGTGGTCGCTTTCTTGTTCATCATCTCGTAGCGCCGCGAGTTCTGCCGCTAAATTTTTCTTCACAAGTTCGGCTTCGATTTCGAGTTGCTTCTTTCTAATTTCGGCGAGCTTCTTCTCTGCTTCTATCTCGGCGAGGCGCATTCGGGTTGCGGTTGCACTCCTATTTGACCGCATCGAGCGTGCCGGCGATCTGGCACGTGCGTTCCCTCGATGACCCTCAGCGTAGGTGGCGCGTGCGACCTCGTTCGTAGCCGCTGTCCACGCCATTCGTGCCCCGTCGATCGTGGTTCCCCATCGGTTGGCGCGAGCGGCGTCGTTCGTAGCCGCTGACCACGCCCCACGTGACTCGATGGTAGCTCCCAGATGAGTGGTGCGGACGGTGTCGTTCGTAACCGTCGGCAGCCCAACATTATGTCTCGTCGATCATTGTCCCGAAGCGGATGTTGCAGGCGGTGTCGTTCGTAGCCGCCGGTAATCCTTCACATGCCTCTTCGGTCGTAGTTCTGAAGTGGGCGGCGCGGGGGGCGTCGTTCATAGCCGCTGGCCACGCCCCACGTACCTCGTTGTTCGAAGCTACGAAGCTCGTAGTCTTTGGCCAGACGTCTACGAAGCGCGCGTAGTCGCTCGTAGTCATTCCTCTCGTAGACGTCGGTAACCCCATAGGAATTTCGTCGGTTGCAGCTCCATTTCCGAAGGTGCGGGCAGCCTCGCTCGTAGCTGCTGGCCATACCGGTCGCGTCGCCTCGATAGTGGTACTCATGCGGGAGGCTCGGGCGGCGTCGTTCGTAGCCGCCTGCCGTGTCGCGTCGATCGTTGTACCATCGTTGGTAGCCATCGGTAGCGCCTTGATCGGAGTTCTGTCGCGGGAGCCGCGGGCGGCCTCATCAGTTGCCGCCGGTCGCGTTATGCGAGTTGTGCCGCCCGGAGTTCCGTCATGTGTGCCGCGGGCGGCTTTCACGGCCGTCTGCCCTGCTCTCTCCATAGTGACCGCCGTGTCGACTGTAGCCTCCGTGTAGTACGTGCCGGGAGTGGCCCTGCCGGCGTCGGTCGTAGTCCATGTTTCCTGACATGTACTCGGTGATCTTGGCGGGTCTAGCGAGAATCTACGTTGTCTTTCTAAATCAATTTGACGTTCTTTTTGTATTTGACGTTCTTTCTGAATGAGAAATTCTCGCCTTTCCCGCTCGCTTTCATCCTGTTCTTGACGCGGCATATCCTCCCGTTGTTCGGATGCGTCGGCTTGACTCCTTGTGACGACCATTTTCTTCATCCGGCAGCGATTACTGTAGCGCAGGCTTCCTTTTTCCTTAATCCGGCAGCGATGGACCAGACTGAAGTGGACTGTATGAATAAAACGCTTCTTCGATTTTTTCTTGATTTATTTCTTCGTATTTTCTTCTTTAGGAGAGAGCCGGGCTGGAACTGACGACAAGCGGCTACAGGCCCCATCTTTATATAAAAAAATTCCCGGCCGCTGATTGGTCGACCAATCACGTGCGAGCATGCGGACCAATCAGCGCGCACTCCAGAAAGCTCGTCAAGGCCGAGCGTCATGCCGACCAATCAGCGCGCACTCCAGAAACTTCCTCAAGGCCGAGCGTCTTTGTGAGATAGCCGCTTATCGCCAGTATCCCTATCTCGCTCATTGTCTGTCTCTCTCTTACATATAACAATTTACGTACTTAAAGTATTATTACAACAACTCGACATAAAAGTACGAAGTATCTAGAAAGAACAATAGAATAATATGAAATCTAAATAAAAGCACACACATATAACACATTATCCTACAAACTAAGTACAAACTAAGTATTTTTAACTTATAACTAATCACTGGGCTCGTCGTCCACAACACTAGGCAAAAGGGCGTGACTCAGCTTTTCCGACGCAGGTACTTGGTCCCACGCCGAGCTGGTTTTCAGTCACTCCCTGCTCCCGGGTATCGATTGTGGAGTTCTAAATGTATTGGTCCCCCATTTTCCATGTACATTTAAAAAAAAACATAACAAACAAAAAAAGTAATAAAATTATAAAAATCAAAAAAACACAAAGATAAACAAACCAAAAATAAATAATCGCTTAAACATAATTTTATACAGTTCATCTTGAAGTAAATCCATCAAGCACAGTGTGTGTGTGGATGTGTGTGTGTGTGTGTGTGTGTGCGTGTGCGTGTGTGTGTGTGTGTGAGAGAGAGAATATGTGTGTGTGTGTGTGTACCATCAAAAGAACTTTCTCAGGTCCAGGCGTTTAGAATTAAATCCTCAGCAGCGAGTTGTTTTTTTATAAAATAATAAATAAATAATTTTTATAAAATAATAAATAAATAATAAATAAATATTTTTTTATAATATAATTTAAAATTAAATATACGTAATATACATTTAATTTAATTTTAAAATTAAATTTAATGTATATTACGTAATCCCTATATTAAGCCGCCGTAATTTTCAGCCGCAAAAATTTGGAACGATTTGCCACCGCCCATGAGAGAACCTGGTAAGTCAATTATAAGCTTCAAAGTAAAGTATAAAAGAGCTTTGTTAAAAAAACAACTCGCTGCTGAGGATTTAAAACACGCCTATTCTAAACGCCTGGACCTGAGAAAGTTCTTTTGATGGTACACACACACACACACACACACACACACACATCCACACACACACTGTGCTTGATGGATTTACTTGTATATTAATAGAACTTGCTCTGCAGAGGAGATGTAATAACAGTTTGATTTTAAACTTAAAGTTAGTTGCTCGATCATAGCTTTGTTCTAATCATTTAATGAATAATTGTAGGTTTGACGACCCGTGTGGTGTAATGGTTACCATGCCGGACTGCCAATCGGAGGGTCCCGGGTTCGCTTCCCGGCGAAACCGGAATTTGAATGATGGGTTTAAATTTCTGTTCTCGGTCTGAGTGTTTGTGCTTCTGTCTTTGTGTGTGTCCATTGTACCCACGACACAAGGTATATCTACCCTACTAAATACAAAAATCGATCAGTTTTATAGTGTTGCATAAGTAGTAATTGGTGAAGATCAACAATATCAAGAATACTCAATATAAGAAACAACAATATAAGAAAGAAGCCATACCATTCCTTTTAATAAAGCTAACATCTCAATTACCTGCCGACCATAACAGTAACAAACAACGTCACTCCGCAACCGCCATAACCATGTTACAATCAGCTTACATGGTACCTAATTACCGCTCAGTAAGGATGTATATTAGTATTTATAGCATTTGGCTTACTAATTATGGAATGGGAAGGATAATAATAATAAATAATAATTATTATTATCTTTGGACAATTCACACAACGCCATCTGATTCCAAATTAAGCAGAGCTTGTACTATGGTATCAGAAAGCTGATAAACATACTTAGGTATATAATACTAAGTCCCTGTAGCTTTGGGATTAAGAATAGAGCTACGGTATCCCCTGCCTGATCGTAAGAGGCGACTAAAAGGGGGCTTCCGGGGTTGTGGACGGTGTGAATGGGAGCTCGATCCGTCCAACCAGCAGCCCCGGGAAGGGCGGCGATGTGTGCGTGGCCACATGTCGCCGTGAGCATCGGAAGGTGCAGGAGAGCACATATGCTCTCCCGAAGATGGGCCCGTTCTGGGGCGTCGCGCGTGGAGGACACCGGTGCGTTCCGCTGGAGATCCCGGAGTCCTCCCCAAGCGCAGTGGCAGCCACCGAGGGGGTTTTAGTGCGGTCAAATCCCACATAACCCGGTACCCTCTCCCAAGGTGCCGGGTGCATTTTGAAGGTTTCCCCCCCGAAAAAAAAGTATATAATACTAAATACATACTTAAATAGATAAATTAACACTCAGACACAGAAAAAATAGTCATGTTCATCACACAAATATTTGTCCTGGGTGGGAATCGAACCCACGACCTCACGTTTTGCAGTCGGCTCATCACCCACCACGCCACGGAGGCTGTCAAGGATGGTGTTACATTAAGATTTATATCAAAGAAACTATTGTTACGGAAGGAAACTTTATTTTAGAGAAACTATTCAGGTATTTTATAGGTTTGGATAGTGAAGTAATTCTAGAATGTTTTAGAGGAAAGGAGAATTTTTCATCAAACAAAAAAAGCAATAACACAATTGTATTAATACATCAGCCATGATTCGGAGCTTTGTTAAGGTTGTGTAGGTACATGCAGCGACGACTTATTACTACGTGGCGTTCGAGATTGCTTACTTGACCATGGTTTAAAAAATTGTGTAGAATTAAGTACGAGTATACGAAGCGTGCATGGCCCGGCGGTTAGCGTAGAACGCAAGCGATCTATGCAACTAAGCGAAACGGGCGCGGTCGGGTGTGAGATGGGTGACCGCTAGTGGCAAAAAATTTCATGCGCGTTTCCGTGCTTCGGAGGGCACGTTAAGCCGTCGGTCCCGGTTGTTGTCGATAGATAACAGTCGTTAAACCTTGTCGGAGGCCTTATGGGCGGTTTAAAAACATCCGACAGAGGGTTGGCCACCAACCCGCATCTCCACCAACCCGCATTGAAGCAGCATGGTGGAGTAAGCTCCAGGCCTCCCCAATAATGAGGAGAGACCCGTGCCCAGCAGTGGGACCTAAAAAATGGTTGCAGCCAAGTACGAGTATTAGTACCATCACCATGTAGAGAAAATGCCTTATAAATATTATTTGTGAATTAGCGTCGCTGCATTTTATAGTATAAAAGTTAAAAGTAGTATTTTTAGGTTTCCGTACCTGAAGGGTGCCAACGGAACCCTATTATTAAGTCTCCGCTGTCTGTCCGTCTGTCTGTCCTTCTCTCTGTCATCAGGCTGTATCTCATGAACCATTATGGGTACATTACATTACATTAGAAATTTTCACAGATGATGTATTTCTGTTGCCGATATAACAACAAATACTAAAAATAGAATACCTAAAATAAATATTTTAGGGGGCTCCCATACAATAAACGTAATTCTTTCTAGATAATGGTACGGAACCCTTCATGCGTGTGTCCGACTCGCACTTGGCCCGTCTTATTTCCTTTGCAAAAAATATTGTGAACAACAGGTGTAAGAACTAATAACAAAGCCATAAGATCCCTTTTAATAAAGCTAACGTCTCAATTACCCACTGCCCATAACGCACAGACACAATAATGAACAGCATTACTCCGCAACCGCCATAACCGTTGTATCAATGTGTTACGATCAGCTTAGATGGTAATTACCCCTCAGTAAGGGTGTAAGAGATTCGTTTTACTAATTATGTCATGGCCATGATAGTAATCATGTTAGTTACGCAAGTTTTATGTTATAATAATGTAGTTTAAAAATCTAAAAAACGCGCTTTTGTGAAAATACGAACTAAAAAGTAAAAAATAAGAAAAAAAAAATTTTACTGTAAAAAAGCGTGGGGTGCATGGTGTCAATAGTATCTTAAAAACCACCCTACGCTTTTTTTACGTATTTTCACATAACGTGTTTTTTAGTTTTTTAAACTACCTACATTATTTATTTTCAACATTTTAGTTGGATTTTTTTCAATAATTTCGTATCCCATTCAGCAAACCATTTCATTTCCCAATACCGAATACCCATATCATGGAGGTGCATTTCAAATAGCCAATCCGCCATCTTGGATGTCCGCCATGTTAGATTTAAGTCGTGACTATTTTTTTCGTATTCCTGACAGCAAACCCTTCCATTTGATACCCATATCATGGGGGTGCATTTCAAATAGCCTGTCCGCCATCTTGGGGAAGCCGCCATATTGGATTTGTAATGACGTTTCTTAGCTAGTCATGTATTGTCATTAGAACTCAGAGCGTGTGCAAAATTTCATCCTAATCGAATATCGGAAAGTGGGTCAAATTAAGATTCCAATATTTTCTTACATACATAGTTACAAGTGAAGCTAATAAAAGCGAGTTAAAAAAAAGAGACCGTTAAGTGCCTTTAAGCCGCTAAAAGGACATTTTAAATAGAGACACAGAGATCGAGGCTTCAATTTATATATACGGTTTAAGAACTTTATTATGCTTCAGTGCTTCGTTCTCGAGATTAGATATACACATGTAGTCCCACGTACAATGTCGCCATCTATGCACTTAGTTGATAGAAATAAAATTAAAAATAATTTGATACGTAGGTAGATGCAATATTACCAGACCACGGCTATGAATCCAACCTGTCATTCACGTTTCAGTGCTACGCCACTTTGCACATAAACATTGTTTTACCATTTTTAATTGTTAGAACGTCTGTTGTTTTAATTTAAACATACCTAAAAGAAAACATAGTGATCACGAGTCATTAAACTATATTAAGAAGAAAATAAAAAAGCTGGGAAGAAAACTTTTAAAGGGCCAACGCCTTCGTAAGTCCTCATCGTCTTTTCATTCGATCATGGATTCAGTGCAATTGTCTAATGACCCAAGGTAAGCAATTGAAATTTTCCTAGATGACTCGAAATACCTACATATTTAAGTAACAATTATGTATAGACGACCCGTGTGGCACAACGGTTGCCGTGCCGGACTGCCAATCGAGGGGTCCTGGATTCGGTTCCCGGTGAGACGGAGGTTTGAATGATGAGTTTGAATTTCTATTCTCGTTCTGTGTGCTTGTGTTTCTTTTTTTGTGTGTGTCCATGGTACCCACGACACAGGGTATTTACCCTACTGTGGGACTATGAAGGAAGACATTTATTTATTACTATTTATTTATTATTATGTCTTCCACGCTCCACGAATTAAATGGCATTCGTTTCAACGAATCGAGTTGTTACCTGCCAATTATGAAATGGGTTAACGATACAACGCAAGAGTTGTAACTTATCCATAATAAACTATTTACAAAATTACCGGATTGACGAAGTAACGTTTTGAGTTCTTCTTATCCGCGTATTAGTATAACTCATTAAGAAGTTAGTACCTGCTAATACCTGTTTAGGTATACTAGCGATCTATCTATATTTATGTGTATTGATATATCATCAATTTTTATGTCTATTGATATGTCATCATCAAACATTGATATTACATAATCAATAAAAACGTATTTTTGACCCTATTTTACGCAACTACCTTCTCTTTTGAGGTTGTTACATGGAGAATAAATATTATAAAAATATTTTACTTCTAATTTTCCACAACTAAGTACAACAACAAGCCCCACTGGACTTCGAACATTGGACTTCTTCGGCTACACAAGCGATTGGCAAGGATATATACAAAAGGACTTGACCATCCGTTTTGAATTTATAGCCACTTCTGGCTTGAATAAGGATGTTCGCAAAAAACTTTTAGATTCACACTATTAGGTCTCTTCTCACAAGTAAAAGGGATTTAGGCCATAGTCTACCACGCTGGCCAAGTGCGAATTGGTGGACGTCATGCTTTTGAGAAATTAAGGAATTATCTCAGGCATGTACGGCGATGGATAACATCGTGTCACGATATTTTCTATCACCATCGGCATACGCCCTCATACAGAGGCTCGCGGCCGACCAGCAGTCGCGGTCACCGATAGACAACATGGTTGTTATTCCTGGAAATAGAAATTCCTAAAATGGAATCAAATAACCGCTGACCAAACAATTTTGTCGTGGATACGTGGATTTGAAATTCCATTTACAAAAAAGTTTTATTCCGCAATGCCTACTTAATTCGGAATGAAATGAAAATACTTTATTGTTGACTGTTTACATGCATAGAATAAGATGTTAAAAATTATTATTTTAAACAGTCTACCATATTCTTGCAAACAATATTATTAATTAAAATTAACTAAAAATGTTTTGTTTTAAGATCCGTATAGATTTATCATAACGGATCATCGGCTTTTGATGCCTAGCCACCGCTGGGTTAGTGAAAAAAAAAAAACACTTTATAATCGGAGTCGGAAATACAAAATTTTAACACAGCTTTAGATCACCTATATAGGTGCTATATCAGAATGTGCCAAAACCAAATAGCGAGTTGCAGTTTATGTTGAATTTGAAAAATCTAAGAAACCTATTAATCGGATGCAAAACAGTTCAAATTGAAAGATTTATCATTAATTTGATAAAATTAGTTTTAAGTGTTTACGTTAGACACGTAAACACTAATCTTTGGACCTAAAGGACGCGTATTTTTTGGTAAAAATACATAGAAACTCTAAGATTCCAATAATATTTTTTTTTTTAATTTAATATCCTCCTATTTGGTCTTAATACCGGTCCTTATGCTTTCACGAAAATTATGAAACCGGTAGTAAAATTATTAAGATGCATCGGTAATTTGTCAAAAATTTACTTGTATGACATTAATTTATTTTATATCACAATGTTAAAATAGTTTTCTTAACAATATCAACATTACTGAAAAACTTCTTTGTTCCTTAGGGTTAATTATAAATGAGTCAAAAAGCTGCATAACTTCAAGTACTTCCTGCAAGTATTTGGAATTTATAATTAAATCTGAAGTACCTAATGAAAATAAGTATGCCCTTAAAAAGTGCATAAAAATGTTAACACAATAATAATTGTGTCTTATTGCTCAGTTAGCTGGTTTTATTGCTTGCCCTGCAATCGAATATGGGTGGCTTAATATTAATTTAATGAATTTGAGATAATAATATACAATATAGACAACTTAGAAATTTATTCTGACGCCTCAACTATGGGGTGGGGGCCTATTGTGCGGGTCAAAAGGCAAGTGGAATGTGGAGTCACCAGGAATCAAACGAAACATTAATATTTTGGAATTATCAGCAGCTTTTATAGGTTTAAAAATATTTGCCAAAAATATTACTTACACTCAGAAAATGTATATTGTCTAAACACACATATTACATGACATACATACATACATTTCATTCCTTCATAATATATTACTAGATAACTCTCAATGAATACTACGTATTGACAATACGACAGCAAATTAATCGTATGGGTGGTATTCAGTATTCCCATCTTACGAAGATTACAAAAGACATTAAATTTGTTCTTGGTGTGAGGCTCGAAAACTATTTATTTACGCTCCTTACATACCGTCATCCGAAAATTGTAGGTGTGGCTGACGCTGAATCAAGGCAAGTTCATGCCGATATTGAGTGGGAGTTATCAGATTCAGTATTTAAACAAATTGTTACACATTTTGGTCAACCTAGTAATTGATTTGTTTGCCCAAAAAGTGCCTAAAGTATTTATCATGGCATAAATATCCTGATGCTTTTTTCTTTAAATTTGTCACAATGGTTGTTCTATGGATTTCCTTCGTTTTTTCAATTATTCTCAAAACCTTGAGAAAAATAATTTATGATACAGCCAAAGGTATCCTTATCGTACATACCTGTATGGCCGACACAGCCGTGGTATCCTTTATTTCAAAGGCTGCCTGTATTAAAACCGTTATTTTTCTACCCTTCGGGCCTTTTAATGGCTTAATTATTACTCATTTTAACAATCGCATTCACGCACAAATTACCCTGGCTGCCGGAATATTGTGCGGGAGTCATTCCTGAAAAACCGTCGTCAATCAACATCATACACACTTCGCTCCGTCAAACGGTAAACACTTGTTTCGAAAAATGGTATCTTTTTGTTGTAAAGCCATAGATATGTACCAGGCTTCGATTCCTAATATCAATTTTTTAACGGATTTATTTCAATCAGGTGCCCAATACGGGACTCTAATTATTGTTGTAAATCGGTTCTGTCGAGAGACATTGTATGAGAATACAAGGTAATCGATTAGGCGAGGATGATCACATAAAAAGGTTTTTTAAAGGCTTGTACCTACAGATTTACCTACCAAAGTATAATATGACTTGGTATACTTCATTACTATTCATTAGTCATAGAAACATTAGCCAGTTGGAGTCCTAATAAGAGTTTATCTCTAGAAAAAGTTTCACATTAATTGATTACTCTACTTGCTCTTGTTATTGCACATAGAGTTCAAACATTTTCAGTGATTAATGTTCAGAATATAAATATTAACCGTCACGAAATTTTAATTAATATTCGCGATATAGTAAAAACATCTAATATTAATTTAGTACAACCAACTCTTGTAATTCCTTTTTTTTAGAGACAGACCTGAAATTTGTCCAGTCAAATTATTGTTGACTTACTTGGATATCACCAAAAATTTACGTCATAATCACACCTCCCGTTTTATTAGCACACGAAAACCGCACAACAAAGCTAGTTCACAAACCTTAAGCCGATGGATAAAATCCACCTTGAGTTCATGTGGCACATACATAGATGTGTTCATATTTTCGGCCCACAGTACTAGACACGCTAGCACATCTCGGGCACAAAGGCAGGGTGTTAACATAGATTTAATTAGGAAAACAGCAGGTTTGAGTGAAGTTTCTACCAGTTTTGCAAAATTTTACAATAGATCAATCATTTCTGAGTCTGATAACCATAGTTTTGCTAAAAGTATTGGCTGACACTAATCAGTAGTTAATTTTTATAACCAGTATCTCTATGTAATATTAAATCTCATATCTGTCAATTTGATGTTACTTGTAAACGGTAAACACCTAATTAATTATACTGTCGTTTAATTAATTATTACAAGTAAGTTTACATTTAAGTTATTATAATATCTATTGTTATAATAAATTATTAAATCAATTGATTTATTTTTAATGATATTTCACAATTTAGCTCTCAACATCTACATGTGTATATCTAATCTCGAGAACGAAGCACTGAAGCATAATTAGTGATTAAACGAACTTACCTGTAAGTGAAGTTCTATCATAATTATGTGAGGTGCTTCGTTCGAAGAGATTAGCATCCCCCCCTCCCTTTCTGTGCATATTAAATATTATTATGGACCCTTTATTGTGAAATATAATAATATGTATCTCTAAACTAAATGACAGGTTGGATTCATAGCCGTGGTCTGGTAATATTGCATCTACCTACGTATCAAATTATTTTTAATTTTATTTCTATCAACTAAGTGCATAGATGGCGACATTGTACGTGGGACTACATGTGTATATCTAATCTCTTCGAACGAAGCACCTCACATAATTATGATAGAACTTCACTTACAGGTAAGTTCGTTTAATCACTAATTATTTCCTATAAATTTAACAATAATTCACTTGCTGAGATATCAATACCTAAGAATTACAAACTTAAATAATAGCAGGGGTACAGAAAATAGATAAGTACTGATTATTACATACAAAATAGAATATCTAACATATTTGAGACATTGAGTAGTCAGCGTGTATGCATAAAAATTAAAGTAATCATTTCTTTTACCCTCATAATGCGTGATTTTACACTATTCTTTGTGACTACGTAATAACAAATACATGGATGTACAAAGTGATCGACATCTCTGGATGCTGAAAGAAGATGAAAATGCCAGATGAAGATGAAAATGCCACAGCATTTTAGTAATAGTTGCGTGCATGACTTAATATGGGTAATTTGAACGTGTATGTGTTATTGGAATAAATATAGTATATTAGAGAGTAGTTGTTAGATATTAGAGAAATTTAAATTTAATAAATATAATTTGACCTTTGAACAGTCTACCCACTATTATTAGGCGCGTCGTTATTGCTTTGTTTTTCTTATTATATTGACATAGTGGCAAAGTGGTGTTTAGTGGTCGCTTTTGCCTGTGGACATCTACAAAATTCAGCTTGTCAGAGGTCGTATGCGCTTTCGCTGTTACTGCGATGCGATGGTCCTCTCATGTAAGTTTGGCATTCCCAACTTTCCAACAAAATACAATAGAGTTCCTTCACGGCAGAAATGGGTGCAGCGGTGGTATTGCCTCGGTTGAACATTGAAAGTTCTTCCTCCTACAAAAACTGAGTAGACCTTCGTTCTATGCCTTCTTCAGGACGAATTGCCCTGTCAATGAGCTCTAATATTCATTATGATTTTATGTTTATATGATTCATATTCCGGGTCTATTTTGCATGGTCCTTAATGACCCATATAATCCTTAGCTTCGATTATTATCACCTTTCCTTTCACCCCTTTGACACCTTTAACCATTATGACGTGTTTATGTGCAAAGTTTACGACCCATTAATATTAGAAGAACCCAAGAAAATATTTTGTAAATAGCTCGAGCGCCTCACATTACAAATACGATTATACGATATCTTTTTAGTTCTCGTAGAATTAATTTAAAGCTGTATATCGATATGAAATACATAGGATTTACACTATACAGTGAAATCAAGTTGCAATCAAGTATTACATTATACTTTAAGTATGTTTAAATATAAAAGTATGGGTATCGAAGTGATTTTTAATTTTGCAATATGCCCCTTCCAATCGCTCATAGCAGGTTAAAATTTCAGATGATTTCGCACTACGTATTTAGCAATCTTATTTCACCTTTACTTGACGGGATCAAAATACTGTGTGTGCTTTTTTTAAATATTTAATACTCTCACTAGGGAAAAAATGAACGTCATTTTACTTTCTTTTCTATACGCCATCTATTCTGCAAAGTCTACTTGGCACGATGTGGGCATAATGCTCGAGTATATTCACATTTAGCATCATGAGTTCTCCAGCTATAATCTATTTGGTGGCAATACGGGCATGTTAATCACGTTATCTTTAGTACGCAGATGATTTGTATGTGATGAATCATATGGGGTTTAACTAACCGTTTATTGCTTTGAAATAATGCTATATCATGAGTATTCATGAGCATTAAGTCAAACGCAATGGTTTGATGGTGGGTAATTTTGAAAGGCGTTTTCATTTCAAAGATCCAGTTAAATAATTTACCAGCCATTCATGGATGCCATGAATGGATTTATCTTCCATTCCATACTTTAAATTAAATTCGACAAATTTTGTAGGCAACTCCTCTTGACGGACTTCACGGAACGGACCTACAGCCCACATATTATGTACCCCAGGAGAGTGGTAGTTGATTTATAAGGAACTGGAACTACACAAGGCGCTTATGTACCTACCCACGACCCCTCTATTATAATATACTTTTTAATGTAACATTTTTTATTTATCCAATTTTTTACTATATTATTTTCTTTTTATTATTGTTAGCACTTATCTAAAAGTGTTACAAGAATTTTAATGGTTGGAGATGGTAGTTGCCCGGTCGACCGATGGTACCTTCCCACTTCTGCCGTGAAGTAATTCTATTGGTTTGGGTGCAGTTGCTGGCCAGAACTACATGAGAAGACAAAGACTTTTATTTGCACAAATATGGGTGCTTACAAAACGTGTTTTTATACATTTGGTTCGCCATATTTACCTTTATGAGGTATGCAAATATTACAATAATTAAAAACTTAACTAATTACAAATATAAATGTACATTGAAATAGATTTATTTATTATATTATACTTATTATTATCATTATTTTTTCTCCGTCTGCTCTTTTCTTCAGCTCAGCATTGCCTAAGCGCACCCAGAGCAGACAGAACAAAAAAAAGTTCACTAAGAGTTTTGTAAATGAACCGTACAGTGAATAAAGAATATTTCATTTCATTTCATTTCTTTTCCTTTCATTTCATTTCATTTCGTTTCGTTTCGTTTCGTTTCATTTCATTATTTGTACTCCTATTGCGCCTTTATCAATTAATTTTTAATTATTTTCATTTTTCGGATTGAATTGGATTGTCGGCTTTAGGTATGCATGGTACCCAGGAGACAATCAGCCTTCGGAGTAGCAGACGTAAAGAGAGTAACAGAGTCGCCGACGATCACAGACAAGTCTTAGCCTTGCTTGAGGTTGTATGTAGATGTCCATGGGCTGCAGCGACCACTACCACGTGGCCTATATCAAACGAGCGTCTGCTACTCCATTCAAATAAAAAGAAACAAAACAAAGGCAACCCAAAACAAGACAAATATATTTTATTGCTCGTTTTATAGCCTTTTTATACACCGACTATAAAAACAACCGTCGGAAGTAGCTCCCAGGTTTTTATTCAGGAATTCTTCAGTTTGATATGGTTTCTAATGAATATGTTTTTGGCGTTTCGTGAAAGTCCATAAAAACTATGTAATGACTTTACCTTGTGTTGGAAGTAATTTAATACAATTTGCTGTTAAAATTTTGTTTAGTTTCATAAATTTAAATAGATTAGCGACAACCCACGTGACGCAATTGTTACCATGCCGGACTGCTAATCGAAGGGTCCCGGGTTCGATTCCCGGCGAAGCAGAATTTTGAATGATGAGTTCAAATTTCTGTTCTCGGTCTGGGTGTTTGTGTTTCTGTCTTTGTGTGTGTCCATGATACCCACGATGCAGGGTATTATCTACCTTTCTGTGGGGCTATGAGTGTGTATCGTTGAGTGTGATATTAGCAGACGAGTATGCAGTGGTGGTGTTCAGTATTTGCCGCAACCAATGGACACACAGACTTATGTTATGTATGACTCATGTCATGTGAGTGACAATGTCGCTCTGTACGGTAAGCCAGAAAAATTACACAGCATTACATCAAATTATAACATTGATACCTGTTTTTTGGTATCGGGGGGGAAACCTTCAAAAGGTAACTGACACCTTGGGAGAGGATACCGGGTTATGTGGGATTTGACCACACTAAAACCCCCTCGGTGGCCTGCCTCTGCGTATGTGAGGACTCCGGGATCTCACCGGAACGCACCGGTGTCCTCCATGCGCGGCGTCCCAGAACGGGCCCATCTTCGGGAGAGCAGATGTCTCCTGCACCTTCAGGTGTTCACGGCGGCATGCGGCCACGCATACACCGCCGTCCTTCCCGGGGCTGCTAGCTGGACGGGTCAAGCTCCCACTCTCACCGTCCGCATCCCCGGAAGCCCCCTTTTAGTCGCCTCTTACGATCAGGCAGGGGATACCGTAGCTCTATTCTTAATCCCGAAGCTACAGGGACTATAACATCGATACCTACATTTAAAACCTACTGTTAAACCCATTTCAACTAACTTGTATAGCGCTCTGGCACTTTCACCTGAACGATGTGTCACTATTACAGACTCCTTCATTAGAACTTGTGTTGTTCCACAGTATTTGCTGCCTATAGGCCCTGTTCCGGACACATTCCATCAATACATGTTGTATATCTTCGACAGTTCACAATCAGGACAGTTGGGCGACTGCGTTCGACCCATCAGGTGACCGAACATGTTTAATGAGATGTGTCCCGATCGAGTCCTAAAGCCAGTTACAATTTAGTTTCTACACTACGAACATTTGTCAATCCAAAATATAGGTAAGGGCTCGCATTGTACAGTTCTGTACCAAAGTCTTTTTGCGCGTGATCTGATATCACAGTATTCTTCCAAATTTGATAGAGTGTGTTTTTGCTTGAGATCGCATTAAGTTAAGCTACTACTCCGTCAAAGGTTGCCTTACACACCATGCAAACGAAAACCCAATAGAATTTCTTCCCGGCTGAATTGGGTGCAGTTGTGACACTTTTCCGGTAGAACAATGCATGTTCTAGCCTCAGATCAAATAAAAAAGTATAGATAGAATACTGCGAACGACGTAGCGAGGCCGGTTAAATCTGCACCATGTCTTGTCCATACACACGACATGCACACGCATGCAAAAATATTAAAAAATACAAGAACAAAATGACGAATTGTGTTGTGAAAAAGTGCAATTAATAGTATTAATAAATAATGGGATAGTTTAAATGATGATCGCAACATGTGTGCATGGGTAGGCAACGCACACATATCTGCAAAACCGGCCCAATGTGAGCAGAGCTCCATCTTTACTTTTTTTATTTTATCTAGGGTTCTAGCATCTGCGGCTACTTATGGCCTTATGGCTATGCTCTTTTAATTATGGCTATACCACTCATAAATTAAAAAGTTTTCTCTTCCTAAGGTAACGTAGCAAACCACTTTGAGAATGACCTAATTTCTTTAATACGGATCATTATTTCGGCGTTCTCTTCAAACAAGCATCCTCAATTTTTCGCGTTGGCGCAGCGCCAAATCAAATCGGCCCTCCGCCTAGTTTGAGCGTCCTTAAGTCAAAAATAATATCTTGTTCTAGCCCTTACTCTCACATCTTGAGCTAGCAGATTAATGGGTAAAACACTTGAGTAGAACTCAAGTTCAACTTAAGTATGAGTTCTATTCTGGTATGCATCATGGAATTTGTAATATTCTCACACTATATGTTAAAGAAAAAAGTCACACAACATTTGTATATAAAAGTCTCACTCAATAACATGTTAAGTATTTGGCATCACAGTTGAAAGACATAATACGATATAATTTGAAAGAATGCAATCTAGAAAAAATATTCATGACATTTTTTACCCTCAAGTTCTCGTTTTGGTTAAGTTGAGCTGAGAAAAGATTGGAAAAAGGCGGCAAAAAACTCCCAATAGCACGCTTACCAGCTAAAACAACAAAACTCTTAAGAGTATTTTTTACATAACAGTTCAATGACCTTTTTCAGCTACTTTTATCCTAAACCAGAAGGCTCAGTCGAAAAAAGAACAGGAAAAACCTTTCCTCCATTTTGGTGTGACCCCGCTTGGCTGTTATTTGGGTTCCAACTAAAAAGTTTCCAGTCTGCTCAAACAAAAATTTTCCTCGCGCCTCTCTATTCCTCGCCAAAAAGAATGCAAGTAATGGTAAAAAGGAGAGCAGCGAAGGCCGAGTGGCCATGGACTGCGGTCACTGACGCGGGAGATGCCGGGTTGAAAACCTTGGTGCGCACCTCTGACAAAAGAAATTTGTAATGTACGCATTTCATCGATGCTCCACGGTGATGGAAAATATATGTATTTAATTGATTACGATGTTTTTCATCGTCGTGCACGCCTGAGAGAAATTCATAATTTCTCGAAGGTGGAGGAGTGGTTGATTATGGCCTAAATCCCTCTCATAAAAATGTTGAAAAAAATAGGTGAACGACCGAGCTGCGGGCGCTTGTTGTAGCATAGAATGTACGACCGACCTGCGGGCGCCTGTTGTAGTTTAAAAATATTCTGAAAGAAATTATTCACTGTGAAACGCAATTGTTTCCCGCTTTTTTCACATAACCACTGAATTACTATACGGTCGCTAGAATGCCTCTTTGTATTTATGACGAGGAAACTCGCCGCTGACTGCGTGAGGCTTTGTGGCGCCATTTTTGTTATAATGTTTTCTTTTAATGCAATAAAGCTAATGACGACAAATGGCGGTGAGATGAATGGTATGATGTGGCTATGAAAAACGGCATCATGCAAACTGTTTTTTTTTTCAACCTTTTTATGTCCCACTCCTGGCCACAGGTCTCCTCTCATAAGTGAGAGGAATTTAGGCCATAGTCTACCACGCCGGCCAAGTGCGGATTGGTGGACGTCATGCTTTCGAGAAATTATGAATTTATCTCAGACATGCACGGCGATGGAGAACATCGTAATTAATTAAATATCACGATATTTTCCATCACCGTGGAGCAGCGAAAAATTACAAATTTCTTTGTCAGAGGTGCGCTCCGACAATTTGAACCTAGGTTATTTACCACTTGACCATCGCTGCTCTGCAAACTGTATTAGTTACGATTAAACCAATTATGTTTAAGCAAGCACTGACATCGATGGTGTGTGTGTAAAAGAAAATGGAATCAAGGGGCTGTAAGAAGTCTTTACTCTTGTGTTTATATGCCACTTTAAAGTTAAACTGTTAAATCGTCATGCATATCGATGAGAAACGTATCGCGGAATTATACCTCTACATGACGGCATCACCACTTTCACCATCCATCCATCACTTACAGTTATGGAACTTATTACGTACCTTGCCTTAATGCCTTAAAATGGATGCCTGAAAAATGGATGGGTGTCAATAAAGTTAACGATCGAGTCAAATATCCGTTTGATTACTAACAAGTTCTGCAGACGCAATAGTTTTCTTTCAATGGTCAAAAATATTTAATCCTTTTATGTCAAAAGCTGAACACTCAATCAGGAAGCGGTAAATCTCACGCCCATTCGTGTTTCCGAATGGTTAACGTTATTTCGCGCGGAAGCAGTCGCTCGAAAGCCTCTTTGTATTTATGACGAGGAAACTGGCCGCTGACCGCGTGAGACTTTGTGGCGCCATTTTTGTAATAATATTTTCTTCTAATGCAATGAAGCTAATGACGCTAAATGGCAGTGGGATAAACACTATGATAAATCGTGACTATGAGAAACACCATGAGGTAAACTGTATAACGATTAAACCATATGTTTAAGGTATTAAGGGTGACGGAAATGACATGGCGTGATTGAAATTTCACCATTTAAGTTTTAAGTATGGTACTTTATACGTATGGTAAAATTATCATTAAAGTAACTGTGATCGCAGAAGTAGGAGCAGCGGTGGTACTTCCCCGGTCTAATCATAAAAGTACTACCACCATAAAATATAAATGTAGCTATAAAAGTATAATTTTAGGGTAGTACTCATGCGTGACACGCGTTAATTCCGGTGGCTACAGACAAAAGCCTTGAAACCAGCTGGCAACGCGCCAAATCAAATTCGTGCGCCGCCAGCAGTCGTCTGAAGCGCCCTTGAGTCTTTCGCGACGTTAGTGCATTTTTGGCAAAACTCAACACTGTGTGATACTGTTTTTGCCAAAATCTATAGATTCAGAATCGCTACGTATGTTGGTTTAAAGTAAAAAATGGCTAAAGTCTTCTAGTAAGAACATACGTTTAAATTGATAAATAGAAATACGTTTGCAGTGATAGAACAGTTTAAATTAATCACGATAATTTCCATCACTGTGTATGCTTCAGAGTATCTTATTATCCTTCGAAGGCATTATGTCCACCAATCTGCACTTGTCCAGCGTGGTAGAATGTGACCTAAATCCCTCTCACGATTGAGTGGAGACCTGTGCCCAGCAGTTGAACGTAAAAAGCTTGAGAAAATAAGGCATCTCTCAAACATATTTTTTTCCCTTTCAATGCCTTGTATTTAAAACACTCGCTTTAATTAGAAAAGTAAACAGTAGAATGAACACAAATATGCAATATCCTGATATCATTAATAGAATTTCTACTAAAAGCAAATCCCCGGAAGTAATACATAAAAGACCGCGGTTAGTCTGTTCTTCCCAACTATCCGTCTCAATAAACGCAATAAATAACTGGGATATTAACACAATAATACGAGTATTCCTTTGTGAGTTTGATTATTATGCCTGAAAGGAATTTTATTTATGGCAATGGATACTTTAATTTAAAGAAGCTACCATACAGGCTTTAACCAATATTTTCTTTCTAACAAATGAAAATCAATCGTTTGTTTTCAGAAAACGCTATTATAACATTCGTTAAATATCGTAAATTACTCGTTTTTAAAGTTCCGTAGCCAAAATGGCAAAAAAACGGAACCCTTATAGATTCGGCATGTCTGTCTGTCTGTCATGTCATGTCACAGCCACTTCATTCCAAAACTATTAGGACTTCAAAGTTGAAACTCGGTAGGTAGATGTGATCTCTGAATCGCTTTACGATTTTTATACAAAAATAAAAAAAATATTAATAAGGGGGGGCTCTCCATACATGGAACTCAAACAAAAATTTTTTTTTCATCAAACCTATTCGTATAGGGTGTCTATAGATAGGTCTTTTAAAATGACATTGAGGTTCCTAAAATCATTTTTTCTCAAAGTTAATCGTTTGAAAGATAGACACTTCCAAAGTGGTAAAAAGTTGCCCCCCCCCCTCTAACTTTTAAAGTAAGAAAGTGAAAAGTCTATCAAAAATATATGTTGTAGATCTCAATAAAAAATTTCAACAAAAATTGGTTCGAAGGAGATATAGTACGATATAGAGATATTGAGATATAGTAAATTTTTTAAAACCGCAAATATAACTTCGTTCATACAAACACTATAAAAACAAAGTTATTTTTGCTGACAAAAAATAATAATGCTTGCTACTACGAAACCCTTCATGGGCAAGTCCGACTCGCACTTGGCCACTTTTTTTTAATCAAATCTACGCATTGCGATATAAACCTGAGCTCTCAGAATGAAAGTCTAGAGAAGGTACCTACAGACCCTAAATAGGTAGGTGCGTCTTTTGTAATGTAGTATGTAATGCGTAGTTTGAACAGGTTAGTTGGACGAGACAGATGAGTATTTTTTTAAAAATAGGTTCAATTTTCAAAGGACTTTTAGACAGTTAAGCCCAGAGCACACCGCCTCCGTGTGCAGCACGTACACGTAGACACGCGCGTAGTGACGCACAACAGCATAGGCGCCTGTTTGCGCTGTTAATAATTTGAAGACAACAGACAAATAGGCCAACGTACAGACATGTTTATTAACAGATGAACAGCGGCTCCGCGCCTCATAGTTCTGTGTGCCCTTTGAGGTACGTAGTCATTTTTTTTGGTATCGCCAACAACAATTTTTTGGTATCGTCGACAACCTTAAGGGGGGACCTTAAGGGAAGGGGAAAACCTTCAAAAGGTACCCTTGGGAGAGGGTACCAGGTTATGTGGGATTTGAACGTACTAAAAACCCCTCGGTGGCTGCTTCTGTGCATGGGGAGGACTCTGGGATCTCCAGCGAAACGCACCGGTGTCCTCCACCTCGCGACCTCCCAGAACGAGCCCATCTTCGGGAGAGCAGATGTGTTCTCCTGCACCTTCCGATGCTTATGGCGACATGCGGCCACGCACACACCGCTTCTGGTTGGACAGATCGAGCTCCCACTCACACCGTCCACGACTCCGGAAGCCCCCTTTTAGTCGCCTCTTACGATCAGGCAGGAGATACCGTATCTCTGTTCTTAATCCCGAAGCTACAGGGACTAAGATACGTAGTCCTAGAAAGTGTCAGAAATCGTTCTGTTGTAGAAATCGTTGAAACATCTATCGATTTTTAGTCTACACCATGAATAAAACTTTTAGCTTCATTGCCAAGTGTTTTCTCCACATTTTTAACAAATAAAATTAAATGAATTAGTTCGGCAGCATTCTATTGAAAACCATTGCATTGTTTCGCTGTTATCTGTAGCGTGTGGAGACTGTCCCCTTTTGCTTTGATATATATATATTATATATGAAATGAAATGAAATGAAATGAAATATGAAATGAAATGAAATGAAATGAAATGAAATGAAATATTCTTTATTCACTGTACGGTTCCTTTACAAACTCTTAGTGAACGTTATTTTTTTTTGTTCTGTCTGCTCTGGGTGCGCTTAGGCAATGCTGAGCTGAAGAAAAGAGCAGACGGAGAAAAACTTCAGCCCTGTTTTAAAATATGAGGTATACAATAATAAGCTTTCTTACAGAGTAGCTATGGGCAGATAAGGAACATACGTGACAGCTACCGCATGTGTCAATGTCGTCCCACAGCCATCTGTTAACATTGGCAGTTTGATTGATATAAGTCTATTACATCAGTTATAGAAACAACCTTGTGCGACTACAGCTCAATCCCAAGCTTTTTTATCAATTAAATAGTCCTTAAGATCGTAATAAGCCTTGCGGCACAGGACTTGTTTGACTTTTTTTTAAATCTGTGATAAGGGAGGGATTGAACATTTTTCGGGATTTTATTGTATATACTGATCGACATCCCGATAAAAGAGTGGCTCTTTTTGCGGAGCCTACACTTGGGGAATGCAAGTTTGTGGCCATTCCTTGTCGAAACACAGTTCGAACTATGTAGATCCAAAAAGGTCATAAATTCGTGTTTGTTTTTACGAACATACATTATATTTTCATAAATATATTGCGATGCAAATGTTAGTATATTAGTCTCCTTAAATTTTTCTCTCAGTGATTCTCTAGAATTTAATTTATATATTGTGCGAATAGCCCTCTTCTGCAAAATAAATATTGTGTCGACATTAGCTGCATTTCCCCACAGTAAAATACCATACGACATTATACTATGGAAATAACTAAAATAGACCAGTCTAGCCGTATCGACATCTGTAAGTGATCTTATTTTTTTAATTGCAAAGACGGCAGAACTTAGTCTATTCGCTAACCGAGAGATATGACATATGACAGCCTAGAATCAACAGTTAATCCAAGAAAGACAGCTTCATCAACAAAGCTCACTTCCTCGCCATTCAATTGTGGTTTTACAATATTTTCTTTAACATTAGGTGGTGAAAACTTAATACAATTGGTCTTTTTGTTATTGAGTAGTAGGTTATTTACATTAAAACAATTTACCACCTCAGAGAGAGCATTGTTCACATCGTCATAATTTTCAGTTTGTCTATTAGTTTTAAAAATTAAGGAAGGATCATCTGCAAACAATACTATCTCGTGATTATTCTCCACCATATATGGCAGATCGTTAATATATATTAAAAATAGGAACGGACCGAGTATTGAGCCCTGTGGGACCCCCAAATGAACTACAGACCCGTTTGACATTTTACCGTTCACTTCAACCCTCTGGATCCTATCACTCAAATAAGACTCCAGAAGCCTGAGCGCGGTTTCTTTGATGCCATAGTGATTGAGTTTCCTGATTAATGTTTCATGGTGCACGCAGTCAAATGCCTTAGATAGGTCACAAAAGATACCTAAAGCATCCCGTGACCCCTCCCAAGCATCCACTATGGTCTTAAAAAGCTCTACTCCGGCATCTGTGTTTGAGCGACCCCTCGTAAAACCGAATTGATTTTTATGGATAAGTCTATTATTTGTAAAGCGTTTTAGAAGTTGTTCCAAAATTATTTTCTCAAAGATTTTACTAATTGAGGGCAGAATTGAAATTGGTCTAAAGTTGGAGGGATCTGAAGTATTGCCCGACTTAAATAAAGGTATCACTTTACTATGTTTCATTAGATCAGGAAAGTCACCACTCTTAATACAGTTATTGAATATTATAGCTAAGTGGGGTGCTATTAAGTCAATTATTGAACTAAGTATTTTTACAGAGATACCCCAAAGATCAGTAGTGTTCTTAATTTCTAAAGTCTTAAATATCTTTACAATGTGTTTAGCGTCTACGGGCCTGAATGTAAACTTACATTTGCATCCGCTTACATTTTTCTTAAGCAATGATTCGGCGGCTTCAGGGGAAGACCTAAGCGATTTAGTTGTCGAGACTGGAATGTCAGCAAAGTATTTTTCAAATGTTTTTGCTACAAGTTTGTCTGATTCAATGACGGTATCGTCCACAATAAGTTTATAGACACGATAACGGTCATTGACTCTTCCAGTCTCGGCGTTAATAATGTTCCAAGTCGTTTTAATTTTATTCTTACTAGATTTAATTTGGTTACCAATATGCAATGACTTGGCCGCGATACATACTTGCTTAAACAATTTTGAATAATTTCTAACGTGTGCACAAAAGGACTCGTCTCGATTATACGATCTCTCTTCATAGAGATCATATAATTTTTGTCTACTTTTATGTATCCCTGTGCATTTCTCGACATTGAGGGGGCTTTCGACAATACCCCTACTGAAGTCATACTAAAATGTATGAAAGACAGAGGCATTGACAACACCATTACCGACTGGGTGGGACATATGCTTAACAACAGAATAGTTCGTACCACGTTATTCGACATCACAACCGAAATCAAAATTAATAAAGGTTGCCCACAAGGCGGAGTCCTTTCGCCCCTACTGTGGTCTATCGTGGTCGACAATCTTATCCAGGAGCTCAACGACAATCGACTGGACACACAAGGCTATGCAGATGACTTGGTAATCAACATAGTTGGAAGTTGCCAAAGTACCATTTCTAGCCTCTTGCAGACAGCACTCAAAAGAGTCGAACAATGGTGCATCAAAAACGGTCTAACGGTAAATGCCTGCAAAACCGTCATTGTGCCCTTCACAAGAAGGTATAAGTTGGACAAGCTTGAACCCATTAAGCTTTTTGGCACAACTATCCCGTTCTCGAAAGAAGTTAAGTATTTAGGAATCATATTAGACCAAAGACTTAACTGGAACGCACACCTTGACAAGGTTGTCAAGAAAGCAAAGATTGCTCTGGGAACATGTTGTAGGCTTACAAGCCGGAAATGGGGGCTAAAACCAAAATACGTAGCGTGGATCTATGAGGCGATTGTCAGACCCATAATCACCTACGGCTGCGTATGCTGGTACAAGAAGACAAAGCAAACAACATGTATTAAGACACTAAACAGTGTCCAAGGATTGGCCTGTCGTATTATAACCGGGGCCCTGCCATCAACCCCAATTGCAGCAATGGAAGCCATACTTAACATCTACCCTCTATACATTCATGTGCAGAAAGAGGCCAAATGTGCTATTCTCCGTGCTGCTGAAAAAGGCAAGGCAAACTGGAAATCACCTGTCATGAGGGAACTCTACAGAAACCTCACTGAATGCAAAATTATGGCGATGCCGAGTGACGTCATTAACAAGCAATATAGTTTCAACAAACTATACAAAATACTTATACCGTCTAGAGAAATGTGGGCGGATAAGGCATCAAACTCCCTCATAAGCGGAGATATCATCTGGTACACGGATGGATCGAAAAAAGAGGGACGGACAGGGGCAGGAGTATATGGTCGGAAACCTAGTACGAAGTTCTACACAAACCTAGGCACCTATACAACTGTCTTCCAGGCTGAAATGTTTGCAATAATACAATGCGTGTACGAAAGCCTGGACAGAAATTATACCAACAAACGTATAACAATACTATAGGACAGTCAGGCTGCTCTTCAGGCACTACATTCCGATGAAACTCAGTCAAAATTGACCCTAGAATGTATCCACGCACTCAACAAACTGGGCGCACAAAACAGTGTAACTCTCGGGTGGGTGCCAGGACACGTAGGTATCTGCGGTAATGAAGTAGCTGACAAACTAGCCAAAAAAGGTGCTGCGTTGCCCTTCATTGGACCTGAGCCAACGGTGGGCATTGCAAAAACCGCTTCCCGAACCATGCTTCATGTCTGGTCTATGAACCAGGGCAAAGGCCTATGGGCGTCCGCTCCAGGCATGACACATGCAAGGGCTTTGGTGGCTGGCTACTCTAGCAAATACTCAAAACAAGTGATCAATCTACAGCGCAACGAAGTACGTCTGCTTGTAAGGACTCTTACTGGTCACTGCAAACTAAACAAGCATATGCTCAAACTAAACCTAAGTTCCACTGCTATATGCAGATTCTGCAATAGTGAAGAGGAATCGGGTATACACATCCTCTGTGACTGTGTTGCACTTACACACAGCAGAAGTCGGATACTGGGCGGCAGCCTAGTCACATCGGAAGATGTCAAACTTCTAGATCCCAAGCGCATCGTACGGTTCCTAATAACCGTCGGCCTTGGGAATCAGATATAAACATGGGGCCAGGCTACAATAGATCATTTACTGGTCGCAGTGGCCTTAGGGTTGTACCCTTCCCCACCAACTCAAATAATAATAATAATAATGTATCCCTAAAGTCGCCCAATCACTGAATGATTTACAGTTTTTAGGAGAGATTGTTTTTGATGTAAAAACAGTATTATATATTTTGTGTATATGAGAACATAATGCCCCATAATGTTTATTTACATTATTATGGGCCGGAATACGAAACCCATTTTCAATAGCACATCTAAATCTCTCCATGCGTTTTTTAGTCACTGGAACGACCACCTTGCTCTTACTAACCTGTCTGTCCATCCTGTAATTAAAGCAAACTAATTGGCCACAATGATCAGAGCCTAAGTTGTTTATTATCATAGATTGCGCTGGTGACCCATCTGTAAAAATATTATCTATACAAGTTGCTGTGGATTGTGTAATCCTAGTTGGTTGTGAAAACACGTTAGTAAGATTACAGCATTTTAAGACAGATAAAAACTTTTTGCTTAGGGCTGAATCCTCCAATATATTTATATTAAAATCACCACAAACAACTATGTCCTTCTTCTTTTTAGTATTGTTGCACAATTTATCCAGTAATTGTTCTAAAACTGACTCAAAGGTATCATACAAAGAGTTTGGAGGTCTATAAATACAAACAATAATACAATTTAATAACTCCACATAGGCTATTTCTATAGTTCGTTCAATAGAAAGGCTCACGATGTCTTGACGAACCTTAAACTTTAGGTCCTTACTTACAAAAATTAACGAGCCACCACGTAAGGCTGTCTGCCTACTGAACGAACTTGCGACTTGGTGCTTATCAAAGTTAAAAACAAGTTGGTAATCTTTCAACCAATGTTCTGTAATACACATAATATTAATATTGTATTCCTTTAAAAATAATTCTAATTCTAATTCTTTGGATAGCAGACCTTGGATATTTTGATGCACCAAGTTTAGACATTTATTATTTCTTATTATATTACTTGACAAAGGGCATATACACGTATTTATACAGTTGCTAGAGATTGATGTCTCTGTTGTCTCATCATTTAATTTAAATGATTTTGATATCGCATCGTACGCATAGCATCTGAATATTATATATATATATATATATATATATATATATATATATATATATATATATATATATATATATATATATATTATATTCAGATGCTGAACTTAACAGCATTACGCTTCAGTTCAAGTCTGGCTGCAACCCTTTTTACGTCCTACTGCTGGGCACGGGTCTCTCACCATTATTGGGGAGGCCTGGAGCTTACTCCACCACGCTGCTCCAATGCGGGTTGGTGGAGATGCGGGTTAGTTGCCAACCCGCTGTCGGATGATTTAAAACCGCCCATAAGGCCTCCGACAAGGTTTAACGACTGTTATCTATCGACAACAACCGGGACCGACGGCTTAACGTGCCCTCCGAAGCACGGAAACGCGCATGAATTTTTTTTTGCCACTAGCAATCATCCATCTCACACCCGACCGCGCCCGTTTGGCTTAGTAGCATAGATCGTTTGCGTTCTACGCTAACCGCCGGGCCATGCGCGCTTCGAACTTTTTCCCAGTTCAAGTCTAGTTAGTTGTCATTTTTAGGTTTTTTATTTTAATAAATAATACAGTTAAAATTAAATTGGTAAAAACATTTTACCAGTGCAAACTTCAGCTTTCCGGCATCTTAATTCATACTTCCATATACCAATATTATAAATTCGGCTGTAACTCTGTCTGTCTGTCTGTCACGCTTTCCCGCTTAAACTACTAAACCAATTTTGATGAAATTTGGAACACAGATAGAGTAGACCTTGGGAAAGAACATAGGATGGTTTTTATCCTACCCATAAATCGGGTCAATGCGCGCGAAGCCGCTGGCGATAGGCTAGTAAAATTTAATATCAACTCTTCCAGATGTTTCATTGCAGCGTATCTGAGTCTGCGCTCTTCGATCCTGTTCCGTTAACTAAAGTGTCTTGTTGTTGTACTTAATACTTAAATCCTTAATTTCGTTAACACATTGAATTATCTGCTCCCCAAAAAGCCATACACGAATAAGACTTTAGCGACTGAGCAAAAGGTGTACTTCATAAAAAAGCTCTTTGTTCCTTCATAATAAAGCTCTTCGTTCCTTTCTTTAGATTTGGGAAAAGGAATCCAACTGCTAAGGTTTCTCCGAACCACCTTTCGACAAGTTTTGGGTGGATCCGTTGGGTTTGTTAAGTAAGTTGAGGTCAATGACCTGCTGAATCACGTATTAGCAGAGAAAAGGTATTATTGCAAGAAAATGTTTAATCATAGGAACGTATATATACATACGTAGTGTGGCAAATGGTTACTTATACGTTATTAGGTATAAAATAAAAACGTTTCACACTCATAGCCCCATAGTAGGGTAGATATACCCTGTGTCGTGGGTACCATGGACACATACAGATACAGAAACCCAAACACCCGAGAACCGAGAACAGAAATTTAAACTCATCATTCAAATTTCTGCTTCGCCGGGAATCGAACCCGAAACGCTTCGATTAGCAGTCTGGCATGGTAACCATTACGCCACGCGGGTCACTGCAGCCCTTGGACAATATAAACATCATACAAACGTTTGAATTCGTTGAAAGCCCTGCTATTCCGGAGGCTGATGATTGCCTCGTCGGAAGTCTGGTCGAGAACAGCACCGTTATACCGAAACACAGTATGCGCTTCACGGCAGAAATTATTGCAGCGATGGATTTTCCTGTCGAACCTGCAAGTCTTACTACCTCTAGCTGGCTGCAACCTTTTCTGCGTCTCACTGCTGGTCACGGGTCACTCCCCATTATTTGGGCCTGGAGCTTACTCCACCAAGCTAACGCTGTCGGATGTTTCTAAACCGCCCATAAGGCCTGCGACTAAGTTTAACGACTGCTATCTATCTACAACAACCGGGACCGACGACGGCTTAACGTGCCCTCCGAAGCACGGAAACGCGCATGAAATTTTTGCCACTAACGGTACCCCATTTCACCCCCGACCGCGCCCGTTTGGCTTAGCTGCATAGACCGCTTGCCCCGGGCCATGCGCGCCTCACTGATTGATGACGTTTCCGCTTACTTGAGTTACGTAAATGTGCTTGTGTGTGCTTTCCACGTACTTACGTAAACTGGTTTCGTTATGTTGTCTCGTACATCAATATTACTTTAAATTACTACCTGTAAACTATCGCGTGCCGTTTAAACTAGTTCTCGTTAATACGTTCCACATAAGTTGTGGTTTATCATGTTTCTATGTCAGCGTGACAAAGAGAATAATCCTGATGAAGAAACTCAAACGTAGCGTTTACTAAACTTGTGTGAAAGTTGTCTTAAGCTCAGTGTTTATGAAGCCGGAGGGTCGAAGCTGAAATCTAGAATACCGCGCCTGAAACTTTATATGTTGCGAAAACTTAGTGGTCTGAACTTTGGAGATACCTGGCGGTTACCGTAGTGACAGAGATATTGTTTTAAGAGGTGAGTAACTAAATATTTAATAACGGCCTGTTATACCACGTAAATAATAAGTACAAGTAGGATGTGTAGTTAGTAATTAATTAATACAAAACTACAATATATTTTATACTTTTTATTTTGCACTAACATGATGTGTCAAAATACCATAACCAAGACATTGTTCCATTCCATCGACAACCAGTCTATACCACAGATTACCACACTTCTCCCCCACTTAACAGAAAAAAAAAACCAAACATATTACTTATCTAAACACTTCCTTAATGGAACTGAAATATTATCTAGAAAAAATAACATACAACACATTTTATTTCAAAAACTTACTAAACATTTTTATTTTAACATAAATGTTACTCTAAACTTTGGTTACATTTGAGGAGTTGGTTGACATGTCGTTTCCACCGTTGGCCATCCACTTCTACAATGTAGGTGACACCTGGCACCATTGTCTCACAAATTTTACCTAATGACCACTTCTTTTTATTTTTCCTGTAATCTTTTACCATAACCATTTCCCCCACTGAAAATGTTTTAAAATAATCCTTGCTATTTATGGTTAATTTAACCTGTTCAACATCCACTGTATCCTTTACGGGATTTGGTCTTAGTAAAGAAAAACGACATCTCAACTCTCTTCCAAACATTAATTTAGCTGGACTGTAACCTGTTGTTTTGTAAACAGTGCATCTATAATCAAATAAGAATAAATTACAAGCATATTCCAGTTTCTTACCACTTTCTACAATTTTTATAATATGTGATTTGAACGATTCTACAAAACGTTCAGCTAGCCCATTAGTTGCTGGATAGTATGGAGGGGTAAATGTTTGTTTAATCCCAATCCTATTGCAAAAACTCTTAAATTCGCTACTAGTCCATGTAGGACCATTGTCAGTGACCAAATGTAATGGGTACCCATATCTAATAAAAATACTTTTAAATATTTCAATTGTCTTTTGTGCAGTTATGTTACTCATAACAAAAACTTCAGGCCACTTAGAATAAGCATCTACTATGACTAAAAACATTTTAGAATATAAAGGACCCAAAAAATCAGCATGTAATCTATGCCAAACTGCGGGAGGCTGAGGCCATACTGTTAATTTAACTTTTTCTGGATTTTTATGATTTTGTAAACAGTTAATGCAACTTTTTGTTATATTTTCTATTTCTTTATCTACCCCTGGCCACCAAAAATATGATCTTGCTATTTCTTTCATACGTGTTACACCTAAATGACTGGCATGCAACTCACACATTACATTATCTTTTATACTCATTGGTATTATAACTCTATAACCCCATAACAGACAATCTTTCTCCATACTCACTTCGTTTTTTCTTCTAAAGTAGGGCTCATAATCCTCGCCTAAATCATTTTTAACAGGCCAGCCATCTCTACAGTATCTTAAAATATTACATAACACTTTATCTTTTTTAGTTTCATTTTGAACTATGTGCCAATCCAATGTTTTTAAGTTTGAATTATTTATATAGTTAATTGTATTGAATTCAAAACTTTTATTAATTATTTCAGTATTTCTATCTTTATTTTCACAATTAGTTGTGACCCGAGATAAATAATCGGCTGGATTATTTCTTGACTTTATGTGCTGCACCTCATAATTGAAACCACTTAAGAAGATTGACCAATATTGTAGTCGCCTTGCAGCCATTTTTGGAATACCATATTTTGGTCCTAAAATTTTAGCTAATGCTTCATTATCAGTTTGCAAAATGAATTTGTGGCCAAACAAAAATTCATAAAATTTGTTTACACCAAAAATAATAGCATAAGCCTCTTTTTCTAAGATTGGGTATTTTAATTGAGTATCATTTACTTTTTTGCTTGCGAATGCTACGGGTCTAATGACATTATTGGAATCTGTTATTGATAATACAGCAGCTACCCCACTGTCCGCTGAATCACAAGTTAAGATAATTATTGAATTTTCATCAAAATGTGATAAAGGAGGTGTATTTGCTAGAGCCCTTTTAATTTCTATAAATGATTTATTGCATGATTCAGTCCACTCAAACTTATCTTTCCTTAAACAATCATAAAGCGGCTTTAAAATGATTGCCATATTTTGTAGAAATCTATTATAATAATTAACTTTTCCAAGGAACGATTTCAACATTTTTGTATTTTCTGGCCTTGGTAGTGACAAAATTGGTTCTATTTTACTTTTAATAATTTTGACACCCATTTTGTTAACTTCAAAACCAAAAATTTCTAACTTTTCTTCAAAAAATTTACACTTACTCATTTTTAACTTTAATCCTGACTCACTAAGCCTATCAAGTACCTGTTTTAATTTCTCATTTGTGGCTGTCAACGTTCTACCATATACATATATATTATCTATGTAGACAATTATATCCAATCCATTAAGTTTTTGTGTCATTAATCTCTGAAATGAACCTGGGCCAGTACTGACACCAAAAGGTAAATATAAGTATTTATATATACCTTCTTCAGTTACTATTGAAACTAATTCCTGAGATTCCTTATCTAATGGAGCCTGTAAATATGCCTCCTGTAAGTCTAATTCACAATAATAGTTATTTCCTTGCATTTTCATTAATATATTATTAATTGTAGGTAATGGGTAATGATCAACTTGTAATCAATTGTTATACGGAAATCTCCACATAGCCGGACAGTCCCATCAGACTTTAAAACAGGTACTACTGGGGTACCCCATTTTGAGTACTCCACTGGTTCAATTCGCTTACTGGCAAGCAATCTTTGAATTTCTTGTTTTACTTTATTTTTTAAAGCAAATGGGACAGTCCTTGCTGCCATAAAAATGGGCTTGACATGAGGTTCAATTGACAAGTGTATTGGCTCTCCCTTGAAATTGCCCATGCCAGGCTCAAATAAGGGAGCATATTTACATTTTATGTTATTTATCAAATCATCTTTAGACAATTTTTCATAAACCTTCTGTTCAAACCTTGGAGGCCATAAATGCAACAAAAAGAGCCACTCCTTACCTAATATTCTAGGCAATTCATCTTTGACAACAAACAATCTCTGTTTACTTACATTAACAGACCCATAATTGATGTTTAAGTTCTCAATTACACCCAATGGTGTTGAAGTTGACTGATCAAAATTTGTAAAGATAACATTGCATTGTTTAATTTTTAAATCCGGGAAATAATATTGCTTATCAGACAAAGTAATAGTACTCACGTCAGCTCCAGTATCTACTACAAACTCAATAACCTTGTCATTTACCCTGACATTTAAAGTAGTCGACGGAACCTTGTTCTTGTCACTGAAATAAAAAAATTCAAATGTTTCTGCTTCACCTATCATGTTTTTGTTTTCTTCAGTTTCTTCATTCTTTACTGTTGTTTCCATCACATTCACATTTTTCAGTTTGACTTCTCTATTTTTTTTACAAACCTTGAATATATGTCCTTTGGTACCACACTCACTGCAGAATTTATCTTTTAACGAACATTGTGATTTCATGTGCCCATTCTTTCCGCAACAATAGCATGTTACATTCTGTTGATTCATAGAAGTATTGGAGTAAAAACCACTCATTTTGTTCTTATTAATTTTTTTCCTCTGTAACTGAAACATCTGAGTGTTGTCCTGAACTTTATCGTGATTAAATGCTAACTTATAAGCAATTTCAGTTGTTTTTCCAATTGTAGTTAATATTTCCAATGACTGATCCGCTTGCTTCAATAATTCGAATTTTACAGCATCGCAATAAGTACCGTTTAATAATCTTTCTTTAATCTCTTCATTTAAATTCTTAAACCCACAATCTTTAGATAATTTTTTTAGTTCAACAATATATTCTTCTATGGATTCATTAGATTTTTGGCATCTTTTTCGAAATTCTGCTTGATGTAACGCATTATTCTTTACGGGATGATAATATTTTTCCAATTTATCGCATATACTTTCGTAAGTTTCATTTAGGTGACTTCGGGACACATAGTGTCGTTAACAATTCGTAAACATCTGTGCTCAACTTGGTAATTAGCAATGGCACCCTTTTTTCTTCCGCTATTCCATTTATTAGCATAAAACATTCAAATTGCTGTCTATAAGCCTTCCAATTTAAGCCTTTAAATACCTCTAATCCCGTAACCGCGTTCATGATGACAGTGACGCCACGTGCACAGTCTTTTGTTTTTTACTTTTCAACATATACCCGTAAATAATTTCTTACCTCTTCAATGGTGTGAGTTTGGGTGAAAATAATTTCATTCGCCAATTTATTAGCAATGGATATCAGCTCAGCTTTTGACTTCTCTTGAATCCACGACTTTTTCCCTTGTTTTATTTGATCAAAAACATCCATTTAAGTATCGTTTCGTGAGGTGAACTATCTTAAACATTGCATAACGAAGTTCGTTTCTTTCCTCGTCGCCAATGTTATACCACGTAAATAATAAGTACAAGGTTAGTAATTAATTAATACAAAACTACAATATATTTTATACTTTTTATTTTGCACCAACATGATGTGTCAAAATACCATAACCAAGACATTGTTCCATTCCATCGACAACCAGTCTATACCACAGATTACCACACGGCCCATGTGGCGCAATGGTTACCTTGCCGGACTGCCAATCGGAGGGTCCCGGGTTCGATTCCCGGCGAAACAGAAATTTGAATGATGAGTTTAAATTTCTGTTCTCGGTCTGGGTGTTTGTGTTTCTGTCTTTGTATGTGTCCATGGTACCCACGACACAGGGTATATCTACCCTACTGTGGGGCTATGAGTGTGAAACGTTATTTATTTATTTATTTATGCGCTAGTTGCGGTTACCGGTTAGACACTGACACTGACTTCGACCATCTGTGCTGTAGAAGCGTAACTGCATGTTGCTTAAAGTGGCGTTTACACTGGTCGTTAAAGCCGCACGATTTCGCGCGGCGTTAATTGAAATTTTGGCTCCGTCGCAAGTGACTAAAGCCGCAAGGCCCAAAGTTGGGTAGCATCCGCTCCGACCGGCTTTATGCGACAGGTTACTATCGTCGACGTGTAAAAGATCAGTTGCAGGCGATCGCCCGCCGCATAAAGAGTGTTTCGCTGTTGAGTTACTATTTCAATTCTGACACAAACAGCTATTCTGCTCAACATTTTCGACGGAAATGACCAAGCCACATGCGATTTTAGTAACCTGTGTAAATGGGCTGGCGATGCGGCTTGGTGAGGCAGGCGCGGCCGCAGCCTTCTATTTGGGGTTGGGGGCCAAGAAATTTGAGGGAAGAGGTGTCCCAAATTGGCTTGTTTCGTCTTCCATCTACGCATGACTGATGGATTTTGGGGGGGGGGGGTCATGTCCCCTGTGATACCCCGCCTGGGACCGCGCCTGTGGTTAGTCACTTTGTGAAGTGACTAGTCGCACGGCAATAAACGACTCGTGTAAACCTCTCATAAGGTAGTGTCCATGCAGGAATCGTATAATAATTTATAGGCTGCAGAAACCACAGAACATTGAATGGCCTAAATTAGCGTTCATTGTTTCCAAAAAATATCATCATATTATGAGTCGGTTATACCGCATCCGTTATTTTATAGTAGGTCAATATACAATTAACCGTTTCTTAGAATTACTGCATGACACATTAGACCTAATATGATATGAAAATCCTCGAGCAACTAGTTTATTCCCAATTGTCTTCCTTTCTGTACCAACACAACCTCCTAAATTCCCTACAATCAGGTTTCCGTCCAGGCCATAGTACGGCTACAGCTCTGCTTAAAATAACTGAGGACATTGATAATAAACAGCTTACCGTGTTGACACTGCTAGATTTTATCAATGCTGAAAGCCGTACCGTCTATTTTGACATCCTTTTGGCGATATTGCGCACTCTTAACATATCTCCAGCCGTAATTGATTGGTTTCGAAGTTACTTGTTTGGACGCCGGCAGCTGGTGAGAGTTCATGACAAATGCTCTGCTTGGACTACTGTTGAAGCTGGCGTCCCGCAAGGTGGCGTGTTGTCCCCTCTCCTGTTTGCTATCTTCATCAACTCTATAACCTCTCGTATATCTTCTCTCTACCACTTATATGCAGATGATCTCCAAATCTATACTTCTACTTCTGTAGTTGATCTTCCAGCGGCCACTGATAGTGTCAACTCGGATTTGACTTGTATTTCTGACTGGTGCAATTCCTACGGCCTTAAAGTAAATCCACAAAAGACTCAGGCCATGATAGTAGGAAGTGCACGATTATTGTCTAAAATAGATGTTTCCAGTGTGCCGTCATTATACTTGAATAATATTCATAATTACGCTAGCTCAATCCCTACTTCTCCCAATATTTGACTATGCCTATTAATATATGCTATCTTGACCTCACAGAGGAGCAATTAGATATGCTTGAGCGTCTTCAAAATTTATGCATCAGGTTCATATTTGGACTTCGCAAATATGACCATGTCTCTGAATATCGTACTAAGCTCAAGTGGCTACCAATCCGCCTTCGCCGGAATACTCACATTCTTTCTGCTCTCTACTGTGTATTGCACTATCCTTCTGCTCCTGCCTATCTTAAAGAGCGATTTGAATACCTGGCTGCACCAAATCGTCCACTTCGGACAGTAAAAAGCCTCGCTCTGAGTACTCCGGTCCATAGAACGACATTTTATAAAAAATCTTTTACTTGCACTGCTGTCCGTCTATGGAATAAGCTTCCGATTTCTATAAGGCAAGCAGAGACAGTAAGTACATTTGAAAACCACCTTAAAGACTTTTATATCAATCCCACTAATAATATTTAGTAGTATATTTATGTTTCTCTCTTATTTTATTTGGGTATGTATGTATAATGCATTTATCTTGTATGTATGTTATTGTATACATCATCATTGTTTATGTATATATTTGTTTGTATATACTGTAAGTCTGTACACCCCTACCCTATTTCATTATCTGACTACCATGTTTTATTACCCAAAGGTTGTCTGGAAGAAATTGCTGCTTTAGCGATAAGACCGCATTTTGGTCAACACTGCTGTCTTATTATTTTTTTCATTAATTCTTAATTGCATTGTATGTGGTGTACAAATAAAGAGTATTTTATTATTATTATTATTATTAATATGTCTTTGATTGCCACAAAGCAGTAACTTGGCTGTTCATGAGATCATTTTTTGCATTGGGAAGAAACCTACATAAGTTACCCAGCACCTTGAAAGAGATACGGGTTTATGTGAGATTCTTACTGCACTTTCTTCGGTTGCCTGCCTCAGCGCTTAGAACTCCGGGATTACCAGAGAAAAGCAATGGTAAACTCCACGCGCTGCGCCTTAAAGTGGACTCATCACCCATCATCAGTGGATGGTGCTTTCTTGCAACTTCAATTGCTTGCATGTGGCATTTAACACACCGCCGTCCTTCGGTCTTTCCCGGGGCACTAACTGGACGGTTGGAGCTCTCACTCTCACCGCCCGCAACCCCGGAAGCACTCTTTCAGTCGCTTCTTACGATCAGACACGGGTTACTCTAGTCCTATTCATAGTTCCGAAGCTACAGGGACTGTTCATGAGGAAAACGTTTTATCCTTAAACCGTCCGTCCGCCCTTAATCCGTAAACTCTTGTAAGTCTTGGAATTTATATATATGAATTGCTTTTTGTGGGATATATTTTATTACAGCGATAACAATTTAGAGGTTGTTGAACTTGTACGTCAGTACAGAACTAACAACAACATGTAAATTGTTAAAGCTGTAATGAAATGTATTTCCTTAATAACGTTACACATGTTTTAGACACATAATAAATTTATAAATTATATGTATTCTGTAGATATGATATTTTCTAAAAAGATGAAATATACAATTTTTGGAGTGTTAGTCAAAGAGATTATTTAAAAAAATAGTTAAATAAAAGTAATTAAAGCGCAAATGGTGTTCTATACGTGTTTTAAAATCATAGTTAATAGTTAACTGACCTGCATTGAAGATGCTATAAAAGTTAATCATACGCTTTAGTAGACTCAAAATTCTAACGTTTTTCTTACGAATGTTATCAGGAAACGCATAACGCCCTCCTACGGGCATAGAGCGCAAGCGATTTCCGCAGCTAAACAAACCGGGCGCGGTTACCTAAGAGATGAGTGACCGTTAGTAGAAAATTTCGTACGCGTATCTGTCCCTTGGAGGGCATGTAAGGCCTCCTTAATTATGGGGAGGCCTGTGCGCAGCAGTGGGATGCAGAAAGTAGCCATAAAGCCATTCTCATATATCTGAGATAAAAGCTCTAAAAGCGACAGAAAAGTATCTTGTAAAAGTTTTGTTTGAAATATTCCTTTAAAACAAACTCCACATATTTCAGCCGCGAGCGTTTACTAAGAGCTAATATCAAGTGCGAAGCTAAAGTTTTCATGTGAGTTGAGTGTTGTAAGCTTAAATATACTTTCACTGTTGAGAATGTACAATGTTCTTTCAAATTATTATTCACGACGTTTAAAACATAGAGCAACGACGAATGAGAGCATGTGTTGTCAAGAAGTTCTTAATAGTATCTATCGAAGCGGGGCACGAAGGTTACACTATTCACAGGCCAGGTCAGGGCAGAGACTACGGGATTAAAAGTAGCTGCTCTAAGGGCAACAATAATTTTAAATATTCATATGCAGTGACTATAATTCTTAGATGGTGGCGAGAGCTTGTGGCCTGTTCTATTAAAAATAGGTTCGGGAATAATTCGTATGAATGAAGTTGATTTAAAAATGTAAATAAAGTTATATATTATGTAGTTACCATCAGTAGTAGGAGCATGAAACTCAGATGTAACTTTAGGACTGGGAAATATATTGGTTATTAGGTACTATACTAAAAATAAATAATATTGGTACTTAATTAAAATAAATACAGTTAATTACGTAATAAAAATAAAAAAAATTTAATTAACTATTATTTTATTTCAATAATGACCGCAAAATTTCTCTTTTCTGCAAAGAAACAAAATAAAGCAAATTAAAATGTTCTCAAATTAAAATCAATGGCATTGTAACTAAACGCCTCAAGAATGAGTCAAGCGTAAAAAAATAAAGGTCTCACAAGTAAAACAAGGACATTAATCAAGAGATCCGAGCGTTTGGCGGATAGTTAGCATTAGAGCTCGAAGTTTGTGATCAAAAGTAAAAAATGAAGGGGACACGATAAAAATCGGTAACTCTGGTTGTTTTGTATGGAGAAGCAGGCGAACATAGACGAAGACGAACATAGAAGCGCGCATGGCCCGGCGGTTAGCTTAGATGCGTTCTACGCTCTATGTAACTAAGTCTCTCTCTATGTAACGATCTATGTAACTAAGTCAACGGGTGCGGTCGGGTTTGAGATGGGTAACCTCTAGTGGCAAAAATTTCATGCACGTTTCAGTGCTTCGGAGGGCACGTTAAGCCGTCGGTCCTGGTTGTTATCGATAGATAACAGTCGTTAAACCTTGTAGGAGGCTTAAGGGGCGCTTTGAAAACATCCGACAGCAGCTTGGCCACTAACCCGCATCTCCACGAACCAGCATTGGAGCAGCGCGGTGGAGTAAGCTCCAGGCCTCCCCAATAATGGTGAGAGACCCGTGCCCAACAGCGGGACGCAAAAAGGGTTGCAGCCACTTAATCTCTATAGATTAGATGGGATGGAATGAATATAATGGATACCAAAATGGACGGGACTTTCACTGGCAAGTAGCTGATGTAACAAGGAGTAACTTAGGATACTTTTATTTTACAAATATTCGTAAACAAAAATCCATGCGGACGAAGTCGCGGGCGGCCGCTAGTATTCTGTATAATTGCATTACGTTTACTGAACCTTTCATGTCAGAAATAGGTACGATGATGTTACGGCTCAAATTATTAAATTTCTACCACTTGGAATTTTAAATAAATTAATGTTGCAACACTGTAACCAAAGCCCATTTAAATGGACTGAGCTTAAAAAATTAAGACCTCACCCGTAAAAAGCGGAACGACTTTTATTTATAGAGATCAGAACACTTAATTAACGCTAAGGCTTTCAGATTGTAATTAAAAGGCTGTTGAAAGTGATTTTTTTCTGCTTTAATGCCATAATAAGTATTAACATCTCACCGCTGTATTTTAACAAAATATCAAGGTTGAAGAGCTGGAGTTTCAGCCATAGATATTTACAGCCGTCCTTATTCTTAATGAATCTCGGGTTGAAGATGTTGATTAGGTGATTGTGGCGGATAAGTCGCTGGATTTTATAAATAAAAATTACGATTTAATATTTGACCGAATCGATGAGGGCGGCGGCAGCGAAGACAACATTTTTTTTCTAATTTATTTTTGACCCCACATGGAGTACTGCTTTCATCTCTGGGCAGGAGCACCAAAATACCAGCTACACCCATTTGACTCCGTTGAAAAGCGCGCAGTCCGAATCGTCAACGACCCAAGATTGACTGACCCGTAGTTTATGGGACAACCTTCCAGCTGAGGCATTCCCAGTGGACTATAACATGGGGTTCTTCAAGAAAGCTGTAAAAAGAGTTCTCCTCCAAAGCCGGCAATGCTCGGGTGGCTCCCCTGGGGTTGCCCGTGTACATATGCGACGGTGATCGCTTAACACCACGCGGCCCGTCTGTCTTTTTGTTCGGTTAACACATAAAAAAAAGACAAAGACGATTGACATTCGAAAGAGTTTTGAATCCAGAATACATAGGTTAGCTCGAACTACAGACTAACGCGAATCGATTATTCTGCCACCCTCCTCAAACGGCACGTTTATTTAAAACGAAGTAAATTTACAATTAAAAATACAAATCACTAATATTATAATCGAACTGTCGTGCACACTGATCTTATGGAAGGTTTGCAGGGGGTCATAGATACAAAATGTTACAGGCCTTTGGAGACATTTTAATGTTGTATTTATAACATCCTCGGACCCAATGTATACCAAAATTGAAACATGCATTATGAAAGTTTGTTTTATTAATGTTGGTTGCATTTGTTTTATTTTATTATTAATATTTTTTGGGTTGTTGGGGAAGGGTACAACTCAGGGCCACTGCGACCAGTAAATGATCTATTGTAGCTTAACCCCGTGTTTATATCTGATTCCCAAGGCCGACGGTTGTTAGTAACCGTACGATACGCTTGGGATCTAGAGATGTGACTAGGCTGCCGCCCAGTATCCGACTTCTGTTATGAGTGAGGGCGAAACAGTCGCAGAGGACGTGTATACCGGATTCCTCTTCAGCATTGCAAAATTTGTGTTATTTTTATATACAGGAAGAATAAAACATACAGACCATTAAAGAATGGATAATAAATATGGACACATAATAAAAATGGAAAACTTCAATGGGTATCAATCAAGTATGGGTTTTATCTGAAGTCATACATAATTACGTTGTTATTTTATCATATTAATTTACATTTATTTATTTTATTCTGGAGGCTGATGGTTACTGGATTACAGCAGAAATAGGTGAAGCAGTGCTGCAGCGAGCAGCGAGCTATGAAAGATTTAGTACATTGATACTATTTTATTATTGTACGAATCGTGAGTGTACACTAACATTGTAGTTAACAATTTCACGACTGTATTGATATATTAGATGATATTGATGATGATATTATTGATGAGATGTATATCTAGACATGCGGCAGCGTGTCAAGGCAAGTTCAAGCAAAGGAACTGGCTAGCCAGCGCCCAGTGTAATATTACACGAACCACTTGGTGCCACTTTTGATCCTTCTGTAACTCAAAACCTATTTAAGGTAAGCACATAGGTAAATGCCATGACATAATCCTATGTCAAATCTAACCTACTTTAAGATCTCACATTTTTAAACAACAGCAATTGTTATAGGTATCCAATAAAGCAAAGAGATAGAGTTTAATACTTTTTCATAGTGTTATTTTGTTCCTATAAATACATATTTGGATTTCACATAAAACTTGGCACTCATTTAGATCTCCATTCTTTTTGCGGCGAAGCCCAAAGCAAAGCATATTTTTTTTATTGAACTTGGCTCTCCTTTTTACATTTATGTTTTTGGTGGGATTGATAAATACATTGATACTTATGCCCTTCATTGGTGCAGCTGCGTAATAGTAGTAATTCTAGAAAAACGTGATACCCATGTCATAATGATTTTGTCAGAGCGAAAAACATTACCTTCGAATTCAATACAAAGTCTATTACAACACGTTTAGCAATAAATAAATATTCTACGTCACTGGAGCAGCTTCCCTTAGATCCCGAACGATGTTAGTATTCCAGACATCTCGGCTCATCGTTAAACTTTGGGAGACAAATTTCTCTATAATGCGGCGGCTTTTCCACGCTGTAATGCGGTAAGAACAATTCTACTATCAGTTTTGCCACGAAATATAAGGTTCAATTTAATATTAAACAGAAAACGTCCCAATGCGAATCAAAATGGTGAGTAGTAGTTTTTGTACCGTTTATTGTAAAATACTCGTGTTACTACAAATAATATGTATACAATACAAATAATAAAGCCAACTCTAAATCCAATAATATAGTCAACGAAAAATTGCGATACATTAGCCAGACAAGACGGACAGCGACACTTAAATGAAGAGAAACGAAACTTTAAATAATATAATTGATATTGCACAAAAGCGACAAATTTGCAGAAGCCTAGCCCCTGATGATAAAACATAAACAATAATAAAGCAATACGGGCGCAGTTTAATGACAAAAGCTAAATACATGTCATTTTCCGTGCTTTGGAAGACAAATAGACGCATTAATTACGATTGTTATTATTGATAGAGAATCATAATAAACTCTGAATTAATTTGCTGTAAAAGATGGAAGACTTAAAACATTGGATATGAACACTCGGCGGTGGGTAAGGTAGTGTGTTATTTGCAAATGGATGTGTATTATTGTGTATAGTATGCTTTGGGCCGTCAGTAACAGTAAAGTTTTAAAACAATATACAACATAAACATATTATCTCAGTAACGTTAAAACATACAATGAATGGCTTGAATTATTAGAACAGTATTTGGCATGCTAAAATCGTTAGGAGAATAGCGCCCGCAGGTATCTAATTTGAAAAGAATGGATATTTATATGGAATGCCCGAATCTCGGCTCAGGGAAATCCAGTTTTCGAATACCTATCTCGCGGTGTTTTACGATATTACTGTCTCATTCGCATTCAATGTTCAGGTTGGTTTATAGAGTGCTGCTTTTTTACACTGTACCTCGTAACTTTGGCGCTTGTGTTCTGATTTACGTATATTAACTAAAAGAAGAAGATTTTCGTACAAACTACCTGGTATTATGTTAGAACAGATTGTCAGGTTCATAGGATTTATTATTATTATTTTATTTTTTTTTCAACCTTTTTTTTATCTCCCACTGCTGGGCACAGGTCTCCTACTCACAAGTGAGAGGGATTAAGGCCATAGTCCCCCACGCTGGCCAAGTGCGGATTGGTGGACGTCATGCTTTCGAGAAATTATGAATTTCTCTCAAGCATGCACGGCGATGGGGAACATCGTAATCAATTAAATGTCACGATATTTTCCATCACCGTGGAGCAGCGATAAATACGCACATTACAAATTTCTTTGTCAGAGGTGCGCGCCGAGGATTTGAACTCGGGATCGGTCGCGTCGATGACCGCGGTTTCTTACCACTCGGCCATCGCTGCTCTATTTATTATTGCATATTGCAAAAATCAGTCAGAACTGTTTTTTACTGAGGGCGTTGGTCCAAACCACTTTTGCCTGATTTTTGCAGTCAAAAGTGGTTTTGACCAGTTATAAGTTTTGACTGTAACATATACAGTATTGAATAACAGTCCCAAATTAAGAAAATTTGAAAATAATTTCCTAATCTTAGTTCAATCCAGGTTTAATAGTAGGCTACCAGGAGCTTACCTACTTCTACTTCTACTGCTCCATTTAGTACGGAGTAGGCATCGCTAAGATAAATTTATAATTAACAGAAAATTGATCTCTGTCTGTCAATATTCATATCTCATAATATTTATCGTATGTATTTTTATCATGCATATGTTTCTTTTTATCCAACCTCTTCAATGTTTTTTCTTCTTATTCTTTTCTCTTTTAAAATAATACCTAATTATTCTCTTTATTCTTGTTGCCGCTTTTATATTTTTCTGCACTTCTTGAAGGTTAGTTGGTAGAAAATGCCATTTTGACATTAAGCTCGCCTTTTGTTCAAATTTGTGAAATTTGGCCAATAAAGAGTAAATAAATAAATAAATAAATTTAAAGAAAATTATAGCTTACCCATATTGTAAACAGTATTTACTCTAATAAAGCTTGGAATAAAAATATATTAGAAAATCACATTATTAGTTACACATTACTACATTTTAGTAGAATTAAAAACTGAAATTAACAGACTTGAAAATTATTATAAAATCTGTGTTTAGTTCTCGAATAAAAATCAAATAAATCAAAACTTGTGTATATATGTATTTACAATAATATAAACAATATTGTAATTTGTTTATTTAATTCAATCCAAATTAAATCTATTAGTATTGTACTATTCGTAATCACAGCCTCAAATTAGGAAATTCGAAAATTACGTCAAAATCTACGTTGATACGAATCTAATTTAATCCAGGTTTAATTAGTAGGCTACCATCAGCTTACTTCAGCCATGTCTTTATCCCACATAATTCGGTACTGAGTAAAGCGTCACAAAATAAATAAATAAGCGTTACACAGTCACAGCCCCATAGTAAGGTAATTAATACTCTGTGTCGTGGGTACCATGGACACATACAAAAACAGGAACGCAAACACCCAGACCGAGAACAGAAATTTAAACTCATCAATGAAATTTTTGTTTCGCCGAGAATCGAACCCGGGACCTCTAGATTGGCAGTGCGGCATGGTAACCATTGCGCCACGGGGTCATCACAATGATAAATATTATCCGTAAATTATTACAAATAACTTTGAGCTTAGTCGAATGAATATTCTCCATCTCAACAAAGCCTGGAATTACTAGAACACAGCCTGCGACTCGCAGGCTGCGAGGCATTACACGAACTTAATGTTGATTAAATTTGCACTAGGTTTTTGTTTCTTAGGGTTCCGTGGCTAAAGACTTTCTATAACGTTAACGTTTCAGACTCATTGCCCCACAGTAGGGTAGATATACCCCCACCGGTGCGTTCCATGGGAGATCCCGGAGTCATCCCCAAACGCAGAGGAGCCCACCGAGGGGGTTTTAGTGAGGTTCAAATCCCACATAACCCGGTGTCCTCTCCCAAGGTGCTGGGTACCTTTTTGAAGGTCCCCCCCTGATTCCAAAAAAAATGGTAGATATACCCTGTGTCGTGGATAACATGGATACACACAAAGACAGAAAACAGACCAGACCGAGAACAGAAATTTTAAACCCATCATTCAAACTGTTTCGGCGGGAATCGTATCTGGGACCCTTCTATTGGCAGTCCGGCATGGCAATAATTGCGCCACGCATATCATCAATGCACGCATTCACAGAAATATACCCTCAAGAAAAAGTGGATCTTGCTTGAGACCAAGAGACCTTATAAAAGTTTGACTAGCAGTTGCATCTGGTCTTTCCATCGAAATACAATAGTGTTGCTTCACGACAAAATACCAAGTACCAACTTGATTGGTCCATACAATTATACACCATATACATTTTTTTTGGTCGATACCAATACCCCCGCTAGGGTGAAACTTTGAAAAGTTACCCGGCACCTTGGGAGAGGATACCGGGTTATGTGGGATTTGTACCGCACTAAAACCCCCTCGGTGGCTTGCCTCTGCGCTTGGGGAGGACTCCGGGATCTCCAGTCCCCCACGCGTAACGCCCCAGAACGGGCCCATCTTCGGGAAATTAGATGTGCTCTACTGAATTTTCCGATGCTTACGAACGGCATGCGTCCGACTACGCACACACCGCCGTCCTTCCCGGGGCCGCTGTATGGAACTGCCCGCAACCACCGAAGCCCCCTTTTAGCCGCTGCTTACGAGTAGTCAGAAGATACCGTAGCTCTACTCTAAATTCCGGAGTTACATTGACTACACCATATACATACTTGAGATCTTTCTACGTTTTCAGTCGGTAAAAAAATAAAGCTTCAAACTCACAGCTGTAGACAATGAAAAATATATGAAAACAAATTTTCAGCCCAGGAAAAGACATCTAAATTGAATATTTACGGATTATATTTCAAAAATTTAATCCGGGGCACCTTGTACGCGGCACGCTAGCACGGTGCTCATATTGCCATATGGGTACATACTTTCCGCCAACATAAAGATTCTTCATTGAGTGAGCCCTTCTCGCGCTTGGCATGTTAGGGGCTTGTTCTTCTGACAAACTTTGTAATTGTGAGGGGTGACAGGTGGATCAGTTTACATAATCGAAATAAGGCTAAGGAAGATAATTTACAAATGCTTTTAAGAGCGAAAATGTTAAAGGTAATTTTTTCGTTTTAAGAATATAATTGTGACGGAATATAGTCTATATTTTAGGTATTTTTAGGTATTAAGTAAAATTAAAATTTGTTTCAAAAGTTTGGTTTCCACAACGACAGAAATTAACAAGCTTAAGAACTTATAATAGAGTGATTCAATCAATGATCAGATTAATTTTTCCGAAACAACTTTGTTCCTTTCGATGGGAAGGTGCGGTTGCCGGCTAGATTTACATGAAGCCACCATCAGCCTCTGAAGCACTTATTTTCTCCTACTCTCTATGTAGTTACATACGCGCCTCAGGGAGGCCTCCAAGGACCGCAGCGACCACTTATGAAGTGGTCTGCATGCTATTCTACAAGATAAACATTTTCGACAATTTTACGACGAAGATTAAAATATTGTGGCCAAGTGCGAGTCGGTTCAGCGCAGACAGGTCATGGCAGGACATGCCGCCGTACAATTATTTAAAAAAATAAACGGCAAAAAATCACGTTTATTGCATGTGAGCCCCACTTAAATATTTATTTTATTCTTTTTTAGCTATTTATTGCTATAACGGCACCAGAAATACATCATCTGTGAAAATTCCAACTGTCTAACGTTCATAGGGTAGAGCTTGGTGACAGATGGACAGACGGACAGACGGACGAACGGACAGTGGAATATAAGTAATAGGGTTTGACGCTTTGGGTACAGATCCTAGAAACCATGGTGTTTCTAGCAATGTTACGTTTTATGTACGTATAAAATATAATGTTCACAATTTCATTTCATCTTATAATTACAGTTTAACTGTCTTTGAACTCCCAATTAAATTACGAGGGAATCAATATAATAAAGAAGGACTGCTTTTTAAAATTATTTCGAACTTACTTAAATAATTAAAGCGTCTGCAAAAGGCCATTTCTTTTTCTTAACGATTACTTTATAGACTAGTCAAATTGGTTTAGTCACCGCAAGTAAATTACATTTTGTAATTATGGGGGTTAAATCTCGATTAATCAATCTCAGTGTTAAAGTCGTGGGTGGAAAAACTAAAAATATGTTTTTTAAGTTTTTGCCCTATCGACGTGTCCTTATTTTTGGCTGATAAAAGGTCATATTATCATTTTGCCGATTTCGCCGATTTACCTGATTTTACACATGAGATTTTGCAGTTAAAGTACTGTATTTTCATTCGTTTTATTGCACAATAAGACTGATCATTTCAATAGTAACCACATTAGCCACTGTTTTTATTACTTTTTTCTGCTTAATAGACCTGAAGACTGTGACAGTTTTGTGAACTTTTGGTGTAATAAGTTTGGTGTAATAAGTATAGAATATTATTTATATTCGGATCATTTTGTAACCTAAACGGAATGTAAAAAATGCTTTGTATTGCTGTAAAAATCGCCTATACAACACATAAATCTCTTTTTACAACTCTCAAAAAAAAATGTCCGAGAAAATGGGCCACAAATTGCATTTGATTTCAGGTAATTGGATTTGGCTAATCTTTTATAAAATAATTAGACATAAAAAAACTTCAGTTCATTATTACTTTCTTTCCTGAAGAAAAAAAACAAATTATTAATAAAAAATAGGCATTAGAAATATTTTAAAGTAACTTAGAAACTCGCATCTAATACCTTTAAACGAGCAATTCTTGTATATAACTAAAAAAAATTAATCTCGGAAAAGGCCCCACAGATTTTAATGAAATTTATTACCCTGGTTTCGGGAGTGATAAATCGATCCAGCTAGGTTTCATTTTTAGAAATTTTTAATTATAAAAAAATATTTCAGGCGTTAATCAACTTAAATATAAACTGAAAAATACTCTTCCTGACATCTATTGTCTCCACCTACTCTCGTAGGTATTAATAATATTGTGGCGTAGAACGCCGTCAAACTCCATCCGTCAATCCGACGTTCAAAGAGATGATAATATCGATTTGAAAGAGCTCTATAAAAATTTCGTTCATAGAATTAAAGCTCCCTTGGCCAAATGGTTACGAGGGCTGACTGCGGAACAGGAGACTTGGGTTCAAACTTCAAGGTTCAAACCTCAATGAAAACTATATTGCGTTTAATTTTTATTTGTTGTGATTTTTTTATTGGGAGCTATTTCTAAATTAAACCAAGAAAATAAATTTTTTTTATCCGAGTAACGCTTGGTAGTCCAGGTACTTATAAAATAATCGGCGTAAGCTAAAAAAGTGGTTAATGTATCAAATTATTACTGAAATGATCAGTCATATTGTGCAATAAAACTTATGAAAATACTATATTTTAACTGCAAAATTTCATGTGTAAACTCAGGTAACTCAGCGAAATCGGCAAAATTTCGTATACAGCCTACTCAAAAAAAAACTTTTAACTATGCCAGAGCGTCAATATTCTATTTAGCATACTTTATACTAGTGGACCCCGCAGACTGCCTTAAAAGTATTGAAAGAGGATTAGTTTCTTTATAATCTCAAAGTTTTTATGTAACTGTCAATTAAAAAATATTACTTAAACAAATAATAACATGAGTTGTTATTCAGATTATTTCAAACTTCAGAACTTAGCATACTTTATTAGATCTAACCAAAAATACAGCAAATGAAACAAGACATAGTCCTTTCAAGTTTCCGGGAAAACTCCTTCCGAGAGTTATTAAGAAGAGTAGTTTTTTTAAGCAGGGATATTATGGTTATGTAACCGATGTAAATATGGATTCATATTTAAAAATGTTTAGGATTAGCCTTATTATATTAAGATTACGTTGGGTTGACTACTGCAAATCATTAATAAAATATTTGTCATAATAATATTGGTAGCTAGTATACGCCTATGGATGATGTATCACGTCTATCGCGTTATTCATAATAAAAACTCCTTGCATAAATAACTTCATAAGCATCAAAGAAGTTTAATTTAAGAGCCTTTTCAGGCAAAGATTAACGTAAATTAAAATCTTATGAATGCTAAGTTTTTTAAACATTCATTTAAATAGGGCTTAAAAATTAAATAACGTTGACGAATAAGATTGCTAGTATCATTGGGTGAATATTATTAAAAATTAGTAGTCTCAACTCTAAAATATTTTTGTGATGTGATAACAGCTTAACTTAACAGTCTAGTTCATTAGGAGATTTGGTAACAATTCATAAGCGTACAATTCTGCAAAGTTGTGAGAAACTTTGCAACATGTTCGAACAAGTCCAATTAAGTCGGAGCTCCCAAGAACATGTCCACCCATATTCATAGTGCTTAATACTGAACTTTGTTTCCGCTTCACAAGTTGTTATACATTTAGTTTATTTGCGTGTGAAATAACAATGGACCATTTTAAAAATATTTTACAAGCTTCAGATATAATGTTAGCTTCAAATATTTATTTCTGCTGCCTAAGAATTGATTCAATGGGAACTTGGTCATGTTCATCATTTTGTTGTAGCTAATACTATTGTAGTAAAAAGAGACAAAATGAGATAGTTGTTTTCTTTTTGCTTTAGTAGCTGAATACATTGGAACTTATTTAAAAAATATTGCGAGATGTTGTGAGTACAAACAAGTTAAATAAATAAAGGATAAATATAAAAAAAACAAGCTATTAACTGGATGACGTGAGTACACTGTTAATTTTTTTTATTTGAATGGAGTAGCAGACGGGCATGCAGGCTACGTGGTGTTAAGTGGTCGCTGCAGCCAATGGAAATTTACATAAAACCTCAAGCAAGCATAGGTAAGTCTTATCTGAGGTCGTATGCAGTTGCGCTGCTACTCCGGAGGCTGGTGGTCACCTCATGTAAGTGTGGCCGGCAACTGCACCTTTCCACCGAAACATAATAGAATTGATTCACGGCAGAAGTGGGTGCAGTGGGTGCTTCCCCGGGCGAACCATAGTTGCACTACCTATAAGAAATGATGTTAATGAAAAATACAATGAAGAAAAAAGTACATTATATTAGGTGCACTAAGCTCTGAAAATCATAGTCTAATTTTAGTTCAAATAGCCAGCACATTGACTTAGAAGAACATTTATATGGCTTGTTAGTCGGTAACAGGTGCGCGGTCTGATATATTGGAAAGATCGTATCTCAAACGTGCGTATCAGATACGTGTGATCTAGTAGCGCCGTGCGTTATTTATTACGTTTTTTGTCACTATTTCCTCTTGATTCCCACAATATGTTATCGATAAATTATGGCTGGTATTAATGTTATCGATGAGAAACAATCTGTTACAATTAATGCAACCATTTTTGTGTCCTACCGCTGGACTCTGGTCTCTCTTGTTGCTTCATTTCAGGTTTGCCGAGATGCAGGTTAGTGGCCAACCCGCTGTCAGACGTTTACCACATAAGGTATCCCACAAGATTTAGGGACTGCGACGGCAAAGTGCAGAAAAAATACAGTAAATAGTGCCCCATAACATACGATCCACCACCGCACCATCGCAATTGACTTTGCGAGAAACCGTCGTAGAGTCAATAACCCTGACGATGCTCTGTTTTGGGGCGATACACGTATGTTGGTGTATATTTTTTATTGTTACATGTATCCTATGTGGGCGGGAGGGAGGTGCTATTGCATGAAAAGTGTATAGGCCATTATACGTTCTGATTGCGGATTGTTGCAAAGTAGTTTTTAACCTTACTTTATAACAATGGAGTTCCGCAAAGTAACGCCTGATTCTGCTAATTATATAAGTCTCAATAGTCTTACTCATAAGTAAGTTATGTATTATGTAACAAGATTGAAATTGGTAAAGTTTTGAACTGGTTACATTTGTAGTCGTTTCCGGAAGGTTCTTCTGCTGAGCGCCAAATAGGTCACTCACAGTCACCAGTTTACTAGTTCGGCCTACTTGATGCGCTGGAAGCTGGCAGCGAGAGACTCATTAAGGGCTCTTATTTAGCCAATATATCATCATAATGGAACTGTTGGCATGAAGTTAATACCTGATAAGTAGGAGAAACCTTGCAACGACGATTCAGTCGTGCTCTAAATTAAATTTAAACCGACAAAGTTCAGGTTGGTCATGTCTTTGAGAAATTTTCTGTAACTCTCTGACAAACAAGGTGATGAAACATGGAACATCGCAAATAATTTTTTACCGACTTCCAAAAGGAGGAGGTACTGTATTCGGTTGTATGTATTTTTTTTATATATGTTCACCGATTACTCCGCCGTTTGTGGACCAATTTTCAAAATTCTTTTTTTGTTCGTATGCTTATACTCCCGAGGTGGTCCCATTGTCACCAAATCAGGATCTGATGATGGGATCCCAGGGAAATCGAGGGTAACTCTCGAATTTTATAGGCACACACATTGATTTTCTTATACTTTCTGAAGCATAAGAGATATTTGTGCATAGTAATTATCATCTCATGTTGCTGAGCTGATGATGGAAGGTATTGCGTCAGTGAGGAGTTGAGAGCAAATTCTTTCAATAAATAGTTTTTTATTCGAAATCACACATTCCTGAGGTGGGCCAACTGTCACCAAGTCAAAGTCTGAAGAGGGGATCCCAGGGAAATCGAGGGGAACTCTCAAATTTTATAGGCACACACATTGGTTTTCTTATACTTTCTGAAGCATAAGAGATATGTGTGCATGGTAATCATCATCTCATGTTGCCGAGCTGATGATGGAAGGTACTGCGACGGTTAGGAGTTGAGAGCAAATTCTTTCAATAAATGGGTTTTTGTTTAAAATCTTACATTCCTGAGGTGTTCCAGCTGTCACCAAGTCAAAGTCGATGAAATCCCAGAGAAATCGAAGGGAACATACAAATTTTATAGCACAACAATTGATTTTCAAATTTTTACTAAAGCAAAACAGGCATTTGTGTATAAATATCATCGTATGATGTTGCTGAGCTGATGATGGAAGGTACTACAATGGTTAGGAGTTGAGAGAAATTTCTTTCAATAAATGTTTTTTTGTTCAAAAACTTACGCTCCCAAGGTGGTCCAACTATCACCAAGTCAAAGCCTGATGATGGAATCCCAGAGAAATCGAGGGGAACATTTAAATTTTATAGCACATCAATTGATTTTTATATTCTTACTAAAGCAAAAAAGACATTTGTGTTTCATTATCATCATGTGACGTTGCTGAGCTGATGATGGAAGGTACTACGAAGGTTAGGAGTTGAGAGCACATTCTTTCAATAAATGGTTTTTTGTTCGAAATCTTACATTCCTGAGGTGGTCCAACTGTCACCATGTCAAAATTTGATGATGTGATACTAGGGAAATCGAGGGAAACACTGAAACTTATTAGGCACACACATTCTTTTAGTCATATTTTTTAACATAATACAAATATTTATGTCCGGTAATTATCACCTGATGTTGTCAAGGTGATGATTGAAGGGCCTACTCAACGGTTAGGAGCTGAGAGCAAATTCTTTCATTATTTTATATACCGCTTCAGGATGCTTGAGACTGCTGCATCAGCAGCCTTGAGAATTAGTCCGATAGATAATGAGCCATAGTTGCCGACAGTGTGCACTTACATTTAGGAATGCCGAAGAATAATTTTCCTGGTTGATGCCAATAATGGGCGCCGGGTGTAAATTATATAATTCTCTAGTTGCAATAAAGTTTTCATCACGTATTCACATATCTCAATTTAAATGCGCTGAACCCTTCAATTACAACTAAACTAACTCTATTATGAGCAAACTTTGGTGAGTTCGCAAAAGAAACTTCCAAATTGAATAGAGGGAAAAGTAGAATAACAAATTGGAATCCCGATGAGATGTAACTAAAATTTGGAGACACGTTTATCTCCCTGTGGATTTTATCTTATATAAGTTTTATTAAACTTTTAGATCCAATGACGAACACGAATCTTAATGGAAAATGCGAGTGACATTTTTGGGTTTCATATAAAAATAAGTCGAACCTTTGTAAAGGTGTAAAGGCGGTTCCAAACCAGTTTACAAAGCAGGTAATACGCACGTATAACCTCATTTTTTATCGCTGCTCCACGGTGATGGAAAATATCGTGATATTTAATTGATAACGATGTTGTCCATTACCTTGCATGCCTGAGAGAAATTCATAATTTCTCGATAGCATTACGTCCACCAATCCAGTTGGCCAGCGTGGTGGGCTATGGCCTAAATCCCTCTCACTTGTGAGAAGGAAGCCTATGCCCAGCAGTGGGACATAAAAAAGGTGGAAAAAAAATTAACTCATTTTGAGAATCACATGTATGGGCGAACTGTTGCCACGAATGAATTTGTCCGAGCGTTGATGCGCTTATAAACTCGTATTTATAAACGAGCTGCAACAGATGTTACCGGTTAGAGCAAAAATGCCGGAATGAACAAATGTACGCACGTATGATTTAAAATTATAAAACACGCATAATCAGCACGTGTGTAAGCGCGTATGCTGACACAACCCCATACTTGCAGAAAATACGCTGGTCGAAACCACTTTAACACTTAGAATAATTACATTATAGAAACCAAGTTCGCGCGCCCGAATTGAAGCATTTTAATTGGTGCCAGTAATGGCACCAAACGCCGGGCCACCGGCCGCTTCGTAGTATTCAAGGTTAAATAACGCCGAACGTATCTACGGAAAAAAAATTGAAAAACAAAAGAAATCTAATAACATAACTTTTCACAGTGAAGTTTTCAATATTTTGTCTTATTTTTTTAGTTAATTTGGTGAAAATAAAAATAATAAGTTAGTCAAATGTGACATCTGATTCTGCGTGAATCTATTTAGTGCTTCAATTTTGACAGTGCGCTTGTATGAAGACACTCATTCTATATTATTCTAAGCTTTAATATTCCTTCGTTGATTGTTTATATATGAGTTATGTATAAAACCGTATGCAGGGTGTTTGTGTTACACATCTCTTCCCACTGCTGGGCACAGGTCTCCTTCTCACAAGTGAAGGATTTAGGCCATAGTCCACCACGCTGGCCAAGTGCGGATTGGTGGACGTCATGCTTTCGAGAAATTAAGAATTTCTCTCAGGCATGCACGGCAATGGAGAACATCATAATCAATTAAATATTACGATATTTTCCATCACCGTGGAGCAGCGATAAATTCGCACATTACAAATTTCTTTGTCAGAGGTGCGCGCCGAGGATTTGAACTCGGGATCGGTCGCGTCGAAAACCGCGGTTTTTTACCACACAGCCATCGCAGCTCTATTTCTATCTCTCGATTTTTACCATATTATTTTAAAATTTAATGTACTCGTATTGGCGTATTGTAATCTGGAGATTGTGGAAAATTTTATATACAACCAATTCATGAGGAGGCTCTTCGTGGCGGTTAGGTGAGGTCTTCTTAGAATACAATTTTAAATGTTTATTTAGGAATGGATATATGAACAAATGTGAGGCAGTTTTATAAGTATTGTAACAACCTCATTTAAAATGAAAAGCATTTTAGAATCCAAAAATTAGTAGGCACAAATACTAATGACGCAAGTAAACGGCTAAAAGGCTATAAAAATTCGAATAATACGGCCAAAAAGCACTGCTTCCTCAATCTAGTAGACCTTTTGGTAAAAACGATACCACATAAATCGAATCCGATAGGATTAATCAATAGGTAGCCAAATACTCTAAGGACATCGCCGGCTAATTGAGACTGAACCATTCTGAACCTTATTTGGGCTTTCTATGTAGGAGGGTATCTACTCCTTTACATTTTTCTAATTTACTAATTATTTAAATGGTAATCGCTGATTACTCTTTTGTGTTCAATATATTATCTAGCTCAAAATCTCTAGTACTAGTATCCATCATACTTCTATGCCTAAATCTTGCTAGTAACTATATTTTCACCAAGTTAGTTGTTTAGAAACTGTGTTGCCTATCTATTGTGTTTAATGGAAAGGTGTGGTTACTGATCAGACTTAAACCTTAGAGCATCAAGATATTAACAGATATGACACCACCTAAACACATGAGCACAAACCATTAGCCCCCAGAATAGCAGCGTAACTGCATACGATTTCAGGCATGGTTCAAGTTTGAGGTTATACTCGTATGCTCTCCAGCGACCTCTTAACACTACAAAATATGTGATAAGCACTCTCGTGTGGCCGCAACCCTTTTTGCGTCCCACTGCTGGGCACGGGTCTCTCCCCATCATTGGGGAGGCCTGGAGCTTACTCCACCACGCTGCTCCAATGCGGGTTGGTGGAGATGCGGGTTAGTGGCCAACCCGCTGTCGGATGTTTTCAAACCGCCCATAAGGCCTCCGACAAGGTTTAACGACTGTTATCTATCGACAACAACCGGGACCGACGGCTTAACGTGCCCTCCGAAGCACGGAAACGCGCATGAAATTTTTTTGCCACTAGCGGTCACCCATCTCACACCCGACCGCGCCCGTTTGGCTTAGTTGCATAGATCGTTTGCGTTCTACGCTAACCGCCGGGCCATGCGCGCTTCACTCTCGTGTACTCGAATAGTACTCTCGTGTATTATTCTATAAATAATAACACGAATGTACCTATCAACACTTCAGCGAACACAAACACCACACTATGGAACTCGATCGATTTAATCAGTAACCTAATACTCTAGGGACATATTCGGTTAATTGGTACTGAACCCTGATTTGGCCTTCTATGTAGTAGGCGTAACCGCTCCTTTGTTATAGCTTTCTTCTTGCAAGATATCTAAAGCTTTTTCTTTTATTAAGTTTGCAACCTGTAATTTATACATTTCTTAAGTTAAACTTGCTAATTATTCCTTTGTTACTACCTTTATTGGAACTATGTTGGATTTAAAATTAGTATTACTGATATGAAGTTGGCTGCAACCCTTTTTTGCTTCCCACTGCTGGGAATCTCTCCTCCTTATTTGAAGAGGACTGGAGCTTACTTCACCACGCTGCTCCAATGCGTCAACCCGCTGTCGGATGTTTTCAAACCGCCCATAAGGCCTCCGACAGAGTTAATGGCTGTTATCTATCGACAACAACCGGGACCGACGGCTTAACGTGCCCTACGAAGCACAGAAACGCGTATGAAACTGTTGCTACTAGCGGTCATCCATCTCACACCCGACCGCGCCCGTTTGGCTTAGATGCATAGACCGCTTGCGTTGTACGCTAGCCGCCGAGCCATGCGCGCTTCTCAAGTTAGGTTCTTAAAAATTTGCATTCCATTCTGCCACCAAGCAATTCTGTTGTATTTCAAAGGAACTATGCGGTTTTCAATTAGACTTAACTGAAGCGATCATCAACCACCGGAATAGCAGCGCAACTCTCTGCATATTCAGGGTAAGCTAAGGTTTGCTTGAGGTTATGTGTGTGTGTCTAAGAGCTGCAGCGACCACTTATCATCAATAAAATTCACCTGCTTCCATTTAAGTAATAATTTTGAATAGCAGACTTATAAACCAGTATTTCTAAATCAGATAGACTTTTAGGTCAATACAAATACAGCAATATTGAGCCGATAGGATTAATCAGAAGGCAAACACTCCAGGGACACTGCCGGTTAATTGGTGCTGAACACTAATTGGGCCTTCTGTGTAGTGGGCGTGATCGGTCTTTTGTTTTAGCTTTTCCTTTTCATTTTTACCTTATTTTTAAGTTTGTAATTCGTAATTTATTCATTTTCAAAGTAACACGAGGACCTTGCTGATTTTTTTTGTTTTTTAGGCCTGGGGTAAGTTCACATCTAAGTGAATATATTATATGAAATATGTTGTCATGTGTTTCAGACGATAACAAGTTGGCAGGCTGGGAGATGACTCCGGCATCTCCAGTGGAATGTACCAGTGTCCTACATACGCGATGGCTCTTAACGGGCCCATCTTTGGGGAGCGATGTACCAACACTACCAACCCTAGGTATTTAATTTTCATATAGCGGTCCAGAATGAATATTATCATGAATGTTAATATTACGTGAATTTGAATGCAAATGTGAAATATTATGCGAATGTGTGTGAATAAACATGTGAATATTAGCATCACCTACCCGCACTGACTTTATAGGGGGTTCCACTCGCCGTTTGAGGCCGTGGAACTACAGGCGTCCGAGTAATTTTGGCCGACATCGGACGACATCGGTGTATGGCCACCTTAAGCAAGAACTAGATTGTTAACAATAATAGTAGGATCCTATCCCACATACACTATGTCACAACATGGCATTACGTGTATTCGGCTCTTCGTCGCCACATTGTCTCGGTAAACTGCGGTCTCGTATATCCGGATAAAGATCAATGGTTTAACCGTTTAGCCGGTTTGTTTAATGGGCAAGGTAATATCATGATCAATTTATGCCATCACTGTGCATGACTAAGAATTACACGAAAATTCTTAAAGGCATGTCATGTCCAACAAACCGCATTCGGCTAGCGTGGTAGATATGGCACGTCAATACTGTGAGGAGGCATAATTATAGTATGTCTGGTAGTAAGGATCAAAAATGTTGCAAAAACAAAACAATATCGCTTCACACTTATAGTCCCACACTATGATAGGATTCCTTGTATTGTGAGTGTTATGTCATGTTGGGTTATTGGTTGCACTTTTTTGTTTTTATTCAGTGCGTCGCCAGGAATCGGTCTAGGTAAGTATTGCGCCATATGGTTCGTTATAATAGATCTAGTGTAATTTCTTGAATTCTCTGACACGTTATGAATGCTCGGACTTTATCTTGATGTATGTTGATCGAAATCATCTACGGCTATAAGAACATCAGTTTAGCCATATCCGGGCGTATTCACCGTCATCACATTGTCTTGAAGCTTTGGTCCCGGATATGAATAACGGGTTGCAAATCCGGGTATATATAGTTAACTGCTTTGCTTGCGTTTGCCTAATAGTTACCACTGATGGTTATTATTATGACTGACAGCTGTACTGGAATGGCCAATTAAGTCAATGTAAAAGCACCTAAAATACTACTCGGAGCCAAATATTCGCTACTGTTTTTATAAACATTCGTATTTAAATGAATTTGGTATGCTTATTAATGATTTAATCTGTCATTCATTTTTTCATTAATAACTCTGAGTGAATTTACTTATAATTTTCAAGTTCGTTTATTCTCATGTCAATTTCATGAAGCAATGTTTTGTTATTCTGAGAAAGAATCAATAAATCAGCTTAAGTATGTTTTTATTAAAGAAACAATTTATAAAAGTTTAATTTAAACGAAATAAAAATCTTATCTTATATCGTTTGTCGAATACTCTATAAGCCTCTCACCACTCTCTCTAACAATCTTGTGGATAAACCGTAACTCGGTATTCGTGCGGAAACTGCGAAATAATATCCTAAAAAACAACAAAAAATCTTTCATATTGCATTGCAGAGCATCAACGTTCCTTTTACTATCCGTCATAAAACAACCCTTTAAATAATGCCAAATTCTTCGCTTATAATATAATGACTAAATATTTTTTATTATTATTTTCTTATTTACATTTTACGAAAAGTATTAGGTTTAATACTTATTACACTGCCTTCGAATACTGTAACTTTAAATATTACAGAATATCTATTTTATGAATTTACTATCTTCCCGGTTGTCCATGCGATGACCGCAAGCAGCTTAGCGAAACAATGTGGTGGTATGTAAAACCGGATATGGCTCAACGGTGGTATTGCGAGGAAATATATTATGAGAATTAGAGATTATATTATATTTTTAGAGGTATTGCTTTGAACGTTAAATCTATAAAAGGAAACGAATTTTTTTGAAATATATTATTTTTACGTTGTATTTTGAAGCGCGCATGGTCCGGCGGCGAGCGTAGGACGCAAGCGATCTACGCAGCTAAGCCAAACGGGCGCAGTCTTGCGTGAGATGGGTGACCGGTAGTGGCAAATATTTCATGCGCATTTCCGTGATTCGGAGGGCACGTTAAGCCGTCGGTCCCGGTTGTTGTTGATAGATAACAGTCGTTAAACCTTGTCTGAGGCCTTATGGGCGGTTTGAAAACATCCGACAGCGGGTTGGCCACTAACCCGCATCTCCACCAACCCGCACTGGAGCAGCGTGGTGGAGTAAGCTCCAGGCCTTCCCAATAAGGGGGAGAGACGCGTGCCCAGCAGTGGGACGCAAAAAAAGGGTTGCAGCCAGGGGGTTTCCATAATGTCACTGAGCTATACGGATTGGATTATGTATATCTGGTTACTTGTTATATTCCCCTTTGTGTAATACACAGCTAAATGGGCCTTTTGTGTACTACAGTTTATGGAATAATAAACAAAGGCTATAACAATGAAAACATATTTCTTTCTGTTTATTAAAACAACGTAAGCATAACCCAAGACAATATATACAAATGGTGGTTTGCATGGAGCTGGGTTTGTTTTTATTATCTGTGCAGAATACCATAAGAATACGAATAAGCTTTATTAGCGCTAAGAGGTTGCAGCTTGAACTAGAAATAGACATGCGGGTGGAAACCTCAAACTGGAACCCCCTCCTTGCTGGACAGCGATCTGGGCCCATGTTTACTAAATTTTGTGTTGAGATTATGCAGGCGGTTGCTAAGCTCAACAAATAACAAAGACAAATAATTAAAATTAATTAAAAAATTTCAAATTGTTAAATAGCCTTTAATATATTTTTATTTGTATCTATTCATTATGTATTAATAATAATTTAACTATTGAAATATTATAATTTAAGAACCCTGAATTATTATATCAGGGGAAATATTAATAACAATAAAAAATAAGCTTTATTTAGGCAATTATTGTTATACATTTATTGGAAAAAATTGTAATTGTAAAATTAAAATATTAAATTACTAAATGTTTCATGATCAAGCAACGCTAAATTGTATGAAATTAAATTAAATAAAGCAGAATATCTTATGTAAACTAAAACTCTCTTAGGAATTGATGATATTTTAAAATAATTTTTAACCAATTCTTTTTTTATATTCTAGACTAACAGGTTGAAGCTTAGGGTACAGAGTATTGTTAATTAATTTAATTACATGTTTGGCTATTTTATTTAAAATCCCTACAAATATTATAAATTCGAAAGTAACTCTGTCTGTCTGTCTGTCTACTACGCTTTCCAGCTTAAACTACTAAACCGATTTTAATGGAATTTTGAACACAGATAGAGTGGACCTTGGGAAAGGACATAGGATGGTTTTTATCCTACAGGAACCTTTAAAACGGGTCCACGCGGGCGAAGCCGCTGGCGGGAGACTAGTATTGAATATTTATAATGTTGGCCTTTTCTCACGTAATATTTAATTTTCACAATGCTATTACCAAAATGTTTTATTATTGATGATAATTTATTTATTTTCTACAGTGGTTCGTTAAAAGGCAATTGTTTTCTAATATGTTTAAATGGTTAGCCTTTAAGATGAATCTTTGACCCTGTTAGTTATTAGCAAATAATATTTGATTCGTTTAAAAGCGAAAGAGGGTCATCGGGATTTCCACGTAGTCGCCGTAATGGCGGACAAGGATTTTGTGTATCAGGTTACTTATTTAATGTTTCCCTTTATATAACCGCTTTATTGTTGGGCTGAGCTAGGAATATGTTTGCGAAATAATAAACGAAGGCATAACAATAGAAACATGTGTTTTATTATATAAATGTGTTAGTGATGTCTTAAAATATTGTGTAGCGATCAATGTAAACGCTTCACACTCATAGCCCCACAATAAGGTAGATATACCCTGTGTCGTGGGTACCATGGACACATACAAAGACAGAAACACAAACACACAGACCGAGAACAGAAATTTAAACTCATTCAAATTTCTGTTTCGCCGGGAATCGAACCCGGGACCCCTCGATTGGCAGTCCGGTATAGTAACCATTGCGCCACATAGGTCGTCAATGTAATAAATGTAAGTAGGTATAGTTATATATCGCGATCAATGTAAGTAGGTATAGTAGGTAAAAATTGCGGGAGTGCATTTTTTTTGTTAAATCTGTAAACAAGAACTTGAAGAGTGCATGACTCAGCGGCCGCAAGTGATCAACGCAGCTAAGCGAAATGGGCGCGCTCAGGTGTGAGATGGGTGACTGCAAGTAGAAAATTTCATGTGCGTTTCCGTGCTTGTTTCTTCTTCAATTATGGCATTGCGAACACTGCATATTGCCAGCATTAAGTATAATTTTTGCATCACGTTTTTGCCAGTTTCTTTGAAACTGGACGAGTAATAATAGGTAAAGTCAGTAAATCATTAGTAATTAGTTAATCAAGTTAGTCAGAGATTCAAGTAAAGCGATGGCTTCTTTACCAGGACTGTTTGTGAGAATATAGTAGCACTAAAAATATATACTAGCCACAGGTACGCTGATTAAGAACTTAATCGCTGTATTGTAGAATTCATATATTATTTATCGTACTTAGTACAGTCTATAAAACTATAAAATACTTTCAATACTCTTTATGATACTAATCATGATTATCTGATAAAACTATGTTTAATTGTCCTCTGGTTAGTTATTTCAATTACATTTTCTTATTCTAACCTCAAAAACAAACGCACTCATAAGTGAGTAATACAAGTTTGATTGATTATTTTGCCGGCCCGTGAAAATTTTACCAAAATATATGCATAGCTTCACAATAAAATGAATTGGCACTTGAAGTTCGCCTCATGTATTTGCCAAGTGAACTTAAAGTGACACCGCTAAAAATTTTATTTTTGTATTCTCCTAAAATTCTCTTCAAAAACCGATTTTGAACTTATATATCTTTACAAGGTTTTTACAAGAGGTCAACTGCAGTCAATTGGTTTTCTCCGATACCACACAACAGCTCTAATGCAGCTATTAAGCAGCTTATCTTGTTCTTGTACAGCTATTATACAGTTGAACTGACGCGATAAGCTGTATAATTTATTACTGACTGTACAGATTTTAGTTTAAGAGGAAACTCAAATACAGCTCTTATGCAGCTTGTTTGTGCTAGTTGGGAGGCTTCCTCAATACTGGGCAGAAACCTATGCTGAGCAGTGGAACGCAAAAAAGGTTGCAGTCAGAGAATGAAATAAATAGATTATTATTTAATAGTATTTACTAAATAGCAATGAAATCATAGCACGTAGTAGTTTATCTACGATGTATTGTAAAATCACAACACTCTAATGATGATCATGTCGTATGATTCATAGAGCTTAATACGGAAATCATCATATAAACTTTCAAAGATCGTTTTTATTTATCAAGATCTCTTTAGGGTTCCGTGCCCGAAAGGTGCCATGGGACCATATTGCCAAGCCTCTGCTGTCCGTCCGTCTATCTGTCATCACGCTGTCTCTTATTAACCGAGATGGCTAATTAATAGAAATTTTCACAGATCATAAAAATAGAATAAAATAAGTATTTAAGGGTGCTCTTATACAATCATTTTATAACTAATGGTACGGAACCCTACATGTCCGACTTGCACTTGGCTGAGTTTTTAATGTACCTTGGCAAATTCAAATTTATAACCAATACCACTATTAGGATAATACATAGTATTCTTACCTACATTAAATTACCCCGCATCTCAACTAGATTCAAAGTACAATCATCTATTGCTGTACCTCAAGAAGAAGATGTCTGTTGAACAGAAACTGCACTAAATTTCCCTTAACCCGGCTCGTTCTCAATCCCAAGATTCGCCAGTATACTGCATATTGGCAACATATTTTGTTTAACAAATACTCGACGAGAGCTCACAGTTTACAGCTGATGGAGACAAGATTCGATTTTTATACAACTAGTTATACTCCTCGGTTCCTCTTGTGTTAAGAATTTTTTTTATCCAAAACATAGCTCTAGAACAAGATGTACTTTCTGAAAAGCTACAGCGCAAAGTAATTAATTAATGGGTCACAATAATATCTGATCATTAAATCTTCTCGGTCTTTGGTAAAATATACAAGGCAATTCTATAAGGACTCTTTTAAAACTCTTGATATACAAGTAAGTATGGGCACCAAGTCATAAAGCCTTTTTGCACCCCATAGCTGGGTACAGTTTTCACCTCAATAGGAATACCTTACATAAGACAGAACAAGTCCAACAGTCGATGGGATTAAGAAAATATTGTGGAAATTTTGTGAGTAATTTAAGGAAACATGGTGTACCTAATTAAAGAGAAGATCTACTGGGTACAAGTTTTTTTTTTATTTAATTTAAATAAATAAAATAAAAAATAAAATAAATAAATGAATATATAACTTATGTACACAGAACATATTAGAAGTGGTTATACTGGAAATGTGGGCGGGGCAGACGCGCCAACGATATGAGCAAACGCTCGTATCTCTACAGAAACACGCGATCGTTATACGATAGGCGTGCTTGTGTGCGTGCTTGGGTGTGATTCGTTCATTTGAAATCGCGTGATTGTGCGACGCTAAGATTGGCTAGATAGAGAATATGTGGGTAAGTTTCGTATTTATTTAAGTACAGATGTAATGGATGTGAAAGGTGGCGCTTGATCGGCGACACCAGTTTTCATACGAACGGTGCATTATGGCCGTTCTACCTCTTTTAATATGTTCTGTCCTTAAGTACATGTAGCTAAATAGGACTCAACAACACGTTTTTTAAAGATGGAGACAGTTTGAGACTTTCTCATTTTAGGCGGGAGTGAAATTTATAACCTGACCGCGTGAACAGAGAAGGAGTTGGAGTAAACAGAAGTTTTGTGTTATGGAAAATTAAGAAGGAATTTTGACGTTAACGATTATATAAGGATAGGATAGGATAGGTTTATACCTAAGTAGCTGCACACTATTTTAGAAATTAAGTAACATAAAAGTTAAGGTACAATAGTTAATGGCAAACCATGAAAAGTAATTAAATGTTTTACCTCAATAATCTACAACACTAAACCACACAATACTTTCACGCATTTCCAAGAAAAAAGGGTCTTGACAGATAGACAACCCATCGGATAGCGAAACGATTTTGTTCAGGTTACGTTTTCCTTAAGGTGGGAATAAAAAAGTAAAGATGTATTTCAACTTTGCCTGAGGCAAGAAAATCACTGTGGTCAATACGAGTAAGTAAGTTAATGAAGAGCAGCGATGGCCGAGTGGTAAAAATCCGCGGTCTTCGACGCGACCGGTCCCGGGTTCTAATCCTCGGCGCGCACCTCTGACAAATAAATGTGTAATGTGCGTATTTATCGCTGCTCCACGGTGATGGAAAATATCGTTATATTTAATTGATTACGAGGTTCTCCATCGCTGTGCATGCCTGAGAGAAATTCATAATTTCTCGAAAGCATGCGGTCCACCAATCCGCACTTGGCCACGCTGGTACGGTGGACGGATATGGCCTAAATCCCTCTCACCTGTGCGCAGCAGTGGGACATAAAAAAAAGGTTGGAAAAAAGTGAATGAATTACTATCATAAAACTTCATGTATCCCTCCTCCCTTAATAGTCATAGAATCCTTTCTTAATTGTCTTAAGGATACTAATAATAATAATAATAATAATAAAAATGGTTTATTGCTTCAATACATAAATGCATACAAAAGAAGTTCAGATTTCACTCTTAAATATTTACAATTTACAATTACAATTACTGTTACTGCTACTGTTGGAAGCGAAAGGAAACGGCTCAGCCACAGCAGACCCAAGATCTATAAACCTGGGCTGCGCTGATTTTCAGCCGCTCCGAGTTCCCTGAGATCTTATGCGGGAATTAAATATCGTACCTCCCCGTACCGCTGCTTCGAGCACTTAAGTCATGTTAAGTGTATGTTAAGTGTTACAAAAATCAGTTTTTGAAATAGCGTACAACTAATTACATGTAAAGTTAAATAAATAAAAAAATACTATTAGGTACATACAAAATTTAAAAGCTAAAAATGAAAAGAAATACATTCATACATAACAAACAAACAAACATAATAACAAATATATTAATTATGGAACAAATAAATAAGCATTGCTGTGCTTCCGAGACGCGCGCGCGTTTGTGTGTGTGTGTGTGTGTGTGTGTGTGTGTGTGTTGTGTGTGTCTGTGTGTGTGTGTGTGTGTGTGTGTGTGTGTGTGTGTGTGTCAGTGCGTGTGTATGCACTCGCGTGTTTTATTTGGGTTATCCAATCAGAAAAAGTCCTTTAGGTGAAGGTATTTGTTATAAGATGATATCAAGTTTTCTGCAGCAAGTTGTCTTTTAAGCAGAGCGGATTTATACTTCTTTTTGAAACTCTCCGAGCTCATTTTGTTTCTTAAAGGAGGAGGCAGATCGTTCCATATCTTTGCTGCAGCAAACTTGAAACATCCTCTGTAGCGAGACGTCATCAGCGTACAAATGGTACTTACAAAACTTAATGTGTCTAGGTAAATCAGAAGTAAAGATGGAAAACAGGATTGGACTCAGTAATGACCCTTGTGGGACGCCTCTTCTAACAGGTTTAACGGTTGACATTTTTTTAGAACCATCAGTATTCTGGGTTACAACGACTTGCTCTCTATTGGTAAGATAAGCTTGGAACCAATCACATGTATCTTTAGAGAAACCATATCTCTCAAGCTTTGCTAGTAATAGCTCCGGGTCCAAACAATCAAAAGCCCTTGAATAATCTAATAGTATCATTATACTACTAAGGCCCATATCTGATGCCTCCGTTAGGTCGTCTGTAACGTGTATCAATGCCGTTTCCGTCCCCTCCTGAACCCAGACTGAAATTTAGAGATAATGTTATTTCTTTCAACGTTTTGTAATACCTGTGATAGTACTACCTTTTCCAAGACTTTTGAGAGAACCGGGAGTATTGAGATAGGACGCAGATCTTTAAGTTCTGTAACATTATCTTTTTTAGGGATTGGTCTTACTAAAGCTCTCTTCCAGCAGGTAGGGAATGTGTTTGAATCAATTGCTTTATTTATGATTTTTTGTTATAATAGGGAGGGTTGTATCAAGGGTCAGCTTGATCATTTAAATGGTGATTCCGTCTTCGCCAGCTGCTTTTGTCGTTATACTGTTAATAATTTTTCCTACCTCTACCTCTGTCGTAGGTTTTAGTTTTAAACTATCATCTTTTATGGGATTTATTAGGTTAACTGTATTAGCATTTGTTGAAAAGGAAGGTAAATTAAGAAAGTGATTATTAATTATGTCGGGATCGTTTAATTCGTCAGGAATGGGATTGCTAGCCGAATGATTATTTTGGGTGATATTTCTTATATTACTCCATAGCAGTGCAGGGTTTTTTATATTTGAGTTTATTGTGTGATTAAAGAAGGCTTTTTTCTCCCTTTCAGTTGTTGCTGTAACCAAATTTTTTAAGCTACGATAATATTCTTTGGTACTGTCACTTTTATTTTTATTAGCTTTTATTAAGGCATTGTCACGTAAGGTCATCATAAAGGTACTGTGCTTGTTACCAAAGTATTATTAATCAGGCGTCTATGTTTTGAATGTTGTTTCTAGAATGTTTTGTGAATAGGTGTTGGAGAGTAATGTAAGATCCGATTTTCAACTTAGCAAATTGCTGTTCGATTTTCATTTATCCATCAGCCTTTAGAAGTCTATTGTTGGACATAGGCTTCCCTTAACGTTCGCCGCTCCGTCCACCCTGCTTTTTTCGTGGGGAAATCCATCATGGATGGATCATCATCCCCTCTGTTACGAGGGCAACAGAGAGGTTATGCCGGACTCCATCCGGCTAAAACCCCACGGTTTCCTCAGCACACTTTTTGTGAGGCTCACGGATACGCTCTCGCATTCTTCCGCGACCTCATCAGCGTAAGTCTTTTAAGGAGCCATCCGTCAACTTTGCGGGGGCGCACAAATGGAAAGTTCGCGCATCACCTCGAGGTCTTCATGTAAGACGATGGATGCCCTCGCGTCCACCGCCTTGACTTCAATCATGGAGGTTGGAGGACGGCATGGTACCAGCCCTGCGCCCTATGAATCTAGCCCTTAACCACTGACGTACGTCTGAGAGACGTAAGTGCGCAATTAAAGCGGTCATATCTTTTTACACCAAACGCGCACGGACTTGTCATTTCCTGTACCTTCCTAAGACCCAGTGACGCGCGCGCAGGGGGTGTGAGCAGTCGTGCGGTGCGCCTTGATTAGGTAAGTATAGCCGTCCTAACGTCTGTGGGACGTAGCGTCAGAGTAAATGTAAGTTTATTCTTTTTTTATTATTTTTGTTTTAGTGTTAAAATGGCTTCAAATAAACGTCATTTGGATACTCAACGCCCGACTTCGAGTAAACAGCCTCGAATCAACGTGACTGATCAACAGTTTGAGAGTTTGGTCATGGAAACCCTTGCCTTTTCGGAGTCTGATGATTCTTCAGCTGATGAGGATGACATCCTGCCACAGGAGGCTGAAGTAGACTCCTCATCGGATAGCGATGACAATATCCCCTTAGCAGAACTACAGAGTGAAACGGGTATAGAAGAAGCCGTTCCTTACTCAGACTCTGATGAACCTACGACATTACAGGAATTCTTGCTCCAGGCGCACCAGACGTTGGCCAATGGTTATTTTCTACAGAATAGTAGACATTGCTGCAGTAAATGCCTTCATTCTGTCAAACTACAAAGCAGAAGACCGACTAATTTTCATGAAAAATGCTGCAAAAAGTTTAGTTCGTGGGCAACTAGAAAGGCGCATAATAATTCCACAACTTTCCTTGGAACTCAAAGGACTCACACGCATTTTGGGCATTTTTGGGTACAGCTGCGATACCTCGAACAGAGGAAGAATCTGAAAATTGTCGGCTGAACGTTCGTAAGAACTGTCATTTATGTTATAAACAAAAACATAGAAAAACCTCGGTCGTATGTCATGTTTGTAAGAAACCCGTATGTTTGCAGTGCTCAAAACCGGCTTGTAACACATGTCGTTAAAAAGTGTTAAGTTCCTAATAATATGCCATTTATTTGTTTTTTAATTATTGAGTACTATCTAGATGATAAGATACTATCAGCTCTGTGATCATTTTAGACTGATAAGTTAAGTTTTTATGCCGTTAAGAAAGAAGGCGTTTTTTGTTTCCGTTGATTTTTCAAAGTTTTGTATTTTGAGTTAAAGTAAATATTTTTATATAAATAATGTGTTTTTTTTTAATTAATTTGGTACCCTTTAAGCTAAAGTAACGATAAATAGAAAAACAAATTAATAAACATTAATATATTAATAATAAAGGCTATTTCAAAAAACCATACGTCAGAGTGACGTACGTCAGTGTTAATGAAAGTAAATAATGGTCAGTGGTTAAGGGCTAGTAGATTCACGCTGTCTTCTTTAGGTCGTCAGCAGTCCACTTGGTTGGAGGGCGGCCTGTGTCTAGTCTCGGCAAAAGGCGTTTAGCGAGACGTGGTCACCATTCGAGGACGTTTCTTTTTCATCGTCCTAAGAGCTATATCAGTAACCTTCCTTCGTTTACAGATTTCATCATAACGAATTCTGTCACATACATAAATATCAAGCATCGCTTGCCGGGTGACACTGAGACTATGGAAAAGGCTTACGCTAAAAGACCACCTTTCATTGCCGTAGTTGATCACTGGCAACACATACTGCTCGAAAAGTTTTGACTTTCCATTCGATTTCAACACCATGTGTGTATCACTTTCAAAATCTTGTCTATAATAAATCTATAAATTTTTTTCCAACCTATTTTATGTCCCACTGCTGGGCACAGGTCTCCTTCTCACAAGTGAGGGGGATTTAGGCCATAGTCGAATATTACGATATTTTCCATCACCGTGGAGCAGCGATAAATGCGCACATTACAAAATTCTTTGCCAGAGGTGCGCGCCGAGGATTTGAACCCGGAATCGGTCGCGTCGAAGACCGTGGTTTTTCACCACTCGGCCATCGCTGCTCATCAATCTATAATTAATATTATAAATTCCAAAGTTACTCTGTCTGTCTGTCTGTTTATCTTTCTGTGTGTCTGCTATACTTTCTCGCACACTTTAACTACTGAACCAATTTCAACGAAATTTGGAACACAAATAGAGAGATGGGAACCATTAAAACGGGTCCACGTGGGCATAGCCGCTGGCGGAAGGCTAGTAATAAATAATTCAAACATAGCATATAATAAAACTCTCACAGAAAGATAGAAGTACAAAATTTTCCTGTAACTCGGCTCCCGCAACCTGTTTTCAGCACCTAACGCTAGTATACTGCATATTGGCAAGATATTTTGTTTGAAAAATACTCGAAAAGTGCTTACAGTTTTCAACTTCTGTAGGAAGGATTTCTTCATATCCAAGTTACTTTGAAGCAAGGTTTCACTTTTGTTATAAATAAAATGTAGACTACGTTACTATTGAGTTCTAATTATTTCGAATGCTTCAGTGCAGGTTTTTTATATTCCCTAAAACGCTGTGGGTTGGTGATGATTCCGACGTCCTTTCAGCTTAGAGCTTAGATTTAACGATATTTGACACTATACTGGAAGATGAACATACGAGTAACTTGGAATTACAAAAATGCAATTTAAATTATTTGATTTTAATGGTTACCTGGCTTTCTTCTGGCTGCGTCTCTTTTACGTACCTATAGGGTTGTAGCGTGACACGTACAAACGTGCAAACATACAACCCTTTAGTATAAGTAACGGAGAATATTTTGTTAAGCAAATATCCATCGAGACACCTCATAGTTTACTGCTAGCGGGGGAAAGGATTCACTTTAATACCCTGTATATTGGACTGCGCGACTTTTATGAGATATTGCGGGAAAATATCTTATAACTGTCATGTATAGTAAGAGTTATTTCAAGAGAGGATTTAAGGAGAGATTCAAACGTCTTCTTGAAGATATCGTTTAACTCTTACTTTTAGAGGTATTAAATAGAGGTGAGAAAAAAATCAACGGGTTGCACTCCAGTAGTGCCGGCAGAAGTGAAAACTTCAATATTAATGTTGTGCATTTTTGATATTTTGGAATGGTTAGGAAATAATTTTGCACGAATTGCTTTTATTAATGACGTATGTTATATCATGTCTGTAAACTTAGAATATCTAGGGATTATCTGGTAATATTGAAAAAAAAATCATGAAGCGCGCATGGCCCGGTGGTTAGCGTAGAACGCAAACGATATATGTGACTAAGTCAAACGGGCGCGGTCATTTGTGAGATGTGTGACCACTAGTGGCAAAAAAATTCATGCGCGTTTCCGTGCTTCGGAGGGCACGTTAAGCCGTCGGTCCCGGTTGTTGTCGATAGATAACAGTCGTTAAACCTTGTCGGAGGCCTGTCGGCCTTGTCTGTCGAAAACATCCGACAGCGCGTTGGCTACTAACCCGCATCTCCACCAACCCGCATTGGAGCAGCGCGGTGAAGTAAGCTCCAGGCCTCCCCAATAATAGGGAGAGACTCGTGCCCAGCAGTGGGACGTAAAAAGGGTTGCAGCCATTACTCCATTAAAATAGAAGTACATGGATGATCGAGCGTTGCTTAGATAAAAACAATTCATATTCTTCAGAGCTTTTGTAGGTGGTAGAACTATTTGTAGGTGGTAGAACTATTATGGTTCGCCCGGGGAAGTACCACCGCTGCACCCACTTCTGCCGTGAACCAATTCCATTGTTTTTCGTTGGAAAGGTGCAGTTGCCGGCCACACTTACATGAGGCGGCCACCAGCCTTCGGAGTAGCAGCGCAACTACATACGACCTCAGACAAGACTTACCTATGTTTGCTTGAGGTTGTATGTAGATGTCCATGGGCTGCAGCGATCACTTAACACCACGTGGCCTGCATGCTCGTCTACTACTCCATTCAAATAAAAATAATAATAAAGAGCTGTTTCGCTTAGTGTTACTTAACAACGCCATCAACTGAAGTAGCTCCCAATAAAAAAATAGTATTAAATCGGAAGTCAGAAGAAGACATATTTTTTAGTTTATGTTTAGGTCGATTATCGGTACTAAAATAGATATTTTCTAAAAATAAAACCTAGCTAGATCGATTTTATTACCCCTGAAAACCCCTGCATACTAAATTTGAAAATTGTAGGAGCCGTTTCCGAGATTCTGATAGGTAGAGTATATACAAAGAATTTAACGCTTCACACTCATCCGAACATCGGAATCGAACCCGAGACCCTTCGATTGGAAGTCCGGCATGTTAACCATTGCGCCACGCAGTAAATTATCGCTAGCATATTACATAAGCCCCCAGCCAGGTCTCTATTGATAGATCCTAAAAGTGCTCATTCATACCGCCCTCAATTACTGGTTATGCTACAGTATTTCGAATTCCCTGTATGCGGGCGTAGATTTTTGCTATCGGTAACGTAATTAAGGCCTCCTGAAATGCGGGTTGATTTGCTCATCTGCGGGAGAAATTCCATCTCATCTCGTTTTAGAGGCAAATTGCTATTCATTTCGTATGATTCATTATAAAAAAATCTAATTTTCTTTTTTATGAAAAGAAGTACCAAACGAACAACACAACCTATAAAATCCATTACCACAATTACGAGTACATGGTTCTTCGGTGGAAGGGTGTAGTTGCCAGCCAGATTCACATATTGTAGCGTTCAGCTTTCAGAAAGATCTCTCAGGAAAGATTCGGGGTTACTTCAGGTTGTGTGTAGATGTGCTATGTGATAGAAACAATTTTTTTCTTGGTTTAGTTTCAAACAAAACACTCATTTACTTAGTGTTACTTAACAACGCCATCTGGAATAGCTACCAATAAAAAAAATCACAAAAAAAGTCAATATGGTTGAGATTGAGGTTTGAACCCAGGTTTCGCAGTCAGCCCATGTAACTATTCGGCCAAGGAAGCTTTAATTCAATGAACGAAATTTTTATAAAGCGCTTTCAAATCGACATTGTCATTTCTTTGAACGTCGGATTGGCGGATTGCAGAGGCGTTTGACGGCGTTCTACGCCACGATATTATTAGTACTCTCCAATAAATGTTAGGAAGATTCATATTTTTCAGTTTATGTTTAAGTTGATTATAGCAGATTTTTTTAATTATTTAAATTTTTATAAATAAAACGTACCTGGATCGATTTATCATCTCCGAAACCAGTGTACTCGTTGTTTCTGAGATTATAACAATGTATTTAGGTATGGATACAAGAATTGCTCGTTTAAAGGTATTAGATTTGTTCTCTAATACCTTGGCATTCCTTTACGGTAATCTCTTCTTATTTCCTGTTCCATAAGAATGAATTTCACTTGTTCCTCACAAAAAAACTTTACATCAATCACGAAAGGTTCACAGAGTTGTCCCCAAATTTTAGTTGGAGCTCATCGGGCTACAATTCATTTTGCTTTTCCGTTCAATTTGGCAGTTTCGTTTCATCTAAAACTTTAGCCACAATCAGGTTTTGCTAAAACTTTTGTATGTAGGCGGTAGGTAATATGAGCTTATTTTTGAGAATGCTTTTAGTTGACATAAAACAAATATCACAGGAAACTTTTGTATTACTGAGTCTGTTCGTTAAGACGTTTATAAAGCTAATTGTTGACATAACTTTTCTACTTTACTTGTTTCTTTAACATTGTTGAGTTTCGCTTACTCTCTTTAATAGATTTATTACACACTAAGAACAATTTGGTATGTAATTAAAATAGCAAATTGATTAAGTGGACAAAACTTGCGTGCGCTTGTTTTCGTTTAAATATGTATATTCCAATTCTCCTTCTTCTTCTTCTTTTCAGGCTTTTGTAGTCCACTGTTACACGTAGGCCTCCCCTAACGTTCGCCACTCCTCCCGGTCCTGCGCCTTCTGAATCCAGCGGCTTCCCGCTGTCTTCTTTAGGTCATCAGTCTACCTGGTTTGAGGGCGACCTGTACTCCTTTTGCCGATACGTGGTGGCCAACGAGAACCTTTCTTCCCCATCGGTTGTCGGTTTTTCTAATTTTGTGGCCTGCCCATTGCTACTTCAGCTTGCTTTGAGAGCTATGTCGGTAATTTTAGTTCGTCTACGGATTTCATCGTTACGAATTCTATCGCGTAGAGAAATACCAAGTATAGCTCTCTCCATCGCTTATGGAAAAGGCTTACTGTAAAACACCAAGTCTCAGCGCCGTAGGTCATCACTGGCAACACACACTGCTCGAAAACTTTCAACTTCAGGCACTGAGGTATTCTGGACGAGAAGACACTTTGTAATTTCCCGAACGCTGCCCAACCGAGTTGGACTCTACGAGTTAACTCTTTTTCGAAGCTGGACTTACCCATACGGATCGCTTGTCCCAGGTGTATGTACTCGTCAACAACTTCGAGAGTAGCGCCATCAACAACGACCGGTATAGGTGTGACATGGACGTTAGACAAGATCTTCGTCTTGTCCATGTTCATCTTAAGACCCACACTTCGTGAGGCGCTATGGAATTCCAATTAACGAATGTTATGAATAGATAACAGCCGCGGCCGACGGCTTAGCGTGCCCTTTGAAGCACGAAAACCCGCTTGAAATTCGCCACTAGCGGTTACCCATCACTCACCCAACCGCGCCCATTTCACTGAGCTGCGGAGATAGCTTGCATTCTAAGCTGCTGAGATATGCGCACTTGCAATTATAGTTCTTCTGCATTCGCGAGCAAAAATTGCTGTACCAACTCCTAAAAGTCTAGGGCCTAATATTGATATTTGACTATTTTTAGTTTAAAAAATAACTTACGAACAAAATTTTAGCGTCTTCTGACTGACCTATATGGAGAAATTTCTGTTTCAATTATGAAGCAAAATGTGTGAAGTTCGTTTGATCGGCGCCAAATATTAGTTACTATTTACTTTACTAGGAGAATCAGACAAGTATGCAGTTAAAGCGCGCATAGCCCGTCATCTAACATGGAACACAAGCGATCTATGCGGCTAAGTTTATGATGGGTGACAATCCGACAGTGGGGCCACCAACCCGCATAGGAGAATCGTGGTGGATTAAGCTGTAGGTTCCCAATAATCGCAAGAGACCCGTCTCTAGCAGTAAGCCACAAAAAGGGTGGCAGACAAATGCTATAGGAAGCATGCAGTGATGTTAAGTCACCGCAGCAGCCGCTGCCGATGGATATACAGACAAACTCAAGCAAATAATTGTTGCAGCGGTGTTTTCCTCTTATCGATCAAATTATGTAAGTTCTACTACCTATAAATAAGCACTTAAGGTAACGTGATACCTCGTAGTTGTTTTACAAATGAAGTATTTTACTTTAGCTTTTTAGTCTAGACTGAATTAGCAATATTTTGCCTCTTAAAGTTAAATGCAATGTGTTTTTTATTTACATTTTGCTTGTATCCTGAATTACGAGCACATAAGTTATAGGTTACTACAAAAAAAATACCTTTTGGGACGGGAATTCAACGTAATTTTGATATCACATGTCATTCTCGTAAACCCCAGTACGTGATGTCGAATATAGCTCAAAATGTGTTTAGTTATTGCGATGACAGGTGAATGATGAATGGGCGACGCGAGGCAAGAATTTTATGACTAGTTTTTGCAAGTTGACGTAGTTTTCCGACTGGAGAAAGCTTACGGATCTTTATACCTTATTTTGTATCGGGGGAAACCATTATTACGTACCTGGCAACTTGAGAGAGGATACCGGGTTATGTGGGATTTGTACCGCACTAAAACCTCGTAGGTGGCCTGCCTCTGCGCTTGGGGAGGACTCCGGGATCACCGGAACACACTGGTGTCCTCCGCGCGCAATGCCCTGTACGGGCCCATCTACGGGAGAGTAAATGTGCTCTCCTCTGCACCTTCATACTTGCGGTGGTATGCGGCCATGCAATACCGCCGTCTTTCCCGGGGCCGCTGGCTGGACGGATCGAGCTCCCATTCTCACCGCCCGTAATCCCGGAAGCCCTTTTAGTCGCCTCTAACAATCAGGCAGGGGATACCGTAGCTCTATTATTAATCCCGAAGCTACAGGGAATACGGGTCTTTATACCTAAAAGCTGTGTAGCGACCTTCCGCTACTCATTAAGAGATGGCGCCACGGGTGTTCCTGAATCAGGCTAACGAAGTTTTCGGAATATCCTACCATATATATAAGCTCCGAATTGAGTCAGTTGGAGCGCGGTCGCTCCCCGGGCATGATCACCTCGCCCGGCGGGAGATCTCCCTTTACCAAAGCTGTTTTATTATTTCATAGAAGCTTTAGTAATATTAGCAGAACAGCAATGACCAAGCGGGAACGACCACGGTTTCCAGTACGGTGATAGCGAGTTCAAACCCCGGCGTGCACCGCTGACAAAGATTTTTTTATGTGTGTACTCGTATTTATCGCTGCTCCATCACCGTGCATGCCTGAGAGAGTACAATTTCTCGAAGGCATGATATCCACCAATTCTCATTTGGCTAGCGTGGTGGACTATGGCCTACATCACTCTCACTTCCGAAAGGAGACCTGAACCTAATAGTGGTACAAGGGATTGAATAAATAGATTCACTACTGCAGAGACAGGTGAGAATATTAGTTATAGTATTGCGTGTTGTGTTGTAAGATGATTGTGTAGATTACTATCTGAAGTAAAGTAATTCTCATCACTCACATGCTGCTGTAACAAGTCACTTAGTTACAGCAGCATGTGAATGATAATAATATCACGTAGTATGACTTGGGAAAATATTTACGTTATTAAGTACATGCCTTGCGATCAAACTTGATTATATCTGATACTTTTGATTTTTAATGTATTTATTTCTAATAATGTGTGTCAGTTCCGCTATTTTAGTACCTATAGAAAGTAGTGCCAAAGTAAAAACTTCAAGTAGCCATAAATAAAGACTATTGATGTACCGTGGCTTTTCTGCCAACAAGACTCACTGCAGCGCTTTGAAAGCCGCTTTCATAGCTATTTTGTATAGCCCATTTGGCGCTGAGCAGACGAACTTCTCATAACGATGGAATTTCTTACAGAATTAACTATTTGTCTAAGATATACCTAAGTGATTTATGAGGCTAAGTATCTAGGGCGCTGTGAAAGCTTTGATGTCTTGATTGATTTATTTTCATTTATTGAAGCAAATCTATAGAGACTATTTGCATAGGTGGACTAATTAGTCGACTAAATGTTCCTGATTTTGTTTAATTTATGAAGTATCTTTCACAAATCCGTACACGTCCACTGTGTTGAATTATACATTAATTCCTTCTAAATGCTAAAAATATGCCTGGCACCTGGACATTAGAAAGGTGTAAGAAAAGTTGAGCCTTTCCTCAAAAAGAAAATTTGAACTAATTGGACTAAGATTTTCGCGTACACTTTTGTATCTCTCCTTTCCGTTTTAATACTTCTAGCTTCAAAGACAAACTTCCCGTAAACCATTACCTAATAAATAAATCTGGTGTGCCTCGGCACTGCTGCCAACTAGACCACGCTGCGCCTTGAAGACAGCCATCATAACTACTTCATAGCCTATTTGGCGCCGAACAGACGAACTTCACACATTTGGCTGGAATTGAAACAGAAATTTCACCATATAGGTCAGTCAGAATGCCTTAAAACTTTGTTCATTGGGTAACACTTTTAATACACCCCATCCAATAAATCGTTTATCAAGAACTGTAGTAAACATTATAGAATAGGCATGATGACACTATTAAAGAATCAGAGAATAAATGGTTTTACAGAAAAATATATGCTAAAAAAGTGCTAAAATATGATCCCGTTTTAATATAAACATTAACATTAATAATATTTTTTATAAAATAAAAGTATTAAATACAGCAATCGGCCATGTTATCTGAAACGCCAATCAAAAGGAATGACGTCACGTCTCAGTAAAAGTCATCGTGTTGCTTGAAGTTTGACGAGAAAGCCGACGTCATGACACCTTCGAGCGTTTTCGCGCTTAATTCAAATTACATAGTAGAAAATACATTAATTTAAGTTGAAACTTAAGTTTATTGCTGAAATAAACTTTTTTTCGAAATTAGGAGACGTGTACCTACAATAAGGAAAGGTATTTAATAATCTGTCATCAGGCCTATTGTGGTCTTGTTATGTAGTGTGATAGCACGCACGTAAATTATTCAATGCTGAATGAATGCGGAAAGTACGCTTGATTTGGAGGCACTGCAAGTCATGAAGTCACGTCCGTTGAAAAACGTCCGTTCTTTAACGTACATCATCTGGATATACCTAAGGCTAGAGATTGTCATTAGGAAATGATTATTGTATTAAGATCGTACTAAGAAGTTTATTCCTTATTATACATTCAGTGATAATAAAACATAGTAAAAAGTAGTCTTTGAGTATCTTATATACACCCCTCGCGGGACTATCCTCCCGTGCACTCTGACATTGCCACGACAGCACTCATCATACCAAGACACGGCGTCCCCTCACCACAGTTACTTTCCATCCATCCATAGATCCATCGGCATTTAAAAGTCCAATGTTACTACCAGTTACTTTATCTAGGTGTTGCCATATTTTTTCTAAAATCTTTATTAATCTAACTGCAACATTTTCTCTCCCCTTTGTGTCAGTAGAAAAACTTTAAAATAGCATTTAATTTTAAGGTTTACCGCAAACAGAAATCCACATTTTTTAACGCATAACCATCACATGTGGTCGCGCAAATTATCAAAATAGCGACACAAAAGTGAACAACAATAAATATCGCACAACTATTGGTTTATGCGTATCAGATACATAAATATACGGCGAAAATGTGATCTCAATATTTTACTTCGAGCACCTGTTCTTGGTAAACATACAAAGTCTTGAGAATACTTTTGAAGGAAGTTTGTGTGGCTAAACTATTTAAGTTTCACCAATTTACTTTAACTTGGGTTATAGGTTCTTTGAAAGAAATAATAAGATAACAGCATCAGAGTTTTGGAAAAATCCAAACCTGATGATGTAAGATGCAAATTTGAATTGCACTTTTAATTTACGGTTAGCAAAGGTAAAAAGCGCAGGTAAAAGCGAAGGTAAGGAAGCGCGCATGGCCCAGCGGTTAGCGTAGAACGCAAGCGATCTATGCAACTAAGCCAAACGGGTGCGGTCGGGTGTAAGATGGGTGACCGCTAGTGGAAAAAAAACTCATGCGCGTTTTCGTGCTTCGGAGGGCACGTTAAGCCGTCGGTCCCGGTTGTTGTCGATAGATAACAGTCGTTAAACCTTGGAGGCCTTATGACGACCTGAGTGGCGCAATGGTTAACATACCGGACTGCCAATCGAAGGGTCCCGGCGAAATAGAAATTTGAATGATGACTTTCAATTTCTGTTTTCGGTCTGGGTGTTTGTGATTCTGTCTATGTGTGTGTCCATGGTACCCACGACACAGGGTATATCTACCCTACTGTGGGGCTATGAGCGTGAAACGGTATTTATTTTATTTATTTATTTTATGGGCGGTTTGAAAACACCCGTTCGCGGGTTTGCCACTAACCCGCATCTCCACCAATCCGCATTGGAGCAGCGTGGTGGAGTAAGCTCCAGACCCAATAATGAGGAGAGATCCGTGCTCAGCAGTGGGACGCAAAAAAAGGGTTGCAGCCAAAGGTAAAAATACAGGACCAGCGAGCCAATTTTACGCATCCTAACTACCAAAGAACCCTTACTATAAGTTTAAAGTAAATTCATGCATCTGGGAACTTAATGAAATCTCAGTAGAATTCAAAATTTTATCCAATTCTTCCTTTAGTCAAGGATTGCGACGGTGTACGATACGGTGTACCAATACCATGGAGTACCAATTTACTTACTTATTGATACAACTATAATTCAACTTACATTTTGTTTGCACAGAGCCTGGGTTTTTTACGCTACACGCTCATAATCGCTAGGATTCTCAGTATCGCGGATACCATCGACACTCACAAAGACAGAAACACAAACACTAGAACAGATCTACTTTGCCAGGAATCGTAAACCGGGATCCTCCAATCAGCGGTCCGGTAATGCGCTACACGGATCGTCATTGTCCTTTGTTCATATTGCTCACGAAATTCCATTTAATCAGGACAAAAATCGCTTACAAGATAACTCTTCATAATCTTAAAGATATACTCAAGTAAATAATACACAAAATCATAACATTTCGAACACACGCCATTAGACACGTTATATCTACAAACGATAGAATCTCGCGATTTATCACGCCTCACACCTGGTGCCGACAAACAAGTCCAATGAAAACACCGTCTGTGGAGTTGGGAAACTTATGAATATTATTTTCTCACTGTGGGGCGTATTGTGACAAAGTAAACCTCTTGGGAATTGAATAAAATTGTTTCGATATTTGTTTTATTACATTAAATTTTATTTTGTCTAGTTGTAGTGAGTGAAGGAGAAAATGAAATAGATTTGTTCCTTGTAGCTTCGGGATTAAGAATAGAGCTACGGTATCCCCTGCCTGATCGTAAGAGGCGAATTAAAGGAGGCTTCCGGGGTTGTGGACGGTGTGAGTGGGAGCTCGATCCGTCCAACCAGCAGTCACCGTAAGCATCGGAAGGTGCAGGAGACCACATCTGCTCTCCCGAAGATGAGCCCGTACTGGGGCGTCGCGCGTGGAGGACACCGGTGCGTTCCGCTGGAGATCCCGGAGTCCTCCTCAAGCGCAGAGGCAGCCACCGAGGGGGTTTTAGTGCAGTCAAATATAACATAACCCGGTACCCTCTCCCAAGGTACCTTTTGAAGGTTTCCCCCTCGATACCAAAAAAAGGTGGGATAACTTAATTGGTTCTACTTACGGAGATACAAATAACTGCCATGAAGTAATTATGTTGCATTACGGCGGAAAGACAGTCTGTTGTCTACTAGACTTACCTGCGGCGGTCAGTCTCCGGAGTAGCAGCTTTCCGGAGCCAGGCTTTTTTGAGATTGTATGTAATAGCTATAGGTGAAGTGGTCTCTGCACCACACAACAACACTTAGCCTGTGACTGGCTTTCACGCCATTTAAATAAAAAATAAAGATAATGAATACCATTGAAATATCCGCATATTTCCAGCCAGCTATGTAGTATAAGATACGGCTCAAGAAGTAATCGATTCAAGCTCTATCAGTTTTTAACGAACACAATCCATAATAATTATTACCTTTTTAATTCATCCATTTTAATAACGTTAATTTGTACTCTATCCGAAAAGTTCTTTGCTTAAATATTGAATTTAGCTCTAATAAAATTGTCATTCTAATTACAACCTGAAAAGATAATCAGGCACAGAACGGAATCTCATTCTAATTTTAACCCGGGCTGACATTAATCAAGTAAAAGCCTCTAAGTTCTAAAATAACTTTTATCTCTCCACCTTTGACTAAAAATTCAAGGCTAAGCATAAAGTTAATATTCAAAGAATAGTTATCAAGTCTGCAAGAGAATTTCATTTTCGTACCGCGTACACTTGGTAGACTTTTATACTTAACTATCTCATTTTCGTTACTGTCAACATAGAATGAACGTTCGTCAGAGAAGCCTCTTGGCACTCTAAGAACACCTATTAGGTTTCTCCTCGCAGTAAGTACTACGACACTGCTTAGTCTTTATTGATACTGATACATATTCTACGAGTATTTCGCGAAATTTTGCGCCAAAACTTTATATAAGTCAGGGGAATAATACTCAATACTCAATTATTTATTGCGTTCATGGTACATATATGGTATTACATTAAATATTATTTACAGCTCATACATGAACCCTATTAGGGTATTGCAATAATGTAGTCAATCAAGTAAGTAATGTAATCAAGCGGCGGAAAGTCTCTTATTTAGGACATGTTCTTCGACATGAGCGATATGACCTGCTCCAACTTATAATTATGGGGAAAGTTGCCGGAAAGAGGAAAGTTGGAAGGAGAAAGAATTCGTGGCTGCGAAACATCAGGGAGTGGACCGGAATAGCTGGCGCAGCTGAGCTGTTCCGCCGTGCAAATAATAAGGACGACTTTAGCAAGCTGATTGCCAACCTTCACTAGTTGGTGAGGCACCTTAAGAAGAAGAATAATGTAGTGAGAGCGGACCGACCTGTCCTACAGTACCGCTCTATAATACCTTATTTCATAAAATATTCATTCATATTGTAAAAACAATTTTTTATTAAATATTGACGTAATTTTTTTATGAAAGTCACTTCATTATTTAGCAATCGGATCTCATTTGGCAATCTATTGAAAATTTTTATACACATCGCGTATGGTCCGAGCTATACATTTTGAGTTTTGAGGCAAGCTTTACGAATAAATGTTTTTGTCGACTTTGGTGTCGTCGCAGTTCGTCGTCACAAAGTGTAAAGAAATTTGGGTATTTTTTAATAAACTTACAGGTCTCCAATATATATATATGTAGATGTTAATGTCAAAATATTATTTTTAATAAAATATGGTCTACAAGTTTCCTGTTCTTTTAAATTTTCAAGTATACGGATACATTTTTTTGTAGTGTGAATAAGAAGCTACAAGCTATGCTGGTACACTAAGAGAAAAGACACAAGAAAATAAATAGTGAAAATAATAAAGTATATTAATTGTGTCTATGTAATAAAAACTATGCAATGTATGATTATTATTATAGTAATTAATTTTTTTTGTTAATGAGTAAGTTTTACTTGTAAGTAGCTTAAGTAATAAAATTGTACGAGCATTACGAGAACTGCACTGTGTACTGCCGACAAACTGGCCTACAGTTTGGCAGAAATGTAAACGATATGTACAATTTTTTTTGGAAAAAAAATAAAAAAAAGCTACAGCAAGCTGCATTACAACTCTAAAAATACAACATTGAGAATAATTGTAGATGTCGTGAGATGTGGTGAGGTGCATGCTTACAAGTTATGCAACTTATTTTTTTCTTAACACGAATATTGCTGCCACGGTTGACTATAGTATCACTTTTCCTTAAGTCTGACAGGAGACCTATTCCTAGCAGTGGAACATTAAAATAGGTTAAAAAACCATATTATTATGTAAATATAGCCCTATATTCCCCGTATCGCTCTCTATTTCGAATTTATTCTTTGACTTGAACTGTACAACGAAGGTGTAATTACAGCTTTCACAGGATTACAGGGTAAAAGTATTTTCAAACTGCGTTTTTGCAGTTAGAATTTTAAAAGAGAAGTAAATTTTACTTTACATCCATGGTAAGCTATACGTAGATGAAGTTTAATCTATACTAATATTATAAAGAGGAAAGATTTGTATTTTTGTATGTTTGTAATGAATAAACTCAAAAACTACTGTTCCGATTTCAAAAATTCTTAAGCAATGAAGCCTGGAATAGCACATAGGCTATTTTTTATCCTACGGGGACCCATTAAACGGGTCCACGCAGGCGAAGCCGCTGGCGCAAGGCTAGTAAATAATAATAATATTAATACCATAACATACGCAGTTGCAAAATTGGTGAAAACCCAAAATTTATCAAATGAATCCCTTTATAAACATCTATAGGTACTAATAATATAAAGATGAAGAGTATGTTTGTTTGGAAGCGCTAATCTCAGGAACTACAGGTTCGAATTGAAAAATTAGTTTTGTGTTGAATAGTCTATTTATTGAGGAAGGCTATAGGGGCAAAAAACTAAAGTCCCCGCGGACGAAGTTGCGGGCGGCCGTTAGTATTACATATTTAGGATTGATAGCAATGTATCGTTTTATAATTTTGTGTTAATTTTTTTTTTTTTAGTAATAATGGCTCATAAATTTATACTTTGACTAGCTTTCCGCCCGCGACTCCGCCCCCGCGTAGGTACACATACGCTACACGTTCTTTCTAATAAAATGTTTCATTTTTTTCATCGTTTTCCTCGGCAAAAATGTAGCCATGTTACTTCAACCAACCCTCAAGCCCGTTAAGAGAAAATTAGGTATTGAAAAAAGTGTGGTCCAGTGTTGAATGAAATTCTCAGATATTTTTTTATTCAATTAATTAATTTTTATTTGTGTATAAATGCATGTCATATAGAATGTATGGCAATATAATAATATTAAATAAGTTAAAAATAAAATAAAAGGAACTGTGTAGTCAGGCGAGTAGGTAAAAGAAACGTCGTTTAACTTGACAATTTTTATTCCTTGGAAGGCATAGTAGGGGCGTATGTACAATCGACCAAATTGAATCATGACCCACCTTAAGGTCATTTTTCTACTGTCATTTTATACAAGTAGGTTGAAATTCGCTTGAAAATACATTTCCTAGCAACGAACCTGTCATCCGGCACAGCCGGGCGGCAAGTCTGTACCAGGAACTAGATTCTTTATAAACGTTCCATAAGAACTTGTTTTAGTCATGGTGAAATAAAACAGTAAAGTTACAGAAATTATGTATTTATTTTGTATATTTAAAGTGGCATTAACTTAGTAAAGTGAAAAAATAGAAAATTAACGAATTTTTTTTGGGTGTGATGGTTTGGTTCTTTGGCATTACTACTTAGTTAAACCTAAAACCGAGTGTAACCACCATTTCTTTCAATAACGTCTAAAAGTCGGTTACGCATAGACCCGATTAGACGAGTACAAATGTCACTTCCCCTCATATAATCCCAAATTTCGTTGCAATGTAGCTCAATTGCTTCTTTAGTCCTTTCGTTTCTGTTATCCCACATTTGAATTATCAAACCCCACAAATTTTCTATTGGATTAAGATTTGGGGACCTAGACGGCCATGGAATAAGAGTGAATTCATCTTCATGCTGGGTAAACCAATTCGAGACAATTCTGGCAGTATGCACTCGACAGTTATCATGAACGTAGGAGAATACTGGCACTTCTTCACGCAAGTAAACTGTTCGTAGTCGGTAACATTGATTCTTCCAATAAATTGACATAGTTCATAGTGTTTTGACGAGGAGAAATTTGAACAAGTACTCCTACACTTCCGGCATCCATCCAGGCCCACATGTTAGCTGAAATTCGGCCGGATAATTGGTTGATCCACTGTGTATCGCGTGTTATCGTAACGCCTCAAAGTTAAGCGACCATGTTGAGAAGAGCGAAACGATTTCTCGTCTGTACAGATAGTGTTAGTCCAGTCGAAATCTAAATAACTACGTGCAAATTTAAATCTTGCAGTTTGGACAATGAGCTTTCTTGGCATAATGTCTGTAATGCAGCCCAGTGCGGTGTAAATTATTTCTTATTGTTCGTAGACAAAAGTCGTAACGTGCCGCAAAATACCGGGTACGAGTAAAAATGTTCTTCGTAATGGCCATTATAAAATTTGTTTGTAGATATTGACTTAGATTTTATTCTAAAAATTTCTGACTGACTACTTGACATCTAAGAAACGACGTTTTTTTTAAATTATATGTAATGCTTTTTTCTTCGTAGTGAAAAGAGTTTGGATTTTGGACTTATTTTAAATTCAAATTAAGACTGGTTTATCTAAAATATGTCTAGTGCAGTGATAATAAAGGTTAAACTTGCATAGATCTCTGACCCGTAATGACACATTTTTATTCATATTTAAAACGTAATAAGTGTAACATATCTGACAGCATAGAAAACCTTACTACATTTTTGAGTTTAAAGGATTGATCGGCAAAGTGGGTCATGATTCAATTTGGTCGACCGTACATATTAAGTTATTCAATCTATCAATTATTAAACAATGGTCAAAACAATCTATATTGAAAAGGGCAAAGGGCTCGCATGTCCCGGCGGTTAGCGTAGAACGCAAACGATCTATGCAACTAAGCCAAATGGGCGCGGTCGAGTGTGAGATGGGTGACCGTTAGTGGCAAAAAAATCATGCGCGTTTCCGTGCTTCGCAGGCCACGTTAAGCCGTCGCTTCCGGATGTTGTCGATAGATAACAGTCGTTAAACCTTGTCGGAGGCCTTATGGGCGGTTTGAAAACATCCGACAGCGGGTTGTCAACTAACCCGCATCTCCACCAACCCGCATTGGAGCAGCGTGGTGGAGCAAACTCCAGGCCTCCCCAATAATGGAGAGAGACCCGTGCCCAGCAGTGGGACGCAAAAAAGGGTTGCAGCCAGCCAGGGTGTCACAACATTTTACTCCCGGCTACGTGCAATAAATTCCCAGCCCGCAACAGCTGTCCCGTGAATAATTTCATTATGTTCCGCTGCCGCAGCGGCAGGATAACGTCATTTATGAGCTGTGGGTTAGTTTGTGTAATTTGAAGCTAATTACTTTCAACCGCTATTACATTCGTACGTCACAACAATAGGAAGAAGAGATTAATGAGAAAGGTTTCAATTTTATGCAGTTTGCAGTTTTTAGATGAATAGCAGATAAACCTGAAATGAATCCGCATGACACGTGACCTAAATACCAGCTTAGACAGTATTTGGGTTCATTCCCAATATTGGAGGGTAACTTTCGATATAAACTTCTGACAAATACCTATATAAGCATGTGTACATGTGTCTGTATCCATATCAGATGACTTCTGTGGCGCAATGGTTACTATACCAAATATTGCCAAAGTGCCAATTAAGACTTCCGATTTTGATTCACGGCGAGGCAAAATCTTGAGATTGAGTTTCAAATTCTGTTCTCAGTCTGGAAGTTTATTTATTTATTTATTTAAACTTCATGTACCATAATACAAATTATGTACAAGGCGGACTTAATGCTATAAGCATTCTCTACCAGTCAACCTGAGGTAGTTTGAGAAACAACGAATGAAGAAAAAGACCTAATGAAGAAAAGTGAAACTTACAATCACAAATATGAAGAAATAGAAAAAAAACTCTTATACTACATATATACATACATATATAAATATATACATACACATAAAGTAAATATAAATACAAATATTAATATCTATCAACAGTGTAACAAAATGTCCGTGATAGAGATACTGACTAGAAACACTAAGCAGACTTTTCATGAAAAAATGAGAGAAGATTCTTCTTGAAAGTAAATTTATTTGAGGGTTTACGGAGATTTCCAGGGAGCGCATTCCAGAGTCGTGCCGCTTGAACGGCAAACGAATTAGACAGGAAACCCGAATGGTGAAGAGGGATGGAGAGAGCCAATGTCTCGGAAGAACGTAGCTGCGTTCATGTGTGTCACGTAGAAATTGAAACAACTACTTCAGAAAAGCGGGAGAGAAATCGTCATACAAAATAGTGAAGAGAGTGGAATGTTTGTGATAAAATTTTTGTCGGTATCATCGTACTCGTATTCATGACTCCGGGAATCCTCGAGTACATACGCGTAGTCCCACACTACTACTATTGAATATTATTTATTTATTTTATCTGTCGTTCCCGTTAGTGCAACTGTATATTATTTGAAGGTCCCTCTCAGATAAGAAAACTACCCGTCTTGATCGAAGATTATTCTAATGTTGCAGAGTAGTTTTATTTATTAGGTATGTCGCACTTACCAAATTCCCGGCTACGTGCCATTAATTCCCAGCCCACAACAGCTGTTCCGTGAATAATTTCATTATGTTCCGCAGGATAACGTCATTTATGAGCTGTGGGTTAATTTGTGTAATTTAAAGCTAACTACTTTCAACCACTATTACATTCGTACGTCACGATTATGTAGGAAGGAGAGAATAACGAAGGTTACAATTTTGTAGATTTTTTAAATATAAATAGCAAAGGTTCATGACATGATCACATGTTATGAAACATTGATAGCAATAAACATACCTACTGTATCGTTAATGTCACTAACACTGGTAAAGAAGGCAAGAGTTGGACGTGTCAGATTTTTTTTAAATGTCCACCATCGAAATTGAATTCATCTTTGATCCACGGGTTGCAATTAATAGCACAGGCGATAAAAAAAAAAACACTTTTTTTAACCTTTTCTTATGTCCCACTGCTGAGCACCATGTCAATAGTGAGGGGGGTTTAGGCCATTGTCTAATTATGAGTTTTACTTGTTAATGATAAACACCGTAATTAATTAAATATTTCAATGTTTTCCATCACCATGGGGCAGCGATAAATACTCACGTCACAAACTTTGTCAAAGGCACCGAGAATTTGAACCTGGATCTCCATGTCAGAGACGGCGGTCTTTCTCGCTCGGCCATCGCTGCTCTTACACTTATTAAAATAAGTCTAATAGAAATAAAAAAATTGCTAATAATTGTATTAAGGAAAGAAAATTAATTTAATCAAGCTAAGCACTTCGTGCTTTTCCTATCCATGTAAAAGTTTCATAAATAATTAAATTAGAAGTCTTGAGCGATGCAATAAAGTCGACGAAGTTTCATTAAATATTCAAGATTTTCAACATAATTACCTTCAGTAAAAATGATTAAATTAAGTTACTTAAATTATGCAGTTTAGTTCAAAAAATTTAGTTTTATAATTCTAATGTAATTTTCAAAATCATTTTAGCCTCAATACCTGCTGTTTATGTATACTAATATAAAGCTAAAGAATTTGTTTATTTGTTTGTTTGAACGCACTAATCTTAGGAACTACTGGTCGAACTGAAAAAATATTTTTGTGTTGGATAATCCATTTATCGGGGAAGGCTTTAGACTATATAAAATCATACTATGACTAATACCAAAGTCCACGCGGACGAACTAGCGGGCGGCCGCTAGTCGATATGTAAGTAGAGAAGAAATCTTAGGCTATTATCTTATTAACACGCTTTTTATGGATCAGCAGATGAGGATACAGGCCACGTGGTGTTAATTGGTCGCTGTAGCCCATACCTAAGCATTTACGCACAACCCCAAACAAGTTTGCCTTAGTTTTGCCTGAGTTATTATGCAGTTTATCTCCTCCGAAGGTGATTTTGCGTAAGTAATACCATCGTGGCTTTTCATTGAAAAAAAAATTTCCATCAAGGAATCGGAATGCAAACCAATAAAAGATATAAATTGTTGGATTACATTCGATTAAGAAAACTAACTACTAACGTGTGTTCATGTAATTATAATAAGTAAACCCTGACTTTGACGACCTGCGTGTTGTAAGGGTTACCATGCCGGACTGCCAATCGAAGGGTCCCGGGTTCGATTCCCGGCGAAACAGAAATTTGAATGATAAGTTTAAATTTATGTTCTCGGTCTGGGTGTTTGTGTTTCTGTCTTTGTGTGTTTTCATGGTACCCACGACCACGACGATATACCCTGTATATATCTACCCTACTATGGGGCTCTGAATGTGAAGCGTTTTTTTAAACCCAATGAGGGCCGTAAGAACACTTAATAATGCTTAATCATAATGCAAGTAAAGGTCATTCAGACCTGGTATGCTCTCCATTACCTAAGTGTATATCCCAAAAAAAAAAAACAGTCCCATCCCTAACCCTTTGCACAATTCAGTCAAAATCTTCAAAACACTTAGATTTATCAAGTAGCCTCTTAAGACGCCATTAAGATAACAGCCGGAACAGGGACTTTCGAAATTAAGATCAATCTTGCGTCCGCATTCCACCCCGAGATGAAAAACGTCAATCCGAATTACAATTTAAGGACCTACTTAACCTTATTAATCCGTCGATTTACTCTCAGATGAATACGCGAAGCCGAAAGTGTTTATTATAGTATCCGCATAAAATGAGCAGTTAATGATGGTAACGAAATTTCACTAATTCTTTTGTTCTTTCACTGATATTATATTAGTCGTACAATGACTGATGTAAGTTTCGGGTGCATTCAATTTGAAATTAAAATTTTATTTTTAATGCAATTTATTGATAATAATTGCATTAAAAATTGATAATAATTAACAAATAATAATGCCTTTATTGAAATACTTTTCATCATTTCATTGAATAGTTTTCATCAACAAAATTATCAGGGATTAATTAAACTAAGTGTTGGATGCATGCAGTTTGAAATAAAACAAATATTTTTTGATGTTGCCTCTACTAAAATACTAGCTTTCAGTATTAATAGTTACTTTAGTGTTAAGTTTTCTTTACAGTGAAGTTAACATTATGAAAAAAAAAATATATCCCTTTCTAAAATTTAATTGAAGTAGCAGACATAAACCACATTGCAGACCATGAACATCTACACACAACTTCAAGCAAGCTTGAGTCCTGCCTACAGTCGTATGCAGCTGCACTGCTACTCCGAAAGTTGATGGTCGCTTCAAGTCGGGCTGGAAACCGCATTCCCATTAAAATACAGAAGAACTGCTTTACATCTGAAATTTAAATATTGCTAAATCCCAATCCCAATTATTCCCATTTTGATCTAGTCTACGCTCCATTACCGTATACTACAAAAAGCAGTCCCATCCTAAGCCCTTTATTTCCCACAGTTTAAACCGACAGTTCAGTCGAAACCTGCAAAATACTTAAGTTTATTAAGCAGCCATCGAGATAACAGCCGGAACAGGAAATTCCAAGTTAAGATCAATCTTGCGTCCGAATTTCGCCCCGGGGTGAAAAACGTCAATCCGAATTACAATTTAAGGACCTACTTAACCTGATTAATCCGTCGATTTACTCTCAGATGAATGCACAAAGCCAAATGTATTTTGTCATAGTATCCGCACGAAACTTGTGAGAGGAGGTCTGTGCCCAGCAGTGGGACATAAAAAAGGTTGAAAATAAAATTATAATCAGTTATCGTATATTACAATTGGGTACGACAAATGGCTTAATTTAATTTAACTTAATATAAAAATCGAGACAGTGGGAGCCGTTAGGCAAAGTTAATACTGCATTAATTAAACAAAATTATGAAAAATATTAAGTAACTTATGTTTACAGGAGACAAGCAACATGTTACATACGGACAAAGTGACTCTGTGAATATAGATAAGTTAAAGTGCTGACGTTTTGGCGATATCTGATGCCGTGCAGGTGTCGCGCATCGTTCCCACGAAGGTGCATTCCCGTACCTAACTTTGGACGGGTCTCACCCATTCTTAGGCTTAGGTTAGATTTAGATAATTATTAATATCTATCGCAGATATTAATAATAAAAGTATGTTTAAGTTAGGCTAATAATGTAACTCTCACATTGAGTTATTAAAATATTATATAAGTGATGTCTCGACTTGCTGATTTCACCCTGGCTGTGGCCGATCCTTAACTAACATGTAAATATTTATATAATCTAATCGGGGCTTCTAAAAAATAATTCTTAAGAAAAGGCCGTCCTTCAAGGCAAAGAATATGAGAAAGCATAGATCAACTTGTGTAATATTGCCCAAACAGTCTTTTTCAAGACTGTTAATACAACTTAAACTTTGGAGTGTTCTTTGCTATATTATTTATTAAAGCGCGTCTGCGGTTAGTATAAAATGCTAATAATCTACGCAGTTGTGCGAAATTAGCGCGGACGGCTGTAAGATAGGTGACCGCTCTTGACTGATTTCTTGTGTATTTTCGTGTTTTGGAGGGCACGTTGCGGCGTCAGCTCCCATTGTTATAAACAGATCTGATAGCTGTTGAAAAACCTAGTCAGAGGCCTTATGAGTGGTTTGAAGACTGGCAGCGGATTGATCAGTAACTGGCTTCTCCACTAACCCATTAACAGCGTTGAATGAGTATGATAAGCTCCAGGCCTCTCAAATTATGGGGACTAAAAGATTGCATCCATCTATACTAAAATTGTAACAGGATAGGCATGCAATTTTGCATAGATTGTCCTTGTCATATCCCGGGAAATAATTCTGTTCTCTTGGGACGGTTTACATAATCATATAGGTACTTAAACTCAAATCACTCGAACAAAACCAGGCTGGATTACTAGTATGATATTTCTTAGTTTAAAAAGTTAAAGGAAAACAAAGTTATCAATGATACAAAATGTTCCTCTTTGAACTGGTATACATAATGTATGTTTAACTTTGCTTGTAGCTGGCGTGTGTCGCGAGCAGACACAAGTACGATATTATGCCACTTCAATAGACCTGAGAATTCGTGAGGCACGACAAACGTTTCACGAGATGTTAATACACGGGAGGAAGTTGTGGGCGGGAACTAAAGAAAATATTTATTTTATTTAACTTCTAGATTTGACTTAATTGTCAACTTAATAATGAATTTAAAAATGGTTTGTTTCATCACTATTAATTCTTCATTTGGTCATCATCGTTTATTCACATATGTAGTTACTTTTAAGAGCATTACAGCTTACGTGCCCAACACAAAAAATTATTGAATTGAAAAGTCATTTTTAAAATTTATTAATAAAAATATTGAATCTTTGGAAACAGTTTTGTTTATAACTCCAACAATAATTATCACGTAAATATTTTTTATGGGACCAGATCGATGTTCTGTTGTGCTATTAAAAAGTTATGCCCGAAAAACCAATCATTAAGGACTGAAAAAACGAACTACTCGTAAGATCTGGATTATCAGCTTTTAAATAAAATAATAATAATCGAAATTTATTTCCTGTATAAAAAGTTATAAGGTTTAATACTAACGCTTCACACTCGTAACTTTCTACATAGAAAAGATGAAATTTAATTGAATGGAAATGAAATTTACTGGTACTAGAATTTAGAATAATAATGATAATTATGTGATAGTTATTACACTACTAAAAATATGACAAATTTCAGTAACTTTACAAACATTTCACAATTTTCACGTGACTTGTAATAATATGTTTCGGTGGAAAATTGCGTTTACTATGTTCATGATTTTCATGAATTCATGCGAAGTTCATGAGATTCATGTTCATGAGTCCACCGTCGCCTCCAGAGTAGCAGCACAATTATATACAGGCACAGGTAGAGCTTATTAGGGCTTTATTTTCAATTGACTAATAGACTGAATGTCCTGTTAAAAGCGGTACCGCACACATTTTATTTTCCTGTGTATCATAAAGCTTGCATGTGAAAGGAATGTGCTAAAGTAAACTTCACTCATACGCTTTGTGGCGCTTTGCGAGCATGCGTGGCCTTTGTCATGAAATATCTCGCAATATTTATCCTATGAGATGCATTGCATACTTGCAGATATTAGAGCTAAGCGTGGCGCGGCATGGTATTTGCGTTCGTGAGTACTATCGGTAACTGGGAATGACTGTTTTCTAATTGTTTGTGTTTTATTTTTAACACGATTATGTTAGCTTGACCTGTATGTATGTATCAAACGGAATATTTTAACTTCATTTTCACCTACTTCTAAGCGTCTGATTAACTTGAAAATTTGCACAGGGGTCAAGAGTCGATGACAATGCAATAACATGAACATGAAAAAAATCCAACTAAAAAATTAAAAATAAATAATGTAGTTTAAAAAACTAAAAAACACGCTTTTGTGAAAATACGAACTAAAAAGTAAAAAATAAGAAGAAAATATATTTTACTGTAAAAAAGCATGTCAATAATATCATCTTAAAAACCTTAACAATCTTATTTAATTTGTATTTTTTTCAATCCTTTTTATGTCCGGATGCTAGGCACATTTTAGGCGTGAGAGGGATGAAAGCGAAAATCTATCATGCTGGCCAAGTGCGGATTGGTGGACATCATGTCTTCAAGAAATCATAAGTAACTCTTCAGCACATACGGTAATGGAAAACTGCAGGATAAATACGCACATACCGAACTCGGTATCTCAATGTCGTAGACCACAGTCTTTACTGCTCGGAGATTGCTGCTATTTGTAATACATACAAAATAGCAGCAATCGCCTTAAACACACACACTACCTCCTGGCATATAGTGACGTCACAGGCTCGTAGTTAACTAGAAGGTGTCTTTACTGTTTGTCTTTGCTATAACTGAACCAGTGCGTAAATAAATACTGAATTGTTGACAATGTCGAAATCAATATTTAAAGGGGTAAAATAAAGGATAAAGCTTCTGTTTAGAGTAAACTCAAAATCAAGGAAGTTGAGAACAGATTTTTAAACTCTATTCTAATTTCTGCCTAAAAGGAAATCGAACAGGGTTCCGTCGGCAGATCGGTAGTCCGGAACCTCTGTATTATACGGGTCATTAATTCTTACCTCCTTTCCCAGTTAAAACTAGCGCCCGGTTGCAATTCTGGCACTCACCCAAGTGAGTTGAGGTTCAAACTGCACTGAAGCTACCTGTAGTATGGTTAATATTATTTACATTTTACATATATTGTGGATTCATATTTGCAAACTTCTAAACAGACGCCGTTGAAATTTTATGAAGAAAACGCAGAAGATAACTTACTAAGGGTTTTTGTTCGTCATTAAAACAGCAATAAATAGGTATAGGTATTAGGTAAACATTACTGTAAACAAGGTTAGGAAGCGCACATGGCCCGGCGGTTAGCGTAGAACACAAACAATCTATGCAACTAAGCCAAACACGCGCGGTCGGCTGCGAGATGGGTGACCGCTATTACAAATTTCTTTCACAGAGGTGCTCGCCGAGGATTTGAACTCGGTATCTCCGTATTGTAGAATGCGGTCTTTAACGCTCATCCATCGCTGCTCTAAACCAACAAAAACCAATTTAAAAGAACGTTTTTGGAGATAAATGATAATGGACTTTAAATATATTGCTTAACCGGTACAAGGACTTTGCATCTTGGCTTACTATTGGCTGCAACACTTTTTGCGTCCCACTGCTGGGCACGGGTCTCCCCCATTTTCGGGGAGCTGCTCCAATGCGGGTTGGTGGAGATGCGGGTTAGTGGCCAGCCCGCTGTCGGATGTTTTCAAACCGCCCATAAAGCCTCCGACAAGTTTTAACGACTGTAATCTATCGATAACAACCGGGACCGACGGCTTAACATGCCCTCCGAAACACGGAAACTAGCATGAAATTTTTTGCCACTAGCGGTCACCCATCTCACACCCGACCGCGCGCGTTTGGCTTAGCTGCATAGACCGCTTGCGTTCTACGCTAGCCGCCGAGCCTTGCGCGCTTACTATTTAAATGGAAGAAAATCTTGGCACTTATCAAATCATGTTAGCAAACTATTCTAAAGTTACCTGAACGGCTTACGTGTACGCTCCTCGTCATTAAAGGATTATCCGAGAATATGAAACATTATTAATGTTTAGAAGCAGCTGAAACGTTATAAAAACATGTTAAATATTTCACGTTTTAGTGCGTTTTCTAGGTGTATTTTTAATGATATCGAATAAAGTTGACAGTATTTTGTTCGTTAAAGAACAATTACAGTGGCCGATTATTTTGGAATTGAATAATGGTATGAATCTGTGGCTTTTTGGGTTGGATGCAAATCTCTATTACATATTCTAGGAACTAGATACTAAAATAATTTTAGCAATAAAATACAAAACTAGCTTTCCGGCTGCGGCTCCGCCTGCGTAGGCTATGTGTTTTTTCCATACTAGTGAGTTTTCCCGAGTAAAACGTAGGCCACGTTTTACTTCCAAGCCACCAAACTATTTACATAGAAAAAATAGGTCAATTCGTAGCACCACTGTGAGGTGAAAGAAGGGCAATCAAACAAACAAACAAATACACTTCCATACTTTAGTACGGTTTAAAAACGAACTTCGTTCAATCAAGAATCATATTTATGATATGATGAATGTACCATAATAGACTTTAGATATTGTTTAGGTGGTACAAGGATTTTCCTATTTATATAGGAAAAAGAGTTTTCTGTAGTTTTAGCTCTAGGACTTCCTAATAAGGGCCGAGAGAGATTCGTGTCCAGCAATGGGACGCAAAAAAGAGTTGCATTTAGCAGAAATAATGTTCTTAAAAATATCAATGGCTGCAACTCTTTTTTGCGTCCCATTGCTGGGCACGAATCTCTCTCGGCCCTTATAAGGAAGGCCTAGAGCTTAAACTACAGAAAACATTAAACAGGGGTTGCAGTTCTGCTACTCACCCAAGTTAGTCGACTAACGACAAACTACTCTAAAGTTAACTGAACGGCTCACGTGTACGCTTACGCTTCTCGTCATTAAATGATTATCCGCGAATATGAAACAATATTAATGTTTAGAAGCAGCTGAAATTTTAATTTTGAAAGGCTTCCAATTCAAGGATTTTATCCGAAAATTAATCCATAGTAAATGTATATACGAGTGTGTTCATAAACAGATTAAAATTTTAGGATCAAAAGTCAGGAAATGGAGCGCTTAATGTTTAGGGTGTGATTAAAGTTTAGATAGTTTTCGAGGTCGGAGAAATTGTAGGCAAACACATTTCAACATATTTTGCCAATAATTTTGTTATATAATCTGTAATCTAAAAGGTTCGTAACTATGCTGTTGTAATCATCGTATTTAATGATTAAAAAAATGCATACTAATATTATAAATTCGAAAGTAACTCTGTCTGTCTGTCTACTACGCTTTCCCGCTTAAACTACTGAACCGATTTTAATGAAATTTGGAACACAGATAGAGTGGACCTTAGGAAATGACAAAGGATGGTTTATGTCCTACAGGAACCTTTAAAACGGGTCGACGCGGGCGAAGCCGCTGGCGGAAGACTAGTAAATAAATAAATTGTTTAGAAGATCTAAGGAAACAGATGACCATAAATACATTGACTGCATTAACTATAACCCTCGTTTTGGCTTTGCCGTAATCGGGTAGAAATTAAAAATGTTATTGAAAATATTAATGGATGCAACTCTTTTTTGCGTCCCACTGCGGGGCACAAATATCTCTCGGCCCTTATTGGGAAGGCATGGAGCTTACTCCACCACGCTGCTCCAATGAGCGTTGGTAGAGATGCGGGTAAGTATTATAGCGTTTGTAAGGACTCCGTTAAGATTGTAGACCTCTATCGATAACAAACGAGACCGACGGCTTAACATCTCCGAAGTAAGAAAATTAAATAGAATTTGCCACTGGTGGTCACCCATCTCACACTCGACCTCGCTTTTTACGCTAAGCTGCGTAGATCGCTTGAACTAAAAAAATGGCTGTTAAGGTCTATATGAAACTATTATGAAATTAGCATCAAAAGTACCTTGAAAATAGTATTTTTTTATTTGAATGAAGTAGCATTGCAAGCATGTAGACCACGTGGTGTTAAGTGGTCGCTGCAGACCATGGGCATCTATACACAACCTCAAATAAGCCCAAATATCGCCTGGCGTATGGCGTGAAATTTTATTCGAACAGTTTTACCTAAGTCTTTACCTAAAACACCATTCCCCTAAAGTAACCCAGATAAAGAGAACTCGATTTGCCACAATCAATACATTTATACATAATGGCACAACTACACTCTCGCGCATAATTGCTTAGCTCGTTCCGGATATCAGGTACAACAGACGTGCAACTTTGCTTTGAAAGTATATACGAGTAACTATACTTATATGAGAACTTTTTAGTATGTACAAGTTTAAAGCTTTTCTTTGTCTCATAGTTGCTTCTAAAAGTCTAATTTAATACTGTATAATTTGATTTCACTGAAAAAGTTAAGAAATCTGACAAATTTTTAAACTTTACAGTAAAACGAGTACGATATGTTCTTCATGTTTATAGCACTTGAATATAAACATGGGAGTATCCTTAGACCTTCTTAATCTCCCCTGTCTGTATAATAATATCTGTTCTTAGCTGACGTCTTTGCCAAAACAAGCTTGCCAGCTGCAACTCTTTTTGCGTCCTCCTGCTGAGGATGATCGATTGCATTTTAAGCCAGCCGATATGCCATTTTCGCTTCATGGGTGACGTCTACTAATCATAAACTGAATCTCTGCCAAATATCAAACGTTAAGCAGTTGTCAAGATTGTGCAATGAATGTGAGTGAGTGAGTTCTTTAGCTTTTATACACCAACTAGCTGTAACCACGACGTCGTCCGCGTGAAAAGAGTTTTGAAAACCAAATATTTAGGATATTTGACGACCCGCGTGGCGAAATGGTTACCATGCCGGACTGCTGATCGGAAGGTCCCGGGTTCGATTCCCGGCGAGTCAGAAATTTGAATGATGTGTTTAAATTACTGTTCTCGGTCTGGGTGTTTGTGTTTTTGTCTTTGTATGTGTCCATGGTACTCACGACACAGGGTATATCTACCCTACTGTGGGGCCATGAGTGTGAAACGTTAATTAAATTGATTAATTAATTATTATATTTGACGTTCTTCGATAGGTGGACTATCCAATACAAAAAATAAAATAAACAGTTTGAACCAGTGTTTCCTGCAATAAGCGCTATCAAAAAACAAACTCATAAGTTTTTTAATATAAGTCTTGTATATATTTAGATTGGTGTTCAGACGCAAAAACGCATTAGCGGGAATCTAATCGCAAGTTTAAGCTACCAGTAATGACTTGGATTAAATACCGGCGATTAACTCGAGCTTAAAGCCAGGAATAGAATTTGCAATAGCGTGTCATTTTACTTGTAGCACATTAATGGTGCTGGATAAATAGAAGGAAAGCCGAAAGCGCTTCTCTTATTTCTATTAGGTAGTGCCAGTCGCCAGTGCAATGAAATGGAAATATTGAAAATGAAATGAATGAACGAGAACGCATGCAATCTACGCAGATAAAAAATGTAAGCTATGGACAATATTCACTTCATGTTACTGATCCTTTCTAACGCAGGTAAAATCGCTAGATAGAACTAGTTTGCTATAAAAATACAAAGAATAATTTCGCTTATGAGGTGTAGTAATCGAGTAAAAATAAACAGAGCGTAGTGCAGAATAATCGTGTTTCTTATGCAATAAAATTTTATTTGCTCGTAAGCTTGTAACATGTTCTAGCGGAATTAACTCGGGTTGATTGCTTAAAAGCTAAAAGATTTCAATAGCAGATAAATAAGTTGATTAGTTAGTTTAGTATGTGTTACTCAAACAAGCGTAATTGCTTCAATAATACGAGTAATTACGTTCACTCCAGATGCTGAGCTGATGTTCCAATCAAGTTGGGATAAAATTATATGGAACGCAGTGCTCAGAAATTGCGTTCTCTTGTGTTCTCATTTTATGCTTATAATGACAAAAGCTTATAACATGTTACAGCGGAAAATTAAACTCGATCAACTGGTAAGAAGCGATAAAATAATTTGAAAATACAATAAAGTATTTTCATTTTCATAATTTCTCCAAGGCACAATGTCATCCAAATCCCACTTAACCAGCGTGGTCTGGCTACGTGCGAATCCCTCCACTACCGAAAGGAGAACTGTATCCAGCAGTGAGACATTACAGGGTTAATGATAACCTTCTCCTTTTTTGATTAAAGTCGGTTAAAAATACACAAGTAGTCAGTAGGTAGTAATTGAGTTGAGATAAATAGAACGTAGAGAAATCGCGTTTTTCCTGCAATTCCATTTTTATGGCCTCGTAAGCTTGTAACACGTTATTGGAGAATTAAACGGTGGTTGCTTTTACCTCAACAATTTTTGTTAGATATGTATACTAATCTTATTATATATAAATTACGTGTCACGTTGTTTGTCCGCGATGCACTCTTAAACTACTTAACTGATTTTAATAAAATTTGCACACCTTGTGCAGTTTGATCCAACTTGTAAGATAGGATAGCTAACATCTCAATTTATATTCACAATAATAATTTTGTTCTGATACTTTAAAGCAGGACTACTACGTCTGCCGGGTTCACTAGTAATAATTTAAAACAATGTATGCCGTCTTAAAATGTCTGGAGTACGGATTAATACGGCAACGCCGACAATCAAATTCAGAAAAATGGTCGAATACATAAATAAATAGGACTACACACTCATAACATTGGAAACTCATCATTACAATTTCTGCTTCGCCAGGAATCGAACCCGGGACCGCTGATTAGCAGTCCTTCAAGGTAACCACGGCACACATGGGTCGAATATCATAATGTATAATTGTATATGAAATATTTCTATTATTATTCGCATAAAATTTTGCACTGCACGCTTTTGCAATAAGAAAAATATATTTCCCCGGGTAAAAAGTAGCCTACGTCACTGTTTAGCTACCATCACCATACACCATATAAATCAAGCACATCCGTTCTATTATTCCGACGTGAAAGAAGATCAAACAAATAAACAAACAAACTCGCATTCACATCTATAATATTAAGTATCCGATAGATTTTATATCCGTACCTTATAAGATTGTCATATCTTGTGGAATTTACTGTGGTATAACAAACGCGTCTTTTATAAAAATGCGAAGAATAATTTCGTTCAAAGGAGTTTGTAATCGAGTTGGGATAACTAGAACATAGTGCAGAGAAATCGCTTTTATTTTAAGCTTACGAGCTCATGTTTTTTGAGAATTGAACTCGACCGCAGTTGAATTCTCTAAAAAAAATTGTTCTTGGAGAATTCAACATTTCATGAGATCGTTCTTTTTTTAGATGTCAGATGTTAGATTTTTTAGATCCATCTTAGGGATCAGTCTAAGTGTTATCAAAATCGATTCTGTAGTTTTTGAGATACTATCTGTACCGGCGCAGTGTCGAGAAATGCGTTGATTTCCTGGAAGCATAATATAGACAAAGACAAAGACTTTTATTTGCACAAATATGGGTGTTTACAAAAGGTGTTTTTATACATTTGGTTCGCCATATTTACCTTCATGAGGTATGCAAATATTACAATAATTAAAAACTTATTTACTTAATTACAGATATAAAAATGTACGTTGAGATAGTATCATTTATTTTATTATATAGTCACCTGATAGTATTTAAAAATTGATTCTTTTCTGTTGACAATCGTTTGAAGTCAGTTTATTTTCTTAAATTATGTTTATTTTATATTGAACTAGCTTTTCACCCGTGGCTCCGCCCGCGTGTGCTGCACGTTTTTACCAATACGAAGAACATAAATTCTCTCCGAGTAAAAAGCCTTTGTCACTTTCCAGCCCCCCAAGTAACTTATCTTAATATATATATTTCTTCTGTTCGTGTTTATGTCACTGAAATCCTCCTAAGCGACTGGACGGATTATAATAAAAAAATTTGTGTGTGTTCAATGGGATTTGAAAATTTGTTTTATATTTACAATAAAATTTGTACCACTGAAAAATGTTTTTTTTAAATTATTTTTTTGTAATGGACAGATACAGAATACCGTGTATTATGTATCTGTCCTAAAAGTATTATCTTTTTTTTTGTTTCGCGCCATTAAGATTTCCCCTCCAAATTGGAGGTGTTGTGTTAAAAACAAATGAAAAAATAAAACACAACTTTGTTTTGATTTTATTAGAACTTTGTTTTATTCATTAAGACTTTTACGAAATTTTATCCTTCATTTTCAAAACTTTTTACTTATCTGTACTTAAATTCAGTTATAATTGGTTGCTAACAACATAGCCACCATACAATTTAGGATATTTCTGCGAGATATTGAGCCTGGTGGTAGTTTTTTTCAGGTTATTTCACAAGCTACAATGCTTGTGAAATAGTGTGGGTAACTATCAAAAAATATATAGATATTTTTTGGTATTTATGTAACGCGCCGGATGAGTCGTACTGTCAATACCTTCTTTGCTCTAACGTCGTATCCATTGAAATTATAAATAAAAATAGCCATAACATGTATAAAATCTCTCGAAAATCTTGACAAATCAAGTTGGTGTGGGAGCCGACGTGTATAATATGATGGCAAATTTGTAAAGTTCCATATTTCATGAGTCTAGATCCACACCACAAAACATATTAAAAGAGGTTAGAATGGAAATGTGGGCGGGGCAGACGCGCCAAGGATTTGAGCAAACGCTCGTATCTCTACAGAAACACGCGATCGTGCTACGATATGCGTGCTTGGGTGTGATTCGTTCATTTGAAATCGCGTGATTGTGTGTAAGCTTCGTATTTATTTAAGTACAGATGTAATGGAGGTGAAAGGTGGAGCTTGATCGGCGACACCAGTTTTCATACGAACGGTGCATTATTGCCGTTCTACCTCTTTTAATATGTTCTGTGGTCTACACCTTCTAAAGTCATTGGTCGTAAAACTTTGTTATGTTCAATATACTATAAAGTCGCCGAAGTTGGGTATGCCTTGAGGGAGTAAATAATCTAATTCTTAGTATCAACAGTAAAATATGAAACAACTATGTACCGATTTATTGACACGAAAACCCTTTTGAAGTAAAGGATAACAAAAGGCAATGGAAACGACATTGGGGAATTTTCGGATTTTCGATAGGGAAAATTCGTGGAAAGCGGTAGGAGCAGAAAACTAAATTGTGGTAACTACGAAAATTGCTTGTTTTTGATCTAAGGTAAATATTTTGTAAGTAAACATCTTAGTTCTATATGAGTAGCATAAACCGAATGGTATAATTATTAGACTTAGGGCCTCTTTCACCACCTTCAAGTAAAGTTACAAGTACGCTAATTGTCCGTTAAAGTCACCCGTAACTTTAATTTCAATTTCACGATGTTCGAGTAGCACTAATCATATGAACTGAACCGTACATCTTTTATTTGACAATTAACTTAACTTGGGATGTAACTTATCAACACTTGGAGATAGTGAACGAGGCCCTTAATGTATTGTACGACATTCGTCATAATAGCGTTTATAAGGGCATATTAACTATAATGTCAAAAATCATTCTTGAAGCGGCTAAAACGTATAGGTAATATAACTAACTATCCGCCCGCGTCTCCGCCCGCAATACCTACAGGTTTTTTCTTCTTCATACTTAATGATATATTTATTTATACTTACAGTATTACCTTAAAAATAAGGAATACAAGGGCGTGCTTAATGCCTAAATGGCATTCTCTAACAGCCAACCCTGGGTGATGAATAGAGCTTGTGGTAGGCGCATACTAAGTCAAAAAAAAAAAAAAAGAGAACTCTTTTTGTCACTAGCGGTCATCAATCTCATACCCGAACGTGCCCGTTTGGCTTAGTTGCACAGATCGTTTGCGTTCTACGCTAACCACCGGGCCATGCTCGCTTCGCATTACCATTTATCTACCTTAAATTCATAGACACTCGTACATACATTCAATAAGAAAAAAAGTATAAAATTGTTAAAAAGAATTTATTAAGAACGTGCACGCTTCCACACCAGCACTAAATAAAGCCTCCCTTCTTAATTAAAGAGCTGAAGCAGCACGTAACCTCGCCTGAAGATTTATTCCTTTACGTATGTATAGTCAAGGGTTTGTATTTTTTTGAAGTGAAAACTTCTTTAGCGGCGTTGAGCACTTTTTGTGGGATGGGTAAAAACTATGAAACTCGCGCGAGGTCACGCTGCGCGCTGATCGCAAAATTTCGCAAGATAGTAGAGGAGACGAGGAAGATCGACCTTCACCGATCTGATAATTCGATGAGACATATTGTTTATCAAATATAATTTATAAACATATATGCCTTATATGCCTATGATAACTTGACTATCGAAAAGTGTTCATAGCTATTTTTAATTTAATTAATTTTAATCAATTTTCTTTCATATCACCTTCACTCTTGTAACAACCGAACGAGTGAATATCTTCACCGGCTCTTAGACCAAGACGGAGGGGTGACAGCTGATGACGGCTCATCTGACGGCTGTCTATACTTTTTTTCTTCAATTATGGCATCGCAAACTCTGCATATTGCCAGCGTCAAGTATAATTTTATCTTAAAATTCGTTTATATCAAGTATTTAAAATATGGACATTGAACAAAGTGCATCTATTAATGAAAAAAGTGACGAAGAAATAGTGAAAGAAAATGAGAGAGTACTTTGTAAAAATACTAGATAGAAATTAATAATCAGTACCTAACTGATAATTCAAGCAATTCGTGCGGAATTATTCCCTAACGATTCCAAGACATCAAAAATGCACAACGTTAATGTTTTCACTCCCGGAGTGCAATTTTACTTTTTTCTTTTATTTAAACTTAAATAACACCGGATAAGTGCAGGTCTCATTCATGAAACCTACAGTTAGATAGACATGGAATACCAATCTTGAGAATCGATTTTTGAAATTGACGAATACCAAATATTTTCTTTATGAATGTTTGTCTGTATATCCTTTATAGAATCGTAAACTATGCATTTGATCATGTCATCTTAAGCAAAGTGTTGCGCATAAGCCCACAAAGGTTTCTGAGTTGGTGTCTGTTCCGGCTAATCTCTGTAACGGTTGGACCGATTTAGACGAGGCTTTCACTGGCAGGTAGCTGATGTACTAAAGATAATCTCAGGCTACTTTTATTGCAGCAAAATGAAAAAACTATAGTCCAAGCGGACCAAGTCGCGGGCGCACGCTAGTATTCTATACCTATATTGTCGAGAAGATAAGATAATGGTCTCCCACGCTCAGAAGCTCCCTGAACATAAATGGCGGCGCGGATGTCTGCGTGCCTATCGCTGCTCCACGAAAAAACTGTTCTATTTTCGATTCCGATGCTCTCCATTACCGCACATGCCTGACAATTACACAAAATTTCTCAAAAGTAATGTGACGTCCAACAACTTGGCTAGCGTGTTAGACTATGGTCTGAAACTCTGTCGATTTCGAGAGACGTGCCCAGTAGATCCTATTGCTGTTAAAAAGTATTGTGAAATTAACTTCTTCCCAGCGTCAGCCAACAAAATGCCTATAAAGGACCATGCATCGATGCTATTAAGGATTCATGTTGTACTTTTGTAGTAAAGAACTAGGATAACAGAAAAGAAGAATTGATGAAAGAATTGATGTGACATGTAAACAACATAAAACAGGATCAGTCTGTAACTTTTGTGCACTTAAATTTATGCAGTGGTTAATTAATCGTAATTAAAAGCGCTTATTATTTTATTTCGGCACTAGTGATCAATCGTCATTGGTTGGATTACATTTAAAACTTTCCGATCTTATAAACGAAATGAAATTTGCTGAGATACAATCTTGTACGTAAAATCGAGGCATTAAAACCCAGGTCTCTTTTCTTCAGTTTTCAAGACTTCGAAGAATGATTTCATGGGATATATAATAATATACTTATTCTCCATATCCACCGTGACTTCATCGCAACCGACGGCAGCTAGTGATGGGAGGGCAAGGGCCAACTGACACTGTCATCTGGCCCGGTCATACCTAAACGTCCCTAAAATGTTACTTTAGACGTGGAAGAGGTTGTAGGTTTGACCGGGGAAATACCACCGAGCAGCAATATCTGCCGCAAAAAACAAAAGAGAACAGAAATTCAACTCAAAATTATAATTGTGACTCACCGCGAATTGAACCTGGGACCTTTCAATCGGCAGTGGTAACCATTGCGCCACGCGTGTCATTCATTGAAAATAGTTTGCTTTCACTATTAATTTAATAATAAAGTTTTTTCCGCCTCTTTCTGAACAAACTTCAAGTGCCAATCTGATCGTAATCCCAGCAAATAAATTAAAATAATTGACTCTTCATTATCTGCACAATAAATCTCAGAATAATCAACCCTCGTTGGCCATTATATTAAAACTGGCTGTTTTATTCGTTATTAATTGAAGAGAGTTTTAACCGTACGTCTGAATTTTCGATTTAAATTTATTTTGTTTTTGTCTTTAAAAGCCTTTTATTAGCTTTTATGTACGCAGATTTGTTGATTAATCTCCAAACAGTGTTCGTTCATTTCTGGACATAAATTTAACTCTAGCAAGTTTTAATAAAATGATTTAATTCCCAAAATTGGCTAAACCATATAGATAATGTAGTAATATAAACCCTGTGTCGTGTGTACTATGGACAAAACCATATATAGGAACACAAACACTCAGACCGAGAAACTCCTGATTTTAATCTCTGCTTCGTCGAGAACCTAACCCGGGACCCCCGATTGGTAGTCTGGCATAGTAACCGTTGTGCCAAACGGATCGTGAAAGAGTAGCAACAAAATTTCTTAGCAGAGTATTCAGAGAGTAAATAGAACAGAAAAAGCTAATCATTCATCAAACTTTTCTTGTATTGCCAACAATATTTTAATTATTAAAACTTTTCCACCAAAAAAAAAGATAATCGGAGACAAGGCGACTTAATGATAAAAACATCCCCGACCCGTCCAACCCTTATCATTGTAGTATAGATATTATTTCAGCATAAATATCGGCTTTAGAGCAGCCAATTTCATTAAACCCGTGTCCAGTTATAAGACGCTAAACCTTCCTAACCAATAAATAAGTTTGGCAAAGGGATATCTCCCGCCAGGCGAGGTGGTCATGCCCGAAGAGCGGCCGTGCTCCAACTGACTCGATACATATGACAATCAGAAAACTTCGATAGCGTGATTTAGAATACCCATGAGATGGCACTCTCTCGATGAGTCGGTTAAAGTTGTCTAATTATTCTGAGATGCTTCTTTCATACAATCATTTTTGCATCCCTTTGATGGGTAAAGAACTGCCCCATTGCTTTCTTTACGCTGCTTTAATCAGAGTTGGTGGAGATGCGGGTATGTGGCCAACTCGCTTATCGTAAGGACTCAGTTTAACGACTGTTATCTATAGAAAACAACAGGAACCGACGGCTAACGTGGGGCACTGAAACACGGAAACGGGCATGGAATTAGTTGCCACTGGCTAGGTCAACCATATCACACCTCACTCACGTTCTACGTTTGGATTTAGAGACCAGGGTCTTATTTTAGGAAAAATCTTAGGATTTTGATCGTTGAAATTAGAGATTTTCAATCTCATACAAATCCCAAGCCTTGTAATAAATCTTGTCAACCAAAATACATATAAATCCGAGACAGATTGCGTATTGTAAGACGCTAAGCCTACAATTTATACCGTGGTGCTGGTTAATGTGTATTAAGGCTCTAATTTACTGTATATCAAACAGAGTGTGACGGATGTTGCGTTAAGTCATGAGTATTAAGTGATTTTTACATAGTCCCTGCAAAATATAAGTGAATAAACGAGCTGTTCCTATCCGACAGGAATACTTTTCTTGCTCTTTCAGCAATTGATATAACTGTTTAGTTTACTCGTAGGTCATAGAATCAATCTCCGATTTGACCAAAGTGGAGAAGAGAGGAGACAAAGCTAAATTTATTTTGAATAATTTATTCGACTTTCCACCAATCCGCACTTGGACAGCGTGGTGGACTATAGTCTAAGTCCCTCTCACGTGTGAGATGAAACCTGTGTCTAGCAGTGGGACATACTCGTAATAAAGGTTGGGAGAAAATCGACTGTATTATTTCCACCTTACTGATCATGCGGAGGCGAGATATGTCTCATTTTTCCATAGAATATTATGCCGAGAGTGAGCAAGCGGCGCGACAAAGTTTAAGTGTGTGTAAACTAAAATATAGATATGTATTCCATTTTAAGAAGTCTGAGCAGCTCTGGTCGTAGTGATGTATACTGAAAGCGTGCTTGTGTGCATAAATTTTGGAAAGGTTAGCAAATAAATCTGAATAGTTATAAAACGTTTTAAAATATTAACTCACTACGGAAAAACCTTTCTACGTTTAGTTGTCATATTGTTACTCGACATTAAAGGCTCTCGAAGTTACGCACACTAAAACAATGTACATAATGTTTCGTGGATGCCATGCCTGTGTAATGTTTAGAAATACGTAGACTCTAGATGTCAGCAGCCCGTACAGACTTGCCCGCGGTCAATGTTTCGTGGATGCCCTGTCTCCTCACTCCTGAGTATTTGTTAGTACGTTAGACTAATATTACAAATACGAAAGTAATCTGTCTGTCTGTTTGTCTGCTACGCTTTCCCGCTTAAACTACTGAACCCATTTTAATGAAATTTGGAATACAGATAGAGAGGACCTTGGGTAAGGACATAGGATAGTTTTTATTCTACGGGAACCCTTAAAACGGGTCCACGCGGGCAAAACACTGGCAGAAGACTAGTATTATATATAATATAACGACATGTAAGACGTTTGTTACGATATAACATCTAACTTTCGTTAATAGCACTGATTTTGAGCTCTTCACAGCTTACATCTCCTGTTCGCTAAGCATTTCCTCTGTCTTTCGGTGGACAAAGGAAACAACCTGGTAGATTCAAAGCATTCCTCTCGTCTCCTCTCTGTTTTAGTGAACACCAAGTGCTACCAAAGTCATACAAAAGGGTATATTTTCTTAAATATTTTGATAACCGCTACCGCTTATCCATTGCGCCATCGCAACAGCGCAGACGAAGTATCTTTCTCGGTTACTCCAACATTCGCGTAGTTTGCAAGCATTTATTCAATCTTCGTAACTTTTCAGTTACCAATACAAGTGGGTAAACATTGCAGTAGGTAAGTTATTTGAGTGATTGTCTTCAAGTCAACTGTTGTAGTGTAGATCATATAATATAATCAATTTCTCACATTGCACTGTTAGACCGGCATAATAATTATTCCATCGCTCTATATATATGGTAGCCTTTTACGATGCGATTTTCCATTACAATTCGAAAGGTTCACCAAACAGCTGTTGGATAAAAGAAAGAAGGAAAAAAAGTCATATAAGGAATATACGATATATATATGTGACAGTCAATTTTTCCACGATCATGCCTTTGTTTTAAAACATTTTTTAATGTTTTTAAATATAGCCTCCAGTAACGTGATCTTTTAAATATATAAAAAACAATACTAGATAAATAAAATTGATGTTTGAGTCATTTTACGATACAAAAACCAAATCAAGGCATGAAAGGAATACCGTGAAAGAGAATTTTGGTAGAGAATTTACCAGAAAGATTGAAATAACAGTATCAATCTTATTTATTTATGTATGTCCACACAAGGAAAATACAATAAAAGATACCATAGAAACTTTGTACACAGGTACTACTTATTTCCATTGGAAATCTCTTCCAGTAGATCTACGACTGGATTTCGGCTAAGCAATATTTCAAGTTGAACATAGTTTTTAAAGACAGCAATGATGAATAGACTGATAGTGGCCATTTACGAAATGCACAAAACTTCTAGACGTTAAATTAATTTGCTATGTAAATCTGATTCTGAATGTTTTTGACCCAATTTTCAACTTATGATGGAATTTCTCTTATTTGTTTCTTTTATGCAAAGTAGGTTACAATTTTAATCGAATTTTTATATTTGTTTGAGGTTTTGTACACAGAGAGGAAAAAGCCAACGAAAAAATAAATCTCTCAAATCCTTATTGAGTAATTCCATTATAATTTTACAGTGTGATGTTTCATGTTTTTTAAATTATGTATTCGTATCTTAGAGCATCAAAGTTACTGACTCAACCTTCAGTAGAGACGGCATAGCGTCTCGCTTTGATACATAATTTTTGTGCCAAATCTGTTGCGGGGGGAAGAATGCACACATTTTAATTTTGTCACACATTCACAAAAAATATTTCATCGCTACGGACGCATACATTTATAAATATGTCAATTTCAATTAACAACGTCATTTTCTATGCACCGACACACACAGACACACTAGTTGTATAACTAGCAGGCACATTATGCAAGGAGGTTGGGACGAGGGGTTTGCCCGTAAAGGCCACTCCTCTGACGGGTGTCATACCTGTCATACCTTGATGCTCTAAGATTCGTATAAGCTTTATATTAATGTCAGTGTCGATTTAAATTTTTATATATTCTGCGCTCAATTACTTTGTTTTGCTTTTCAAATATATCTCTATTGTAAGCTTTAGACTGCTATCAATCACAAGAATTTTAAAGACATCATTTTCATTGACATTGACCGATGACAATCAACAAGTCTATAAAAAAATATGGCATGCGTTACGAAACTCTCGCATCCCAAATGCGGTCTAGAACGAACAATAAAAATGAACCCTAAGGTTGATGAGAAGGAGCGTGTATCTTAACAACTAGAGTAGTTTGAAATAAATAAATAAAAAAAACAGACGTCGTGGAAAGTTAGATCGGTGACTAAAGGCGGTTTCAGATCAGTGTAAGAGCTTGTTTAGCGAGCTTTTACCACACATGCTTACGCGCTTAAAATCACTTAAAAGTCAGTCACGGTGCGTGTACGGTTCTTTAAACCCAAAAAGAAGCGCGCGTATAAACGCGTATGCCAAGACTACCATACACGCTATACGTTGGTTTGAAACCGTTCTAATAGCAAACGTATTTGGCGAAGAGTAGCGCCAAATTACGCTAAACGAGGAGGCCTTATTCGTAGTTTTAATCATACATTTATTATGAATTTGACTACGTAGTATATGTATATAGATATATAAAATCTATGGTTTGAACTTACTTGATAGTTGATTGGTTATAAGCAGTATCTCCAGAAACTTAGGTACGTACATTGGAGCAACATGGTTAAGTAAGGTCCAGGCTTATCAGAGGATGGGAGTGCTCATGCTAGCTGGATTACAAAACGTATTGTAGTCAAGTCAAGACAAACTTAAACATGTTAGGCCTACGCCTAAATACAAATTATGTTAAGGCTTTTTGCAGTTTCGTTGACCATAAGCAGAGTATAGAAATTGGCAAAAATGTATACTAGAGCTTCAACAACATTTTATCTACTTTAATATTCCTCATAAGCATGAGATATGTATGAACGTCAGACGTACTCTGGCCCGAATACAAATGGTCCATAAAAGTATTGAGATAACGCAATTCAATTTGGCAATTCTCTTGCTCGCGCTTGATTCCTGTTATGTTTTGGGGTAGGTTTACATCCTGCTAGAATCTTATAGCTATTTTTATACAGTAAAAAAAACATGAGAAATATCAAACTGAGTGCATCTTATAGATCTTGATATCTACGTTAACAGTTATCGTCGTTTTATAATACAAAATATCACAGTTTGTTAATCTGATACTTCATCCATCCATCCATCAGTCTTTTATAGTCCACTGCTTCCCTAACGTTCACCACGCCTCCCTGTCCTGGGCCATCTGAATCCAGCGACTACCCGCTGACTTCTTCAGGTCATCAGTCCACCTGGTTGGCCGGCGGCCTGTACTCCTTTTGCCGAGACTTGGTCGTCATTCGAGGACCTTTCTTCCCCATCGGTTGTCGGTCCTTCTTACTATATGGCCTGCCCATTGCCACTTCAGCTTGCAGGTTTTGAGAGCTATGGCGGTAACCTTCGTTCTTCTACGGATTTCATCGTTACGGATTCTGTCGCGTAGAGAAATAACAAGCATAGCCCTCTTCATTGCTCGCTGAGCGACCTTGAGCTTATGGAAAAGGCTTTCTCTACAGGACTACGTCTCAGCGCCGTAGGTTATCACTGGCAACACACACTGCTCGAAAACTTTCAACTTCAGCACTGAGGTATTCTGGACGAGAAGACACTTTGTAATTTCCCGAACGCTGCCCAAGCGAGTTGGATTCTACAAGTTACCTCTCTCTCGAAGCTGGACTTACCCATACGGATCGCTTGTCCCAGGTAAATGTACTTGTCGACAACTTCGAGAGTAGCGCCATCAACAACGACCGGTGTGACATGGACGTTTGACATGATCTTCATCTTGTCCATGTTCATCTTACGACCTACCCTTTGTGAGGCGCTATAGAGGTCACCTAGCATAGAGCTGAGTTCTTCCAGATTTGCCTGGAATCTAAATTAATCTGATACTTATAAAATAAATATTTGTTGCTTTTTTTCAAGATAATATTATTATAAAGATATTAATAAATGAAATCTGACTAGATGCTAGTATCCGCAGTAATCCGGAGTAGCAGCACAACTGAATACTTAGAAAAGACTTGAGCATTTCTCTAAATTGTGTATAGCTGTTTATCGGCTTATCGGTTTATCGGCCTCGGCTAGTGGTGACTAGCGTGACCTTACGCTCATTTAAAAAAAAACAAAATGGTTTTTATATCTTTACCAATTTTTGTACAATTGTTTTAATTTTGATGTACCTACGTATGTTTTAATAATATAATAATAATAATAATAATTCATTTATTTCCGACCATAAGTCCATACAGTAGGTTAGTAAAATACAAATGCTTACATAACTATGTTAGTAAAAAAAACAGAAAACATAATACATTCATGCATGGGTTAGTACACATTAATAAGTTTAACGATTTATACGATATCATCATAGACTCATAGACTTGTGCCTAATGATTTGGTCATCCAGATACCTTGGAATCTTAAAAAAGTGTTCAGTGTTTATCTGGATATTAGTTAGTGTAATTTGTAAAACGTGCAAATAAATAATGAAACAAATAATTCATTATTGGTTGCATGTAACCCGCTTGTTACTCCATCGGTATCGTAAAACGTACATTACCCGACCCATATAAAATATATCGTGTGTACTCATTTAATACTGTAGCTTTGGGTAAGACTTCAAAAACATTGCCTTTAAGTCATATATGTATAATTATATAGCACATTTAAGAATTTAAATTTATTTTATTATAATCACTTATTTTGTTTCAATGTAATACCAGACGAGCATGAAAACTACATTTATTAAAATTAAAACAATTGACAATTGTCTTAAATGTAATAAATGCCTTCGAACACCACACTTGACTCTATCAACATGCGCAAATCGTGCACAGCCATTTTATTATTTAAAAGAGTACAACAACAAGAAACTTAATTTAACAATTAACAACAGCCATTAGTTTGTATAAAGCGCCGTAATACAAAAAGATAATTTCGCTACTTCAATCTGAAGATAAATAAATAACGCTTGACACTCAGCCCCACAAGAGAATAGAATATTATGGGTACCATGGACATGCATAAAGACAAGAATACAAACAGCTACACGAATACAGAAATTAAAATTGGTGGTGCCCACGACACAGGTTATATCTACCCTTTTGGGAGGCTATGACTGAGAAACGTTATTTTTTATTTATTATATTTAAAACAAGGTGATAAGCTTAGAATAATTACAATTACATTATAGAAACAAAGTTCGTGTGCCCAAATTAAAGTATTTTGATTGGTGCCATCAATGGCACCAAATGCCGGGCCGCTTCGTAAGACTTAAGGTTAAATTTTATCACAACACTTTTTAAAAACAAAAGAAGTCTAATAAAATACCTTTTCACATTGTTTTCAATATTTTGTAGTTTTGTCAAAATAAAAATATTTTGTTTGTCAGATGTGACAGCTGTAGGAATCTATTTAGTGCTTCAATTTTGACAGCGCGCTTGTATGAAGACACTCATTCTATACCTATTTATTCTAAGGTGATAATTTATTTTTATTCAGGCACGTAACCCTTAATACAGTACTCTTATGTAGTCACAATCTGAAAGTATATTACCGCCCAAAATTTAATATAACTTGACAAAAATCTTTCCAAGCCTTAACGATCCAGTCGCCTGACACATCCTATTAACAATTTAGCTCCAACATGAAACAGCTGCTATCTTTGAAAGTGAATAATATATATGTTAAGTGCCCCATTTGAAAGTAGACGGTTATTAAATACAACAATAAATTTTTATTTTCGTCTCTGTTTTCACGTTTTATTTTTACTAGGCTTTGTATTGTTATTTCATAGTTATTTTACAAAGTTATTTTTTATTGGGTCGTAACTGGCGTAGTCCCTGTAGCTTCGAGATTATGAATAGAGCTACAGTATACCCTGCCTGATCGTATGAGGCGACAAAAAGGGAGCTTCCGGGGTTGCGGGCGGTGAGAGTGGGAGCTCGATCCGTCCAGTCAGCAGCCCCGAGAAGGACGGCGGTGTGTGCGTGACCGCATGCCACCGTAAGCATCGGAAGGTGTAGGGGAGCACATTAAATTTGTTCTCCCGAAGATGGGCCCATTCTGGGCGCCGCGCGTGGCGTACACCGGTGCGTTGCACTGGAGATCCCGGAGTCCTCCCCAAGCATAGAGGCAGGCCACCGAGGGATTTTAGTGCGGTCAAATCCCACATAGCCCGGTATCCTCTCCCAAGGTCCAGAGTTTTTGAAGGTTTCCCCCCATTTTTGTATGGGTAAGGGTAATGTAAGGGTCGTAACTGGCGAAGTATGCAAGCTATCTATGCTAGCAGCATAGATCGCTTGCGTTCTTCGCTAGCTAGAAAAGCGAGCGCGGTCGGATGTAAGATGGGTGACCGCTAATGACAAAGAGCATCGAACATATTTGTATGAAGCCTGGCATACCTAAACTTTAAGGTGATCACCCCACTGTGGAGACATGAAAATGTTGGCGGCCACTGATGGTACTTCAGATACAGATTCTGCGGCAATCGGCAGAGAAAAATATTACAAAACGAAAGTGTCATATAAAGAAATGTCGAAAGTGATATACTTTCGGAGATATAGAGCTTTGAATTTTTTTTTTCATATAAAGTATAAATCCGAAAATAATACATATACTTACATACTTTATAATTTCATATTAAGTATAAAGTATAAGTCCGAAAGTATATCACTTTCGACATTTCATCATATAACACTTTCGTTTTGTAATATTTTTCTTTGTCGATTGCCGCAAGTACCATCAGTGGCCGCCAACATTTTCATGTCTCCATAGTGGGGCTCTCACTGTGAAGATTAGGTATGCCAAAATGTTGGGTACTCTTTCATGCGCGTTTCCACGCTTAGGATGGAGTGTTATGCCGTAGGGCTCGGTTATTATCGATAGATAGCCCTCGTCAAACCTTGTCGGAGGCCATATGGTTGGTTTGAAAACATCCGAAAGCAGGTTGGCCTCTAACCCCGCATCTCCATCAACCAATTGGAGCAGCGTTGCGGAGTAATCTCCAAGGAGGCCTGGAGCTTACTTACTTAGTCTTTCCCCATTACTGAGGAGGCTTAATAATGGGGAGAGACCCGTGGCTGGCTTTGGCTGCAACCCTTTTTGCGTCCCACTGCTGGGCACGGGTCTCTCCCCAATATTGGGGAGGCCTGGAGCTTACTCCACCACGCTGCTTTTATTTAGGACATTATTTGCATTATTTGCATTTACTTAGGACATAACTAATCAACACTTGGTGAAAGAGGCCCTAAGAGTTTTTAATAAAACTGTAGGTACATTAAATAAAACATTTTCATTTCATTGCATGGTATTCGTATTTTAAGAAATATCTGCGAACGAAATGTTGGCAAAATGCATTTTCGGTGGGACTTATAGAGAAGCATGTTGAATGTACCTTCCCTTGTTTTATTTTTATCTAATAAAATTTGATTTTTGTTCGAAGTGGGTTAATCCTGAGTCCTGAGTGTTGAGTGGAGAGTACTGCGATAACATGTTTCTTCGGGCTAAACTCCATCCGACACGTTCTGCTGAAGTAGCCATTGCTTTACTCGAATATTTGATAAACCTTACTGACAGATTGCTGACGACTCGGTTTCAATGAAATTTGCAAAAATTTTATTCAAATATTTTTACTTGACATTACCAGTATTCACAGATGGGATGTAATAAAGAGAATGTTGGCGTACTTGACTAAGAATTTGATGGCAAAGAATGAGTTAAAAAGTAAAAAATAACTACAAATAAAATTCAACCCCTATGGAAGTCAAATGGCATCTTTCTTGTTAAAGATAGCTTGATCTAAAAATGTACATAGTGATAATTTATGTACGACTAAACTCACGTGACATTTTTTCGAAAAATAATGTCGTATATAAACTATCATGTCAAGTTACACTCACGATTCGATATATAATAAAATGTACATAGTGTTTGGTGCGACCTTTTATTTTTGACGTGATAACGTCTTTAAAATCGTTTTAGTCGGGTGACATGTTCAGAAACTTGTGTCACACCAAAACCTCACGAGCGCGATCGCAGGTATAACGAGAGAGAGACGGACCGATCTCCCGTCTCATCTCGAGCGCTGCCAGTCATTCCGTGAAACTTGTCACGCGGAATCCTCACGAGCGGAGGCTGGCATAGCGTTCGAGTGAGTGGACCGATCTTCCGTCTCTCTCACTCTAGCGGCATACAAACGAATGGAGATTTTCTCGTGCGGACGTTATCACGTAAACATCTCGATCGTAAACCTACTTTACAAACAATTTGCCGTTTTTTTCCTTGAGCAAACCTCAATAAAACCATAGATTAAACCAGTCTTAATCTATTTCAGCATTACATTAACTAACTATTGGGGTGTCCATAATCCGCAAATGGACCGTCAGTCCCAAATCTGTCTTGATGAAATGTAGCGGAAAAGAAACTTAACGGCCCGTAGTCATGTAGCCGTGTGTTATCTATTAATTTTGTTTTTGCGGGAAGTAAGTTTTTCTCTGCCGATGAATAATTATTGTGTATGTTTTTTAGGATACATGAACTGTATTGTATACTGGATATGTTGTATACTTTATATTGGTAAGGTTTTGTTTGACAAAAAACATAAACCGCTACTTATCATTTGAGCAATTGCAAAATGTACGTACTGTAAGTACCTACACAGTTTTCGTGCTGCACCGACTCTCTGACGCAATTATGTTGTGACTGAGTAGAAAGGTGCCATTGCCGGCCAGACTTACGTACATGAGGCTACTCGTATAGGGCTGACACAAAGGCTAGTCTAATATTAGGGCTGTCTCAACACGTAACTTATGTGTAAATAATTACAGTGTGTTAACAACATTCGTATTTTGTTAACACACTATAATTATTGTTATCAAGTTATCTCAAGCACTCAGTCGTTAATTGTGTTAAAACACTACACGTCTTGCTAACCTGAATATGGCGTTACAATCTTGTTACAGGAGTAATTTAGTAGAATTATGTTTGTTTTATGGAACTGAAATATAATAAGCTGTGTCATGTCAAAAAATGGGGAAACAGAAAAACACAATAGTTTGGTGTAGTTCTAAACTAGTTAGTCAATTGTCTTGTTATAGACATGAGACGCAGGTGAAGATGGTAAGGAAGCTGACGCATCTAAATTGAGGGCAAACGTGTCATGTGCCAGATTTAAACGGGCCATTTTTTCAGCGGCCCGTTCTATCTATACTTAAGCCTAATATTACTTATGTGAGTACGTAAGCCTATGCTTAACATATCGCATCATAAATGTAGTTAACACAGTAATAGTTACCAAGTTATCTCAAGCGTACAGCAAGAATAGAGCTACGGTATGCCTGATCGTAAGAGGCGACTAAAAGGGGGCTTCCGGGGATGCGGACGGTGAGAGTGGGAGCTTGAAAAAAAAGGTCCTAAACAAGAAACACGAGCCGAAATGGTCCGCTAATCCTTACTAATATATATATATATTATAAATTCGAAAGTATTTCTGTCTGTCTGCTACGTTTTCCCGCTTAAACTACTGAACCAATTTTATTGAAATTTGGAACACAGATAGAGTAGACCTTGGGAATGGACAAAGGATGGTTTTTATCCTACCTATAAAACGGGTCCACGCGGGCGAAGCCGCTGGCGGAAGGCTAGTTATAATATGTTATAAACACTCGTCTTGCTAACCTGTATATGACGTTACAATCATTTTATATACATAATTTACTAGTATTATTTTTGTTTTATGGAACTGAATTATAATAAGCTATCTGTGTTATGTCAAAAAATGGGGAATCAGAAAAACACAAAAGTTAGGTGTAGTTCTAAAAATACTCGTAGTTAGTCAAATGTCTTGTTATAGACATGAGACGCAGGTCAAGACGGTGAGGAAACTGACGCATCTAAAATGAGGGCCAATGTGTCATGTGCCAGATTTAAATGTGCCATTTTTTGTGGCTATTAATATCTACACTTCATTCCTGATAATAGTTATGTGAGCACGTAAGCCTACGCTAGTTAATACAGTAATAGTTACCAAGTTATCTCAAGCGTACAGTAGGCCCTAAACAAGAAACACGAGCCGAGAAGGTCCGCTAATTTATGTTATAAACACTCGCCTTGCTAACCTAAAAACGGCGTTATAATCTTGTTACATGGGTAATTTACTTGTAGATATTACGTTTCCTTTATGGAACTGAAATATACTAAGCTATCTGTGTTACGTTATAAGACGGAGAAACGGGAAAATATAAATGTTAGGTCTTCGAAAAAATATTTGTCGAATGTTTTAAACGTAATAGAGATACACGCCAAGATGGTGAGGGAGCTGACGCGTCTGATATGAGGGTAAATGTGTCATGTGCCAGATTGGAATGGCCCATTTTTTGAGCAGCCATATCTATCTTTATACCTTATTTCTAATCTTAGTTTTGTAAGCATGTAAGCCTACGCTTCGCATATCGCATAATAAATATGTACGTAGTTAACGCAGTAATAGTTACAAAGTTATCTCAAGCGTACAGTAGGCCCTAAACAAGAAACACGAGCCGAGACAGTCCGCTAATTATGTTATAAGCACTCCTCTTCCCAACCGGAATACGGCGTTACAATCTTGTTACATGGGTTATTTACTAGCATTATGTTTTATGAAATTGAAATAGAATAAGATGTCTCTTGTTTGTTTGTAGACCGATAAACAAGGAAAAGCGTAACAAACCGGTTATACAGACTATATTCAGTAAACTCAATAGCTGCTTAGGAAATCGATTTACCTATAAATGACAGTTTGAAATTACACTTTAGCAGCGGTCCATTTTATTGTTTCTTTAACTTAAATAGAGTACGAAGTGACAATTTATACGGCTACTCTACGAATAATTTATAATTTGTTTCTCCGGACATAAGTCTAATAGAATAACCTTTCTAAATCCCTTTGGCTGCACGGGTCTCTCCCCAATATTGGGGAGACCTGGAGCTTACTCCACCACGCTGCTCCAATGCGGGTTGGTGGAGATGCGGGTTAGTGCCCAAGGCCTAATTTAAGGCCTCCGACAAGGTTTAACGACTGTTATCTATCGACAACAACCGGGACCGACGGCTTAACGTGCCCTCCGAAGCACGGAAACGCGCATGAAATTTTTGCCACTAGCGGTCACCCATCTCACACCTGACCTCGCCCGTTTGGCTTAGCTGCATAGATCGCTTGCGTTCTACGCTCGCCGCCGAGCCATGCGCGCTTCAAAACCCTTTAACAACCTAATATTAGATTAATAATATTTATTTGTTATTTACATATTTGTTACCTGTTGTATTTCATGTACATTACATCCATGTTAGATACTATTACCTTACCAAACTTGATATATGTACCGTATGAATAGCTCGTAAGAGGCTTATGTTAGAAATAGAAGCAATCAATTAAGATCATGTTTAACCTGCTTTTAGATTTCTATCTGTAAGACCTGTTCTATTCATACTAAGATTCAGTTCTGTCTCCTATTTCATCTTACCTTCTGTCTATTAATTCGAAATGCACACAGACAAAGACAAAGACTTTTATTTGCACAAATATGGGTGTTTACAAAAGGTGTTTTTATACATTTGGTTCGCCGTATTTACCTTCATAAGGTATGCAAATATTACAATAATTAAAACTTAACTAATTATATTATTAGGTATGTATACTACATTTATCTTTGTTTGTACCCATATTGCGCCTTTTAGTTTATTTATTTTATTTACTTTTATTTTAGGATTGGATCTGATCGTCGGCTTTGGGTACTCATATTGCAGGGTTTTTGTACACTGAAAGGAAAAAAAGCCGGCGGAAAAAAAACCTCCCAGGTTTTTATGGAATTCCTTTATGCCGCTTTATCGTTTAGAAAATCAGTGACTGAGTAATACGCCTTTTCCAGTAAATACGTTTTAAGTTCCTTTTTAAACTCATTGCCCTCTTTTATTTTGAGGAATTGCGCTAGGTTATTGTATATTTTTGGTCCCATGCAAAAGACACTGTTATGATATTGTCTTGTTTTAGAAGCTATTGAACAAAGTTTATTGTTATGTCAGTCCTGTGGTTGCCGTTGAACGCAAGCAATCTTCTTAGTGGACGCCATGTTGTTAGATGTGTGACCGCTATGGAAAATTTAAAGTGCTTTTTCGTGTTTTGTAGTGTACGTTAACCGCACCGAGATGCGGTTACTATTGAGAGATATAAATCGCTGAACCTTGTTGGTAGCCTTACGGGCAGTTTAAAAAGATCCCCTAGCAATAAACCAATATTTCTACCAACTCGTAATGGAGCACCGTGGTGGAGTAAATTTCAGGCTGCCCCAATTATAGAAAAATATCCAAAGATATTGGAAAAGTACCTAGTAGTTGCAGGCAGAAAGTGCTGGGGCACTTAATAACAATTTATTTACTACTTGCCTTCTGCCCGCGGCTTCGCCCGCATGGACCCGTTTTATAGGTTCCCGTAGGATAAAAACCATCCTATGTCCTTTCCAAAGATCCACTCTATTTTCATTAAAATTGGTTCAGTAGTTTAAACAAGAAAGCGTAGCAAACAGACAGACAGTCAGACAAGAGTTACTTTCGAATTTATAATATTAGTAGGGATAACTATATGCTAAACTTCATCATATTTTATATCATATTCATTTTTAGAGAAACATTATTTTTGCACTTTTCAACGAGGTATTCAACTTGAGGTAGTTCGTCAATATATTTATTTGGTCATTTTTACAATATGGCATCTAGTTGTCGTCGGTGATTTTTTTATATTTTTTTTCTATTTGAATTTGAATGGAGTAGCAGACGAGCATGCAGGCCACGTGGTGTTAAGTGGTCGCTGCAGCCTATGGACATCTATATACAAACTCAAGAAAGCATAGGTAAGTTTTGTCTGAGGTCGTATGCAGTTGCGCTGCTACTCCGGAGGCTGGTGGTCGCCTCATGTGAATGTGGTCGGCAACTGCACCTTTCCACCGAAACACAATAGAATTGGTTCACGGCAGAAGTGGGTGCAGCGGTGATACTTCCCCGGACGAACCATAATAGTTCTACCACCTACCAAATTGGATTGCTATCATGTCTTCAATGATACTGGGAAGATTCAGACTAATCGATAATCGTAACTATTATCAATATCGGCTCATCCGGTCTCTAGAGTTTTTATCTTTAGAGTCCTTTGCGAAGCCTTTGCCTTTGCTTTCCAGTCGGGTAATAAAAAAAGGTATTGGACGATGATTAAATAAAACAACAAATTATTACAATGAAATTTTATTTCCAAGTTACTATGTATAATTTATTTATTATTATTTAAAACAAATCTGTTATAATATGTATATATTTACAGTATATCTATAATTACCATCACGTAGGTAACAAAATTACCTTACGGCGATAATCAATGTGTTCTTGGGCCCTAACTTTTCGGTCTAAAGCTGCGTACACAATAGTGCTCGTGAATAGCTGCGACTGATATATTATTAGAATTAATAGTAAGGTGGTGGTCACTTTGACTGATGGTGGGTGGTGGCTGGATCCCGCGTGCAGTTCAGCTAAGCTTTCTTCTGAAACAAAGGGGAATGTATTAGTTTTCGCTTAATAATAACGTTCCACACTCATAGCCCTACAGTAGGGTAGACAATACCCTGAGTTGTGAGTACCATGGACACACAATGACATGAACATAACCACTCAGACCGAGAACAGAAATTAAAACTCATAATTTCACTATCCGTTTTCAGGAATCGAAACCGGGACGCCCGATTGGCAGTCCGGCATTGTGACTTGCTGCATTGTGTTCTTTTGGCGATTTCGACCCGCAGCTAGTATAAAACGCAAGCGATCTATATCGCGTGTGAGATGGGTGACCACTAGTAGCGAATTTCATGCGCATTTCCGTGCTTCCGTGCTGCCGAGGGCACGTTAGGCCGTCGGTTCCGGTTCCGGCAAATAGTAGTTAAACCTTGTAAGAAGCCTTATGGGTCTATCCGAAACATCCGATAGCGCGTTGACCACTATTCCGCGTCTCCACCAAACCGCAGTGCAACAGCATGGTGGAACGAACCGGCCAAGTGCGAGTCGGGCTCACGCACGAAGGGTTCCGTACCAAAGTCTATAAAAAATCACGTTTATTGTATGGGAACCCCCTTAAATATTTATTTTATTCTATTTTTAATACTTGTTGTTATAACGGCAACAGAAATAATGTACATCATCTGTCAAAATCTCTAATAACTAGCCATCACGGTTTATGAGATACAATCCCTGAGAGCCTGATGACAGACAGACGGACGGACAGCGGAAGCTTAGTAATAGGGTCCCTTTGGCAGCCTTCGGGTACGGAACCCTGAAAAGTGTTGCAGCCAAATGACTTTTTGGGAATAAGAACTATTTAAAAGGTAGGTCTGGTACACCACCGTTTGATTTTTTTAAGGTGATTAAAACTTTCTTATTACAGAGTTCCCCTTTATGTCCTGTACCATCCCATCCATCCATCCATCAGCCTTTTATAGTCCACTGCTGGACATAGGCTTCCCCTAACGTTCGCCACTCCTCCCGGTCCTGGGCCTTCTGAATCCAGCGACTACCCGCTATCTTCTTCAGGTCATCAGTCCACCTGATTGAAGGGCGGCCTGTACTCCTTTTGCCGAGACGTAGTCGTCATTCGAGGACCTTTCTTCCCCATCGGTTGTCGGTACTCCTTACGCCTGGCGCCTGTCGCCTCCTTATGGCCTGTTCGCTAGATCTAATACTTAAATGGTCATTCTATTACGAAATAATTCCAATTAATAAAAAGCCCTTTGCCGATGGACCAGCATATATTAAGCTAATGATTCAAAAATACGTTATTACACCAAATAAAAAAATGCTTGGCTGTTATTTCATTAAATTTCTTAATACAAAGGACCCCTGTCAAAAACATGACGTAATTTTTATAATGAACTTCTTCTTTTCATGCTTACAACAATTCAATTAATTTTCGTAACATCTTCCTTTATTAAATAAAAAATTCCGTGAAGTTTCCGTAAAGTTGTTTGAATCTCCAAATTTACTTTTTGTGGATAAATATTATAATTGTATGAAAAGTATTTTGTATTAATTTTAAATACTTTTATCCTTTTTATAATACATGCAAAATAAATGACCGAACATCATTAATTAACGAAAACGACGATTTTGTTAAAATAATCTTCGAATTCTTCCGCTTCAATTATCATTTTACCTAATTAGGTTATTGTTATTAAAATTAAAGTAAGGACCTACATTTAATGTTTTAAAAAAATTTTTCAAAATAATATAGGCTCTGTGTAGTCTGACGCATATTTGATATGACTCGTTTTGATCGTTTCACCTGATAATGTTACTTATTTGCCATTAAATAGTAGGTACCTTTAATTTGTTTCCCATAGAAGAATTTTAGGTTATATTAAAACATAGATTTTAATGATTTATACATACTCGTATATTCAATGGTAATAGACTAGAAGGGACAATTAACCCTAACTGTATTATGGTTTAAAGTTATTTCAAATGCATATCCCTAAAAACATACATAGAGCAGCGACGACGGAGCGGTAAAGACCGCGGTCTCCGAGACAGAGATACCGGGTTCAAATCCTCGGCGCGCACCTCTGACAAAGAAATTAATGTGTGTATTTAACGTCGCTCCACGGTTAAGGAAAATATTGTGATATTTAATTAATAACGATGTTTTTCACCACCTTGCATAAAATAATGTTTCACACTCATGTCCCCCAGTAGGTTAGATATACCCTGTGTCGTGGGTACCATAGACACATTCAAAGACAGAAACAAAAACACCCAGACGGAGAACAGAAATTTGAACTCATCATTCAAATTTCTGCTTCGCCGGGAATCGAACCTCTGATCGGTGGTCCAGCATGGTAACCATTACGCCACACGGGTCGTCCAAAGATGCATGCTTGAAAGAAACTCATAATATCTCGAAGGCATGACGTCCACCAATCCGCACTTGGCCAGCGTGGTGAATTAGGAACTAAGTCCCTCTCACTTGTTAGAAGAGACCTGTGCCCAGTAGTGGGATATAAATAAAGTTAAAAAAAATCATACAAAATGCACCTCAATTTATTTTTATCTAACTTTATACCACTAACTTTTGTCATCTAACTTAAACTACGGTTTTTCTAAAACCTTCTAAAGGCAGATTCTTAAGGCAAGAAAGATCGCCGCAACACTTAAAGTAACCAAAGGTTGGTACAGCTTCAACAAAGTTACAAAGTTGCGCAAATTGAATTCCTCAAGAACAACACTTAGGCACTTGTTGCATCGCGTCAGCAGAAATACAAGCAAAATTATAATTAATTTAACGACAAACTTTGTAACTTCTTACTATCCTATTTTCTGTTTACAAATACATAACTACTGCACTGTTTTGAAACTTATTCCTTTCACGACAGTTTGGACTAGCGTATTATACGAGTACGTGCGTATAAGCTCGTTTTCCGTAGGAGCGTGTCGGCGAGCATTTAACACACGTGTAACACACTTATTATATTAGTACCTGGACAACCGAGCGTTGCTCGGATTAAAACTGTTTATTTTCTAGGTTTAATTTCAAACAAACACTCATTTGCATAGTGTTACTTAACAACGCCATCTGAAATAGCTCCCAATAAAAAAATACAAAAAAATAAGAAATAAACGCAATATGGTTTTGACGGAGATTTGAACGCGGGTCTCTAATTCCGCCCACGTAACCATTTGGCCTAACAGCCTAACGGCCTACGAACATTCGTTTTGATAGTAAAATTTTATCATTTGAACGCGCTGTTTAATAGTGTAACTTGCCTCAATAATTTGGCTGAATAATTAACAAAAGATTTGACAGATGTCACCAAAGCAAGATGGCCGCCACGGGCCCTCAAAATCTACCCGCCCAATTGAAAAACTTACAAATTTTTAAAATAACAGGGTTATTATGCTATCATAATCTTACTTTCTTCTTCATCGTCTATTAAATATACCTTCGCTTATGGCAACTCCGTTCACTCCGATACCGAGTTTTTTACGTGGTCGTACATATACGATGTTGCCATATTTTAACACGAGTAGAAAAAGTTGCCTTAACATTTTACTGGAAACGCCCCAAATGAATACTTGATGCCTTTTTTACTGTAGAAAATGAAATATGGAGATACATGTTTTTACAAGGAGTTCCTTATTGACGTCGCTATTTAATTTTGGAAACATATTGTGCACATTGTTGTCTTTATTTATGTAGTCTTTAATGACTTTGGAATTCAAAAACCTTTAGTTTATAACATTCAAGAGATTTTGGGGAATTTTGGTGGGAACCAATGTGGCTATTATTTTGTTACTGTCTTGACAAATTTTTATTATCTATATAGATAATAATATACTGCAAAAATATTATATATAATAAGTTTATTGGAATATTGACATTTTGCAGATTTAAAAAAAATCTTCTATATGGTGTATTAAAAGAAAATCAGACTTGGATTTTAACGAGTATCATAATTTATTTTTGATGTGTTATTTATATCGAGTTTAAATTAAAATAAATTAGCCATAACACTGGTACAGGTACGAGTAGCTATGTTAAAAGTTAAAAAAACGTATATAATTTCTAAAGTTTCCTCAAAAATTCCATAGAAAATGTCCTAGTAAAGTTGCCATTTTATCACTAAAATAACTATATGATGTGAATAATTTTGACTACTGAGCAACTGACTGAATTTGACGAACATTACAGCCTTAGCCTAGTTTTAATAGGAACTGGTTTTTTTATATCAGTTTATTGTCTATAAACTAAATAAACAAGAAATTGTATTTGAAAATAATCATGAATATAACGACAGAATTAAATATTTACAAAAAAAATAATGGCTGAAATTGACTGACTGAGTAAATTTAATTTGGACGAACGCTGAAAATTGTTTTATTGAAAGAAGTGTGGGCGGGTATCGGCGTGTAGAAGCGTTGACACGCTTGTATGCTCGTATAAGTCAGCCGCGACAGATGCTACCTCTACGAATTTTCGTGCGAATATCGAAATACTGTGTACGCGAGTTTTAGAAACCTATTGCAAAAAAGATTAAAATAAAATTCGAAGTTTAAAAAATAGCGCACATGTACCTATATGCGTATGCTTAAAAGGCTTTATAAGTATAGAAATGTACGTAGGTTTGAACTGGCATAATAGATTTAAATGCTTTTACGCAACTATGGCGACCATTAAATGTTAAAAGAAACTAGTATAATATTAAAATTCAAAAACCTTATCCTTATAGAATGTCTTAAATAAACAATATTTTGTCCTTATAAATGTAAATCATTTATAAGGACAAAGTAGCCTTCTATTCAAATGAACCTCAAAAACTTGGCGACATCGTAATGACGTCATTTGTGACAACGCTTAAGCCCAGTTTTTTTAGCCAGATAATCACAGTGGGCCATTTGTCTGAAGCCATTTTGTCTTACAAATAGATGAATAATTTATCCCTTTTTGTTATTTTATTTTCAAACCTTTTTAAGTTCACTACTGGGCACAGGTCTCTTCTCGGTAGTGAGAAGGATGTAGACCACCACGCTGGCCAAGTGGGATTGTTGAACAATATGCCTTCGAGTTTGAGCAACTCTTGGGCATGTAGGGTCTTTAAAAATAATGTATTTAAAAAATTAATTAATGTATTTCACAACTTTGGCAAAGGAAGATGTCCGGCGAGGTAACCATGCCAGGCAGTGCTCCAACTCACTTATTTTGGAGCTTTTATAATTAGTCTGATATTCAGAAAACTTCGATAGCATGATTCAGAATACCCTTGGCGCCATCTCTTGACGAGTTGCAGAAAGTCACTAAATCACTCCCTGCTCAGACCAGTGTTCTATTCAAATGAACCTCATAAAACTTAGCGAGATTATAATGATGCTATTTATGACAACGCTTATGTCCAGTTTTTACCGAATTCTTTAGTCACTTGATCACGATGGGCCATTATTCTGAAGATATTTGTCGTACAAATGGAGGAATAAATTTCGCTTTTATTACATCCATCTTTTAATTAAGACTTTTGTTTTGTAATACGCTTAGCAGAAATTAACTTGGTGAGGATTGGTGAGGAACACGGCGTTACCGAGTTCAATCCCCGGCGCGCACCACTGACAAAGAAATTGTTAAGTGTGTATAAATCGCTGCTCCGGTGATAAAAATAAAGTGATATTTAACTAATTACGATTGTATCCATCACCGTGTAGACCCAAAAGTAACCCATTGCATTTCAAAGGCATAACTTCCATCAATCCGAATTTGGCCGGCGTGGTGGACTATGTGCTAAATCCTCACAGTTTCGAGAGAAGGTCTGCGCCCAGTTGCTGCAACCCTTTTTGCGTCCCACTGCTGGTCACGGGTCTCTCCCCATTATTGGGTAGGCCTGGAGCTTACTCCACCGTGCTGCTCCAATGCGGGTTGGTGGAGATGCGGGTTAGTAGCCAACCCGCTGTCGGATGTTTTCAAGCCACCCCTATGGCCTCCGACAAGGTTTAACGACTGTCTATCGACAACAACTGAAACCGACGGCGGGACACCGGAACGCACATAAATTTTTTTGCCACTAGCAGTCACCCAGCTCACACCCGTCCACGCCCGTTGGCTTACTTGCATAGATCGTTTGCGTTCTACGCCGCCGGGCCATGTGCCCAGTAGTATTGTATGAAAAAGTTCAACATACTTTTTTGTTCTTGAACTTTGTTTAATATATAGCTACTCTGTAAGAAAACTAGCTATTGTATACCCCATATTTTAAAACAGGGCTGAAGTTTTTCTCCGTCTGCTCTTTTCTTCAGCTCAGCATTGCCTAAGCGCACCCAGAGCAGACAGAACAAAAAAATAACGTTCACTAAGAGTTTGTGAAGGAACCGTACAGTGAATAAAGAATATTTCATTTCATTTCATTTCATTTCATTTCATTCCATTTCATTTCATTTCACTATGAAGCAAGGTTAATTTCTACTAAGCTTAATATGAAGCTTAGCAGAAATTAACCTTGCTTTTCTCGGCCTTTTATTTGAAGCCAATACCAAAGTACTCTGATATTACTTAAGTAATTCTTCAAATAAGTTGAGACTTGATAGAAACTTGACGATCGCAATAACGAAAGAGTTTTACGAAAGTATCCAAGTTATACGATCAATCATTCAAACTCTTCAGACATATTAAGAAAAAAACGTCTAAATTGGGTAAATAAGGTTCCGTGCCGCCATGAATCAGTAGCATTATAAATAAATTGTAAAAAATATGATGCAAGTTTTAAAGTCTTCGTCCAAGGATTTCAAGATTTATCCTGCTTACTTAATGAATATCTTTCAAAATATTGGTTTAAATAAATAAATAAATAAATAAACGTTACATACTCATAGCCCCACAGTTAAGTAATTAATACCCTGTGTCGTAGGTGCCATGGACACATACAAAGACAGGAACACAAACACCCAGACCGAGAACAGAAATTCAAAATCATCATTCAAAATGTTTCGCTGGGCATCCAACCCGGGACCCCTCGATTGGCAGTCCGGCATGGTAACCATTGCGCCACGCGGCTTGTCATATGCGAAGTGTCAACCGCATCTAATTATTTACTATTGTTTTTCTACTATAGTTTTAATCTCAACTTGATACCACCAGTCTTTCCCTCGTTCCGGAGAAAAAAGGTCTAACATAGAGGTAAAAAAACATACAGTCGAACAACAAAGTCCATTTATTCCTTTTTTATTATGAAATAACAAACAATATATTATTTTTTATTATTTATTAATGATAACAAAAATTATAGGATAAAAAACAAAAAGCTACCTAATTTCTGCAAAAACGAGATATCATTACGAAATATTTCGCTTCGAAATTCAATTATGAATATTATTTTCGTTTGTGGTATTGTGGCCTTGGCGCGAGACATAATATCCGTTTTGGAATAAGATGTAAGGATTTCTTTTAAATCAAAAGGTTACTATGGTTTTAAAAGATCACGAAGCAAACGACCGAAAGCCAAGACCTTATTATACTAAACTTTAAATGATTTGAGCAAATGAATAAGCAAATAAACAGAGGCGATTATGACAATTTTTTAGAGAATAATATAAATGTACCTAAATAATTATTAAAAGTTAATCAACCACGCTCTCAAATAAGGCAGGGTTTGGTTACTTTATATGCCTTAGAGGAAAATATTTAGAGCAAGTTTTTCGCATAAGCATAATATGACTAATCTTAATTCGAGGTGTACTTTGGGTTCGAATATTTACAAGGCAATAACTCCTATCTCACCTTATAAATGCAATTATTGTGGTATGATAAGTAAATGCTGTTTTAAGTATTTCTAAAAAGTTCTAATTAGCAGCGATGGCCGCGGTCTCCGAGGGGATGCCGGGTACAAATCCTCGGCGCACATCTCTGACAAAAAAATTTATTCGCTGCTCCACGGTGATGGAAAATATTATGATATTAAATTGATTACGATGTTTTCCATCGCCGTGCTTGCCTGAGAGAAACACATAATTCACCAAACAACCTTATATTATAATTCAACAACACCAATCCTCACTAGGCCTGCGTAGTGGACTGGAAAAAAGTGAAAAATAATCCTTAGTATAATCAGAAAATAATAATGAACAAAAAATTCTAGTATTACTGTGAAAAAAGCGTGGGTAGCTTTGTGACATATTTTTCGTATATTGAGCCAGCAACCCACACTTTTTTCATAATAATATGAGTACTACTTAGTATTGCTTGGTCATTATATAGCTTACAAACATACGGGTGAAGCTAATAAAAGCGTGTTAAAAGTAGACTATAATAATATTGCAAACAACACAAAGGCTTTATTTTTCCAGAATGTTCATTAACGGTTAATTAAAAGAAACGAAAGAAACATTTCATTGCGCTAATATTTTCATCCCATAAACCTCCACCGGGCAATTATAGAACAAATATCATAATTACGAATAATAGCTCGATGACACATTCAAATCTAGACTTTATCACACTAGCATACGACTGAAAATAGTCTGCAATACGGTATTTCACACAATATGAGAAAAACTCTAAAATCATACAATTGAGATAGCTTAGACAATAAGCAGTCGGAAAATGTTTTAGTTTTAAAAACTAAATTTCGAGAGTTTCACTTTTTTATTTCGTATTTTTGAGAAGAACTTTACCCGCCATAAAAATTATGTCATAGCGCTAAGTAATCAGGAAGATGTTGATTGTGAACTCAACATAATAAAGCAATATCAGTGCATTGACGACCCGTGTGGCGTAATGGTTACCATGCCGGACTGCCGATCGGAGGGTCCTGGGTTAGATTCCCGGCGAAGCAGAAATTTGAATGAGTTTAAAATTTCAGTTCTAGGTCTGGGTGTTTGTGTTTCTGTCTATGTGTGTTGTCCATGGTACCCACGACACAGGATATATATGGATATATATGTGGGACTGTGATTGTGAAACGTTATTGAAACGTTACTTGTTTACATGTTCGAGTGACGTCACCACAGAGTAAATAATTAAGCGTTTTTGTCAAATTACGCCCGAAATTTAAAAATGTAAAATACAAATGCAATTTTCTTCGGGATTAAGAATAGAGCTACGGTATCCCCTGCCTGATCGTAAGAGGCGACTAAAAAGGGACTTTCGGGGTTGTGGGTGGTGAGAGTGGACGCTCCATACGTTCAGCCAGCGGCCCCGGGAAGGACGGCGATGTGCGCATGGCTGCATGCCGCCGTAAGCATCGGAGCTTGCAGGAGAGCACATCTGCTCTCCCGAGAATGGGCCCGTTCTGGGGCACCGCACGTGGAGGACACCAGTGCGTTCCACTGGAGATCCCGGAGTCCTCCCCAAGCGTAGAGGCAGGCCACCGAGTGGATTTAAGTGCGGTACAAATCCCACATAAACCGGTATCCTCCCATATCCCAAGGTGCCGGGTACCTTTTGAAGGTTTCCCCCCGATACCAAAAAAAGGTCATTTATCAACTGTTTCGTACCATTGAGGACGTGCACGGTAACGGTGTGGGGGCGCGCGCCACGTACAGCGCAGGTGTAGTTGCCAGCGTCACTGCTGTTCACTCGCGCGAGCCGCAGGAGACTGTCCGCCCCTCCAGGAACTTGTTCCGTTTTAACACTGCAACAAAGAGAATAATTAATAAATAATGTAGTTTAAAAAACTAAAAACACGCTTTTTTTTAGTTCGTATTTTCACAAAAGCGTGTTTTTAGTTTTTTAAACTACATTATTTACTTTTAATTTTTTAGTTGGATTTTTTTTCAATAATTTCGTATCCCAATTAGCAAACCCTTTTATTTAATACCCATATCATGGGGGTGCATTTCAAATAGCCAAACCGCCATCTTGGATGTCCGCCATGTTGAATTTAAGTCACGTGACTATTTTTTTCGTATTCCTGACAGCAAACCCTTTCATTTGATACCCAAATCATGGGGGTGCATTTCAAATAGCCTGACCGCCATCTTGGGGTGGCCGCCATATTGGATTTTTTAATGAAGTTTCTTAGCTAGTCATTTATTGTCATCAGAACTCAGAGCGTGTGCAAAATTTCATCCTAATCGAAGACCGGGAAGTGGGTCAAATTAAGATTCCAAGATTTTCTAACATACATACATAGTTACAAGTGAAGCTAATATAAGCGTGTTAAAAAAATGCTTATGTCGTCGATTTCCGCGATAGGGTTATCAGACTTTTATTTATATTGCCTTGGAAATCTACATTTCGTCACGCCTACGAAATAGTTTTGCCCGCCATAAGACGTAAAAATATAGCGCAAAATTGGTGATAAAATTTATTTCTTGAGTGCATTTTGTTGACAAGTCCAAGACAAGCTTCGAGATTAAGGACAGAGCTACGGTATCCCATGCATGATCGTAAGAGGCGATTAAAAGGGGGCTTCCGGGGTTGTGGACGGTGTGAGTAGGAGCTTGATCCGCACAGCCAGCAGCCCAGGGAAGGACGTGGTGTATGCGGGGCCGCATGCCGCATGCCGCCGTAAGCATCGGAAGGCGCAGGAGAGCATATCTGCTCTTCCGAAGATGGGCTCATTCTGGGCGCCGCGCGTGTAGGTCACCGGTGCGTTCCAATGGAGATCCCGGAGTCCTCCCCAAGCTCAGAAGCAGGCCACCGAGGGGGTTTTAGTGCGGTCAAATCCCGCATAACCCGGTATCCTCTCCCAAGGTGCCGGGTACCTTTTGAAGGTTTCCTCCCGATAGAAAAAAAAGGTTCATGGCAATTGTCCACCACTTTTTAAATACCACACTTTGATTTCTATGTGACGGAGTCTATCTAACCCACAAAATATTTGTCAAGTTTCATCGCTCATTTACGTCGAATCTTGTTTTCCCTTGCTGTGTGGTCTAATCACACGCCTTTATAATAATATATAAAACAACATTGTGAATTTCAAATAACATTTTTAAATAATAAATAAAAATATTTCTATTGAACTTGCTTTTCACTAATTAAAATGAAGCGTGCATGGCCCAGTGGCCAGCGTAAAACGCAGCTGTCTGAGACTAGCAGGGTCGAGTGTAAGATCGGTGACCGCTCTAGTGGCGAATTTCATGTATTTTTCGGTGTTTGCCTTCCAAAACATGTAAGTGAAGTTGTCAGTCTGTCCCGGTTGTTATCGTTAGATAGCAGTTGTTAAACCATGTCGGAAGCCTGGGGAGAGACCTTGCCCAGCAGTGGGATGCAGGGATGCAACCAACAATTACGAAATTTTATCTATGCGATGGGAAGACAGTATTTTCTGCACAAAAACTTTAAATTATGATCTCATTTCACCATAGATTGTTGCAAAATGATTCATCCATGCAACATGAGGAATGTATATTATTATTATAAACATAACATAATAGACACACTTTCTAGACAATTCTAATAACTTAGGATTTTATTCCGTACCCTAAATTGTATGTATGTATGTATGTATGTATGTATGTATGTATGTATGTATGTATGTATGAATGTATGAATGTATGTATGTATGTATGTATGTATGTATGCATGTGAATGTATATATGTATTTATGTTTGTATGTATTATTATTGTTTTTTTTACTTTGGTACGGTTATATTTAAGTATTATTCTTTTCTGTACACACTAAATTTGTCTTTTTTTCACATCTTCTATCCATTCCTGGTGCTGCTGGAAGAAATTTCTTTTAGAAATAAGCAGTACCCTGTACATATTTTTCTCTTCTGTTGTCGTGTCTTATAATATCTTTGTGTACTATATAAATAAATAAATAAAATAAATAAATAAATAAAAAGCTTTAATTATCGCTGTTAAGAATAACATCAATGAATTGCTAAAACCTTAAATATGTATAATATTGTGAAAATGAGTCTTGGTTTGTTTACGATATTTATATACATTGCTAAGTTTTTATTTTATATTAGCACTAGCTGCGAAACCCGGCGTTGCTCGGGTTAAAATACGTCGCATGTTTAATCTAAACTTTAAAGAGTCCTTTTATAATCATGTTTTCTAATAACCATCTTATAGCCTGAAAGAATACTACTGTCAGTCCACCTGAACGTATAAATTAATGAAAGAATTTGCTCTCAGCTCCTAACCGTTGAGGAGTTGCACCTTCAATCATCAGCTCAGCAACATGATATGATGATATTTATACACAAATGCCTGTTTTGCTTTAGTAAAAATATGAAAATCAATTATTGTTCTATAAAATTTGTATGTTCCCTTCGATTTCTCTGGGATCCCATCATCAGACTTTGACTTGGTGACAGCTGGACCATCTCAGGAATGTAAGATTTCGAACAAAACCCCATTTATTGAAAGAATTTGCTCTCAACTCCTAACCGTCGCATTACCTTCCATCATCAGCTCCCCACTCCACCCACCGCGATGAAACTCCCTTACTACCATCTACGTACTAAGGGGTATTTACCACCCCAACGGGAAGTTGATTGGACTTAATGATAATAGAGAAAAACGTGTCTTTACGTACAAAGAAAACCCTTTGCTTTATATATATATATATATATATATATATATATAATTATATATATATTAAGATTTTACTATATAGGTACTCTACTACTACTACTATATAGATACAGGTACTCAAAGTAACAATAAAAAAGGACAGGTAGTTTCACTTCCATCTTTATTGAACTAATTGACCACTCCTCGTATAATGGAGATAGCTCTTGAACTAAACGACCTCCTTTGTGTTCTGTCAACTTCCTTTTAGATACGCCTTTGTTGACTACAATAGATAGTTCGTATGGTTGCTGCATGTCTATTCGAATTTATTATAACGGGAACGTAAAAGTTTACTTGGTATTGAAATTTAATGATAAAACTACAATATTTTTCGTTGGCTGCAACCCTGCACCCAACTGAACGGGAACGGGTCTCTTCTCATAGTTGGTGAGGACCGCAACCTTTACTGGAACTTATACCACGACACTGCTCTGATGTGGGTTGGCGGAGTATTAAAAAATCTACCTACATTGTAATTTAATATTAAATTAATTTACGTATTTATTATTCATAAATAACCTTCGGTACGAAGGTCATACGGCATCCCTGCACTGAAAACACGCTGTGTATTATGTAGTAGAAGGAGACATTTCGAACGCTCAGTTTGTACGAAGGGACAGGGGCCTGCTCAGGTGGACTAAGGACCTGAAGAAGACAATGGGAATCCGCTGGATTCAGAGGGCACAGGACTGGATGAAGTGATGAATGTTAGAGGAAGCCTATGACCAGCAGTGGACTTCATAAGGCTGATAGAAGAATAGATGTTCTAATTTTACTTATTTATTTATGAAAATTATTAGGTACAACAACAAAGTCCCTGTAGCTTCGAGATTAAGAATAGAGCTATGATATCCCCTGCCTGATCGTAAGAGGCGACTATAAGGGGACTTCCGGGGTTACGGACGGGGAGAGTCGGAGCTCGATCCGTCCAGCCAGCAGCCCCGGGAAGGACGGCGGTGTGTGCGTGGCCGCAAGCCACCGTAAACATCGGAAGGTGCAGGAGAGCACATCTACTCTCCGAAGATGGGCCCTTTCTGGGCTCCGCGCGTGGAGAACACCGGTGCGTTCCTTAGCGGCAGGCCACCGAGGGGGTTTTAGTGCGGTCAAATCCCTCATAACCCGGTATCCTCTCACCAAAAAAAAAGTACAACAACAAATTCTAAAACAGCAAAATTATCTTACAACAATGACAAAACATCACAGACATCATATGCAAACATTATCATACTCTTGTGTTTTTAGAGCATAGTCAAACATTCTAAACATATTCGACAATATTCGTACCTCGTCGTCTTAGTATAACTATTCGTCAGACAGGCGATGATATTATTATGCTGACAATAAGTAGGAGTTTGTCTTAGAGTACGGTCTTATTTATTATGGTACCTACACTAACTTTTCTAGTACACGTTCACACAATATTTTAGTTCAAAATTTCATGCGCGTTTCCGAGCTTCGTAAGGCACGTTAAGCCGTCGGTCCCGGTTGTTATCGATAGATAAGCAGTGGGACGTAAAAAAAAAAGGGTTGCAGCCAAGAAACGCGTTAAAGAATATTACCAATTCTTGTCATAATTTTTGTTGTTTTGTTATGTTTCATGTGTTTATGTTAGTATGTATTTATGTATGTATGTATGCATGTATGTATATATTCATGTATACTTATATGTAGATTTATTAGTACCTATGTATGTTTGTGTATGTAAATTTTATGTACACTATTTACTACCTTTAGTTAACAGTTCTCCAGTTACAAGTCTGCTGTCAGAGATTCCTAAAGGAATAAGCTGTACGTTTGTACAATATATATTGTTAGTGTTAGTTAATTTAAGTGCTTGTGAACATTAATAATTAAATAAACAAAAATGAATTCTGTAGGTAGTAGAACTATTATGGTTCGCCCGGGGAAGTACCACCACTGCCGTGAACCAATTCTGTTGTGTTTCGGTGGAAAGGTGCAGTTGCCGGCCACACTTACACGAGGCAACCACCAGCCTCCGGAGTAGCAGCGAAACTGCATACGACCTCAGACAAGACCTACCTATGCTTGCTTGAGGTTGTATATAGATGTTCATGGACTGCAGCGACCACTTAACACCACGTGGCTTGCATGCTCGTCTGCTACTCCATTGTAATAAAAAAAATATATATTTTAGTGTGCGTAAATCGAGTAACGTCCGCATGATGCAATACTCCATAAAGCGCGTTATTATAGGTAGTTAAAGACCTCGGGACCATATACGACAGTAAGCTAACTTTCCACGAACAAATGGAAAGTCTTAGAATTAATGCACGAGGAAATTTGGGCTTCATTATCCGTCAGTTCAAGTATTTTCATATGCCTTAAGAACGCTTTACAGTGTACGCTAGGCTTACATTAGTTCGGAGAAGGCTTGATACGAACGGTATAATCTGGAACGCACATCCAAAATTCCTTAAACTGAATATAGAAAAAATACAAAAAAGATTCGTTCGGTACGCTTACATTCAAGTATAAGAGTATTGCAATCGTCGTATCTTGGAGATGCAATCGTTAGAAGTACGTCGTCATATTAGCCTACTTTTATGGGTTGGCCCCAGGAACAACCTATAAACCGGAACTGTTGAGTAGGCTGAGTTTCGCGGTGCTAACCTGGAGCTCAGTTCGTTCCGGCCGACTGCGGGTGTTAGAACAAATTGTTGTGCGTAAGGTAATATTTTTTAAACGTTTTTTGTTAGTGACAGAGATGTTCAGATTTATTTGCTAACGCTTCAAAAGATTACGCACACAAGCGCGCTTGTCTGTACACAGCGCGCTTGTCTGTAGACATTACAACTACAATCACAGATTGGACTTCGTGAAATAGAATATCTATATTTGTGTGACTGAAGTTGATAAATAAAGAAAACGAATGGAGAGTTTGTGAGTCAAGACGCAATGGAAAAAAATCGTATTAGTTACAGAATATATGCATGTCTTAGGTACCTTATACATAATATGAATGTTCTAGTCGACGACAGCAATAATAAACGCTCAATGTGGAATAAATCCTTATATATTCCAAGGTTACACAATACAAGGAGCGCCTGCCTAAGGTTACATTCAAACATGAAACACGTCACAGATGTCGTCGACAATATCGTCTCTCAATCCACAAATGCTTAGTCTTTGCTCAAATATTCACGGCATATGATATTTCACAGCTTACGTCAGTATTCCATCAAAAATAGAGCGCATAAGTTGGATGAAACTTCATTCTACTATTTAGCTGGCTGCAACCCTTTTTGCGTCCCACTGCTGGGAACGGGTCTCTCCCCAATATTGGGGAGGCCTGGAGCTTACTCCACCACGCTGCTCCAATGCGGGTTGGTGGAGATGCGGGTTAGTGGCCAACCCGCTGTCGGATGTTTTCAAACCGCCCATAAGGCCTCCGACAAGGTTTAACGACTGTTATCTATCGACAACAACCGGGACCGACGGCTTAACGTGCCCTCCGAAGCACGGAAATGCGCATGAAATTTTTGCCACTAGCGGTCACCCATCTCACACCTGACCGCACCCGTTTGGCTTAGCTGCATAGATCGCTTGCGTTCTACGCTGGCCGCCGAGCCATGCGCGCTTCATTCTACTATTTATGTGACCGAAATTGATATCTAATACGAAGACTCTACCTGAAAGGGATGAGAAAGTTTTATGAGGCACGAATGAATGACAATCATTTTATTTTAGTCAAATACATAGATGTAATAACAGACAAGTTAACCGCTTGATTTAAGAATACATCACACGACCTTTTATAATCATCAACTGTCAAGCATGCTAAAATAGTTGGCCATGACCTGCACGTGTCACTGAATTCCATGATAGTACTAGATCCCACTGCAGAATTAGTGCACTCATCGAGTTTATGCAAAAACCTAATTATTACGCATATTTATCATCAGTAGTATTTCATTTCATTTCATTCATTATCTCCACCAACCCGCATTGGAGCAACGTGGTGGAGTAAGCTCCAGGCCTTCCAAATAATGGGGAGAGACCCGTGCCCAGCAGTGGGACGCAAAAAAGGTTGCAGCCAGTATATATATCTACTAGGGTGCCTATCAAATCGCTTCGATTTTCAAAGTATTTATATTGCCGTGAAGTGGACCATATTTTATTTTAAAAACAAGTCAATGTAATTTTTTGCAAAAGATCAATCTCGATGAGTGCACTAATTCTGCTGTGGGATCTAGTACTATGAGGCCCGTTTTTTTTTTAAACTTTAATCTTACAAAAACTTAATTTATTTCAAACAAAACAAAACATCAAAATAATGTCTTCAACTCCTTAGACATGACAGATAAGAGAAAAGTTTATAAATAAGACACATACACGGTAAATAAAATCTGAAGTGACACGCAACACGCGAGACAATCCCAAACAAAACGCAAAAGCGCTGACATTACATTAATGACATCGCACTGTCACGCTGTTGCGTTCTGTGACCTTCATCTGTTTAGGAAGGATGAAGGAAAAGGATGGCGTGCTAGCTTTATAAATACTAAGATAGTTTTAAAGATAAGCAGGAAAAATGTAACTTAGACTCGAGAATGTTCATAATCTTTATAGAGATTCAGAGTAGAGGCACTGCTTTACAACAACACTTCACCTATAACCCTACAGAAAGCTGCAATATATATTGCGAGTATCATGGAATACACAGAAAGACAAAGACAAAACATCCAGACTAGTAAAAGATCTCTAAATTTATAACTTAGATATCGCCTAACCGGGTATTGAAATAATGACCTCTTTCATGGAATACCAACAGTGGAGCTTTTCTTAGCTTTGTCATTTCTTTTAAACGTTAAACGTTACACACTCATTGCCCCACAGTAAGGCAATTAATACCTTGTGTCGTGGGTACCATGAACACATACAAAGACAGGAACACAAACACCCAGACCGAGGACAGAAATTTAACTCATCATTCAAATTTCTGTTTGGCCGGGAATCGAACCCGGGACTCCTCGATTGGCAGTTCGGCATGGTAACCATTGCGCCACGCGGGTCGTCAAATAAGTTTGGCGCTTTAGGTGCTGAAGAACAACAAAAAAGATATCACGCAGAGATATTATAATTTATATTAATTGGGAGATCTCAAGGTACTTACTATTTATATGTATAACTAGCTGTGCCCGCGACGTCGTCCGCGTGTATAAAGACTTTTATAAAATGGATTGATTAAAAATTAGAGATTATTTATTTGCATTGAATAAGTAGTAGGTAGATTATTCTTACATTATAGTGAAATCACTTATAATACAATGTTCATATGTTCAGAAGAAACCTAATGTATTTTTTCTAAATCCTTCAAACCTAAAACAGTAAGGAATGCTTACTGTACTGATCTTACTATCCACTTTTCTCGCGTTTCGCTTTTCTCGCGCAATCAGATTCTCTTTACAAATATGTACCTCGTTTATTATAGTTAAGTGATACTACTGTGCCCGTGGCTTCATCTATGTTAAAAATAGTATCTTTAGTAAATTGGGTGAATTTATACTGCAAAGAATGTATAGACTCATTCTATATACCTACATAGCTTTAACCTACTGCAGAAAAGAGGTGCACTATACAACTACTTGTAGTTGGGAGATAAAATTTCTAAACATACACGTGCTTAGGATTAAACAATCGGAAAAATAATTGTAAGGTCAATTAATAAACTATAGGTTTAAAACTTGCGGACAGCAGTTTGGTCATAAGTCATAACTCATATAACATTGTGAAAACTAAAGCAGAAGGCAGGGTCTCTACACAGTGTGCTATGTGTATTTGGAAATAAAGAATATTTTTATAAATAATCTTTAAAGAATCCTTAATATCTCCATCAATCAAGGTGTGTGGATAAGCCCTCAGCCCGTACGCAATAAAGAGACGCAAAAAATGAGTTAAGTTATCATTGGTCCAATTAACAATGTTCAGCATCATACGTATACCTACCCAACGATGGGACAACCCGCGTGGCGCAATGTTTACCATGCCGGACTGCTAATCGAACTGTCCCGGGTTAGAATCCGGGCGAAGCAGAAATTTCAATGATGAGTTTAAACTGTTCTCGGTCTGGGTGGTTGTGTTTCTGTCTCTATGCGTGTTCATGGCACCCACGACACAGGGTATATCTACCCTAATGTGAGGCTATACGTGTGAAATGTTATTTTTTTATTTTTTTTACACTGTGTACTTACTTTTATTAGACTTAAGGCTTTTATTTGAAATTATCTCCATCGAATCACTTTGGAGAAGAAATGAATATCGCTCAATAACGCCATCTACCGTATGACATGTCAACTTTGTGGTTGATAAATCGAATGTCAAATTACCAAATAGGTAGATATTGAGATTAACCGTTGGTTCACTAAAGTTTAACTATTCGTCACCTCGATGTCTGCAGTAGTCTCGTTTTGTTAAGGCTTTGTACATTCTGTATGAAGGTTTAGATTCCGTATCTTACAACCTTAATGCTGGATGCATTGAGATTGTAAGATTTGGATTTCGGTTCATCGGAGCTAGAGGCCTCCTCAATATTGGGAGAGCTCCATGCTCAACAGTGGAATGTTAAAAAGGTTGCAGCTTGATATAATGTAGCGATAATAATCGTTTCAGCTGCAGCCTGTTCATAATCTTCCACCCCAAAAGAAGACTAATAAGCTGAGCAACTAACTCAATGGAGCCTGTGATGTAAGGTTCGGCGGCGGTAAGGCTCGCGATGCGCTTATTAGGTACCTATAGTCTAGCCATTCTTGGCCAACGAAAGAAAATACAGTAAGCTGATCTAAGTATATTTAATATAGTCGACAATATTAGTGAGAGTTCAAAATAATTTTAGGTACTTGAATTTAAACTTTTATTTATGGTTTTGAATGGGCTGTTACCGAAACTTTCATACAAATTCCCCAAAGTGCCTTTTAAGTTTATGTCGCGTATTGTGTAAATGAACATAACTTTTTTGTTTATCACCCGATTGATATGAAATACACACTAATGTTACGGAAATTCATTCAACAATATATCAGTAAACACATCATTCAAAGAAGGGAAAAGAATTTGAGAATGAAATATTAAGTTAAGGTTAATTATTGTACGCTTGAGATATCAACTTTCGAATCCATTTTATTTGCTATTGAGGGGTAGTTTTGAAAAAAGCTTAAATAGAATTTTTACTATGTTAGTAAAGATTACAAATACAAAATTATAAGTATATTACTCTGCACAAAAATATTCTGTACATAAAGTTTCGACACTCAATTTTCAAAGAGTTCCAAAGAAAATTGACATTTAAAGGGTGAATTTCGGGAAATGCTGAAACACGTATTCTTTTATTTTGGTTAGAAAATATTTATACCAAATTTCAAGAAAATCTATTGAAAAAATCCAAGTTTTCCATACAAATTTTCATCGCTCATTTCACACCCTTAAAGGGTGATTTTTAAAATTATCTATAGCTTAAATGTTAGCGAGGACCAATATATATAAAACAAAAAAAGTTTCATCAAAATCCGTCAAGTAGTTTTTGCGTGAAAAGCTAACAACAGACAGACAGACAGACAGACAGACAGACAGACAGACAATAATTTCAAAGCTTATATTTTTAGCTTCTGTTACTTATAAAAAGACCCCTAGAAGTATTTTTTTAAATTTATATGCAATGTACAGAATTGACCCTGCTTACAGTTTTATTATATGTATAGAATATAGGGTGTTAAGTTTCTCCACAAGGAGTCTGGGTAGAACTCACCGCACGCGAAATCAACTACGAAAATGGGCATGAATATCGCATGCCTGTAGATCAACAAAATTTTTTGATGAGCTTGAGAGTCCACTATCTTGCACTTGGCCAAGTCGATGAACTCTGGCCTTCATTCTATTAACTTGAGAAGAACTATATCAGTAATGTGAATTATAAAAATATCATATGTTGTCGCTTTTCTTCTTCGATAGAGCACAAACGTAATCTAGATGTCTAACATCGTCATTACTTATTTATAATCTCCCGTATCCATTATGCGTGTAAAAGTTTAACGTGTCATATCTGACGCCGTGTATAGTGACTGCATTAATAATTCTACAAATTACTATTAGGTGCTGCGATTAAGGCCAAGAAACGTGGTTTATTTGTGTATCTATACTAATATTATAACTATGTAATACGTAAAAAATCTAGTAAACAACAATAAAACGCAATTCACTACGCACGAGGAATATCACTTCATTTTAGTACAATGAAAACTGCGCATATATACATTTTCTATCACAGAATGTAAGTAATCTTACAAAAAAATAGTGTCTGTGTGAGTAAGATGTAATTATACCGTTTGTAGGTATATACAAAGATAATTTAATAAAGGTTTTTCTAGACGTATTTTTCTATTTTAACACGCTTTTATTAACTTGACCTGTATGTATGTATGTATGTATGTATGTATGTAAAGGAATCTTTTAACTTCATTTTCACTTACTTTTAGGAGTCTGATTAACTTGAAAATTTGCACAGGGGTCAAGGGCCGATGACAATATAATAATCTCATAACTTTATATTAAAGTCCTAACTAGGATCATCAGGATAAAATAAAATATACGAGGGCCGGCTGATAAGTTCGTGGCCTAAGGTACTTAATGAAACAAATATAAAGTTTTATGTTTTTAACACTTCTAAGCGTCTGGTTAACTTAATAATTTGCACAGGGGTCAAGGGCTGATGACAATGCAATAATATGAGAATAAAAATCCAACTAAAAAAATTAAAAATTAATAATGTATTTTAAAAAACTAAAAAACACGCTTTTGTGAAAATACGAACTGAAAAGCAAAAAAATAAGAAGAAAATGTATTTTACTGTAAAAAAAAGCGTGGGGTGGTTTTTAAGTCACTATTGACACCGTGCACCCCACGCTTTTTTTTACAGTAAAATACATTTTCTTCTTATTTTTTTGCTTTTCAGTTCGTATTTTCACAAAAGCGTGTTTTTTAGTTTCTTAAACTACATTATTTATTTTATTGGAATTTAACTTTTATACTATCACTGCAAAAATTGAATATAGATCAAAAACACTCGCTTTCCTTCGTCAGTCGAGCACGAGCATAATCTAGATGTCTAACATCGTCATAACTTATTTATAATCTCATGTATCCTTTATGCGTGTAAAAGCTTAGCGTGTCATATCACACGCCGTGTACAGTGACTGTGTTCATCCTTGGAAAGTTGGAAGGAATCTCGCATGTCAGACTGACGCTGTTAAAGTGTCGCGTAAAAGTGTGTATAAATTGGCTTTTAGGCGGTGAGATAACGTGTAACAAAAATGGTTTCGAGAATATATTTTTATGTTCCCTGTTTTGATAGAAATTATAATAATGGGCGTGTTCTTAGAGCATCAAGCAGGTATCATTACCTGTCAGAAGAGTGGCCTTTACGGGCGAACCCATCGTCCCAACGTCCATACACAATGTGCTTTCTAGTTATACAACTAGCGTGCCTGTGTATGTCGATGTCAGTGTTGTCGGTGCATAGAAAATGACGTTGTTAATTGAAATTGACATATTTAGAAATGTATGCGTCTGTAGCTATGAAAGAATATTTGTGAATGTGAGACAAAATTAAAATGTGTGCGTTCTTCCCCCCGCACCAGATTTGGCACAAAAAGTATCGAAGCGAGGCGCTATGCCGTCTCTACTGAAGGGTGAGTCAGTAACTTTGATGCTCTAATGGCGTGTTTTATATCGTACCCAGACACGAGCTTAAATTTTAGGTAAACATAAAATGCCTATCGCGCAAAACTCAAGCATTATACGCAATCAAACAAAACTCTCGTGATGGTGATGTGGAATAAAGATTTTTAAAAATATCTTATTTGACTACTTTGCACGACAATGACATCGTAGACTTACCTGATCCCACCTCTGGTGGTGTCAGCGTTGAGGGCCCTGCCTTCGTGAAGCCAAGTTAGAACCGCCGGCGTGTCCACGTGCCTCGCTCTGCAGACCAGCGCCAGGGTTGACTCCGCCTCGTAGAACTTCTCTTGGAGAGGTCCTCCGGCTTCGTCGACCACCCAGACTTGCGGTGCTGAAACAAATGTAATCATCATCATCCCACATCAGTCCACTGCTGGACATATGCCTTTCCCAAGGCGTGTAGAAACAAACATAAAGGCACCTAAATAAATATTGTGAAATGATTTCCCCACAGTAGGGTAAGTAAACCCTGTATAGTAAGAAACGGTGGCTTTTCCTAAGACTTATATGATAACTTTTTTATAGATAAAGTCTTAAGATCTACAATTTTTATAAGAAGTAATTTATGATTCAACTTACCGTTAGGGTGAAATTAGCAAAAAATATTTTTTTTCTTTGGCCTTGAATAAACTTTTTTCCAAATATCGGAATTATGGGGTGTTTTTTTTTATTTTATGTTTTACTATATTTTGGACACTTATACCCATTTTGAACAGAATGGGAATTTTGGTAACTTTACTCTTATTTTCTTACCTAATTTGTCCGAACTTCAATGAATGTAAAAAAACTTGAATTTCATTGTAATGGTAGATGAAGATGATGAAATATAGATTGAAGTTTTTACTTACACACTCACACATGAAATTATAACATAAATGTAATAGGCAGAAATGGCACAATAAATTCTGGTCGTTACGTGATGGCTCAATAAAATAAAGGTATTTCCTCTATTTATTCTGTAGCGGCTTCGATATCTGCTGCGGACATGATTAATGACTTTTTGATAAAATGTAATATGTATTAATAATAATGTATCAATACGAAAGATCCATACAAAGAACACTAACCTACTTGTATATGACCTGTACGAATATAAACATGCTTTTTGTAAATGCTTGAGATGAAACGTATTTTTTACTATACAAAAGCTGAAAATTGATTGTTTCTTTTATTTCAGAAACAATGCAAAAAACTACTTAAGTTTGCGGAGATCAGCTTTAGTTGATGATAATTTAATCTATACTAATATTATAAAGAGGAAAGATTTGTATTTTTGTTTTCTTGAATGTTTGTAATGAACAAACTCAAAAACTACTGTTTTGATTTCAAAAATTTTGTACCATTAGAAAGCTACATTCACCCTGAGTAACATAGGCTACTTTTTACCGCGGAAGAATGCTTCATTCCTACGTGAAAACGGGTAATAAGGTCAACACGGTTGAAGCAACTGGCTAAACGTCTATGCTTTTAATATAGCAATGTAGCCTGGAATAGCACATAGGCTATTTTTTACCCTACGGGGACCCAAGGGAGACTTTAATAGCCAGGTATATTGCTCAGAAAATAGTCATGTTGTTCATCACATAGAATACAGAAAAGACCTTACTTTTTCTAAATACTGATAAAATTTTACAGAATTTACGGTCTGCTAAAACCCATCAAATGTTTACAAGCATTACATTTTAATAAATTTAAAAATCGTCACTTCCATACTCACTATTAACATGAAGGTAGGTCCGGCTGACTCTAGGCGGATGGGTACTGATCTGGCACTCGTAGACCCCCTCATCATCCGGCTTTACTTCCCTCACCAGTAGCCTCCAGTTCCCAGGGTACCTCTTCGCGACGGTGATCCTGTTGTCGGCTGCATACGTCACAGCACCAACGGTCAGGAGTTCAGGGATCTCATCCCGACCTCGCCGACGGACCCAGGACACCTGGAATGCGGCTATGATTACCTTACGAAAAATATAATACATCTAGAAATAGGAAAAGGAAAAATTAAATGATAAAACTACGTACGTACTTCCATACTATTACTGTCATATAGTAGTAAATAAAGTTATATTCGTATTATTAGCCATTAAAACGGTGCTTGGATTTATATACAGCTCAAAACACTTTAATTAAAAAAAACTTGTCTGTAAAGTAGGTTTACGGACGATAGTTTAACATGACAACGTCATAATAAAACCAATGGAAACCACATTAACTTTTCATTTCGCTTTATAAAGAGCCCATAGTGTAAGTTTGTAAGCGCAAACGTTACTACTGCGTCCGAGTTAAAATTGGACAGGTAGATCTTAAACTGAAAGGAATAAGGGAATAAGGTCGATAATTAAATTTGCGCGTTAGTAACGTTTTCGCGTGTGCAGTTTTACACTAAGGCCTCAGTACGCTCAAGCCTAAACGTAACGTTACAAGCGCCGTGTAACGTACAATGAGCTTTACGTTGCAATGAGTGATCTTTTTTCGTGCGTGCAGCCGGCGCTCATCGATTTATTAGATGTTGCCACGTCAAAAGATCTTATTACAACACCAGAGATAACAAAATCGCTTGCGTCCAGTCCACACCAGCTACATTTATCATCGGCGATCGCGGTTAGAAAACGCAAGTCCCAGCAACCGAACGCTGCACCGTGCACACTTCAAAATGCTAAAACGCGCGATACGGATGCCACGTCTGGTAACTTGAAATGAAATGAAATGAAATATTCTTTATTCACTGTACGGTTCCTTTACAAACTCTTAGTGAACGTTATTTTTTTTTGTTCTGTCTGCTCTGGGTGCGCTTAGGCAATGCTGAGCTGAAGAAAAGAGCAGACGGAGAAAAACTTCAGCCCTGTTTTAAAATATGGGGTATATGGGGTATACAATAGCTAACTTTCTTACAGAGTAGCTATGGGCCGATAAGGAACATACGTGACAGCTACCGCATGTGTCAATGTCGTCCCACAGTCACCTGCTTGGACCGCAACTCGTAGCATTGATGCCCGTGAAATATCGCAAATCGCTTATCCCGAAATATGTTAGTATAGCTTGGCCATTAAAAAGCCTTTATTCTCATTTCTATCATAAAGCAAATTCTTTGTGTTGCCGTGGATGCAACTACGTTATCATACGACAGGTTATCGACTGAAATTTGTAACCACTTTCAAACGGCAGATTTTTAAAAATGCCACAATATTCCACAATTGCGACCAAATTTTAATAAAGCCTTCAAATTAAGCCGTTTTTGGTGGTTCTGGTTTCTAAATAATATGTATAGGGTTTTCCATTAAGTGCGGGTCGATTTTAAAATTGAATAAAACAAGTTGTATATGAGATATCAGTAAGGTTTTATCTTTATTTCAGATCCCTATCAATGACATAATTGGTGAAATATAACATCGTTCAAATGGCCGCCGTGGCTTCGATGGGTGGCGCATATTCGAAAGGTCCAGTTTTCGATTACTTTGGCGCATAAATCAGGCTGAATTTGACCGATGGCATTGATTATGTTATCTTTGAGGGCCGCAGTGGTTTGCGGCTTCTTCGCATAGACCTGCGACTTAAGAAAGTCCCACAAGAAAAAGTCTAAAGGGGTCAAATCACACGATCTTGGTGGCCAATTCACGTCGCCTCGGCGCAGTATAACCATGCCATGAAACCGCTCGTGCAGAATATCGACTGTGTCTTGAGCTGTGTGGCACGTAGCGCCATCCTGTTGAAACCATATGTCTTTGGTGTCCATATCATCAAATTTAGGCCACAAGAAGTTTGTGATCATTGACCTATAACGTTCGAAGTTGACGGTGATGGCGGCGCCAGCATCATTTTCGAAGAAATACGGACCGATGACGCCTCCAGCCCAAAATCCACATCAAACAGTAACTTTATTTGGACGCATTGACACCTCATGAATCTCGCGTGGATTGGTGTCGCCCCAAACCCGGCATTTTTGCTTATTCACGTACCCATTCATTCGAAAATGGGCCTCATCGCTAAAGATGATTTTTCGCCAAAATTGGGATCATCGTTGCTACTAGAGAGCACCCATTTTGATAATAAAGTTTTATCATTTGCACGTGATGCTTGGCGCTGTAACTTGCCATGATGATTTGTCTTTTTTTTTTTTTCAATTATGGCATCGCAAACTCTGTGCATACTGCCAGCGTCAAGTATAATTTTTGCATCAATATTTGCCAGTTTCAACGAAACTGGACGAAGTAATAACAAAGTCAGTAAGTCGTTAGTAATCAGTCAGTCTAGTCAGTCAAATGTTCAAGTAAAGTGATGGCTACTTTACCAGAACATGTCCGATGGAATTTTGGAGGCAAGCCGAAAAAACATGTTTTCGCACTGTTATTTTATTTCACAACACTCGTGCACTGTTATTAACCTATATCGAGCAAAATGCCATCAACTTTATCCGATATAACTCAAAAATACACTAAGAAAATGAAAATAAAACAAGAGCACAACTTGTTCCTTCAGACTTCCCGCCAAAACTCCTCATGATTTGTTTTAGTGACTGATTAAAAGACTATATTTTGACAGAAAGTAAACGAAACAATATGGCCGCCATGAGCTGTCAAAATCAACCCGTCCCTGTTGGAAAACCCCTTATAAATATGACGACAAGACATGAATTTGGATTGATATTTACAGTTCGATTGTAATGACTCATGTGTGTGGAGATAAAAAAACATTTTTTGAGTTTGAGTTTTGAGTTTGAATGACTGATTTTATAAAAAAGAAGATAACGCTTTATCAGTCTAAAATTATTAAATAATACTAGAACTTCTATACTTTCAAACGTAAAGTTTTAATACTATCAAAAAAAATCCTTAATTTAATATTAGGTAGTATTACTTTAACCTAATTTAACATGGCAAATTTAGTCTTTAAAACATCTTTTGTTTTACATCTTTTGGGATAATTAGCGAATCCAATTACAAAAGAATCCACAATTTATGTTCCTTCTGTTTTGAGACAAGGGAAGATATTTTAGATACAAGTCTCCTTGAACTGAATTATTCCGATCCAGATTTATTACGCTTGTGGCAAAAATGTTCAAAGGGAACACAAATTTTGGATCGCAATATTGTTTTATTGGTAATTTCTGAGATCGTCAAGAATATTTGTTTCTGTAGTAATAAGTATCTTGAATATTTTGCAAGTAACAAATTCAAATCAAACTCAATGGTTGTTCGATCTCCTTGCCTACTAGAAATACATAATAAGTTTAATATAAAATATTGTTTATCTAATAATAGAGAGCTTCTAGAATTCTTGGCGTTACTTCATACACGAAGGCCTATCTAGACACTTGGGGTGGACTCCGGGATCTCCGGTGGAACGCACCGGTTTCTTTCACGCGCAGTGCCTATCTTGGCAGAGTGATGTAGTTCTCCTCGTGCTTATGACTTTGATCTAACTGTACCATGTTACCCGAGGCCACTGACTGGACGGTTCGAGCTGCCACTTTACCTGCAGTTGAGGAAGCCTCGTTTTAGATACCTGCTATCATCAGACAGTGTATGCCGTAGCTCATGTTCTATATGCCGCGCTACATGAACCAGGCACCAGTAAACTTGATGTAAAATGCCTTTCCTCAAATCCTTACAAGGCACTATGAAGATCCCAATAGTGGTCGCGAGTTTCCAATCACAAATGCTTGAATGATAAACGCCGGGTGCCTTTAAACGCCTTGTTGCCGACGTGATTTATAATATCTTAGATGTACGAGCAACATTTAACTGAGTTCCAAAATATTTTTGGAAGGCATTTTATTCCAAAATCACTTTCTTAGTACACAGCAAAGACCGTGGAACAGTTATCAGTATCAAGTAGCGTAGTGTTCACCCAGGCGGCGTGCCGTGCAAAACATTTTAGGTTCGATTCCCAGCAGTCTGGGTAATTATGGCCCTGTCTTTGGTTGTGTTCATTATACCCACACATTATGTCCTACTATGGGACTATGAAATGAAAAGTATTATTGTGAAGTGTTTTTTGTTTGTTGCATGCTTGCATGATTCAGCACCAAACATTATACATAAAACATAATATTATCTTGGCAGCTATCCAAATAGCCAGATGAACAAACTTTCGCATTTATAATAATAAAAGTAGGTACTAAGTATTATGAAATGATAAAAGTCATTTAAAATTGTATTCATTAGGCGACCATGTTTTATAAATGTAATCAATAATAATTATAGGAAAGACTTGATTTTATAAAATAACTTTATGGTTAGATGTAAAATTTAATGTAATATTTTGTTAATATTAAAATCATCGATTAAAATATAATAAAAAAGTATGCACGCTGTCAGGCAGAATTTGTAGGAATGAAATACGAAAATGTTAAAATATTTCAGTTTCAAAATATAAAATACAGCCTTTGAGAAATAAGTTTTTTATTTTCTTATTGCCAGTCTGGTGTCAAGCTCTAAAAAGCCTTTCTGGTTTCCGATTACAAACGCTCGAACGATGAACGTTGAGTCCCACTCGACGCCTTGTCGACGAGTTGATTTACGATGTCCTAGAATAAATACGATTTTTGCTCAGTCTTGGACTCTCGAACACGACTTTTTATTTAGTTTTTATTCTAGTTTCAAAATTCCGACTTTTTTTTATCAAACAATTACTTATTTAAAAGATTGCTATTAAAATTGAAAACATTGTTATTGTACATAACTAATAGTATATTGTGTGGCAAGGGGTGAAACAAGACGATATCTGACAAGGGCGAGAGCTGTCATCGCCCTGGTCTGAAATCGTCTTTGTTTCATCCCGTGTCACACACTGTATTTTTCATATCACATGTAATGAAACAACGAGTTTTGATTTCTATAGCCAGTTGAAGTAAGACTATTTCAGACAAATAGCGCAGTAATATCTTATACTAAAGTGAGGCCAACGAGACGAGATAAAGAATATAAACAAACGGACCGTTACCAAGTGACATTGCGAGAGCGAGCAATTATTATCTCTCTGTCCTTATCATTCACACGCAGTAATGGCGTCAGTTAGTCGATGACAGCTGACGTTGCGTGTTTCGTGGTACAGGAAAGCAGTCAGTAGCGCAGTTGTCAACATTTGGTCGAGTTTTGACGGGAAGTCAAAATACAATATGCTGTGCTCTTGTTTTATTTTCATAATCTTGGTATATCTTTGAGTAATTGTAATTGTAATTTAGAAGACGCAGTGGTATAAAGCCACGTACTCATAAACATACAACTAATCAATTCATTCGAGCAGCGATTGTCGAGCGGTTAAGGCCGCGGTTTTCGACACGGAAATACAGAGTTCAAACCCTCGGCGAGCACTTTTGGCAAAATAGTTTGTTATGTGCGTATTTTTCGCTGCTCCAAAAATATATTTTTTAGAATTGCGGTGTCACTTTCTAAAGTAGGTATTTGGAAGAAGTTTTGTAATAAATCACTATACATATTATAAAACAAATTCACTTCCCGCCGCTTTCCTGAGTCCCTATGTATGCTTAGATCTTTAAAACTACCCAACGGATTTTTAAAACAGTTTTTTTTAAATAGATAAAGTAATTTCTGAGGAAGGTTTAGGTGTATAATTGATTATGCTTTTACGTAACTAGAGTAAAATATAACGATTTTTGTCACAAATCTTGCATGCTGGGAGAGTTCGTCGCTTCTCATGAATAGTGTACAATCTCAAAGATAGCTAACTTTACAGGAGAGCGTTTTGAAAATTGAACCGTTAATAAAAGCGTTATTTATAAAGTTCGACAGTCGCTCTTATTTTTAGAAAATAGTTCAACCCTTTAGCTCATAAAATAACTTATTGTAAGTAAGTACTTAAAAAGCGAACTCATGAAAAAAAAATTTTAAAATTAAGTCGTTTTGACTTTAGCTACTTTTTAAGAAAGAAATTGCTCATTATTTAGATATTCGATAGTTATTTTAAAGTATTAAAGCAGTTATAAATGGCATCTTCAAAGAAAGAATCATAAATTAATACAGTTTTTATTGGAAAATCACAGAAACATAATAACAGAGTTTTTCAGTCGCATTTTATAAAATAAAGAATACAATTTTCTTCCTATCAGTAGGATATAAATTAACCAAACTTAAAAAGTATCGAAAACCATAAAATACTATCAAAAATGTAAATCCATCCTTTTATAAATTCTTGACATCATGAATAAACATTTTCTGTAATTCTGGAGGGTCCTGGGTTCGATTCCCGGCGAAGCAGAAATTTGAATAAAGAGTTTTTAATTTCTGTTCTTAGTCTGGGTGTTTGTGTTTCTGTCTTGTGTGTGTCCATGGCATCCACGGCACAGGGTATATCTACCCTACTGTGGGGCTATGAGTGTTAAAGCGTTAATAATCAAGAGTAACAGAGCAACAGAACACTTATTTTATAATCAGTCTTACAATACGATAACAATTTTTAAGTTTAAGGTTTAAGTATAAGTGTAAGTTTAGTTTCGCAGATTTCAAGATAGAAGTTATTATGTATTAAAGATTTTGATCAAATGCACTGTAATAACTTAAATTATTGGAATAGTTTTTTTGTCAACTAAGCTTAATAAACCCTTTTTTTCTGTGCTGAAATCTTGATTGGTGCCTTATATGATGTTTTAAAAGTGTATTCGTTTTTGATGGTTTAGTTAGATGGTTGGTTTGAGTTGAGTTTGGCTATTAAGCATTGTCGGGAACATTAAAATCATAAGTTCCTAAATCTGTAAGGATCAAACATAAATAATTATGCTACCTATGTAAGAAAAAAGCAAACAATGTTTTTGAAATCAATAATACAAAGTAATAAAAACTATATACCTGACATTTCACCCGTCCCATGTTTCATTTACCTATCAACGAAGACGATCATCGATTTCTGTTCTGCAATGGGCGTATTTATTACTTTCCTTCATCTTTGAGGCTTTATAAAAAGAGGATTCTTTTTGCCATTTTTTACGTGTACTTTCATTTATTAATCTGATAAAAAAATATAGAATAATGCCTTAACGAGTTATCATCCAAACATATCGAATTATCGCAAAAGAGATTATACAAAAAATATTGAAAACACAAAGAGCCACCTAGTAGGTACTAAACTTTTGCAAATCTATTGGAGTTTTAGACACATTGGTTTATAAAGGTAAATAACGAAAAAAAAATACGAATAATTCAAATTTCCCGCCACTGAAGTGACGATCCACCATAAACACACGCTCAGTATTAAATTTGAATTGATTGCATTTGTTAAAAACCGAGTAACCCTTTCACCAAAAACAGCTAAATAAATAATTATAAAGTATGTATTTAAAAAAACCGAATAACACTTTTATTTCTTCTAAACTTTAAAGTTGAAAAGGAACATAATTGTGGAATTAAACATTTTATTTTGCCAATTTTATCATTTAAACTATACAATTAAAAATTTTAAACTTTAATTCTTACAAAATGTACCGTTAAAAACGAACAATTAAGAAATAATACGGTTATGATGAATAAATTTACGTTTCGAGGCAAAAAAAATTACTGAACAAAACTGCCCAATTTTGAGATTGTATAGTCTTTTAGAGAAGAATTTGTTAAGTGTTAGGTCAACTTATTGTCAAAAACCATATAAATTTGATTTAAAACAATATTACAGAGAAACTGAACTTACATTTAGGTCGTAATTTCGTTTTTGTACACTTTTTACGAGGAACTCTAAGTGTATTCTGCGGAATCTTTGACACAACTAAAGATTGTAATGTTTTTGCGCGAAAGGGACGTAAAATCGCGCCAATTTAAAACTAAACATTAGCTCCCCTAGCGGCAATTTTTGAAAGTAGCCTCTTTAGATACTTTTCACGAGAAAGAGTAGGTGATTCTTAGTATTTCTGTATATTTAACTTGATTTCGCAAAATTTTTGACTTTGTACACTTTTCATGAGAAGCGGCGAGTTATATTCTTTTGCGCCGCGTTAACCAGCGGAGATACATTAAAGTGAAGTTTTAGCGAATTGTAGATTAGAGATAGAAATTTGCTATACAAAAGTCCGCATTAGTGTACTCTATCTCTTACGGTTGACCTACAATAACTACTTTTATGTGTAAATGTTAATGAAAAATATCACGTTATCACGAAGCTGTTTTATTCTGTTCAGTATTAATCCTAATCTAAATAAAAACGTTAATTAGCTCCGTAAATTCAGATAAAAATTGTACAAAATGTAATCAAATAAATATTTTAGATGATATTTTGTTTTACCAAAAATCATCACATCCCCCGGCGTGCATTCTTATAGCGCGTCTATTTTTTGACTATGCCAATGGGTTTTTGTAAAGTAGAGTTTAATGTATATCACTTAAGCGCTCGAACGAAGCTGGGCGGGTCCCTATGCATATAATTTATTAAAATTAAAATGTCTTGAACTCCTGAAACTTTGTTTACATTTTTTATCTCGTCTCCTTGGCCTTACTATATTTTAATTATTTAAATCTTTGACAACGATTTGATGACAGCTGTCAGACGATTATATTTTTTTCATATCACATACATTGAAAGAGCGAGTTTTGATCTCCTTTTGTTTATTACAAATGCGATTCTGACAGACTTGAAATAAAGACATAAATAATAAATAAATTAATGTGCCGGGTAGAAACAACGTTGTTTCTGCGCTAGGGGACCCGCATATACGGCTACCCGGCACATTAATTGACTGACACATTCGCATTGGTTTGAAATTGTCTTATTTTGACTGGCAAAACAGAAATCAAAACTCGTTGTCTCATTACATGTGATATGAAAAATTAAATAATAAACGACGATACTAATTGTATGAAAAACTTTTTCGTTGAAAGAAACGTCGATTCATCTTTATATACATAGGTATATAATTCTTCTGTACGTGTGACTGTGAATTCCTCCTACACGGCTGGACCGACATGAATGATTTTTTTTTGTGTGTGTTCAAGAGGATTCAAGGATGGTTTAGATTCACAATATGTTTTACTGGAAATTGTTTTTTATTTCTAAGTAGTTTCCCCATATAAATTATTGCTCTTACCTGTCAAAGGTTTGTATTTCGTGCCGTGTCGTTCTAAACTTTGACACAGTCAGAATAACAGGACAGTTCGTATGTCACTATTGGTTTTATTTTTTGTTTGATTCTAATATGAAATCTCTTTAAGATAATAAGAAAATAAATCCTCTTTCATTACTTTTAAGGCAGGTCAACGTCTGCAGGGCCCACTATTTATTAAGATTTTTTTATACACAGTATTTTATATAAGTAATATAGTTTTTAATTTAATTGTTATTTTAGAATAGATTTAATTATCAACAAATTAATAAAGTTAAAAACTTTACATAGATTCAAACATACACGATATTATTATTATACCTATTTACTTCCGTTTTACTCAAGATATTGAAGATATCTCAGTGATATTCACGGGCTTACGCCAAGTGCACATCACTGTCGGGATTGTTTTCATTGAGAAATTTGCGGACTATGCGGCATGTATTGAGAATAGCTGCTTTGTGTATGGTAATGTAGCAGTTTTCTGGAAGATCTAGAAGGCTAAGATAATGGGATAAACATTTCCGGATCATACCGGTACTGGAGATAAGCAGTGGCACAAAGTAAACTGTATTCAGTTTCCAAATTCTAATAAATTCTTCTTTTAATTCTACGTATTTATGAAGTTTTTCGGTGATGGTTTTCTGTAAATTATGTGTATTGGGAATGGAAATGTCAATTAAATAACCTAATTTGTTTGTTTTATTATTATTATTATTATTTATTATGATTATTGCTAAACATTTAAACGTACATAAGTTTCTATTGAATAAAAAAATGTAAGGATGAAAATCCGTTAAATGTTCTCCAACTTTATTTGAAGTTTACAAAATATTATTTGTTTAAAAAATAACATTGCTTTTAAAATTAAAACATTATTGTTCTACATAATCCAATTGTAAAGGAAAAATATTTTCTTTGAAACAAACGTCGTTTTTTATGTCCTTACGCTATCAAACTGTTAAAAACCTTAATGGCATTTCGGATTACAAACACTTGAGAGATATACTGTTTCCCACTCGATCGCCTTGTCGACGACTTGATTGACGACATCCTAGAAGTAGGTGTCTTAGGTGTATTAGGTGGATGTGTCTACGACATTTTGCCGAGTTTCAGGATTTTTAACACGACTTTTTACTTTATTTTAGGTTATGTATAAGGATGATTCTAGTTTAAAAAAATGTACCTAACATACTCAAAGCGTTGGAAGGAATTGGTGAAATTTGCTCCAAGCTGATTTCAAGCTCAAAACTGTTTTCAATGTAAATAGTTAAGTTTTAGGTTTCACCTTTATTTTAAAATATATACTTACGAATACATCAGTTTTAGCATTTTACTAGGTTTGTAAGTATATCCAAATTATATTAAGGATCCCACCAAAAACATAAATGTAAAAATGTAGGACAAGTTCTTGTACATAAAAAAGAGTTGAAATCTAAACTACAGCCAAGTTAATAATAATCAGAACCGATATTAACCATTCCAACTTGGCTGGTTTTCATCACACGAATACTTCTGAAAAGAGCAGATCTTGCGGAGGTAAGTTTTAGAGTTGGACTTTTTTCCTTCATTAAAATTTCAAAACCCGCCAAGTTCGAATGATTAATATTGGTTCTGATTATTATTAACTTGGCTGTAGTTTAGATTTCAACTCTTTTTTATGTACAAGAACTTGTCCTACATTTTTACATTTATGTTTTTGGTGGGATTTCATTTCTTTTTGCTCAGTTTGCTTTATGGTACCTATCGCAACGTTGTTCATATTTTATTATTATTATTAAAATGAAATGTGTCTGGTCCACCAGATGTAATAAAAGCTTTATGTAACAGGTAATAATTTAAACATTTATTTTAAACTGCAATACGATACTGTGCACGACATCTTGTGATGAAATGGATTGTTTTGTTTATAGTTCATTTTAAAACGTAGTTAGTTATCTATTAAAATGAATTTTGATTATACTATAATTTCTTTTTTTATGTACTGATTTTTTTTCGTGTATTATAATTTCTTTTTGCACTTGACCATTTTCTATTTTCTAAAGTTTTCCTTGACTTTTATACTAACGACTACCCCGATGCCAAATTTCAGATTTGTAAGTCTTAGAGAAGTATGACCAACATTTTTATATATCACTAGCGGCCGCTCGCGACTTCGTCCGCGTGAACTTCGGTATGAATTTTTTTCTGAATTTTCTTTACTATAAACCTCACGCAGCCCGAGATCTTTCCAACGAATGCAAAACCGTGGAAATCGTTTCGTGCGTTCTGGAGTTATAGCGTCAGGAAAGAAAACCCGACTTATTTTTATATAGTACATAATGATAATAACTATAATCTGACTCGCACTTGACCAATTTCCAATTTTCGATGTTTTCTTTACTTTTTTAAATGTTAACGACTATCCCCATGCCAAATCCCAGATTTTTAAGTCTTAGAAAGAAATTTTGACTAAAACCTGACTCGCACTTGACCAATTTCCAATATTCGAATTTTCCCATTACTCTTACCCTGACGACTAGCTAAATGCCAAATTTCAGCTTTGTAGGTCTTCTAGAAGTGGTCAAACATTTTGATGAGATGTCAGTGAGTACATAAGTCAGTGAGTACCAAATTTACAATTTTCTCGAGTCTATAACTTTTTTTCTGTAATAATATTGAAACTTTTTATTCAAAGTATATTAAATGGTGTTATTATGCCCGTAAAGTTTCATCTAGATCTATTAATCAGGTAAGAAGATACAGGGGGGGGGGGGTCAAAAGTGGCTCGAAGCGGTTCGGGTAAATAGTGCACGGTGTGCGCGCGGCCTGTGCTTAGAACTTGTCCGGCGCACTTTCGTGCGTTTTGATAATAATGTCGACTACAAAATAGTATGATAAATCAAAATAAAATTCCATTTTCATTTAACGATTGCTATAAAATATGTACTATTAATAAACGAAAAATAAGGGGACGAGCGCAAATTATAATATAGCCGAGAAATATTTTTTAGAAAAATTATTATAAATATTAAAAAATAACGCTTCATACGAATTGCCTGAAATAATACAAATGACATACACAAAGGCAAGTATAAAGACACCCTGACTAAGAATAGAAATTTAAAATAATCGTTAAAATATCTGCTTTACGGAAAATCAGACCCTGTACCCTGGATTGAAAGTCCAACTTGGTAACCATTGCACACACGGTCAATCGTAACAACGTTGTGATACGTTAGTAATAGTTAGTATTCCTTGGTTGTGTTTTTTAAATTTACATTCTCTTTGTATATTATAAATGAAATTCGTAATAAATCTTTACCGAAATTATTCTGAATATTCAAAGTGACTTGTATCAAAAACATCTCTCCTTGTTTTGAAACAGAGGAAACATAAATTTCGGATCCTTCGTAATTGGCCTAAAGAGTTTCGTGTTGCTGATTTTAACAATTTCAGAAATACAATAGATGTTTTCAAATTCTTTAACAAGTTTCTTATATTTCTCATATTTTTTAATAACGGACTGTTATATTTACTTGTATGCTGTTATATTTGTATGTCAGTGATTTCACAAGTACATAGGCTTATATTTTATTGTAACATCTTTTAACATTACTTTTGACAAATAAACGAATTAAATTGAAATTGAAACTGAACAACGAACAAAGGTAGTTTTGAGATAGATATTAAAAAGGTATTGAGTGGCTTAACAATCGATAAAATTGTTTTTGTTAAAACTAAAGCATTTTTCTGAATTTGATGAGTGATGAATGTTCAAAATCATTTAAAGCGTAAGATTTAAAGTGAAAAGCAGTATTAAAATATTGTGCTAATCATTTCAAACGACCATGTTAGTAAAAAATCGTATGTTCATATTTTATTGATGAGATTAGATCTTTTGATTCATATTCATTCATATTAGATTTATTATTTATACATTTCACTTAGGTATTGTTCGTACCAAACTCGATTACCAAAATATCTAACAAACTATTCGACCCGTGTGGCACAATGGTTACCATGCCGGACTGCCAATCGAGGGGTCTCGGGTTCGATTCCCGGCGAAACAGAAATTTGAATGATGAGTTTAAAATTTCTGTTCTCGGTCTGGGTGTTTGTGTTTCTGTCTTTGTGTGTGTCCATGGTACCCACGACACAGGGTATTAATTACCTTAATGTGGGGCTATGAGTGTGTAACGTTTATTTATTTATTTTATTATAGTTTATTTTACTATTTCTTTTGACTTTCCGAGAATTAAACAACAAGCTCGTATATTTATTTTTATATTACTAGCAACTATTACTAAAAACCATTTTGCAATCCCATATTTATGATTTGTTAAAAAAATTGGCCAAAAACGTAATAAATCTAAATTATTCAGTTCAAGAAGACTCGGAACAAAACATCTTGCTTGTCTCAAAACAGAAGGGACATAAATTGAATCTTTTGTAATTGGCCTCAAGAGTTTCATGTTAGCCGATTTTTACAACTTCAGTAATTACTTGAAAAAACAGGAAACAGAAGTTTTGAAGTCCTTAACCATTTTCCATTTTAACCTTGATTATAGGTAGACTTTTTATAGGTAGACTAATATATATAGTATTTAAAATATTTAATTAAAGATAGTAATGAAAAAATAAGTTAATTTCCGGAAGTTTGTTGTATATTTTGTAGTGATGCTAACAATAAAATAGTATTGTATATATTATATATTAGCTGTGTATTTTAGTATATTTGACCACTTTTGTGATGTAAAGCACAAGGTAGGTATTTTTAGAAACAAACTAATATGAAAATAATGCTACCAGTTTTATGTAAGCAACAAAGCAGAATGTGAAGGTTATGGAGGAAATTTGTTATTGATACGATACAATACGATAGATCTATCAAAGTATGGCTAGCAACTATCCTTTTTACCGAATTATCAAAGGTGGTTAAGACTTCATGCTCAAACTTTAAGTGTGAACTATGCAAGCTCAACCATCTGTTTGATAAAAAATAACGTATCGTATAATCGATCTTCGTTAACTTCTTCTACGTAACTAAGTCTCGTAATAAACCAACTTTTGTGTAGGAATTTATGCGTAGTTGCTTACACATTAACCTATTAACTAGACTAAACCAATAAACTGTTACTCGGAAGCTCGGAACTTTACTATTTTATTAGCGAACTATTAGAACTTCCAAATTTGCCTTAGTTCAGAAACTTCGGCAATGGCACCTAGCAAATCTTAAGAATTCATCTTTCTTCGCGTATCAGTGAATTGTTAAGATAAATGAATATTATATAATAACTAGTAACTTTTAGATTAACCTTGCGAATTTATTCTGAAGCTTTGTAAAAAAATGTGCGTTTGTGTGCATGCTCTCTTCCTAAAGAGATGTTGAGTTAAAAGGCACGTAAACGTGGACAATTACACCGTGCTACGTGATTACACTTTCCTTTATTAACGAACCATCCATCCATTCAACAGCCTTTTATAGTCCACTGCTGGACATTGGACTTCCCTAACGTAACGCGAAAGCGCGCATAGCCCCGCGGTTAGCGTAGAACGCAATCTACGCAACTAAGCCAATCGGGCGCGGTCGGGTGTGAGATAAGTGACCGCTAGTGGCAAAAAAATTCATGCGCGTTTCCGTGCTTCGGAGGGCACGTTAAGCCGTCGGTCCCGATTGTTGTCGATAGATAACAGTTGTCAAACCTTGTCGGAGGCCTTATGAGCGGTTTAAAACATCCGACAGCGGGTTGGCCACTAACCCGCACCTCCACCAACCCGCATTGGAGCAGCGTGGTGGAGTAAGCTCCAGGCCTCCTCAACAATGGGGAGATACCCGTGCCCAGCAGTGGGACGCAAAAAAGGTTGCAGCCAACGTTCACCACTCCATCCGGCAATCCACTCGCTTTCCGCTGTTATCATTAGTTAGATCAGTCCGCCTGGTTGGGGGCAGCCTGTGCTCTGTTTGGCGAGGAGTCACCATTCGGGGACCTTTCTTCCTCATTGGTTGTCACTCCTGCTAACTATATGGCCTGCTCATTGCCATTATCAACGATGCATCTGCTAAAGAAACTTTCAAACACTTGATAAACAATAGCGTATAATCAGTCTTAGTTTTACTACGTGACTTTTTCTACAAAATAAAGAAAATCTTGTGATAATCTAACTTATTAACTGACGCGTAGTTACATAGAAATTAACTATTAATAAGACTTATCCAACCAACTCTACTCTGAGCATTCCTATTTTATTAACGAACTATTAGAACTTCCTAATTTTCCTAAATTGAGAAACTTTAACCACAACAACAAGGATAACTTAAGAATTCAACTTTTTTCGTATCTCGGGGAGTGGCTAAGCCAAATGAATATTCTATAAAGATTTTGTACAATAGAACCGTAAAAAATGTTTTACAGTTTTTGGAAATAAAAGTCTATAAATTGTTTATGGAATTTGGAGCATCGTTTGAAGTTTCACTTTCCTTTATGGGTTTCTATTGGCTGCAACCCTATTTGTGTTGGCCTTTGGACACCTCTAGCTACGGCCATTCCTTAATTCAGGAAGCCTAGAACTCCACCATGCTGCTCCAATGCAGGTTAGTGGAAATGCGGATTAGTGGCCAACTTGCTGCCGGATGCTTGAGACTCAGGCAAGGTTCAGGAACTAGGATTTATCGATAACAACCGACGGCTCAACGTGCTCTTCGAAACAAGAAAACGGAAATGAAATTTGTCACTAACGGTACCCATCTTAGACCAGACTTCGCGCAATTCGCTCAGCTGCATATATCGCTTGTGTTCTACTCTAGCCACTAGGCCAAGCGCGCGCTTAAGACCTTTATTAGTTCACAAAAAATAATATATTATACTTAATCGAATTAGGCGTTACTTTGCGGAAATTCATTGTTATAAAGTTAGTTAAAAACTACTTTGCTTTGCTTTGCATGTGCATGTATCCTGTGTGGAAAGGAAGGAGGCGCTATTTCGTGAAAAAAGTGTACACCAGCATACGTTCTGATTGCGGATGGTTGCAAAGTACTTTTTACCTAACTTAATAAAAAAAATATTATAATTAAAGTGAAATTGATAATTTTCTTGTGAATTTCAATTAATACCTTAAAAGGCAGTGCTTTTCTTCGGACAAAAATATCGTTTAAGACCAACCTGTTTTAGCCCTACATAGAAGTAGGTAAGCTGTCTGTCGGCAAAAGATAAGAAAGGTTCAAAATATTTAAAGATTAAATATAAAACAAATGAAGGATCTAACAACGAACCGTGGAACAGCGCTCTAGAATTCCACGAATATTTCTTTACTGACAAGATTATCTTCAACAGAAATTAAATATAAAATTGTTGTTCCATTTATTCTATCATGACTTTAATAGATATTCAAAAAGATAATTAATAGTTTAAATTATAGTAGGTAGTACCTACTGTATTTTAAGTAATGTTCTTGGAATGTCTGTAGCTAAGTTATTTTGCGATGGGATAAACTCTCCTTCTTCTTGTAAAAAGTCCAGAGACCTGACATAATTAGTTTCAGACCTGAGATTTGTATTATCAAGGCCAAGTATGAGACGAGATCTTAATGGACTTAAGTATGTAGAGAATACAAAAAAAAACTCACCGTCTTATCCTGCAAGAGGCTTATCCTACAATTGAGATGCGCATCTTCCCCCAGTTGAACTGTTATCTTCGTGATATTCCCATCGGGCGAGTCTTCGAAGTTTGGACCATACTTCCTATCATGATCGAAGTATGTGTTCTTCACCGAGACAACATGCGGCACCATTTCTTGCCTGACATTTGGTGGTATTGTGAGGGTTCCAGATGGAGCTGGTTCTTGGGAAGGCTGGGGCACCTTGAAGGCTTTCGTGCTATCGATTGTGGAATTGCCGAGTCGTAACATGACAGGCGCTGGAGCGATTCCAGTGCTGAGTGCGTAGAACGGTGTTACCGTCTGGTCTTCCGGCGTCGATGATGTTGGTTGGGTTTCTGTGGATATTTAGATGATATTCAGTAATGTACAATTAGAAAAGATCCTAATTAAGGATTATTTCCGCCAATCCGCAGTTGGCCAAAGTGGTGGACTATGGCTTAAATCGCTCTAACTTTTGAGAGGAGACCAGTGCCCAGCAGTGGGAAAAAAGGGTTATTTAATGCTTAAATTATAGAGCAGTATTAACAGCATATTTCTGCACTTTGGGTAGCTCTCTCATGTGTAACATGTTTTTTTTGCAACCTTTTTTTTATGTCCCACTGCTGGGCACAGGTCTCCTCTCACAATTCAGAAGGATTTAGGTCATAGTCCACCACGCTGGCCAAGTGCGGATTGGTGGACATCATGCTTTCGAGAAATTATGAATTTCTCTCAGGCATGCACGGTGATGGAGAACATCGTAATTAATTAAGTATCACGATAGTTTCCATCACCGTGGAGCAGCGATAAATGCGCACATTACAAATTTCATTGTCAGAGGTGCGCGCCGAGAATTTAAACTCGGTATCGGTCGCGTCGGAGACCGCGGTCTTTTACCACTCGGCCATCGCTGCTCGTGTAATATGTACCAAAGCTCAATTTGACTTATTTTAAACGCCAAGCCAATTTATGACAGTTAAAGGTACTGAAAAAATCACAGAGCAAGAAATCATTAGATTAGCCATTTCTCCCACTAGTGACGGCTATCATAATTACAAGTGGCTTACAGAGATTTGGATAGCACATTTTCGGCTGACTAGTCATTTTATTAATAAAGAACAGCTTCTTCGCTCAGGTGATTTGAGTTTATAAGATTATATAGTAATCTATCCCACAGAAAGAGTACATTTCCGGGATAAAGTCATAACGGAGATTATGTAATAAATCCAGATGATAAAATCTATGTCTGTGATAAATTTCATTCTGATCCGTTAAGCCGTTATTGCATTGCTGAGATCCCAATTTGCAGATTTATAAAATAAGTACATATGTATAGATAAAATAAATAAATAAATAAATATTTTTGGACAATTCACATAACACCATCTGATTCCAAACTAAGCAGAGCTTGTACCTACTTAATCAGAAAGCTGATAAACATACATACTTAAATAGATAATTAACACCCAGACACAGAACAAATATAGTCATGTTCATCACACAAATATTTGTCCTGGGTGGGAATCGAACCCAAGACCTCACGTTTCACAGTCGGCTCATCACCCACTACGCCATGGATAGTAAAAAAAATGAAAATAGATCATAAAGCCTGTCTCTAATTTAGTGCACCGTTGCTTGATCAATCATTGATCTGTGATGTAGATGTGATTGTTTTCAGACTGTAAGCTGCTTAGACTAAAAGTTGATTGTGCTCAGTTACGCCACAAAATACTTTTACTAACGAAGTAAACGCATTATTTATAAAATAATAAAGCAAAGCTAATTATCTGAGTTAATTTGTAATTTAGACTAGTATTTGAACCATGACTGACCATGAACTTGATTTATACTTGAGAAACTCGTACTTTAGGAATGTCATAATTTTAAAACTAGCATAAAGCCAAACTTTGTAAGGGTTCGCGTAGTTTTTCTAATAAATTTATTAATTTTCGTTGCTGTGAATAGTTAAAAAAATATCCTTTTTTTATAGATAACACATCAAGATTACTATACACATAAAATTACATTTTTAAAGCACAAATCTATAGGCGTGATAGTTTTTCAGTAAGTGCACCTGATAGGTATATGATTATTATTTCGTTAAAGCTGTTGTTGGATATACCTTTTTTTCAAAGAGTGAGAGAGAGTACGGCTTTGATACCATTACTATAAATTAAGACTTCTATAAATACAGTGAACCAGTAATAATGGTTTATCTTTATCTTATTATCTTATTAAACTATCTAGTTTAAAAAGAAATTAATAACCGAAAAACGCAAGAGTAGCTTCACAAATAAAAAATTAATGAATGAAGAATGTGACTTGCTACTTGCAACTAGTAATTCCAAGCATTTCCCCTTGGGGAAATGCTGCAAGAACAAAACAACACAAGAACAAAAGGAACAAAAACCTCTCACCTGTTGTGAACTGGCACACGACTATCTGTGTAAGGAAGAACACGCCCGCACTCCACATAGCGCCTGAACGAGGCTGCGCCCCTCTTGGGGCTTCATAATCTGAAACAGAAACCTTAATTGGAATAACACTTAAACGGAGAATGATCTAGAACTAAAGTAGAACAGTGGAATCTTTGTTCTAAAAAATCAAGCTAAGAATGCTTTATTAAAAGAAGTGGTTACATTTTTGTTAATTAACTGTATTTTAGGCCCGCGTCCAAGATATTAGTTACTTTGTCCTTGAGCCTTCTTGTCGGGGATTTTGTGACATTTTTATTTTTGTTGCTGTCTCTTACCGAAAACTAGGTGAGTGAGTACCCACCGTAAACTCGCTGTAGCTTCGGGATTAAGAATAGAGCTACGGTATCCCTTGCCTGATCGTAAGAGGCGACTAAAAAGGGGCTTCCGGGGTTGCGGGAGCTGAGAGTGGAAGGTCAATCCGTCCAGCCTCGGGAAGGACGGCGGCGTGTGCGTGGCCGCATGCCGCGGTAAGCATCTGAAGGTGTAGGAGAGAACATTTGCTCTCTCGAAGATGGGCCCGTACCGGGCGTACGTGGCTTACGGACTACGGTGCGTTTCACTGGAGATCCCGGATTCCTCCCCAAGTGCAGTGGCAGGACACCGAGGGGGCTTAGTGCGGTACAAATCCCACATTACCCGGTATCTTCTCCAAAGGTACCGGGTACCTTATGAAGGCTTCCCCCACCCTCCCGATAAAAAAAATACCCACCGTTCAGGAATAGCCCAGAATGCCAACAAAACAAATAGCCAAGAATGAAACAGACAACAGCTTCAGCGCGCGAGACGTCTGCTTCATTTCATTACTACTGAATTTTCCAAAATTTATTACATTGCCTTTGCTTTGTTGTTAATAAATTTTACACCTGTATTTGATAATTTCGTTTTGTAAATGTTTAAATAAAAGATTGCAGATCCATAAATCGTAAAAAAAGTATTTATTTTCCACCGCCTTCACATCATGCCTTGAAGATGAGGATGCTTTTCTTTCACTTTCAGCAGCGATAAATTCGCATATAACTAGTTATTCATATATGTATAATTAATCAATGCCCGCGTCAGGGCACCATTTCTTTACGACTCAACTGATGTTGGTCGTTACTGTTCTTTTCATTAATACTTATATTTGTCAAAAAGTAGTTCTATTTATCATAAGTATTTATTACTGTTCATTAAGGTCGAAGTTACGACCCGAATTTTTTGCAAGGAAACCGTTATACAAATTAATAATAAGAAGAAGAATTGTTTCATTTCAGTGAATGGTCTTGTGCACGCTCTGTCGTTTTTAACAAAATTGTTAAATGGTAGCTGTAGCCCACGAAAGTTCAACTATAAGCATGCTCATATCAAGTCTGTGGCTTATTTGATGTTTTGCCACAAAAAAATGTGGCCATCCCCACACCTCTCAAGAAGAATTGCGTTTTTTATTATTATTTGAATGGAGTAGCAGACGAGCATGTAGGCCACGTGGTGTCAAGTGTTCGCTGCAGCCCATGGACATCTAAATACAACCTCAAGCAAGCATAGGTAAGTCTTGTCTGAGGTCGCATGCAGTTGCGCTGCTATTCCGGAGGCTGGTGGTCGCCTCATGTAAGTGTGGCCGGCAACTGCACCTTTCCACCGAAACACAATAGAATTGCTCACAGCAGAAGTGGATGCAGCGGTGGTACTTCCCGGGGCGAACCATAATAGTTCTACCACCAACCAAAAACGTTTGACCGAATAAAATCTCTGCTGCCTACAAACTGCAAGATCTACAACGTAGTTTAGGTACCTACTTTATTAGGTACTAGCCCTCCATCAGCGGCTTCGCCCTCGTGGACCCGTTTAATGGGTCGCCATAGGATAAAAAATAGCCTATGTGCTATTCCGGGCTTCATTGCTATATTAAAATCGTAGGCGTTTAGCCAGTTGCTTCAACCGCGTTGACCCTATTACCCGTTTTCACGTAGAAATGAAGCATTTTCCCCGCGGTAAGAAAGTAGCTTATGTTACTCAGGGTGAATGTAGCTTTCTAATGGTGAAAGAATTTTTGAAATTGGAACAGTATTTTTTGAGTTTAAAACATACATAAATACAAATCTTTCCTCTTTATAACATTAAGTATAGATAACTTTTAAATCTCATTAATGTTGTTTTATCATGCTGGTTGTGCTCGAACGCAATGCCATACAGTGGCACGACCGCTAACTAAGAAGCTACAATAAGTCTTCAGTACTAAACTTATCAGCAGGCAATTATATTTACTGATAACTTAGGCATTGTTAGCTTCTCAGATAGGTTCTAGTACCTGGACGACCGAGCGTTGCTCGGATTTAAATAATTTATATTCTTGGTTTAATTTCAAACGAAACACTCATTTGGTCAGTGTTACTTAATAACGCCATCTGAAAAAGCTCCCAATAAAAAAAAAAACAAAAATAAATGCAATATGGTTTTGATTGAGGTTTGAAACCGGGCCTCTAGTACCGCAGTCGGCCCACGTAATCATACGGCCAAGGAAGCTTTAATTCAATGAACGAAATTTTTATAGAGCCTTTTTAATCGTCATAGTCATCTCTTTGAATGTCGGATTGACGGATGGCGTTGGATGGCGTTCTACGCCGCAATATTATTAATACTCGCCAATAGACGTCAGGAAGAGTCATATTTTTCAGTTTATATTTAAGTTGATTATCGCTGAAAATATTTTTTATGATTTAAGATTTCTAAAAATAAAACCTAGCTGGATCGATTTATCACCCCTGAAACCAGGGTACTAAATTCATCAAAATCTCTGGACCCGTTTTCGAGATTCAAAAAATAAAGATAAATATATAGGTATAAATACATGAATTACTCGTTTATTATATTAACTAACCTAACAGGACTCCAGGGTGTGACATGACTAACAACTTCTTAGGTAACGCACACAGAGACAATATGCACGTTCAAACACCCTCACAAACAAGAGCATTCGCGAGATAAAAGAACCCCACGTTCGAATTATCTCGTAAAAATACGGGCTGGCCCGAATTACACACTCAAGAAACAAAGGCTCACGTGCCTTATTGTCTGTTTAACAATGGACAAATTACTTCACTATTTATCTACGTGACTTGCTAAGCCATTGCCAGAATAGAGCGGGAAGATTTATTTTATACTTTGTGCCTCGTTAAAGATCTTGTTCAGTTGTTTCGCGCGATAAATGAGTTCAAATGTAAGATTCCAACTTATTACTCGTACTTTAAACAGTTTTCTTGTGCCTATTTTTTTACAAGCTGTAATCTGCTACTTCTGGCATATAAGCCATGTACTTTTATTGTTGCTGCAATCTATGGCTACCTACATGGGTAAGTACATGCTACAGACATTCTTAAGAAAACTTATCATCTGTCATCGTTTGAATATACGCTGCTACTCTGTAGGCAGTGTTATCTAATATAAGATTGACTAGCAAACCATTTTTCTCGCTAAACACTTGCACCAAGAGAATTCTATTATCCACAACTATACATAGTATACCTATACAACAAGTTATACAACATATTAAAAGATAAGTTTAAATTAATTAGCCTAAAAAGAAAAGAAAGAAAGAAAAACAAAGAAAATATTTTATTTGCACAAATATGGGTAGCAAAAAAGGTTTTACAAAAATATTTAGATCGCCATATTTACCCTTTAGGGTGTACAAATTTTATTGTAAAAGTTATATAATTACAAATTAAATTATAAACTAATTATGTACTTACAGTAAACACTAAAATATACAGTATACTTAAATAATTTTACATTATTATCACTTTAGCTACTTAAATTAAATTTAACCCAAGTTTGTGCTTTTTATACAAATTTATTTTATTTTATTTGAACCGTACGTGGTTGACCGTCATCAGCTTTGGGCACCCACCATGATGGGTTTTTGTAAGCTGAGAGGAAATAAAGCTGGTGGAAAAAAACCTCCCAGGTTTTTATCCCGAAAAATATCTTATTTATGTTATTTATTTTAGTTTATTATTTATTTTAGTTAATATTTTAAAGACGAGGTTTACTTGAATTACACACTCAAGAAACAAAGGACAACAGGAAATGACGACCCTCGTGGCATCATGGTTACCACGCCGGACTGCCGATCGGAGGGTCCCGAGTTCGATTCCCAGTGAAGCAGAAATTTGAATGATGAGTTTAAAATTTCTGTTATCGGTCTGGGTGTTTGTGTTTCTGTCTTTGTGTGTGTCCATGGCACTCACGACACAGGATATATCTACCCCACTGTGGGGCTATGAGTGTGAAGCGTTATTTATTTATTTATAAAGGCTCACGTGCCTCATTGTCTGTTTAACAAAGGACAAATGACTATTTATTGGGTTGACTTGCTGCCGTGGCCGGAATAGAGCAAGAGGGTTTATTACACGCTTTTTATTAGCTTCACCTGTATGTTTGTATGTTTGTATGTTTGTATGTTTGTATGTTTGTAACCGACTTCTTTGGGCGCGATTTTGACCCACTTTAAACGGCCAGATTTCGTTCAAACTTTGTAGATTTATTGAGGACCGATGACAATACACTAATTTGATAAAATTATTCCATTTTTCAATTTGCAAAATATGATTTTTGTTCGATTGCGTTTATAGAGCTACAGCTATTATACGACTGTTATAGATCAAACGATCTAATAACGAGTATTTTAGCCACTTTAATTCAGCATCTGCTAAAAGGTGGAGTAAAAGTGCTAAAACATAGTGCTGTAAACGTTTATTCGACGTCCTTAAAGCACACATTAGCAAATATTGCCAAATAGTCGAGATAACCGCTATTACACGATAAATGGGTGTTTTAAGAACGGTTACTCGGCTCTTATACGATTAAAGGCTGAGTAATCTAATTACTATTCGACTATTTTGCTGCTTGGGTTGCTCATATTTATGTAGGGGAGTAGACTATTGGTGCTCAGTAACCGAAAACGTGTATGAGATATATAAAGAATATAAATAATTTGTTAAGTCGTAAGACAGGTGAAATTTTATGAAAACGTAAAAATTAAAAAAATATGTAACCTTGTTATGTAACAAGCCTAATGATAGATAAAGATATTTTTGAAAGAAAGAAGAAGGTTCTCAGTAACCAGTCCATTGCTCGTGGAAACATCATGGAAAGAATAAATAATCCAAACTAAAAAGTAGAAAATAAATAATAGTTTAAAAAAACTAAAAAACACGCTTTTTATAGAAAACCGAACTAAAAAATAGAAAATAAATTTTAATGAATTTAAATTAAGAAAATAGTGTTAAAAATTTCAATGAATATAAGTTAATAATAGTGTGAATAAAAAAATATTTTATTTAAAAAAAAGCGTGGGGTGCTTTTTAAAATATTATCGAAATGATAATCACTCTACTCATATCTGTCAATAAAATATTTATAACTATTGACACCATGCACCCCACGCTTTTTTTAAAATAATTTTTTTTTTATTCACACTATTATTAACTTATATTCATTGAAATTTTTAACACTATTTTCTTAATTTAAATTCATTAAAATTTATTTTCTATTTTTTAGTTCGGTTTTCTATAAAAAGCGTGTTTTTTAGTTTTTTTAAACTATTATTTATTTTTTTACACTCTGGGTCCTCGGCTCCTCGCGCGAGACAGAGTTGTTTCGCGCGATAAATTGGGCTCAACTTCGGTGGGACTATTTTCTAATAGTTTTCTTGAGCCTATTTTATACTAGACTAGCTTTAGCTTGCCTACGGCGCAGTCCAAACGGGCCACACATTTTTCTCATAGGAATGATTTATATTCCGCCGGTATAAAGTTAGCCTGTGTCACTTTACAAAAATATATTTTCCAAACTTTCTAAATAATATCCCCAAACATTGTCTCTACACAAATTCAAGTCAACGTTTCACCCACAATAGATAGGTTAATAACCACATACTTTTTTAAAAGTTTTGAATCCAATTCTATTCGTAAGAGTTTTCTAGAGGACTATGGCCTTACGTCTACTTCAAATGGAATCATAGGATTTTGCTTTCATCGTATTTTTGGTTACAGAAGTGAATTTTTAATTTGGATTAGGTATATCTAGAAGACTATATAACGAATCGTGAGTGTAACTTAACATGATTATTTACTTCCGGCAATACTCACGTTGCATAATTGATGATGCTCAACTAGTTTTGGACCTGAACGAGGCTTTTCCTTCCAGACGGAACGTCTCATGAAGGACTTCATGGCGTCGCGAGTTGTCGCTAGGCGCGTGCGGAGACAGCGCGCGGCGGCGCGTGCGGCCCGGTTGGATGATTCGGCAGTCATCTGATCTCCTCGTGAGTCGTCGTCTACCGTGCTTAAGGTGGTACTAGACGGGGCGCATACCACGCTAACTGTGTCGGTCTCCAAGTTGTCAATATTACCAGACGTAGTGCGAAGTACTGGTTTCCAGGCTGAGGGCACAGTCCAACCACTATCTCTGTTGTAAATAGGGCGACGGTTTATCTCAATCGCTTCACGCACTTTTTGGGATACTAGAATTTTTTCCCGCGCCAGAACCGCTACCTTATCGCGTCGTGATATTGCGTCGAGTTTCGTCAATGTAACTCTTGCCACTGTCGCAAGGTATCTTGTATACACCCGGTTAGCGGATCCCTGTCTATTCATGAGCGTAGAAACTCCCGTATCTGTGCTGGAGAACGGAAAATCGTACTTATGCCATATTCGAGCGCAAATGGTGTCCGATTTTATCCGTTACTCTTTTAATGTAGGGCAGGTATGCTGGAATTCTATCTACGCTCACAGGTCGGAGTTTAGAGCGGCCGCCCACCAATCGAACACTCTGTCTCCACAAATACCCGTTGGATTCCAGCACGTGCCTCACATGATGTAATTCTGAGTTAACATGTTGGAAGTCACACAGGTTCAAAGCCCGGTTGATGAGTGTTCTGGGCACCAAAAAGTTATTTTACGCACTGGAGTTGCGAGGTGCAAAATCTTCAGGCGTCCTCAATAATGAGGGGACCCGTGCCCCCAGCTGTGGGACGCAAACAATAATTGCAGCCATCAGAACATTAAAATAATGGATTATAATAATAAAAAAATATTATTTATTATTATCATCCCTACGGATTTCAAAGGGTAATAAATACCAGGATTAAAAGAAATATTTTAAATACTTGATGTAAACGAATTTTACAAGTATATACAGTCGAGCCGTCATCAGTTGTCACCCCTCCGTCTTACGAATTTTCGATCAGGCCACGTGTAGTTGACGCGAGTTTAACATTTTTTACCCTACCAAAAAAAGTGCACAACGCTGCTGAAGAAGTTTTCAAAAATCATATCTGGAAGATATATGGAAGTAGCCCATAAGACAGACAGGCGCAAACAGGAATTCTTTATACAATGTAGTGTTGAAGAGGTTATATTGGATATTGGATGGCTGTTACATCGAGTAGTGTCAATTATTCCTGACGCAGGTGGACAGCAATGGGTTCTTTGTGAAGGGATGTTTAGTTCCGGACTGATTAATGTTCCCTTTCAATCTGCATTCGACAGATCAGTATTAAGTATCGATATTATATTGTTATGTCGAGACCTAACGATTTCTTTCAGTGTGCTATTAGTAAGTTATGTTAGCTTACTTAACTATTAGTAAGTTATGTTAGCTTACTTGACTTAACTTGAAAAAAGGGTTTGACTGCAAGAGTATCACCGGTGTATCGCAATTATTATCATAATATTTTTATTGTTTCGTTGAAAAGGTACTGTTTATGTCCCACTGCGGGGCTCAGTTCCCCTCTGGGAAGTGAGAGGGATATATACCAACTACTGGCTACCACGCTGGCCAAGTGCAGGTTAGTAGACATCATGCCTTCGAGAAACTATGAGTAACTCTTAGGTATGTAAGCAGTAGATGGTGGTAAACATCTATACTAATATATAAAGCTGAAGAGTTTGTTTGTTTGAACGCGCTTATCTCAGGAACTATTGGTTCGAATTGAGAAATTATTTTGTGTAGGATAGTGCATTTATCGAGGAAGGTTTAAGCTAATAATATCATACTATGACTAATACCAAAGTCCACGCATGGGCGGGCGGCGCGGCCGGCCGCTAGTCGTTTATTATGTACAATATTTTTCCTTCACATTTAGCGATAAATACGCACATGAGGTGTCAGAGGTCAGAGGTGCGCACCAAGGGTTTGAACTCTTTCTCTCCGTGTCCTTCCCACTTGGCCATCGCATAGTGAATAGAACTAAATTAAAAAAGAAAGCCCTACTTCGACTTAATAACGGCATGTTATGGTCAACCATATAGACGATCGTGTCATCATCTACTAATTGACGTTACTTCAAAGGCCTTTGTGAGCGATGTCATTCCATGTTGATAACTACTTTCATTTGTCCTATCATAAAGTAATACAATGGATTTCAAAGGCTTATAAATAACAGGATTAAAAGAAACATTTTTTGAGATTATTAAAAACTATAAAACACTGACATACTATAAAGTACACGGTATTAAGGGATTTTCATTAGTTTACAAAATGGTCAAGCCTATTTTTTCCTTTTGAATAGTAATTAAAGAATAAAAGAAAATTCATATAAAAAAACATAAAAACTACTTAATGATTTTATAGACATATTTTTTTTTCATTTTTTTTTTTCTTAGAAACTCTTAGAGTAAATTAAAAAAAATATTCTAACATTTGTTTCGCAATATATTTACGAAACATTATGTATGTACGTAAAATTAAAGTAAAAATCATTACCATATAAGACTTGCATAGTCCTGTGTCTAAACTAGGAACAGCCACAGGATGTCATTTCCGAAATGCCAGCTCCATAAAGTCATTCATTTATTGGGATATCCATCAGACTTTTTAATGAAATCCCAATAAAGATTCAATCCCTGCCTTGAAACCGTTTTAAGAATGTAGTCAAACAAGTCCTCTGTCACAAGGCTTACATAACAGCTCACCGTCCAACCAACGGGCACCAAAATCTATTTCAATTTTAACATAAAAGTAAAACTACGGGCCTATTGGAAGATATTTCAGTGTGGAATAAGTAGTGCCCTTGTACAAACATTAATTGTTCATTCTCCTTGTGACCATTTGTATCTACATAAATTAAATAAATAAATAAATAATAATAATAATAATTTAATTTTTTGAGATTAGACTAATATCTTAAATCATCAAGCTATGACAGGTATGACACCCGTCAGAGGAGTGGCCTTTACGGACGAACCCCTCGTCCCACCGTGCATGCACAATGTGCTTTCTGGTTATACAACTATTGTGTCAGTGTGTGTCGGTGTCAGTATTGACGGTGCATAGAAAATGACGTTGTTAATTGAAATTGACATTTAGAAATGTATGCGTCTGTAGCGATGAAAGAATATTTGTGAATGTGTGACAAAATTAAAATGTGTGCGTTCTTTCCCCGCACCAGATTTGGCACAAAAATTATGTAGGTATCGAAGCAAGGCGCTATGCCGTCTCTCCTGAAGGGTGAGTCAGTAACTTTGATGCTCTGAGATGCATAGTTAATATTATAATAATTGGGAAAGTAACCCTCTCTCTCTCTGCGTGTATGTGTATGTATGTATGTGCGCGCGCGTGTGTGTGTGTATGTTTGTTTGTTTTAGATCTGTTGAATTAGAATGGATCTTGGGAAATTGGGAAATGACATGAGATTGTTATTATCAAGAAAAAAGGCTTCAAAGGGTTGAAATAAGTGTTAAAAATTTGTACGAAGTGTTATTATCGTTAGTGATTAAACAAAAAGTCATTGGTTCCAAATATTTTTTGACAGTTCGATCTGTACACCTTGATGCTTTAAGCTATGCATTTACGCTGTTTCCTAACAAACACATTTATAAAATGAATAAAAAACGCCATATTCTTTGAATCGACATCATAATACTCACATTGATTGCTGTTAATAGAAAAAGTTTTCATACTATGACTAACGGCCTTTTAGGTTTAGTAAGGTTACTTGACAGCATGCTGTTATCCTTTGTTGCTCTAAAGGCATCGCACGGTTGAGATCCTTATTATTGCTCATTTGACCGCTGCAGGTCCCATGCATTCATGACTGCTTTCCCACCGGATCGACTGCGGCTGTCATGTTTGTGTAATAGCATTGTTAGCATTGTACCTACGCATGAACGGTATTAAGTTATTAAAAATCATCAACAACTTCGTTGTAATCATTAATTTTATTGGTATTATAATAATTTCCTTCTGAAGAATTGATTAGTCATTAAACACTAAAATAAATCTATACATATAATAAGTCTGTAAGAAGTCGGTTTCTTTACATTGAAGATATTTGAGAAAAACTGTCACTATTAGCGTAATAAAACCCAAAACAATGATTTTTAGAATTATTGTTTGTTTGTCTGTTTATTTGTGCTGGGGCTATCATGAGCTGCAGCGACCACTTAACACTACGTGTCCTGCATGCTCGTCTGCTACTCCATTCAAATAAAAAAAAACAATGATTAAAGATCTCCTAATATTTGCGTCTGGTATTTTGTTAATCACAAATTGTTTAATCACAGCACATTTGTATATTAACGAAGCTTTAAGGCTCGTGACTTGTTTGTCAATTTTCTTAAAGCTCACGGAAAGAGGTCGGTTTCCATAATGAGCAGCAATTAGGAGTGTAATCGACGAAGCGCGTGTTTCCAGGATTATTCCCAAGACTTGGCTGTTGACTGCTCTCAAAGGTTGCGGTAGGAAAACGTTTGGGATTTGGAAAAGATTCTAAGACAAACGAATTACTGTGTTTATACCGTACTTCTTATTTTACTAACTTCAGAATTTTCAGAAAGCTAAAAGCTTAAAACTGATGGTTTTGTTTTAGTTTCAAGTTCTTGACACAATTACGACTTATTATGAGAAATTTGGTTATCTTTTTTTTTCAACCGTTTTTTTATGTCCCACTGCTGGGCACAGGTCTCAGTCCAAAATGATAACATGAAACTTATAAATGAAAAGAAAAATAGATAATACATAGAACAATAAACCAACATAAGATGATCTGGCAATAATATAGTAAACTGTACAAAATAGAGTTCACGCTTTTTCGTACAGTTCCCACACGTCGACAATAATAATTAATCAATATTTTAATCTATACAGAAAGCTGAAGAGTTTGTTCGTTCGTTCGTTTGTAAGTTTGTTTGAACATGACAATTTTGATAGCTGCGTCAAAATGTAAATAAACAAACACAGAAAGTAAATAATTTTGTAAAGAAATAATAAAGGTATTAGTCATAGCATGATGTTATATAGCCTAAACCGCATCCTCCTACGTTAAGCCGTTCTTGAGATTAGCGCGCACAAACGAACAGACAAACAGACAATAATTCTAAAAATCATTGTTTTGGGTTCTATTACGCTAATAAATAACCCTAATGACAGTTTTTCTTAAATATCTTCAATGTACAGATACCGACTTGTTACAGATTTATTATATTTATTAGGTAATAAGAAAACCAAATTTATCATATTTACACATTACAAATTGTTTAGTCCACTTACCAATCGGCTATAGCTACAGAAACTAATAAACAACACTTAGTATATAATATTGGTAAAATATTTAAAAGTCGGAGTACTCTTATCTATGTTTAGGTATATTAGATCAAACAAAACCAACCCGCATTGGAGCAGCGTGGTGGAGTAAGCTCCAGGCCTCCCCAATACGGGGGAGAGACCCGTGCCCAGCAGTGGGACGCAAAAAGGGTTGCAGCCCAAATCAAACACTTAAACGAGTAAATTTTTAAAAATTTCACATTACTTTTAAATTTAAATTGCATTAAACTGTAGAGTATCAAGTATCCCTGAGTCTATTTCTGTCCATCCTTTGGGATAGACGATGTGAAGCGATTGACCTTTTCGCAGAACTTACCGCAGTTACATGTGAATGTGACCATGTATACGTTTTTATACGAAACTGTTTTCAAACGAAACAAAATAATAATTCGCAAACTGTACAAACAATTTTGTTATTTTATTAGAGTAACAACAACATTTGGGGGTTTTCGTGGAATCTTAAATCAGGCATGTTGAAGTCTTGTTTAGTATTCTTCTTTTGTTTATTTTTAAACTAGCCTTCCGCCAGCGGCTTCGCCCGGCGTGGACCCGTTTAATGGGTCCCCGAAGGATAAAAAATAGCCTATGTGCTATTCCAGGCTTCATTGCTATATTAAAATCATAGACGTTTAGCCAGCTGTTGCTTTAACCCCGTTTTCACGTAGGAATGAAGCATTTTCCCGCGATGAAAAGTAGCCCATGTTACTCAGGATGAATGTACCTTTCTAATGGTGAGAGAATTTTTAAAATCAGAACAGTAGTTTTTGAGTTTATTCATTACAAACCTATAAAAATACAAATCTTTCCTCTTTATAATATTAGTATAGATTAAATCGAATTCAATTGATCCTTTCTTGAAAATTAAAGTACTAGAGTGTTTTAGAATAAATCAATAGTGCAAACACATCTTTAAGGATCCAAAACTTTAATGGAAACGTTCTGGTAAAGCTTTACTCAGATAACTAACTTGGGTAACTACGATTTTCAGCACCAAAATAAGATTTCAAGATGAAATGTCCAATATAAACGACGTAACAACCATTGTGCAAGCTATGTGGCTTCAGGGCACTTCTAAAATTAAGAAATTGCACGCACGTATTGCGCGTACTACGAAAGGCACGACAAACTGTCTGCGCCCATTTTTATCATGTGTTACCTAATGCGTTGTTTCAAAATATCCGCAGGACCACATCTGGAGGCCACCAACACGCATCTGCACCAACTCACATTGGAGCTGCGTGGTGGAATAAGCTCCAGGTCTCCCCAATAACGGGATAAGACCCGTACAGTGGGACACAAAAAAGAATTCGATATAAATAAATCCTCAATACTAATTCGATATAAATAAATCCTCAATACTCAATTGATTGCTTGGCGAGCCTACATAGCACTCTCATAGTCCCTAGCAATCCGTAGCAGAGCCGACATTTTTCCTACCAGATTCATACCGCTACACTGAGTCTGAATTATTTATCTCGGCTGTACTCATACGGGTCAAAATTAAAGTCCCAAATTAATTTACTAACGGAGTAATTTTGAGGTAATTGTGCAACGTAATCTAATCTGGTGGATAAATGGCGCTGAAACAAACAAATAAAAGTGTGTGTTAAATTATCATTCTAGGCGCATTCAAAACAAAAGTACTCTATAATGGTGAAGAGTTGTTGTTTGAAAAAAATGTGAGTTTTCTTTTTTTTACTTTTTTATAATAACTGTAGATATATTCTGCTCTATACATCGGCCCGCTAGATAAGCGATTTCAAAATTTTATATTGTCCTGATGTAATGAAAATATGTGTATTCAAATTGCCATCATTTTACTTTCAAATTTTAATAGATCAGAAACATGTAAAAATAATCCTAACATTGGAAACGCAAAGCTTAATATTCTTTCTTTTAATTCTCCATAGTTTAATTTCTTGCTATGATTTTATACTTTCACTAATCAGTATTTCAACTTGGTGCAAGCATTTTCAGGGGCATAAAAAACACACAAGATACCGTCGATATTTTTGATAGAATTTAATTAATTTTAATGATTTTAAAGGATAGTCTTACTACAGAGATAAAATCAGTATTTCATCTCAAAGTCTCTAGAAGTGTCTAGAAAATTCTCCAACCACACTCATACCAGTACACTGAGTCTGAATTATATATCTTAGCTTTCTACACACGGGTTAAAATAAAAGCTCCGAGTTCATTTGTTAACGGAGTAATTTTGAGGTAATTGTGCAACGTACAATCTAATCTTGAGGATAAATGGCGCTGAAACAAACAAATAAAGGTGTGTGTTATTTTCATTTTACACCCATTTAAAACAAACACGGGTTTTCTTTGTTCGAAATTTTTACTTATAACAAGAGGTGTAATGTGCTCTAAACACCGGTTCTTTTTATTTTACGATAGAAAATTTAATACACAGGACACTTTTCATGCAAAATATTTAACTCTTCATAAAGGATAGTCTTATTATAGAGACGGATAAATGATGCAAAATAAACAAATCCTCAATACTTGTTACATATACTTATTCAATTATTTCAATTGGAACAGAAAATATAATGTCGTGGATTTATTATATTACGGAATATAATAATCTCTCATAATGGTTAAATAAGTAACTAAATTGATTACATTTTGCAAAGTGGGTAAACGGAAAAGCTGACGTCACGATAAGTTGTTAGTTCAGTAATGGTGGGACGTGAACGGAGTCGTATTGAAGGAGTCGACATGCGAAGCGGTCTTATTCGAGACAAGCAGTACACACCTCTAATAAGATCCTGTCGGTTTGCTTAGTGCGTGGATAATAATATCGTAAAGTGATAAATAGTGTACGCTATAGCTATAGCTAGCAGTAAATGAAATTGACGGCACCGCTCAGCCATCCCATATGCAGTCATATAAAATAAATCCGGACACCGCCGCGTCCCAGCCTTGTATAACTAGATAAGATATCGAATTCGAGAATTTGCTGATACAGGACTACGGTGCGTAGAAAAGAAGAGCAGGTGCACGGACATTCCGGTCTAATATCGATCGCAAATCACTAATTTTAGGATTATAATAAAGTAGTAATTAATAATTAAAATAATGAAGTTTAGATTCACTATTAATTTTCATTTCGCATCCTACGACGAACGCCCAAAATATAACTTACTCATTTGCAAGCTTGCTAAGTAAATAATACTTTTACAGTCACACATAAATTCGTAACAGAACATTTTCTAGCCACATTCATACCGTTACACTGTGCCTGAATTATTTACCTTGGCTGTACCCGCACGGGTCAAAATTAAAGTACCATGTTCATTTATTAACGAAGTAATTTTGAGATAATTGTGCAACGTGTAATCTAATCTTGGGGATGAATGGCGTTGAAACAAACAAATAAAAGTGTGTGTTATATTCTTTTTACACGCATTTAAAATAAAGGTATTCTTATAATGATGGTTTATTTTTTGTACGCAACGTACTACTCTGTCAAGAAAGTACCGGGAAAAGATCAATAATACACACAATTGTTATTCATCCAAATTTATTGTATCACCTTCAAAGTATGCTGCTTCAGAAACAATACACTTACGCCAACGAATAATTCAATCATGAAAACATTTTTTAATCCTTTTGTTGTTCAGTTCTTGTCGCGAATTTTCCTTCTTTATTATTTATTTACCGTTTGACTTTCCATCAAGAATGCACGTGCAAAAGTGCACAACACCGTGATAGTCAAAGAAAACATTCAACATGACTTTGACTTTTGATCGTTTTTGGTGTGGTTTTTTCGGTTTCGGTTCAGTTAGAAGGCGCCACTAGCTTGTTGACTAGTTTCATTATTAAACTCGTAAACCCACGTCTCGTCACCAGTAACAATGCCTTTCATGAATGTTGGGTCTGAATCGACTCGTTCTAGCATGTCCTCAGCGACCCTCATGCAATTGAGTTTTTAGAGAAAATTCAGGTCTTTTGGGACTAGCCGAGCGGTAACATGTTTCATATCCAAATGATTAGTTAAAATGGTACGGATCGACTCGTGAGATACAGTAAGTTCGGCGACTATCTCTCTCAAAGTTGAATGAGGATTTTCAGTCACTATTCAGTTCACTTTTGCGATGTTAACTTCAGTTGCAGACGTTGATGGCCTACCAGAGCGAGGAAAATCTCCCATGACATCTCGACCGCTTATGAACGCTTTGTACTACTCATAAGCACGTGTTTTTGATAAATACTATTAAACGTAAGCCTTCTGTTACATTTTCAGAGACTCCGAACACGAAATTCTATTGGCGATGCAAAGTTTAAGACAAACTCTTTGTTCGATGTTTTTGTCCATTTTGCAATTCACAATACAGACTAGATAATAATATGATATAACTAAAAACAGCACTGTATTTTATATAAATAACAGATGCAACTCATACTTGTACCACTCATAAGCACGTGTTTTTGATAAATACTATTCAACGTAAGCCTTCTGTTACATTTTCAGAGACTCCGAACACGAAATTCCATTGGCGATGCAAAATTTAAGACAAACTCTTTGTTCGATGTTTTTGTCCATTATGCATTATTCACAATACACACTAGATATGATATAACTAAATACAGCACTGTATTTTATATAAATAACAGATGCAACTCATACTCCGCGCCAAAATGTAAATCAGCCAATGTGCCAATCTAACAACAAAAAAAAAATTAATTTGTAACCACAAACAACTCATCCATTCCCGATAGTTTTCTGATTGAATGTACGTTATTTTTTTTGGAATTTTTACTCATTAATTTTTCATTAATAAATCAATTAATATAAAACAACCACAGTATAAGAAACTGCAATGAGTATACATGCTATTATTATTTCATGTACCTCTAAAATTACGAATAACTAACACTCATAGGCTCATAGCCACACACTAGGGTATTTTGTGTCGTAGATACGATAAGGCACACAAAAATTCAATGGAATTCAAGCACCTAAATCGAGAACAGAAATTAAACTCATCATTCAAATTTCAGCATCGCAAGGAATCGAACCCGGGACCAGTTTTGTCTGGTGAACACTGAACCACACGAGCACTTTCCTTAATGGCTAAACATTAATTCTTCAATGGCTACACATTACTTCTTTTTAATATAAATATGAAGAAAAGGGGATGAAATTTAAAAATTCAGGGTCTAATTTGTCCAGTCAAGCTAAGCAAAGCTTGGTAGCAAGAAGTTCTTGTGTAATTCTTCACGTAGATTTCAGAATGAGAACAGACTATCTTTAAACGCAAAGAGAATATAAAGTAGGTTACGAAAATTATGTGGTAGGTGGTGGTGTGGTAGGTGGTAGGTGGTAGAACTATTATGGTTCACCCGGGGAAATACCACCGCTGCACCCACTTCTGCCGTGAGCAATTCTATTGTGTTTCGGTGGAAAGGTGCAGTTGCCGGCCACCAACATGAGGCGACCACCAGCCTCCGGAGTAGCAGCGCAACTGCTTACGACCTCAGACAAGACTTACCTATGATTGCTTGAGGTTGTATGTAGATGTCCATGGGCTGCAACGACCACTTAACACCTCGTGGTCTGCATGCTTGTCTGCTACTCCTTTAAAATAAAAAAGATGTTAAAACATACACATCACAATAGAATATATAACAGAATATACTTACAAAACACAAGTTTTTGTAGCAGGTACATAAGCCACGAAACGAAAAAAAGAAAAAAAAGTCGGGATATTTGCAAAAGCCACGCCGACAAAACACGAAAGCGGTGAAACGCACATTTGAGACATAATCCACGCGGTGAGTTAATAAAGATAAAGGCTCTACACCTCCCAAAGGCTGTGAAGTCACTAAGGCAGGAAATCATACTAGTATTATAAACGCGAAAGTTTGTAAGTATGAATGTTTGTTACTCTTTCACGTAAAAACTACTAAATGCATTTTAATGAAACTTTACAATAATATATCAGAATAATACATGGGCTACAATTTATAAAGACATTGTGTGAATTGTGCAAAATATGACGGTAAGTGTCAAGTAAGTAGAAATAAATCTACCATCTGCGAGTTATTCTGGCGTGCGCTGCCAAAAACGCTAGAGTTACACAAATGTAATCTATGATAGAAACGATAGTCTTACAAAAAGCCCGTCACAGTATATATCTAGATCTCATGTGTAAGCCATTATAGCCAAAATGTGTAAGCCATTATAGCCAAAACAGTGAACAATAACTACAATAAAATTTATAGGTTATTGTTATGTATGTGTGTACGTATGGTTTTACTGATCCTTTCTAACGCGGGTGAAACCGCGGACCTCTAGTCTTTTTCTATTTTACTTATCATTAAAGAAACAAAATCAAGTTTATTATATTAAAGAACGAATCGTGAGTGTAAACTAACATTAACTCCCGCCGCCGGTCGCGGTGCATTCACGGCGGAGACGGTTATCCTCGATTAGGACCGAAACTAGTCGGGTATCCACGATTAAAATTACGTGAGTACATTCGTAATATATTTATATTAAAAACAAACTTAAGTGTTGTAATTGTTGCAGCCAAGCTTCTATTTCTGCACGCCCTAATTATACAAACTAACTTCATAGCTACAAAATTCGTGGCAGTCATTTTGCTCCATAGGTAACATTTTTTGCACTTCTCTAGCTAAATCAAACCAATTTTGTCACACAAATATACTCTATATCCTTAGAAAAATTACATTATAGAAATCAAGTTCGCGCACCCAAATTGAAGCATGTTAATTAGTGCCATTAATGGCACCAAACGTCGGGTGTACTGTTAAATTGTGTCACAACACTCTAGAAAAACAAAAGAAGTCTAATAACATAACTTTTCGCAGTGAAGTTTTCAATATTTTGTAGTAATTTATAGTTAATTTGGGGAAAATAAAAATCTGTGATGTGACATCTGTGAAAATATATTTAGTGCTTTAATTTTGACAGCGCGCTTATATGAAGACACTCACTTTATACGTAATTATTCTAAGTCTATATCGAGCTTTGTTCGAAAATACACATAACAATATGTTCGAAAATACACACAATTCATCATTTGCATCAATGTTCCTTATTTAGATTGAACGACCATAATCATTTTAGAGACAAGTTGGGTGGGATCAACCCATGTCGGCCCACATAAACAAATTATGGATGCAGGAAGTTTTGATACTAAGTAAAGTGTTACAATGCCATTAAACTATCCCTATGGTCATTCAAGATGGATCCAAGTTATTTGAAATGTCCACTCAGCTCTTAGTGCCCCTAACTAAAGTGTTAACGAGCTCCAAAATTATCTCTGAAACTGTTTTTGTGTAGCACTGTTAGGCAAGAGTCTCACCCTATAATTTATTTTATTTTAAATGCAATAGTTACTGAGATGTGGTGTTGGAAATGGATGCTTCGCATGCCATGAACCGCCAAGAAAACGAAAAAGTCTATATTGGATCAACTTCACATCAAGACTAGACTTAAAAGAATCCTGGAATATTTTGGTCACAATGCCCGTCGACGATCGTACAAACTGATAGTGATTAAAGTTGAAGGAAGCAAACCCCGCGGTCGGTCACCTAACCATTGGTGTGCCCAGGTAACCGCACTAACTGGACTCTTGGTCATAGAAGCCCTAAGACGAACATTGCCAAAAATGGAAGCAATGCATTAGAACCAGTAAGGAAATTAATTAAGTAATGAAGAATACGACAAAGAGCATGTGGACCACGTTATGATCCTATCAGACCATGGTCGTCTACTCACAGCCTCAAGCAAGGCCCGACTCATGTGTGAGGTCGTACAGATTTACGCGGCTCCGGAAAGTGATGATATCCTTATGTCAGACTGGATAAAAACTGTATCTTTTCATCATCACCCAATAGAATCATATCAAAGTTATAAACATGAGGAAAAATTTGTGTAGGCGAGCAGTCACCATACATCAGAGGTTTTCATGTAGGCGTGAAAATTAACAATTGAAAGACGGTTGACAGAAAATTATGACAATCATTAATTCGAAAATTTACTTACCCACAATGAGACATGATAAATATTTTGTAAGTTTGGTAATTATCACTTAGATATCACTCGGGATTGCTTGGATCAACAGCGATACGTCAGTTACGTGGTGCGCAAACCGTCCATGTCTCATTAAATAAAAATCAAAGAATCACCTGATTCTTTAGATAGGCTGTCACGCTACCATCGATACGGCGCTCCGCTAGAGCAACTCTCTATGTTCACTCTCGAGTCTCGACCCTAGCGTCACCGTTGTACCGTCGTGCCGCTGACATATGTTTTTCTTTGTTGTGAAATACGAGATGGTCTCGAATCGTATTTGACCTTAAAGCATCAAAATTGACAGGTATGACAGAGTCAGTACCTTTGATGCTCTAAGTATTTGACACATTCATACGTACATTTGGCAAAATTTTGTCTACGTACATACGAAATTTTAATTTGGTTGCAACAACCTCCTTTGCTTTCAACTATTGGGCAAAGGTCTGTTCCTTTTATTTTAGGGCCTGAAGCTTATCCATCACTCTGCTCCAATGTCAATATAACTTTACATACATACATGCTCAAATTAGATTAAATTTGTGCTATGCTAATACAGTTAATATACTTATTACACTGGAAATTTGATAAAGTTTAGTAAGGTCCACTAAAATAAACCTTCTGATTTACTTGCCAAAATATTGGCGCTTAACAGACTTTAATAAATATGAAATATGAATAGAACTGTTATTTCCGCTGAAAGAAGTTTTAGCTTAATGTGCCTATTCATCGTTTAGTGAATAGGCGAATTTCGCTTTAGCTCATAGTAGGTATATTAAGGGACTATTATATTAATAGTTATACTGTTCACTAAAATATTCCATTTAAACATTTACAATGAATTTTCTAAGTGATAAGTTAGGTGTAAAATCGATAGTCGACTGGTTAAAACACCGGTCTCCTAGAAGAGGTTTAGGGTACAACTTTAGGCGTGCACCTCAGTGTAGGATAGTGATTAGTTCATACCCGAATGACTGAACATAACATAGGTATTGTATTCTTAAAAAAATAAAAAATATATTTTACGCAATTAAATTTCAAACCACAAAACTTCAGCACACCTTTTGTCTATTTCATGCGAATGAAAAATTAAAATTAAAATACCTAGCTCGTATTGTAATGAATACAATATGAAACCTCAGAATAGCTGAATGAAATTCATTATTGTCAGTTTTGGACCTAAATTGGTTTACTTGCAAAAATTTGGCTAGTAACTCATACTTTAATGAACACATTGAATGTATTCATTCACTTTTTGCCTCAATGGAAATAAGGTTTAATGAATCTGGAAAGTTTTACGGCTCGTGTTATGAAACTTTTAATATCTCAGCAGACTTGCATCGAAATTTAGAAAGAATGTAACACTTTGAATGTGACAAGTGATTAGCTATTTTGGCGGTTATTTAAAAGAAGCATTAATTTATATATTTATTTTTCTTTCTATTTTTGATTTGGCTGCAACTTTTTTTGCATCTCACTGCGGGGCACGAGTCTCAAATTAAAGTGGCAGCGCGAAAAAATATTTTTCTCCATCTCATCCAAAACTCCATCATACTTGTTGCAGTAAAGCCATCGCTTTATAAAGATATCTTCACTGCCTGATGGCTCATTGATTTTGACTATTATTTTGCCGGCTTCAACGTAACGGGTAACGGGTTAAGTAGATATCCCTGTGTCTAGGGTACCATGGACACACACAAAGACAGAAACACAAACACTCAGACCGAGAACAGAAATTTTAACTCATCATTAAAATTTCTGCTTTGCCGGGAATCGAACTCAGGACCTCCGATCGGCCGTCCTGCATGGTAACCATTGCGCCACACGGGTCGTCTAATATATGTCTATTGTCAATTCGACCCTTTGTTTCCAGAGAGTGAATGAAATCGAGTCCCGTGTTTTGTTATCAGCTGAACGAACTCGAATTGTGAAACTAGTACAATATCATTCACTTCAATGAAAGTTACTTCAAAATGATACCATGCCTACAAGTTAAATGTATTTTAGAGAGATGTTGACAAAGAAGAGAAGTTTGATTCAGGATTAAAGCTTGATTTCAAAATGGAAATTGAATAATATTTGGTAATATTCACTTCGCTTTGGAATTAACACATACTTCTAAACCGATCTAACCGAAATCTGATTGTTGATAATACTATATTAACTATCGTCCACCAACCCGCATTGGAGCAGCGTGGTGGAGTAAGCTCCAGGCCTCCCCAATAATGGGGAGAGACCCGTGCCCAGCAGTGCGACGCAAAAATTATTGCAGCCAACTATCGTCCATCTCGAAACAAAACGTCATGTCAAACAAACAACGAAGCGGAGCCTTTTTCTAGATTGTGAATGCCAGGGAACTTCGTGTTTTTTCATCAACTGAACGAGTTCGAATGTAAGCTCTATTTTAGTTTGAACATCGCAATGTCATTCCCTTCTCTGGAAGTTTTTTTTTCCAAAAACTATCATACCCAGCTCATCGATGCACGGAAACGCGCATGATATTTTGGCACTAGCCTTCCACCCTTCCTATTTTATATATATTACTAGCTGACCCCGCAAACTTCGTACTGCGTTTTTTTGGAGTTGTTCACCCTTATCACGTATGAAAAAGAGATGTTGACCGATTCTCAGACCTACCCATATTGGGTAGGTCGCACATAAAAATTCACGAGAATCGGTCGAGCCGATTCGGAGGAGTATGGTCACTAACATTGCGACACGAGAATTTTATATATAAGATTTTTCAATTCGAACCAGTAATTCGTTCATACTGACAAACTCTTCAGCTTCTTATATTAGTACAGGTTTTCTCCGTCTTTACATTTTTCACTGATGTTTCGCTCCTATTGGTCGCAGCGTATTGGTATATAGCTTAAAGCCTTCCTCGATAAATGGACTATCCAACACAAAAATCGTTTTTCAATTTAAAACAGAAGTTTCTGAGACTAGCGCGTTGAAACAACCAAACTCTTCAGCTTTATATTTAGTGTAGATAAAAAAAAATCGTCCATAATGAAACACGACATCAATCAGACAATATGGCTGAGTGTTTGTTTCTATTCTTCTATTCTAGTGAATGCCTCGTGTTACGTTAGGAGCAGAACAGTTTCGAATGCGAGCTCTATTTCATTGTAAAACTCATACACTACCATTCACTTGAATGGAAGCGTTTTCAGAAAGTTTGCATGGAACTAGCTTCGTGAATTTAATTACGTATTATGAGGAATATATAAATACATATTATGAGAAATACTATGTGACACGTGATAATCGCTGAATAGAATTCAGTATAGTAAGTTTTGATCATAATGGTTTTATTTGCGAAAAATTTGGCTCGTAACTCAGTTTTTAATGAACACATCGAATGAATAGCACCTACGATTTTGGCTTAATGGTAATAACTTTTAATTAAGTGGGGAAAGTCCGGTCTAACTTTTGTAACTCTCTTATTACGAAACTTTTAATATTAGTGCTAGACTTCTGCTCATATCCATCATGGGTCAAACGAATAAGTTTTAAAAAGTTTAGGGCAAAACGGAATCTTTGTAGCATCATTTACTCTCCGTTTCTAAGTCTGTCTATTCGTCAGTCAACACTCTTTTGTAGGAACGCGTTAAAACTAATATAAAGACAGTTTTAAAGACCTTAAAGGAAACGAATTCCTGACTAAATATAATTAAAAGATGCAGATTATGCTACATATACTACTATGAAGCGCGCATGGCCCGGCGGTTAGCGTAGAATGCAAACGATCTATGCAACTAAGCTAAGCGGCTGCGGTCGGGTGTGAGATAGGTGACCGCTAGTGGCAAAAAAAAAATATGCGCGTTTCCGTGCTACGGAGGGCACGTTAAGCCGTCGGTCCCGCTTGTTGTCGATAGATAACAGTCGTTAAACGTTGTCGGAGGCCTTATGGGCGATTTGAAAACATCCGAAAGCGGCTACTAACCCGCATTGGAGCAGCGTGGTGGAGTTAGCTCCAGGCCTTTCCAATGATGGGGAGAGACCCGTGCCCAGCAGTGGGACGAAAAAAGGGTTGCAGCCATGCTACATTATCAGGACTCGATTGGGAGAAAGTATACCACCGATGCATACATTTCTACTCTGAAGTTATCCTTGTTTCGGTGGAAAGATACATTATCAACCCATTAAATATGCATGCCGGAAAATGCGAGTTAGTGACCAACCTGTTTCTGGATGTTTATAATGGACCATTAAGCCTTCGACAAGTTTTGACAATGGTACCGATGAAGATCATCGTGTCCTCCGAAGCGTGGAAAGATAAACTATAATAAAAATTGGTCATAGTAAACGTTAATAATTTCAGAGTACAAATTTCACGTCATCATTTATATCTTAATGAACTTGTTTAAAAAATGGCTCACATTATTTTAAGAAATTCATAACTTCTTGGAGTGGAAAACTTTCCTTCTTAACTTTTTGGATACATATTTCATCTTTCGTTTATATCTTCGGTCGTTAAAACTCTCGTTGAATAATGACGTCATTAATTTTAAGTTCATGCTTGTATTTCGTTGATGGTCGACGACCCGTGTGGCGGTTACCATACCGGACTGCCGATCAGATGGTCCCGGGTTAGATTCTTGGCGAAGCAGAAATTTGAATGATGAGTTTAAATTTTTGTTCTTGGTCTGGGTGTTTGTGTTTCTGTCTTTGTGTGTGTCCATGGTACCCACGACACAGGGTATATCTACCCTACTGTGGGGCTATGAGTGTAAAGCGAGTGTGAAGCGTTATTTGTGTTTAATTAAGTGGAATTTCCACATTGTTTTATCATTATCGACAAACCATATTAGGGACTAGTCTCTTCTCAGAAATAAAATGGTTTTCAAGCTTTAATTTACCAGCCAATTCATGCACTTTAATGATAACAAATTATGTAACATTACCTATATCATTTTATTAAGTAAGCGACGGTACACTTACTTAATATGATATAATGTACCCCCTACATCCATACAATACACATATCACGAGGGGAATCTCTTCGCTTTCTCTCTCTCTCCTGAAGAAGACAGAGGAAAGCTACTGGATTCAGGGGAAACAGGACCGGAAGGAATGGCGAACATGAGAGGAAGGGTATGTCTAGCAGTGGACTATTAGAGGATAGATTGATAGGTGGAATAAGCTAATTTTATTTAAGATGGTAACTTCATGGAATTATTGATCGATAACTCCTTTGAATGCTTCGAACTCTTGTTCCTTAAAGCAATTCGCAAGGCTCTCAAGATCAGCACGTATCAATTTGCTAGGAGCGAAAAAAACTATATAGAAAAACAATATTTTAAAGGATTTTCTTGGATCATATTGTTTGAAGAGATTTAGTTTTTGTGGAACATTAAATGTACTTACATAATCCCCATTATTTAACTATCATAACCAAAATATTTATGTTGCATAAGATCCTAGTTCTGAAGGATAAAATGAAATCTAGCTAATAGATCTAGCTAGATTTCATTTTATCCTTATATTCCTCCGAAACCCCCTGCGTACTAAATATCATAAAAACCGTTAAAGCCGTTTTCGAGATTCAGATTCTGAATATATATACAACAACTACTTGTTTAAAGGTGTCAGGTACTACAATAGCAGTGAACAAGTTTATGTCTTCAGTTTTAGTCATGCACATAAGCAGCAAAAAAAGGGCAGAGGCACTTGCTGTTTCAATTAAACTTTATTAAGAATTTACTTCGTCCGCGTGGACTCTCGTATTAGTCAAAGCATGATGTTATATAGCCTATAGCCTTCCCCAATAAATCAACCATTCAATACAAAAATAATTTTTCAATTCGAAATTCGAGTAGTTGAAATATGACTTGCGACTTCTTATACAAGACAATTTGATTTCTTTTGTCACAACGTTTTATAAAATAATAATACCTCTATAAACGCTGCTACGGATACTACCCGTACATGTACCCAACTAAATTTCTCCTGGGCTGCCTCGGATATAACTCCTTGGCCACACGAAGAGCCAAAGATCAGTTGGGTATAATGTGCAAAATTCTTAGAGGTATCGTAGATGCTCCAGACCTACATAATGAGTTATGCAAACTTTTTGTTCCGGACAAGTACCGCCGCAGCAGAAAGCACAACCTCCTCGTGGTGCCCAGATGCCGCACGGTGGCCCGCGCGCGCTCCCCCGTTCCGCGCACGCTCTCGGCGCTCAACGCTCTCCTGGACGCTGCACCACACTGTGATCTGTTTGTAGATGAATGGAAGGTAATTTTGTCCGAATGCCTGCGCTATTGCGAATTGACTGCGTGATGGAAATTATAATGACATTAAATGATTATTATATTTTAGTATAGTTGCTTGACATTTTTATTTGTTTAATAACTTGAATTATTATTTATAAATGTTATATTGAACCCTATTTTGACATTTAATACTTTGGACATTTCTGCAATTTTAATTTGACTATTGTTTTTCTATAAACTGTATTACCTGTGTTCCTATTATTATTATTATTATTATTTGATAATACCATTTGTAAATTTTAAAATGTAGGCGACAATTATGTTTTTTTTTTCTTCTTAACTATTATCATTATGATTTTGTAATTTAAATTAATTAGTGTAATTGGTTGTGAGCCGTGCTAATTAATTAAATAAATAAATAAATAAATTAATAAATAAATAAATAAGTTATGAAACGAAAATGTTATAATTGGAAACGAAATAATGAACACCTCATCATGATATTGTGTTACCGACACAGTTGATGTAAAATACGAATTTACGTACGGATTTTTTTCTCATTTTGTATTCATACTCAGTTACCTAATTACCTGAGAAATATTCTTATCTCAAAATTTGTGAACACCAAACAGCTTCTAAAAATAGGGCTTTTAACAACGCGATAACTTAGAAGCTTTCATGAGACATTTATCATTGTAGCCCGTTTTATTTTCATACGATATTCCTTCAGAGACCAGCCTTAAGATAAAGAAATTTATTCTCAACCTCTTTTTGTTTCGTTAAGAAGCAAAGCGGACTTTATACTAATTTATGTATATCTTAATATATATAATTCTTCTGTGAGTGTGTATGTCACTGAACTCCTCCTTAACGGCTGGACAGATTTTAATGAATTTTTTTGTGTGTATTCAAATGGATTCGAGGATGGTTTAGATTCACAATTTGGGCCACTGGAAATGTTTTTTAATTATTTTTTTTATTTATAAGTAGTTTTCCCATATAAATTGTTCCTATCTGTCAAACGTTTGTATTTCGTGCCGTGCCGTTCTAAACTTTGACACATCCAGAATAACAGGACAGTTCGTATGTCATTATTTGTTTTATATTTTTGTTTGATAGTAACATGAAGTCTCTTTAAGATAATAAAAAACAAATCCTCTTTGAACAACGTCTGCACCCGGGCGGAGCTGGGCGGGACCACTAGTCTCTTAATATAAATCTTATCTGACGTGTTATTTAGAAAATTTTAGCAAAATGTCAAGTTTAGCTTCAAGTGAAATCAAATTATTTGACAGATTAGGAGACAAATTACTCCTGATCAAGCACCCACATTTTTTGTAGTAACATTAATAATTATATTTAAGTAATAATTCTTGGTGCAGCAATGGCCGAGTGGTAAAAGACGCAGTCTCCGATGCGACCGATACCGGGTTCAAATCCTCGGCGCGCACCTCTAACAAAGAAATTTGTAATTTGCGCATTTTATCGTTGCTCCACGGTGATTACAATGTTCTCCATCGCCGTGCATGCCTGAGAGAAATTCATCATTTCTCGGAAGCATGACGTCCACCAATCCGCACTTGGCCAACTATGGCCTAAATCCCTCTCAGTTGTGAGACCTGTGCCCAGCAGTGCGACTTCTTGAATTGACTGGTAAAATTTCAAGTCAAATTATTGTTATAATTAACTAATAAACTTTTTTGAAATGCGTGGCCCAGCGACTGAAGCGCGTACAGCCCGGTGACTGGCGTAGAACTTCAGCGATCTATGCAGCTTTCAAACAAACGGGCGCGGTCGGGTGAGCTTCTACGTGGTCTTTCTTGAGAGACTGTCCCAATAAAATAAGTTAGGCTAGATCGAGATGAAATAGATTAGGACCCTGTGGTCCTAGATAAATTATTCGTATGATCTGGAGTAGAACATATACCAATTTATATCCCGGAAAAAATGTTCTGTTCCCATGGTAAACATTAGTATACCTTTAGTTTAAGACTAGCCTTCCGCCAGCGGCTTCGCCCACGTGGACCCGTTTAATGGGTCCACATAGGATAATAAATAGCCTATGTGCTATTCCAGGTTTCATTGCTATATTAAAATCATAGGCGTTTAGCCAGTTGCTTCAACCGCGTCGACCCTATTACCCATTTTCACGTAGGAATGAAGCATTTTCCCGCGGTAAAAAGAAGCCTATGTTACTAAGGGTGAATGTAGCTTTCTAATAGTGAAAGAATTTTTGAAATTGGAATAGTAGTTTTTGAGTTTATACATTACAAACATAGAAAAATACAAATCTTTCCTCTTTATAATATTAGTATAGTTAATTTAATTTTATAAACTATATTTTTTGGTTCTTTTTTGCACTTTAGTTTAGGTTTTTTTATTGTATCTGCTTTATTAGCATAATAATAGCAACAAAAATGGGAGAAGATGCTGGTCTCTGAAACACAGTTTTAACTACCTCAGGGATCAGAGACTTCACAATAATTATACTCTGTATAAAAAGAATATTTTTACTATTATACCTTATCAATCTTATCATATACATATACTTAAATAACCTGAGCTTAGCTGGGTCGGATCACTAGTGCATTTATTCTGACCGTGCGTGAGACATTTGTTCAACAAAACAAGTAGATATTTATTTACTTCTTTAAAATATTTTATGATGCTTTAAACTTATACGTACTAGACGCCGTAAAAATGGAAAATATAATAAAGAGTACATTATTATTATAATAATGCTAAATAAATTTTATCGTACAAAGACTGTAAATGAAATAGTCTGAGTTCATTATGTATTCTAGAGAGACCCAGGGATGTGCGAGAATTTCATACAACAGATGTTATCCCTCAGTAAATATTTATATTCTGTGTATAGAATTTGCTTTTGATGCTATAAACGTAAATTCAAATTTGATAAAATCTTTCATAATAATTCCTTTTTTGCCTACGGCAACGACCGCCTGGGCTACACATTTTTTCTCATCGGATAAAGATATTTTCCGCTGATAAAATAATGCCACTTTTTAACCCCCAAACTATATCCATACGAAAAATCTGATCAATTCGTAGCAACGTTGCGACGTGAAACACTACAGTTGTTTTCCTGTAATGATGTACAAGTACAATAAGAAATAAATAAATAAACACGAGTAAAATAATATTCTAAGTGAAAAGTGTTTGTTCGTCCTTCTTTCACGTCGCAATGTTGCTACGAATTGATGAAATAAACTAATAACTTTGGCCGCTACCCTTTTTGCGTCCCACTGCTGGGCACGGGCCTCTCCCCATTATTGGGAAGGCCTGGAGCTTACTTGTATTACATAGCGTGGTGGAGTAAGCTCCAGGCCTATTTAGGCTAGGTATATAACATCATGCTATTACTAATACCGAAGTCCACGCGGACGAAGTTGCGGGCGGCCACTAGTAAGAAATAAAACAGTAGGACCCATACAGGCTAGCAGCGGATTTTTTTCAAGCTAAGGTGTATAGGACCTTAGGCTGCAGTGGCCTCCTAGATAAGGGTCAACAACCCCAATCTTATTCACTAAACTTCGTGCAATAAAGCGTAAGTCTAATATTAACAGTATACAATGTTTATACCATCTTTCTGGCGTCAGCAATTTCTTATCAAATTTTACTCGACTTTGTGACATCTAAGTGCTGTAATATTCATCAAACCTCTCTAAGAACTCTTAAGAAATCGATATTATGCGAAAGAAACACGTGGTTAATTGAGCGTGAGGAAATAATATCCTTAAAGTCAGAATGGAACTTTCATTTACCATAAAGAAAAAATTGTAGGAATAATGCTGCTTGATATTGAATATTATGAAGCATATCGTGTATAATATAAGCCTTTTATATGAAATGTACAAAAAATATCACAATTGATAGTATTGTGGCTTAAGTACCCGAATCATTTGACAATTTAATTGTTATGTACGAGGGCTAAGGCGTTATCATGCCCGAATGCTGTGTGAAAGTATTGCGAGAGTTAAAGTATAATATTTGAATGTGTAAATGTGTGTAATAAGTCAACTCTCGTATATAGTGTTCGAGCGATCCAACCTATTTCTGTAACAGTAGTCATTGGTTAAGGTACATCCTAAACTATTTTTGAAAAATATCCAATCATAATTTAAAATTTTTAGTCCTTTGAACTTATTTACACAGTTTAATATCTATTCGCACAGATTAATATCTATTGAAGCGCGCATGGCCCGGCGGTTAGCGTAGAACGAAAACGATCTATGCAACTAAGCCAAACGGGCGCGGTCGGGTGTGAGATGGGTGACCGCCAGTGGCAAAAAATAATCATGCGCGTTTCCGTGCTTCGGAGGGCACGTTAAGTCGTCGGTCCCGGTTGTTGTCGATAGATAACAGTCGTTAAACCTTGTCGGAGGCCTTATGGGCGGTTTGAAAACATCCGACAGCGGGTTGGCCACTAACCCGCATCTCCACCAACCCGCATTGGAGCAGCGTGGTAGAGTAAGCTCCAGGCCTTCCCAATAATGGGGAGAGACCCGTGCCCAGCAGTGGGACGCAAAAAGGGTTGCGGCCAATATTTATTCACCAAAACTGCTTCTCTTAGAGCCTTTAGAAATATGTTGTAGGCATTACACCTAAGTATTATATAATACGACTTCGTTACAGACAAATTGCGCAATTTTACCCGGAGGCAGAAGAAAGCGACATTAAGAATATGAAACACCTGTTTAATTGAGCGCAAGAAAGCTCTCAGCTTCTCTTAAAGCCAAAATGAAAATTCATCCTGACGACCCGCGTGGCGTAATGGTTACCATACCGGACTGCCGATCGGAGGGTCCCGGGTTCGATTCCCGTCGAAGCAGAAATTTGAATGATGAGTTTAAAATTTCTGTTCTCGGTCTGGGTGTTTGTGTTTCTGTCTTTGTGTGTGTCCATGGTACCCACGACAAAGGGTATAACTATCCTACTGTGGGGCTATGAGTATGATACGTTATTTTGTTACGTTATTTATTCGCGAATCAGTATATCTGTAGGAATGAAAACTGCATGATATAAAATTTAATAAAATTATGAAATTTCTACTTGTATTAATTGTTTGGATCTCGAGATTTAAAAATCATGCATGGATAAACGAAAAAAGATGCTATTATATTGTATTGTAAAGACACATTACGAAATATTACCCGGACTGCCTCCGTGTAAAAATAAATGCCGCTAGTGAAATTTGTATTTACTTTCATTGACAAAGACTTTTATTTGAACAAATATGGGTGTTCACAAAAGGTATACATTTGGTTCGCCATATTTGTTAGCTTTTATTTATTTATGAAGAAAATTGTATTAGTTCATTCCATATTATTATGATATTTTTGGGAGCGGTATTTGATTGTTCTGTTTCCGGCACCTTCGCCATCTTGGTTCCGTCAGTTTTATTTAATCATAGTCGACTTCCAGTCGCACGAATGGTCGTTATTTACTCTGACCAAGCGGCAAGCATTCGAATCGGAAACACTGAGGGATCGAGACGTGGCTAAGGAAAAGTATTAGAAAGTGTAAAATCGTAGATAATGATATAGTGAAACAAGTACAGGATTAAAGGAATAATAAAATTAGTGTTAATACATATGTAAGTACTCCTTTTTGTTCCGGTGGTCGTTAATTAGTTCTTGAAATATTTAGGTATGTGATTCTTATACTGCATAAGTATAAAATAAACGTGCAATTTGTAAAGTGTTTTATCTTTTATTTAACGAAAACCCGCATTCTGAGCTGTGAGCCAACATATTTAACTTCATGAGGTAAGCAAATATTACAATAACTAGCGGCCTTTGAGGCACATTTAATTTTGTAAGTGAAGTAATGGGCTATAATTAATCATAAACTAACATTAAAATAATATATAAACTTTTTTCTGTATCGTATTCTGAGAACTTTAATCCTGCCCATTTATTTTAACTTTGTGTTGCATCCTTTGAAGATCTCACCCTCTTTAATAATTTACAATTTTACCTGTTATAGGTGTTATATTAAAGGCTTTATAATAAGATTTTAATAAAGCACATACGTAAAATTATCCGGAGGCCAAAGAAAGAGCCATTAGGAGAATTAAACACCTGTTTCATTGAGCGTGAGAGAATTAACGCTAAAATGAAATTTTCATTTACAAAGAAGTAATAAATAGAGAAATAAGGACTGCTTGAAATTTAATTTTATGAAAATCTCAGGTGTATTATATTTTTGTGGAACACGACGATTAAATAAGGTGTATCTTCTACCACGACGGGATAAAAGATAAAAAATGTTATTATTGCTTCCGCCAATTTTACGAGTGGATAAACGTAGATCAAAATAAATACACGCGAAAAATATAAGGAATTGATTACTAAACAATAAAGATTTGTATTTGCAAATACAAAATTTAAATTATAAAGTCAATTTCAGTTCTGGGGCGCCATGCGTGGAGGACACCGGTGCGTTCCAATGGAGATCCCGGAGTCCTCACAAACGCAGAGGCAGGCCACCGGGGGGTTTTAGTGCGGTCAAATCCCACATAAACTGGTATCCTCTCCCAAGGCATCGGGTACCTTTTGAAGGTTTCCCTCTCACCTTTACCAAAATATGAGTAGACGAGTATGCAGGTCACGTGCTGATATGTGGTCGCTGTAGCTCAAAGACATCTACACACAACTTTTAGAAAACCTGAGTATTATATTACGCAATATACATATTTTCATTTTTACAGTATTACCTAAACTTTTTCTTTTTCATGATAAGGTACTAGGCCAGAGAGGTAGTCTTTAGCTCAACTCCTTCCATCTACACTAATATTATAAACACAGAACCAGAAAAAAACTTTTTGTATTGGAAAGTCCATTTTTCAAGAACTATTTGGGTATAAAACATTGCGCTATAACGCGAGTAAAACCACGGGCACATCTATTTTTAATAGCCATCTGCTGCCATCTAAAGAAAATGAGATGGTCAGTACAATAGTTTCTTTTCATTGAAATAAGCAGAAGAATATAACTTAATGAAAAACCAAGAAAAGTTTAATTGAATTATAATATGAACAACCTTTCAACTTTTTTAAGTAAGCACTAAACATCAAAAAACAGTACCGCTATTGTTTATTTTCATAATATTTATTCTCTGGCTAAGACAAGAAAAATTTCTGAGATTTAACTTGTAACTTTAAAGCTGCTATGTTTCAGTCAAAGGATTTAGAAAGATAAAGTCGGACTAGTATCTAGGGAAGGATAAAGTATCTTCTTTATACCTATTAATAGAACAAAGAAACAACGAACCGTGTAGCGCAGTGGTTACCGGACTGCCGATCGGAGGGTCCTGGGTTCAATTCCCGGTGAAACAGGAATTTGAATGATGAGTTTAAAGTTCTGTTCTTGGTGAGGGTGTTTGTGTTTGTGTGACCAATCTTACTGTGGGACTATGAGTATAAAGCGTTATTTATTTAAAGAAAAAGTACCTGGACGCCCGAGCGTTGCTCGGATAAAAAACAATTGATTTACTTGATTTATTTTTGAGAAAAACATTCATTGACTTAGTGTTACTTTACAAATCCTTTTGAAATACCTAGCTCCCAATTTAAAAAAAAATTGTCACAAAAAATAAAAAACACAACTCCCCTACTTGAGTCAGCTTTCGTAACCATTCGACCATAAAAGCTTCAATTCCGTTGACGAAATTTTTATGGAGGTCTTTCATATCGACATTGTCATTTGTTTGAAGGGCGGATTGACGGTTGACATTTGACGCCTTTCTAAGCCAAAATAATATTAATATTTTCCAATAATTATAGATGTTAGTAAGAGTAATTTTATACTTAACTGCATAAACATTAAATAAAACGACAATTTCTATCAATAAAAATTTGTGGATCTATTTATCATCCCCAAAACCAGTGTACTAAATTTTATCAAAATCTTTGGAGCCGTTTCCGAGATTCAAAAAATATATTTAGATATAAACAAGAATTGCTCGTTTAAAGGTATTAGATCCGCTATACCCAGTAACACGTGAATTTTAAGCCTTAGTATTAGTTATTCTTCGAGGTACATTGATTCCTTCAACCGTTTTTAATGTCCTTCAAGTCTCCCCAAAATCAAGAGAGATTCAGGCCATAGTCTACTATGCTGACCAGGAACGGTTTGGTAGTGGACATCATGTCTTTGTTTCTTATTTTTATGCATGTACTACTTGGTGGATTTCAAAGATTTTTTTTTTTCAAAGATTTTTTATTGAACATAAAACATGACAAAATTTGAATTTGTTCGTAAACAACTGCAGTAGTTAGAAAACTGTGTCGCAGTCATTTACGCCCACCTCTGGACAAAGATGAGGTATGTTCTAACTTATTGACTAAAGTAACAAAACTTAGCATAAAGTAAATTACACTTTGAGTTATAATTTACAATAGGTACATACTTTTTACAAATAAAAAATAATGTAGGTTTAGATTACAAGAAATTACTTAAACATAACAAATAAATAGTGTGTCTTTGTCAGCATGTGTGTGAGTGTGTGCGTGTGTGTGTGTGTGTGTGTGTGTGTGTGTGTGCGCGTGTGTGTGTGTGCGTTTTTTTTACTTTTAGACCATATTTAGACCATAGTCCCTCTTGTTTATGAGAGGAGAGACCTGTTCCCATAGCACTGTTGTGACGTGAAACATGGACAAACGAACAAACACACATTCTAACATAATTCATACCAGTATTATAACATTTTTAATATTACTATGAATTATTGAGGCTATCATTATATCGTTATCCAGTCACTAACATAATTTCGCTCGAAGATTCGCAGTTAGGCGAAAAGCGTAGGTTGGTATATCTTTTTGCTTTTCAAAATTAATATCATTTTACATTTATTTAATTTCATATTAAGTACTTTCACATTCTTATAAAAGGTGTATGGCTAGTTTTGGTTTCACTGTACCTTATTTAAAATATAATTCTACCTCTGGTCTCTGAGTTCGCAGACTTAAAGCGCAAAGGTATTTCCAGAAATAATCCCAGCAGTCCGTGAAATTAGCCCGTTTCGCACCTATAACTCTGTTTGCTGTGGTATAAAGAAGTTTTTCCTCTCTTATTTTAGATTATTTCATACTATTCTCCAAAATAATTCATAACAATTATTTGTGTTCGAGGTTTGAAGATTTTTCTAGATACTAGATTCTTCGAAAATATGTTTTTTAAATCCATTATTTTTTTTTTTACCATTAAACATTTTAGACGTAGGTACATCAACTTATGAAAAGCGTATATATGTTGCTCAAATTACCTATTTGCTTTTTGCGAAAATCTTTAGTTTTGAAGATTTTATTAGTTAATCTCATTTGTGATATTCTATCTTTAGATTTTACAATTTTATATTTGAACAAAATTAGGAATTTTAGAGCCAAATTTTTTTTGGTACTTAATTAAAATTATTTTACTAGCGCACTTAATAATTTCTTATTACTTTGAAAGAAAAATCAGTTAATTAGTTAAAACTCATAGGCATGAAGTAGACATTCGTTTAAATTGCAGACACTTACGTAGCGTATTAATTAACTGAACTTTGCTTATTTGAATTTTCTTCTAAAATCTTCAGTTTATTTTTGCAGATAATCCAAATCTTCTTTCTATGTAAATGTTGTACAATCTTACTTAAAGGCTAAATTTGTTGCTAGACTTTCAACAGTCGTAGTTACTTTAATCGTATCATGTTCTAGAGTCTCTCATCTCTCAAATGGACTGCATTTACATTTTATTTTTACTCTCGGTTAATTTACAGAATTAAGAGTGAGTGCTTTTTTGTATTTAAACGGTCGAGTACTTATCAAATACGAGTAAACATCATTTGCTATTAAAAATGAAAATAAAAATTTGTTCAAATATGGATGAAAATGATTTTACAAAAATATGTAATCTAAAGAGCAAAAACATTTTGCTCTTTAGATTTTATAAATTAATTTTGATTGAATTCAAAAATTAAATTCAAATTGTAAACGAATTCTTTACAATTAAGTGCTTTATATAACAGCAAACTTAAATAATTTTACATTGTTATGTTTTTTATTTCATTTGAATGGATTAGCAGACGAACATGCAGGCCACGTGGTGTTAAGTGGTCGCTGCAGCCCATGGACATCTACATACAACCTCAAGCAAGCATAGGTAAGTCTTGTGTGAGGTCGTATGCAGTTGAGCTGCTACTCCGGAAGCTGGTGGTCGCCTCATTTAAGTGTGGCCGGCCACTGCACCTTTCCACCGAAACACAATAGAGTTGGTTCACGGCAGAAGTGGGTGCAGCGGGCGACCCCGGACGGACTTCCCCGGGCGAACCATAATAGTTCTACCATTTAAAAAAAATATTATCGCAACACGGGCGTGTGGGCCAGCCACGCACACATGTTTATAAAACCGGCCTCACTTTGCTGTTCGCAGAGTTCCATCTTTACTTTTTTATTTGATCTGAGACTACTAATAATATTAGAGAAGGAAAAACAGAAAAGGACAACAAAATAGAGACGAACAAAACTGAAAACACTTTGTCAGATTATTGCCGTGTTAAATTGGATAGGGGCGTGGTTTAGCGGCCATAGAATAGAATAAAGGAAGTCGTGAAAGAAATTTACGGGATTCAGTACTAAATCTGTGTTGTACCTGACACATTACCATCTAATGTGACTATTAAGTTAGCCATAAAAGATTATTTAATGATGACCAGTGTGGCGCAATAGTTACCATTTCGGACTGCCGATCGGAAGGTCTCGGGTTCGATTCCCGGAGAGGCAGAAATTTGAATGCGGGTCGTAAAATGATTATAAAAATAAGTGATTTGCAATTTTAACCGTTAAAAACTGCGATGGTGGACTGGAATATAGATTTTTTTGAAGTGAAAACTTCTTTCGTTGTACACTTTTTTTGGAATGGGTAAAAAATGTTAAACTCGCGTCACCACACGTGGCCTGATCGTCGAAATTCGTAAGATAGTAATAGATAATATAAGAGGAGACGTGGGAGATCGACCTTACCGATCTGATAATTCGATGAGACAAATTTTTTATCAAATATAATTAATAAACATATAAATATTATTATGTATATAATATTATTATTATTATGTTTATTTATATACAAGAGTGAGGTGATGAAAGAAAATTGATTAAATTAATTATATTTAAAGAACACTTTTCGATAGGCTTGTTATCATAGGCATGTATGTTTATAAATTATATTTGATAAAAAATATGTCTCATCGAATCATCAGATCGGTGAAGGTCGATCTTCACCGGCTCTTAGATCAAGACGGAGGGGTGACAGTTGATGACGGCTCGACTGTCTATACTTGTAAAATTCGTTTATATCAAGTATTTAAAATATAGACATTGAACAAAGTGCATCTATTAATGAAAAAAGTGACGAAGAAATAGTGAAAGAAAATGAGAGTATTTTATGAAAACACTAGATCAAAACCTACTGAAAATACTAGATGAAAAATAATACTGATATTAAAAGCAATTCGTGCGAAATTATTGCCTAACCATTCCAAAATATCAAAAATGCACAACATTAATGTTCAAGTTTTCACTTCTGCCGGCACTACCGGAGTGCAACCCGTTTTTTTCTTCTTGATTCTTAGATGAGACAAATTATGGGGCATAAACAGAATTAAACAGAAGGGTTGATGATGATGATGAATATACTCGTATACCATAAGGTTTTAATGGCCCTTCTCTTTCGAATTATAATCATTGAGGAACAAAGGATGACTCTATGACTGTGAAATCTAAGCTGCCATGTTTGATTGCAATTTAATTCCCGGAAAATTGTACATTGTTTTATAGTAAAAAAATGGAATATCTTTTATACTAATTATACTGATCTATCAAATTATATTATTAATCGTTAGCATTAATAGATATAAATTTTACCACTAAGGGCGTAACCCAAAATTGCTGAACTTCGTAATAGCCCAAAATCAGATTGACCTTTATTTAATTACCATTTCGACCTATAATAGGGAATAGGCTCTAATAGCCGTAGGTCGTATCCATCAGGCTGAAGGTCACCATTTAAATTGAAAACTATCAGCTAGCATAGCCCCGTTTAAACAGAGATTGAACTACCAACCACGAAAGGATATCTTGGGTAGATAGTTATTGATACCCATCAATCAAAATAATGTCTTTCGATCAAAGTAATAGATGGCGAATACTGAAGTTAATGTTTCAGGTCCTGACAAATGATAGTCATTTTCCGTGATTTGAATACATTTATTGAACAGGTTCTCATTGTTTAAGGATGATTGAGGACGTCTATGGGCTAGTGAGTACTAAACGTTCGTGGAACCAAGTTGTTTTTGAGTCAAGGTCAAAGGACACAAGGGAATCGAAGGCATTCGAAAACAAAAACATCGACTCTTGGTAATGTTTTGTTTCTTTCTTTCAGTAATATTTTCGTATAGTCTGTGTATATTGAATACATATTTTGCCCGTTTCGTGAAAACCGGGTGGCACTATAATAGTTAAAATCAGTAGGTATGTCGTCTTTAATATATACATAGTCAAGTCAGTCCGATATGCGATTTAAGTAATGGCAATATTTACAGAACGGTTCTTATGGTGGTATCTTAAAAGTTGCACTATTATTTTATTCACAACACCCCTCGGATATTGTTATCAATCTATATCGATTCGATACAGCTCTATCATACACCGCTAAAACACTCTTTATTTATACCATTTATAAATGAACATTTTTTAAAAACTCAAATCCTAAATAGAATAATTAAAAGAATGTATCAACGTTCTAGTGATACCAACCAGATTTTTTTTTTTTTCATAAATTTTTATTATTTTTCATATCACATGCATTAAAACAGCGAGTTTTGATCTCTGTTTTGCCAGTCGAAATAAGACAATTTCAAACCAATGCGAATGTGTCAGTCAGAAACAACGTTGTTTCTCCCTTAGGGCAGAAACAACGTTGTTTCTACCCGGCACCTTCATTTATTTATTATTTACGTTGTATTTCAAGTCTGTCAGAATCACATTGACAACTGTCGTCAAATCGTTGTCAAAAGATATTACTGCGCTATTTGTCTGAAATAGTCTTACTCCGACTGGCTACAGAAATCAAAACTCGTTGTTTCATTACATGTGATATGAAAAATATAGCGTGTGGCACGAGATGAAACAAAGACAATTTCAGACCAGGGCTCTCGCCCTCGTCAGAAATCATCTTGTTTCACCCTTTGCCACATAATATACTATTAAAAGATTATGCGTCGTATTATTTGCATAACGTCATGACTGTGTATTAGATGCACGTTCTTATAACTGCATAGACTCAATTATATAGATTCAATTTCTTTTTTTTGCGGTGGCGCGGCGCTGCAAGTAGGTCTAATAAAACATTTACATACACGATTACCAATACCATCCTGAACTACGTTGCCGCATTCTAATTTCCAATTCCTCTGCACGATAACAGTATACAAAATCTATTCTATCCAGGCCGCACATTAGATCCTGTTGGTGAAAGTCGATAAAACACAAAGCGTATCTTTATATTTTATGTATACATAGTTCAACGTATATTCAAATCATGAACACGAAATTCACTATACTCGTAAAACTGGCGGTTTTATCATACCCTTCAAAAGATAAATAGTAGACTAGTTCTACAATTCCTAATTTATGTTTAATCTTTAGAGCGCTGTCATTACACTCTGTACAATATAATATAGTGCACAATATAATACAAAATGATCACACAGTTGTGATACAAGTGAACATTTCTACACGGTTTCCAATTCCATCCCGTTGGCAAACTATGTTGCCGCATTCCAATTTCCAATTCCTCTGCACGATAACAGTATACAGAATCTATTCTATCCAGGCCGCAGTATTAGATCTGGTTGCCAGTAGAATAGATACGATAATATAAATATTAACTTTCGCCTCGGTCTATTTGCGCCAGCATCGTGACTTTAGTATATGTAAAAACTTTTGCAATGAGAAAAAAAAGTCTGTGAAGATGATTTCAAAAATATTTTGTAGAAAGTTTAATTTTTGAAATGAAAAAATGTATTACTCTGTCTTCTTAGTCTTAGTTACTCTAGGTTTCTTGATGTAGATGTCAAAGAGAAAAACCGGCTAAGTGCGAGTCGGACTCGCGCAGCGAGGATTCCGGAAAAAGGTTTTAATAAATGTTGCAACTGAAAATTTACGGTTTTCGCAATTTTCCCTTTATTTGTGCTATGAGACGTTACTGATTTCAAGATTCTGAGTTCACGGGAAGTACCCTGTAGGTTTTGATTCCCTTGCGAATGTCGAAAATTTGCGGAATTTGGCGGCATAAACAACTGTATCTTTTGATTGCGCTGGCTTAGTAGTTTGATTCTTTCATAGCTCCAAGGGACAGCAGACCTTAGTTTGTTATATTAATTCCAGCTTGATACCTCCACGCGTTCCTGAGAAAAAGGGTCTTGATAGACAGACAGACATACAACAAAGTGGTCATAATAATATAATATATAAATTTTTCTTTCGAAGTACAAAACCCTAAAAAACTCAATTAGTATTAATATATCATGGACACGTAGTTCCTTTGAAATATCATATCTATAAAAGAGAAAGTGTGTATGTATGTTCCTTATAGACTCCGAAACGGCTGGACCGATTTCAATGAAATTCTCGGAGAATCTTCAGATTGGTCCAACGAGTAATCCTGTAAAGTTTGGTTCACTTCTCTTTCTAACGCGGGTGAAACCGCGGGGCACAGCTAGTAGCTAATAAATTCATTAACAGTCAATTAATATCGACTTGCTACAACAAAGATACTTCTCCACCAACACGCATTGGAGCAGTGAAGTGGAGCACGCTCCAAGCCTCCCCAATAATGGGGAGAGACCCGTGCCCAGTAGTGGAACGCAGAAAAAGTTGCAGCCAAAACAAGAAATGGGGTCAAAAATTCTTGATTTTACTTAGCGTCTCATTTATTTTGTTCTTCAACATGAGGCAAGTACTCGTAATATTATTAAATTTTGATACTAGTAAAATATTTGAAACTTTTTTCCAATTCGATCCCCAACATAGGTTGCTGCATTCCGATTTTACCTCACGAGAACATTATAGGAAATTAAAAATAGAATTCTTGTTGGCTACTTGTAGAATTTATTTACGAAATAAGTACTCATTTGCGTCAAAATCTATTTCAATAATTCAATGAATCATGAAATCAAAGCGCTTTGAACAAAGAAAATTCTTACTAAAATAAGAATTCTAAAAGGACGGAAAACTGACAACTCTACTTCAAAAGTCATCAGAAAGTCTTTAGGAATGATTGAAGTCTTAAAGACTCCGTATTCCGATAACATTTTAGGACAAAAGCCTAGCATACAGTTATCTCAAACAAAAACTGTTTCAGCCTTGCTGAAACATTTATTTAGACTGTTTAGGTTCAACAAAGTTTGTCCTAAATAGTTTTCCAGATGTGGCCTGCAAACTTTTGTAAAGGAGCCCAGCAGGGATTTTCTCGATATACTCGAGCGCGACAGATCAAGATACAGGATAATAATACCTTGTGAGTTACTAGTGTTTGGGCCTCGTTCAGCATCTCCATGTAAAGTGTTGATTAGTATCGTCCCAAGTAAAGTTAATTGGCAAGTAAAAGCTGTGAGTATGGGTCAGTTTATCAACACCGTGAAATTGAAATTGAAGTTACGGGTGACGTCTTGAAGGTGGTGAAAGGGGCCCTTATTACTGTTAAGTTAATACTCAGGATACTCAGAAGTCAAAGAGAATATAAGTTTATTGTTGTAAATTTAAAAAGAGTAGCTAACGAGCACGCAGACCATGTGGTGTTGAGTGGGCACTGCAGACCATGGACATCTACACACAACCGCAAGCTAAATCTGGCCTGTGGTAGTTTGCCGTTGCGCTGCTACTCTGAAGGCTGATGGTCGACTTATGTAAGTCTGGCCGGCAACTGCACCTTTCCATCGATACACAATAGAATTGATTCACGGCAGAAATAAGTGGTATACAGGTAAACAGGTGGTACTTTGCCTTTGAATATGATTATAATCTTCTTTCTTTGTATTATAGAGTTTGTACGACACAATAACAACAACGCTTCACACTCATAGCCCCACAGTAGATATACCTTGTGTCGTGGGTACTATGGACATACACAAATACAGAAACACAAACACCCAGACCAAGAACAGAAATTTAAACTCATCATTCGAATTTCTGTTTTGCCGGGAATCGAACCCGGGACCCTTCGATTGGCAGTCCGGCGTGGTAACCATTGCGCCACGCAGGTCGTCAATACGATAATCTACAAAGCCTAATATATTATTAGGCTTTGTAGATTATCATGAACGTTGATAATCTACAAAGACTAATAATATATTCCATCCATCCATCCATCAGCCTTTTATAGTCCACTGCTGGACATAGGCCTCCCCTAACGTTCGCCACTCCTCCCGGTCCTGGGCCTTCTGAATCCAGCGGCTACCCGCTGTCTTCTTCAGGTCATCAGTCCACCAGGTTGGAGGGCGGCCTGTACTCCTTTTGCCGATACGTGGTCGCCATTCGAGAACCTTTCTTCCCCATCGGTTGTCGGTTCTTCTAACTATATGGCCTGCCCATTGCCACTTCAGCTTGCAAATTTTGAGAGCTATGTCGGTAACTTTCGTTCGTCTACGGATTTCATCGTTACGAATTCTGTCGCGTAGAGAAATACCAAGCATAGCCCTCTCCATCGCGCGCTGAGCGACCTTGAGCTTATGGAAAAGGCCAACTGTAAAAGACCACGTCTCAGCGCCGTAGGTCATCACTGGCAACACACACTGCTCGAAAACTTTCGACTTCGAATAATATTAGGCTTAATTAAGTTTAGGATGAACCTTGAGTAAATTCGTATTTGGCATCATAGACTATCCTACCATGACACTTAGTAACTCAATATTCAATTGGTCCAAAGTTAGCGTTGATTAGTGACGGATACTTAATCAATACCAAGTGGAAGGGGCCCAATCCCTTGCTATTAATCGCAGTGCGTGCCCTGAATCCCTAATTCCTAGTTTTGTCTCGCTCCTACTAAGTAATGTCTCTTCAGATTTATTCTGATGAAACTTCGCTGTTAATTTTGCCAGATTGTCATAAGTTATTGTCTTCATGTCGGCATCATAATATTAATAGGATTATATGGATTTTTTTGCTGAGATAGTTTTTAGTATGAGTAGGAGATAGAGATGTAGTAAAGGTTTATCCACTGCATACTATATTTTTTTGTTGTTATATAATAGTATTATATATAGTATTTTAAAGTTTTAACACATTAATGGTTTTTGTTTGTAAATATTTCATTTATTGTGGATTATAAAAGTCAAATAATATTTATTTTTTTCTCCATTTAACTGTCAATAATGCTGTATAATATAACTTTAATTTTGTTAAATAAATTAAAAATGTTAAAAAAACGCTCCTTGTATGAATCTGCTCTAAAAATATATTGAAACTATCTAACATCCTCGTCTAGATACAAATTGGATTGTCGGGTTAGCTAGCTCCTCATTAAAAGAGAGGCCATTCTGCATAGGCCACGACATTATTGGAGTTCTCTTAGGGCCTCTTTCACCACCTTCAAGTAAAGTGACATATATACGCTTATTGCCGGTTAAATCACCCGTAACTTCAATTTCAATTTCACGATGTTCGAGTAGCACTAATCATATGATAAACTGACCCGTACTCATAGCTTTTACTTGCCAATTAACTTTACTTGGGCGTAACTAATCAATACTTTACTTGAAGAGGGTGAACGAGGCCCTTAGACTAATTAATACACATCGGCGTCCCTGACCAATTAACAATGACGTTTAGTAATAGGAAAGTCTTTCATATTAATTCATATTTAGCCATTTTGAATAAAAAATAAACAGTCCAAAACCCGGAGCTTTTTGAGGGCTCACTTAGTTTTTTACATGGTAATATTTTTATGGCATTTTTTAAAATAATTATTTATTCTTAACGCATCAATGTCAAGTCTTTACTCCGTAACAGATGGCGTAAGTAGTACAATAATATTTTATATTCTCTATCCAATGAATACAAAAATGTTATGATATGATATAAACTGATTTAGTAATTATTATATAATCACATATTTATTTATAGATAACACATCTAGATATGAATTAAAATTACTATGTGAAAAAATGAAGGGCGTTATAGTTTTTTAATAAAGTGTACCCCACAAAAATGCTCAGATAGTGTTAGAGGTCGCTTTGCTAGCCCTGATAAAATTGATACCCTCCTGATAAAATAATTATAGCATACAACTTTGCTATAACTGACTAATATAGTTAAATGGTTAGGGACACCGTTTTGTCAATTAGCTTAAGACAACCCTGATAAAGTCTTGGCCCTGCAAAATGGCCGCTCTCCTAATCAAAAGCGAACTCGACGAACCGGTTTGTTACTCAACAAGGGTCTTAAATAGTTTCAATAAATTTAGTGATATTTTTCATTCGGAAAGCGATTAATGTTACTTTATTTAGATATTCTGGTATTCTTTTTTTAACCGTTTTTATGTTTCGCTTCTGGGCACAGATCTCCTCACACAAGTGATAATCCACCACGATGGCCAAGCGCGGATTGGTGGACGTCATGCCTTCGAGAGTTATGAGTTTCTCTCATACGCGCACGGTGATGAAAAACATTGGATTTAATTAAATATCACAATATTTTCCATCACCGTGGAGCAGCGATAAGAACGTAAATTACAAATTTATTTGTCATATAAATATTATAATTATGTCACCTATGTCATGTCATTAATCAAAAGCTAACTCGATGACGCAATTTGTATCTAAACAAGGCTCTTAAATAAATTTAAAAATAATAAGGGGCCGAGTTTTCAATCCCGAAGTGTTCTTAGTCAGTTAATATTATTGCTATAACAGTACAGTACAACGTTCATAACTTTTAAAAATGATGCTTACGTCACCGTTTCATGATTATACCACCAGACGAAGGTTAAAGTTCCACCGACACCATCTGAATTCGTGGCGGTCCTCCACAGTCCGCTTTGTACGCTCTTTTTTACCACAGACTTGTAAGTTATGGGACAACCTTCCAGGTGAAGCATTTCCAGTGGACTATAACATGGGGTTTTCAAGAAAGCTGTACAAACAGCTCTCCTCCAAAGCCGGACATGCTTCCCCGTGTCCATAGGGACGGTGATCGCTTAACACCACGCGGCCCGTCTGCCTTGTACGGTTTATTTTTATATATAAAAAAATATTTGCTCAGTCAAAAATAAATAATAGTTTTGATGAAGTTTCTGTTGATGCGATTCATTACTAACACCTTCATCAAAGGTATTTACTCCTGTCAATATAAAACTTATCAACCGATTACTGTGCTACGACTAGATGTTATTACATATTTTTGTAAAGGTACTACTTAAATAGGTTAAATTTTTACCAATTAAAATTGTAAATATGTAAAATTACATTATTTAACTGGTTTTGTGTGTAATTTTCTGAAAATATTGTTATAATTAAAAACTTTACTGCACTAACAACTAAAAATTAGTAACTTTATACTAATACACTATGGAGTAAATATAGCAACCTTAATTGTTTTGAAAGCCTCCGTTTTACCCATAATAATACATAATATGGATACCCCCTGATAAATTAAATATTGTACAAAGCTTTCCTATTACTGAGTACAGTTAATTGGTTAGGGACACCGCTTCAATTAGCTTAAGACAACTCTGATAAAGTCGTGGCCCCGCAAAATGGTCGCTCTCTTAATCAAAAGTTAACCCGACGATCCGGTTTGTATCTAGACAAGGGTCTTAAATAGTTTCAATAAATTTAGTGTCTCGTGTTTATGTTATGCTATTATGTAATTTATTTTGTAATTGTTATCAACAGATTTTTTTCAATTTATATTATTGAAATTGTCCTGGTAAACTGTATTTTTTATAATTTATTAAATGTACTTGTTAAAAATCTAATGTAAAAATTCAATTTGCTATGCATACAATGTGATATTTAATTCTGATTCTTATAATATTTTAAACTACTTAATTTTAAATTTACTTTTTTCTCCAACCTTATTTATGTCCCACTGCTGGGAATAGGTCTCCTTCTCACAAGTGAGAGGGATTTAGGCCATAGTCCACCACGCTGGCCAAGTGCAGATTGGTGGACGTCATGCTTTCGAGAAATTATGAATTTCTCTCAGGCATGCACGGCGATGAAGAACATAGTAATCAATCAAAATCGATATTTTCCATCACCGTGGAGCAGCGATAAATGCGCACATTACAAATTTCTTTGTCAGAAGTGCGCGCCGAGGATTTGAACCCAGGATTGGTCGCGTAGAAGACCTCTCCTTTTATTTAATCCACATGATGTTCAGCACGTTGTCGTCACCTGTAATTGTACTGGCACTTAGCAGTATTATGCTTTATTGTCTAAACTTTACAATGATGTCTAAGTGTACAGTATGTTGGTGACCTACAATAAATAAATAAATAAATAAATAAATGTTTTCTTTTAAGACACTGAACAATCAATGCATTTGTTTTGATCAAATTAGGTAAAGACACTGGAATAGAATGTATAAAACACTAATTTATAGATTCTATCTATTTATATCTATCTATCATTTCACCAAAAACCATATTATTATTATGGTGAAACTGCTCTTATAAATAAAATATATGCGCAAATACCACAAGAAATCGACGTTAAAGTAATAATAAATGCCTGAATATTAAATTATTGTTTCATTGAAATGTGTCTCTTACAAATACGCACGGGAAAATGTTTTTGCATATTAAATGTATTTCATCTGTTGTTGTTATAAAAATAAAACCTCCAAATATTATGAGTCATGATTCAGAGAAAGAGTAGAAAGAAAAAACGAGAAAAAATATGTGAAATAATACACAATGTAAACTAAAAGAAAATGATACTCGTATAATGTTTATGTAGGAACATGAAAATAAAAACCTTGACAAAAGGTAAGCAAGAATAAGGTAAGCAAGAATATATTAATCATTGTTATATATGAAGCGTGCATGGCTCGGCGTCTAGCCTAGAACGCAAGCGGTCTATGCAACTAAGTCAAACGGGCGCGGTCGGGTGTGAGATGGGTGACCGCTAGTGGCAAAAAAATTCATGCGCGTTTCCGTGCTTCGGAGGGCACGTTAAGCCGTCGTCGGTACCGGTTGTTGTCGATAGATAACAGTCGTTAAACCTTGTCGGACGCCTTATGGGCGGTTTGAAAACATCCGACAGCGGGTTGGCTACTAAAATAGGGTTGCGGCCAGCCATGTATGTAATCAGATAACAGATGACAGAGCGCATTGGAGCAGCGTGGTGGAGTGGGCTCCAGGCCTCCCCAATAATGGGGAGAGACCCGTGCCCAGCAGTGGGATACACAAAAGGGTTGCAGCAATCATTATTATATTATTATATGAGCAGCAATGGCTGAGTGAGCAGCGTTGGCCGAGAGGTAAAGATCGCGGTCTCCGACACGGAAGATGCCGGGCTTAAATCCTCGGCGCGTAACTCTGAGAAAAGAAATTTGTAATGTGCGCTTTTTCCTCGCTGCTCCGCGGTGAGGGAAAGTATTGTGATATTTAATTGGTTGCTATATTTTCTCCCCCCCCACCCCCCTCCCCCCCCCGATACAAAAAAAAGGCTCGCAGTGAGACGCCAAGGCTGCTAACCTAGCCAAGAAAGTCTTCTTAGATTAGAGATCGATGTAAAAAAGGAGAAAGCAAACTTCGCAGCAGTGCTTCTTAAACGATCTTTTGTTCAGGTGAAACATCGTTTAACAATTTTCAAACAATTGTTTTGAAGCAGGTGTGTTCGACCGCGCTTTTATAATTGAAAGCGTTCACGTTCATTTGGAACCAATATCCATTAGCGGAACACAATACTTGTTTGTCTAACTAGAGAAACATTCACGGAACTATGCAAGTTTTTGATTGCATCTGGGGACGAAATGTATAGAACGATTATTACTTCATTACTACTAAACATCAGCGATGCGAAACAGAGCAGCGATTACCGAACAGTAAAACTCGCGGTCTTTGACACAGACATAGGTACCGATACCACCCTTTGACAAAAAAAAAACAATGGGTTGCACTCATGTAGTGCCGGCAGAAGTGAAAACTTGAACATTAACGTTGTGCATCTTTGATATTTTGTAATGGTTAGGGAATAATTTCGCACGAATCTTATTATCAGTATTATTTTTCATCTTGTATTTTCAGTAGGTTTTCATCGAGTATTTTTATAAGGTACTCACTTATTTTCTTTCACTATTTCTTCGTCACTTTTTTCATTAATGGATGCACTTTGTTCAATGTCCATATTTTTAATACTTGATCGAAACGAATTTTACAAGTATAGGCAGTCCAGCCGTCATCAGCTGTCACCCCTCTGTCTTACAAATATTCGATCAGGCCACGTGTCCTGACGCGAGTTTAACATTTTTTTCCCATCCTAAAAAAAGTGCACAACGCCCTAAAGAAGTTTTCACTTAAAATTAAGTGCATTCTCATAAATGCCGCTGGTCTACGGTGAGTACACATCAATAGCCAATAGAAGCTTAAAACGTTTATTAGTAAAGTGGTTGTATTTAAGATATTTACAGGTATATACAAATAATATAAACATTCATGCAAATTTTTAGATTTAGATTTTGACGCAATGGTTACCATGCCGGACTGCCAATCAAGGGGCCCCGGGTTCGATTCCCAACGAAACAGAAATTTGAATGATAAGTTTAAATTTCTGTTCTCGGTCTGGGTGGTTGTGTTTCTGTGTTGTATGTGTCCATGGTACTCACGACACATGATATTTAAACCCTACTGTCGGGCTATGAGAGCCTATGAGTGTGAAGCGTGTGAAGCGTTATTTTAGATATGTCACTGGTTCTTTCTTATAGTTCGTTTCTTCTACGTGATGCCTTAATCATGAATTTGCTTTAATAATAATATTAATATAGTAAATAAATAAAATTTATTTTCCAAAAACATTGTACACTCACTCTTAAATTAAGAGTCTAAATTAGCTTGTGTACCTAATGAATAAATTAGATAGAATGGCAATTGGGGTTAGCGAAAAGGACAGTAGGATAACTATTTGTGGATTGCAAGCAATCATATTAGCCTAGTTCGACAAATACGGTAACAAAGTGAAAGAATAAAAAAAGGTTTAGTAAACGAGGTGGTTTTGTGGATAATGGTATACGGACCCTTTCTTCATGTTCGCTAGTCTTGCAATATTTTTTAAAAGATTACTATCTGTATTTACTCCTAACTCGATTCAAAATTAAAAAATAATAATTTTACTTCGTGCTTCGGAGGGCACGTTAAGCCGTCGGTCACGGTTGTTGTCGATAGATAACAGTCGTTAAACCTTGTCGGAGGCCTTATGGGCGGTTTGAAAACATCCGACAGCGGGTTGGCTACTAACCCGCTGCATCTCCACCAACCCGCATTGGAGCAGCGTGGTGGAGTAAGCTCCATGCCTTCCCAATAATGGGTAGAGTCCCGTGCCCAGTAGTGGGTCGCAAAAAGGGTTGCGGCCAATTTTACTTTTATCTTAATCATAATTCTAATTTTAATTTCTTTAAAACTGAGTATCATTTTCGAGACTCAGAAATCAATTTTTATCATAGTATCGAAAGCTTGGGCCAATTTCTTAATTCTTAGAGAAAGTTATTTTTACTAGCTTTTACGTATGTCAAAACGGTAACGATGGCAACACTGACATTTATTCGACGAATAATTTTATCGGGAGATGGAAAAATCGACCCTAAATTATTTACTTTTGAATCTGTATTAGGTCTTAACCAATTTTGTTAACCACGGATACAATTATCACTGAAGGTAGAAACTTCAAACTATGTACAAGTATACTTAAATATAGTAAAATAAACGTCAAAAAATATGGTCCGGTCGAGTACGGTATGCTTTAATTTTTTTTCAACCTTTTCTTATGTCCCACTGCTGGGCACAAGTCTCCACAAGTGAGAGGGATTTAGGCCATAGTCCATCACGCTGACCAAGTGCGGATTTGTGGACGTCATGCTTTCGAGAATTTATGAATTTCTCTCAGGCATGCACGGCGATGGGGAACATCGTAAACAATTTAATATCACGTTATTTTCCATCACCGTGGAGCAGCGATAAATGCGCACATTACAAATTTCTTTGTCAGAGGTGCGTGCCGAGGATTTGAACCCGGGATCGGTCGCGTCGAAGACCGTGGTTTTTTACCACTCGGCCATCGCTGCCCTATGTATGCTTTAATATTGAATTTGAATTATGAATGCAACACCAACCTCATAACTCAAATGTCATAACGTCAATTTTGATTACAGGTTCATATTTCAGAAATTGAATTGGGATTTTCAAACATTATCCGAGATATCTATGTTTAATTATTATTGTGCTTAAATAAGTGAAAGCGTTTAATTTTGTAGTGAACTGAAATCTGTCAGTTATGTTGAATACAATTGATAAGATTTTAATAAAGGCTGCAACCCTTTTTGCGTCCCACTGCTGGGCAAGGGTCTCTCCCCATTATTGGGGAGATCTCGAGCTTACTCCACAACGCTGCTGTGGAGGCGGATTAGTGGCCAATCCGTTGTCGGATAAGCCGCCCATAAGGCCTCCGACAAGGTTTCACAACTGACCGAAGCACGCAGACGCGCATGAATTTTTTTGCCACTAGTGGTTACCCATCACACACCCGACCGCGCCCGTTTGGCTTAGTTGCATAGATCGTTTCCATTCTACGCTAACCGCCAAGCCATTCGCGCTTAATAAATTTATAAACATAAAAATATAAGCCTTTTTCAATGGGTTTTGTAGTAAGGCGTGTGCCCACTCTTAATGAGAGTAAGAGTAAAGACCAGAGCACACCGCCTCCGTGTGCAGCACGTACACGTAGACACGCGCGTAGTGACGCACGTGGACCCCTGACACACCGGGTTACGTATACGTCTACGCGTCTACGCTTTCAGGGTATGCGGGTAATGGAAAACAGCGTGCATATTGTAATATTAAAATTTCTGAACACGCCAGCGAAGTGAAATAGCCTGAGATAAATTAAAATGGTTGAAAATAAACTATTTTTACTTGTCATTACGTAAATTAAGTAGCGAGCCGCGATGACCGAGTGGTGAAAGACCGCGGTCTTCGACGCGACGGATACCGGATTTTAATCCTCGGCGTGCACATTTGAAAAATGAATTTGTAATTAATGCATTTATCGCTGTTCCACGGTGATGGAAAATATCGTGATATTTAATTGATTACGATGTTCTCCATCGCCGTGCATGCCTGAGAGAAATTCATAATTTCTCGAAAGCATGACGTCCATCAATCCGCACTTGGCCAGCGTGGTGGACTATGGCCTATATACCCGTCACTTGTGAGAGGAGACCTGTGCCCAGCAGTGGGACATTAAAAAGTTGAAAATAATCGAGTAAGTCTCATTACAAAGACAGAGTAGAACAAAGAATATCTTAAAAATGCGATAAAATCAAACTGAGTCCGTGATTTTATTTATTTCTGTGTTGTAAGATACAAAATGTCTTTATATAGAACAGGATTCGGACCGTACATGGAAGTTTTAGTTGTTCAACACGTACAAACAATTTTTAATTTATATAAAGTTTAATACGAGTAGGGGAGACCGGGGATGGTTGACCAACTTTTGACTTGAGCTTTTATATTTCCGATGTTTAACATAATATAAAAAAAAACAACAGTTGATACAGATAGAAGAACTATTCAGGTGCCTAAAATACTAATCCATAAACTATATATTTCTCGGTATAATACTTATTTAGTTGATTTTCTAAACCCCTGACTCTTAGTCAACCTACCCCGTATCCGGGGTAGGTTGACCATAAGCATGGGGTAGGTTGACTTAGGCAGTAATTAGTGTAAATAAGGAGGATTAGTATAAAATAAAACATTAAAATGTAATAAATGATAGAAAACTTTAAATTTAATTATTAATAAACTTAAATTTTAGACCCTTCTCAGTTAATAAGGAACTTTTATAAAGGTACCAATCTTCTTTGAACTATTGATAAAAAAGCCTAAACTAAACCTAACCGAATACAACCTGTCTATGTTATCTAGTTTTACGAGGGGCGGTCAAAAGTTCGCGGAATGACAGGGACGGGTAATGAAATGAAACATTTAACTATTTTTACTTTTAATTTGAATACATTCTCCCTTTTTCCTAAAACATTTATCAGATCTGTCAAACAACAGTTAATACCATAAAAAATTTGTCTTGGTCGTCAAAATAGGCCCAAATTGCCGGCTTCACTTCATCATCGTCGCAATTTTTTTTCCACGCAGTTCTTTCTTCATTTTTGGAAGCAAATAATAATCGAGGCCAGATCTGGGATGTAGTGTGGGTGACGCAGTTGTTTAAAACCGCATCGGTAAATAGCAGCCGTCGCAACATGGCTGGTGTGCACAGGCGTTTGTTGTGCAAAAGGAGCACACCTTTTGTAAGCTTTCCTCGCCTTTTTTCCTTAACAGCTTCTTTTAATTGATCTAGTAAAGAAACATAGTATTCTCCAGTCACGGAGACACTACGTTCTTTATAATCGATCAAAAGGACGCCTTCTGTATCCCAAAAGATCGTCGCCATGATCTTTCCGGCCGATTGAGACACGACACAACACGACACATGAGAGTGGGGGTGTGCCTCTTTTATGCCATTGCATCGACTCTTGCTTTGACTCAGGTTCATAATTCATAATGGTGAACCCATATTTCATCACCAGTAATAATTCGGGCCATAACTTCCTCCCTTTGCTCTCCACAGCGGTCCAAAAACTCGCGACAACTTTCTACCCGCCCGCGTTTTAGATGCGCAGAAAGCATTCTCGGGACCCATCTTGCACAGACTTTAGTCATGCCAAGATGTTGATGTAGAATGTTCAAAATGGTTGTTTCTGATACTCCAACTAATGCTAAGATAATGACCCGATTAGGCTTAACATTGGAAAATATACTTGATGTGGCGTTTATGCTCTTATTATCGAAGATTACTTTATGACAAGCTCTTTCAAGGATATTTTTGATACATCACCCCTTTCAGATTTTCTTTTGTCATTTTCTGTAAAAATACAAAACTTTGATTTAGTATGTGAGATTTATTTATTTAACAATTTGGTAACCCACACAAGTCCTTAAAATAAGTAAAAAATGTTATACTTATATTAAAGGGGTTGGTTGACTAATTAGTCTACCTACCCCGAAAAAAATTTGTCAACCAACCCCTGGCGCCATTTTGAATTTTACCTCGGTATCGTAAGCAAACTCTGGCACTAACATGGATGCAATACTGTATAATATAGAATAAAACTATCATATTTATATTTGACATAGCAACAAAAGTGTTTCAAACTGGTCAATAGGCACAATAACAAAAAAATTAACGAACAAAAAAATTACTTACCGAGCCCAAAAATACAACATGTGATGCCACTCACGAACGCCGCGCGACTGCGGCGCCTCACTTCACACAAATTAGCGGGCCGCGGGGGGGCATCGTCGCTCATCATTAGTTTATAAAAAACACGTGACAGTGGCGAGTTATTGTTGCCTAGTCTACCTGCCCCTATAGTCAACCATCCCCGGTCTCCCCTACAATCGAATGAGATTTTTTTTAAATAAAATTTCGATAATACAATACATTTTCAAATTTTTTGTACTTACTAGCTCGTAATAATGAGTTGAACTTTCAATCGGTATTGGTAGAATTGGTATAGAAATACTTGATCAAATAAACTAAGGACCTAGCGAGCTCTAGTTCCGGTGAGAACAACTTCCAAGGAATGCTCCAATTCGATTGATTCGCTAAAAGACGCTGTCCTGCCTTTGATAGTGAATACTGTGTGCGTGCGAACTGCTTTATATCTCTTCCTTTATTTCCGTTATTTCCTGCGAGTAAACTGTAGACATTGTACAGATCGTTAGACCTTTACGGGTAAAATACCCGTTTCTCCGTACTAGAAAATTAATATTTCTGCTTTAACGGGGTAGTTTATTAAACAAATAAATTAACGCTTTAATAATTATTTCAATATTGATATAAAACTATGTTTGATCTAATAAAGTTAGTTATAAACGGACTCTATCTCCGGTAATAACGATGTCAAGACAAGGTTACGTGTAGACGATAATGATTCAATTGACTGACCCTTAAAGACGCGCTTCCCTTTGACAGCGTACTCTTTGTTCGTGCTAACTGCTTAATTATCACTTCCTTTATTTCCGTTTTTTACGTCCATTACTTCCTGCAGAAAGACGATTTCTGGAGGTAGTAACAATAATCTATAATAATAATGCATTATTATTATAGATTACTGTTACTACCTATAATGTACAGCTTTACATGTATGTTCTAAATACTCTGTTCTTTTGTTTTTAAGGTTGCTTGGAAGAAATCGTTTTAAAGCAATAAGAGGTATGAACCTTCAAAAACTCCAGTAATACTGAAATCAAAGGTACAACCAGCCCGCATTTACTCTAAATGCGCTAAAATATACTAGATCAAACAAGCAATGCCACGGAAAACAATATTTTGATCCATAGTTGCCCGCCGTACTACTGTGTATATTAAGTAGTGCCACGGGAAATTAAAATGGCCCGTAGCGCTACTGGCAGTGAGAACCAGTGGTCCCACTGGCACTAAACCGCAGAAACCACTTATAACCTGATTATTTACCGAAAACCTAATTTTTTACTCATTTTGAAAATAAGAAGTTAAATTAAAATCATAATAAAGATATTACAATTACTTATTATAGATATTGTTAGCTTTTATTTATTTATGAAGAATATTGTATTAGCTAATTCCGTATTATTATGATATTTTTAGTAGCGGTAATTCCATTGTTCCGTTTCCGACACGTCAGTTAATCATAGCCAACTTCCGGTCACATGAATTGTCGTTATTTTCTCCGACCAAGCTGCAAGCATTCGTGTTGGAAGCACTGAGGGATCGAGACGTGGCTAAGGAAAAGCATTAGTAAAGAGTAAAAAGTGTTAACGCGTAGACAAAATAATAAGGGAAACAAGTAAAGGATTGAAGGAATAATAGTTAAGTTGATTGTTAATATGTAAGTACTCCATTTTTGTTCTGTTGGTGGTTTATTCGTTCTTGAAACATTTACATATGTGATTTGTATACTGCATAACTACGAAATATACGTGCAATTGTAAAGTGTTTTATCTTCTATTTAACAAAAACCCGCATTCTGAGCTGTGAGCCAACAGTTCAGAAGTGGGATTATAAGAGAATTTACTGTTTTCTTTCACGTCCACAACGGCCAATTCTGTAAATACTCTGATATATTGAAGTTTCTTGAATTTGCTGGAATATCGAACCGGTGAACGCTTAGGGATGAACGTCAATTATTTTACAACCACATGTTTTATTAACTTTTATTGTAATAAATTTGCAGTATACTTATCAACCCACTTCAAAGTGAAGTTTTATTTTTTTATCAAAATATGAATAATTTATGGAAAAACGCAGATATTTAAAGAACTAAAATACGTAATTTATGAAATCAACTTAATTTCTTTTCTCTGGATCGGAAACACCGCCGTGGTGTATAGACTTAGATATAAATATTTGAAGACCTGAGAATAGATGTTACGTATATGTTTAGTGCGTTAAAGATTTATATATTGTTTTAGATTAATAAGATGCATGATTAATGATATCTTTTTACAGCTGTGGTACACTAGATGTGAACAACTAGTTTTGATGAAGGCTTTTATAAATGTGACTTTTCTTTTAAATTTATTGCCCTTACAGGAAGTTGGTACCCACTTTTTTTTACTTTTTTTTATAAGATAAATGAATATACAATGGCTTGAGTTGATCTACCTTATTTTACCAACATCAACAAAAAGGATGAGGTTCTCATGTTATATTTAGTATTCCATCGACATAATCCACATATTAATTGAAATTTGACATTGACCTTTGTAAATATGAATGAAAACTGATACCTTATTTGATGCTTATAATTCATAATTCATATTTTTTTTTGTTTTGCGATAATAAGGATACAAAAAAATGCTGAAATGATACGAGTATGTACACTTTCCACTTATTCTACCTTATCTACATGTAAATTGATGTAATTTTACAGGCAGCAATCGCTATATATTCTAGGAAAACGTATCCACTGTGCCACAATGCCAACTAGGACCTAAAATGATTGTAAGGCAAAAATTTGAATGTTTCGTGAATTCGGTAACACTGTATTTTTTTTACATAATTTCAATCTACAAGGGGGGTGCCAATATCATGTTTTCGTATTTGTCTTGCGGTTCTATTGGTAACGTAAATTTTGTCGTAAATTTATTCAGATATCTATACATACAAGCATGAAACTTCGATATACAATGAAGGTAAGGTTAAAACTTAGTGTTTAAGAAATGATGGCTTACAGATTTGCATATCCTCAATTATTTTTTGTGGTGGGTGCTGTACTGCACCTAGGGGTGCTTAACATGAAAAAAATGATGGTGTTGATGGTGATAATGATAAAGACAACGATGATGGTGATGATAATTACGATGATGTCATTTTCGAGAAAAATACATTCCATTGTCTGATTATAGACATATAGAAGTCTGGTGATGTTTTTCTTTAGCTTTGGATAATTCAATACTATATTAATTTGTTCTCTTTTTACTTTTCGTTTCTAAAGTCGATTTTAAATAGAATATGTACTCAAATGTGTCACTTTTCATTTTTGTTAACTTTTATTGTGATTAAAATGGAATATGTACTCAAATGTGTAATTTTGCAGATAATAATATTATGGACGAATACCCCCGAGAAAGACTACCTAGGATTGGAGGTACGATCAGGGCTAAGGTAAGCACACGTAAGCCCAGGCCCAAGAGCCAAGTGACGCTCAGGTCGAGCAGGAATGAGGGACTTAAAAGGGATGCTCTGGTCGAGCAGGAATGAGCCCAGGTCTGAGCGCCAAAGGATGCTCTGGTCGAGCAGGAATGAGCCCAGGTTAGAGGGCTAAAGGACGCTCAGGTCGGGCAGGAGCGAGCCGAGGCAATGGACGCTCAGGTCGAGCAGGAGTAAGCCCGGTGAGCAGCAATATGCGTAGGATGGAGGGAGATCGAAAGCCTCTGTTAGAGGGCATAAGATTATTCAGGAGCAAAGCAGCGATAAGGTTTGCAGAGGAGGCCTTCAAGACTCAACAACGCAACTCGCAACGTCTTGGTAGAGGGAAGCAGCATCTGAGCGGTAATTTGAAATGAAATGTAATGAAATCATGAAATGAAATTATTTATTTGCCAAAATGTGGTATATGAATAGTTGGTTTTGTTTAGAAAATTATAGTCTCACATTAACCAAAATTTAGTGAGCAAAATTACAAAAAAAAAAAGAGAAAAAAATTGAATTACATAAACATTGGTGTGCAAAGTTTCTATTTAACATTATTTTAAATTATAGTATTACAAACTATTTTGTAATAATATTTATATACTATATATTTATATATGTATTTGAGCTACGGTGAGTTGTAGTGGTAGTCAAGGGGATTTTGAAATTGAGATAATTTTAGATAAGTTCTTGTCAATCCTAACGTATAAAATTTAGTCCCGCTGACGCGTCTTTCTGTCTGTCTGTCTATATGAACTAGGTAGTCTCAAACTACCTAACAGATTTCAATGCGCTTCTCACCAATAGTGTGAATTTTGAGGAAGGGATAGGTGTATAAGTCATTAGGGTTTCGTTTTCGAACTAATTGTAGTATAACGAGGCTTTGTTGGGAGTCTTGCTTTTTGGGAGCTTTGTATGCGTGCACTGTGGTCTAGCAGACATACATTGGGGTAATGTGCTGGGGAATTGCACATCTACAATAACGCTGAGAAGGAGTTCATGATGTCTCTATCTCCTGAGGTTGACTCACAGATGCTGAATGTTTGGAATATGAATTCGAAGTACTGCGATGTTTTCGAAGCTGTTTTCTTCCCGTCACCCGTCACACTGGGGTTGCATATTATGTAACGGTGGTACGGCGTTGAGCGGAATTCTGAATCGCAGTGGCGTTATACGTACCATGTTAAGGTGGAGTAGAGTTTGTTGAAATAGGTAGGTTCCGTAGGTTATTTAAGTTAAATTGGTGAAGTTTTTTTAGTTAATTGGTAAAACTGGAGTACCTGTCTTTGAGTCGCCCTGGCTGGGCTGGGTCGCTGATTATAAAATCTTTTAATAGCGATGTAATACCGGATTTTGATCCTTTGTGTAAAGAGCAAACCATTTTAATCTGGATTAAGAAGGTGGAAGAATATTCAGAAATATGTATATAAGATGGGGGGATATGATTCTTTTCCAAAGTTGGTCGGGCTTGGCAATGTTTGTAGAGAGCTGTAAGTAACCTTATAGTCGCAGTCAATTCAAGTGGCCAATTTACCGAACCTGGGCGGGTGGGAAATTATTTTGGGACAGTCACTGTGGGACATCGAAAAGTGTATCAAACTTACGGTATTGAATGTAGGGTTGAAGCCTTCAGCGGTATTAATCGAAGCCTGGTACCTTCTTTGCAAAACGCTAATATGTTTTTCATTGTGGCGAGATGTTGGCAAAGTGTTCTTTGTGTGACGAGACTAGCTTTGATTTGGTTTAAAAGCAGAATAGGTTCAGGTCTTTTAAATTAGATTCACAAACTGATAAAGGTGAGGAAGAGGTATTGCCACAAATACAATTGTACCGTTAGGTGTGAAGGGCCACTAAAGTTGCTGTAGTGCAGGTTATTGCATATTATTGGCGAAGCAATTGACTTTTATGATGTAGATGATGTAGATGAGTGTTTCAGATTGCTTAGTTCTCTATAGAAATAACTGGGAGTTCGACATTAATAATTATTGATAGGATGAACATAGAAAGTACACCAATCAGAAATTGGTAACCATCCGTTTTGCATTTTAGAGCGAATCATGAACTGATTTTTATTGTCCTAGTTTTTAGTTTGTCTGAAGGAGGCGTTTATAAACATGGATTGCTCGGGGGTGTAGAAAGCAAGTGTAAGATATGGACGGTCGATTTACTGATTTAATAGCGTCCTCTCTGGTGTTGTGTAATATATCATATTGCGTAGCAGTGGCCTGTTATTTTACAGATTGTGGGACGTACATACATGAGAGTTGTTTAAAACTCCTATTTTGGTTGTAATAGTGTTTATAAGTAAAATGTATCTCTGATACGGGGAGGGAATTGGGGTATTGACTGATATTTTAAACTGGTTTGATCTTGGTAGGGGATTTGGCAATTTTGCTGTAGAGTTGGCGCCTAGACATCAAACATATAAATTTGAGAAGTGTATGTGCGGGATGTGATCGTTTTAACTTGGAGGGTAGAGAGAAAAGTGCTGGTTAGTGACGTCGCTAGCCTGTGTTATGGTACGGGATGTTGGTGGGACTCGATTTACTAGAAAGCGATAGATCAATAATTAATTATGTTTGATATTCCAACTATTTGAATTTATGTGATAGTGGGTAGTCTGTTTTCGTGTTTTGTTTATAAGTGGCACATTCTGGACATCAGTTAACTACCCAATTATCTTAGGTGGATGTAATAGATACTTATGGAGTATAGTGAATCTCGAGAGTAGTAGAGGTTCGGCATTAACTGTTTGTGCGTCCAAGTTTGATGTAAACATTTACGGGGAATCACTTGCAGCAAGGGCTTACAAATGCAGGGGATTGGGGAGACTATGAATTGCGGTCAAGTGGTTATGACTGGCAATAAGAATGCAAGCGGGCACTGAGATGCGGTAAGGGTTAGGACAAAAAGGCCGATTTCGCTTGGAAGTTTTAATAGACAGGGATTGCTTCTCTACTTGTTTGAGGTACCTTGGTTTTACTGATATTGGTGTAAAAGTTGTTTAGACAAGGACTAAAAATTTTTGCACGGATTGATGTGATAGTAAGGGTTGTTTTTGTATATTTAGTTAGCCGTGTTTGCCTTCATGAGGCTTGCACATATTACAGGGATTGGTCACTGATATAAAATTGTTTGTTCCCATTACGACGAAAATGGATTATTGTTTTTTTCGGGCTGAACCCGATCCTCGGCTTTGTGAAAATAAATGATAATAAAGTGAAATTTGTCTGTTATGGGTAATGTAGTTGCGGACTGGGTCTTTCATCTGAGTGAGAAGGTGTCTCGCATTAGTCTTTGTAAGTAATTTTTGGACATGTTTATTGCTTTAGAGTTGATTGCTATGAAGGCTGAGTAGAATATATAGTTTAATAGTTCGCTGTTGAGTCGAGTGAGTCGTTTAAACACATTTGATCGGGTTTTTGAAAGAAAAATTGACAAAAGGTCTGACGGGAAATGTGGAATTGGTGACGTTGTTGTTATTTTAAGCTTTTAGTGGAGTTCTAGGGGCCATAATAATATAGTAATGGGATGGAGTGAAAGTGCCCCGGTGGAGGGGACGAGGGCGAGATTCAATAACTTTTTCCAGTTTTGAATGGGATCCTTTTTGTATCACTCATGTGGGGTCTTCAATTGAACATGTTTATGTAACTAATTCGACTTCAAATACAAATCCAAAAATTATATAATTAGGTAATGGGTTCTTAAGATAAATAAACTAAGGCCAATTTATTTTTGTGTAGTGTGTAAAAGTTCCAAATACAAATCCAAATATTAGGTATATAATTATTTTATGACTTTATTTGAGATTTCATGATGATTTTTGACATTTCATTTCAGATGTTAATATGAAGTAATTTATTGCTTGTTTACGGGTTATGGATTCTTAAGATAAATAAACTAAGGCCAATTTATTTTTGTGTAGTGTATAAAAGTAATGTTCTTTCTACTTATAAAAAAAAGATTACAGTATAAATGAGAAAGCTTATGTTTAAAATTAAAAATACGATTAAAAATATATTATAATGATTTACTGCATTAATTGCTATTAATACAATTATTGAGTACAATGAACGTAATTTCTTGTTTTTATTTTATTTTATTTAAGAGCTTTCGATAAATATAAACTACATTGTACATTATACAGATAATTAAATAATGTGTTAAAGAATGTAATTTTTAGTAATATTTTTAGAAAATTTATAGTACTTTTGTACTTGTAAGAAAGCGTGAGGACACGCTATAAGCAGGATGGCCGAGCTGTTAGCTTTTATTTATTTATGAAGAATATTGTATTAGCTAATTCCGTATTATTATGATATTTTTAGTAGCGGTAATTCCATTGTTCCGTTTCCGACACGTCAGTTAATCATAGCCAACTTCCGGTCACATGAATTGTCGTTATTTTCTCCGACCAAGCTGCAAGCATTCGTGTTGGAAGCACTGAGGGATCGAGACGTGGCTAAGGAAAAGCATTAGTAAAGAGTAAAAAGTGTTAACGCGTAGACAAAATAATAAGGGAAACAAGTAAAGGATTGAAGGAATAATAGTTAAGTTGATTGTTAATATGTAAGTACTCCATTTTTGTTCTGTTGGTGGTTTATTCGTTCTTGAAATATTTACATATGTGATTTGTATACTGCATAACTACGAAATATACGTGCAATTGTAAAGTGTTTTATCTTTTATTTAACAAAAACCCGCATTCTGAGCTGTGAGCCAACAATATTACATTAATTATACTTACAACGTTATTTTGACCCCAAACTTATTTTAAGCCCTGTTTTGTATGACATAACTTCTGTATAATAACTTATTAGTTTTTATTTACTGTTTAAAACTAATTTACTGAAAATGGCGTATTACTCAGTCACTGATTTCATGACGATACGATAAAACGGCCTAAATGAATTGCATCAAGTCTGGGAGGTATTTTTTTCCGCCGGCTTTTTTTTCCTCTCAGTGTACAAACACCCTGTGATATGGGTACCCAAAGCCGACGATCGGAACCGATCCGAAATATAAATAAATATTTAAATTATTAATAGGCGCAATATTGGACAAATAAAACAATAAAAATAGATGTTAATGTACATTTTATAATTGTGTTATAATTAAGTTTTAGTCTTTTATATTTTTATCATTGTAGTATTTGCTTAGCTCTAGAAGGTAAATAAAGCGAACTAAATATAGTAATAGTCTATGTCTTTGTATAATAACTTATTGATAACTATTATGCTTGATGGCATAATAAAGAAGTTTGCTACTTGTACAATGATAAATAAAACAAGATGAACATGTAATATTATTCCATTAACATTCATAATTCATTTAAGTAAGATATAACTAATGGAGCGTGCCAACCCGTATAAATATTCATAACTGCATCAATGAATAAATACATACTAAGTTATACTTTGCAAATGAATAATAGAATTCCTAATGTACTCTGCTTTTTCGAGAAAATGTCTGTAACGAATTTAGTGGCTATGTATGTAGTAATTTTTTAACCTATTTCATATGAAAAATAAATCCTTAGTTACTTACTTACTAAAATTATGAAAGGAATTTTTAGCCAAAGAAACCCACTGCATATCTTTTTTATCCTTTGATATTTCATAGCCTAAGCTTTGTAGGTAGGGTTTTGTATTTTATTTTAGAGAGTTGGAGTTTCACGAGGTACAGAAACAGACATAAAATTATAAATTCTAACAAAAGTCCGATGAAATTTTAGATGAAATTGAAACTTTTTGTTACTAGACACATAGAACCTGTCTTAAAAATGAGAAAGTCTAAGACTATTCTTGGCTAGCTTAAGTAAAATAGTATGACACTCCTTACGATCTGTCATTTGTAAAATAAGTTCATTTGAAAGACCTTAACATCAATATTGTATCAGGAAATTTATTTACTTAAAATAAGGGTTACAGGGTAAGACTTAATGCCTAATGGCATTCTCTGCCAGTCAACCCTGGGTGATGGTGACAACTTACGGTAGGCAGGAAAATGTATAATTAAAAAGTTATTGGTATAAAAATAATGAAAAGAAAAAAAAATAGTTATATACATACATACATAATACATACAACATATATACATACATACATACATACATACATACATACATACATACATAAATATATACATACACACAAAGCGTACATAAATATACAACTATTAATGTCAAAAAGGTGACAGACATGATGCCAACTTATAATGACTCATTAGTTACTTGCTAACAGATGTTTACGTATCAACTCCTTAAATGTAGATTTTGTTCGCGCCTTTCTGATACTTTCGGGCAGGGCGTTCCCGAAATTCAAAGAGACAAACCCATTTTACCGGTTCTTTTCACAGAAGAACATCCCAATACAAACTTGGCGAAGTCTTCGCAAAGTCGCATTCTAATGCAAACGTATCCGATCGAGAAGTTGCAAACAGTGATTTATCTGTTTCGTACCGTATCCGGAAACGTTCTGGCAATTTGAAACGTTTGTATACTATCATACTTGTCTGGAGCCTCAGGGCTGTCACATAATTATTTTAGTTTTTCTACATTAATATTTAAAATTCATAGAAGATCAGGCGTTACTTTGCGAAACTCCATTGTTATAAAGTTAAAAACTACTTTGCAGCAATCCGTAATCAGAACGTATGATGGAGTATACTTTTTTCATGCAATAGCACCTCCCTCCCTCCCACATAGGACACATGCACATGCCACAAAATGCGCTTTGTGAGTAACCGTCGTAGAGTCAATAACCCTGATGATGCTCAGTTTTGGGGCGAAACACGTGTGGTGGTGGTACGTATATTGGTGTATATTTTTTGTTGTTGCATGTGCATATGGCCTATGTGGGAGGAAGGGAGGTGCTATTGCATGAAAAAAGTATACACCATCATACGTTCTGATTGCGGATTGTTGCAAAGTAGTTTTTAACTTTATAACATGTATTTGTAGCTAACTTACTTTTTCGAGGCTTTCGTTTTTGTAGACTAGTTTTGTTATCGTATCGTAACACAAATAATGTCCGCAAAAAATCACAGTACTCCACAAATTTTAACCATCTTTTTGTGATATGGTACTCGTATAACTATTCAGTTTTATTGGATACTTTCAGACTGCCAGTATCAGTATATCTTTTGCTATATGTTTTATAGAAAAATAGTTTATTGAACCTAAAAAGTTGCTGTTCGAAATGATTTGAATTTCAAAAATAGAAACAGCAAATATAGTAAGAGAACTCAAACGAGAGACTTGCGTGTCTAGACCGATGCTTAGTCTTAAAATAGTTATTGAAACAACTTTACGACGCTTCCAGAGACACAGATTCGGGTTATTGCTTTAATTGCCTTGTTTAAGAACAGCTATAGTAGGTATATTATATGTAGCTTGGTAATTAAGCTTATTGTCCCCAGCTTTATCTTAAGAGGCGACTAAAAGGGACGCGGCGGCGTGTCCGTGATCGCATGCCGCCGGAAGCACTGGCAGTTACAACTTTATTTTCCCACGTCCACATTTTTTATTAACATTTCAGTAACAATCCCTTGATGTCTGAAGAAAAACCTTCTTTACTTTTTGTTTGAAAATTCTGCATGGATTCTCTGCATGGATAATTTTTAAAGTAGAACTGCAGAAACCCTAACCACATAAGGTGCGGTGAAGGAACTAACGAGAGAGTTCCGTGTGGAAAACAGTTCATAGTTATAAAATGGTTTTTGAAACATCTGAAATTACCTTGTGCTTACAGAGACACGGAAATAGGTCGTTGTCTTAGAATATCAAAGTTATTGACTCACCCTTCAAGAGAGACGGCATAGCGCTTCGCTTCGATACATAATTTTTGTGCCAAAACTGGTGCGAGGAAAGAACGCATACATTTTAATTTTGTCACACATTCACCAATATTCTTTCATCGCTACAGACGCATAAATTTCTAAATATATCAATTACAATTATTAACAAAACAAAAACATTTTCTATGCAACGTCAAAACTGACACCGACACACATAGACACACTAGTTGTACTAGAAGGCACATTGTGCATGCACGTTGGGACGAGGGGTTCGCCTGTAAAGCCCACTCCTCTGACGGATTTCATATTATCTGTCATACCTTGATGCTTTAAGGTCGTTGTTTATAATGTCTCATTTACGAATACGTTGGTATTTTAATCTTATTTTGTGTTGTGACTAATGTAGACAATCACAAAGGAATTTAATATCTACGGGCCAACTCTGTGCGTCTTTGCGACTTTGTGATTTTCGAGCCTGTATTTTGGAGTCCGCTGGAAAAATCTTAGATATATTCATTCAGTGACTTCTAATATCTATATCCAACTATCCTTATTTTCTAACAAAGATTTGAATAAGCTATAAATTAATTCAAAATTTTCAGAACTTACAAATAGATGTGTAAAGTTCAGTTCTGCACTCCGAGTATATCTAACCTCAAGATTAAGGAAGATCGTGTTTTGTTTGAGGTCGTGTCAACTATACACGACCTCAAACAAAACACGATCTTCCTTCGCTGCTGTTCCACAGACTTACAGTCGCTTCATGTAAGTTTTGCTAGCAAACAAACTTCTAACGAACAAAGTTGCTTGATACCAAAAATTTGAACGAAGATCAGAATCATACAATCTCTATCACTTACGAAATTTCAATAAACACATTTTACATTCATGTTAGATTCGTCACATTATTATTTTTATCATGGCATCGCATACTCTGTGCATATTGCCACTTGCCAGCATCAAGTGTATATTTTTTACCAGTTTAGTTAAAACTGGACAATTAATAATAGGTAAACCCCGTAGAGCAGCAATGGCCGAGTGGTAAAAAACCGCGGTCTTCGACGCGACCGACCCCAGGTTCAAATCCTCGGCGCGCACCTCTGACAAAGAAATTTGTAATGTGCGCATTTATCGCTGCTCCATGGTGATGGAAAATATTGTGATATTTAATTAATTACGATGTTCTCCATCGCCGTGCATGCCTGAGAGAAATTCATAATTTCTCGAAAGCATGACGTCCACCAATCCGCACTTAGTCAGCGTGGTGGACTATGGCCTAAATCCTTTTCATTTATGAGAGGAGACCTGTGCCCAGTAGTGGGACATAAAAAAAGGTTGAAAAAAAAACCCCGTAAGTCGTCAGTAATTAGTCAGTAAAGTTAGTCAGATATCCAAGTAAGGCGATTGCTACTTTACCAGATCGTGACCGATAGAATTTTGTAGGTTAGCGGAAAAAACATATTTCTGCACTATTATTTAATTTCACAACACTTATGCACTGTTATTAACCTACATCGCTAAAACGCTGTCAACTTAATCCGATATAACTCAAAAATACATCCAGATAATGAAAATAAAACAAGAGCGCATATGCCTGACTTCACGCCAAAACTTCTGGGACCTTAGGAGGGTATAAAAATGAGGATACATAAAAAATTGAATTGAGAACTTCTAAAACCACCATTGGTTGCGACTATGACATTCTTCTTATGCGATAAATATCATTTCTTTAAGGATTTAGGTTAAAAATAAGAGCTCTCTCTAAATCAGATGCAGTGAACGAACTCAAATGAGAAGGTTGCATGTCATAACTAGTGCTTAGTCTAAAAATGGCTGCTAGATATCTTCTGCTACGTGAAGATACAGATTTAGGTCATTGTTTTAATTGCCACGTTTAAGAATACGTACATCTGTATAGGGCAGAAATAGCCCGTAAGGTTATATCCGATGTAGGTCACTTTGATTGCTTTGAGAATGGGTTACTGGTTAATAGTTAGAGCAGATACTCTAAAATCAATTATTCAGTCGAATTATGGTGCTCTTCAAGAAAGGGGAATCGTATAAACCTTTATAAAACTGTAAAGAAAACCTTTTTAAAACTCATAAGGACTTACGAATTTGACTGAATAAATACTTTTACTTGAAACTGGTATTATGTATGTATGTATCATGTAGTACCATCATTCAATAAAATAAGGTTTATGCAAACGTCAGGTCATGTAACTAAAATTTTGATAGCCATGACAATGAGTCCACGTATACCTGTTCTCTAAAACAAGGTAAAGCAAATGAAATTTTTTGTAAGACTGTCCAATCAAACTCTCAATAAATAAATAAATATCTTGTGACAATTCACACAACGCCATCTGATTCCAAACTAAGCAGAGCTTGTGCTATGGTACTTAGAAAGCTAGAATAGAATATTCGAATATTATACTTATGGAATCCTTTATACGTACAAGTGCTGGGCACGGGTCTGTCCGCATTATTCGGAAGGTCTGGACTTACTCCACCATGCTGCTTCAATGCGGGTTGGTAGAGATGCGGGTTATTGGCCAACCCGCTATCGGATGTTTTTAAACAGCCTTTAAGGCATCCGATAAGGTTTAACGACTAATCTGTTGATACCATCCCGCATTGGAGCAGTGTGGTAGAGTGAGCTCCAGTCCTCCCCAATAATAGGGAGAGACCCGTGCCCAGCAGTGGCACGCAAAAAGGGTTACAGCGAAACAACTGGATCGGTTCCAGTTGTTTGGTGGTCGGTGGTGTGTTTCAGTGACCGACTCGCTGCCGGATGTTTTCAAACCACCCATAAGGCCTTCAACCAAGTTTAACGACTGATATCTATCGACAGTAACCGCGACCGACGGCTTAGCGTGCCCTTCGAAGCACGGCAACGCGCATGAAATTTTGCCACTAGCGGTCAATCTCACACCCGACTGCGCCCGTTTCGCTTAGCTACTTAAATTGCTTGCGTTTAAAGTTAGATGCTGGATTGTGCTCGCAAATTATTAGTTAAACAAAATCCTTGCACTCTACTCGTATGTGTGCTATATGCGCATCAGCTTATGTGCCTCTAATTACGGGGGAAAATCCCGGAGTAGGATACGAAAAAAGTTTCTGCTACGGTCTAAGCTCCCCCAATTTCTGATATTTCTGACCACTGCTATAGTTTATGATAACAATTAGTGTGCTCTATGCGCATCAGCTTATGTGCCTATAAGTACGGGGGAAAGTCCCTGAGTGAGGTACGAAAAAAGGTTCTGCTACGGTCTAAGCTCCCCCAATTTCTGATATTTCTGACCACTGCTATAGTTTATGATAATAATTAGTGTGTTCTATGCGCATCAGCTTATGTACCTATAATTACGGGGGGAAACCCCGGAGTGAAGTACGAAAAAAGGATCTGCTACGGTCTAAGCTCCCCCAATTTCTGATATTTCTGACCTCTGCTATAGTTTATGATAATAATTAGTAGCCGTGTAATAAGTGTACCGGCGTGTTAAATAATTTATAATATAACTTCGCCATTTATTCAGATAATATAAGCTTTCGCACAGAAACGTGAAACCATTATTATTTCTATTTATTTATCGCCTACGATACACAACACATTACAGCTAAGCCTTACCAAGTATTTTATTGGGTAGTCTAATGGACAGCTGGCTAACCCCGTACGTGACCCAAATTGTAAAAGTGCCGTATCGATAGTAGGTTTACTGGACAGATGGGCAAAATTTCAAATTCTGTTTTTATATTGACTTGTTATATAGGTTGTTTGTAGGCTTTTATGTGTTGGTAATGTGATCTTTATACAACATACTAGTATGTATACGTTCTATACGTATGTAGAGAAGAAACTTTGGATTTCTGTTTAGAAAATCAAATTACTAGGAGGGAGTATTTTGAAATATTGCACAGTTAGAATTAAAATTTTATTCCAGCTCGGTTGGGCAGCGTTCGGGAGATTAAAAAGTGTCTTCTCGTCCAGAATACCTCAGTGCCTGAAGTCGAAAGTTTTCGAGCAGTGTGTGTTGCCAGTGATGACCTACGGCGCTGAGACATGGTCTTTTACAGTTAGCATTTTCAATCAACTCAAGGTCTCAGAGAGCGATGGAGAGAGCTATGCCTGGTATTTCTCTGCGCGACAGAATCCGTAACGTTAAATCCGTAGACGAACGAAGGTTACCGACATAGCTCTCAAAATCTGCAAGCTGAAGTGGCAATGGGCAGGTCATATAGTTAGGAGGCCTGACAACTGATGGGGAAGAAAGGTCCTCTAATGGCGATTGTCGGCAAAAAGAGTACAGGCCGCTCTCTAACCAGGTGGACTGATGACCTAAGAAGACAGCGGGAAGCCGCTGGATTCAGAAGGGGCATGAGCGGAAGGAGTGATAAACGTTAGGGGAGGCCTACGTCCAGCAGTTGAGTACAAAAGGCTGAAAAGAAGAAGATCATTCAAAAATAATTTATCGGTATTACTCTAGTATAAGCAAAAAATTCTAAATTGCTAAATAAAGTCATGTTTTTTCTTTATTCCTTTATTTCGTCAAAGATTCAAGAAAGATTCAAATTTTGAAATTAGTCAATGAGTAAAACATAAAAAAAAACATTTTTATCATTATTGAATTAATCAAAAATAAAAATAAAAACAAAAAAGAGGATAATATGTACAATAACGTAAAAATACAAATACAAATAGAAGAAACAGAAAATGTACTAACAATACAAAAGAGTACCCATAAATCTTAACTCAATAGAAGCATTCTTAACAAAAAGTTATTACCCACTAAACTTAAACCAACCATCGACCACCTGGTAACTGAAAAAGGTTCTATTAATCTTGCGAAGGCTCCATCGAGGCCATTGTCGATTTATTGGCTATTTTACGGTACTAAATTGTGTACTACGATTCAATGCAGCTAAAAGGTTTATGGAACTAATTTGGGATTTGTAAAAGGTTTTCGTAATTTAAAGTAAATTTGACCACCCACGTGGCGCAATGGTTACCATGCCGGACTGCCAATCGAGGGGTCCCGGGTTCGATTCCCGGCGAAACAGAAATTATAATCTTGACTTTAAATTTCTTCATTGTTCTCGGTCTGGGTGTTTGTGTTTCTATCTTTGTATGTGTCCATGATACCCGCGACTCAGGGTATTACACACCTTACTGTGGCGCTATGAGTGTGTAACATTTAATTTTAATTTAAAAAGTAGAAATTATGAAGCGCATAGCCGCTGCTGGGATGTGCGCATAACCCGGCCTTTGGTTGGCAACCTTTTGGAGTCATCATGGTGGCTTAGCTACTGACTTTATCGTTGCTACCACCATGATATGACGTCATACGGCTATGGCTAAAAGGTGTTAATTGCAAAGTGAACATAAGACCAATATTAGTGTATTTGTTTACATGACTGAGTGACATCACCACAAGGTATAAATTACATCCAGCATTGTCTTCAAACTACGCACGATATTGGAAAATGCGAAATTTTAATGAAGTTCACATATCAATTGAATAAAAAAATGTATTTTTTTAGTGTTATAATAGTATTTAATAGTCGATGAGACACTTTTCAATCATGGATGTAGTACCCTAATGAATTCATTGGAAATAAAATTCTAAAAAGATACAAATACAAAGAAAATGTAAATGAAAATGTACTGACAATACAAATGAGTACCCATAAATCTAAAAAAAAGTTATTACCCACTAAACTTAAACTAACCACCGACCACCTGGTACCTAGCTGAAAAAGGTTCTATTAATCTTGCGAAGGCTCCATCGAAGCCATTGTCGATTTATTGGCTATTTTACGATACTAAATTGTTTACTACGACTCAGTGGAGGTTAAAGGTTTATGGAATTAATTTGGGATCTGTAAAAGGTTTTTGAAGTGGGAAGTGGCATTTTTTGGGAAAACTTCTTTAGTGGCGTAGTGCACTTTTTTTGGGATGGGTAAAAAATGTTAATCTCGCGTCAGGACACGTGGCCTGATCGAATATTCGTAAGACGGAGGGGTGACAGCTGATGACGGCTCGACTGTCGATACTGGTAAAATTCGTACATATCAAGTTTTTAAAATATGGACATTGAACAAAGTGCATCTATTAATGAAAACGGTGACGAAGAAACAGTGAAAGTAAATGAGTGAGTACTTTATAAAAATACTAGTTGAAAACCTACTGAAAACCTACTGAAAATACTAGATGAAAAATAGTACTAATAATAAAAGCAATTCGTGCGAAATTATTCCCTAACCATTCCAAAATACCAAAAATGCACAACGTTAATGTTCAAGTTTTCACTTCTGCCGGCACTTCCGGTAGTGCAACCCGCTGTTTTTTTCGATAAGTTTTATTCAGAGGTTTCCTGTTATAAAGGTAATCGTAAGTAGAAAGTATGAAGCGCGCGTAATCTGGCGATTGGACAGTGCGCATGGCCGGGCCGTTGGTTGGCTATGGTCTTACCGTTTTTTATCCCTTTCCTGAGATCCCAGATCTCATTATTGGGCCCTGAAGCTTGCGCCACCATGCTGCTCCACTTAGAGGCAATCATTGCCGGTTAGAGGCACACACAATCAGATTGTTTCAAACAGCCTCCATTAAGTTTTAACAATTACCGGCCGATGGCTTAAAATTTCCTCCGACGCAAGGAAACACGCATGACAATGGCATTTTTGCGTTTGAAGTAGCTTCGTAGATCGTTTGCGTTCTTTGCTAGCCGCCGGGCCATTCAAGCTTCAATGTTTTACTTTCAATTTATTTTATTTCTATACAATTTACATGAGAGAGCATGTATAATATTCTTGTTTACATGGATTTTGGCTTTAACTGCCTTACCCGGGTACCTGGTATTGGAACGATCCGATAAATCTCATGAAAGCTCCGTCGCAGACTTGGTGGTTTATTGACCTCCTTTATAGTACGAAATGGCTCTACGATTCCATTGAGAAAAAACATTTATTTGAGAAATTTAAGCCGCTTTAGCGCTTTAATTGGGCATTTTCATAAAGCAGGAAAGATCTTTGAAGTCCTTATTTATCTTTTATAGTCCCATACAAAATTATTTTTGAAGTAAATTTTGATAATATAGAACACTGCCGCCGTATCTGTGAGGTAAAGACAGCGATTTTCGACACAAAGACTCCGAGTTCTAGCCTTGTGCGCTCTTACTAAGTTATGTATATCCTACTTATTCCTCGAATACATAATGTCCAACAACCCGCAATTGTCCAGGATTTTTAACTAAAAATACCTCTTTATTCCATAATGATATAATTATGTGCCCAGCAGTAGGACATAACAAAGGGTAGATTTTTTTTACAATAGTCGGGACAGGTTCTTATTTGGGGTTGTGGACGGTGTGAGTGGGAGTTTGATCCGCCCAGCCAGCAGCCCCGGGAAGGACGTGGTGTGTGCGTGGCCGCATGCCGCATGCCGCCGTATGTTTCGGAAGGTGCAGGAGAGCATATCTGCTCTCCCGAAGATGGGCCCATTCTGGGCGCCGCGTGTGGAGGTCACAGGTGCGTTCCACTGGAGATTTCGGAGTCCTACCCGAGCGCAGAGGCAGGCACCGAGGGGGTTTTAGTGCGGTTCAAATCCCACATTACTCGGTATCCTCTCCCAAGTTGCTGGGTACCTTATGAAGGTTTCCCCTCCCCGATACAAAAAAGTTTCTATTTAGAAATGATACCAATAGAGTAAAGTTTTTTGTTGTCATAAAATTACAGTAAATTAACACAATCAATCATATTTACATATCCAGTCGTCAGCTCCATTCAAATCCTAGCAAACGGACATGTTAGTTCGAACATAAATATTTATCTACGCGGACGTAAACACGAGGATCTCTCGCATTGTACGCGTCTGTCACACAATAGATAATCTGAGCAAATCCTGTTTTTGTTATTGTAAAATTGCAATAGATTAACACAAACAATCATATTTACATATCCATTCGTCAGCATAATTCAATACCTAGCAAACGGACATGTTAGTTCAAACATAAATATTTATCTACGTGGACGTAAAAACGAGGATCTCTCGCATTGTACGCGTCTGTCACACAATAGATAATCTGAGCAAATCCTGTTTTTTGTTATTGTAAAATTGCAAGAGATTAACACAATCAATCATATTTACATAATAATCCATTCGTCAGCTCCATTCAAATCCTAGCAAACGGACATGTTAGTTCGAACATAAATATTTATCTACGCGGACGTAAACACGAGGATCTCTCGCATTGTACGCGTCTGTCACACAATAGATAATCTGAGCAAATCCTGTTTTTGTTATTGTAAAATTGCAATAGATTAACACAAACAATCATATTTACATATCCATTCGTCAGCATAATTCAATACCTAGCAAACGGACATGTTAGTTCAAACATAAATATTTATCTACGTGGACGTAAAAACGAGGATCTCTCGCATTGTACGCGTCTGTCACACAATAGATAATCTGAGCAAATCCTGTTTTTTGTTATTGTAAAATTGCAAGAGATTAACACAATCAATCATATTTACATAATAATCCATTCGTCAGCTCCATTCAAATCCTAGCAAACGGACATGTTAGTTCGAACATAAATATTTATCTACGCGGACGTAAACACGAGGATCTCTCGCATTGTACGCGTCTGTCACACAATAGATAATCTGAGCAAATCCTGTTTTATTTACTTTGCAAAACATGCCTTGGATGCGAAACAGGATAATAATTTTGAGTAAAGCTCTTATCATTATTGGAAGGAAGATGTAAACAGAATACACAATATGGTTATTGTTGCCTACATTACTGCGTAAGTAAATTAGAATCATTATTATCTACGATATAAGTCAAGTCGAAATGTTTTGTTCTCTTTTCATTGTGTGAAGGATTTAGAGAAAATACTAGAAAAATGTCATTTTAACATTTGAAATACTTAACTTTTTGACTGTTTCATTGATTGCTTTGCTGTACTTTAAATTTTTTAACCGATTTCAATCAAAAAAGAGGAGGTTATCAATAATAATTTCGACTGTATTTTTTTATGTTTGTTACCTCAGAACTTTTGACGGGGTGAACAGATTTTGATGTTTCTTTTTTTATTTCAAAGCTGATACTTTCCGGGTGGTCCCATTTTAATTTAGTTTAGTTTTGACAATGGCAACCATGACAAAACCATATAAGTTAAATTCGCATTAAGCAGCTGCTCGAACGAATAACTCAATGTCACGTCAACCGATTTCTATGATTTTTATTTTATTGGAATAGAATGTACTTCAAGGGTAGTTTGATAAGAGTTAAGTAAGGTTCTGATTATGGAATCCATGACAAAATAACGGAATTCTTCAATTTTTAGGAGCAAATTAACGACACTCGAAACATTTGACTCAAATATCTCAAAACATAAAGCTTTTAGATTAATTTAAAGTATTTATTACCATAGAACGGCAATATCTTACTTTAATCCCTATTATGTCTGATACTCTTAAGGCAGGATTTCGTCTGCCGGGTCCGATAGTCCTATATAAACAAGAACTCGTACATTCGTCGTTAAAAAAGAGCTATAAATCCTGGTTGGGAAAGCTGGATCATAGTTTTTAAATTCCTAAATACTTTCTAATATCTATCGTAAATATTATAAGCATTATTGAATCTACAAATGTCGCATAAACACGACGACCCCCGTAATGTAGACGTCTGTCATACGACGGATAATCTAAGAAAATCCCGTCTTATTTACTTTGCGAAATGGTTCTTGGAACTGGAACGTTCTTAAGAGAAATAATAATAAGATGTCCTCAAGAATAACCACTGCTCAAGTTGGAAAGTGGAATTAGTCAGTCATACTGCAAGCTCATTTCAAATAAAGAAGTCGAATATTTGATCTAAAAATGCAGTGAAAACACGGCCACAACCCTTTTTGCGTCCCACTGCTGGGCACGGGTCTCTCCCCATTATTGGACTCCACTTACTCCACCACGCTGTTCCAATGCGGGTTGGTAGAGATGCGGGTTAGTGGCCAACCCGCTGTGGGATGTTTACAAACCGCCCATAAGGCCTCCGACAAGGTTTAACGACTGTTATCTGTCGACAACAACCGGGACCGAGGGCTTAATGTGCCCTCCGAAGCACGGAAACGCGCATGATTTTTTTTATTGCCACTAGCGGTCACCCATCTCACACCCGACCGCGCCCGTTTGGCTTAGTTGCATAGATCGTTTGCGTTCTACGCTAACCTCCGGGCCATGCGCGCTGTTAATACGATTGTGGGTTTTGTTAGTTTGCTTACCAAAGTAACGTTGGTTGGGCCAGTTTAAACATTACGTTTACAAATCCATACTAATAGTAGAAATTCAAAAATGTATTTGTTTGTTCATTTTTCCTTCCTGTTCACAGGGCTATGGAGTAATCTTATACAATGACTAGTGACCCAGCTCCGCTCGGGTGCAGACATTGTCTTGCCTTAAAATTATTGAAAATAGATTTGTTTTTTATTTTTATTTTATATTGTTTATTATCTTAAAGATATTTCATGTTAGTGTCAAACGATAATATAAAACAAATAATGACATTACTGTCCTTTTGTTCTGACTGTGTCAAACTTTAGAACGACACACCACGAAATACAAACGTTTGTCAGGTAGGAACAATTTATATGGGAAAACTGCTTATAAATAAAAAATATTAAGAAACATTTTCCAGTGAAACAAATTGTGGTCGTTCAGTCGTCGGTCATTCGGTCGTTCAGGAGTTCAGTGGCACACACACAATAAATATATATGTATATAGATATATGTTAAGATTTTTGTTCGTGAAGATAGTTAACAGGCTGGAGACGGCTATTTTTTTTACAAAAGTAAAACATCTTATTCACATGGGAAGACCCATTATAATGTATTAAATTCTGACTATTGCGGGTGAAATCACCGGGCAGGCTAGTGAATAATAATTTTGGAAAAATTTAAATGGAAAATTAGTGGAGGAACAAAAAGCATATCCCCCTAGAGAAGGATGTTAACGTATTAATATGCGATCATGTCATTCGTTAATGAAAAGAAAAGAAAAAAAAAATTTTTTTTGATCATGTCATTCGATAATGAAAAGAAAAGAAAATAATCGCAGACGTCCTTTTACCACATTACAAAGAGCTTCTGCTTTTACCGTCTGTTTCTTCGTAGATCAAAATGTTTGATGAGTAAGATCAGTTTTTATGGAAAAAAAATTTAGCTATCTGCGATGCCGCCTGCCTGATCTAATTGTGTTACAAACCATTCAGAAACCAATGAAAGAACCAACCATTCATTGGAAAATACAAACAAAATTTTAGGCAAATCGGTTTTTTTCTTTAGGAAGATTTAGTTAAATAAACAAAAATGTACAGAAAAAATATAATATTTAGATTATTTTATGATTATAATAGATAAAAGACAATAATAATAAAACATAATTTGTTGACACGTTTATCGCGCATATCAAAATGTTATGCATTTTGATAAATGAACGCGGACTGAAATATTATATGAATATTTAAATGAATAGCGAACATTCCTATGATCCTAACCCGAATTTCCGCACGGTTGAATATATGAACATTTCTAAAATATGGTATGATAATAATTCCATAGCTTTGAAAACGAGTGAATAATCGACCGATCTTAAATCAAATCCTTTATATATTAACACAATGTTCATTCGCGACTGATCATTGAACTTAAAATCCATTCACAATAGGCACTGAACTGCCTAATAATAATAAAGATTATGACAAAAACTTGCATACCTATATGATTTTAAAAGTTTTTTTATTGTTTTAAATATTTCATTATGAGGTTAAAAACAGGTAAACAATAATGTTGAGGAATAAAAATACTTTGTTACAAAAATTCAACTGACTTCAGTAATCTGACTCTAGGTACCTTTACTTTAATATATTACCTCACTTAACTACCTAAACTTTACATGTCCCCGTCAGAAATACGTGGATACACATGTCTTAAGGACTACTAAACTGAATTTGATTAAACTTGGTCTGTTCTTTAAGTAAGAACATTCTTGATATATACAAAAAATAATAATCTTAACCAGTCTCTTAGTTTCCAAAACAATCTGAAAACCATACATACGAGTACACGTACGAAATGTAGCACTAGTGACGACCCGCGTGGCGTAATGGTTAGCATGCCGGACTGACGATCGGAGGGTCCCGGGTTCGATTCCCGGCGAATCAGAAATTTGAATGATGAGTTTAAAATTTCTGTTCTCGGTCTGGGTGTTTGTGTTTCTGTCTTTGTGTGTGTCCATGGTACCCACAACACAGGGTACATCTAATTTACTGTGGGGCTATGAGTGTGAAACGTTAAAAAAAAACTAGTACTTCGAAACCTAAGGAAGTCTAATAACCAAATAATTATTTTATCCAACAATATAAGAAACAGTACACACATATCAAAATGATAAATTCATTTTTTAAAGTCGATCCAAACATACCAAGTATTATATTTTTATTTAAAACATTTTCCAAAGTCTAATAATTATATAAATAACGTTTAACACATTTTTCAAATAAGTGTTCTTCAATATTTTTTTTGCCATAAGGCTGGAAATAAAAACCGACTTTTATTCTGCCAAAACATTGGTTCCTTTTAATATTTTTCCTTTTATCACGAAATCTGTATTGGCCACATGAAAGTCTTTTAGAGTAATTCAAGCGATCCAAGTCTTGGTACTTGGCAATAAATGGTGCCGAAAGCTTATTTATTTGACGATTCTAACGAAAAGACTTTATAAAATAAATATTTCTTCCCGAATTCGTCGTTTAGAAATGAATAGATTTCAACCGAACATGAATTGCCGTGCCCCATTTGAAGATTTTTACGGTTTCGTACGCAATAGAGAAAACGGTCCAGTAAGACAGAGCTGTCCGTCCGACTGACTGTCTGTCTGTCTATGTGCCTGTCTATCTGTCATCTACAGCGTAGTCCTGTGAACCGTGATAGTAAGACAGTTGAAATTTTCATAGATAACGTGTTTCTCTTGCCGCTATAACAAGAAATACTAAAAAAAAGTATTTAAGGCGGATCCAACAAACATTTTTTTTCGTAATTTACTCCTTAATAACGCTAACTGTTAGATCCTTGAAAAATTCCCAGAATATTTAGCTTTATATTTATGAAAAATATGTAATTACATTAAAATAAAATAAATATTTAAGGACCCATACGACAAACGTGCTTATTTTCCGTTTTTTTATAGACAATGGTACGGAACTCTTCGTGCGCGAGTCCGACTGCCACTTGGCTTTTCAAATTATATTTGTATTGTCAACTTATCTTTTTTATGTGTAAGGATAAATGCATGTTAATAAATAGGAGTGCCCATCTTACTTTAAAAAAATAATTGTTGACTGTATAAAGTCCCTTAGATAACTCACCAGGTTCCACAATACCTATATTGTTAATAATATTTTCTTAATATTTTGGTACAGCCAAATCCTTAATTGTAATCTGCATTACTTTATTACCTAGCAAATACCACTTTATAATATAATTCTACTTATGTCGAAAACGATGCTGATTGCAAATTTACACACTATTGTATAGCTCATAAGAATTATTTAAATTATAATTTGTAACTGTTTGTTTTCTCAAATAAACGTTAAAAAATATATATGCCTGTTTTCCTAAAATAAATTACTGCATTCATTTAAAATATTGGCTGCAACCCTTTTTGCGTCCCACTGCTGGGCACGGGTCTCTCCCCAATATTGGGGAGGCCTGGAGCTTACTCCACCACGCTGCTCCAATGCGGGTTGGTGGAGATGCGGGTTAGTGGCCAACCCGCTGTCGGATGTTTTCAAACCGCCCATAAGGCCTCCGACAAGGTTTAACGACTGTTATCTATCGACAACAACCGGGACCGACGGCTTAACGTGCCCTCCGAAGCACGGAAACGCGCATGAAATTTTTGCCACTAGCGGTCACCCATCTCACACCTGACCGCGCCCGTTTGGCTTAGCTGCATAGATCGCCTGCGTTCTACGCTCGCCGCCGAGCCATGCGCGCTTCAAATTTAAAATTTAAAAATATTAATATAAAATTTTAAAATATTATAACAATACAGTATTTTCAATGACATTTTTTTCCTAAACTATATAATTTATTCTGTATAACTTTATAATTCTGTACAACTGTCACGATTACATTATACGAGTATCATCATTAATTTAATTTAGTTGTCTTGTCTCCAAAACGTTAACGAAGACGCTAAATTTGGATCGTGGGACATTTTCTCATTTATCAAACTGAATTTAATTTTGGGCGGAGGGAGGGTTAATCGGAATATGGTCCATTTTAAATTAAATATTGCAATAAAAAATCAGGTAATATAAGTAGGGTTAATTATACAGTAGGATAAGTTAGAGAGAAAATGATTGGTACGAATATGAACTAGAAACTAATTTCTGTTTTGAAACACAGACAGACAAAGTAGGTGTTCTGTAGGTGGTAGAAATATTAGTTTCGCCAAGGTAAGTTGCGCTGCACCTACTTCTGTCGTGAACCAATTCTAATGGCAGTTGCCGGCCACACTTACATGAGGCGACCACCAGCCTCCGGAGTAGCAGCGCAACTGCATACGACCTCAGACAAGACTTACCTATGCTTGCTTGAGGTTGTATGTAGATGTCCATGGGCAGCAGCGACCACTTAACACCACGTGGCCTGCATGCTCGTCTCCTACTCCATTAAAAAAATGTATGTTTTGAAGCAATTAATTTAATAAACTCTGACCTAGAAGAAGTTGTCATATTTCCTCAAGAATTCTGTCTGTTACTTTAACTAACTTTGATTCCCTTAATTGTTCAATAGGCCTTTATAAGAAGAACATTAGACAAATCATATATGTTGGATAACCTGACTGTGAATTTTGTAACAGGTATTCTAATCCTTGATTTTAAATACTATTTTTTTTTAATTTTTCCCAAAAAAACTATCTGGTAAATATTTTTTTAGTCTATTCATTTTAACCATCTCTTTATCGCTCCTATCTACTAAAATGCTGTTATGTACGATATGTCAGTGGAAACTTTGTTGACGAATGCCTTATAATTTGTGTATAATTGTAAACGTATCATAAGATTGTGTTTCCCAAAAATAAATAAAATAAAATAAAAGTTATTTCAATATTTTCAACCAGTGTCATATTATGACATGAAGAAGGATTTTTCTTACTTTGAGAGAAGATCTGTGTCCAGCAGATACAAATAAGGAATGCTTGCTGTTTTTTTAATGAGATGTCGTAAATATTGTTGACTGAATAAAACAGCTATTTTATGCTTAAACCCATATCCTAATCCATTCATATTTTAAATACTCAGATTTTTAAATCTACAAAATTCAAAATTTTACTCTAGTTGACTCTTCGGATAAAAAACCATTTGTACAAGGTTCAAGTTGTCAAAACTTTAAGGCACAAACTTAAAATTCTTTCGTCTCGTGGCCATGCTTGGTATTCATGACTGAGGAAGTCTCGTCTAAGATTTTACAAATATGATTTAGACCATTCTAGTCTATTGTTACCAGCTACTTCCATGAAATTATATTTAAAAGATTGTCGTCTTTCTTCACTTTTTTATGTCCCACTGCCGGACACAGTGGTCAGTTCCCTCGGAAGTCAGAGGGATTAAGGATTGGTTGACATCATGCCTTCGAGAAATTATGACTTTTACTTATATGCATGGTAATGGACAAATCGTAATTAAACATCACAATATTTTTCCCTAGCCGTGAAGCAGCGATACACACGCACTTGATAATTTCTTTGTGAGAGGTCCACGCCGGGAGTTTGATCTTCTTCGGATCTTCGGGTTTTACCGGGTGGCCATCGCCACTCACGCCTCCGATTTTTATCTATTAAATATTAAATTACAATTTATTTAGATTTTTTTTAATCACTTGTTTTTTATATTTTCATTTGTAAGAAGATTTATCAAAAAAAAAAAACACCAATGTGGTTAAATACGATATCATTAAAATACAGTAGTTAAAGTATCAGGCTCTCATGTTGATTCCTGCGTAAAAATCCTTAAAAACTAAAAAAAACTTAAGTGGGCTATAAAATTATTACTTTCTTTACACCTTTTTTTTTGTTTTCGGGAGGGGAACCTTCAAAAGGTACCCGGCACCGTGGGAGAGGGTACCGGGTTATGTGGGATTTGACCGCACTAAAACCCCCTAAGATAAACATTTTGATAAAAGTCCTGAGTCAATAACCTGATAAAATACTAGTAGACCTCTATTGTGGTCTACACTAGCTAGCACGAGATATTTATATCCAGAAACTAAATTGTCAAAGCCAGTTTTACAATAAATCCTCTTTAAAATCCACACAATTCTAAGAATTATTTATGATGTCTCGTTGGGCAATAAAAGATTTGAAAATACAAGGTTCAAGTTGTCAAAACTTTAAGAGCCACAAACTTTAAATTCACCTCTCGTCCCGCGGTCACATTTGTTATTCATAGACTACTCTGGAGAAGTCTACGCGACTTTGGTGAAACCAGGCGAGATTCTACAAATCTGGCAATCGAATACAGTTTAAAGAATTCTTGACTATTGGAGGCAGCTGCCCTTTTCACCTCCAAGTTCTTTTCAAAATTTTCAACTGAGCAGATAGCGACGTGATCCTATATACAATAAGTTGAGTCTTTTGAATTATGAAACTTTTTCTGACACTGGTTTTGGCTGGCTGCAACCCTTTTTGCGTCCCACTGCTGGGCACGGGTACGGGTCCGGGTCACACCCGACCGTGCCCGTTTGGCTTAGTTGCATAGATCGTTTGCGTTCTACGCTAACCGCCGGGCCATGCGCGCATCACACTGTTTTTAGTAATACATAAAATTTTGACTGCACCCTTTTGCGTCCTACTGCACTCACCCCTTATTATTGCGGTGGAGGAGCTTCCTACACCTCGCTGCTCGGGTTAGTGATCAGCCCGCTGTCGGTTTTCAAACCACCCATAAGGCTCCTGACAAGGTTTAACGACCACTTCTATTGGCTTAACGTCCCCTCCGAAGTACGGAAACGCGCGTGAAATTTGCCACTAGCGGTCACTCACCTCTCACCTCCGTAAAAATAACATGACTTTATCCTTGTAAAATAATATAAAAATTACGAGTTGCACTCCGGGAGTGCCGGCAGAAGTGAAAACTTGATTATTAACGTTGTGCATTTTTGATTTATTGGAATAGTTATGGAATAATTTTGAACGAATTGCTTTTATTATCAATATAAAAGTACTATTATTTATGTCGTAGAATACAATATTTATTTATTGCGCTATCGTAAACAAACATTACAATTTATATTTCATTTTCTAATTCTTTTCATATTTTTTTTCATACTTTAAAAAAAAATAACCCATTTTTTATGAAAATAGATTTTTAATAAATCGTTTTTTTTTAATTAATCGAAACCCTTACAATCGATTAAAAAATAAACAATCGATTGTTCGATTAATCGATTTCGATGTTACAATACTACTCTCCAACCGTCTTACGGTTTTTCGATCAGCACACGTGACCTGACACGAGTTTTACAGTTTTTACCCATCCCACAAAAGTGCTCAACGCCGCTAGAGAAGTTTTCAATTCAAAAACTACATGATACAAAATTTCACACAGGAAAATGCGTTAGCAAGACACAAGCAAGCACTAGGGTAAGCAGCCCGGTAATTACTTCTCGCAAGGACACGATATCATACATCTAACCTAATCTAGCTCCTACAGCCTTGGCAAACAATGTGGTTGACTTAGGGCTTCTATTACTTGCAAGGATGTACCTTCTAATAAGCAATAAACCTTTTGAACTAAATTACTGCAACCGAGGATATTTCCTTGAATATAGCGAAGTGGTATAGGACTTTTTAACTGTCTTTTTAAAAAGTTTTTACGATAAGGATTTATTAAGTTTATATCTTAATAGACATCCCAACTAAATAATTATTTTTATGCAGCCAGCATTAAAGATGACAGTTTGTGGGCATTCCTATTTGAGACACAGAACTATACAGTGCATAGGCGAGTACAATATGGTAGTGAATTTCTTTTTGTGTTATTTCATTGTATATTCAATTCCGATTTCTTTCATCACCGTGTATTTCTGAGAGAAAAATTGATTACATAAAGAAATAGAAACAAAGAAAAACGGTTCTACAAGAAATCATAAAAACTACCAATTTTCCAATCACTGGAGCCACCAGTCGTTTGTTATTCATAGAAACGAACTTACGAGGTTTCACGGAAGCGGCACTCCGAAAACTAGATGGGGAATCCACGAATCGAATTTGAAGAAATGTTATTTTTAAGACTTTACACAGATAAAACTATGTCGGCTTACAGAATGGAATATCTGGAAAACTTCCTGTATGCTTAATGACAGGATTTTTTAATATACGATGGAGGTAAACTATTTCACAGGTACAATAAAACTTTTTTAGGTTTTTGATTTAAATTCAATACTATTACTGTATGTAATTCGAAACTTCACAAGAGTTCCTCAACTCTGCATCATTATCAAGATATTCTACAATCCATAATAGGATAGGAGAGTTTTGTGTCTCATCATTTCTGTTGAGCTGAGAAATAAAATTTTAATGTTCCCCAATTTTTAACACACTTTTATTAACTTGACCTGTATATATGCATGTATGTATGTAACGGAATCTTTTAACTTCATTTTCACTTACTTCTAGGAGTCTGATTAACTTGAAAATTTGCACAGGGGTCAACGGCTGATGACAATGCAATATTCTGAGAATAAAAATCCAACTAAAAAATTAGAAATAAATAATGTAGTTTAAAAAACTAAAAAACAAGCCTTTGTGAAAATACGAACTAAAAAGTAAAAAAATAAGAAGAAAATGCATTTTACTGTAAAAAAGCGTGGGGTGGTTTTTAAGATACTATTGACACCATGCACCCCATGCCCTTTTTACAGTAAAATACATTTTCTTCGTATTTTTTTTACTTTTTAATTTGTATTTTCACAAAAGCGTGTTTTTTAGTTTTTTAAACTACATTATTTATATTGTTTGTCCTTCTTTCACTTTATCGGTGTTACTGATGATTTTTTATGGGAGTTTTATGGAGAGTGGTTTTTTCAGTTAAGAAGCTAGATAGTGTTACAGGTGTTATTTCACCCGTGGAAAATATATCATTCCAATGAGAAATAACTTACAGTCCACGAGGGTGGAGCCGCAGCCGTGAAAAGCTAGTAGAATATAATTATAAAGAAACCGAAACGAGACAAACAATTTTATAAGAAAATCAAAAAAATTCGGTGAAACCACGATCGTGTGCAATCATTTCTTATTCATAGATACGAACTTACGAGGTTTCCGTTCGTCCGAAAACTAGATGGGGAAGCCGCGAAACGAATCCGAAGAGATGTTATTTTAAGACTTTACACAGATAAAACGATGTTGGCTTACGGAATTGAACATCTGGCAAACTTCCTGTATGCAGACAGAAAGACAGGAATTTTTAATATCCGATGCAGGTAAACTATGTCACAGGTACAATAGAACTTCCTCAGCTTTTTTAATTGTATTCAATAAATATATTGTAGGCTTAGAATAATAACGTTAAGAACGTCAGTCTTCATACAAGCGCGCTGTCAATATTGAAGCACTAAATAGATTCCTACAGTTGCACACATCTGACAAACAAAATATTTTTATTTTGACCAAATTAACTATAAAATACTACAAAACATTGAAAATACTGTAATAAGTTATTTTATTACCTTTCTTTTGTTTTTAATAACTGTTGAGATAAAATTTAACCTTAAGTCTTACGGAGCGGCCCTGGGTTTGGTGCCATTAATGGCACCAATCAACATGCTTCAATTTGGGCGCGTGAACTTGGTTTCTATAATGTAATTGTAATTATTCAAGATTGTAGGTATGTAAATGTAACTTAACATAGTTCCTTCAACACTGCGTCATTATGACAATGTTATCAAGACGTTCTCAAGCTAAGGTAAAATCCTTAATTGATTTCAGATGTATCTCTTTATTTCTGATATACTGAGAAATGATAACATTCTCGCATCTTTGATGTTTAAAAATTTTCCAGAATCATATTTATATACTCACAATATTTTCATGTTGTTTTCTAAGAATTTATTTCCTTATTTCTTTGTGTACTTCCCATCAGTTAAGAGTGCAATCAATTGTAGCAAGTTTTTTTAATGTAAAAACACCAGCAAACAGGCATACGGGCCACCTGTACGATCACCGTCGCCTATGGACATCTGCAACACCAGAGGAGTCGCCTATGCGTTGCCAGCTTTGTATTGAAGGGCTTTTTTAACGCCTTTCTTGAAGAACCCCATGTCAAAGCCCAACGTGAATACCTCAGAGGGAAGTTTATTCCACAGTTCGCATGTTCGAAACGATAGTAATGATCGTATAAAAAGTGATTTATTTATCATTACACCGCGGCGAGGGAAGAAAATAATATAATCAGGTACGATGCTTATGAACGCTGATGAGCGTTCATGCGTTCACTCATACAAGTCACCAAAGAATTTTGAAGTTTACATCACTAAACAAAGTGCGGTTTGTGTCGACTCCTGTGCCCAGCAGTGACACATTAAAAAAATTACGGGTTGCACTCCGGGAGTGCCGGCAGAAGTGAAAACTTGATTATTAACGTTGTGCATTTTTGATTTATTGGAATAGTTAGGGAATAATTTTGAACGAATTGCTTTTATTATCAATATAAAAGTACTATTATTTATGTCGTAGAATACAATATTTATTTATTGCGCTATCGTACACAAACATTACAATTTATATTTCATTTTCTAATTCTTTTCAATGTTTTTTTTTTCATACTTTGAAAAAAAAATTTTTTAACCCATTTTTTATGGAAATAGATTTAAAAAAATCGATTTTTTAATTAATCGAAACCCTTACAATCGATTAAAAAATAAACAATCGATTGTTCGATTAATCGATTTCAGTTTTTACCCATCCCACAAAAGTGCTCAACGCCGCTAAAGAAGTTTTCACTTCAAAATAATTGAAAAAAAGTATACAACATTACTTTGTTGTATACTTTTTTATATAATGAATGTTTAAATGCCATCTAATATAAATGTTACATGAATTTCCTTTAACATACCAATGTATGTATGTATATCGCACACGTTTTGCGTCTTCACGTCAAAGATAATACGATCCATATTGCGAGAATTTATTAACCTTGTATGGAGAAAATACTGGCAGTCGGTACAATAGAATGGGATTATTTATAAACCCCTTTTGGGAAAGATTTCCTATTATATTTCCCGAGATACGTTAAACGAGCTTATCGACGCGAGATCGAGAAAATTCGCGGCAAAAAGAGGGGAGAACAAATGTTTTTCCGCAAATCGAAGGTTATCGGTTCTAAGCTTGGGATGCTTGAGGAGCGTTCGATTTTTCACGAGGAATTTATAAGATCTCTTGAATGTTTTAGAATAAGATAATCGCTTGTTACGCATTTATTAATGTCAAGTATTTTTTGGTAAATGGAATGTCTCGTCACGGGAATAATGTTTTAAAAGAAAGGTAAAAGAAGTCAACTTGATATACTGCGGCGACTAGCTAGCGCTGGTCACCTAACAGGTAGGGTTAGGAAAAAAAACAATGATCCCTAGAATGGTTATTGAACCGCATTAGCACTATTAGTCGAGGAAATGCCTTCTCAGCCGTTACAGCCACCCGGTTTAAATCCAGCAACTCAAACAAAGGAACAGCTAGTCAAGCACACTTACAATAGAGTATAAGCTAGCACTAATAAATACAAATACAAAATACAAAAATCTTTATTTGTCTCTTAAATAACAATACAAGTTAATCTGTGGCTGGGTCCACCTATTAAGCATATGCAATATGCTTGTAGCAGGCGGCCCCGCTCTTCCATATTCTTAATATGACAATACTGTTGTATCAATTATTCCATGCATGTTATTAGTGTGTGTGTGTGTGTATATGTGTGTGTGTGTGTGTGTGTGTGTATGTGTGTGTGTGTGTGGGTGTGTATATATGTGTGTGGGTGTGTGTGAGTATGGGTGTGTGTGTGGGTGTGTATGTGTGTGAGTCTACATCTATTTTATATAATTTTCTATGTCGTTATATGTTTGGAGGTTAAATGCCAATGATTTCATTAATTTTGTTATAAATATTAGCAGATATCGATTTGAATTGCCTTTTAGCTGTTTTAGTTCTGGTGTAATGTATGTGAGCAACTTTGTATTTCCTTCTATTTAAAAAATGTGCAGGATTGTATGTTAGTGTGCTATGTACTTTCAAGATCGTATGTAAAATATACAGTTTTCTTATAGATAGCAAATTGCACTCCTGATATAGATCCTCGGTAGAAAATCTGTACGGTTTGAAATACATCACCTTGAGAAGGCAACGTTGGCCTCTTTCAGCTTCTAAGAATTTTGATTTGGTAGCTGCACCCCAAATAGGGATGCAGTATGTTATAACTGATTGAACTAATGTTAGGTAAATTTGTTTCAGTGTCTCATTATCGGTGATGTGCCTAAGCTTTTTAAAAATCCACATTAACTTTCTAACTCGTTCGTTTATATAGGAGATATGTTGGTGCCAAGATAACCGTTGATCAACCATAACTCCTAGGTACTTGGTACATATTACCTTATTTATTATGTTGCATCTACAGTAAGGGTTATGAATTAAGCCGCACTGCTGAATTTTTAAATAATATTCATTGCTAGGTAGAGTTTTTTTGGTATTGCAAAAACATATATAGTTCGTTTTGGAGATATTAAGTGTTAGGAGGTTTAATGCAAGCCACGAAGATACCTTGTTCAGTCCAATTTCTGCTGTTTTAAATACATACTCCCAGTTTGATCCCTCGAAAACTAGCACAGTGTCATCAGCGTAAGAAAAAACTTTACCATTTAATATATTCAACTTTGTCAATTCATCTATATAGATAAGAAATAAAGTCGGGCCTAACACGCTGCCCTGAGGCACGCCAAATGTGATTTCCGATTCCGCACTTATAAAGTTACCAATTTTAACTTTCTGCTTCCGTCCAAACAAATATTTTTTTAGTAGGTTAAGTGGAGTACCCCTGATCCCGATATTTTCAAGTTTTTGTAACATTATGGGAAAGGAAACTGTGTCAAAGGCCTTTTTTAGGTCTAAGAAGACTGCTAGACATTTTTTACCACTATCTAGATGATCAGAGATCATAGTTGTAAGGGTTTTAACTGCATCTTCTGTAGATATACCTCTCCTAAAGCCAAATTGACACTCTGAGAGAATGTTAAATTTATCAAGGTAGCTTAAAAGTACTAATCCAGGTAGAAGTCAGAACTTACCCTAGCGGGGAATACACACAAGCAAGATAATAATATGCACTCAACGTAATTTCTTATTATGTATTAATTTTACGCGCAAGCAACAACAGTAGGTAGTACTTATTGCCTCAGTTCAATTCAAACACGCTGTCATTGTAGCGGTCACTTCTTCCCTCTCCGCTCCCCGCGAGGGTTCGGTAGATATGCAAGCAATGCAAGTAAACTGAACGCGAATTCTTTATTCCGAGTTTTTTCTTCTATTATTTTAAGTATTTTTTTATTATTCATTTTATATTTTTTAAATTTGATTATTTTATATTAGTATTAGAACTATGATGGTACTTAAGTTATTATTACTTATTATTTATATTTTCATGGTTCAACCTGGGTAGTACCACCCCTGTACCCATTAAAAAACACAATAAAACGGCAGTTATTGTACTTCTGTGGTAAGGTAAAACTTATTACCTACTAGTATTTATCTAATTTACGAAGTACGTTTACTTTCAAGTTATTTTTTTCAAGCATTCATCAATCAGAATCAACGGAAATAATTGAAAACATTTAATTATGCTTGGGCATAGCAGGAAAAATTGGTGACATAAGAAAATCGACGGATAAAGTTAAGCAAAAACTACTTACTTTACGAGTAACCGTCGTAGAGTCAATATAGCCCTGATGATGCTCTGTTTTGGGGCAAAACACGTGTTGGTGGCGGTACGTATGCTGGTGTATATTTTTTATTATTGCATGTGCATGTATCCTATGTGGGGGGAGGTGCTATTGTATGAAAAAGTATATACCATCATACGCTTTGATTGCGGATTGTTACAAAGTAGTTTTTACCTAACTTTACTACAATCGAATTCCGCAAAGTAACGCTTAGTTCTATTAATTATATAAAACCGAAGGAATTAATTACAACGTACAGGCAATTAGTTTCATCCAAGAGAAGTAATATAACAGTCTCAGACAAGACTATCCAGCTTTGAGGTGTAATAACTTCTATGTACTATGTGAACCGGATGTTGTTTGTTACTCTATTTAAATAAGTGCGAGTCGGACTCACGCTCGAAGAGTTCCGTACCATTATCTATTAAAAATCACGTTTATTGTATGGGAGCCCCCTTAAATATTTATTTTATTCTATTTTTAGTATTTGTTGGTATAGCGGCAACAGAAATACATCATCTGTGAACATTTCTAATGTCTAGCCATCACGGCTCATGGGATACAGCCTGATGACAGACAGACGTACAGACAGTGGAGGCTCAGTAATAGGGTCCCGTTGGCACCCTTAGGGTATGAAACCCTAAAAAACACTTAGAATACGAGATAGACTCATCTACTGAAGGTTCTGTAGTTTTGTTTCTGGAGAATGCAAGTAGGTACCTATTTGAAAATAAATTTAAGGAACTGATAAAAACAATAGTTTTTTTTATTTGCCCTCATATAGTGAAGGGCATAAAAGAATACATAGGACTTTGCTTCACAGGTTTCTAAAAACGCTATTAATTGAAAGATAAAAAAATTGACAGAAATACAACGATGTGAACTGCGATTTATTCTTTTTAGTTTTATGGTCCGAAGCCATAAATACGAGAATCTCCTTGTAATTACTTTTAGAGAACAAAGATATAGAGCTTATGGTAGTGAAAAACAGAGTAATGATCCCGGGACGAAACAAGACCGACTCTTTCAAAAGTTCTCAAAGACAAATGATAGTGGACCGCCATCTTTTTCCTTATCTTTACAGTGCGAGAGACGTTTTTCTGTTAGTGAGTTATCTTGCCTTTTAGAACCCTAATTTCATAACTGACGAGGTGTAAAATTAAGCCTGTTTGTGAAATCTTTAGTACAAAAGACGGGTCATTTTTCATTTATGAAATAGGGTTTTTTTTATTTTGAGTTTTCCTTTTGTGCTTTGTGCCTAAAGGCTGCTTTGTTCTAAATCTTACATACAAAAATAATGAACAACATTATAACTGAATGGTACTATAAGTTTTCTTTTTATGTATGTGTTTCCTTATAAAAAATAAAACTATTCGATGTTGATTAGTGCAAAATGTGTGCATGCGCCTGCAGTCATTTATTACAATTTGAAGATCATCCATGCCATAGTTCCATAGTTCAATGTTGGATATAATCCTCCCCTAACATTCGTGACTCAGTCTGGTCCTGCACCCTTTGAGTCTAACTGATTGGAGGGTCTATGCTCCTTTTGCGCGAAACAAGGTCGCCATTCGCGGACCTTTCTTCCCCATTGGTTGTTGGTCCTATCATTGCCACATCCGTCCATGTCAGAGATGACTGTGGGACGACATTGACACACGCGGTAGCTGTCACGTATGTTCCTTATCTACCCATAGATACTCTAAAGCTTATTATTGTATACCCCTTTTTTTAAATCAGGGCTGAAGTTTTTCTGCGTCTGCTCTTTTCTTCAGCTCAGCATTGCCTAAGCGCACCCAGAGCAGACGGAACAAAAAAAACGTTCACTAAAAGTTTGTAAAGGAACCGTACAGAGAATAAAGAATATTTCACTTCCTTAGTATTTTGAGAACTGTTTAGGTAACCTCCGTTCGTCTATGGATTTCATCATTTCTGATTCTGTCGCGACAATTGGTAAAGGAATAAATAATTAAATTAGTAATTTTAAGTGGCGTGAAGAATATTAATGTTAAATTATTATCTCTGACATAGATTAAGGTTTCTATTAAAATCTGTCGAGAATGATGTCAAATCCGGCGGACGTGATCGTAGATAGCGCACGCACCGCTTTATTCTTGAATGAATATGTTTAACTTTGGTAGAAAGGTTTTGAATTTAAAATTAAGATTATCCACCCAGGACCGACAGTTAAAAATTACAAGCGCATTTCTGTGATTTATTGACACATGATATTTTCCGCTAGCGTGATTCTGATGTGAAATGCAAAAAGTCTATTATCTGATTACATACCTGGCTAGCCGCAACCCATTTTGCTTCCCACTTTTGGGCACGGGTCTCTCCCCATTACTGGTTAGTGGCCAACCCGCTGTCGGATGTTTTCAAACCGCCCATAAGGCCTCCGACAGGGTTTAACGACTGTTATCTATCCACAACGATAGCTTAACGTGCCCTCCGAAGCACGGAAATGCGCATGAATTTTTTTTCCAGTAGCGGTCACCCATCTCACACCCGACCGCGCCCGTTTTGGCTTAGTTGCATAGATCGTTTGCGTTCTACGCTAACCGCTGGACAATGCGCGCTTTATTACATACATGCTTCGAATTAATTACCTCCTTTCTTTCAGTCGGTTAAAACACTTCAAAACTAAGTATTTAGTTTTCCCATTTGACAAACAGTTAAATTGAGAATCTTCATTCTTCACTGAGGTAGACAAAAAGTATAGCTAAAGAGGTGACAGAGTGAAACACCTGACTTGATTCCAGCAGAGAGGCCAAGGTTATACCCGAGTTGTTCAGAAGTCTTGTTTTTTGGCATTCATTATGAAGACATCGGACACGTAACGAAAGGCTACACACAGCTAACAAAACGTTTCTTGCTCCAATTTTTGAAGAAGTATTTGTGGTTTATGAATCGTGAAAGCAAAATAATATAATAAGCAAACATCAGTAGTGACCGTATACCAATGTGTGAACCCAGAGGCCACTGCGTCTATTGTGACTAGCGACCATCTATAGTACCTACATACATATATATATAAATTATTAGTATCTGCTTACGTGTCGAATTGATAACCCACTTAAAAAACTTAATAATTTTAATTTGTCTTATATTATTATATATAACAAGAATTCGAAAATTCGATCATATTTCCCATCTTCGCAAGGATCTCAAGTGGCTCCCAATTCGTTTTCGCAGAAACACTAGGATATCATATTTGCTATTCAACATCCTACGAAATAATAACTACCCGTCTTACTTGCGTGAACGCTTTTCCTTTTCTCGTCCCTCCGGTGTTCCCTGCAGATCACTCCATAAAAGTTCACTCAATATCCCTTTATTCAGGTCCTTTGCTTACTCCAAGTCATTCACCGTTCACGCAGTAAGATTGTGGAACTCACTACCGTCTAACATCAGGAGTTGCAAGACCATAGCTACATTTAAAAAGCGTGTTAAAGAGCACTACTTTTCCTTAGTGGTATAAAAACAACGTTTCTGAACTATGTATCCCTAATTTCATTGGGTATGTAATATGTATGTATATATTTTATATGTATTATATATATATACATATATATAAGTTGGTAGGTATGTATATATATAGGTTGGTATGTATATTTGTATGTATGAATGTATGTATTTAAGTATTGTATCCATCTGTTTCTGCACTTAACTTGTTGTTTATTTGTACACGCTCTACCTTGTGCTTAACCAATTTCCAATCTCAGGTCTACTGGAAGAGATTTCCAATGGAAATAAGTAGTACCTTTGTACAAGCTTTCTTGTGTATTCTTTTCTCTTGTATTTTTCTCTTAGTTTATGTGTACATAAATAAATAAATAAATAAAAATAAATAAAATTGAGAATCTTTATACTAAAATATATAAAAAGAAACGCCTATCTTAATATCAGCAGATAGGCCAAGGTCAGTAGCGAGTAGTTCAGAGGTCTTTCTTTAGGTTCATTATAAAGACAACAGATGTAACAAAGGGAAGACTTCGCTACAGCTGCCACAGCGTTTCTTGCTCCAATTTTTGACAAAGTATTTGTGTTTTTTTGGCTTTAAATCTGATATTTATTGTGGTAACAGCAACTTTTTTTTTCAACTTTTTTTATGTCCCACTGCCCAGCAGTACAGGTCTCCTTCTCACAAGTGAAAGGGATTTAGGCCATAGTCAACCACGCTGGCCAAGTGCGGATTGGTGGACGTCATGCTTTCGAGAAATTATGAATTTCTCTCAAGCATGTATGGCGATGGACAACATCGTAATCAATTAAATATAACGATATTTTCCATCACCGTGGAGCAGCGATAATTGCGCACATTACAAATTTATTTGTAAGTGGTGCGCGCCGAGGATTTGAACCCGGGATCGGTCACGTCGAAGACCGCGGTTTTTACCACTCGGCCATCGCTGCTCTGCACAGCAACTTTATCAGTGCAAAAGAGGATACATCTACGCATTGTATAATATTCATTTCACATTATGCTAAAAAGTTCAATAGAACCCATAGCGTATCTTTAAAGTAGGCAAAATCAGTAAGTAGAATTCGTTTAGAAAAAAAAAGCGTAGACTATTAAATTTGGTTTGGTGTATGAATCCTGAGGCTACTGCGACCAGTAAATAATATATATATATATATATATATATAATTGTTTCCGTGTAACATATGTTTGTTATGTATAAAAAATAATAAAATAAATAAATTAAAATAAAAGTATTAAATACAGCAATCGGCCATGTTATCTGAAACGCCAATCAAAAGGAATGACGTCACGTCTCAGTTAATGTCATCGTGTTGCTTGAAGTTTGACGAGCAAGCCGACGCCATGACACCTACGAGCGTTTTCGCGCTTAATTCAAATTACATAGCAGAAAATACATTAATTTACGTTAAAAGTTGAGTTTATAGTTGAAATAAACTTTTTTTCGAAACTAGGAGCCGTGTACCTACAATAAGGAAAGGTATTTAAAAATCTGTCATCATGCCCATTATTGTCGAAGTATTTTTTTCTTAATTTTTTTACGGCGATAAATTTTACTGATATTCACTATGAGTACCTTGACGCCCGAGCGTTGCTCGGATAGAAACAATTGATTTTCTTGGTTTATTTTTAAACAAAACATTCATTGGCTTAGTGTTACTTAACAAAGAGTTTGAAAACCTAGCACCCAATTAAAAAAAATTGTTACAAAAAGTTAAAAACACAACTTGCCTACTTGAGGTTTGAACCCGGGTCTCTAGCTCTGTAGTTAGCTTTCGTAACCATTCGACCAAGAAAGCTTTAATTCCATTGACGAAATTTTTATAGAGGTCTTTCATATCGACATTGTCATTTGTTTGAAGAGCGGATTGACGGTCGACATTTGACGGCTTTCTACGCCACAATATTATTATTATTCTCCAATAGATGTCAGTAAGAGTAATTTTATATTTAACGGCATAAACATTAAATAAAACGACAATTTCTATCAATAAAATTTTGCTGGATCGATTTATCATTCCCGAAACCAGGGCACTAAATTTCATCAAAATCTTTGGAGCCGTTTCCGAGATCCAAAAAGTATATTTAGATATATGCAAGAATTGCTCGTTTAAAGGTATTAGATAACAGCGATTTACCACACACAAATGCGTTTGCGACAAACACAATAGCATATTTTACATATTTGTCTTCTTCTTAAAGATTTAAGAATAAAAACATTACCCAGCTGTCTTTTATTTAAGTCGAATCGGTGGAACAAGTTAGGAACGAGAAAAGGCACACATGGATTATTTAAGAATGGCTTCCACAATTTTTTTGCCACTTGCTGGGAACGGCACGAACTCTCCATTATTGGAAAGGCTTAGAGCTTACACCACCACGCAATTCGATGTGGTTTAGTGGCCAATCCGCTGTCGGATATTTTCAAACCTCACACTATTATTTTTTTTCTTTTTTTTTCGAGGGTAGGTGTGAAATAATAAACATCAGATTAGCTATCTTGTGTTAGCTTTTATTTATTTATGAAGAATATTGTATTAGCTAATTCCGTATTATTATGATATTTTTAGTAGCGGTAATTCCATTTTTCCGTTTCCGACACGTCAGTTAATCATAGCCAACTTCCGGTCACATGAATTGTCGTTATTTTCTCCGACCAAGCTGCAAGCATTCGTGTTGGAAGCACTGAGGGATCGAGACGTGGCTAAGGAAAAGCATTAGTAAAGAGTAAAAGTGTTAACTCGTAGATAAAATAATAAGTGAAACAAGTAAAGGATTGAAGGAATAATAGTTAAGTTGATTGTTATATATGTAAGTACTCCATTTTTGTTCTGTTGGTGGTTTATTCGTTCTTGAAATATATACATATGTGATTTGTATACTGCATAACTACGAAATATACGTGCAATTGTAAAGTGTTTTATCTTTTATTTAACAAAAACCCGCATTCTGAGCTGTGAGCCAACAGTTCAGAAGTGGGATAATAAGAGAATTTACTGTTTTCTTTCACGTCCACAACGGCCAATTCTGTAAATACTCTGATATATTGAAGTTTCTTGAATTTGTTGGAATATCGAACCGGTGAACGCTTAGGGGTGAACGTCAATTACTTTACAACCACATGTTTTAACTTTTATTGTAATAAATTTGCAGTATACTTATCAACCCACTTCAAAGTGAAGTTTTATTTTTTATCAAAATATGAATAATTTATGAAAAAAAACGCAAATATTTAAAGAACTAAAATACGTAATGTATGAAATCAACTTAATTTCTTTTCTCTGGATCGGAAACACCGCCGTGGTGTATAGACTTAGATATAAATATTTGAAGACCTGAGAATGGATGGAGAATGGATGGAAGATTTATATATTGTTTTAGATTAATAAGATGCATGATTAATGATATCTTTTTACAGCTGTGGTACACTAGATGTGAACAACTAGTTTTGATGAAGGCTTTTATAAATGTGACTTTTCTTTTAAATTTATTGCCCTTACAGGAAGTTGGTACCCACTTTTTTTTTACTTTTTTATACAATGGCTTGAGTTGATCTACCTTATTTTACCAACATCAACAAAAAGGATGAGGTTCTCATGTTATATTAAGTATTGCATCGACATAATCCACATATTAATTGAAATTTGACATTGACCTTTGTAAATATGAATGAAAACTGATACCATAGAACTAGTAATGTATTTATTTGATGCTTATAATTCATAATTCATATTTTTTTTTGTTTTGCGATAATAAGGATACAAAAAAATGCTGAAATGATACGAGTATGTACACTTTCCACTTATTCTACCTTATCTACATGTAAATTGATGTAATTTTACAGGCAGCAATCGCTATATATTCTAGGAAAACGTATCCACTGTGCCACAATGCCAACTAGGACCTAAAATGATTGTAAGGCAAAGATTTGAATGTTTCGTGAATTCGGTAACACTGTATTTTTTTTACATAATTTCAATCTACAAGGGGGGTGCCAATATCATGTTTTCGTATTTGTCTTGCGGTTCTATTGGTAACGTAAATTTTGTCGTAAATTTATTCAGATATCTATACATACAAGCATGAGACTTTGATATACAATGAAGGTAAGGTTAAAACTTAGTGTTTAAGAAATGATGGCTTACAGATTTGCATATCCTCAATTATTTTTTGTGGTGGGTGCTGTACTGTACCTAGGGGTGCTTAACATGAAAAAAAATGATGATGGTGTTGATGGTGATAATGATAAAGACAACGATGATGGTGATGATAATTACGATGATGCCATTTTCGAGGAAAATACATTCCATTGTCTGATTATAGACATATAGAAGTCTGGTGATGTTTTTCTTTAGCTTTGGATAATTCAATACTATATTAATCTGTTCTCTTTTTACTTTTCGATTCTAAAGTCTATTTTAAATAGAATATGTACTCAAATGTGTCACTTTTCATTTTTGTTAACTTTTATTGTGATTCCATCCCATCCATCCATCAGCCTTTTATAGTCCACTGCTGGACATAGGCCTCCCCTAACGTTCGCCACTCCTCCCGGTCCTGGGCCTTCTGAATCCAGCGGCTTCCCGCTGTCTTCTTCAGGTCATCAGTCCACCTGGTTGGAGGGCGGCCTGTACTCCTTTTGCCGATACGTGGTCGCCATTCGAGAACCTTTCTTCCCCATCGGTTGTCGGTTCTTCTAACTATATGGCCTGCCCATTGCCACTTCAGCTTGCAAATTTTGAGAGCTATGTCGGTAACTTTCGTTCGTCTACGGATTTCATCGTTACGAATTCTGTCGCGTAGAGAAATACCAAGCATAGCCCTCTCCATCGCGCGCTGAGCGACCTTGAGCTTATGGAAAAGGCCAACTGTAAAAGACCACGTCTCAGCGCCGTAGGTCATCACTGGCAACACACACTGCTCGAAAACTTTCGACTTCAGGCACTGAGGTATTCTGGACGAGAAGACACTTTGTAATTTCCCGAACGCTGCCCAACCGAGTTGGATTCTACGAGTTACCTCTCTCTCGAAGCTGGACTTACCCATACGGATCGCTTGTCCCAGGTAAATGTACTCGTCGACAACTTCGAGAGTAGCGCCATCAACAACGACCGGTATAGGTGTGACATGGACGTTAGACATGATCTTCGTCTTGTCCATGTTCATCTTAAGACCCACCCTTTGTGAGGCGCTATGGAGGTCACCTAGCATAGTGCTTAGCTCTTCCAGGTTCTCCGCCAAGATTACTATATCATCGGCAAATCGAAGGTGTGTGAGGTGTTCGCCATTGATGTTAATACCCAGCCCGTTCCACTCCATCAGCTTGAACACGTCTTCCAAAGCAGCGGTAAACAGCTTCGGGGATATAACATCCCCTTGTCGTACTCCGCGCTGCAGTGGAATAGGTCCAGTGCTTCCGTCGTGAACTCGGACTGTCATAGTTGCGGCTTTGTACAAACACTTCAACACCTCGATGTACCGATAGTCAATCTGGCATCGCTGGAGAGACTCTAGCACCGCCCAGGTCTCGATAGAATCAAAGGCTTTCTCATAGTCCACATACGCAATACATAGCGGCAGGTTATACTCCTCGGTCTTTTGTATAACCTGTCGCAGCGTGTGTATGTGGTCCATGGTACTATAGCCTTTTCGGAATCCGGCTTGTTCGGGAGGCTGGAAGTCGTCTAGCCTGCGCGCAATACGATTAGTAAGAACCCTTGAAAACAGCTTATAGACGTGGCTCAGAAGCGCGATAGGTCTATAGTTCTTCAAAAGGGCTCTGTCACCCTTTTTGAAGAACAAAACTACCACGCTTCTGCTCCACGCCTCCGGGACAGTTCCGCTACTGATGACGGTATCGAACAATTTTTGGAGCGCCACTAGGAGGGGTTTCCCTCCAGCCTTCAGCAGCTCTGATGTGATACCGTCATCTCCCGGTGCTTTGTTGTTTTTAAGCTGATTAAGGGCCCTTCTAATTTCGTACAGGCTGACGTCCGGGATATCTTCGGTATAGTGTCGGGTCAATTTGGCTCTCTTATCGTTTACCACATCGGTAACGGGAGCTTTTGAGGAGCTGTACAACCGTCCGTAGTACCTCTCAATTTCTCTCTGAACTTCAGGCTTAGACGAAACTACAGCGCCAGACTCAGTCCTCAACCTCGTTAACTGGCTTTGCCCTACACTCAGATCTCTTGTGAACACTTTTGTGCCTTGGTTGCGCTCAATAGTGTTTTTGACGCGCTGTGTGTTGTGAGCACGCAGATCGCGTCGTCTGCAGCAAGAGATCTGTTTGTTGAGCTGCCTGTATTTCGACATTGAAGACGGAGACCGGATGCATAGTTCACGCCTTTCCTTTATAAGACCGAGGGTTTGTTCAGAGAGCACTTGGGGTCTACTACTGGAGGGGGTCTTAAAGAACTTGGACCCTACCTCGTGGACGGTTTGTACCATCCTGGTGTTGTATTCGTCCACAGACTCGCATTTTTCTAGGCCCGCGAAACGATTTCGCAACTCAAGCTGAAAGTTCTCGGAGCCCTGGATTTGGACTGGTGTTGGTCGAAGCGTAGACTTCATTAGGCGTGACCGTTCCAGCTTGATGTTGATATTTAATGTGCCTCGTACCATTCGGTGATCACTTCCGGTTTTAAACCTGTTGATCACGGAGACATCATTAAATATGTGCCGTTTGTCTGCCAAAATGAAGTCTATCTCGCTTTTCGTGGAACCGTTGGGACTTATCCAAGTCCACTTGCGATGAGGCTTCTTCTTGAAGAAGGAGTTCATCATAAAGAGGTTCTCCTTCTCCAAGAAGTTAGCAAGCAAGTGGCCTCGGTGGTTCCGTTGACCAAATCCAAAGGGCCCTACCTTCTGCTCGTCGCCGTCTCGCGTGCCCAGTCTTGCATTGAAATCCCCCATCACCACCGTGAAATGAGTCTTAGAGGCATGTATGGCTCTACTGACGTCCTCATACATAGCCTCAACCTCATCGTCTGGGTGTGTCGCGGTCGGTGCGTATACCTGTATGACCTTCAACGAATACCGTTTTGATATTCTGAGTATAAGGTACGCTACCCTTGCTGACACACTTTCGACTTTCGTCACGTTGTTGACGAGGGACCTGTGGACGAGAAACCCGACACCACCTTGGGACAGATGTTCGCCCTCCCGGTGATAGAATAAGTTACCGGATTTAAGGATTACCGTGTCCTCCCCCTCTCTTCGGACTTCGGATAATCCTATGATACTCCAGCGTAACTTATCTATCTCTGCTTCCAGCTCATGTATCTTCTCGTCGGTTCTCAGTGTCCTGGTGTTGTATGTTGCCAGGTGCAGAGGTCGTTTTCTTTTGTGACAGCCGAATCTCTGCCGGAGATTCTTAGCACCCCCTGCCCCGCCGTTACCATGGCCGCTGTCGTAACCAGGGATAGCGGGGCCGCCGGGGACTGGGGGCCGAGGTTTAATTGTGACTGCCATAGGGGGTTTTTGCCATAGTCACCACGCTTGGCATTGCGGGTTGGTGACCGCAGTAGATGATACGTTACTCAGGAAGATGCTGCTGCCCATCTCCTGGAATGTGTCCCTTGGTCGCCTCCTACGACCTCCTGGGAAGAATCGGAGTGGTGCTACTCTAGCCGGACACCACACGGCGGATTATTGTGATTAAAATGGAATATGTACTCAAATGTGTAATTTTGCAGATAATAATATTATGGACGAATACCCCCGAGAAAGACTACCTAGGATTGGAGGTACGATCAGGGCTAAGGTAAGCACACGTAAGCCCAGGCCTAAGAGCCAAGTGACGCTCAGGTCGAGCAGGAATGAGGGACTTAAAAGGGATGCTCTGGTCGAGCAGGAATGAGCCCAGGTCTGAGCGCCAAAGGATGCTCTGGTCGAGCAGGAATGAGCCCAGGTTAGAGGGCTAAAGGACGCTCAGGTCGGGCAGGAGCGAGCCGAGGCAATGGACGCTCAGGTCGAGCAGGAGTAAGCCCGGTGAGCAGCAATATGCGTAGGATGGAGGGAGATCGAAAGCCTCTGTTAGAGGGCATAAGATTATTCAGGAGCAAAGAAGCGATAAGGTTTGCAGAGGAGGCCTTCAAGACCCAACAACGCAACTCGCAACGTCTTGGTAGAGGGAAGCAGCATCTGAGCGGTAATTTGAAATGAAATGTAATGAAATCATGAAATGAAATTATTTATTTGCCAAAATGTGGTATATGAAAAGTTGGTTTTGTTTAGAAAATTATAGTCTCACATTAACCAAAATTTAGTGAGCAAAATTACAAAAAAAAGGAGAAAAAAAATTGAATTACATAAACATTGGTGTGCAAAGTTTCTATTTAACATTATTTGAAATTATAGTATTACAAACTATTTTGTAATAATATTTATATACTATATATTTATATATGTATTTGAGCTACGGTGAGTTGTAGTGGTAGTCAAGGGGATTTTGAAATTGAGATAATTTTAGATAAGTTCTTGTCAATCCTAACGTATAAAATTTAGTCCCGCTGACGCGTCTTTCTGTCTGTCTGTCTATATGAACTAGGTAGTCTCAAACTACCTAACAGATTTCAATGCGCTTCTCACCAATAGTGTGAATTTTGAGGAAGGGATAGGTGTATAAGTCATTAGGGTTTCGTTTTCGAACTAATTGTAGTATAACGAGGCTTTGTTGGGAGCCTTGCTTTTTGGGAGCTTTGTATGCGTGCACTGTGGTCTAGCAGACATACATTGGGGTAATGTGCTGGGGAATTGCACATCTACAATAACGCTGAGAAGGAGTTCATGATGTCTCTATCTCCTGAGGTTGACTCACAGATGCTGAATGTTTGGAATATGAATTCGAAGTACTGCGATGTTTTCGAATCTGTTTTCTTCCCGTCACACTGGGGTTGCATATTATGTAACGGTGGTACGGCGTTGAGCGGAATTCTGAATCGCAGTGGCGTTATACGTACCATGTTAAGGTGGAGTAGAGTTTGTTGAAATAGGTAGGTTCCGTAGGTTATTTAAGTTAAATTGGTGAAGTTTTTTTAGTTGAATTGGTAAAACTGGAGTACCTGTGTTTGAGTCGCCCTGGCTGGGCTGGGTCGCTGATTATAAAATCTTTTAATAGCGATGTAATACCGGATTTTGATCCTTTGTGTAAAGAGCAAACCATTTTAATCTGGATTAAGAAGGTGGAAGAATATGCAGAAATATGTGTATAAGATGGGGGGATATGATTCGCTGCTCGTTTCCAAAGTTGGTCGGGCTTGGCAATGTTTGTAGAGAGCTGTAAGTAACCTTATAGTCGCAGTCAATTCAAGTGGCCAATTTACCGAACCTGGGCGGGTGCGAAATTATTTTGGGACAGTCACTGTGGGACATCGGAAAGTGTATCAAACTTACGGTATTGAATGTAGGGTTGAAGCCTTCAGCGGTATTAATCGAAGCCTGGTACCTTCTTTGCAAAACGCTAATATGTTTTTCATTGTGGCGAGATGTCGGCAAAGTGTTCTTTGTGTGACGAGACTAGCTTTGATTTGGTTTGAAAGCAGAATAGGTTCAGGTCTTTTAAATTAGATTCACAAACTGATAAAGGTGAGGAAGAGGTATTGCCATAAATACAATTGTACCGTTAGGTGTGAAGGGCCACTAAAGTTGCTGTAGTGCAGGTTATTGCATATTATTGGCGAAGCAATTGACTTTTATGATGTAGATGATGTAGATGAGTGTTTCAGATTGCTTAGTTCTCTATAGAAATAACTGGGAGTTCGACATTAATAATTATTGATAGGATGAACATAGAAATTACACCAATCAGAAATTGGTAACCATCCGTTTTGAATTTTAGAGCGAATCATGAACTGATTTTTATTGCCCTAGTTTTTAGTTTGTCTGAAGGAGGCGTTTATAAACATGGATTGCTCGGGGGTGTAGAAAGCAAGTGTAAAATATGGACGGTCGATTTACTGATTTAATGGCGTCCTCTCTGGTGTTGTGTAATATATCATATTGCGTAGCAGTGGCCTGTTATTTTGCAGATTGTGGGACGTACATACATGAGAGTTGTTTAAAACTCCTATTTTGGTTGTAAAAGTGTTTATAAGTAAAATGTATCTCTGGTACGGGGAGGGAATTGGGGTATTGACTGATATTTTAAACTGGTTTGATCTTGGTAGGGGATTTGGCAATTTTGTTGTAGAGTTGGCGCCTAGACATCAAACATATAAATTTGAGAAGTGTATGTGCGGGATGTGATCGTTTCAACTTGGAGGATAGAGAGAAAAGTGCTGGTTAGTGACGTCGCTAGCCTGTGTTATGGTACGGGATGTTGGTGGGACTCGATTTACTAGAAAGCGATTCATCAATAATTAATTATGTTTGATATTCCAACTATTTGAATTTATGTGATAGTGGGTAGTCTGTGTTCGTGTTTTGTTTATAAGTGGCACATTCTGGACATCAGTCAACTACCCAATTATCTTAGGTGGATGTAATAGATACTTATGGAGTATAGTGAATCTCGAGAGTAGTATAGGTTCGGCATTAACTGTTTGTGCGTCCAAGTTTGATGTAAACATTTACGGGGATTCACTTGCAGCAAGGGCCTACAAATGCAGGGGATTGGGGAGACTATGAATTGCGGTCAAGTGGTTATGACTGGCAATAGGAATGCAAGCGGGCACTGAGTTGAGGTAAGGGTTAGGACAAAAAGGCCGATTTCGCTTGGAAGTTTTAATAGACAGGGATTGCTTCTCTACTTGTTTGAGGTACCTTGGTTTTACTGATATTGGTGTAAAAGTTGTTTAGTCAAGGACTAAAAAAATTTTGCACGGATTGATGTGATAGTAAGGGTTGTTCTTGTATATTTAGTTAGCCATGTTTGCCTTCATGAGGCTTGCACATATTACAGGGATTGGTCACGGATATAAAATTGTTTGTTCTCATTATGCACTTCTTGAAAATGGATTCTTGTTTTTTCGGGCTGAACCCGATCCTCGGCTTTGTGAAAATAAAATGATAATAAAGTGAAATTTGTCTGTTATGGGTAATGTAGTTGCGGACTGGGTCTTTCATTTGAGTGAGAAGGTGTCTCGCATTAGTCTTTGTAAGTAATTTTTGGACATGTTTATTGCTTTAGAGTTGATTGCTATGAAGGTTGAGTAGAATATATAGTTAAATAGTTCGCTGTTGAGTCGAGTGAGTCGTTTAAACACATTTGATCGGGTTTTTGAAATAAAAATTGACAAAAGGTCTGACGGGAAATGTGGAATTGGTGACTTTGTTGTTATTTAAAGCTTTTAGTGGAGTTCTAGGGGCCATAATAATATAGTAATGGGATGGAGTGAAAGTGCCCCGGTGGAGGGGACGAGGGCGAGATTCAATAAGTTTTTCCAGTTGGGAATGGGATCCTTTTTGTATCACTCATGTGGGGTCTTCAAATGAACATGTTTATGTAACTAATTCGACTCCAAATACAAATCCAAAAATTATATAATTAGGTAATGGGTTCTTAAGATAAATAAACTAAGGCCAATTTATTTTTGTGTAGTGTGTAAAAGTTCCAAATACAAATCCAAATATTAGGTATATAATTATTTTATGACTTTATTTGAGATTTCATGATGATTTTTCTGACATTTCATTTCAGATGTTAATATGAAGTAATTTATTGCTTGTTTACGGGTAATGGATTCTTAAGATAAATAAACTAAGGCCAATTTATTTTTGTGTAGTGTATAAAAGTAATGTTCTTTCTACTTATAAAAAAAAGATTACAATATAAATGAGAAAGCTTTTGTTTGAAATTAAAAATACGATTAAAAATATATTATAATGATTTACTGCATTAATTGCTATTAATACAATTATTGAGTACAATGAACGTAATTTCTTGTTTTTATTTTATTTTATTTAAGAGCTTTCGATAAATATAAACTATATTGTACATTATACAGATAATTAAATAATGTGTTAAAGAATGTAATTTATAGTAATATTTTTAGAAAATTTATACTACTTTTGTACTTGTAAGAAAGCGTGAGGACACGCTATAAGCAGGATGGCCGAGCTGTTAGCTTTTATTTATTTATGAAGAATATTGTATTAGCTAATTCCGTATTATTATGATATTTTTAGTAGCGGTAATTCCATTTTTCCGTTTCCGACACGTCAGTTAATCATAGCCAACTTCCGGTCACATGAATTGTCGTTATTTTCTCCGACCAAGCTGCAAGCATTCGTGTTGGAAGCACTGAGGGATCGAGACGTGGCTAAGGAAAAGCATTAGTAAAGAGTAAAAGTGTTAACTCGTAGATAAAATAATAAGTGAAACAAGTAAAGGATTGAAGGAATAATAGTTAAGTTGATTGTTATATATGTAAGTACTCCATTTTTGTTCTGTTGGTGGTTTATTCGTTCTTGAAATATATACATATGTGATTTGTATACTGCATAACTACGAAATATACGTGCAATTGTAAAGTGTTTTATCTTTTATTTAACAAAAACCCGCATTCTGAGCTGTGAGCCAACACTTGTATGTATTTTTAATTTAAAATAACAAATTCAGTAGACTTTAACAGTAAATGTTAATTAATTTTATTGCATTTACTTACTGTTTTTGAAATTGTACATAAAATTATGTCCTTATAGATACATAATAGCACTCATTAGCACCACCCTAATCAGCTTAACCTATATTGCACACACAGTGTCTATATTTTATTTACTTGTCATCACTGTCACTTCTATTGCACTAATATGGCACAACACTTTGATGCTGAAGCAGTCCATAAAGAGATGGAGATTTGCTGGACCCAAAAGTTTGCAGACTTTGAGCATAGGTTGGATGCAATAACAACTCCAACAAACATAACTATTCAACAGCTGCGTGAAGAGTTCTTGTCTTTTAAGGACTTAGTTCTTAAGATGATACATCTTCTGGGGCAGCAAGTGTCAAACAACGCTAAAACAATTGACGCCTTGGACATGCGGAGTCGTCAATTGTTCAACAATATTCCCGAGGACTCAGAGGTAGAAGTCAAGGATAGTATTATTGACATCCTTCATAACAAGATGGGCCTTACACATCTGAACGGCTCATCATTTAAACGATGTCATCGGTTGGGCTCCAAATCTCAAGAACATATACGTCCTGTTCTTGTGCACTTCTGCAGTCATCAGGTTAAAGCGGACGTCTGGGGTGCAAAATCCAAGCTGAAAGGAACCAATGTCTCTGCATCCGAGTTTTTAACGAGGCCACGTCAGCTTGTCTACAAAACTGCCCGTAAACACTTCGGCATGAGGAATGTTTGGACACTAGACGGGGTGATTAACATCAAACTGCGTGATGGTCGTCGTGTGAAGGTCTTGTCTAATGAAGAACTCCGTCCACTTCTTCTTAAGTACCCTGTAGTTGAGCATCAGGTGAACTCAGAAGCCAATGGAGAAGATGTTGGTGTTTCTGACGGCCCACAGGTATATGAACAGGGTGAATCGCAGTCTGGCCGGCCCGATGCTCGACCCAAACAGATTGCCACTGGGCCTCAGGCTGAAGACACGAAAAGGCCTCGTCGGGCTGCAAAGAAGTAGAAATTGGTTGTCTCTAATCCCGGGTATGATTTATGCTTCTTCTTTGACGGTGAAGGTGAATTGTGTTTGTGCCTCGTTCTTTTCTTTTATGAATCACGATTTCACATTTTATTTGTTGTATATTATGATTATGCTTCTGTTACTTTATTATTGTTTTAAGTTGCGAGGTAATTGGAAAGTAGTTTAGAAATCTTGTTTACTATTTTCTTTCAACTTCATTCATTTTGTACGTATTTCAAATTATCACCTGTCATTGTCAAATGTCATGTCATTGTCTAATCTCTTGTCATTTTCTTCACTGCCATTGTCGAGTAGCATGCCATAGACCATAGAATGTAATGTAGATTATGATTTTGTGTAGTGCTTTTTAATTTTTGAATGTAAGCTAAAGGACTGATTACATTGACCAACTTGCGGGGTCCGAATTGGCGTACATTGCTGGTTATCTTGAGTATTTTATTACGATGTATTCAGATAACCAGCAATGTGTGCGGGTCGGCCCCTGCGGGTTGGCCAATGTATTCAGACCTTAAGATAATTATTACGTACAGCCGTTTTGTTGTTTAGAATTATATTTCGTTAGGCGTTTAGATTTCTGATTCTGTAAATTGTAAATTTTGTTTAGCTTATAAGTTTATATATTGTCAGCTGATGGGTTGGTGCTTTATGTGGGCATTATATTTGTATTATATTTTATTAAGTTATATATTTTATATTTAGTTTATATATTTTATATTTAGTTTATATATTTGTAGTAATTGGGATCTCGAGGTCAAATTAAAATCACTTGTAAGTTCAAAATTGGTTTTATTCTTTCTTCCTAACATGCACCCTACAACGTCGTCCGTCCTAATAATGATATCATTCACCCTTGTCAACGCTCACTCCTTCCTTTCACTCAATCGCTCAGCCATTCACATACGTTCCGTTCTACCTATTATCCTCTTACGTTCCATTCCCACATTCGGCCGTCCTGCACTCATGCCTGTCCTCAGGCATACCTCCTTATACTAAAGCTATACAATATCAACAAAGACAAAGACAAAACATTATCATATCAACATTAGCGAATACTTAATTTATTACCTTACAATAGACCTTAATAACTAACATACTAACTAATGAACCAAACATTACGACATAAATTTCACACATGTTGGCCAATAGTGTAAGAGTGCACCATGTCAATAAATGAACAGTATATGAAAGGAAACAGAGGTGTACCTGTATTAATTGTCCAATATGATCTAAGTGTAATGTATCAAATGGGACACTCTCCTTTTCAATCGGATGTAAGAAACCTTCCTGTTCTCCTTCCTTCCTCCGAGCTAACAGACAGGGTATACAGCTTAATTGGAATTGTTCAATCTTCTTGTCTACATCTCTGATATAATAATTTTGACTCAATAATTCTTTTATCTTTACTTTTCCAAAGTGACCATAACTATGCACCTTACTAATAGTTTCCTTCCAGTAATCTTCATGTAATTTTACTTCTAAAATGATCTTTATGGCTTTTAATCCTTCATCTCTCTCCTGTGCTCGCCGTATGTTATACTTAAATGCTGTACTACGTCTAAGTGAACCTGTATGCAATTCTGTTTTCATCTTAGGATCAAATATCTTTAGAACTGGCTGACTAATCAATTTACTCTTTAATGTTTGCAATGATACTCTTTCATCCTGAAATAAAAATTCTTTATTTTTTCTGAACAAATCTGTGAACGTCTTGACAATTTTAGCATAACTTTCTATGTATTTTCTGAAGTTTCCAGCTAATCTGACAAAACTGTGCAATTGCTTACTGTTCTGTGGCTCACGGTATCGTATCACAGTATCTTCTTTATCAGCACTAGGCCTCACTACTCCATCTTTCAGAATATACCCCAAAATTACACGAACAAATCTCATAAATGTCTTCAGGCATGTTGACGGCATGGGCAATGGAAATTCATCCTTGAAAATTTCTCTGTTAAGCAACCTATAGTCCACACTTACTCTAATATTATCATTTTTCTTTTTCACAAGTACTAAGGGGCCAGAATACTCAGAAAAACTCACCTGTATGATTCTTTCTTGTTCCCATTCTTTAATTTGTTTTTCTACTATTTGTTGTTCCATTAATGACAAGCGTTGGGGCCTTTGTGCAACTGGTATATCATCTTTAAGTACACTCTTGAGTTGGGTTGGTACCTCCTCGGTTTGCAATGGCTTGTACCCTTGGACAAGCTGTGCAACCTCATCCTTCACCCTGGGATCTATCACGTGATTCAATTCAACATCAGCACACCCTGTAAAACAATTAATTTTACCCACCCAATCGCAACCCACAGGCAAAAATGTCACTGACCCTTCATTCATTAACATGGCTACTGTACTCAAAAACTCTTGGCCAATTATTACATCATAAGGCATGACATCGTTAACTACTACGTGGAAAACAACATTATCATAACACTGCCTGTCTATTTCCAAATTTACAAATGTTTTACCCTTAGATTTCACTTTGCAACTACCTAAACCAGACAGAATCAAGTTATCATCGTGAATTTCCAATAATAATCTAGAAAATAAAGACGTCGATACTAAATTTACATTACTACCCGAATCTATAAGCGCGTTTACACAAATATTTCCTAATTTTACACTTTTTACCGGCATATTACTACACGGAACGCAATTGTTTTTAACTTGCATCACTTCAGTTGTCATTGTCAAGTTCGAACTGTCACAAGTGTCACATACGCGAATGTCACTGACGTTGACGTCGCTGCCTTCGGCCGACCCGAACATGGCCGAACGTCGATCGGGTTTGCTTCCGTCCGCAACCTTACTGAACTGTTTCGTTCTCGTTCCGGTCTTCTCTTCAGCTCCCAATGGCGCCGTTTTACACTGAGGTCTGATATGGCCATATTGGTTACAACCGAAACACTTCGGACCTCGATTGCAAGTATTTGCTATGTGTTCCAGGCTTCCACAATTGTAGCACCGCCTTTTAATTGCTGCCACTGTACGAGTCTTCACTGCTTCTCTTTCTTCACACTTACTTTTAATTTTCTCGTAAATAGCTAACTTTTCTTTTAGCACGGGATACGTTGTAACGCCATATAGAATAGTTTTATTAGCCTCGTAGTCTTCAATACCGTCGATAATGTACTGGATCGCCACGTAGTCCGGGAATTTAGCTCGTTTTCCCAGCTCCTTCATAGACAGCATATATTGATAAAACGATTCGTCTTTACGTTTTTTTCTAGCCGCCATGATTTCGTGCATCTCCTTGCTGTTGACTGCTTCCGGAAATTCCTTCATCACAGCTGCCTTTAGCTCTTCATAAGTTTTAAACGTTTTCTCGGATCGTAGCCATATTTCAGCCGTACCCGACAACGTTCTCCTGGCGATGATCAACGTCTGTTGATGGGTCCAGCCAAAGATCTCCGCGTTGTCTTCGATGTCTTGCGCCCACTTGCTCGACGAATACGTTTTGTCGTCGCCGCTGAACTTACTGATGTTGTATAGGCCCTCCATCAAACCGAACGCTGGCGCGGTTACCTTTTCAGCCATCATAACTTGGAAATGATAGTCGAAAAAAAATTTTTCTTCGCTGACGCCACGTGCACGCTGCGCTGCCGCCGGTGTTCGAAAAGTATCGTCGTTCGTCGTTTTCGTCGTCGTCGTAATAATTTGACGATCGAGTATCCCGGACGAGCCCCCAAAATGTAGTAATTGGGATCTCGAGGTCAAATTAAAATCACTTGTAAGTTCAAAATTGGTTTTATTCTTTCTTCCTAACATGCACCCTACAACGTCGTCCGTCCTAATAATGATATCATTCACCCTTGTCAACGCTCACTCCTTCCTTTCACTCAATCGCTCAGCCATTCACATACGTTCCGTTCTACCTATTATCCTCTTACGTTCCATTCCCACATATTTTTGTTATATTTTATTATATTATTACGTAGTTTAATTATTATCAGTTATAATATTATTGTATTTTATAGAATTATTACTAGGTATGTCAGATAATGATTCATTTTACTCCGTGAATGATTCAGATTCTTCATATAACTCGTGTGATGACACTACAACCAATGACGAAAGTTTACTAAAAAATCAATTGCTATCTATATTTAAGGATAACAAGTGTATGAACGTGTGTCATATTAACGCCCAAAGTTTGCCTAGTCATTACTCCGAACTTGAAAACATGTTTACCTGCGATCACATTCATGCCATTCTGATCTCCGAGAGCTGGCTAAAGCCGTCATTAAACTCGTGCCTATACCCTTTACCAGGCTTTGTACTGGTTCGAAATGATCGGACTGGGAAAGGTGGAGGTGGGGTAGCTATATACCTGCGGTCAACGATTGCATACAAAGTCGTGTTAGCTTCACCCTCCACTTACTCTGCTTCCGCTGAGTACCTTTTCCTAGAATTAGATCTAAAGGGCTTGAAGATGTTACTGGGTGTTGTATATTGTCCTCCAACTGTTGATTATTTCTCCATATTGGAAACAGCTTTTGATTCTATTGGGTCTGGGTACGCACACTATTTGATTATGGGTGATTTTAACACTGATTTACTTCAGAATACACCTCGAGCACAAAAACTAAAATCCATAGCGGATTCCGTAAATTTTACAGTTTTACCTTTATCGCCGACTCACCACAATATTGATACTGATTCCACTTTGATTGATCTTATCTTTACAGCATCCCCAGACCGGATACGAACCTTTGGGCAGCTCTCAGCGCCAGGGTTTTCTCGGCATGACCTTATTTACGCGGCATATAAAATAAAACCTCCAAAACACAAAGCAACCACTTTACTTATAAGAAATTTTAGAAGATTAAACACAGAAGAGCTCAGGCGCGATGCGTCCATTGTGGATTTTTCGGGGGTGATTGGGGCGTCTACGGTGGACAACAAAATTTCCCAACTCAACAGTATAATAGTCAAACTGTATGACACCCATGCTCCGGTCCACAGTGTCCGTCTGAAACGTCCTCCAGCTCCGTGGCTAACCAGGCTGGTTTTGATAGCTATGAGGAAAAGAAACCTGGCGTTCCGAAAGTTTAAGAGAGACCGCTCTGATGTGAACTGGTCAGCTTTTAAGGTGGCGAGAAATCGGTGTAATCAGATGGTTCGAGCGGCAAAACGCCGATATATTCATGAAAACATTATTAATTCTTCTCCTGCGGATGTATGGAAGTTTCTTAGATCACTTGGGATTGCTAAACCACAATTGAATGATTGCAGTTTTTCCATTACTCTCGACTCGATTAACAAACACTTTGTTTCCACTCCCTCGTTAGACCCTGCAATCAAATGTCACACCTTAGCTTCAATTGCATTATTGCAATCATCTCCCACCCCAACCTTCAGTTTCTCTCCTGTAAGTCAGGAGAAAGTGATGAAGGTCATTTCAAAAATTAAATCAAGGGCAGTTGGGTGTGATAATATTGGGAGATCAATGATAAGTCCGATAGTGGAGAGCCTTCTACCTTCAATTACCGACATTATAAACTGCTCTTTACTGTCGGGTCAATATCCCTCAATTTGGAAAAAGGCATTTGTCAGACCACTCCCAAAAATTTCAAAACCCACCCTTCCCAATCACTTCCGTCCTATCTCAATTCTTCCTTTCCTCTCTAAAGTCACGGAAGCCTGCGTACATGAGCAAGTCTCCTCCTTTGTTTGTACTAATAACCTACTGAGTGTACATCAGTCTGGGTTCCGTCCCGGTCATAGCACCACTACTGCCTTGATAAAAATCACTGATGACATCCGAAACGCTATGGATCAAAGGAAAATCACGGTATTGGTGCTCATTGACTTTTCAAATGCTTTTAACGCAGTCGACCATGAAATCCTCCTTTCCCTACTCTCCTCTCTTAACTTTGCCCCAACTGCTCTTGAGTGGTTTTCATCCTATCTTCGTGACCGCCAGCAATCAGTCCGACTGGAACAAAAGTGTTCAGATTGGGCGGATCTTACTGCTGGCGTTCCACAAGGCGGTATACTGTCTCCGTTATTATTTTCGTTGTTTATCAACTCTATTACTTCTGTTATTCAATGCTCGTACCATCTGTATGCTGATGACCTCCAACTATATGTGCATGCAAACCTGGAAGAGTTGAATGATGCCATCAGTGTGATTGACCGGAACCTCGAAGCTGTAAAGATTTGGTCATCACAGTACGGCATCATAGTTAACCCTCTGAAGTGTCAGGGAATACTTGTCGGCAGCTCGAGACTATTAGCTAAGATTGATTGGTCAAACTTAACCTCTATTGTTTACGACAACAATGTAGTTCCCCTTAGCAAAACAGTCAAAAATCTCGGTTTAATAATTGATAACTGCTTAAACTGGCGACCGCAGATTTTTGAAATTAGTCGGAAGGTCAATGCAACCCTACAGGCCTTATATCGGTTTAAAAACTTCCTGCCACAACACACCAAGCTATCATTGGTACATTCTCTTGTATTACCCATAATCGATTATGCAGATGTGTCTTACCCTGATCTAACCGAAGATCTTCTAGATAAACTAGAGCGCCTTCTCAACAATTGTATCCGGTTTATTTTCAACTTACGCAAATATGATCACATCTCTAAATTTCGAAGCCACCTTAAATGGCTTACTATTCGACAAAGGCGTAACTCTAGGATTCTATTGGCTCTGTACTCTGTCTCGCATGATCCAACCTCTCCTTCGTATCTCAAGGAAAATTTTCAGTACCTCTGCTCTACCCACAGCAGAGGACTACGTTCATCTAAAAATCTAAGCATCTTTCTTCCGCCACATAAAAGTGGATTTTTCCATCATTCCTTCACAGTTCAGGCTATACAACTCTGGAATATCTTACCCGAAAATATAAGAAAGGCACCTAGCAAATTAACGTTCAAAAAACAAGTTCGGGAGCACTTCTTAAGTCACCAATAATTAAGTACCAATAATTAATTAAATACTTTTTTCAAAAAGGTTAAAATATCTTTAAATAGTTTTATGCATTTTTTTTTCTTTCATTCAATGAGTTAAGAACTTATAGATATGTATATATGTATTATTATGTATGTTTATATTGACAAACAAGTATGGTTTGTATGTATATGTATGTATAAATATATGTATTTATGATTCATATTTTGAATTTCCTTTCATTTTATTCACTATAAAAAATTTCATTGCTTTTCTTTATGACTTAATTTTTCAGTTCCGAAGCCTACCCCACATTTTCATCATCACCCAGGGTTGACTGGAAGACAATGCCTATAGGCATTAGGTTAAACCCTTTGTAACCCCTAGTTTAAGGTGTTTGCAAAAAATATATAAATAAAATAAATAAATAAAAAATAAAATAAGGCCTCCTACCAAGTCTCTCAGTGTCCCTAAGTACGCGTACAAGAAACGCGCATAAAAATTTGCTCAAGCACTCACTGTAGACGATACATTGGATGTGACAGGTTTTTTTACCACTATAACCCACACGGTGGACTCATGGGCACTTGTTGAGGGTTGTTAGAGACGAACTTATGCGGATAGTGGTAGAATCTCTTCTCGATCTGATGCTTATATATCGCAGTGCCGCTATAACATGGTTTCTTCCTGGGGCAGTTGACTGGATGTTCTGAGCTCCTATCCTTGCCACTCGCAACCCACAGGCAGAATATACCGTAGATCATATTCCAGTTCCGAACTATCGAGACTCAAATACATGACATGATTATTCATACTAAGGAATACAGGGTGTTTCCTAAGAGGGTTTAGTCTCAAATTACACTTTGGGTGGTAGCCCGTTAACCAAGCTGTAAAATAGTAATGATCGGTAACAATACGATTATTCTAATGAAGATGTCTCTAATATGCAAATTGAGGGTTGCTTAAATACAACCTACTACCGATGTAACGTGAAATGTGTCGCGCTTGAATAATTCATAATCTTACTGCTGTCTTCAAACAACACCATTCAAAATATCTAAAACACATTGTCTCAAACATCACTGAAATTTGGGGCAAAACCTTTGTAGCTCAAAAACCTTTAGAAATTCGCTTCCACTTTCGCTTTTCAGAAGTACCTGCGCATAATGAGTCCAAAAAGTTGCCTTCGAGCCACCTGACCCTGTCGCTACTAGCCCAAAACGAAGCGAAACCGCGAGGCTGCATGAATATGTAACGGCTAAGCCACAAATTCTGTATATTGGTCACAAGTGACACATTTATACGACCTCAGTTGACACAGTTTTTGAAGAGACACATCTTTGGCTTACAAATTTTTTGGCCAAGTTATGGTAAGCGGTGGTGAGCTTTTATAAGTCAAGAGCATCTAACTACTATGTAACAAAATTATTGGGTTCTTTTTAAATAAGTCATATCCGTATATACCCATTTTATTTCTGTTTGTCTGACTGTGAGTGAGGTAACCGAAACATCTTTTATTTAAGTTGAAACAGTATTTTTAGTCATTTTTATGCTTTATACTTTAATTGCTAATTTAATTAAAATAATTTAATTTGGACATTATCTAATACCTTTAAACGAGCAATATTTGTATATAAATACATAATCCGAATTTCGAAAATGGTTCCAACGATTTTCATGAAATTTAGTATGCAGTTTCCAGGGCGATAGATCGATCTAGTTATGTTGCATTTTTAGAAAATGTCGTTTTATCCATGTTTTCACCAATAATCAACTCAAACATAATCTGAAAAATATGACTTCCTGGCATCTATCGGCGAGTATATGTAATTCCATTTTTTTTATCGTGAGCTGAAGCAAATGGCGTTGATAAGCAAGCCAATGAGTGAAGAAAATCAAGTGTTTGTATCGGAACAACGCTTGATCATCCGGATAGTAATGTGCTTAAAAAGACCATTTTATTTCTTGTAATGTACGGATATAGGGATTACAAGATCCTCTAATTGGATATAACTGAGGTAAGTAAAGGTTCTTTAACAATAATTCGAGTTGATCCTATTAATGTTGTACTATATGTACCTGCCTTTTGCTAAAATAATTTTGTGTTGATTAATAAATTAGCTTAAACCAAAATATTTTATTATAATTATTTTGGGCTTGATATTTGATTATAATTTTCTTTTAACAACAGAATACTTACATAATTCTTTTTTATAAGCTCTTTTTTATCATTCTCTTGTATTCAACACTAAGTAAGTTATATAAACACGACCACATCCAGAATTTCGGGTGAAATTCTGGTTGCACATGCTTCACAGAATTTGTCACAGTTAGTTCAAATAAAATGACAGGGCTTACACTTGTGTGCAATTTGCAATGAGGACGCTGTTTCTCTATAAGCGAGTAAGCTTCAAGCTAAATATTTCGAACATATAGGTAATTTTAAATTTCAATAATATAAAACTGTCATATCCTTTCTACACAAAATCGGTACGGTACTGCTGAGCTCAGTGTTTTATACCTCGCACCCCCGGACCTCACCGCATCTCTAGTGCGGAACTGTCGCGCGCACCGCACCTCCGCACGGAGTGAGTATGTAGTACTCAGCGGTTTTTCTATACAAATCATGATTCTACAGCCAAAGTTAAAAACCGCAGCATCACACACCGTAACGGTGTCCGTTGCATAAACGCCTTATGGTAAATGAACTATACCTTAGCGCAATATTGGTCGTGTCTTTTTTTTTTTGTCGGGGGGGAAACCTTCAAAAGGTACCCGGCACCTTGGGAGAGAGTACCGGGTTATGTGGGATTTGACAGCACTAAAACCCCCTCGGTGGCTGCCACTGCGCTTGGGGAGGACTCCGGGATCTCCGGCGGAACGCACCGGTGTCCTCCACGCGCGACGCCCCAGAACGGGCCCATCTTCGGGAGAGCAGCTTTGCTCTCCTGCACCTTCCGATGCTTACGGCGACATGCGGCCACGCACACATTGCCGCCCTTCCCGGGGCTGCTGGTTGGATGGATCGAGCTCCCACTCACACCCTCCACAACCCCGGAAGCCCCCTTTTAGTCGCCTCTTACGATCAGGCAGGGGATACCGTAGCTCTATTTTTAATAGATACTCGCGGCTGATGTGACAAGTACGTGAGTTCAGAGCACAGCTTGCACCGCAATCCGAATATCGCTACAGTCCATCGGGTGGTTTAATTAGAGCCTTATATCTGCTCCGATTGCTGTACAATCTGCTCCTGGAATTAATACTTACCTACATGATACTACGTCAAGTATGTAAGTGTTGATTCCTGAGGCCTTAGTGTAAGTCTGCACACGCGAAAACGTTACTATCGCGTTTGCGTTAAGAATTTAAGTATTGACGATCTATCTGTCCAATTTTAACTTGGACGCAGTAGTAACGTTTGCACGTTTACAAACTTACACTAAGGGCTCAGTTCACGCTTATCATTAGTTGGATCGTTATTTACTATCGTTTTATAGTCAATTGAGAATAATATAATTAATTTGTGATAGTTATAATTAAAAAAATACTACATTATTCATATTTTATTCATAAATAAAATACGAATCTTGAACAACTGAGTCTTAAGAAGTCTAAATCCACTTTAGAAAATAATCAAAATGGCAAAGCAACGAATTTTATCTTAAGTTAATGTGTATTTTAAGCAGTGGATCTATGTCCATAAATCTTAAAATAAATGTTTGTGGTCAGATTTAAGAAACTCATTATTTTTTATTGTTATAATCCTTACTTTGGTTTATTTTAATTAATTTATTTGTAAATTTATTTCTGTATGGGTTACTTATACATTGTCATATACCTGAAAGAAAATTTTATTATTGTTTGTATCTGTCCTTGAGGATCAGTCGAAGATGTTATATTATTATTATTAAGTGTAGAGTTTATGAAATAACGGCATGTAAAGTTACCTAGAAGCTTGCCTCTTCATGAGATCTGAACATTTTTGACTGAGCGAGGTTACGAAGCGAGCGAAATTATGGTCTCGTTTTGGCAATATTAAAAGTTAACATTTCGCTTGTTCTTTTATAGTACTTATTGATCTTCATCTACCGGAATTGCAGCAGCGTTGTGAGATAATCAAAAAAGTTTGCATCCAAATAATTTAATGTAATACAAATTCAGCAAAATTTTTAATACATTGGAGCTAAACTATATCAAACTTTAAGCAAATAACGTTTAATCCTACGCACAAAACACTGGCATTGCGGGGAAATCAATACAAAGTTACGATAGTAAAAAGCAACGGTAATAAATAATATCTCGGCGGTTCAATGCAAAATCTGTACGAATATATGTATAAAGCTAAAGAGTTTGTTTGTTTGAACGCACTAATCACTGAAAAAACTGGTTCGAATTGAAACATTATTTTTGTGTTGGATAGCCCATTTATCGAGGAAGGTTTTAGGCTATATAAAATCATGCTATGACTAATACCAAAGTCCATGCGGACGAAGTCGCGAGCGGCCGCTAGTTAATTATATGCGAGTAGGGAAATAGATTCTTCTCACCTTCAATTGATATCAGAAAAATAATATTATCACAAATAGTAATAATTCAGAAGTTCAGAGTAAAACCTATGAAGTAATGAAGTCGACATACTATTTTGAATTAAATGAAATTGTAGTTTTAGCAGGGTTATAAACCATTAAATTATTGCCTTAATAACAAGTTTTTTTTTACTGTCTCAAGTTTATGATCGAACCAGAAGACTCAAACGGACTAAGCCACATGAATTAGTGACAGTATAGTGTAGTGCTAGTAAAAAAAACACATAGTTAGGAAGACTGACAAACTGGTGGGAAAGACAGTCTTCGAATGGCAACCCCGTCTCGGCAGAAGGAACACAGGCTACCCTCCAAGCAAATAGACTGACGACCTGAAGAACATAGCGAGAAACCACTTAATTCAGAGGGCGCAGGACCGGACGGAGTGGCGAACATTAAGGGAGGCCTATCCAGCAGTGGACTTTAAAAGGCTGATGGATGTAATAGGCATATAAAGTGCCACACATCTACTTTAAACTACAAAAAATTTTGATCTTACTATAACTAAATTAGTGGTAACAAATCAACGATTCATCCTTCGATTTTATCTAAGTTACTGATAGTTGGTAAAAGTTATCCAATCATATCCAAGTTAAGATGACAAAGAGCATCGGTAATAAATAATATCCCGTCGGCTTTCTGCAAAATTAATCATTTGTGTCTTGGGAAATCATACGGGATAATAACTGTGACACGTCTTCACTGGGATGAGATGGATGAATGGAGTTTAATGGAAATTTCAGATTATAACGGCATTAGTGGTAGCGTGGTAGACACATCAAAATTGGCTGCAACCCTTTTTGCGTCCCACTGCTGGGCACGGGTCTCTCCCCATTATTGGGGAGGCCTGGAGCTTACTCCACCACGCTCCTCCAAAGCGGGTTGATGGAGATGCGGGTTAGTGGCCAACCTGCTATCAGATGTTTTTAAACCGCCCATAAGGCCTCCGACAAGGTTTAACGACTGTTATCTCACGACAACAACCAGGACTGACGGCTTAACGTGCCCTCCGAAGCACGGAAACGTGCATGAAATTTTTCGCCACTAGCGGTCACCCATCTAACACCCGACCGCGCCCGTTTGGCTTAGTTGCATAGATTCGTTTACGTTCTACGCTAACCGCCGGGTCATGCGTGCTTCAATCAAAATTATTTTGCATAAATAATAATATCAAGAATATGTATCATGTTAGTCTTACATCTTTGTGAGAAACTTAAGTATTTTTTTTCTTCAAATATTGCATCGCAAACTCTGCATATTGCCAGCGTAAAGTAAATCGCAAGTATAATTTTTGCATCACGTTTTTGCCAGTTTCGGTGAAACTGGACGAGTAATAATAGGTAAAGTCAGTAAGTCGTTAGTAATCAGTCAGTCAAGTCATTCAGACATTCAAGTAAAGCGATGGCTTCTTTAGTAAAACGTGACCAATGGAATTTTGGAGGCAAACCGAAAAAACATATTTTCGCACTGCTATTTTAATTTACAACATTTGTGCACTATAATTAAACTATATCGAACAAAATGCCATCAAATTTATCCGATATAACTCAAAAATACACCAAGTAAGTAGAAATAAAACAAGACCACAATATTTTTCGACTTCCCGCCAAAAAACACTTAAGTATTTTAATGATAATAAATCAATTTAAATTTGTTATTCACCTAAATTAAAAAAGCAACACTATCGAGTTGTTAATAATTAAAAGAAATAAGTGTAACGCGTAAAGTACATTAACACAAAACGCCTCTATTGCTGCAAATATTATTTTATCAGAACTTTCCATCAAAATCCATTCATTCATCATCACCCCAGTGAACACGTGTCACTGGTATCATCCTATGTGATTTCCCAGGTCGCACATGATTAATTTTGCAGAAAGCTGCCAGGATATTATGTATCCCCGCTGCTCTTTGTCATCTTAACTTGGATATAATTTTTAATTTTATAAAGCCTTTGCCAACTATCTGCAACTTAGATAAAATCGACATACATAAGTACATATGTATCTAAGTAGAAAGTCTAAGTCAAGTGGAAAGGACCGCGGCCTCCGACGTAGAGATACTGGGTACAAATAATCGGCGCGCACTTCTGACAAAGAAATGTGTGATGTGCTCATTTATCGGTGCCCCATGGTGATAGAAAATATTATGATATTTCATTGATTACTATGTCTTCCATCGTCGTGTATGCTTGAGAGAAATTCATCAACAACACAACAAAAAGTGATAGAGCAATAATTCGTGTAGTAGCAAAATGACAAAATAATCTTGTAGATAATCTTAGGACGCTATTGGAGTGCTTGAAGATTTTTTCTTGAGAAACGTTCATTTATCTTAATATATATAAATTACGTGTCATGTTGTTTGTCCGCGATGGACTCCTAAAGTTAAGTATTTTAGGAGTCCATATACTACGAATAAAAGATATAAACTAACTTCAAAATTTGAAAAAGCCGTAGAAAACTTAAATTTCTTGCTACAGAAAATCCCATGCAAAAATTAACCTAATCTAGAGTCAACATAGAAAACTTTAAATGTATTTCTGAAGAGAATTCCAAAAGTTGTAGAAATGTGTTACAAAAGTTTTCTCATGAATTAAGAACGAAACTGCTAAGGATAAACTTTCACTGCCAAGTAGTAAAAAGACTACTGAATTTAACTATATTTGTGAAGGTAATCTCAAATAGTATAATTTGTAAGTTATAATTATTTTTCTTGTAGATTTCACATTTTCTGTATCATAGTACAATGGGCAAACAAAATGAACCACTACTTAAACATCTAGGAGTCTCCAGGAGTGGTCGAAAATATTTTTTTCTCTTTTTAGTTCTCTGGAAAGATTTGGTTAACTTTAACTAATTCCAAGTTATGTAGAAATCGCAGTTACAGTATTCCGTAAATTACAATATAACGTAAATGTTAATAAGGTGTTGGCCACTATGCACAAAAAAAATCAAAATGCATACCATACCATATTTATACGAGATTTTTATTGCCTTTTAAATTAATAAAAATTTAGTCAATTTCCACAAAGGACTTGTGACGTCACAAATCATTTTCTAATGTTAAACGTATGGGGATGTCAAATTTTGACAGCTCATTAAAAGTAGGTATCTCAATTGATTTGATAACCAAGAAGATTGAGTCCAAGACCGATTATTTCACTGTTAAATTTGTATTGTAACTTGAAAACAGCTTGTAATCCCCAATATTAATCATAGATTAATTTGAAAATATTTCAAAATACTACGCACAGTTATTTTATACCAGTAATATATTTATTATTTAACATTTATATGTGACCCAAGCCGTGTCTTATTAAAAGCACAAATCCTTAGATACGTCCTGAGCTAAGTTGGCAAGAACCGACGTCCTTATACGACGTCCGCGTACATCGACATGTACCGCGGAATTTGTAACAGTAAGGGCTCCGCTCACCATCCCAAGTAAAGTGTTGATTAGTTACGTCCCAAGTTAAGTTAATTGGCAAGTAAAAGCTATGTGTACGGGTGGGTGGTGATGTTATCATACGATTAGTGCTACGCGAACATCGTGAAATTGAAATTGAAGTTAAGGGTGACTTTAACTGACAATTAGCGTACTTGTCACTTTACTTGAAGGTGCATCAAAAATATGAAACACAGTTTTTTTATTTGAAAAGAGTAGCAAGCGTGCATGCAGGCCACGTGGTGTTAAATGGGTGCTGCAGACCATGGATATCTAAACACAAACTCTAGCTAGCCTAAGCCTCGGGTCACATTCAATTGTACTGATACTCCGAAGTAAGTCTGATTATGACTGAGTTATTTCATAATATACCAATATAAAGTTTGGCTGCAACCCTTTTACGTCCCACTGCTGGGCACGGGTCTCTCCCCATTATTAGGGAGGCCTGGAGCTTACTCCACCACGCTGCTCCAATGTAGGTTGGTAGCGATGCGGGTTAGTGGCCAACCCGCTGTCGGATGTTCTCAAACCGCCCATAATGCCTCCGACGAGGTTTAACAATTGTTATCTGTCGATAACAACCAGGACCAACGGCTTGACGTGCCCTCTGAAGCACAGAAAGTCGGATGAATTTTTTTGCCACTAGTGGTCACCCATCTCACACCCGACCGCGCCTGTTTGGCTTAGTGGCATAGATCGCTTGCGTTCTACGCTAGCCGCCGGGCCACGTGCGCTTCAGATATAGGCGCGCATATAAAGGTTAATATACCTTAATTATTTAAGCGATTAACTGAAACTTAAGCTTGTATGTTATTATAAATATAAAGCCTTTGATAACTTGGCTCACGAAAGTTGACAAGGATGTCGGCTTACCGCGGAATTTGTAACACGAGCACAGCATGTAAGCCGCGAGATTATATCCTAAGGGAATTTGCAAATACTTCCTAAAATTATTATCTGGATTAATTTAGAGTTTAATTACGCGTAAACCCAACCTTGATTAGTGAATTCTCCTATTTCAGACGGTTGGCGCTTGTGAGATTACCTGAAAAATAGAGAAATTAGAATTTATTATTTTCTGTGGATAGGACGTCCATATTTTTTATATAATTATAAACAGTGCATGAAACAATCACGTAAGGTTTAATAGGAAAATATGATGATGCCGACAATGCTGACAAATACAGACTAATGGTTTAAATTATCGACATTAAATGCTAGTTTTTCAATCCCCAGATAAAGATATTAATTAATTAATGTTGACAGCGCTTTCATTCATTCGAAGAATAGTTTTATCCCGAGCCTGAAAAATTTACCTTAAGTAGTTTAAACACTCATAAAGGAGATAACAAACCAATACTTAACATAGATTCGTTTTACTTTCTCCGAGAATATTTTAAGCTAAGTAGCTTTAAATAAAAATGTTTGTGTAACATTCCATAACTTCTAATCGTTTCAATTCTGAACTGAATTTGAATATTAGTTTTGCTCGAGTCTAGATATTCTTACAAATGTTTTTAAGCTTTCTGCTTACATTATATTTCGACGTGATAATGGGTGATTTGAAAACATTCGACAACGGATTGGCCACTAACCTGCATCCGAATCGTCAACGACCCAAGATTGACTAACAGGCTAGAACCGCTCAGCTTGCGAAGAGACATAGGCTCGCTCTGCGTGTTCTACCGACTTTACTATGGTGAGTGCTCCGAGGAACTTTTCAAACTCATGCCTACATCACCATTCCATGATTATACCACCAGGCGAAGGTTAAAGTTCCACGGCACCATCTGGACTCGTGGCGGTCCTCCACAGTCCGCTTTGCACGCTCCTTTTTACCACGGACGTGCAGGTTATGGGACAACCTTCCAGCTGAGGCATTCCCAGTGGACTATAACATGGGGTTCTTCAAGAAAGCTGTAAAAAGAGCTCTCCTCCAAAGCCGGCAATGCTCGGGTGGCTCCCCTGGGGTTGCCCGTGTCCATAGGCGACGGTGATCGCTTAACATCACGCGGCCCGTCTGCCTTTTTGTTCGGTTTACATATAAAAAAAAAAAAAAATCTCCACTAACAAAAAAGTCACGTTTTCAGGAGTGGAACGCGAAAAGGGTTGTTGCATCCAATAAAAATCTAATAATTTCATCTTCGATCTGTTTAATTAGCTCTTAACTAGAATAAGAAAATTAATCTTCAGATATTGCGAATCAATAATTCTTTAATGCAGACAGAGATATTCTCGAGAGCATTGTTGACAGACGAACCACGATAATAAGAATACTTCCGTAGATTCAAGAAAGTAGAAAGCTTGCAGACTTCTTCATTGAACTTTTCTTGAAGGAAATTGCACTTTCTTAGAGTTAGGAAGTTGCATTTCTTTTTGGGCGTTATTATTAGTGGTTAGATTTGTTCGAAGAATAATGCGGAAATAAAATTAGTAGTAAGCAGAAATGCTAGAATCGCTTAGCTTGTGAAGAGACATAGGCTCGCTCTGCGTGTTCTACTGACTTTACTATGGTGAGTGCTCCGAGGAACTCTTCAAATTGATGCTTATATCACCATTCCATGATTATACTACCAGACAAAGGTTAAAGTTTCACCAGTTTCAGTTTCACAAGTATAGTTTGGACTCGTAGCGGTCCTCCACAGTCCGCTTTGCACGCTCCTTTATACCACGGACGTGTAGGTTAAGGGACAACCTTCCAGCTGAGGTATTTCCAGTGGACTATAATATTAGGTTCTTCAAGAAAGCTGTAAAAAAAGGTCTCCTCTAAAGCCGATAATGCTCGGGTGGCTCCCCTGGGGTTTCCCGTGTCCATTGGCGTTGGTGATCGCTTAACACCAAGCAGCCCGTCTGCATTTTTTTTCGGTTTATATAAAAAATGTATTTTCTTTTCTCTTGGTAGTGCTAAATCTACTTAGTGAAAGTAGTGTGGGAGATCAGTGTCCCCACTTGGCTATACGTAGCTCTTGAAAGTAAATATGGATAGTAACTGTAAAAGTATGTACATAATAATATAGCGCGCATGGCCTGGCGGCTAGCGTAGAACGCAAGCGATCTATGCAGCTGAGCCAAACGGGCGCAGTCGGGTGTGAGATGGGTGACCGCTAGTGGCAAAAAAAATTCATGCGCGTTTCCGTGCCTCGGAGGGCACGTTAAGCCGTCGGTCCCGGTTGTTGTCGATAGATAACAGTCGTCAAACCTTGTCGGAGGCCTTATGGGCGGTTTGAAAACATCCGACAGCGGGTTGGCCACTAAACCGCATCTCCACCAACCCGCATTGGAGCAGCGTGGTGGAGTAAGCTCCAGGCCTCCCCAATAAGGGGGAGAGACTCGTGCCCAGCAGTGGGACGCAAAAAGGGTTGCAGCCAATATATGAATAACATTTTTAAATGCATATTTATACGAATAGAAATTCTTTTGGTCTTTGTCAAAACCTTATTAAAGTTTATGTCACTCTTTTGGAGGTAGGTTAGGAGGCAAAGATAAGCATTCTACACGAACAGTTACGCTGAAGAAAGCATTGTCGTAGCTTTTATTCTCTGCGACGTAGCACTGACTAACTGTCACTAAAAGATCTTTAAAACAGTAACGAGTAGTAAAGGAGATGTTTCAATCTTGGGTAGGTATTGTACACCATCTCAAAAATTCGAGAAAAAACTCAAGACTCCGAAAAAAATACTTAAAATTTGTTAAAACATGTACTTTTTCGGTACAAAACCAATTTAAATCAACTATTTTCAACATTTTCAATATGGCGGAACAACTGATTTCATTGTTAACTGTTTGCCACAGATTAATAATTTCAATTGTCAAAATGACATATTACCGCCATTATGTTTTTCTAGTATATTGTGTTGCAATTCTTCCTTGAAATTCTTGTTTTGTACCAAAAATCCCAGTCGTTTATAACAAAACGCTTAATATAAAACAGCTCTATACTATATTTGCAATTTATTAATACGGTGTACAAATACCTGGCCAAAGGTCCATACATTTTTAAACATCTCCTTTATTATTTTGTTGGTAAATAAAATTGATTGTTAGAATTTTAAATAAAAAGAAGTACCCATATTTTAGGGTATGGACTTCGCTTTTTATTAGCAAAAAAGTTGGAAAATTTTTAATGTACCTATGTATAAGTAATGAACCTGCTTTATGCGTAAGCAAAAGAGCGTAGTCGGTAGTTAGATCAGAACCGCTGAGGGCAAATTTAATGCACATTTCCATTATCAAGGGCACGTTAAGTGCTTATTAATAAACAACCACTAGGAGGACTATTTTTTTAGAAGGACAACGAGAATATAGAACGGGAGAGAAGAGCTGCCAAAAGTAGCTAGTGTGTCTTGGCCGAAAAAGTTAAATTAAGTTCTTATAATCAAAGTAATTTTATCTCGTGTTTTTCACAGCACCACCAACTCCAGAACCGGTGCAACCAGATCCAGAACCAGTACAAGATGAGCCCCATATCCCACCGGTGGAGAAGGATCTGGGAGTCCAGAACATAGAAGATACAAATGATAAAGAAAAAAAAATAGTATTATTGTGAAAAAAGTGTGGGTTGCTCTATGTACGAAAAATATGGCACAGAGTGCCAGGATCATCTGGCAATCGGTTCGCATATTTGTCAAGACCCTTTTCTCAATGTATCTTTATATTTAAAATTAGAACGAAACCATCGTATGTGAAATAGAGCCGCACCTAGCTGGGTTTACTGAAATGTACGCTGGCAATTCAGAATATTTCCTATAGTCTTGCTTGCCATCTGGTAAGCTGGATCCAGTTGGCTAAAACCATACAAGTGGAATTACAATTTCTAGCTACTTCCGTCCTGTAAATTTCCGTTATAGGAGGGGAACCTAAGAGGGTATGATTATTAGATTTTCTCGAGCACCTCAGGAAGAGATTGGTTGGATTACTGCAGACTTGTATAGCCAACAATTACAAACAATGATGGAAAAGCTTGCCATTATACAATCGAGACTCGTGAATTGCTCTGCTAGACCACACACTGCATATCAAAAGGTCTCCCACCATACTCTATAAATCTTGCCCCAACCGATTACCACTTATTCAAAATTTGGATAACTTTTTGCAAGGAAAAATTTTCAAATCTGATGAGGCAGTGAAAGCCTTCAAATAGTTCATAGACTCTCGCTTCCAGGTTTTTTTTCCAAAGGGATCAATGATCTGCCTATAAAATGGCGGAAATGTATCGATAACAACGGCGCATACTTCGATTGATTAAATAATAATTTCACTTAAAAAAACTTGTTTCACTTTTTTTTATACTGAACGGCAATTTCGTATGAAAGGATCTAATAATAAAGCCCATTAAAGCCAAGCAATCATAGGACCGTTAAAAACTATAAACTTTTTCTTGAAAGCAGTTTTGAATATTAGGTTATTATTTGAAGATTTATTTTTAAATAAAATACCATGCTTAAGATGATTAACATTGATGAATTGACATTTTTTATGCTTTAAAGTTTCATGACGATCCCATTCTCTTAATTCTTATCTATCGTGAAGTATTCTAATCCACCTTTACTTAAAAAATTGACACTCTCCTTACCAAGTCAACGGAAATCATCAATATTTTCTCGCCATTCCATCCAAACTAAATCTTACCTAGATCTTTGTGACGCTCGAGTAATTCCACATTCGACCTTGTAGTCTCCCTTACTATTACGTCACGAGAACGAAGCTTAAAGTGATGTGTTGAGAAAACCGCTTCTCGTTGGAATTTAGTTGAGCGTAGAATGTAACTGTTACTATATAAAATTAAGATGAAATAGTTACAGAAAGTTTCAATTAATTATTAGCTTTTCCTTCTCAATGAATATGTTTGTTCAAAAATCAATTACAAATACTTTAGTAGGACATACTTTTATTTTTTTTAAACCGCTTTCACACTAAAAACCTGACGACCCGTGTGGCGTAATGGTTACCATTCCGAATTCCCGATCGGAGGGTTCCGGGTCCGATTCCCGGCGAAGCAGAAATTTTAATGATGAGTTTAAAATTTCTGTTCTCGGTCTGGGTGTTTGTGTCTATGTGTATATCCATGGTACACACGACACAGGGTATATCTACCCTACTGTGTGGCTATGAGTGTGAAACGTTATCTATACTAATATATAAAGCTGAAGAGTTTGTTTGTTTGAACGGGCTAAACTCAGGAAGTACTGGTTCGAATAGAAAAAAATAATTTTGTGTTGGTTAGTCAATTTATCGAGGAAGGCTATGGCTATATAACATCATGCTATGACTAATACTAAAGTGCACGCGAACGAAGTCGCGGGCGGCCGTTATTCTATAGTAAAACCATAAGTGCAGCGATGGTCTGATGGTCAAAGTCTGTGGTCGAACGTAAACTTAAAGATTATTTAACTTTCAGAACGTTAAGAATAAATTAACCGTAACTAGAAAATGCTTAAGCTTAGCTAAGACGGAACAATTTACTTAAAGCCGGTAAAGTTGCCGCAAATTAATGACGCCACTCGAAAGAAGCAACACGACAATGTAATCTATACATATAATAAAACTGTAAGCAGGGTCAATTCTGTACATTGCACATAAATTTAAAAAAATACTTCTAGGGGTATTTTTATAAGTAACAGAAGCTAAAAATATAAGTTTTGAAATTATTGTCTGTCTGTCTGTCTGTCTGTCTGTCTGTCTGTCTGTCTGTTGTTAGCTTTTCACGCAAAAACTACAGGACGGATTTTGATGAAACTTTTTTTGTTTTATATATATTGGTCCTCGCTAACATTTAGGCTATAGATAATTTTAAAAATCACCCTTTAAGGGTGTGAAATGAGCGATGAAAATTTGTATGGAAAACTTGGATTTTTTCAATAGATTTTCTTGAAATTTGGTATAAATATTTTCTAACCAAAATAAAAGAATACATGTTTCAGCATTTCCCGGAATTCACCCTTTAAATGTCAATTTTCTTTGAAACTCTTTGAAAATTGAGTGTCGAAACTTGATGTACAGAATATTTTTGTGCAGAATAATATACTTATAATTTTATATTTGTAATCTTTACTAACATAGTAAGAATTCTATTTAAGCTTTTTTCAAAACTACCCCTCAATAGCAAATAAAATGGATTCGAAAGTTGGTATCTCAAGCGTACAATAATTAACCTTAACTTAATATTTCATTCTCAAATTCTTTTCCCTTCTTTGAATGATGTGTTTACTGATATATTGTTGAATGAATTTCCGTAACATTAGTGTGTATTTCATATCAATCAGGTGATAAACAAAAAAGTTATGTTCATTTACACAATACGCGACATAAACTTAAAAGGCACTTTGGGGAATTTGTATGAAAGTTTCGGTAACAGCCCATTCAAAACCATAAATAAAAGTTTAAATTTAAGTACCTAAATTATTTTGAACTCTCACTAATATTGTCGACGATATTAAATATACTTAGATCAGCTTACTGTATTTTCTTTCGTTGGCCGAGAATGGCTAGACTATAGGTACCTAATAAGTGCATCGCGAGCCTCACCGCCGCCGAACCTTACCTTACATCACAGGCTCCATTGAGTTAGTTGCTCAGCTTATTAGTCTTCTTTTGGGGTGGAAGATTATGAACAGGCTGCAGCTGAAACGATTATTATCGCTACATTATATCAAGCTGCAACCTTTTTAGCATTCCACTGCTGAGCATGGAGCTCTCCCAATATTGAGGAGGCCTCTAGCTCCGATGAACCGAAATCCAAATCTTACAATCTCAATGCATCCAGCATTAAGGTTGTAAGATACGGAATCTAAACCTTCATACAGAATGTACAAAGCCTTAACAAAACGAGACTACTGCAGACATCTAGGTGACGAATATTTAAACTTTTAGTGAACCAACTGTTAATCTCAATATCTAACTATTTGGTAATTTGACATTCGATTTATCAACCACAAAGTTTACATGTCATACGGTAGATGGCGTTATTGAGCAATATTAATTTCTTCTCCAAAGTGATTCGATGGAGATAATTTCAAATAAAAGCCTTAAGTCTAATAAAAGTAAATACATAGTGTAAAAAAATAAAAAATAACATTTAACACGTATAGCGTCACATTAGGGTAGATATACCCTGTGTCGTGGGTGCCATGGACACACATAGAGACAGAAACACAACCACCCAGACCGAGAACAGTTTAAACTCATCACTGAAATTTCTGCTTCGCCCGGATTCTAACCCGGGACAGTTCGATTAGCAGTCCGGCATGGTAAACATTGCGCCACGCGGGTTGTCCCATCGTTGGGTAGGTATACGTATGATGCTGAACATTGTTAATTGGACCAATGATAACTTAACTCATTTTTTGCGTCTCTTTATTGCGTACGGGCTGAGGGCTCATCCACACACGTTGATTGATGGAGATATTAAGGATTCTTTAAAGATTCTTTATAAAAATATTCTTTATTTCCAAATACAGATAGCACACTGTGTAGAGACCCTGCCTTCTGCTTTAGTTTTCACTGTGTTATATGAGTTATGACTTATGACCAAACTGCTGTCCGCAAGTTTTAAACCTATAGTTTATTAATTGACCTTACAATTATTTTTCCGATTGTTTAATCCTAAGCACGTGTATGTTTAGAAATTTTATCTCCCAACTACAAGTAGTTGTATAGTGCTCCTCTTTTCTGCAGTAGGTTAAAGCTATGTATATAGAATGAGTCTATACATTCTTTGCAGTATAAATTCACCCAATTTACTAAAGATACTATTTTTAACATAGATGAAGCCACGGGCACAGCAATATCTCTTAACTTTAATAAACTAGGTACATATTTGTAAAGAGAATCTGATTGCGCGAGAAAAGCGAAACGTGAGAAAAGTGGATAGTAAGATCAGTACAGTAAGCATTCCTTACTGTTTTAGGTTTGAATGATTTAGAAAAAATACATTAGGTTTCTTCTGAACATATGAACATTGTATTATAAGTGATTTCACTATAATGTAAGAATAATCTACCTACTACTTATTCAATGCAAATAAATAATCTTTAATTTTTAATCAGTCCATTTTATAAGTCTTTATACACGCGGACGACGTCGCGGGCACAGCTAGTCTAAAATAAGAGAATGATAAAACTGAAAAAAATATATGACGTACATTAAGATTCGTCATTCTCCATTCCCCATTCGTCAACGCAGGCAGGTTAGACTACTTAATACTCTGTTTACCATTCTTTTTGATTCGCCTTCTCCAGAGTACTTGAAGTGTAAATTTCAGTACCTCTGTGACTCCCACGAACGTCATCTGCGTTCCTCCGACTCTCTTCTTCTAACAATTCCTCTTCACCGCTCCGGTTTTATTTCTAATTCTTTTTCACTTCAATCGGTTCGGCTTTGGAACGCTCTGCCCGCTGATATCAGGAAATCACACTCCAAGCTTTCCTTTAAAAAAGTGTAAAGGCTCACTTTCTCAAAGAATATGTTTTATAATCCTACTTCTATTCAATTTCATTTTTATACATATATATGTATTTATGGATATATGTGCTTATTTTTATGCAATATATATTTACTTTGTCTTTTTTTTATTTATCTACATACAATTTTATCACTCATATTGTATCTATTTCTCTTCTCTTGTCTCTTCCTTAACCGCCTTTGAATTTCTCTGCACTCCCTTGGGTAAGCTGGTAGATAATGCCACCTGGCATTAAGCTCGCCTATTGTACCACATTTTATGGGTTCAATAAAGTTTTTAAATAAATAAATAAATAAGATGCAAACTTCCACCGAAAATTGGTTTGACCGAGATCTAGTGAGTATTTTTTTTAATACGTCATAAATCGTAAACCACAATTTACCTTTCATTCAATCTTAATGCAATGATTTCTATGGATAATCAAAGGCAATGATGTATTTCTGTTGCCGCTATTGTCATACAAATACTAAAAATAGAATAAAATAATTATTTAAGGGGGCTCCCATACAATAAACGTGATTTCTTATGGATAATGATACGGAACCCTTCGTGCGTGAGTCCGACTCGCACTTGGCCGGTTTATTTTATTATCATAAAATTGTGACCCGATATAAAATAATTAAAAACGTAACCCAAAACGATGAAAGGCAGCAAACAATATTTTTAATGTTATTAAAAATAAATATATCATAAAATATTACAGGTAGATATCTGTACATTAAACGTACTGAATGTGGAGTGTCCAAGAAAAAAATGTAACAAATGAAACCCAAAACGACAGACAGACAACAATAATAATAACATTAATAATATTGTTTTCTGCCTGTATGCTTTTATATTCTGCATGAAACTGAAAGCGGTTTTCACCGTTTTTAGCTGAATGAATAACAGATTAATGCTTTATTTAAAAAAACGATTTCCTTGTGGGAGTAAAACAGGATTTCGTTTATAACGTCTTAAATATTTACATACTGCAACATCCGGAGTATATTCTCACATTACATTATTTTCCAAAATGAGTGAAATCACTGGGTACAATCTATACATATAATAAAACTGTAAGCAGGGTCAATTCTGTACATTGCATATAAATTTAAAAAAATACTTCTAGGGGTCTTTTTATAAGTAACAGAAGCTAAAAATATAAGTTTTGAAATTATTGTCTGTCTGTCTGTCTGTCTGTCTGTCTGTCTGTCTGTTGTTAGCTTTTCACGCAAAAACTACTGGACGGAGTTTGATGAAACTTTTTTGTTTTATATATATTGGTCCTCGCTAACATTTAGGCTATAGATAATTTTAAAAATCACCCTTTAAGGGTGTGAAATGGGCGATGAAAATTTGTATGGAAAACTTGGATTTTTTCAATAGATTTTCTTGAAATTTGGTATAAATATTTTCTAACCAAAATAAAAGAATACGTGTTTCAGCATTTCCCGAAATTCACCCTTTAAATGTCAATTTTCTTTGAAACTCTTTGAAAATTGAGTGTCGTAACTTGATGTACAGAATATTTTTGTGCAGAGTAATATACTTATAATTTTGTATTTGTAATCTTTACTAACATAGTAAGAATTCTATTTAAGCTTTTTTCAAAACTACCCCTCAATAGCAAATAAAGTGGATTCGAAAGTTGGTATCTCAAGCGTACAATAATTAACCTTAACATAATATTTCATTCTCAAATTCTTTTCCCTTCTTTGAATGATGTGTTTACTGATTTATTGTTGAATGAATTTCCGTAACATTAGTGTGTATTTCATATCAATCGGGTGATAAACAAAAAAGTTATGTTCATTTACACAATACGCGACATAAACTTAAAAGGCACTTTGGGGAATTTGTATGAAAGTTTCGGTAACAGCCCATTCAAAACCATAAATAAAAGTTTAAATTTAAATTGACAGCCTCCGTGGCGTAGTGGGTGATGAGCCGACTTCGCAGTCGGCTCACGGGAGATCGTGGGTTCGATTCCCACCCAGGACAAATATTTGTGTGATGAACATGACTATTTGTTCTGTGTCTGGGTGTTAATTTATCTATTTAAGTATGTATTTAGGATTATATAAGTATGTTTATCAGCTTTCTGATTACCATAGTACAAGCTCTGCTTAGTTTGGAATCATATGGTGTGTGAATTGTCCAAAGATATTTATTATTGTTTATTTATTTATTATTAAAATTATTTTGAACTCTCACTAATATTGTCGACTATCTATACATATAATAAAACTGTAAGCAGGGTCAATTCTGTACATTGCATATAAATTTAAAAAAATACTTCTAGGGGTCTTTTTATAAGTAACAGAAGCTAAAAATATAAGTTTTGAAATTATTGTCTGTCTGTCTGTCTGTCTGTCTGTCTGTCTGTCTGTTGTTAGCTTTTCACGCAAAAACTACTGGACGGAGTTTGATGAAACTTTTTTGTTTTATATATATTGGTCCTCGCTAACATTTAGGCTATAGATAATTTTAAAAATCACCCTTTAAGGGTGTGAAATGGGCGATGAAAATTTGTATGGAAAACTTGGATTTTTTCAATAGATTTTCTTGAAATTTGGTATAAATATTTTCTAACCAAAATAAAAGAATACGTGTTTCAGCATTTCCCGAAATTCACCCTTTAAATGTCAATTTTCTTTGAAACTCTTTGAAAATTGAGTGTCGTAACTTGATGTACAGAATATTTTTGTGCAGAGTAATATACTTATAATTTTGTATTTGTAATCTTTACTAACATAGTAAGAATTCTATTTAAGCTTTTTTCAAAACTACCCCTCAATAGCAAATAAAGTGGATTCGAAAGTTGGTATCTCAAGCGTACAATAATTAACCTTAACATAATATTTCATTCTCAAATTCTTTTCCCTTCTTTGAATGATGTGTTTACTGATTTATTGTTGAATGAATTTCCGTAACATTAGTGTGTATTTCATATCAATCGGGTGATAAACAAAAAAGTTATGTTCATTTACACAATACGCGACATAAACTTAAAAGGCACTTTGGGGAATTTGTATGAAAGTTTCGGTAACAGCCCATTCAAAACCATAAATAAAAGTTTAAATTTAAATTGACAGCCTCCGTGGCGTAGTGGGTGATGAGCCGACTTCGCAGTCGGCTCACGGGAGATCGTGGGTTCGATTCCCACCCAGGACAAATATTTGTGTGATGAACATGACTATTTGTTCTGTGTCTGGGTGTTAATTTATCTATTTAAGTATGTATTTAGAATTATATAAGTATGTTTATCAGCTTTCTGATTACCATAGTACAAGCTCTGCTTAGTTTGGAATCATATGGTGTGTGAATTGTCCAAAGATATTTATTATTGTTTATTTATTTATTATTAAAATTATTTTGAACTCTCACTAATATTGTCGACTATATTAAATATACTTAGATCAGCTTACTGTATTTTCTTTCGTTGGCCGAGTATGGCTAGACTATAGGTACCTAATAAGCGCATCGCGAGCCTTACCGCCGCCGAACCTTACATCACAGGCTCCATTGAGTTAGTTGCTCAGCTTATTAGTCTTCTTTTGGGGTGGAAGATTATGAACAGGCTGCAGCTGAAACGATTATTATCGCTACATTATATCAAGCTGCAACCTTTTTAGCATTCCACTGCTGAGCATGGAGCTCTCCCAATATTGAGGAGGCCTCTAGCTCCGATGAACCGAAATCCAAATCTTACAATCTCAATGAATCCAGCATTAAGGTTGTAAGATACTGCGGCGGTTAAAGGGGTGTAGGTCCCCAGCCCTCCCTAGCGGAAGAGGGCCGCCGACAGGTAGAAAGGTCGTGGGTTGACAAATAAACGCGAAAATAGTTAGGGAAACGTTTATTGCCCAATGGCTTTACCCTCCGCCTCACGTCACAATCCGTTTGAGCTATTAAGGATGGAACACTGGCCTGAACCGGGACCGACGATCCATGGGTGGTTTGCCCTCCAGCGGGACTCCGACTCCTCGGCCTCAGGATGCCTTCCGAGACCGCTCCAAGCCAGGCTCTGTCGTCCCTCGAATTGGTGGTGCACGGTGGGCGTGTGACGTGGTTGTAGACCCGTCGCTTCGGTAGGCCGAGAGTCAATTAGAAGATTGTAGTAAAAAAAAAAATCCTGGAAGCCCAGAGTAAAGTCAGGCGTTAGAGGCGGTAGAAAACCACGTGGTCGCGCGGCCGCGATAGGTCAGTGTCCGAGAGGAAAATAGATTGAAGACAACATTTACAATAGAATAGAAATCACTAAGAACACCGTACATATGGTAGTAATGCATGGAAACTTACCCTAGAGGGATTTTCACGAACTAATTAAACCAGCAAATAAATCGAAATGCGTTATCTTCACCGCGAGCGACACAGCCGTCACCTGCGATGCACTTATTAGCACTGATCCACAGAATGATGCTCTGAACCATGCGTCTACGCATCGACCACCGGCCGTCGCCGATTTACCTACGAGTAAGTAAATCTGCGAACGAAATAATCATCGAACGCGTATTTTTGAATATTAATAAAGATGTTCTTATTTAGTTTCATTATTGAAGTTTATTTATGTTTCATTTTGATTATTTAGTTTGTTAGTAATTTTTTTTAATTGTAGTTTAATTGTAAATATTATTTTTAACTTAATAATTATTTTTATTTTGGTTCTTATTTTTTTTATAAACTTTGTAATTTAGGTAATGTGCTACCGCAACGTTACAATACGGAATCTAAACCTTCATACAGAATGTACAAAGCCTTAACAAAACGAGACTACTGCAGACATCTAGGTGACGAATAGTTAAACTTTTAGTGAACCAACTGTTAATCTCAATATCTACCTATTTGGTAATTTGACATTCGATTTATCAACCACAAATTTTACATGTTATATGGTAGATGGCGTTATTGAGCAATATTCATTTCTTCTCCAAAGTGAATCGATGGAGATAATTTCAAATAAAAGCCTTAAGTCTAATAAAAGTAAGTACATAGTGTAAAAAAAATAAAAAATAACATTTCACACGTATAGCCTCACATTAGGGTAGATATACCCTGTGTCGTGGGTGCCATGAACACACATAGAGACAGAAACACAACCACCCAGACCGAGAACAGTTTAAACTCATCATTGAAATTTCTGCTTCGCCCGGATTCTAACCCGGGACAGTTCGATTAGCAGTCCGGCATGGTAAACATTGCGCCACGCGGGTTGTCCCATCGTTGGGTAGGTATACGTATGATGCTGTACATTGTTAATTGGACCAATGATAACTTAACTCATTTTTTGCGTCTCTTTATTGCGTACGGGCTGAGGGCTCATCCACACACGTTGATTGATGGAGATATTAAGGATTCTTTAATGAATCTTTATAAAAAATATTCTTTATTTCCAAATACTGATAGCACACTGTGTAGAGATCCTGCCTTCTGCTTTAGTTTTCACAATGTTATATGAGTTATGACTTATGACCAAATTGCTGTCCGCAAGTTTTAAACCTATAGTTTATTAATTAATTGACCTTACAATTATTTTTCCGATTGTTTAATCCTAAGCACGTGTATGTTTAGAAATTTTATCTCCCAACTACAAGTAGTTGTATAGTGCACCTCTTTTCTGCAGTAGGTTAAAGCTATGTATATAGAATGAGTCTATACATTCTTTGCAGTATAAATTCACCCAATTTACTAAAGATACTATTTTTAACATAGATGAAGCCACGGGCACAGCAGTATCTCTTAACTTTAATAAACGAGGTAACTACATATTTGTAAAGAGAATCTGATTGCGCGAGAAAAGCGAAACGTGAGAAAAGTGGATAGTAAGATCAGTACAGTAAGCATTCCTTACTGTTTTAGGTTTGAAGGATTTAGAAAAAATACATTAGGTTTCTTCTGAACATATGAACATTGTATTATAAGTGATTTCACTATATGTAAGAATAATCTACCTACTACTTATTCAATGCAAATAAATAATCTTTAATTTTTAATCAATCCATTTTATAAAAAAAAATTAAGTTATAATTGTAATTAATTTAGTAAATAAATAACTGTAGGTTAATTTAGTGATTATTGGATGCCTGAATAAGGTAGACTGTTTAAATACTATTGTTAGATGCAAACACCAAAATTTTTTGTAAACAGTCATCAATAAACGTTTTTCATTTCATTTCATTTCATTTCATTTCATTTCAAAAGTCTTTATACACGCGGACGACGTCGCGGGCACAGCTAGTTTAGTATAAGAGTTACGATGACAATTCAAAAACCCGTAGTACAGACTCTTAGTTGTCCGTGCTCCTAACAATAAATGTGAAATATAAAACTTATAAGACACTAGCCTTCCGACAGCGGCTTCGCCCGCGTGGACCCGTTTAATAGGTCCCCGTAGGATAAAAAATAGCCTGCGCTATTCCAGGCTTCCAGCGGAGGGTCCCGGGTTCGATTCTTGTACTTGGTCTGAGTGTTGGTGATATAGTCTTTATATGCATACATGGTATACATTACACCCTATCTACCCTATTGCGTGGCTGTGAGTATGAATTGTTATTTATTTATTGAATCGTTACTGCAATTAAAACAATTTCTTCACGCCAAAAATGAGTGCAATGTTGGTAAATTCCGAGATTATTTGTTATTTCTATCTTATTTGATATTCTGAACATTTAATAGAAAATGCTTAAGCTTAGCTTTGACGGAACAATTTACTTAAAGCCGATAAAGACGCTACAAATTATTGACGACACTCCTAGGAAGCAACGAACACCACAATGTAATTTAAAAGAGTTACGAAGGAAATGTAAAAACCTTAAAAACAGACATTAAGGTGATATCTTTAATGCCAAATTTTCATTAATAAGTTGTTTTTTTCTTCAGGAAAAGGATTGATTATGAACTAAAGTTTTTGAACTAAAGTTCACTACTTTAGTTTAATCACATAAATAATATTGTTATGTAGCACTATATACATTATCTTAATATGTTTATTGTTTATTATATGTATATATCATATTATTCACAATCTTTTGTATTATTTATTATTTTTGTATTATATTATTCTTATGAAGCGTGTTATGCCGCCTACAACAATCTCTGTTTCGCCCAAAGGTAGACTGGCAGAGAATGCTTTTAGCATTAAGTCCGCCTTTTATACCATTTTGTTAAGTGGTGTAATAAAGTTTTAAATAAAAAAATAAATAAAGTTTCTGTATGTCATAAATTTTATGAAAGATTATTCCAACTTGCCGAAACCAAATGCAATTTCTGGCCCATTTTCTCTCAAAATTGACCAAATTCAATGTTTTTGTTACTAATATTTTTTGTATTAGAGTGGCTATAAGTGATTAATTTACTGTGTATGCGATTGTTACCTCAAAACATAACATTTTTTTCGATCCGTTTAGGTTTTAAAATGATCCAGAAATATGTAATATTCTATACCTACCTATCACAATAAAATTCACAAAACTGTCACCGTCTCCAGGTCTATTCAGCAAAATAACGTAATTAAAATGAAAAAGTGGCAAATTTAATAGTTTATTATTGAAATGATCAGTAATATTGTGCAATAAAACTAATGGAAATACTATATTTTAACAGCAAAATCTCAAATGTAAAATCAGCTAAATCAGCGAAATCGGCAACATTTCGTGTAGGACCTATTAACCTTAACTAGAAAATGCCCAAACTTTGCTTAAACTGAATAACTCACTTAAAGCTGGTAAAGTCTTGTAGGAAGCAACGGACATCACAATGTAATGTAGTACCTACAAGAGTTACGAAGGAAATAAACGTATCACGTAAAAGCAGTAACAAAACTGAGACCTAAAGTGGGTAGTGAAAGTCCATACAAAGTAAAGGTACCGTACCTTTTGATTACCCCTTTTTATACTCGTAACAAGAAAAACATAATTTATAGGATACTCAATCTAATATATAAAATTCTTCTGTCACAGTTATACTTGTAGTGTTTATACTCCTCCGAAAAGGCTTGACCGATTTTGATGAAATGTATTTTCATTAGGTATGAGAATAGGTTTATGAGTACAACTAATTTTTAAACCCCTTAGTGTTAAGGATGGCTCACCCTAAAATGTATTTTATTTTTGGACATTTTTTTTTTGGTAAATTTTTATGGTGTTGCATTGAAAATACATACAGCCCTAAATTTTCACCCTACTATCAAACCCCATTTTTTAATAGCCATATTAGTAGACGATATGTTTGAGGGATCAGCTAGTACCTAACATTATATAATTTAAAAATACGTAGACATCTTGCAGTATCATACTTCAGTTTGCTTATTAAATAGTTGTCCCACGAATGCATGAATAGGGCTTCTATCGGAGAGGGTGCTGGCAATTTTATATGGCAAATATTTTCATTTTCTAGATTTTAAGGGGGAATCTCGAGCGGCTATAACATGTTTTTCGCTTTTTTTAATTTATAATTGAGGCTAGATCTGTATGATTAGAAAAAATATACAGTGTGGCCAGTTTGTAAAACAAACATGATTTTCATAAAAGTTTTGATGAAATCTTCGTTGCAATAAACTGGGGAGCACACATACATCACATCACACATTTTTGATATATACAACTAAGCAAAATCGGCGCGGTCTAGTGTATGATGTAACCGCTAATAACAAATTGACATGATCGTTCAATGCTTCGGTGATTACGTAAACACTCGGTTGTTATAGAAGCTTACAACGCTGTCCACAGGGCTTAATGAATTCACCAACACGCATTGGAGAAGCGAGGCGGAGTAAGCCCTGGGCATCCCTACTTACGGGGAGTGTTCCGTGCCCAGCAGTGGGACGAAAAGAGTTATTAGAATGGCAGGTTGCAGACTCCTTGTCGCCCCACAGTCATGTGCATAATAAATACCCTTGTACCTGAAAATTTATTTAAAACAGGGCTGGAGTTTTTTTCTGCCCGCTTTTTTCTCCTAGCCCATATAAGCCTTAGCGCACCCAAAGCGGATGACGGTCAGACGATGGCCGTACAACAATGACAAAAATCAAGTGTATATTAATAAACCCCGGATGTTAATAAACTATTTCATTTCAACTATTTCATTTCATTTCATTCTAAAAATAGAAGAAAACTCGAAAAAAACCAAATTTAATTTAAAACAACTAATATTGCCGTAAGAAGAAAAATAGAAAAATATTTAAACTCTCTATCCAATAAGCTTAGCTAGACTCGCTCGTCGTAAATGAATTGCACCACGGACATAACAGTGTAATTTATTTTAAGAGTCACGAAGAAAACATAACATAATTTTTTTAGACTTTGATATGAAGTTGTGGTTGGTTACAGCTCATGGACATTTACGCACAAACAAAAATGCTCATGGCCCGGCGTCTGGCGTAGAATGCAAGCGATCTACACTGCTAAGCCAAACAGGCGCGGTCAAGTGTGAGACGGGTGACTGCTTGGGGCAAAAAATTTCATGCGTATTTCTGGGCTTCGGAAGGCATGTAAAGCATCTCGGTTATTATCGATAGACAACAGTCGACGTCCACGTATCCATCAATCCGCATTGGAGCAACGTGGTGGTGTAAGCTCCAGGCCTTCCCGATAGTGAGGAGAGATCCGTGCCCAGCGGTGCAACGCAAAAAGAGTTACTCGAATAAGCAAGCATAAGTTCTACCCACTGCCGTATGCAGTTGCGCTTTAACTACGAAGGCTTCACACCATGCCTACTGGTAACAGAACATTTCCACCGTAACACAAAAAAATTATTTCTCCACGTCCAAAATAGTCGCAGTCGTGGAATTTCTTTGGTCGAAAGATATTGGTTTAACAATTACGACAATTCAAATAATTGACATAATTATTTTATGCACCACTTGCCGAACTACGCAGCACGGCAGGCAAATATATTAGGTACATTCTTTTAATAATGAATTGGATCTATCTGTTATGTTTTTAAAGTGTATAGTGTATAATAAATTAATATTATTATAATTTACCACTATCGACTGTCTTCTCCTTCTTATGTAAACATTCTTATTCTACAAAATATTTATAAAAAACCTACTAGCACCTAAAATTAGTTGAACAAAATTCCTATGGGCGGTTTACATAACATCTTGAGCCCGGATTGTGAGCGACCCGCTGACATCGTAATAATTTTGAGCTTCAAGCTTTTGTGATCTAATTACGAATCAAAGTAAGATAACAGTAGACCGTTATTTTACTTGAGGGTTGGTGAATTCGATAAGCCCTGTTAAAAGCGTTGTAAGCTTCTTTAACAACCGAGCTACTACTAGCACTTAAAATTAGGTGAACTTAATTCCTATGGGCAGTTTACATAACATCTTGAGCCCAGATTTCGAGCAACCCACTAACATCGTAATCATCTTGAGCTTCAAGCTTTTGTGATCTAATTGTGAATAAAATAACGCTATACCGTTATTTTACTTCACTACTAATATTAGCAAGGATCGTAATTAAATATCACAATATTTTTCCATTGCGCTGGAGCAGTGATATATATGCATATTACAAATTTCTTTGTCAGAGGTTTGCGCTGAGGATTTGAACTCGGTATCTCCGTGTCGGCGACCGCGGTCTTTAACGGTTGACCTTCGATGCTGTATACTTTATTACGTTATATTAATTGTTATAAAAGCTCTTCGGCTCCATACCGTCTTGTTTAAAATATAAAATAAAATATAAATATGTTTAAAATATAATATAAAATAAAAGTCTGGCTATTGGAACACATCTCCAGTACGGTGAGGATGGTAGCAATCTATCGCTTTTTAAAAACCGCCCGTAACTCCTCCGACAAAATATTTATAATATTATAATGTACCACTGTCGACTGTTTTCTCCAAGAGATTTAACCATTCTTATTCTATGAAACCTTTATTAAATCAGTTTACTTTACCTACAAGCACTTACAATTAGTTCAACTAATTCCTACGGGTGGTTTACATAACATCTTGAGCCCGAGTTTTGAGCCACGCCGCTGACATTGTACACTTTGTGCTTCAAGCTTTTGTGACCTAATTACGAATTCAGGGTCTTAAAGGAAAGACAGTATCTAATCTAAATTCTTAGGTCTACAAATAGATAATAAATTAACATGGCAGTCCCATATGGAACATATTATTATATGCAAATAATTAAATAAATTTTCATTTGCATTAAGTAAATTATAAAAACAGTAAACAAAACAGCTGTGCTAAAGTGAGCACTTAGGCTAGCATGTATTCATGCTAGCCTAAGGGCCTCTTACACCACCTTCAAGTTAAGTGACAAGTACGCTAATTGTCCGTTAAAGTCACCCGTAACTTCAAATTACAATTTCACGATGTTCGAGTAGCACTAATCATGTGATAAAATGACCCGTACTTATAGCTTTTACTTGCCAGTTAACTTTATTTGGGACGTAACTAATCAACAGCTTAGTTGGAGATAGTGAACGAGGCCCTAAATACTCACTTTGTTGGTGCAACTTTGAATAAATAAATACCTAAGTCTTTTCTTTTTTTTTTCTTCTAAAAGACGTTCCATCAAGCCACGTCAGCATGTCCACTAAACCTCACAGGGTCAGCGTGATGGATTATGGCCTTAGTCTCTCTTGTCTCTCGAGAATTGCTTCCTACAGGTTTAAAAAAAAAAGCTATTAGAATATTAAAGCAAAAATCTAAGGCTTTACACGTGCAATGCGATTCATATGCGGGTCACGTAAATCTCGTGGGAAGCGGCTTACATAACGTGCTTAACGCGAATACCACATGTTAGTGATATTGCGATTATACTGAGATTTTGTTGGATTTCTTAAGCTCTGGGCTTAAATATAAATGTTTGCGTACGTGTTTGTAAATGGTTTAAGCTCCTGGCTGTCTCTGGCTGACCGCTTTGATTGCAGGATATTTTTTTGGTGTGTTAAGAATGATGTGTTATTTAACGCATTACACTCAATACCCTACATTAGAGTATTTATGGCGTGGGTGCCATGGAAAACTATTATAACATAATAAAAAAGACCCATCCAACTAACACCAAGACAAAGAAAATACCAAAAAATTAATCATTTGGACATTTTTCCCATCGGGAAACAAGCCCAAGCACTCTTGCATATAATTTGAAATTAATATTTTACAAGACTACTTGTGTGTGTGTGACGAGTGACATTGGTAACGTCATTAGAATTATATACGTTTTATTGAATTGAATTTAAAAAAAAAACTTAAAATGTATTTACTTAAAAAAGCGTACTATTCGGTTACTGAGTTTTTAAACGATAAATAATAATATAATATAAAACACATGACTAAAATAAATAATAAAATAAAATAAATAACATAAATAAGATATTTCGCGGGATAAAAACCTGGGAGGTTTTTTTTCCGCCAGCTTTTTTCCTCTCAGCATATAAAAACCCATTATGGTGGGTGCCCAAAGCTGATGACGGTCAACCACGTACCTACTACGGTTCAAATAAAATAAAATAAAAATTGTACAAAAGCGCAAAAAAATTTTTTTTGGGTTAAATTTAATTTAAGTAGCTAAAGTGATAATAATATAGAATTATTTAAGTCTACCTACTGTATTTTAATGCGTGCGTATTTGCGTGTGTATTTTAGTGTTTACTGTACATAATTAGTTTATAATTTAACTTGTAATTATATAACTTTTACAATAAAAATGTACACCCTTAAGGGTAAATAAGGCGATCAAAATATTTTTGTAAAACCTTTTTTGCTACCCATATTTGTGCAAATAAAATATTTTCTTTTATTTTCTTTTCTATAACAAACAATTTTCATAATGTGGACGAAAATTTATTATATAGAAACTAATAACATATCGAGTTGTGTTAAAATAAACAAAATTATAGTAGCGCTCAGCTTTCGTGTCACTCTTTATTTGAAAGATAAAAATATGTCATTATTTTAGTGACAAAATTTACGAGTGAAATATACAGGTGCAAATCAGGTTACAGCGAATAATTTGCGTGACACAAATATAATTTAACGTCATCAATACTTATCAATGATAACATCATGATGGTATCAATATACACAAAGCACCTATTTGTATGGAAGTATAATTATAATATGTGCTGATATTGCTGAAATTTATAGTATATTGAAACAAAAATCATTCAAAAGTGATATTTTTCTGTCTCTCTTGGAATATCGTTGTCTGTTTTTTAGAAACTCGTAGAACTATCTAAATTAAATTTATATCAGAACTAGCTGACCCCGCGAACTCCGTACCGCGTTTAAATGTTAGGGGTAGGCCACTCTTATCACTTAGGGGGATGAAAATTAAATGTTGACCGATTCTCTGACCTACCCGATATGCACACAAAATTTCATGAGAATCGGTGGAGCCGTTTCGGAGGAGTATGGTAATTAACATTGTGACACGAGAATTTTCTATATAAGAATATTTAGATCCACAATATTTCAACTAAATTACTACATCTAAAAAATAAAGCTTTGTAAATCTTTATAACACGTTACACCACTACTATTATATTTATACTCTGTCAGCTCAAAATTTCATATATTTTTTTATTTCTTACTGGCTTTCGGTTTCACCCGCGTTAATTTTTTTAAAGTATCCTAGTTTACTTCTGATAACTCCAAAAATATATGTACAAAGTTTCATGACGATCGGTCAGTAATTATCGCGTGAAAGAGTAACAAACAAACTTTCTTTCGCATTTATAATATTAGTAGGATAGAGATCGTAAGGGACAAATTTAGAGAATCAACTTGCCACTTGACCAATGTGATGTGGTGGCTTTACATCAATTAAAGCATTTCCTCCAACTCTCGAAATTGACAGTTCAGATGGTGGACTTTTACCATCAAAATAATATTCGTATTAAAAACAACATTGAATTCGATATATTGTTGTCTCGGTGAGATACTTCTTTTTCAAATACTTTCAACTTGAAGTTCAAACGTTAGCTTTTACGTAAAGTGGCAAAATGTAATAATGCAGGGACGCTGGTGTCGCCTCCGAAGATTATCTCTGAAACTACAATCGGGCAAGACGTGACTTCTAAGTTATTCAGAAGTTATTCGCGAATACTTTCTTATTCACATAGACGTCCTTGTTTTAAAATTCAAATTTTGTTCAAAAGATTTTATGAAAAATTGTACGTGACGTTCCGTGAATTTATAATCAGCTTGTCGTATCTAGTCTTTGAAATATGTAAACAATGGATATTATAAAATTTTATAATAGGAAATGTTAATATGTTATGTTGTGATGAAATTTGAATTTGAAGAGTCGTATTGTGCAATAGTATTAGGGTGTTTTCATGGCGGTACCATTCCAAATATAATTTCCTGTTTGGCAAAGGGAGATCTCCCGCCGGGCGAGCTGGTCATGCTCAGGGAGCGGCCGCGCTCCAACTGACTCAATTCAGAGCTTGTATATATGGTAGGATATTCCGAAAACTTCGATAGCGTGATTCAGGAATACCCGTGGTGCCATCTCTTGATGAGTAGTGGAAGGTCGCTACATCACCCCCTGCTCAGACCGGAGGTCGATAACTTCTATCCATGCTTGAGTAATCTTCGCTTACAAGCGCCTTGAATGCCCTCAATCTGCAGTGAGTCGAGATGTGAGTGTGCAGACCTTGTGTCGCCCTCTGTCCACGGTGAGTCGGGATGTGAGGGTGTAGCGAAATGTGGAGATGCCCTCTATCTTCAGTGAGTCGAGATGTGAGGGTAGGTTGGAATGTGGAGGCGAGTAGAGTGGGTACTCGAGCCGTCCACGATGTCGCAGGAGGTAGCTGGATCAGGATCAGGAAGCGTTATCACGATGCGCTGCGATGACCCTGACGAGCTGGTGAAGTGATGCTGCAGTCCATCTAGGGAGTGAAGGTGCGACTGACGAAGGTCAGAAGGGACGTATTCTTGTCCGGGGTCACCAGTTTGGCAAAGGGAGATCTCCCGCCGGGCGAGCTGGTCATGCCCAGGGAGCGGCCGCGCTCCAACTGACTCAATTCAGAGCTTGTATATATGGTAGGATATTCCGAAAACTTCGATAGCGTGATTCAGGAATACCCGTGGTGCCATCTCTTGATGAGTAGAGGAAGGTCGCTACACCTGTATTATGGGTACCACGGAGTCGCAAATAACAACAAAGCACCAAAAAAACCAGACAGATATTGAAACACATTATGCAACCGAGCAGCAATGGCCGATTGGTGAAAGACCGCGGTCTCCAACGCGACTGATACCGGGTTCAAATCCTAGGCGCGCACCTCTCTGACAAATAATTTTTTTATGTGCGCATTTATCGAATTTATCGCATATCCATTACCGGATGGAAAATAATATTGTATGTAATCCGCACTTGACCAGCGTGGTGTACTATGGCTTCAATCCTACTCACATGTAAAAGAAAACCTGTGCCCAGCAGTGGGACATAAAAAGGTTTGAAAAAAATTAAGTTTTTAACAAAAAAATAGAACCGACTTCAAACGGTAAAAAATAAAATTGTTCAGTACCTACTTCTTCTTGCTTATGGTAATTACTCTTAAAACTATTTTTGGAGGCGGGCCCTTACTAAAATGTCTTACCATTCGTTCTAAATGGGCACCGACAGTACAGACAGTGGGACAGTACCTACATCTTCTTGCTTATGGTAATGACTGTTAAAACTATATTGGAGTCGATGCCCATTCAGAACGAAAGGTACACTATATTTACTATAACAGGACATTTTACTAAGGGCCCGACTCCAAAAATAGTTTTAAGAGTAATTACCATAAGCAAGAAGAAGTAGGTACTGAACAATTTTATTTTTTACCGTTTGAAGTCGGTTCTATTTTTTTGTTAAAAACTTAATTTATTTCACTCTTTTTAATAACTTTAATAGTTCTGTACATATATATAAGCATAATTGGAACAAAATTCACTTTAACTTCTAAATGTTAAAGAGATGAAAGAATTTGCTCTCAGCTCCTAACCTTTGAGGAGTTGTACCTTCAATCATCAGCTTAGCAACATCAGGTGATAATTACCGGACATAAATATTTGTATTATGTTAAAAAATATGACTAAAAGAATGTGTGTGCCTATTAAATTTCAGTGATTCCCTCGATTTCCCTAGTATCATATCATCAGATTTGACATGGTGACAGTTGGACCACCTAAGGAGTATAAGGTTTTCAACAAAAAAATACATACTGAAAGAATTTGCTCTTAACTCCTAACCGTTGTAGTACCTTCCATCATCAGCTCAGCAACAAGATATGATGATAATTATACACAAATGCCTGTTTTGCTTTCGTAAAAATATGAAAATCATTTGAAGTGCTATAAAATTTGAATGTTCCCTTCGATTTCTCTGGGATCCCATCATCAGACTTTGACTTGGTGACAGTTGGACCACCTCAGGAATGTAAGATTTTGAACAAAAAACCATTTATATAAAGAATTTGCTCTCAACTCCTAACCGTCGTAGTATCTTCCATCATCAGCTCAGCGACATGATATGATGAAAATTATACACAAATGCCTGTTTTGCTTTAGTAAAAATATGAAAATCATTTTGTTGTGCTATAAAATTTGAATGTTCCCTTCGATTTCTCTGGGATCCCCTCATCAGACTTTGTCTTGGTGACAGTTGGACCACCTCAGGAATGTGAGATTTCGATTTAAAAACTATTTTTTGAAAGAATTTGCTCTCAACTCCTCACTGTCGCAGAACCTTCCATCATCAGCTCAGCAACATGAAATGATGATTACTATTCACAAATATCTCTTATGCTTCAGAAAGTATAAGAAAACCAATGTTTGTGCCTATAAAATTTGAGAGTTCCCCTCGATTTCCCTGGGATCCCATCATCAGATCCTGATTTGGTGACAATGGGACCACCTCGGGAGTATAAGCATACGAATAAAAAAAGAATTTTGAAAATCGGTCCACAAACGGCGGAGTAATCGGTGAACATTATATAAAAAAAAAAATACATACAGCCGAATACAGTACCTCCTCCTTTTGGAAGTCGGTAAAAAAACCGTGACCGGTGAAAACAACTGGGTTCCGAAGCACGGAAACACGAATGGAATTTCCCTCAAGCGATCACTCATCTCATATCCGACCGCGCCTTCTTAGCTGCATAGATCGCTTGCGTTCTACGCCAGTCGCAGGGCCATGGTCGCTTTTCGTAACCATAATAGTACGTCACTCTTGAAATTGTTGTTAACTGTCCCATTAACCTTATCTCTTATCGACATCGTAATCGATACAAAAACCCAAAAGCCCCAACATCTGCGAACAAATAACACGCGACCCATATAAATAGATTTATTGCTGTTCGATATAAATTTTAGGTACTTATAAATAGTCCCTATAGCTTCGAGATTAAGAATAGAGCTACGGTATCCCCTGCCTGATCGTAAGAAGCGACTAAAAGGGGGCTTTCGGGGATGCGGAGGGTGAGAGTGGGAGCTTGACTCGTCCAGCCAGCAGCCCCGGGAGGGACGGCGGTGTGTGAGTGGCCGCATGACGCCGGGAACACCTGAAGGTGCATCAGAGCACACTCTCCCGAAGATGGGCCCGTTCTGGGGCGCCGCGCGTGGAGGACACCGGTGCGTTCCTATGGAGATCCCGGAGTCCTCACAAACGCAGAGGCAGGCCACCGAGGGGGTTTTAGGTATCCTCTCCCAAAGTGTCGGGAACCGTTTGAAGAATCCCCCCCCCCCCCATACCAAAAAAAGGTAGGTACTTATAAATTAACTACGTAGTTGTTGTTGTCAAAAAAATCAAACATAAAGTAAGGTAAGAAGGTAAATAAATGCTCTTCAGTGTATAAACTTCTGAAATTTTACTACTTGGTATAGGTACGAATTTAAAAATTTAATAAAAATTCAGTATTGCCTATAACTCGTCTAATTTTATATTTTACACTATTTTAAATAAATACATAAATAATTGATCGTTTGTCATGGTAAAAAGGTGTCTTGGTACAGGGCTTTCTATATCATATACGACCTTTACGTGGCTGTAAAAAAAGCGAGGTAAAATAAAGGGAAAAATCGGTTTGTATTCATTACTATTTCAAAACACTACAATTTTTGCTACTTTTAACTGAGTATTTTTGTTGATTCTGTTAAAAAGATGAACAAAGTTGATGGAGAAAGATTATACTATAACCCAGATAGGCCTTCAACCACGCAGCTCCGGTTCCCTAAACGCACAACCGCGACTGCTCCGCCTAGCACCGCTTGCGAGTCGTAAATCATCTCCCGACTCTAACATGACCTCTTATTCACATACATATATATAGCACTCCACTTTATGACCTCCATCCGCGTATTTGAGTGATATGAGTCGCACGTGAGCGAGGAATGTCTTAAAGCCAGAGATTCAAATCTCAGCAGGCAGAAAGGCATGTAATGTTATCGTGAGAAACTTAGGTTACATCACACGCGTATCTAGTCTTTCTTTTGTTGCACGTAAGCTAAATTTTTAAGGCTAGAATAACAAAGACTTAATCAAAAATCAGAGATCAAGGAGATACTTGAAGTGTTATAAACATAATTGTTATATAAGTTTGATTGAAAAATACATTGTTATATAATTGAGTGAGAGAGAGAATTATGAGAGATCATCATAACTATTATTTTATTTATCAACTATCGGCCGCCCGCGACTTCGTCCGCGTGGACTTCGGTATTAGTCATAGCATGATGTTATATAGTCTATAGCCCTTGGATGGCTCCCCTGGGGTTGCCCGTGTCCATAGGCGACGATGATCGCTTAACACCACACGGCCCGTCTGCCTTTTTGTTCGGTTTATTTATAAAATAAAGCCTTCCCCGATAAATGGACTATCCAACACAAACAAGATTTTTTCAATTGAAACCAGTAGTTCCTGAGATTAGTGCGTTCAAACAAATTTACTAACGAACGAACGAACAAACTCTTCAACTTTATGTATAGATTAAAATATTCAAAACTGTATAATTGCCAGCTCATCTTATGTTGATTTATTTTTCTATGTATTATCTACTTTTCTTTTCATTTATAAGTTTCATGTTATCATTTAATTAAAGGGACTGTAAATTATAAAACTTCAATACATTAACTGAAGTTTTCGATAAGTCAACAACGATACTTCCAAACACTGATCGATTAATTCTTGAAATGGACGTAACTTTTTTATGTGAACCAATTAAAATAAAACAAACACTAAATGGTAATACAAAAAAATACCTAAACATCAGTAAAAACCGCATACTTCTACGTTAAGCCTTTCCTGAGATTAGCGCGCACAAACGAACAGACAAACAGACAAACAGACAATAATTCTAAAAATCATTGCTTTGAATTCTTTCGCTAATAAACTTTCGCTAATAAATAGCCCTAGTGATAGTTTTTCTCAAATATCTTCAATGTACAGAAACCGACTTGTTACAGATTTATTATAAATAAATAAAATATATGTATTGATAGAAGATTAAATTTGAACAACACGCTCTTAGTCTCGTTGCAAATTAGATAATTCAAAGTAGACAAAGCTGCATTTGAGCAGGGATAACTAAGTGGTTAAGACTATAAGTCTATCGGGAGTCCGGGATCAAATTCTTCGTGCAACCCTGACTTGATAAAGTTTGTTATGTATTTATTATATTATAATATCAATAAATCTATAATTTTTACTTGCTGAACGGTAGCTAAACAATGTAATATTCCATTACATTACAAAATTTATCATCTATACCTTAGAGTCAAGATTTTTTTTTTCAAATCAACACTTGTGCCCAGCAGTGGAACACAAAACTAAAGGTGAAAGTAAGGCAAGATTTAGAAATGTTCCTACAATAATATCCTTTATGTCTATCAACATTTTTAAACAAAATAACGTTGATAGACAATAACACCGAAAGATACTCGTTTTTAAATGATTATAAAACACACGAACTTTTTTGTTACAAAACTTCTCTCAATAAAATTAAATATAGGCTTCGAATTTAACGAACGTAAAAATATACAAAATAACGAATCCGTCCGAAGCTGTATATATCTGTCGTTATTTGATATTCGGTCCTTTTTTTGAGGAACGAACACATATCACAATTTTAGTGATAAAATACGAAACATGGTATCGTTGTTTTACGCACGCTCGTCTTGGAATGTTCACCGATAAGCCGTGATCCAAATATATCAAATACTAAATATAGAATTACAAATGTTATTTTTCGTAGAAGTCAAGCTTTTTTATTTTTGGAATCTTTTTTGTTTAGTACTCATAAGTATTATGCCTTCTCAATCTCCTATCCTCTCTCTCCTCCTCTCTATCATAATTATACTGGGATCAGAAGCTTGTTATATAATAAGTTTTTTTCTATCATGTTATTTGACAGACTCAATCACAGAATTTGCTTGGCATGTCATATCCAGTGCGGGTTGCACTGAGTGATACACAAGAACCACAGTGGACACAAGAAGGAGTTTATAAAAAAAATATTATTAAGCCGTACAAACTTTGTAGCACCAGCCATAGAGCGATACCTTCTTCAGTTTAATATCTATGAACTGTTCCCGTATATTACGAGGTGTCATAAACCCTATTGTTAACTTCAGCCAACAATAAAGGCAGTCCATCGAAAATAATAACCGCCAATAAGCCAATAGAAGAGCCCATTTAACTCCGTATTACTGTCGTAAGGAAGGGAAGTTATTCGCTATCTGGCTAGGTCGTCATAGTATAACTCGTTTACAGAGATAATGTTGTAGGAAATTAATTTAATAACGCAGTCGCTCTGGTGCTGGCGTGGAATAAATAGCAGATGCGTAAGTCGGCGAAACTATCACTCAATGTTTGACGACCCGTGTGGCGTAATGGTTACCATATCGGACTGCTGATTGGAGGGTCCCGGGGTCCTGTCTTTGTATGTGTCCATGGTACCCACGACACCAGGTATTAATTACCTTACTGTGGGGCTATGAGTGTGTAACGTTTATTATTATATTATTAATTATAGTTTAAAAAACTAAAAATTACTCGTTTATAAGTTTAAAAAAGTGAAAAATAATCCTTAATTTAAGCAGAAAATAATAATCAATAAAATACTATTATTATTGTGAAATAGAAAACATAAATTTTGAAAATTTTAACACATTTTTACCCGTCTGCTTCAATGCTACATCGGTTACAGGATCCATCCATGATGTTCTGGGGCAGTGTTTTCAAATTTTTTTTACATACACACACAATTTGAAGGATCTTTCTGATCAACAAAGCCCACTCCCACTGCGCGTATAAAAGCGCTCAACATCAGTACTCGTCACAGACAATCATATCGCGGCCCATATCGAGTAGTGTGTCTCATTTGTTAGCTGCGGACCCTCGGATGAGCAGCGAAGGGTCAATGAATCTTTGTGCGACGTGCAAGAAGATAAGAGCAGACGATAGTATGTACGGCAGTTGATTTTTATTAATTTAAGTATACTGAAAATTCAACAGTAAATTTACAAGTTTCGATCTTGAAAAACTATGAATCTTTGTGCGACGTGCAAGAAGATAAGAGCAGAGGATAGAATTTACGGCAGTTGATTTTTATAAATTTAAGAATACTGAAAATTCGACAATAAATTTACAAGTTTCGATCTCGAAAAACTAGCCTATGGTGTAGCACATATGTTATACTCCAGCCTCCTAATGACTCCAAAGCGACGTAAAAGACGGATAAACAGACGGATTTTCGATTTTCCTCATAAGGTAACTTAAAAACAGTCAAGCCCAATACAAGTGAGGATCCTAGTTGTCATTGGGAAGTAAGCGGTCGATTTACGGTCGCCCATAAAACGAGTAACTTACGGCTATTAAGTATAGATAAACGATCGGCTATATCTCCGATAATTAAGATGGCGGAGGGTTATATAATATTGCTCCCTAGATTAGTAAGAGATTATTATAAGTACGCCGTTTTTGCAGTATTTGTAAAATACTATCGGACTTAATTTGTTGCAATGCTGATATTAAATTATAGCTGGTAGAATTTGTATACCATCGTTGCTTTTATTTCTTTCGTGAAGTAGTTTGAGACACTTTGAGAGTTCAGAAAAATCTGTGTTAGGGAAGACTCATTTTCTCCTTGCTTCTAATGCCAATAGTTACAGTTTCAATAATTGTTCTCTATTTGCTGTATACGTATTTTTACACAACCAAGATGGGTTGTGTAAAAAATACGTAAAAGATTGAGATTCATTCAGATTAATTTATTTCCGTAAATGTGGTAAATTAACAGATGTAGGAGCATAAATTAGATTTTAAAGCTGTCACATCTGACAAACAAAATATTTTTATTTTGGCCAAATTAACTATAAAATACTACAAAATATTTAAAACACTGTGAAAAGTTATTTTATTAGACTGCTTTTGTTTTTAAAAAGTGTTGTGATAAAATTTTACCTTAAGTCTTACGGAGTGGCCCGTCGTTTGGTGCCATTAATGGCACCAATCAAAATGCTTCAATTTGGGCGCGCGAACGTGGTTTCTATAATGCAATTGTAATTATTCTAACACACAATGAAAAAAAACATGTTTCTTTACTCAACAACAAAATAGCACTTGTAGAAAGACTGAACGTAGTAGCACACACAATTTGAAGGATCTTTCTGATCAACAAAGCTCACTGCTCGTAGAAAGGCGCTCAACATCAGTACTCGTCACAGATAATCATATCGCGGCCCATATCGAGTAGCGTGTCTCATTTGTTAGCTCTGGACCCTCGGATGAGCAGGGAAGGGTCAATGAATCTTTGTGCGCGCAAAGGAGATATGAGAAGGCGATGTATGTAGTTCAGTTTCTTTTTAAGATAGCGTTTATTATGGTTTATTTAGTGTAAACCGAAATTATTACATTGAATTTAAAAGCTGTATTGTTTATGTAAGATATCACAACATTCAACGAAAATTCTACTCATCAATGTGTTTGTTGTATGTTATAATAGTATTTCATAAAAAATTACGATAGTCTACTGACCTTTTTAAAAATTCTGGGAGTATCAATTATTTTTTTCCAGTTTTCCTGAGCTATTTGTACCATGGTCCATTTGTCTAACTTCGTGTCTTCTTTTTGTATTCTTAGTTTTTTATTTATTTTTAGGGTGTATCTAGTTATTTTTATTTTATATCCCAATACATATATTATCTAAAAGGGTAACTACAATAGCGGTCATGCCTCCGTCATGTTTATCCAAGGCTTGTAAATGTGGTGAACAAAGCCACGCGTTTGTTTATTCAGGCCCGACACGGCCACTTGACGCAATGCATCACCTGAACACATACGTATCGCTTCAACGTGAAATATATTGTAATGAGCTTCTGGGCATTAGAATCTGCTACTGTAATGAAGCGCGCATAGCCCGGCGGTTAGCTAAAACGCTAACGATCTATGCAACTAAGCAAAACGGGCGCGGTCGGGTGTGAGATTGGTGACCGCTAGTGGCAAAAAAATTCATGCGCGTTTCCGTGCTTCGGAGGGCACGTTAAGCCGTCGGTCCCGGTTGTTGTCGATAGATAACAGTCGTTAAACCTTGTCGGAGGCCATAAGGGCGGTTTGAAAACATCCGACAGCGGGTTGGCCACTAACCCGCATCTCCACCAACCTGCATTGGAGCAGCGTGGTGGAGTAAGCTCCAGGCCTCCCCAATAATGGGGAGAGACCCGTGCCCAACAGTGGGACGCAAAAAGGGTTGCAGCCACTGTAATGTATTTTTGTCATGTTTGTCCAAAGCCTGTAATAGTGTCGAAAAACCGCGAGGTTGTTTATTCAGGCCCGATGTTGATAGCAAAACTAGTGGCACAATGCGTCTTGTGTACACAAAAGTATTTCTTATTTTTGTCAGCATCCAAGATTTTTGTTCTAGGCATTATATCATTTTGTTGTAATGTACTTTTGTCTTGTTTTTGCAAAGTTTCTAAAGGCGTCGTTACGACAACTCTCATGCTTTTTAAAAGAGCCTGATATTGTTTGCAAGATAAGTTGACGCAATGTGGCTCCTGTACATTAGTAGTTTAGTGGTCAGTCATGTGACCTCCGACAAGGTTTAATGATTTTTTATCTATCGATTAAAATCGACGACTTAACGAGGCACAGAGTTGCACATGAAATATTTTGCTTCTAGCGGTCACTGATCTCACTTCCGACCGTGCACTTCTGGCTTAGCTGTGTAGATCTTGCGTTCTACGCCAGCCTCAGAACTATGCACAATACACACTTGGAAAGTTGAATGTGTTGCATGTGAGTATTTTCAGAAAACCTATAGAAATTAAGCTCGTGTTTTCTTTTAAAACACAACATCCGACTAACATTAATTACTAACTACATCCCAATGGTCACTCAATCGAAACACTTTCATTATACAACTACATTTCACAAGAAATCCTCGAATAAAGTAGCATTTCATTGACTCACACATTATCATTAGCCACGGCCACTAACCGCCAAAACAATTAGATGTTTGAATTGAGAACTCAATTTTTCCGTACCTCCTGAATATTTATTCCCATTGACATGTCTATTGGATATTATCGATATCCAATTTGTTTTGAGGTCTGTACCTACGCACCTAGAAATTTTTTGAAATAGTCATCGCCCTTTGGTGCCCAAAAGGTGCCCGTTTGCGCTATATGTTGAACTGAGAGAAAAAAGGCGATGAAAAAACCTCAACACCCTCAGGATCAACTCCGGGATCTCCAGTGGAACGCACCGATGTCCTCCACGCGCGGCGCCCAGAATGGGTCCATCTTCGGGAGAGCAAATGTGCTCTCCAGCACTATTCGATACTTATGGTGGCATGCGGCCACGCACACACCGCCGTTCCTCCCGTGACTGCTGACTGGATGGATCGAGCTCCCACTCTCACCGCCCGCAACCCCGGAAGCCCCCTTTTAGTCGCCTCTTACGATCAGGCAGGGAGCACTGTAGCTCTATTCTTAATTCCGAAGCTACAGAGACTTCTGGCCTGCATACTCGCCTGCAGCCCCGTTCAAATAAAAATAAATAACACTATTAGGTAACTACAACTCGATGATCACTCAATTGAAACTCTTTCAATTTCCTTCTACGTTTCACATTATCCTTAACAAAGAAAATCCCGGAAAATCTCCGAACAAAGTAGCTTTTCATTAACCCACACATTATTATATTAGCTACGGCCACTAAACTTCAAAAGAATTAGACTTTTGAAAAGGGAACGCAATTTTCCCGTACCTCCTGAATATTTATTCCCATTGACATGTCTATTGGATGTGATTCTATTATCGATATCCAATTTGTTTTGAAATCTGTACTTATGTACTTAGTTGGGTTTTGGAATATTGTATACAAATAAAATATTTAGCTTTGGTTAAATACAGCGCAGTACTTTAATTTTAAATCAAAATTTGGTGGGCATCGTAACTATTTTGGTCGCATACTAGAAAACTTGGTCACAATCTCGATAAATTAGAGAAAAAATATTGAGAATTAGCGAATAGAGATTTTGCAGAAAATGTCAAGTAACAGTTAGGTACCAAGTACTTTTTCGGTCGATTACCAATCATCAAGAAAATTTTACCATCTATAAAATCGCTATTCCCTATTATGGAAAAATGGATTTTCATTTGTCATCTTGAAATCTGTCTTGCTCTACATGTAATCATTATATTACTAACTGTGCCCCGCGATTTCAACGACATTATTTTTTTAAAGAATCCTATTTTACTTCTGATAACCCCAAGAATATGTACTAAGTATCATGATGATCAGTTGAGTACTTTTCGCGTGAAAGAGTAACAAACAAACTTGCCTCCGACCATGCATAACTTTATCAAAAGTGTGTGAGTAACACAAATTCGCACTTTCTGAATGTGGTCAGCTATGGCCTCAATCTTACTTATTTCCAAGAAAATCCCCGAATACAATAGAGGAAGGTAGAGAGTTGAAAACGATGGAATGCTTTGCGAAACTTTGTAACCCTAAGACGACTATTCAAGGTCAGAGGCGCTGTATAAAGATCCTAATAATTAGTAAAATTCTTTTGGAACATTAAGTATTTAGGTGTCGTTTTGCAAAATACCTTATTCACTATAAATATAAACTATTATTGTTTCTTCTGTGAAGAAAAGAGAATTATAAGCTAAAAACAAACTTCAAAGCAATCGGACGACCCCTGCGTCGCAATGGTTACCATGCCGGACTGCCAATTGGAGCGTCCCGGGTTCGATTCTCGGCGAAGCAGAAATTTCAATGATGCGTTTAAATTTCTGTTCTTGGTCTGGGTGTTTGTGTTTGTGTTTGTGTGTGTCTATGGTAACCACGATGGCATTATCTGACTTATTGTGGGATTATGAGTGTGAAGCGTAATTATTTATTAAGGTTATTAATCATTAAGAAATACCTAATTAGAGCTTATGCAGCAACATTTTGTCAGCCTTCTTCTAATTACTGGGGAAAAAAATCTTTCTGAATTAAAGCGTGAAAACTTAGCAAATAAACATTTCCTTTTTTATTTTTCTATTGCATGATATAAAAATATAGTATACAGTAAGATAAGGGAAGCCCGAAGGATTTTTATTCTTTCATGCTTTGAAATCCTTTTAGGCTTTAGTGCTATAAAACCCTCTCATAAATATGGCGCCGATGTACTTGGCCGCCTTTTAAAGGTTTCTTTACCGATAAAAAATATTGATCACTCAAGGCTGTTTGATGCCTGTCAGTCAAACAACATAGCCCTTTATTTAGAGGCAACATGAAGGGATCTACGAAAAATGGCATTAAGCTAAAATAAATACACTCTCATAAAAATACACTCTCTCTAAGAACGTTAGGTGCGTACGGACACTTACAAAATACATCGCAATTATCTTCTGTAAAATTGGAGGTCTGGCTCTCATTTGTTACCTAATCCGACACGAAACCTATTTAAATACTGATTCACAAATTGAATGGGAAGGACGTTTTCTATGTCTGTATGTTTTTGTTTTTACATTTAAAAGCATCAAATTTGTAATCTGATGCAGGAAAGCATCGTCATTCGATGTGTTCTGTTGGAGATCTCGCAATCCTGCCTAAAGCAGACAACCACATATTATTATGTTTTTTTTAAATATAGGGGTTATATTTTAAAAATATAACACTTTATAAATGATAAAGAAATGGTTGATATTTGGAATATTTCTTTTAAATAATCAACAAACCTATTGCCACAAACTAGGAATAAAACACACGAGCGTTGTAATTATACGATAAAAATAAGGCATTTCATTACATTCATACTAATATCAAAAATATGAAAATTTGTTTGTTTATTATTCTTTCACTTAGCATCGGTAACATCACTCTACGGAGATAGTTGATTAGTGTGACATAGGTTACTTAGTCGGCTACGATAAAACATGGCCACGCAGGTGAAGCTGCGGGCGTAAAGCTTTCCTCATAAGGTAACTATGGAGGGTAAAAAGAGTTAACCGCTAATGCAACTGAGAATCCTAGTTGTCATTGGGAAAGTAAGCGGTCGATTTACGGTCGCCCATAAAACGAGTGACTTACGGCTATTAAGTGTAGATAAACGACCGGTTATATCTCCGGTAATTAAGATGGCGGAGAGTTATATAATATTTCTTCCTAGTGCTAGAGATTAGAAAGAAAGAAAGAAAGAAACGTTTAATTACATCTTGTAAGTTCTGCAATAATACATTTATGCTATTCTATATTTAACAAAAACAATAAAAATAATAAAAATAATACATAGATGGTAGGTGATTAAAAATTTATGTAATTATTATATATTGTTATTATATATATAATTTTATATGTTGTTAGGGAAGTAAGTAAAATTTACGCTGTAAAAGGCTGGTAGTGATTTTTTGCAGTAGTTTGCAAGGAGCATGATATTTTATTTTTATTTTATTTTTCTTCGTGTATTTTAAATTATATTGAATAGGATTTGGAATAAAATTAAACTCTGAAAACATAGGTTATCGGGTTTGGGCCGGGCTACTAGCTTTTTTTAGCATCGGCTATCGGCAGTTTACGTGTGCATAGATGCTGCATTTTGAAGCGCGCATGGCCCGGTGGTTAGCATAGAACACAAACGATCCATGCAATTAAGCTAAACGGGCGCAGTCGGGTTTGAGATGAGGGACCACTAGTGGCAAAAAATTTCATGCCCATTTCCGTGCTTCGGAGGGCACGTTAAGCCATCGGTCCCGGTTGTTGTCGATAGACGTCGTTAAACCAAGTCGGAGGCCTTATGGGCGGTTTGAAAACATCCGACAGCGGGTTGGCCACTAACCCGCGTCTCCACCAACCCGCATTGGAGCAGCGTGGTTGAGTAAGCTGAAGGCCTCACCGACAATGGGGAGAGACCCGAGCCCAACAGTGGGACGCAAAAAGGGTTGCAGCCAGATGCTGCATGACACTTTGGCACTTGGACGTGTCATCGGAATCATAATTTTCGGATGCTGAATCGTTTAGCGTCTAAGTCACTGATCGCCGATATGAGTACTATAAAAGTAGCTAGTATGGCTTGACCTTAAGTTGGATACCTGACGGATTGGTCTTACGGATTATTGACGACTCACTATCTATCAATACTACACTACTATCAATATTACGTCATATTGGATTCAAATGTTTTATTTTACACTGGCAATATGTATAGAACGCAGAATGTAATTAAGAATGAATCGAATCAATTAACTCTTTTGTTAGAAAATACAACGTAAAAAAAACATCAGAAACAAACTTTCAAAAAATATTAAATGCGAGCAGTATTGGAACGCGAAGTATAATTTATATTATAGTAACGACCGATCCCAGGTTCAAATCCTCGGCTCGCACCTCTGACAAAGAAATTTGTAATGTGCGAATTTATCGCTGCTCCACGGTGATGGGAAATATCGTGATATTTCATTGATTCCACAGCATGACGTCCACCAATCCGCAATATCTTATGGCAAAAATATCCAAAATATCTTATGGCAAATCAATAAATATAAACTATAGAGGAAAAACTATAAGTGAAACTGAAACAACAAAATTCTTAGGATTATACATAGATCACAAATTAACATGGAGAACACATATCGAGCACGTATGTAAAAAGCTCAGTAAATTTTCATTCGCTCTCTATAAATTATCAAAAGTGGTAAATATATCGGCGGTATTAAGCGCCTATCATGCGTATGTTGGCGCAACCTTAAGATACGGACTCATATTTTGGGGTAATGCAACGGAAATACAAACAGTTTTCAAAGCGCAAAAGAAATGCATACGGTCAATCTGTCAACTACGGCAGATAGATACATGTAAACCACACTTTCAAAATCTTAATATAATGACACTCCCTTCGCTATATATCTATGAAATATCTGTAATGGTCAAATGCGACATCTCTAAGTATGATACCTTAAGCTCTAAAAGACACAACAATAAGTTGTGCTCAATACCTTCCAAAACTAAACAATACCATAATAGTGTATTTTGCATGGGACCAAAAATATACAATAATCTACCAGACTCCCTAAAAACTAAAACTATTAATGAATTTAAAAAAGAACTTAAAATGTATTTACTTAAAAAAGCGTACTATTCGGTCACTGAGTTTCTAAACGATAAATAATAATATATAATAAAATATTAACTAAAATAAATAATAAACTAAAATCAATAACATAAATAAGATATTTCGCGGGATAAAAACCTGGGAGGTTTTTTTTCCGCCAGCTTTTTTTCCTCTCAGCGTATAAAAACCCATCATGGTGGGTGCCCAAAGCTGATGACGGTCAACCACGTATGGTTCAAATAAAATAAAATAAATTTGTATAAAAAAGCACAAACTTGGGTTAAATTGAGTTTGGGTAGCTGGAGTGATAATAATGTAAAATTATTTAAGTATACTGTGTGTTTTAGTGTTTACTGTACATAATTAGTTTATAATTTAACTTGTAATTATATAACTATTACAATAAAATTTGTACACCCTAAAGGGTAAATATGGCGATCTAAATATTTTTGTAAAACCTTTTTTGCTACCCATATTTGTGCAAATAAAATATTTTCATTTCATTTTCATTTCATTTCATTTCATTTCATTTTCATTTCCGCACTTGGCCAGCGTGGTGGACTATGGCCTAAATCCCTCTCAATTGTGTGAGAAGGAGACCTGTGCCCAGCAGTGGGACATAAAAAAGGTTGAAATAAAAATAGTAACGATAAAATTAGTGACAGATTTTTATATCGTATTACGAAAATACTCTTTTAAAGAAGTTAATTACAGGCGTCAATTTTAACGGACGTTACAAAGTAAACAAAATAACAAACCCGTCAGCAACGGTATTTAACTACGGTTAATTAAAGGTGTTCGCTTTTTTATTTCGAGAAACAAAATATATCAGAATTTTAGACAAAAAGTTTCAAACACGATAGGTATAAATAATATTCTACTAATTACATGGCAGTGAATGACTAAGTTTTAAAATGATAAAGTAAGTAAATAAAGGTATATCACGTTGGTATAATAATAATTCCACAATGAACCGCCATATTGGATCTAACTGTATCTAACTGTATGCTCAGTTTTTGAAGCGCAGCAAATATTCATCGATAGCTATAAATTATGAATTTGCGGCGCTTGCGATAGAAACTATGGGTCCATGGTCGGCTGACATGAAAGGTTTCATGAGGGACATGTCGACCAAGCTCATCCTCGCTTCAGGTGACCAGAGAGCTGGCAGCTACCTTGCACAAAGAATTAGATTAGCAGTTCAGCGAGGTAATGCTGCCAGCGTTCTGGGAACTATGCCGCAGGATGGTTTATTGGATGTCATATATCTTTTCTAATTCATATATATAAATATATATATATATATATTACGTTAATTTAAGTATTTATTGTTTAAGTGAATGTATATACCTATTTTTTGTTAAATCTAAACATATTTTTTTTCAACCTTTTTTCATATTACACTGCTGCATTGGTAGATATCATACCTTCGAGAAATTATGAGTTTCTCTCAGGCATGCACGGCGATAGAAAACATTGTAATCAATTTAATATCACAATATTTTCCATCACAGTGCACCAACGACGCATGTTACAAATTTATTTTTATCAGAGGTTCACGCCGAGGATTTGAACCCGGTATCTCCCGCGTCGAAGACCGTGGTCCATACTACTTAACCATGGCTGTTCCAATAAATTAATGAGCTTTAATTTTAGTAGAACTACGAGCTACTATTGTTGGATTATGGTTGTGTTTAAAGAAATATTCTTAGTTCCCTTGGCTGCAACCCTTTTTGCGTCCCACTGCTGGGCACGCGTCTCTCCCCATTATTGGGGAGGCCTGGAGCTTACTCCACCACGCTGCTCCAATGCGGGTTGGTGGAGATGCGAGTTAGTGGGCAACCCGCTGTCGAATTTTTTCCCATAAGGCCTCCGACAAGGTTTAACGACTGTTATCTATCGACAACATCCGCGACCGACGGCTTAACGTGCCCTCCGAAGCACGGAAACGCGCATGAATTTTTTGCCACTAGCGGTCACCCATCTCACACCCGACCGCTCCCGTTTGGCTTAGTTGCATAGATCGTTTGTATTCTACGCTATCTTATTTTCCCGCATTTAAAAAAATATAAAGGAAGCAGGAAAATTATTTTGTTCGTAAAAAATACCTTTCTTTTACGGCACATTACCACAGACCTATCTCAACCTCACAAGCGCTACGGGAATTTACAAAATGCAAACAGGTAAATAAGTTTGCTCAAACGACTCCTGGGGGGCCCATGAGCCCATCAAATTACCGCAACGAGCTGGAACTACTTGAATCAATGAGCTCAGGTTGGGCTTATGAAAATAGACTTTTTGTGGAGTCGCTGTTTATTTTCTTAAGTTCGTTTATATCCATGTGATCTTTAGCGAACTATTTAGGTGGCTTCAATAATAGTCTATATAGTAGGTTTTCGGAAATAATCTATATTTTTATGCACACATTTTTGATTATTACAAAATTGACAGTGAAAAAACAAAGATATTTTAAATAAAATTGACAACTAAACGAAAAACTAAAAAGATCAAAATAAACAAAAAAAGTATTTTCTTCTACAGAGGCCACAACACCATGGTACCCACGGATGGTTACTAAAAATAACACCACTCACTTATTGCCCTAAATATCACTGTGTAGATTATGCCACACATTTATTGCCCTAATATTCACTGTGTCGTGGGTACCATGCTAGACGTATACACAGACAAACATAAACACCCGGATGAGAAAAAAAATGAAACTAATCATTCCAATTTTCACCTTCTGGAAATTGAACCCGAATCCCTGTATTGAGTAGTCTGGCATGCTAAAAGTTGCGCCAAACGGATCACGACAAACTTAATGTTGGGTTACCAGTTTAAAGCTATTATTGTGACTTTAAAATAATTAAACTCATCATTCCAATTTTTACCCTCCGGAAATCGAACCCGAGTCCCTGAATTGGGTAGTCTGACATGTTAACAGTTGCGCCAAACGTATCATGACAATCTTAATGGTGGGTTACCAGTTTAAAGCTATTATTGTGACTTTAACTATATATTCTATACTAATTAATTATGTAAAATTAGTGAAACCCCGCCATAACTCAAGCATCTCAAATGCGACTCTTGCATAACATTTCGTACTGTTGCTCTGTTACTTTGATGAACGGTGGTCACATAATTATTTAAAGCTAGCATTGTGAAGTCAAAGGAAATGGTGATTAAAAATGTAAATGTGGCTTTCCAAAGAAAAATAACATAATTGCTTCATGGAAGAAATAGCTGCATCCTTTGTGCTTCCCCAGTTGCCATACATTGTGAAAGACGTTCACTAGTTGAGCATCATCAATTATGTAACGTGAGTAGTGCCGGAAGTAAATAATCACGTTCAAAAATATTTACTAAGGGACTCTTTCACCACCTTCAAGTAAAGTGACAAGAACGCTAATTGTCGATTAAAGTCACCCGTAACTTCAATTTCAATTTCACGATGTTCAAGTAGTACTAATCATATGATAAACTGACCCGTACTTAAAGCTTTTACTTGCCAATTAACTTAACTTAGGATCTAATACTAAATTAGGATAATTAACGGAAGATGATGAAAAAAGATCCTCACCGCCGGCCTATTGGAGGCTAAGAATCACTGTGGGTCACTGTATTATCCACCTAACTGTTACAAAATGAGGGTACCAAAACTCTTCAATACACTATTGTTCTAGACG